>JAJSRV010000050.1:569513-1839746 GCA_021527715.1 Neoseiulus cucumeris | reverse complement strand
CCCCCCCCCCATAACATAGAGCCGCCCCCCCATCGGCGATTCCTGGATACGCCCCGGGAGTGTTTTATCTAGAAGATGAATAGATCCTATTTATTGAGGAAACGAGTAAAATAATGACGAATATTTTCACATTTAAGAATTACACAAAATGATTTATGGATGTGAAACTGGTAATTATTGTGCAGGCACCTCCGTATACATACAGACAGTGAACATCAAGATTCTGCGGTTCTGCCAACCTTGCATAGAACTGGGGACGACTTCGATCCGCGAGAATTCATTCCTGGTAGATTCACGACGTGTCTACAGGGATCCAATGGAAAATTTGTGGCGATTTTCCCAACTCCGAACCTCTAAGCCTGATTGGCCTTTTCTCATCTTAGAGGCACATGCGATTTTCTTCCAATATTGGCTTAACATTTTGAGAAGACTTTTCCCCGAGTTGATCTCGGATCCTGGTTTGATGATTGATTGGTTTTTTATTTATAAGGAACCTGAGATTGGGTTAATAATTTCAAAAGAGATTAGGAAGAGGCTGAGCCGCGCAGATGGCGAAATTCCCCCCGGGGCGCACGATGCGAAGCAAGGAAGAAGTCTGGCGTCGTCCCGCTGCACCTCCTACGCGAAACGCTGCCGGAGGAACGTCGCGGCGCGATGGTCCCTGTGAGTCCCAAACGCCCGTCAACTCGATGACGAAGGGTACGAAGACGTGGTTCGCTGCGAGGCTAGTATTCCCGTCCTTCTCGGAACGTTTTCCTGACACCGACGGGAAATTCTCCCCTCGAATATTGCTCGATCTTCACTCCCTGTAATTGTTGCTGTTGTCGAATCGAATTTTCCCAGTGCACATCCAGAACCCAAGTAAGAAGGTATTCGTCGCAGGGCGGGACTCGTCGAGGCCGAGTTGTTGTCAAGAGCGAGACGATATACATGAGTTTCCGTTCAGCTTGTTGATGCGGAACGGTTGCTCAACTCGAGAGTTTCGATTTCGGAACAGTCCTGATGCGCGGATTCGAACTCGCCTCCTTCGTTATTATTTCATAACTCGGTGAAATAAGTCTAACGATTCTCTAATTTCCACACGGAACGATGCATTGCTCATTGCGTCTTCGGAGAACTCATAAAGCAAACCGCATGCTATGAGCCCGCACAAGTATCGAGTCGCTGGGTTCTTTTTAAGGCACAACAGGGGAATGAACAAGTCACCACGCCCGTCAGCGGGAATCGTTCTAGTAAGAGCAACGCCGTTGATACGCTCAGTTGTCAGAGTGAAGAATGAGCGATTCGTGAATACTTCCCGAGTGTCCGAGGCTGTCGGCGGATTGAAGAGATCGTCGAAGAATTTCTCATGTCAGGCAGCCGAGAGTCGAGCGGATGTCAGTCGTGAAAGCGAGATTTGGCCTCTGTTGTGAGCACAAGGAGTTTGTTGCGCAGAATATTACAATCAGGAGGAGACAGTTACTTCGGTAGTCGACTTTCAGAGAGCGTGGGTATTTTCATTGGTCGAGCAAAACATCCTATGAACTATCGGACACAAGTTGATCATCATTGAGAGCGATACATAAATAAATATAGTGGATACACAACCATATTATAGCTCCATTGACATCTTACGGACTTTCTACAGAAAGAGTCGCCATCGCATTGAAAATATGAGCTACAACTAGACAAGTGTGGAGACGATTTTTTGAGCATCGCATGTCGGCACGGCGCCGGCGCTAAGATGTGGAGGTTCAACTTACAGAACGAACAAAAATGGACTTTCTATGCTCTCCGGAACCTATGTAAGTACATGAAGTGACTGGGAACTGGTCCGGTCTTATCATGAAATCGAGAAACAATTGGGATAAGCTTGGCGTCCTCCTTGATACAGTACAGTGACGACGGGGACCCAAGTGCGAGATGAGTCGTCTTATGTCAACGCTCTTTTCGCGAATTCATTGGCCGAGTAATTAAGTACTGCTGTGATCTTGAAGTCGAATCGTAGCACAAGTGCTGTGAGTGAGATCATCCAGGCAGAGAATTTCATAAAATTTTCCAAATCAAATGTGGAAAAACCCGCGGTGAGGTTTTCAAAGTGGGGGTTGAATGTGACGAGGTTTTTCGATTTCATCAGAATTGCACGCTTTGGCGTTTCCACTCGTGCTGAGAGGAGTTCCCACAGGTCACGTATTTTGAAATGCTGGGCTCGCAGCTCAGAGGCCCTTTTAGCCGCGAAAAGGAGCAGAGCGAAGGATGCGAACGGAGTCGCCACAAAGATCAGCCGATGCAACCTACCGGAACATTCGTCTGGGTCTCCCAGTTCCGTGGCGGCGGTCAAGAGTACAGAGAAAAACGTCAGAATGTGCTGTAGTGCTAAGATATATCGAAAAGACGAATTCACGGCCTCGTAAAGGTCGCGAATTCCCACTTTCCGTGGCAAGGAAGAAGGGCCTTCGAATTCCGTTTGCAAACAATGATCGTGCAGGTTTTGCATCTCAATTGATAGCCGCCGGATTGTGGCAAGATAGACAACGAAGAACAGTGTCTTTATGAAATAGTAGCTGGTGTGAGTCGCAACGGAGTACCAAATTGTGACTTCGCGCGTTCTAGTCAGCAGCATGGCGTAGAAAGCCACGGGCGGAATCATGCATGAAATTGGAATCACGACATCCAGGGGACTTGGGAGCTCCGGAAGAAGTAGATCCGTGATTCTTCTGTTGTGTTTGTGAAAAGCATAGCCTATGGCAGACATCGTGAAAAGCTGAACGAAACCGCTGATGGACTCCAAGGCTTGTGCCATATTGATTTTGTTCTCTGAGCGCCACGTATCTTCAAAATCAAGAGAGCTAGAACCGACAGCGCTAACTACCATGACAGCCCATACGAAATAAGTGAGGAACTTAATATAGGGGTGAACGTCTCGTAGGCCGCAGCAAAAATAGATGATTTTCGATACAGCATTCGTGAGCCGTATGATACTCGCCTTGAGTTTCGGAAAAGGCTGTTGGTTTCCTTGTTCCTCCATTTGAACTCAAACAGTTTATTTTGACGCTGGAGTGCGTTCCACCAGAGCACGGAGACTGGATGGGACGATATTCAATTCTGCTCGGTTTATATGCGTTTTCAGCAGGACTCTGCATCGATTCGGCGATGTACGGTTGAGTGAGCTCGAATGACTCCTTCTTGACGACAACTTTGACTTCCGCTAAACAACAATGAAGACGTAGGTTAGCGGCAGCAGAGCGGAGCACCCCCCTGGAGGCTAGCTGCCGGATCAACACGCCACCGTGAGGCGACGGGGGCTTTGCTTTTACCCCCGTTATTCGCATGCAGATAGAAAAACACCCAAGTGTGAGTTTTACGTGAGAACAAAACTCGCTGCGACTCACAGATGCATTCCGCGGATACTCATCCAACTTCGAGAGGTGACTAAGAGCAACTCGGGGACAAAGCGACCGTTACCCATGGAAGACAGTGAAGAGCTGCGAATCGATCTCCGGCTACCAGGTCGACAAGACACAAACTCATTTTCATGACGAGAAATCGTTTCAGCTCGAGTTGGCTTTACTTATTGTGAGAGCAGTGGTAGTCAACTTTTTGCACACTTATTCTCTGTGATTCACTGTGATTCTCAAATGTCGAATCGATTGACCTTCTGTGAACGTAATTGGAAATCCCTCGGACGTCAGTGCTTCTGAACTCCGACCATCTCACACAGAAGTCATAACCGCCTTATTCGGTTCCGTGAATTCAGTTTCTCAGATGAAAAATCGCGCTCGATGAGTTTTGTCTCTGCCGTTTTGATCTCCGCATGGCTACGATGAATCCAACATCTGTCCAAGCCGCCCTTCTGAGAGCCTTGTAGGAATTCAATTTCACGGACTGCCCATTTGTTTTTGTTCAACGAACAAAGCCAACACTCCGCGACCTTTGTCACTGCCTCGCTCGAAACACGGAAAAAAACAAGAGCCTGGGGAAAGTGAGGGAAAAACTCGATGAATGTGGGTTTAGACATATTTAAAGCGAGGTCGACAAGTCCAGTGCCTGTCGAGACGACATCTTTTGAGCCGAGTCTCTGGCTCGAATCCTCAAGATCGCGATTCCTTCCTCTTGACAATGGCGCGATTTTTTTGCGACGGCCCATCATTTCTTCTCGAATAAACTCGTTCCATTCGAGGATTTCTGATGAGCAAAGCTGAGAGTCTGGCGCGGTCGGTGAATTGCCTCACGTCAGGAACAATTCCGGAACCGTACATGTCGAATACCTGTGTCGTTCCAATTCTCTTCTATTCCGTTCGCCTCCCTTCGTTTACTTGGTTTCAGATCCTTTGGCCGCGACTGATTCGCTGTACTTCCCAGTACACAGCCGAACTCATGTTGCTCATGTGGACTCCATCCCCTACAGAAAAAGTTTGCATGCGGTAGTGCAGGAGCTTTACAGAAGTGAGGGAGCGGGAAAACGGGTAACGATGGGGACGAGAGCATGACTAATTATTTTTTTCTCCGTGTCTGAGAATCTTGTCAGTTTCTCGGAATCCCTCCACTGTTTGAAGCACTGACAGTGTGCTTTGTTGGGAAGTCAGTCGGGATGTCGGGATGAATCAGTTATTTTGGAGATGTGCACAGGATTTCGGGAAGAATTGGTCTGGGTATTTTGAAACACGATCGGGACCGTCAAGCTTGCCTCTGTCCTCTTGCCACAACGTTGACGTGACGATCTTGTCGGTGACATCCACCAAGCGAATATTTTGTCCTCTCCGAAGTAGTAGCCATATCTTCGAGAAATCGCAGGCTGGCTACGCCACTGTTTCGTCGTGCTCTTCTTCGGATCCTCTGCCTTGGACGGGGCGAGGTGCCATCGATATAAAGACTGATTCTAGGATTCACGGAGTACACCTCTAGAGCTTTTCGCAGAATTTCTCGGGACCGTGGGACAGCATAAGCTTAGCTTTTCTCGGCTCAAACGACAACGATGCTCATCCCAATGTGGTGCGAGCGATTGAACCAGTCGTGGTGATCGGAGTTCTTTAACATCGTGTATCCGTTTGCCAGGAACCGAGAACTTTCAGGACGCGACTCTCAAATATTTGTCTACTTCGAGTCCTGATTCAACGGGCGTTAGGTGGAGGATGGCCAAGAGGAGACGAGCTGGGGCCATGTTTCCGGAGCCCGGAGTAAACTGGGTCCCGGAGTCGATTTGGCCCGCGGTCGGGGCTCCGGAGTTAGCTTAGCCCCGGCGTCAAGTGAACCCTGAAGCCAGCTAGACTCAGGCGTCAACAAAGGCTCCACCATCAATTAGACGCCGATCGAGACAGATAAGCCCCTCGTTTGCGAGATGAGTAGACAAAGACTTATGCTTATAGAGCCATGAGTCATTCTCGACTGAAAGTCTTCAAAGAAGAGCAGCAGAACAGTTCCGATTTGAACGGTCGTGAAGCACCTTGAACGAAGTAACAATGTTGATGTATTCGGCAGGAGGTGTCGTTAACGCCTTCGATGCTCAACAAATTGAATTGATGAACGATTCTTCCACGCAACCTATAGCACACTGAGAATGACACTCTGGATAAGTCACGGGCTAAAGGGTGGCACCGGTCTCATAAGAGGACTGCCCACTGGACGTTCTCTGTGCGGAGCCAATGCTTAAGTGGGCATGGGATCGGCAGCTGGTCGGGCTCACAGACGATCTTCACAGCTCGACCACCAGCAGAACGTGAGATTCGACTTTGATAGAGAGCGTCCGGGTTAGAATTCGGTGAGCAACGGAACAGGAGACCAAGTGTCGACTGGAAAACGCCCGGGCCAAGAGCTGATCATCCGCATCATTGCCATGAAGTCCTATGGGCCAGCTGGAAATTTTGAAGGGGGACGTAGCCCCCTTGCACCCCGCTGGGTACGCCACTGGATCAGGCTCATCTTCTAGAGATCAACGATTAAGAGAACGTCAAGCGTGACGTCGATCGACAGTGTTCCTTGGTAAGAGACCACCGCGCGACCCAGAGTTCATCGAAACCGTCGACCTCAGAACCGTTCTCCAGGAAGTGACGAGCAAAGGGGCGGTTGCGAATAATTAAGGGACATCAAGCTCAGTCTCGGACTTCAGGGACCGATAAACAACGGGAAGTGAGATTGACAGCCTAACCAAGAGGTGCAGTTCATATCTATTGTTCGTCAATTGTGTCCTCTTGAATAACGAAATGACCACGCCAAGCTTTAGGGGCCACGCAAAAGCAACCCTTAACCTTGACTTCAGCTGAGATGCTCGATTTCGAAGGTTTCTGAAAAATTCCAAACAACAACAAAATCCGGGGCGACAAATTTCCAAATCCCGTCCATACTTTGCCGGGGCCCGATGCTATCGATTTCAAGCATGATCCTGGATGGCATCCGGGCCGTGATATCGCTCGACAGGGAAAAATGCCATGGACGGCTGAAGTGCTACCTGAAGCAATCTCGGCGGCGCGGGTATAATGCTGTGGTCCGCCCAAATTTTGGGTGTAATCCTCGAAATCCGGAATAGCATCACAAGGATCCAATATGGAAATGAAAGATGAAGCAGTGCCCGGATTCTGCTCACTTCAGAAGCAAAGATCATCGTCATCACTGTTTTCATTTTGCCGTTGACGAACTTCGTTTTTTTTCATTACTGACCCTCCGTTTTTTTCAAACAGAGCGTCCTTAGGTGAACTTACGTCCTTAAAATGGTATACCTACCATAGCCACCTTCCGTTCCGAAAGAACGCCGTTCTCCGATCCGAGCATATTTCATCTCCAGCATAACAACTACCGGACGCAGTAGACGCTGATGAACATAGACGCAGCAACTGCGACTGATTCACCGTGCGGCGCTGATATGAAGGTGCAAGACGCTGCTGTCAGTGTTGATCCTGGTCGTGAGTCGGGGCGTCCCCAGAGCGTGACAGTCAAAGGAGGTAAGTGACGGAGGTACGAAAGAGAGCTGCTTGAATGGATCTCAATAATTCAGTCGTATTGCGCAACTGACCGCAGTCGCAGCGAAACCGCCCTACAAACGTCTTTCTCTCTCGTTTCGATGCCAGCCTTATCGTTTCCGACAGTCATCATCGAACCGAACGTCCCATACAACGAGCGATTGATGCGCGCAGAGTACTCTGAAGTTGCGGATCCGTGTTGATGCAGTCCCGCATGAGATGTCGGGCTCGTCAATGGTTAGGCTGATAGCAGAGACTCTCGCTGCACTTTGAACGGTTCTCCGCGAGTTTCTCGTGGCCTGTTGCTCGTATTAAATCCATTCCATTTATTGCAGAGCCAAATCACATCTACGACGAGGCACAAGTCGGCGAAGTCCACTCTCAAAGTGGGGAGGCGGTCAGCTATGTAGGAGCGACGGACCCCGAGGACGTGGTACGTGTTCGTGAATCCTGTTATGGCTGATCGGAAAATTATGGAATGAATTTGTTTTCTCACCAACCCGAAAACTTACACTCGATCAGTTCCAAGTCAGCACGAAGGTATCTTTCAGATTTACCAGTGTGGAGAGTGTCTCGCGCACTACAGTTCAGTCGAAGAAGTTCAGGAACATATCCAGACCTGTAATGGAACTCGACCAGAAGTTGTTGTGGTTGAAGTGCCCGATGGGGAGGTCGCTGCTGAAGAGCAAGCTGCCGTCGTACAGACTGAACAAGCCAACGAGAGTGAGGAGAATACGGAAGAGCTCATTTATGAATGCCCCACTTGTAACATGCAATTCCGAAACGTGCACGCCTATACGAACCACTTGGCCACAACTCACGCGGCTTCGACTACGTGCTGTCCAATTTGTGGCAAATGGTAAGCGCCTTCCCCCAGATTTCTTCCTCTTTCCATTTCCTCAGACACAGACATTCAATTCTTGAAACAAGAATCCCTCCTCGTTAGTCCTCGTTAGTTCTGGTCCCCATCGAAATCGCAGTTCGAATTCTTCTCCGATGTTCCAGGTACTCCTCGCGATCCAACTTGAAAGCTCATCTCCTACTCCACACAGGTTTGAAACCCCATCAATGCCCGACGTGCAAGAAGCGATTTTCAGTCGCTAGTAATCTGCGGTGTCACATGAAAATTCACACGAACAAGCAGAAATGCGCGTACTGCGCGAAGTCTTTCGACAACGAAGCGAGTTTGAAGGACCACGAGAAACAGTCCCACAATTCCGTCACCGACAAGGACTGTCCGTTCTGCCAGAAATCATTCTCTCACAGCAGTACACTACGAAGCCACATTCGAACTCAACATTCGGACGGATGCCGAAATCTGCTCTGTCAGCTGTGCATGAAAGCTTTCACGAACCGTTCAAATCTCGAAGTCCACATGCGATCGCACACCGGTGAGCGCCCCTTCAAGTGTCAAATGTGTGATCGAGCCTTCACAGTCCGGAGCAATCTCCGCGCTCATGTCCGAATTCACAACAATGACCGACGCTTCAAATGCGAGTACTGTGCGAAAATGTTCTACACACGCTTCGATCTCAGAACCCACATCTTTACACACACGGGCGAGAAGCCGTTCGAGTGCAGCGATTGCGGCGAACGTTTCACCAAAGTCGGAAATCTCAATGCGCACAAAATAATCCATATCGAAGATAGACCGTTCAAATGCAAAACTTGCGGAGCTGGTTTTAAGAAAGAAGCAGCGTTCGAGCGACACATGACGAGATACCACAATCCCAACAGCTCACAGTCCCCATTGCAATGTATTTTTTGCGGTCAGTTCTTCAAGCAAATCAAACAGGTGCGAGAACACGTGAAAGCTGCACATCAGGACGAAGGCATCGAAGCCATGTTCCCTTGCGGCACTTGCAACAGACGCTTCGGCACCGCGCGACAACTTGAAGATCATGAAAAAACCTGGCATAATGTGAACTCCGCTTTCAAGTGCAAATATTGCAAGCGTCCCTATACGAGCGAAGCTCAGCATCGGAAACATGAAACCTCCGGCGTTTGTCTCACCCGGCTCTGTCCGGTCTGTCGACGGCAATGCAAATCTCCAAGCGATTTCGAGTCACACGTGCGGACGCACGAAAACGAGCGGCCTTACAAATGTGAAGTTTGCGACAAGGCTTTCGGAAAACTAATAAACCTTCGCCGACATTTGCTGATACACGAAGGGGTCAGCTATAGCTGCGCGGTTTGCTTCAACAAATTCACGTCCGAAGCTACGATACACCGGCACATCGCGCAAGCTCATCCAGGCCTCGCTACCGGTCAAAATCGAATACAGCAGGAGACGGCCGCAGACAATGAGTCAGAAGAAAGCCAAGACGAAGACGAGATGGATGAAGCTGAAAACGCGGAAGAGGATGGTGAGGAGGGAGAGGACGGTGGGGAAGATGAGGAGGATGATGTCACGGCTGAACAGGAGGAAGTCGAAGATCTACCTCCGCACGAAGGCAAAACTATAGTTATTCATCAACTGGTATTAAATCCTCCGCAGCGTCGTTTTCTAGCTCCCGCAATTGTTAAAGTTTCTGCAAAACAACCAAACCTAGAAATCGACTCAACACTTGAATGAAGCTTTTTTGGTGGACCGATTAGCTGGTTGGAATAAAGTAGCACAGCCAGCTTTGTGCGGAATGTCTGTGCCATTATTCTCGGTTTTCCATAATGGTAAGAACGCGACACTCATGGCGAAGTTCGTGAGGTTTTGCTTTACAGTCGCATGTTGTGAGTCGATTGCGCTCGACATCGCAGAATCCTACGTCTACCAGAGAAAAGATTCATATACAGGACGAAACTGTCCGGAATGTCCAAAAAAAAAAGAAACTCATCCCCTCCGGTTCAGATTCCTCTCGTCACACGGAACTCTGAAAAGATACTGAGATATTCACCGGGATTGAAGTCGATTGGTGAATGAAGCTTTATCTGAGAATTCTGATGGAATCTCTCTGTGAGTCAGCACTGATTAAGAGCACATAGATCGTCAATCCCTTCGGTTCATCATTGTGAGAGACGTTTGATTTCCCAAGATACATGATACGCGTGGCGGTTTGGCCCACCTCTTCACGGCTTGCCACTGTGAAAATAGGAATCACCGAAGAGAATCTGACCGAACCAATGTTTCGAACATCCGAAATTCACGAAGCGGGTTTATATTCGTGACTGTCCTAGAACGAGAAGAAAGCCTCTCGGCCATGCTCGACGGCTGGGAACGAAAAATATTCAGTTTACAGAGGATTATCTCGGACATTTTACAGACGACACCGCGCAGCAGAGTTGGTTGGCAACGAATCAACAAGAGCACAGGCGATAAGGTATTTCCGAGTTGTTGTCCGAGGAGGTTCCTTCTCATCCTCCATCTCTAACTCCACCGCCGAGAGATAGACTTCCACGTTCCAGTTTCAAATTATTTAGCTCCTTCGAACAACCCAGCCTGTTCGAATCCGTTTTCCTGAAGAAACCTGTACGGGTAGTTTCCCGCAGCCTTCACTTCGTTGCGAGTGCCTTCACCCGTAACCCCCAGCATACCAAGACAAGTGCTGACTCGCATGCGGTCATAATTGTCGGTTTTCCGCACTGAGCCACTGTGTGCCGCTACCCACGCGATCCCCATTTCTGGAGAGCGCGAAAAACAGTCATCGCCCTGACGCTTCAAATCGTGCATGCTCCCCACATGCATCAGCTCGTGACCGAGTGACTGAAAACAGGTCACAGTCTGCATGCTACTCCCATCCTCAGCAAAGCTTGGATCTTACAAGCGCAGCAAGTACGCGGAACATCGCCTATTGAAGAATTTCGAGAGCTCATACATCCGAAAAATGGTAACACGTCATGTTTTTATTCACGAATGGACAGCGAATTTACATGAGTATCCACAAAGCACTCCAGAAAGCTTTTCTTCAATCTTCCCACGATAGCGTTCCTCCGGTCCGTGATCCATTCGACTCGATTTCTTTATCCAGCTGTCCTCTCCGCAGGGTTCTTTCGGAGGTATACATCGTCGAATCTGAGGACAGATATTCCACATTGACGCATTCCACATCCCGAATAACTCGATCCCGGAGTTTAACTCGCCCATGACCATGTTTTTAGAGGTTGGCCGATGATACACAGTGCGCTTGGAATTTCATTTTATTCTCCGATGGTTGTTGTTTTACATTGGAGTTAGTCAGACATCGATGGGGAGCTTCCAGTGCTGGACCAAGGCCGTGTCTGCCTCTGCTTTCGCTGTCTTCTTGATTCAGTGGAGAGCGAAGAGAGGATCCATTCCCTCGTAAACGCTCTTCCGTGGCAGGTATCTTCGAGTATCCGCCTCGGTCGGCTTGAAGAACTCCGACGACCAGTTCGAGCTATAGCAGAGAAGTTCTGCAGCAGAATCAATTTCAGTCTATCGGTTCGCGATCGACTTCACAGGTGGGGAGTATTAATGCTATTGTGACATAACATTACAGGATCACATTACCGGTAATAAACACGAAAACTCGGCTTAACAAATCGGTGGAAATAAGAAACGGAAGCAAACATCGGCGGAGAATCTGGTGAGGGTTATCTTAGCTAAACAAAAACGATGTCTACAGAAGTAATAATTATTGTTAACAAAGATATCACTTACAATCACTCAATCGAATGTGGCAGAGGGGTCCATTTCATTTTTCTCGATATTTTCCCGCGCAGGCGACGATGGCTCCGAGGTTCAATGGACGTAGCGTCATTTCATACGCTTCTGGGACCCTCTCTAGATTGAAAGTCGTTCCTCCAAAGAAAGAGTTAAAAATCCGAAGCCTACAAACGAAGAGAAAACTGACATTTGGCGGAACCAAACGCGGCAAGAAGTGTCTGTCGAAATGGGTTGCTTTCTCCCAGTGCACCCGTTATTCTCTTCTATTCATTCACCTCCCTTTTCGTGACATTGGTCTGCTTCGGCGGGCATCACCCGTAGAACCTGTCTCGGCGTGACATGCTTCAGGTCGAAATTCAAAAGTCAATGTAGAGTCCCCAACCGGTTGTTCAGTCTGTATTTTATCATAATTATCATCATAATCATCTTTATAATTACCAGCAATATGTTATTGTCAATCTTCATCACCATGTTCATTTCGATTCTCCTTCTTCATCTTCAACAACATCAGCATTATCGTCTGAACCACGACCAAAACGACGAAATTCTATCTCCAACAGACTGCGTTGTTGATTTTCAGCAGAACATTCCGCCTTTCAAAACGACCGATGACAGCAATCAATAAAGAATAATAAACGTAAAAATATAGCAATCGAGAGTAACCAGGATGAAAAAAGGAATAATAATAATAATAATAATAATAGATATATAGATGGACTAATTGTGGTGGTTGCTGCTGTTGTTGTTGTTGGTATTGGTTTCGAAAAAGGGCCTGTGTGTGGATGAATTCGGGTTGATGTAACTTAGCGTCTGTCGCCGGTGGTGGCAGCCGACATGTATTTGGGCGCATTCGACATCATCTTGTTTGCCTGATACTTGTTGTACTCGCCGCCGCCGCCAGTCAGATGATTGCTTAGTTGATAGTCGAACGCGGTGTTGGCCGTCCCGTAGGCGCTTGTCGTCTTAGAGGCCTGTGACGCCGAGCTGGCAGTTCCCGCCGGCGGATAACCCGTCACCTGAGCGGACATGAACGGCATGGGTGGATATGTACCCTGGGCCACCATGTGAACTCCGTAGTAGTTGTACGGATTGATGTGGGTAGGGTAGGCCGCCGCTGTGGCGGTGATCGTCGATTGGCTGCCCGCTGCTGAGGACACTTGCGAAGCCGACGCCGTCGATGAATCGTCCTGAGATCTTACGAACTTATCGTAACTATGCTGCTGGAGAAGACTGCTGGCCGAAATACCAGCAGATGTAGCCGATGATGAGTTCTCACGCTGTTGCTGCTGGTAATCCGTGGCCAAGTGAGTTCCCGAACTGGTCACATGATGAGGATAGTAGGGATAGAGCGGCTGCATCGGGCCGGGATGTCCCGTGAGGTGGGCATAGGGCGTCGCTGCGTGCATATGCGGCCCGTGAAGTTGGCCCGGTTGAAGGACCAAACTGCCAGGCTGCATCGTCTGCTGCTGCTGCTGTTGCTGCTGTTGTTGTTGCTGCTGCTGTTGTTGAGCCTGTTGAACTTGCTGCTGCAGCTGACTTGTCTTCTTGCCATCGTATTGAGAGGTGGCAGATGACGACACTGAGTCGGACACCGATGCCGCTGACCCTGCTGTGCTCCCAACAGACGCACCTTCCTTGCCTTTGTATCCGCCGCTTGCAACTGTCGAACCACCTGCAAGAAAGATTCGAAACCTTCGTCAGACAGTCTCTCGCCGTACACGCGGCACCATCAACCGACGTGAGTTACGATAATATCGAATCAACGTTCGCCGATGGATACTCACCGAACGCATTCGAATAGTTAGCACTGCCATAGGGCTGTGAAGCCTGTTGTGAGTACTGCGTGGTACTGTGGGCCGCGTTGTAGATCCCGCTCAAGTTGTGCAGATACGGCATGTTGTTAGGGGGCTGTTTGTAGGCGCTATTCGAAGTGTACTGTTGATAGTTGGTGCTAGCGCCACTCGAGCCACTCGAAACCTGGCTCTGCTGTTGAGCCTGACTGTGGTACGAGGATGGTACAGTTGCCTGTTGGCTCTGGGTAGACCCAGCCATTGAAGGTTTGTGCGTCTGAAGAGGAGCGACGGAACTAACGGAGGATTTATCAAGACCCGGTGGACCTGCGATCGAAGTCACTTGCTGAGATACTTGACTCCTATCACGTTCAACTGGCTGCTGCGAGCCTTGTTGCAGACTTTTCGCGCTGACATCGATCACAATTTGACCGCCCTGAATTTTCAAAGGCGGAACGTTTGAAGCGGTGCTCTGAGCACCGTGTGTTGCCAAGTTGCCACCCGTTGTGAGGCCTGAACCGTTGTGTTCCACTTTGTTCTGCAAAAAAAAGAATACAACTCACACTCAGTCCTCGCCTCGTTGAAATATGATGGGCGAGATGGAAGGTGTATGCTTTGATCATTTGGTCCGAAGCAGAATTTGAAGCATGAATGCCGGAAAGACTCACCGGTTGCTGATTGTGAGACAATGGTGAGATCGATTCGAAACTGTTGGACCCAAAGGAAAGAACTCCGAAAGTCACATCAAGGGAGTTTCCGTGGAGATCAAGGTGATGATCCGGTGGCATTTCGACGGGAGTTTGAGGAATTTTCGAGGCAGGCGGAAGCCGAACTTTCGTCTTAGGAGCCAAAGCTTGCTGAGTCGCGGCCTGCTGAATACCTCGGACCAATCTCTGTTGAGCCCCTTGCGAAAGATGAGGGGGAGCGCTCTGTTTGGTACTGTCGATAACTTTCACGGGATCCAAACTATCACTGGTCTAATTGGTGTTGTTACTGCTGTTGTTATTACGGGTGAGATTGCTTTGGACGTGTTGTTGTGCCGGCTGCTGCTGCGGCTGTTGGTGGTGTTGAGATGATCCCTTGTTGCTTGGCGTGAGCGGTTGACTCGAGCCCGACTTTCCGCTCTGACCCTGATTCGACTGGCTTTGATGGCGGTGTCGAGATTTCCATTCCCGATTGTTACGCTCCCCAGAGCCCGACGCATCGACCCAATCGGATTGTCGTTCTTTTTTCGAGCTCCACTCGTTAGCGCCCTTCTGATCGTTTTTGAAGTCATCCCAGTTACCTGAACACGATGGGAAAGATGATTAGACTCTCAAGCTAAAATAGAGTTCGGCATCAGGGAGATTCCGTTGCGCCAGCGCAATGCATGTTCCCGAATGAAGGGAAAGAGCACGGATTCGGCGTCATTGTTTCGCTTTGAACGATTGATTGAGGATTGGGATTCCGCCAGCTCTTCGGAACTACGGGACAAATCAGATAATTAACGACAATATACGAACCCATATTTTTGATAGTGTCATTCTGCTGTTGATCGTTGGTTTCCTTCTGCTGGCTCTTGAATTCCTCTTCGTATTCGTTCGCGGTACCGTTGTTCCAATGAGAACTGTTTTCGTCTCCACCATCGCGATTCTTCTTACCGCTACCGGGCTGACCTTCGCGATCCCCGGTACGCGATCGTGGCCCTCCACGTTGCCGTCCACGGCCACCTGCCTGTGGAGTGCCACCTGAAGTTCGACCTGCGCCGCGTCCTTTCCCGCGACCGCCTGCACGGTCGTCGTTGGATTTACGGCTGTCGTCTTTGCTTCGCACTTCGGGTACAGACTGTTTCTCCTTCTTCTTTTTGCCTGTTGTTTCCCAGCCGTTGTCGTCCGGAGATCCTTCCAGCAATATGTTAACGGCGTCCTCGACGCTGCCGTTCGAATCGTGCAGCGCCATGGCCGCCTCGTCAGGCGTCCTGTGTGTGAGCTCTACGATCATTCGAATGTTTTCGTTGAGGTCAGCGATGTCTCGTTCATTTGAAATGTTGGTAATTTCAGCGATCCGGAGCTGTTCCGCGGTGGCTTGCGGAGCGGTTTTCTCCTTTTTATTCGAGGCTGGAGCCTCTGTGACAGCGGCAGCCCCGCCACCGCCGGCAGTCTGTGACTTCATCTGGAACACAGAACGCAGCCTTGAGAGAAAAGAACATAACCGAAGAACAAAAGTGAAAATGTCAACGTCACGTTGAATTCTATTTTATTCTGTTTTGTGGCATCACGTTTCATCGTCTCTACGTGTCCGTAGCTCGCTCAACCTCGAGTGGCGTAAGAACGAATTCTTTCGTTGTGATTGAGAGAAAGCAAGTCGAGTTGCGGTCGGTCCCTTTCAAGCTTTCACGACATGAAATCGACAACTAGCCAGCCAGCCAGCCAGCCAGCCGGCCAGTCAGTCATTCGGACAGCCGCCCAACCACATCGAATCTTTCCTGTCGGAATGGTCAACTTTCCGTCGAACGTCTTCCATCTGCTCGTCTGTCTTCCTCTCTGTTTCGCTTGCTACCTAAATATAGATTTTGGAATCGAGTCAAACAATGGCGATTTCTTACGCCAGCGCCCAGTTTGGAGGAGAAGATCAACAACTACGTGAGAGATGATCCGAGAAGCACAGAAATCCAGTCTTTTGAGACGTCTTTTCAACTTTTTTCCGACTCAATTTCTGGCTGGTTTGAAATTGGGCGCTGGTTTCTCCGAGCCAACCGAGCGGAGGCAAAGGAACGATGTGAAATGAAGTTGATGAAGAGTCCATCACTGGCGGATGGATGAGTACGAAGAGGAACCGCGATATAGATGAACGCACAAGTATCAGAGGCGGTCATGATGGCAAGCTCGAATGCACGTTTCGTCTTTGTGAGTTATTTGCAGAGATGCATATTGAACATTGCGCGCGGGGAGATGCGCAAGATAATTATTTTGTACAAGATCGAATCTTGCAGTACATATTGTGAAGCATGTTTCGACGATGAGCAGTCGTTCGTCGACACAAGCACTGCGAGCGAATGAGCGGGCGGTCTGGCGGGTAGAGCGGCAAGCGAACAAGCCGTTGACATTCAATATGTACGACGACGTTGTCGACGATCATGCCTGTTGAGTAAACACGAATGAGACTTCACCACCCCGAGTCGCTAGCTGGTTGGCGCTTCCAATCGTTGTCGCGATGGTTGCTCGCATGGGAAAACGACACACGAATCCCATGATTTGAGTTTCCAGGAATCGTTCCGCTGTTTCGAAACCCGCAACAGATATCTCGTCCACGGTCCGACTCGAATGACTCAGAAACAGCGTCAATTTTCAGCTTTCCAATTCCGTTGACGCAGTCTGAACCGATTGGCTAATTCTAGTTAGCTTAGTCTACGGTTGAACAGCGGGTCGTTCGAGTTTTTCGTCGTGACAGACCTCTTGACCAGAGACGAACGCTGTTGCGACGAGTTCTAAAACACGAAAACTCAGCAACTCCCTGGAACTCATTCACAAAAAAATCCGATTCCTGGTTGGCTGACCTGTGTGTGGCACTAGGACAATCCACAACAATCGCGCCAAAGGAAACTAGGGTTTGGGCGAAAATTCCTTCGCTTCAAAACGGGACAGAGCCAAGAAAGCGTGAAGTCTGTGACTCAATGCCAACCGCCGAGCAGCAAGCTAACTCAGCATTCGTCGAACGAATCGGGGTTCGGCTCTGAAGTTTCGTCGCGAGCTCCAACCGTGGGTCATTGGGAGGCTCTGCGATATCGCAACTCGAGTATGTGAATACGAATTATTGTCATGGAGGTTCGCGGCCGTACGCTCAGCCATCCGCTGAAATTCCACGCCGGGCTAAACAGCGCAGGGATCGCCAAGTGCGTACTTTGGTCAAGCCTAGACGCCGTTATGATTTCGTGTCGACGACGGGGTAGCTATCGGTTTGAAGCAAACAATTGATGAGCTGGGGTTGGCGGACACTGTTTGGGCCACAGCTCAATGTTTTCCCCCGGTATAAAAACGGCGATGGACTCAAAAATGGACTTAGGCCTCCGCACGCCGGCTGAGCCAAGCTGACGCCACACTCTCGACGCGCAAGTTCCCTGGACTTGGATGCTCAGAGATCCTGTCATCTTAAACCCAATTTCACTCAAACTCACCTGTGTCGACGTTTGAGAAAATGCACGAAACTAGCCAAAATATCTTCTGTACAAGAATCGATCGGTGAGGCTTACTTCAACCCCGAAAGCCTAATATGCTATGGAAGGCGACGCAGCTCGCGCGACGACCAATAAGCGGAGGCGCGAAAATTCGAATATACGCGAGTGGGCGGCGGGCTTTCGCTCTACTGCTTCGCTGCCTGCCTACCTGCTCTGGTGTATGGCGGTCCGTGGATTGTTGCGCACCTCTTGCTATAATTTGCTGTTGCTCATCGTGCAGGAGTTCCATTGCATCAATTGCAAACCATTAACCGCGCCTTGCATGGAAAAGCGCTTATCTAGCATGGGAATGTGCGGGAGATGCGCAACGATTCGACAGGATAACCTGTCTCAACAAGAAACAGGAATCGTGCCGTTTCGGTACCAGTGACGTGGAAAACCCATCAAACAACATGAATGAGGATGAGAAGGCTCCCTCTTGGCGACATGCAGGCTGACGCCGCGTCATCGAATTCGAATCATACTTCGCCTCTTTGTGAGACCTTGACAATGGTGACATCGTCATTCTGCCAGACATAACTTTCATATCAGTCCACAACGATCACTTACAGGATCATTTGAATGTATCGAGGCCGACGGATTCCATGGAGCGCGCTTGATCTCTTCTCCATAGCTTCCAGGGAATCTCTCATTGCAATGTCAATCAGATACCATCGGTTCGGTCTCAACCATCATACCGTCGACTCACTCGTAACGGCCGCGCTTGTAACTCTGTCTCACCGATTTTCCTCATGATAAATCAGCCAGGACTTGGCCACATTCACAACTCCCCGGAGCCAATTGGAACAAAGAAGCGCTCAGTACCGATTTCTTTGCCTTCGCAATTCAGGGAAATCGGTTCGAAGTTACTGCATTGCTCTCTTAATGAATCTGATGAATGTCACTGACTCTAGGAGGAAATATTTGAATAGTCACATTCGTCCACATGTGATAGTTGCCACACCTCACTCTCGAGTCTGATATTTATGCATATTCCACGCGAGATAAAACAGCCTCGTCTTACTGCTAGATGGCAAAGAAACGAGTGCCTCGAGTAGCATTGAACAATTTGTACTAATTATTAGTTGGAACTGTCCATATCCACCGGAATTATATTCAGATAGCTACGACGAAACAAATCTTGGCGGAGAGCCTCTTCAAAAGTGCACGCCGGATTATGAAGCTAGCTTTTATTAATGTTTGCAATACCGAGACATCAGGTCTTGTCGGTTTGAAACTTCATACTGTATACATCACGATCGAGGAATGCTATTTCTCTCGCGGCTGCTGGACCCAACTGTAGAGGAAATGATTCTCCGATAGCATCGATGCTTTGATACGCCTACGACTGAAGTTGTTACTTGTTACCAGGTTTCAACGCTCGGCTTGTAGGAGAACCACCCGAAGCCTTGTAACGTGTCAGCAAAAATCATCATCATCATCAGAAATATTCTCTCACTGCAGGCTGGGTTTTTTTGAATTCCACTCTTTTGGGTTCTCACCTACTTCTTCTGGACAACAATCTTTTGGAAAGGAAAACTCCTTTCCAGAAGAACGGATTTTTCCCTCGCGCAGCTTGAGGCGGGGGTCTACGGCACAAGCCCGCAGTGTTTACATTTGCAGAACGCTGTTCCGACGGCTGGTCGGCTTTGAACCTTTAACCCCAGTGTCATGTGAGGGCGCGACGCTCAAAGGTTAGGGCGCGACGCGACCTCACATGACACTGGGGTTCAAGGTTCAAAGCCGACTAGCCGTCGAAACAGCGGTCTGCAAATATAAGCACTGAGGGCTTATTATTATGACCGAGAAGATATTGAGGAATTCACGGATTGAACCATTTCTGTCCCTATATCGGACGAAGTCTTGACACATTGTAGGCGAGAAAATAACTGGTTTGTTTTATTCTACGTCTTGAGGTTTCGGGACGCACGGGGATGTCTCGGAGTGCTGCGACTCGTTGAAACAAAGATACAGGTGGACCGTCTTCTTCGCGTCGCCCTCGACAGCTTCACACGAAGAACAAAGATACACACAGCCAATGGCCGATGTACTTGATAGCGAAGAGCGCACTGAGGAAGCTTGATTTGAAGGACTACACCATATTATTCAGGCAATACCGAGGTATACAGTAAACCCTCGTTTTATGCGGTTCCCGGGACCGCATGAAACGAATTTTTCCGCATAAAAAGGGGGTCTGGCAGAAAACGCAATGTTAGTTCCCAAAAATTATTACCGTTCGCGGCGGAGGGGCTGCTGATCGTTAGGATCCTTTGTTGTCCTAGTGAATCGTTTTAGTCGTTGACATGCTCTCGAAAAAAGTAGAGCTAGATAAAAACGAGTCGCGTTCATCATTTATTGACTTTGTTCAAAGGCTTCCAGAAAGCAGTATTTACATGATAATATACAGCGAATCACAAATACGTGTCAAGGGTGTCTTCAGATAGTGTGATTCAGTAGAAGTACACGACAATTATCACCATGCACAAGCACGTGACGGTCATTCCGCCGAACAGTATCAAACGGTCTTCGGTACCGCGTCGTTCGATTACTCTCATCAATGTGTTGCTCATGCCTAGATTATTTACAAGGTCCAGCACTCTTCTCCGCGCACCTTTAAGAGTGACTCTTTGTTGACGGAGATTCTCAAGAACGCTTCCCCCGTGAGCGATCAAGTCATCGACTCCTCGGTTCGCATTTTGCGCGCTTGAATGGAAATTCAGCATGCGGTCCATGTCTATCGCAGTGTCTTCGTTGGGCCGGAAGGTACGATGGAGGAGTTCCTGTAACCAGCGATGGAGTGGTTGACAAACGGTTTCAAGTCGTTCCTCTAATTTGGTGTTGTTGTTGTTGTTAATATTGGTCGCTAAGAAAACTAAACGACGAACTGAGCGGAATATCAGGTGTGTTCCATCAGCATTTTCGCATCGCGATCGCGACAACGCTAAAACTTACGTTTCGATCTCTTTCCTGCAGCTGTCTCTCCTCACGCTTCCGCCGGAGATTCTCTTCCGCTGCTTTGAGATATCGCACGTCATACTTCAACTGATCGACTTTCAACCTGGCCACGTGACGACGTGAAGCAGGTTCCTTATGGACGAGAACGTCGAGCCTTCGAAAAAGAGATAAACACTCGTATCGAACAGACTTTGACGGAGCATATACTCCTTTCCCGTGCTGCGAAGGGCGCGTGAGCGACTAAGAGAATGAGTTTCCACTTAGTAATAGTTACCCGATGACAGGGCATCGAGTCACAATGGAGACTCTGACCTCTAGAGGTCTCGAGCCGGACTGTTACAATCATCACTGTGTCCTTTCCGTCTGAACAGTGACTACAATTACTTCGAACAGGTGTCAACAGTTGATGATTAGGTATGCGATGCAAAGAGTATCGAAAGTGCTCTACTCACCGGTCACAGTTGGCAAAAATGCTCTCCATCTCTTCCTGAATTTGTCGATCGAAGTCCTCTTCATTTCCCACGGAATCGAATCTTCGGAACGACCCGTTAACTTTTTCGATCGCTTGCCTCGTTCGATGATAGAGTTCCTCCATCACTTTGCCTTGACTGTCTTCACAGAGGGCTCATAGATTCTCTCGCGAAATGCAAACTGAATTATCGGCTGAGCGACCACGGAAATGATCAAGAATCTTAGTGTCGTGAAAACATTCGCGCTCCGGCGAAGAGACCATGGAAAAATGACGTGTAGCCCGAGAGGGGAGAGGGGTGTGGGAAATAAGGCTCGGATAAGTACTGACATGTTGTGGTAATGAACGCATTTTCAGAGGCGCCGTCGGCATCCCGCCGCCGGTGCTGTTCGCGCGCCTCTGCTGCGCGGTGAAACTTGTTCGACATGCCAAATATCGCTCGCAGACATCGGAAAGGAACTCGTAAGTCCCGCTCAAGGAAAGTTCCGAACAAGTCTGGGAGTCGCCGATGGAAGAAACAACCCAGTCGGAGCCGTTCGAATTCGCGATCGGGAAGTAAAATATCGAGCAGTGAACCGCTTACGTTCGGAGTTGAACATGACTTCAAATATGTGAATATAGAGTTCCACTCCTCTTTTGGAAGGTGCTTGAGCTCATTCAAAGTCGACGATGCGAAGGAAACTGAGTATGAGGGGCCATAGTCAGAACAACAACCAACAACGAATGTTTTCACTCGATCGTTTGGGGAATCGCACCAACGATGTAATTTTGTGGTTTCAAAACGCTAAGGGCAGCTGTAGCTATGTCCTTGTGCGTTTTCGACGAAGGATCCGACTTTCTCATGCAAATTATGAACGAGATTGGCATCACCGTCGGAAAGAATTGTGAAGTGGTGATGCAACAGAGGAATGAAGCTCGGATCAAATCAGGCCGAGCAAGCCCGGCGACCACCTACACCGCATCTCCTGACTGAAGATGACGAAGCTGCGGAAACAGAAGGAAGGGAATATGCTGCTGACATCGATTCCGAGCGGTACGTGGGCTTTAAACACGTGCACTCTTATAAGGGGTGGACTTGATTCTCGTGAGGCTTTCTTATCTCGAGACTCAAGATTCGAGAATCCTCCGACTGAGATAACTTGACTCTTATGTGGATAGAACTCCGATAATTTTTGGGTTTATCCCGGAGGTGACTCTAGAAAGGGCAGTCCTGTGAACAGAACTCTGATAATATTCGGAGTTTCAAAAGTCGCGTCAAGCTGACAATGTTGTAAGCGTTCTCGGGTTCCTCATTCCGAAGATTCTCGGACTTGAAATCGGTCTTGGCTCTGTGGATAGCACTCCGAAAATTTTCGGAGTTTTGAAAACCGCGCTGCGCTGGCTGGCACTGCCCTTTCCCAATATGGCCGCCCTCCCTGCTTGAGCCGCCCGACCCGTCCGGCGGAATCGGCAGGATTCCGATGCCTAGCGGGGGGCAGCGCCGTTTGAACTAATGTAAACAACGACAGAACAGCCGAATTTGAGGGAAAGGAGGAGGATCTCACCGCTGAAGGGAACGCTAAGCGCCGCTCCAAGCTGGAAACGATGAGGGTGCTGCGCGGCCACCGGAACCATTCGAGGAACATAATAATATAATAAGTGAGATTGAAAAATAATTATACTCTGTGAAAACCTGTTCCATTGCTGTCTTCTCTGCTCGAGATGAATGAATAGGGTTTATGAGCCATAAAAGAATGAATTTGGGAGTCACTGAGGTGGAGAAAACATTCATTACGGGTAGACTCCTTATACGTCTTGATTGGAAGAACCAGGCGCCGCGCCAGGGGGTAGCTTTAGCAGCTTCCCAATTTTCCGTAGTCGAAAGCTTGGCTTCCCAAATCGAATAGGGATCATGTCCTCGATGGCTTTCCCATTGTCCTCCTTTTGCTGACTTTCTTCGGAATCAACACCCAACCACCCGCCAACCAACAACAAGTTCATTCCTGCTATCTCATTCGAAGACGAATGTGAGTCAGACCTCACTTACCTCTCTCGAATATTTGTTCATGTGCGCAGGGGCGTAGCCAGGATTTTTTTTGGGGGGGGGCGGCTCTATGTTATGGGGGGGGCGATTCGATACTCGGGACTCGGCAGTATAGGGAATTAACATGAGGAGCAAAAATTATGGGGGGGGCGAACGCCCGATCGCCCCCCCCCTGGCTACGCCACTGCATGTGCGGTGGAATAAACCTAATCGCTCCTTTCATCGGAAGTCGTAGCAGCACCCCCATAATTTTGAATTTGGCGGCTCACTCAGCTCTCTCTCCAGCGGCCAAGTGCTCCTCCTCTCCCTCTAATCCGCTGCCCGCGCTGCTGTTTACATTGGTTCAAATGGCATAGACTCCTAGCGGCGACCCTCTGACAGGCAGACGCATTGGCCACCTCTTTCCCTGTGTGGTGCTCCGGCAGTGCCGCTCTATAGGCCGCGTGCGACCGAGGCATCGTGTTTACAAGATGGCGGACAACTATTCGAGGTAGAACCTCTAGTGACAAAATGTTACTTATTTTAGCGTTATTTTCGGTGTTTCGGGGTGCATCCCCGCGTGATTGAAGGTGTTCCGATGGCTGTGCGCCTACTTGATGCCTTCACGAAGTCCGAAGTACCGTCTTCGCGCGAATGGCTCAGCTTTAGTGACGCTACCGTTTGCTCGGCACCTCGCTGAGCTTAGAACCCTTCAAGTTTATGTTCGGAATTGCCGGTGGCAAACGATCATCTCTCAACCTTTGTTTCCAAATGTCGCAAGAGCATCATTACTCGACTGTGGAAGTGCGTCGGTGATTGTAGCGATTCCCCAGTTTTTTTATTCACGAGTCGGCGTTCCATTCACGCTGAAGGTTCGGACCCCCCGCCATTTGATCTAATGGCGCCTTCCCAGAGTAGTGAGCGAGAAACACGTGCGGCATCGCTTGAAACCGGCGTTCCGCGGACAAACAAAACCGCGGTCCGATGTCGAACGTGATCACGTTCGTTCTCGACTCGTCGAGCTTTTTCTCTTCATGCTCTCTGAATATACGCTGGAGCATTTTGTGCGTCTGTTGGTGATGACTTGGAGCGCGGGGAAAGTCTGCCGAAGCATCATGTGGTCCGATTTTGATGAGTTACTATCTCAACTGATTTCAGATTTGGTCGACCTGGAGGCCGTAAGCCTCTGCCTGAGGAACCTCCCTACACAGCCTATGTGGGGAACTTACCGGAAAAAGTGGTTCAAGCTGACATCGATGAAATCTTCAATGGACTCCATATTCGCTCTATCAGACTGGTCAGAGACAAAGAGACCGATCGTTTCAAGGTGAGCCCCACTCACTATCGGAGATGTTTTGATTGCTTCGTCGACGGGACAGCATGAGCTCTGACTGAGAAATATACGCTCTGCATGCAGTTGTGCACTTTCGTGCGGTCTAATGCATAGTCCTAACTTTCGAACGGTTCATTTGC
Source organism: Neoseiulus cucumeris (assembly GCA_021527715.1). Lineage (NCBI taxonomy): Eukaryota > Metazoa > Arthropoda > Arachnida > Mesostigmata > Phytoseiidae > Neoseiulus > Neoseiulus cucumeris. The sequence continues at coordinate 1,815,315 of JAJSRV010000050.1, read as the reverse complement.
AGGGCTATTGTTACGTAGAGTTCGACAGTAAAGAACACTTGGTTCGAGCTCTCGAGTTTGATGAGGCCGAAGTTGATGGTAAAATTATCAAAGTTGACATAGCTGATGGTCGTAGGAACGACCGCGGAGGGAACCGTGGCGGTCGCGGCGGGGACCGCAGAGGCTTCCAAGACAACAGACCCCCAAATAGAGACAACCAAGGATATAATCAAGGCGGCTACGGAGACAGACTGCCGAACCGAGGCGGAAACGGAGGCGGTTTCAGAGAGAATTTCGGGGGTCCCAGAGACAATTTCAGAGGGGGAGACATACCAGCTAGCAGAGATTTCCCAGGTTTGTTTAGATCTCAGCGTATTTCCCAATCGAGATCCATGACTACTTTTCTTTTTTACTAATAGGGTTCACTTTTCCTGGAGACCAGAAATCGAGTCCCTTCAGGCGCTTTAGCGCGTGGGATGTCGTTAAAAGCTTCTCGTAGTTCAGTATCGAAGAGAAATTACAAAAGACTGAATGAGTGCCCTTTGTTACAGGCTCTGCGTGGAGTATGCGCCGCGACCAGCGCCGGAACAACGGTCCCCCTGATAACTTCGCCAGACAAGGGGAATTCAAAGAACCCACACGTGAGGACTCCGAACAAAGACCAAGGCTCAAACTCGCTCCGAGGACAGTTGAGGCGCCCGTCGCCGATATAGCTGACACCTCGACGAGGTCGAAGATTTTTGGCGCAGCGAAACCTCGTGATGAAAAAGTCTATCAGGAAAAAGTCCGACGATCATCCGAATCGAGTGGCGCTGGTTCTGTATATAAAGAGTAGATTGATCTTGACTACGTGAAGTTGATGCATAGCAGGGTTTTGTTCTGAGAGAGAGATAAAAAAACAACAACAACAATAACGGCATCAACGAAATGCATGAAGCCCTCGCACCCTCACAAGCTGCTGCTTCTGGTTGAGAATTTGAAAATGATTCCACCGGACTTCGCTTTGTGCGGAGATCATGAGACGGCTCGTGAACCTGATATTGAGTACGGTGATGACCTCCTACGGTCAGGCCATCGTGCGGATGCAAGAGATCGAATCCCACTGTGAGGCGTTTCGAGCTATTCCCTCATTGGCGTTATCACTTTCAAATACACAACACTCCGCTCATTGTCATCGGAAACATCTTTTCTTGCATCACTTAGTTAGTTTATCAACTATTTCGGCTGTCGTCAAAACTTGTTAGGATTTTGGCACGATCGATGACTGTTGAGCTCGGGCGACCTCCCTTCGAGCCGGGAACTTAACTTAAGATGAGATCTGGCCTGCTTTCTCCCGGAAAATTTATGAACCCAACAGACTCATGAACGAATATAGGGCGAGCGACACGCAACAATTTCCTTGCTGAGTATGGAATTCCTAGGTATACAGAAAGCGTTTGCTTGAAAATAGAAAAATACGGATCCCGCGGGGGCTCAACATCAAGGTGTCCAGGCTCTTCGCGCAGGAACGAAATTCTACGGATTTACGCGGTTGTGTTGTCGCCGACAAAGTCCCGAGTTGACGGAGCAGGTGATGACAGAGCCGATGAACCGGGAAAAGATGCAGTTTGCTCCAGCAGCAATAGGAGCGGTGGCAGGTGACCGTTTCAATCTATGGCAGCCTTGCTCGCAACCGACTCGTGGTTCTCAGAGAGGTAAACAGAAAATCATGGGTCGGCTTTGGCGTTGTGAAGGAAATCCATCCGAGAGTCAAGCCCGGTGTTTTTGACTGGCGGAGGACGGCGATGATGAAGTTGATTGACATGGACACTGGAAACGGATGACAGTCACATAGCCCGCCAGTCTGGCGACAGTTCTGCATAAGAGACGAAAACAGCAATTGATCTTCAAGGATGATTATGATGATGGACATAAGTTAAAAACAACAATAAGCGAGTGAAAGAGAATAACCTAATGATAAATAAACCAAATATGATTATTATGTAATGCACTCCACATCTTCATTCATGTTAATAGATCACACGCACTCGCGAGGACACTCGCACATTCACCGTTTCATACATTAACTGGTGGATACAGATTCCCTCGCTCCGCTGCGCACATCCCTGAGTCCTTCAAGACTCGCATTGAGGAAGAACATTCCTTGATAACGCAGCGGAAAAACATCGGCACACCGGTTTTGCACATTTTCTCAAGTTGCGGGTTTCATCACACCAATGAACAGCTAGCCCGTGAAGCAGCTGAGGAACTCCGTCCACCAACATTAGGCAACGAGTCGGAATCTTAAATGGAGACATAGCCAGGACCTGCTCAATAAGGACTGCGACGACAAAGTTCGACTCTGAGGAAGTGACAGCTTATTGAATACATGTGTTTCAGAGAGGACAGTCGACTTGTGTGGAAATGGTTTCCGTGGTTTTCTTTATCATTTGCGGAGGAAATTGGAAACGTTTCGCTCATTAGATGGCTCAGAAGATCTAAAGTCTTGAGAATGCAGGGGACCGCGTATTCATTAGAATGTTTCGTTTCAGTTCACACGTGCTCTGTCTCTCACATTTGCGGGTCCCTTGAGATCAGCCCGTGACACATCACAGGAGCTGATAATAAAACACACTCCAACATCGACATCATTCACAGTTTTTACATGGGATCTCGGAATCCCTATGAAACGCAAGCCATTCTCTGCCTGAGCATCTCGCCGCAGAGCCAAGTTGCACAAATATCAATACTGCACGCCGCGAGAGTCATTGACGCGCTCATCGGCTCCGCGTCTCCTCTAATCCTACGAGAACTGACATCGGAAGCACGCCCTCTCATTCCTCATTCAGAGGAGTTCGAATTCGTCGTCTGATGTGTAGCTCTTCGACGGTCCAGCCTCCTCCATTTTATCCTCATCGATATCACATGACCAGCTGAGAGGAACATCCGTGATTTCGAATAACATGTGACCTGATTTATCCACCATGACTTTCTTAGCTTCCACTCGCCAGTTTTCCAGCTCATTTGCATCACCGATGTAGAAGCACTGCAAAGCGAACAATGAATTATCATTTCGATAGGATCGATACTTGGAGACAAAGCTTTCCTCTCATGGAAATCGTGAGAAATGGAAAATTCGGCATCTGCCTTTCCATCACGGGATCGATAAAATCAGCGACAGAAATTCTGCGCAGCAAAGTTCCGTCGTCGAACTCACCATGGCTATCGAAGGGTCCATGGTGCCGATTTTCATACGTTGAGCTCGTGGACAATGATAACTACTATCGTTCTCAGACTCTACTTCCAAATCGACAAAGTTGTGCGTGGTGTGCGGATCCAGAAACACCAGTTCGTCCCGCTGAATGCCCACAAAATACAGGGCATGGCTGGGTCGACCGCCAATGATGCCGAGGCTATGCTTCATTTTGAAAGAATTTAGGACGGCGTCCGTGTATATGTCATTAATTTCCGAAAGTCCTAATCGGAGTGGGATGACTAACAACAGCGATTTCCATCGTTCGCCCTCATCTCCAGAGCACAGAGTTTCTGCAGAGACAACAGCCAAAACACATCAGTCGACAAGACTCGATCAGGAAGACTGACGCGGGAGTGAAAATTAGAGAATACTCACGTATGTCACTCAAAACGACCATATTGTCCATGGCGACGTGCAAGCGAACTTCACTCCATCGATCGTATTGTACGAGTTTCTTCAAAGATTGCGCCACTGTATTCGGTCCAAACCATTCGCCGACAGCTTTCCCTTCACTGAGGCCCATGAGAGAGATCTGATGGATCGAGAACGTGGCCGATTTTTTGTCTTGAAACATTTGCAGTATTCTCACATAGTTCTCACGATTGGCCACTGTGCCGTCCGGCGTCCACATCCAGGCTGAAATGAAGATGGGATTCAGGGTCACCGTCCAACACACTCACGCCAGCCACAAAGCCGAAACTATCATGAGCGACATCACTAAGGCTAAAGAACCTCTCTCGAGAATACGCACATCGTCCGAGGTGCCGTCGGACCAATGCTTGTCCTAACATCATCTGACCCGCTCGCAACATGCATCCCCAACCAGTATCCGATGTGGGGCCGTCACCGCCTATTGCAGCGAAATTTTTCCGGTATGTGAACCACAAAAACGTCGAGAACGATTTGCGGACGTTCTCAAAATCCGCTTCTGCAAAAAGAACAGGTTCGAGTTTCCTCTTGAACTAAAACCCACTGCTCAGGTTCCACGGTCATAAATTTGCGGTATCGGTTCGGGGTGCACCGGAGTGTCATCTTACCTTCTTTGAGTTCGAATTTCTTCCCAAGGAGCCAGACCGGCGCATCGCCATCCGGGAATTCAGCATACTCGATGAAGCCTGGCTCGTTTGTCATCGTACCTGGTTGGATCGAAACTTTAGTGGTGTTTCGAAACTCGATCCGTTCTGGCTAGAGGAACTCGTTTTCGATTGATATCATCAGAGATTAATGGCGAGGGGAGGACCCGCTATCTTTTGACCGGCCCTTGCGTACCAATATCCCAAACGAACAAGTGATAATTAGCGTTGAAGATCGACATCCGTCCAGATTCGTCCCCAAGCAACTTGGTGTGGAATGAATTGTGCCGCGAGATGAAGAGAAAACGTTCTGATAAACGTTACTGAACCGGATTAGTCTCTGCGATCGTTTGTCAGCGGTACGCACAGCAGCGTCAACGTCAACAATGCGAGATAGGACTCGGACACTTAGAAGGAATGGTAGATTGTGAAACCACGAATGTGCACGGGACTTTGGTTCTAAACGCCACCAGAACTTCGCTTTATCGAGTTCATCTCCAGAGTCTCTGATGTTGGTGAGCGGAGCACGTGAAGAGAGGGTGAAAGAGAAGCATTTCGCAAACAGAAACTTCTCCGAAACCGAACTCTGGAACAGCTGTTCTGATAGACCACAAACATAACCCAAGAAACGGAGGTCACTTCGTCCAGCAGCTCTCGATCGCGACTTACTTGCGTAGAGCTCCATGGTTGTCCATGGAAGCTTGATGAGTACCGAATAATCCACACTTGAAAACTGAATCTATTCAATTTTTTTTCACCGTTACCAGGTTTTGTTTTGGTTCAGCCGTTTTCATGAGTAGCCAAACAACACCACGAAGGGGAGAGAGAGAGAGGAAGAGAGAGAAAAACTGGGATGATTCTATAATCGAAAGCAGACTGTCCCATGAAGGGGGAAATCAGTGTGTTGTGGCGGCACCGGAAACAGCAGCAGCAATGAACTTTCTTATTCCGACTAAACGTCAAAACTGATCAGAACGGTCGAACGGAAGAACGGCGTTCAAGCTTGAACGAAAGGACGTATGCTCAGTATAGCGTTCAAGCTGAGTGGAAAAACGCTACGCAGGTCAACTGGGATAACACCCGTTCAAAAAAAACGGGCGGAAAATGAACCTGGAATTCAATCCTGCGCACTGGAACGTGAAACTGATGATGACAGTGATCTCTGCTGACTCCGTGAACACAATCAAGTCGACTCGAAGCGTCGGCTGTTTCCTGACTTCAATTGAAAAAATTGAGTTCCGTCCATTTGAATAGAAGAATGCGCTAGCCGGCGATGGACAAAACCCTTGCAATAAGGATGATCGGGCAAAAGCTTCGAAAATGAAATCTATGGGGAGCTGAATGATGTCAATGATCCCTGCTGACTGCGAGAACGAATTCGGGCGCTCGCTTCGGAAAAAGACGACGTTTTGAATATTCGAATTTTGAGGTTTACCATATCTATGTAATCCGTTCGCACAGATGGAGTCTTCGCATGGGCTTCGCATGTAGGGAATGTAGGGTCTTTGCATGCCCCGCTGAGGACCCGGGAATGGTGCATTTCCTTGCAGAGTGACCCGAGTAATCGTAGTACCATATATCAGTTCCGGAGCGCTGATACGTGTGGTCTCATCGAGAAGAGGTGTCGTTTCAAGATCGTTCAGATCTATTGCACAAAGCCAGATGCAGCTGATCGAAGACGAAAGACGGCAGAAAGTTGACCAAGCACCGAGCATTGTTCTAAACTTCTTACGGCGAACTTGGATACGTATCGGCCGACCTGCTGGACCCCTGAAGAGGCGTTCAATGAAGATCCGTCACAGTTGACGATTCATAGCTCTTCATTTCGCAGAATCGCGAGGAAACGAGCTCAAGCTCGTCATCGTTTTTCACTGGGTCGAGTTTGCAGATTTCTGGAGTTTCTCTGGAGGTGCATGTCTTTCTCTTTCAGGGCCTCTTCAATGTCTCCAGCCGTTTGGCCTTGATAATCGTAGATGTCTTCATAGCACCCAATCCGATTTGACTTGAGTTTCTCGATGGAAACTTCGGGGGTGAAGGTCGCCACAAACATTCTGGACCCGCAAAAGGATCTCTGTGAGTTTTCATGATGTCTCTGAGGGGCCTCTCGTCTTTTCCGCAAATGACCTCGTTGATTTTCCCCAAGAGATCCATGCATTCGACGACCTGAGGGCGATAGAATATTCTGGAACATACTTCCACCACTCGATGGAAAGCTCAACATTCACGCGGGCCTCTCAGCCCCAACACTTCCGGCTACTTGCTCTACTGGAAAGTGTAAATTATGATGGCACACCCGTAGGCATGAGATGGAGACCCTTCTTCTTCGCCGGAAACGCAGTGTCTCTCGTCGAAGTAGTCGAGGATGTCGCTCGCTTTTATCAAAAACTGGATCCCCGCACCCCTTTGCCATTCTTGACTATCGAATGTGTTCCAAGCTTGATTAGCTCAAAGCAAGCTCGGTTTTCGTCTTCGAAAGACGAGCCTGATCTCCTTGAAGATGACTGGACAGAGACACTCCGCCTCTTCGACTCAAATTCGAATCTCCTGATTGTCACACGAAGTTCGGCGCCTAATGGATTGAAGATTGAAATACATCCGCAGTCAATTTGTATCACTAAGGTTCCTCCTTCGTGGGCCGTCGCACGGTGGTATCTGAGAGCTCGCAGAGACAAGCAGAGCTTCAAGAACAGTTGTAGGTTGTATATTTCATTCCGCACAAATCACCAATGGTAGGTTCGGTTTCAACGGAAATTTTCGACGACTTTCTGAGCCAGCGAAAATTGATTTCGATTCTAATCGAGTCTAGCTTATGGGATGGAATTCGAGAGGACTTGGGACATGGGGAAAGCTTTGCCGGAACCTCTGTAGGCTTCTCGAGAAGAAAAAATTGTGAAATACTCTGGCTGAAACGACTCCGCTCTCGCGTCGGTCAATTTACACATCGAATCTTGGTCTAACTTTCGGAACTCCTGTGGCCCTTCAGTGGACAACCCGTGCATTCCGCGGATTTGCGTTACACAGTACATGATACTGATCATGTACGGGGTGTCCTTTCGAAGGAAATTAGTGGAAGGTGTCTGATTAGTCGTCCGCAAGCCTGCAGTGAAATTAGGAATCGACAGAGAAAGCGGCAAAGTGGTTGTTTGAATCTCTAAAATTCTTCATTGACATTAGTGGAGTTGTGTGAGTAGCTATAGGGCGAACGATTCACGTTTGAGGAAGGAGTTTTGCGAACTCATGAGCTCTGAATTTAGTGGATCTTTTACATTCCTACCCAATCACATTTCGGCCTGAAGAGGAGAATGGGCTTAACAATGATCGACCCTCAGTTTTCCGTTTCGCTTGCTTCCACCTTGAACCAAGTCTCCGAACGTCAACAATGCTGCGGTATCGGCCTATCCGGCGAATGCTGTTGACTTACCTATTTTGACCTCTAAGGGGATTGACGACTGCGGGGATTGACCGAAAAATGAGCTGCAATGGAGGCCTCTGAAGGACGTGGGTTACGTTCAATGATCTCACATGATCTTCATCTGAACTCCAGCCGGAATTTCCCTATCAGTGGGAGCCTTTTCAATTTCCAAACAGACAACCAATGAATTCTTATGGCTTGACGAACTTCGCGGATGAAAAAGAAGACGCCCCATTCTCAGATAGCATCTTTTCCTCGATTCCTTTCGATTTCCTGGCGTTCGTCGAACACCAAAATACTCCGATCAAAGCGAACAGCCAACTAGAGGGGGCTTTCCTCAGCCCAACAAGTAAAATTTTTGTGCTTCGATCCTTATACATGTCCGAAGCATACATATGTCCCTTCTTATCTCTGAGTGTTACTCCGCCATTTGGCCAAAACCAACCGCAAAGAGCCGGATACGGCACTCTTGGCGAATCGGCGCGATGTTGCTCCGGAGATGCTTTCGAGAGGATTCCGCTCCGATCGCACCCGGATGCGTCTGAAATCATCGATGGACTGGAGTGTGAGCGGCCTGAAACCTTTCGTCGAAGGTAGTTCTGAAATCCGCCACCATCGCATGATTAGATGCCCTCGATTCGATAGACTGGACTCACATCCCCGACATTACCTTACCTAACATATGCACAAAGATCTCTTGAGTTGGATGTACGAATCTAAGTGCCGCGTTTCCTTTCCAAAATCTTCCAAACCCTTTCCGGACATTCAACGATCACTCGGAAAGGGTTTGAAAGTTTTCAAATGCCGTTCGCTCTCGGAAATCGAGTGGTGGAACTTTTACTAGTCAACGCAGACGCGGGACTCCTCCGAGCAGGCTCTGATCAAAATTCTCAAAAACACGCATCAGGAAGCTATCTGTGGTGATACTGCTTCCGATTTCGTTCTTCGATGCTTGATATGTTTCAGAGATCGAGTTCTTATTCCAAGCTGTAGTCACAGGATGGAGATCAAAAACGTCATGGCGCAGACTGTTTCTCCAAAATATAAAGTCAATCCAATCCAGCCTTGGACCACATTCCGTCTGTATCATTCAAACGACCTCGCAAAGTTTCGGTGATTCCATGTTTACAAGGGACAATTTCTCGGACAGCTTTCATCAAGCTGAGATGGCTCCAAGCATCTTCAACATGATGGATGCTCAGTCTCAGAGATTCTTTTTGTTCAAAACGACCAAGACCTACATCCAGTGAATCAGTGGTTCAAATCCAAAACTTTTTGAGGTCCGGGAACCGTGAAAACAAACTGAGCTATATCCTCTATGGAGGGCGAGCGATGGAGTTTGCGGCTGTAAAGACCCAACAGAATAGCATCGACATCGGTAAGCACATTTCCCGGATCTGCCGTCTGATCACCGACCGGTGATCTCAAGCGAATCGAAGTTCGCTTCGACGCAACTATTAATCGAATCGCCAAGAAGAAACGAGGGAGGGGTTCTGAAGGTCGCGGTCACGCTGAGTCACAGAAAAGCGCGCGGAAGGAAGTTCTGTCGTTGGAATACTCTTGCTTTCGATGTTGCAGCATTGGAAAGTCACTTCCTTCGACATGAGTCGGCGCTGTGGGTTTCATTACAGGGAAGAACTCTTCCTACGATGACTGTGAGTTCAGACATTGCTACCTCACCACTAGAAAGGTAAGTTCATCCGCTGAATGGCTGGTCGGAACTTTAGGGCAGTTCCTTCATTTGGAACCGTTCTAAATATCTCAAGGCCGCATGATCCTCCGCTGCGTCCGGAACTCCCTGAAGAAACCCATGTCGCCATGGATTCTCTGTCGACCACAAGGACATCTTCCCAGCCAAATGAGAACATCATGTTCTTCGAATCGCAGACGAGTCTCGTTGGGAGCTCGCAAAGTATTCAGATTCAGACCTGCCATGACATCCTTCGAAGGCTCAACTTTCTCTCTCAGATGGGAACTATTTCTCAAGAATAGTTTATAGAGCACTAGCCTTGACCAGATTGTCTTCGAGCCGATTATGCGATATCAGCCATCTCACACTCAGCACTTCTCGCTAGAGCTCAAGTCCGACGATGGTTAAAAACACCCGAACCTTGCGTTCGCACACTATGATTTGACATTTCCGGAATTTTTTTGTTGTGAAATGAGTGATATAAATAATGTAGACTTCGGTACTTATTTTCCACCGGCACGCATCGATGATATTCCCTTGCTGTTCACTTCGCGTGAATCATGATCCAGTTGAGTTTAGACGCGACTGTTTCTTTTGAACGAGAGTTCCTAGGAGACACGAGCTTGAGGCGACTGGTGACGCATACTGGCTAGCCAGAAAATGGGTTTCTTTCATTCGGAAATCTTCCAGTTTGATCTATAGGCAAATGAGTTTCTCGCTCACTCAGAGTCTTCAGGCGACTTTTCCTCTCCAGCGCGGTCTAGTCCTGGAACTCCCAAAGCGTTGTACGCCAAGTTTGACAGGTCCTGTCACCCTCACTGTTGGCACCTTCCACTTCGCTGAAGTCAAGGACCCAGGGCGTTTCTCCGACGAGGAAATGGGAGTTTTGGTTCTATAAGGTTCACTTCTATGAAATGGCCGAGAGCAAGATGAATGTTCCGTTTCATCGGCCAGAGCGTCACTTTCCGCGCATTTTTCGTTTCCATATCGTGATACTTATCTGGCATCTACCCTGAGGCCCGATGACAGAGGCCGCAGGCCGATCAGACCCTAGAGTCATCCGAACAAAGATACAAATCATCTTTTCCTGGTCCAGTGGTCTTGAAGAAGCAAGATGGTGCATCAAGCTAGAACGGGAAAAAGTCGTTTCCTAATCTTTCCGTTGAGACTCAGAGATTTTGCTTGAAGTTTCAACCTTCGGGGATCATCGAAGATGGGAGTAGGGATCGCGTTTTCGCTCATTCCAAATCTCAATTCGCATGCTGCTTCATCGAATAGAATGTCGCCGGGTCCTCGAGCAAAATCTCAGGAACCCCATTCCCAAAGATTTCAGCTCCTTAATCAGGACTACATCAGAAACAACCGAGGCGCCGAGGAGTTTCTTTCGGTTTACAGCCTTCGAAGCGTCGTTATTAACGATCTTGAGTTTTAGCCCAATTCGAGCGAAACCTTTTTTTTTTAGGTCGTCCAGATTCTGAACATCAGTTCCCCCCTCTGTCAAACCCGAAGTCCCTTGCTCAGTGCCAGTCTCTCTCTTCGAGAGACGCACGCCGAATCAAACCCTGTAGGGAAGGCCTCTAGCATCCTCTCTCATTTGAGTCAACCCGGCCACACTCCTGGTCTCCGCCACTCCGATTCAACCCCTGCAGGGGACCGTTAAAAGTGTCATTTCTATCAGTCACAAATCGCTCAGTGTGTGTCATGTATCGCATGTGTGCGCTGGTGCTGCTGCTCGGAGCCACGACTTCGACAGCGGCTCCCGAGTGTGCGAGAACCGATTCTGTTCTAGAAGCTCGCGATGAAATCATCGAAGTCGTTCAGTCTACGGCGCAAAGCATGGTACAGATGATGATTGTCATCGAGAGGATCGAGAACAAAGTGGATAGACTTGCCAACGACGTCAAGAACTTCACTCCTCTTCCTGCCGTGACTGTCATGCCCGAGAGCAATGGTGAGTGTTGAGCAATTTCGATGCAACTTTTCTTTTTCCTGGATCGAATTCCTGATGCTACTTCTCTCCGCGTGTATAAAGGCTTTCTGCTGAGTCGCTTAACGGTTCGAAATACGACGATCGAAATTTGAATTTCGCGAACTCTTTATCGAACGCTTGACTTCGAGAAACTCGACAACAGTTCTCGGATCCCTGCTCAAATCAATCGCTTCCCGGAGTCCGATCAAGATGAACGATGAGTGGATCCCGGTGATCTGCGCTCTGATCGATTCCCTCTCCGCGGATTTGCGATGCGAATATCTTTTTCTTGTGGGTGTTAGTCACTTTTTAAAACTTCATGCAAATCTCTAAGAAAGCGACTCGAGACCAAGAATCGGTTTGCTTCTTTCCTGGTTGCGTTCTCAACAACCGGTACGACGCGATAGCATCTTATCATGATATCCAAGTAATGAAGACTCCTAGAATGAAGCGATGACGTACACGACAGATGGGCTTGTTCGAAGAATGATTCACTGTCTACCATAAGAGGAAAATTAAACATTCAGGAGATTCTTGGCTTACATACTGAAGCTTGCGGAACTGAAGGATTCTTGATTTCCCCGACATAGCGGCTTTGATTTGATCAGAAGCGGAGAAGCCTTTTCCCCGAATCGCGGCACAGTGACGGACGAGCCTCTATCCCCCCTGATTTTGTCGTCTAAGTATTTCGCTAAACGGTTTGCTGAGCCACCGATCGGTTTCTAGGAGCGATTCTTCCCCGTCTTTCGAACAAGTAGCGAGCGCCATCAAAAAACTGAGCAGTTTCCCTTAAACGGAAACATATGCTCTGAGCAGCTACGATCAACACATGGAGAACCAGAAGAGAATGGGTTTCAGTGTGCATTTCCCGAGCAAACTGTCCGAACTCGAATTCGTGCGTCATGTGTGTGTGATTCATAGGAGCCGCGACACAAACTGTAATCGTTAGGCAGACAGAAGAGGAACCAAAAAAAAAAGCTCTGCGTCATCCCAGTCCAGGCCGAAAGCACTTGTCCGACCAGCTGCATGATATTCCAGCGCCTTTCGATTCCGTTCGGAAATCTCGATTCCGTCATCGGCCGGAGACAATCGCGACTCGAACGAAAACTTTCACACAGTTCACGCCAAGAGACATAGGACCGTTTGAAATCTGGCCGACATGTCTCTGGCATGTACTGCCTGGTGTTCGTCATCGGTTTCCTCTGAGCACCTGCGAACTTGGTCCATCGATCGTGAGACGCAGGGGCTCGAGACATGCGCATATCTATCTGGAAACGTTCTTTTATTTTTCTTGTGGGACACACCCCTTGGAATTCGAGCTGCTCACGAAATATTTCATGACGGGGGCGAGCTGCGGAGGCCTCTAGACTCGTGGGCGGCCGGTCAGAACTGCTCAGTGGCTGTCAGCCGGGGGTTTTCGGACCGAAATTCGTTTCGGTATTCCGCGGTCTTCTCTTCTCGTATCGGGATGAGCTCAAAGTCTCCGAGAGATAGAAATCTCCGTCTCCTAGATTCTGCCTTTAGATCTACGAATTCGATCATGGTTGGAATCGTTAGGAATGTCAATGTTTGGAAATTTCAGAGCATATCCGAGCTAGTTTTGGATCTCACCTGAATGTGCCTTGAATTGAATTAAAAGCGAGCACAGCTAGGCAATACACATCGTAATACATCCGGAGCGAGAGATGAGCTTTCGAACTGTATAAACATCTAGAGAGCATTCGGGGTAGATGAACTCGTGTGACAGAAAGGGTACCGAGATTATATTTTTAGAAGGAGCTACGACTATTCTGCAAAGATCAAGTCTAAAATCCGATTTTAGATGGAAGTTGATCTAACTTCCAAAGACCACAACAGTCACGTCAGTGATAGGGAGTGGGCAATTCCGATTTGAGAAATCGGGAATCAGGATTGTGCTCGGAAATCTGAAAACAGTCAACAAACTGTTGATTTGTCTCGCACTTTTCCTCAAAGAAATCGACTCTTTCAGACGTCATGGACGGTCGTCTCCGAAGCCTCGAGGGTTCAGTTTCATCGCTTCACCGCCGTCTGGACGAGAAGCTGGACGTTGTCGTCTCGGTGGAGAACAAGCGCGAAGAACAAGAGAAGATCTTTACGGATATTCTCAAGAAGATTCTCAACAGTAAGTCATTCTCGCACCACCAACTCTCGAGCGTAAACAAGCCTGCATTCAGCGAGCTGTCTCTTTGCTCGCTTTCCAAGATTCCCACTTCCTCGGAAGCGTTCGTCGATTTTGTGGAGAGTTTAGCTGCGGGACGAAGAACGGGGAACGAAATCTCCTGTCCTCTTCTCCAGCTCTTCTTTCATTGACCTTAGCTCCGCAGACTGAACCTTTCTTCCTGACATTCTGACCTTCTCAATATCTCCAGCTGTCAACACCGTCTACGAGCGAATTCATTCAGAAACCAAAGGCAAGACCGCGGCCGGCCCTGCTCCCGGAGTTCACCGACCTTCGGTGGACCAACAGCAAGCGCTGCTGATTCAGGTAGAAACAGTTGTTAGAATCATGACAGCACTCTGGTTTGTAGAAAGAAAATTCCGCTAACTTAGAGTAGGGTTTCGCGAAAACTCGAAGGGAAGCTGATGTCGACTACGCCTCTATGACTGCTTCCAGGACTCGCTAGATTCGCTGAGCCGAGAGTTCAGAGAAAAGCTTGATGTTCTCCAGAGTAAACTCGTCAACTCGATCGAAGAAGTCAACATGTACACGCGAATGGGGCACGAAAAGGTCAACTGTGAGTGTGTTTAAAAAACATCATACATTTTCGAAAAGACGAGCTTCGCAGATGAGCGAGCAGACCTTCGGCTTGTCGCGCACTTGTCAGGCCGAGAGAATCAACATTAAGACAAACGATCTGTCCGTCTCGTTCCTGAGTCTCGCGTCTCGAGTCTATTATTGTCTGAAGCCCTCGGAGTGTGTATTCAAAATATATTGTTACAATGCCGATCGGGCGACTTAGTTGATTTCATTGTCGCTTGTTGTTTTCGCTCCACAGTTTGGAGATCGCTCTCGAGATTTACCGAATTCCGACAATTTTCGAGACAAAAAATATCACTTTCTCGTGATTTCTGACACACAATTCAAGGAGTCGAGTCGGAAGCAATCTACGATGTTTGTCGAGTTGCGAGGTAGCAATCTCGACTTCAGGGCGCCTTCTAATTATGATTTTGTTCCTCTCCAAGATATCTCTGAAAATATGGTCCACAACGAAGACGTACAACGCATCGGGGAAAACAATCCAAAAATCGTTGATACAGACAAGGTTCGTTGTCGTATTTGGTTCAAAGAGTCGATCTTTCGCTAGCTCGAAACATGATGCATTGGCTCCGCGAATCCGGATGAATACATGGAATCCAGTGGATAATCAGAATGAAGCATCGCATTAATTTTTTCGGAACTTTTCGCAGGTCTTGGAAGTCGTGAAAGAAGAGATCAATCGGTGTACAAGAGCCATTGTAAATTCCCCAATCATGACCAAGACAGCTCCCGTAAGTACCAGCCCTGGGCCCAAATGCAAGAGTCCGAAACTCGTCCACTCACACTGAGTTGTTTATCCAGAGCCATGCAGAAAACTCGAGATCTCTTACGAGTCAAAACGTCACGTCAGTTGTTTCGGAACTCGCATTCTACGTCGGACCTCAACGAGATGACTGTAAAATGACAGCGGCAATCAAAGTTCCTCACAACTGTGATCAACTTGGTCAAGGTGAGGGCTTATACGTTCGATCAAACCATCCAAAGCTCCTTGTCGATTTCGTAGCAGCTTTGATGAATCGAACAACCGGAGGAAGCCCGAAAGAGACGCGAATGTGTTCTCAGTAACGATTTGAGTGTGGCCGAAGTGATTGACGCCCCGTAAAAATTCTGATTTTTTCACAGCCGGTGCCAACTGTGACGGTCCTTATATGGTGTATGACTCCAACGGGAAGAAACCGATGAAGGTAAACTCCCGACTCGAGCCGTGCTTCTCCACTGTCTTACGGATAGCAATCAGCAATCAGCATCTGATCGATGGCCCCTAGAGGGATAAACAACTGAAGTGTTCCACACAATTTCCAGGTCGTGTGCGATATGTCAGGAGGTGGCTGGACACTTCTGCTCAGACGCGGGAAAGGAAAGCCGTTGTCCTTTGATCGGACCTGGTCTTCTTACAAACATGGATTCGGTAAATCAACATGTGGTGTAATTTCTCACCTGAGCTCAGAATGCTGGACAACCCAGAAGACTCCCTCGTTCGGGTAGGGTGTCTTAACCTGAATTTTGTCCCCGCAGGGAACATCGCTGAAGAGTTCTACATCGGGAACGAATACATGCACATACTCACAGAGAAACCGAAAATGCTGCGTATCGAGCTGGAAGCGTTTTCTGGCGAGAAACTAACGCTCGATTATGCGAACTTCTCGATTGGTCCGGAATCGGACAGTTACCGCATGAAAGTTGGCAACTACCTTGGAAATAACATGAGGTAATATCGCGACCTTTGCAACCAGAGCTCAAACTCTCGTTATCGAAAGTATCCACAATTGTGGCGTCGAGGTTTGGGAGGGACGAACAAAAAATTCCTGGCGCATCATATCCGTTGAGGTCAAGTCTTACACGATCTATTTCGACTTCAGAGTGGGAAACGCTTTCCGTCGACACAACGATAAACAGTTCCTGACCAAAGATAGATTGGTCGGATCTCCTAACAGCCATCAATGTCCCAACGATCACAAAGCCGGACACTGGTGGCACTCTTGCTATTCGGTCCTCCTGACTGGCGAGTACGCTACTCCAGAGAACGGCAACTCCAAGAACGGAATCCGGTGAGAACGGCTTTGCATGTTACCTCTTGGAACATTCTTGAAGAATATCTGTTTCATACAAGCACGACTCCCGAGATCTGAGAAGTCCGAATGGTTGGCCACTCCCAATTCAGACATTCATTTTTTTTCAATCCTTCGACAGATGGCCCACCTGGAAAACCGAACCGTTGAAGTCCGTGATAATGAAAATCCGGGAAATGAGCTAAGGGTGTTTGAACTTTCATGCCTCACTTTTGAATTTCATCGACGATCGGGATGTAAGCAGCAGATCTAGAGGTCCACCATCTCAGTGTCACTTCCTTCAAGTTCACGAGACCGTGACATCGAGCTTCGGAGCAGTCTTCACTTAGGTACTTCGATTCCAATTTCCGGGACCGAGAGCAACAGCTGGTGACACTCAACCCATCAGAAGGAGTTCAAACATGCGCCCAAGTCTGGGAAGGTGGATTCCTTCGTTGGTTGCTAGTGTTAAGGACAAAGACGATACTGTCGGAGTAGTACGATCAGTAACAATCTCGGTGATTTGTACATCCAAAAATTGTTCCACAGTGGCTATGATCATTCTCATGAAGAAAAACATCTGGAGGACAATAAGCGCACTTCAAACACCTAACATTTTTGTATAAGTTATATTGAAAATCAATAATAAACTGTATATCAAACCCTCAAACATCTCTGTCCTGGAAGTGGTATGACGAAAGCGGGATTGACAAAAATCTCTTTCACGGCGGCACGATCGAGTAGAGTGAAGCGGAAGAAGCTTTGAGAATTATCCAAATAATGACACAAGGAAATTCATGATTAAGGTTAGCAATCTTTTTTTCCATTATATTCGCCGGAAGCAGCCAGAAGTGTCTTTATTCCAGTCATGACATAAGCCGAATTATCATCGTATGTGATATTTACAATAAGGGATGAAAATCCCCAAAGAGCACGCTCGCATACAACATGCAGCGGTAACGTGTTTCAGTGGATCCGACGATATGAGCGGCTTCACTGGAAGAAGAAGAGAGATTTCTTAACTCTGAACTCTCAGAATAGATGAGCGAAGCGAGGACCGAAGAGTTCCGAAGAGGAAGATTCCAATATACTGCGAAACCTCAACCAAAGCAGTAACTTACATGCTGTTGTGGCGTCACGCTTCCTTCTTCTTTCCATATGCTCCTTGATCGATGACGAGCGGAGTTTACAAGCTCTCCGGTAAGCCTTATGCAAGTCCTCACGGTTGCACACGCGAACGAGGGGATGATGCGCAGCGACAGCATCGAGTGTTGGAAACAGCTCCTCGGTAAGTCTCTCGCTTCTAGTCAGCAAAGAAGCAGCTAGGCAGCAGAGCGTCATCAGCGTCGGGGCTCCCATCAGCTATGATGCATTCATTGTAAACGAACCCGGGTCAGGGTGAATGTTCAAAGATAATTTCACCAACCTCCAACTCCTGAACTCACTAGGTAATACCTACACGAATGAGAAGTGTCCTATTATGGGGTGCACCCCGATTGGGCCCCAATGTCAGTTGAGCCCCGGTGCGAATTGAGCGCCGTTGCCGATCGATGCGAAGGCACGAAGAGCTCTTTCGAACGATTACCACTCACATTCGCGGGAAGTGAATATGCACATGGCTCAATAAAAAGAGAAGTTTTCTGCACCGCAAAGTCATGCTTCCCGATCAATAGCTACGACAAAATTCAGCCAGAAATCGCCACTGTCGATGCCTCAAGTCTCACGCTCCGAATATAAGAGAGGTTCGCAGCCGTTAACTAGACAGGGGAAGACGTGGGCTGCAACATGCACGTTTCGGTGAAGCGTCACAACTTCGATCTAAACAAATGATGGACTGCTTGCGCACGCATTTCGAATTTTTGCTGTTTGCTTGTCGGCTGTAGACGCCTTCCCCGACCCCAACTTGTAAATTGTAAAGTAACGTTGGTACCAGCTGCATGAACTTTTGAACCGGAGGAGATCCTTTTGTGTGGAATCCTCAGAGCGACAGCTTTGTTAATCTTCGCAGTCGGTTCGAAAGTTCTTTTAGACCTTTCTCCAGCCTGACCTCGCAAATCCTCAAGGAATCGTCGTCAAAGCGGCGGAGTTGGACATTTTTTAGGGTTGAAAGGTTCATCAGATTCCTATGATGGCAGCTGCAGGTGCCAAACAGGTTCGGAAACTTCTTATTAGCAGACTCCGGATCGGACGATCCAAATCGCATCCTAATCTCTTCGAACAAGTCCTCGTGATAATGGCAGAGCGTCCGGGAGATCGTCGTTCGACGATTCCCAGTTCCAAGTTCTTGTGGAATCGCCAGCATGTTCTGATCCCCATCACGATCCGTTGATTGACCAGAATTGGCAATCGGAACGAATGTGGGTGGACGGATGAGATTGGATTGAGACATCTTCGAGACCAGGAAAGGTTTGAGGAAGATGATAGAAGAGAAGCTGCTTCTGAGAAGAACTGAAGAACAGTGAGAGACCTCAAGTGTGAAATGGAATGAGGTGCAAGATGCCCTTGCCAGATCCTCAGATACTCTTGAGAGAGTGCAACCATCATTGCAGAAGTGAAAGGGAAAGCAATTTCGATGTGCAAAGTGGCAGAGAAACAAAATTGCACCGGAAGTGTCAAATATCGTTTTCAA
Source organism: Neoseiulus cucumeris (assembly GCA_021527715.1). Taxonomy (NCBI): domain Eukaryota; kingdom Metazoa; phylum Arthropoda; class Arachnida; order Mesostigmata; family Phytoseiidae; genus Neoseiulus; species Neoseiulus cucumeris. The sequence goes on along the minus strand of JAJSRV010000050.1, from coordinate 1,796,501 downwards.
CGAACATCAAGAGTGGAATGAAGTGGAAAATTGCCTATTCAGCTGCAATGGATGTGCCAAGTGCATCACAAGTGCCTTGTGTTGTTCTAATTGAATTTTGGAGCGTTGGTTTGAGACCATCAGAAATCTCGCCAGTTGCTGTGGTTCGAGACCATGAGAAATCACCCATGCTCCGGATCACCCGAGACAGGGTGCCCTCTGAGACCAAGATGCCCTCTCCACTCAAATCACTTAGGTACAAGGAATGAGCAATCGATCCCACTTGTAGTTTCACCTTGAAAGTGTGAACATCAAACAGTGATGATGGAAGGACAATTTCGACCAAGACTTGGCAGGAGACGCTTAGTTAATGAACCGTGTGATGTAATCGAACATTTATCGGACCCCACACTTCCATGTTTGTGCACGGATTCAGAATGCGGGCAGGACGGTGACATCAACTGTAACGCCCTGCCCTATCATTCAACGTTCGACGATTCCCGACGATCCCACGACCGAGCACTTGTCCGCCGAACACCCCAATTCCCTGTTTTCATGTGGACAGTACACGCTGGGACATTAACAGGGGATTCAAGGATCAACAACTATGTTGAGGCCACCCACCGCACCTTGCAACGACAATTTTTCGTCGATCATCCTGGACTTTTGAAATTCATTGTAGGCATCAAATCTGTCCAAGGAAACAAGGATGCTGATCTGGAAAATTATATCACCGGTAATTCAACACCGCGAAGGAAGCGACCCCAGTATGAGCTGAATGATCTTCGCCCTAAGTCCATTGTTGAGGCTCTAGGTGTGAACACAGTGATCGAAACCTTAAGGGGCATCGCACAGGGCTACAATATGAATCCCTGACAATCGTAACTTGAAGACATGACTTACCGAGAACTGTTGGAGAATCTTAAACTAGTGATAATCAGGTCAAGGTGACAATACGAAACGATTCTCCCTTATTGCACACATATCCCATCCTACACGTCCGCAATAAATCTAATTGGGTTCTGTGCTCCGACGTCCCTGTTATTCCCGTCAATCGAACGCCGGTGAGTGAGAATTGCTCGAGAGAATTGGTAATTTTGTTTGCGTGTTGCGCTCACAGATATTCGCTGTTATCAATCTTCCGATTGCATGGAGTCCGTTGAAATTCACTCCGTACGCTGATTCTCTTCTACGAGAGGTCTGCAGATGGGACCCATCGAGATTGTATAGAGATTTCAGTCCCGTATATTCGAGTCACTATTTTAAGCGAGTCATCGATTCTTTGGACTCTCAGCCGATGCTCGCGAGCTTCGTTCAGAACCTCCGGAGAAGCCGAGCTCTTCGTGCCTTCGCATCGATCGGCACCGGGGCCCAATCGATCTTGGGGCCTAATCGACACCGGAGCCCAATCGACACCGGGGCCCAACTGACGTTGGGGCCCAATCGGGGTGCACCCCCTATTGTGATGTGAGAAATGGTCACTCACGAAACAAATTCTGCCGGACTCGGCTCCGAATGATCTATACAAGTCTGAGGTTTGCTGTTATCCGAATTGCATTAACCCTCATAGCATCGTTTTCCTCAAAAATATGTCAACGATGTACAAACGCTTAGCAAATGATCTCTCCTGAGAGAAGCTTTCATCCTGTTCATGCTGATAATAATGTTTCATCCTTTCCCAGAATGAAGATGACATATGACTCACGACGGGGCCTCGTCATAAGTGAATCCAAGAGACGACGTTGGATCTTCAAGAAAATCGATGATTTCGTTTATTATGCCCGAAACTCAGAAAGAATCTTCCGTCTCGAAGAAGCCACGTCGGCTTCATTGTTCGCGGTATCTAATCTGAACATTGTGCACAAATATAAGCGTCATGAATTCTTTTTTCCTGAGTTAAATGTGGGTTCCAGAGATGACGGTCCAAAAATGTTGAGAGTTTCCACTTTGTCGGTCGTGGAACAGATTTTCCCGGAGTATATATTTCGGAGTGTTCGCATCTGTGACATCGAGCTAAGGGAGAGTAACTTGTCGAGAATTAAAGTGGAACGTTGGCCAAGACCAGAGCCAATTTGAGAATTCGTCATTCTGGAGCCGGAACATTCTTCTTGGCTTCCCCGTCGATCAACTCTTGAACCTATTCCTGCAGAGGTGAGCAATAATTCAATGCGACTTCGATAGTGGGAGATTGATTTATCGTCGGACACTGCGCTCAGTTTGTTTAAAGTTGGGCTTCAACTGGCGTCCTTCAGTAAAGGGTAGTCCTCCATGCTCGTTGCGAGGTTTGTCGAGGTACCGCTCTCACTCAAGACATCTTCTCTGGCGTTTTGGAGGTTTTTGTCTGCCTTCCTGACCGGAGCTTGTCTATCACAAAGCTTCTTCGACCTCCTGAACGCTTTCTTGTATTTCACTTCCCGAAATCTTCCAAACTTGTCTTTCGTGGTCCGTTTCGTTTCGTTCTCCATGGCCTCGAGCACAGTCTGGTTCCGTAAGCAGAGTTCGTGGTAGCGATGCAAATGCTCCTCGAGCTGCTCTCTTATCGGGTACGATTCGGTTTCGCTTTTCAGTGTCAGTGCCAAGTTCTGGAGATACGACCGTTCAGTGTCCTCCAAGTTCGTGAGAGCCTCTACGCCTTGTGAACCGTAGAGTCTCAGCGCGTCTATCTGCGGAGGTGGCAATCATTAACCCAAAACAAGTGAAGAAATTCCCCACAGATTCACTCAAGATGATATTCGGTTTCAAAACACAAACAAAAGTCGGAGCTATGTTTCTCGGCAACTTCGAATCGGGACGCAACATTAGTCGATGGAGAATTGTGGAAATTGAAAGTTCGTGAGAAGCTGCGGTTTTATCGAAATTTCAAATTTTACGAATCTCCCATGACACCCGACACTGGGAACAAGTTCGTCTTCTCCGGTGCGGCGGGACTCACCACAAGCAACAAGTTATTGTCTGGATTTTCATTGTGCTCGCTATGCTCATCCATTTCGTTCACAGTTCACGGGACTCCTCACTTTCACGCTCGTTTATAATTCGGAGAAAACAACACTCAAATTCAGGAAATACTCGGCTCCGTGGAGCTGACTCAGAGTTGGGATTCGATGACAGCCCGCTGATGTCTAGCAGCTGTTGAGCATCACGTGATTGGAAATGGGAGGACCTTTCCCCGGAGTTTGGGACCCTTTCTCTTCGCTTCGTTGGATGTCTTGATTGCTGCAGCCCAATTCAGGAGGCAGAAATTCGATTTGGACGAAACGCGGCTGCTGCATCCTTCTTCTTTCCACAGGGAATCTTTCGTTGATGAATCGTCCTCGGAAATCTTCAGAGTTCTCTGCGTGTCATGATTGTCGGACGCTTTGTTTTCCGTAGCACGTCTTCCATCTTTCATTTCGTTTCAAATCTGTTCACGAAATGAATTTCGCTTTGCTTCGGCTATCTGGGATCGCGAGTCCGCGAGTTCATTCCGCTTCAGAACACATCTAACTTAAACCTGCTGAGCCTTCCTTGAGATTCCAATTCTGACAGCTTCTAACCGAGAGAGTCTGGTACCGAGTTCATTTAAATCATGACGTTTGTTCATTCATCGCTCCTCTCAGCTGCGGAGAGTACTTTTTATTCATTCGCGAATGATTTATCAACAAGAACCAGCAACACGTCATTGCCAAATGGATGAGATTTCCGAAACTCCAGAAGAACGGGTTCAAACCTAATCGTCGAGCTTTGATGCCAGACTCGAAAATGCCCTACTGCTAACATTATCAGAAATATGTGGACTTTTCAAGCTTACAAAAAAATTCAGGTTCAGGGTTTCCTATCGGGAGGTTGACATTCGGTCATTTTAATTGTGAGCTCGTCTGCTTTCTTCTGTAGCTCTATGATAAGTTTGGAGAACGCTCGAACGAAGTCCGGGTAACGCGATGCCAAATTACCTAATACGGTTCCTACTTGGACTGGATACGTGATGCACCACTGGTTGAGTTGAAAAATCGCCTCTTTTGGCAAAGGGTTGCCGTCGCTTTCAAACTTGAGGACGCTGAAATCGAATCAGGTTGTTAGAAGAGCGAGAGAGATTCCTCAGAATAAAGTGAAATCATAAGTCTCTCGGAATACTGAATAACTGTTGTACTTACGCGTCTAGGATGTAGCCGGAACCTTTCAATGAATCACTCAACGATGCCAACGTTTGTTGGGGGACGCCGACGGCTAATGTGGCCATCAGTTTAGACTGCATGGCCATAACTTCCCAGAAGACTCTCGATATAAGCCTTCTGCACATGACTATTGGATACATTTCGGCCCAATCTTCCATCGCCGAGACGCTCTGCGGGGATTGAATCGGTGATTGAGTCACTGATATTGACACCATGGCCATTATTGAAGGCGTTCAGCCTCTGGTGGAACTTCGGACCTCTTCGGAGAAATGGAGAGAACATCACGAGATTTCGACTCCGGAACAAGGAGACGCAGAAAGAGAATCGTTGAAACAATAAATGAGAATCGTCGAAGAGTCGTTTTATGGAGAGAGCTCTGTATTTCAACGAAGCTGAAAGTATATTGACTCCAATGGATTCATCAAACTCAAGGCAAACAACAAACTTACGGAAGCTCCTAATCCAACTATTACACATATAGAGAAGATTAGGTGCGCCATCTTTGAAAGGTGGAGATTCAGACGTGCCCTGACTGACGGGGAACAGTCGAGATGTTTATGGATACCATCGTTTGACAGTTCTGATCCGAGCGGAGCAGAGTTATTGCTTAAAAGTCGAAACTTGGGCTGACGGATTCTTAAGGCCGCTGAACGCGCCGCTCACAGGTTGATTCCAAATGCTCAGTCATATCACAAAGAAAGCGAGGAAGGCAGAATTCTTATTTGGTATCTGGGGTTGAGAGCTCTCTCGAAATCGACCTTCCATAACGAGCTCGGCGATCCCTCGAGTTCCAGGATCAAATGAGCGAATAACAGCTACGGCATGGAGCTATAACCTGCCCCTGAAGGACCCCGTGGAAAGAAACCTAGTGCGCAAAGATAATCTCCTCGATTGGAAACATCGGCTCGGCGAAGGATAGGCTGCGATCGCGGTGGTCACGGCTGAAATGCCTGGATTACTTGTGTGAGAAGGCGCTTGTTTTGGATTTGATAGGCTTCATCGTAGATTTGATACGCTCCAATATCTTTGATGCGAGGAGCGGACCACGCGAATTCAGCCGATGATTCCGAACTCCAATTACCTGGAATTTTGTTCCACAACTGGATGTCAATCGTCGTGGAGCGGACAGAATGACGGAAAGGCTTGAAGGGCCCAATAGGAAGAGTTTCATTCCTCGTTTCGAATGCTTCGCGAAGTCCGTTCAAGTCGGCTGCATCAAATCAGGACCTAGATCAATGTTTCCAAACGGTGGCGCAAATAAATTATCTGACGGTGATTGTTCTCTGAACTCTGCGATAATCAAAGAAATTGTGGATGGGATATTCCTGGGTTCTTTGATGAAAAGAAAAACGGAATGTTTTCTCTCATGGACAAATCGCTGTTCTGTGCTCGCGACTAGGGCAATACTGATGATTTCCCTCAAAAATCTTCCGGTTCTACGTTAAAGCTCAATTTTCAAAGATTTCTCCTCCATGGGCTACATCGGTGGCTTACGGTTTGTCTCGTTAGTTGTTCGATATCTTCTCCTGACACTCGAGGTAGGAGCTCGGCGTGATCGAATAATATTCGGCTAGCTTGTCTTATTAGACACCAATCTCTGACTGTTCAGAGGAGCAAGATCCTCTTCTGATTGAAGCAAGCCATCAGGTCAAGCTACACATGGAGCATTTTCTCGCAACCTCTACGCATTTCTTCCGATTGCTTCTTGGATTCGCTTCCAGGCAATGACGCGGAGCCTCCCACTTTGGCAAACGTGTGCTTCAGAATTGCATGTACGAGGGACTCGATGCTGTATTGATATTTGAGTTGACTGATATTCATATTTCAGAACCTGAAACAGAGAATCCACGAGAAATGCATCCATCCGTCGCATACGAAAACTTTAGCAGCCGACCGCTTCGGGTCCGCGCGACAAATCGAGTTCGAACAGAGAGGAAATACTTGAACACGGAGGGAAACTTGTCATCCGAGTTGAAGTGTCTTCTCTCAAGATCTGACTTAGACAACAGTTGAATGAACAACATGTTCCTCAACCGTTTTAGAATGACGCTTTCTGTGAGTTTATTCTGGAATTTCCAAGTTCTATGTTGGCCATCATGCCTCCAATCGCCGACTCTAATCCGTCGACAGGGATTCCATCCTTTCCCACAATTTATGCATTCTGGAATCCTTATCAAACCTGGCCGAAAGGCGACATGCGTCTACTCCTCTGACGATTCAAGCTCCATTTTGCAGGGCCCTCTGCGTCGCTTTCTGTCGCAAACGAGCGGGTATGCCATGGAAAAGTGTAGGTGATATGCAGTTCACGCCATCGATTGCGCAGTCCAACTCGACTCTATAGCATTTGTGTTCATACCTCTTGTAGCAGAAGGAACTAAATTGAATTCTTTCCGAATAAAGCTTTGAATCGAGTGACGCTCTTGGGAAGAGTCGGCATTGATCCCCAACTGCGCGGCAATGATCGAACGCCGGTCGCGCTCTTCACCGTAGCGACAAACAGCAGTTACATGTGAGGAGTCGATTTCCCACGTTTTAGTTGCACATATATAAGTGCCGCTTCGACGTAAAGTTATTCTCATTTTCGATGTCATGTCATCCTTACTCGAACGCGGACGAATTCGTGATTCAGAAATCGAGTTTCCTTCAGGTTCGAGTCCGGGGAGGTGCAGCAGAAGACGGAATGGCATCGCATCTCAGTTTTCAAGCCTCATTTGAGAGACTTGATCATGAGGACGATGAAAAAAGGTACCCGGGTGCTTATTGATGGTCGTCTTACTTACGGCGAGATCATCGATGCTAATGGAACACCTCACATCACCACGTCTATCATTGCCGGTAAGGGATGACAAGCTGCATGAAAAAGAAGGAATTCAAGATGACTTCCAAGGCCGAAAGATCCGGGTCTTACAGCTAAAGTTTCCTGTCTTCGTTTCCAGCCGATATAATTTTCCTTGGTCGGCCTGCATCAGATACGACTGCGGCGGATCTGAACATGCAAGAGGAAACTGAGGAAAACGAAAAATCAGAGTCGTATTGAGAATCAACTGTAGCAATTGTGTGCGGTTTGGGATGTCGCCAAAGGAGCGCGGGAGTCGACGTGAGCAGTGCACTCCCTTCATGAATGTATATCGTGTTTATTCGCTCAAATCCATGCTTCTAAATAAAAATGGCAAGTTGTTCGTCGTGTCACGAGTTGTCTCCCTTCTTCGGTTCATGACTCTGGGACGAGTTTCCTTGTTAGGGAATCGGGAGAAATCCTCTGTTTTTCCATAGATGATTTGTATAGCAGAGTATGAAATGCTTATCTTTCAAATGTCTCCTGATACTTCTGACTCCCGCAACAAATGCTTCGCGCTTGCGATACGCTGCCTGGGCCGTGGGTTCCATCCTTCTTTTCGCAAAGCATCTACATAAGCTGATTGGATCAAGCTTTTGAAAACGGGTTACTTCGTGACCGAATAATGAAGAGAGAAGCTTTTCAAGCAACAGACCGACGGAAGCCAAAGTTATTATGCGGAAAACAATGGAAAGCGATGTTGGTGTTTGTCTGCGGTTTCCGCTAAAGTGAAGCCGCCGGGGGTGAGGCTCGCGTCCGGTGAGAAGGCACGACTTCAAGAAGCGCAGCTCAAACGTTGTCAAGCCACACGGAGTCATGGCTTTGGTGAGTTCCACATCTAACTGTTGATTAGACTAACACATCGTGATTTGATCCAAGAGCAGCATCCAAACCGTTCCTTACTACTTGCACTGATTCCCGCAAACTCGCCTTACAGACATTCAAGATTTGCCTGTTCCTTCTGAGTGTGGCTTACACTTGGGCCGCCGATGGCTACTACGGCGAACGCCAGATGTCCGAATCCATGTTGTTGCCCCAAACCCAGAACATCATTGAAAGGAATCAATGGCGACGATCGGTTCTTCCAATGGCGAGCTCTGATTATCGATCGGCCCGTCAAATCTCTCTGAGTCCCTACGTGTCCTATCAAACCCTGCCCAAATCTTCTGGAAGTGTTCTACCGGTTCCTCATAGACGCTACGGATTGGTGGCTCGTGCACAAGATCACGTGAGCAGCGCTGTTCGCTCATCCTACGAGTACCTTCCGGTCGTGAGAGATCGCCGGAGTCAGCGAAAAAGCACCTCAGGTGACTACTACTGACTCGAGAATCTGAATGTTTGATGATATCCAGTTGTTTCCGGCGCGCTCGGAACCTGAGAATGTCCACAACGAGCTCAACAGCATGTTTCTAGACTTGTTCTCATGGAGAGGTTGGGAAAAACACACGATCTCGATTATGGTGTAGATAGTGCTCTCCGGTATTGCAGCGTTCAGATGACCAAGATTCATAAAGATGAATAGTCAGCGTTGGATTCGCAGAATGTATACACGATCAGAATTGAGATGATCATAATTCCAATAAAATAGGGATTTTGAAACATGTTTCTTGATGAATAGATACTGCGAAGAATGCATAGACCTCAGAAAGCGTCAGATGACATGCATGTCTGTCCATGGATTGAGCTGAGCGGTGTCTATTCCGCCTTGTTTTTCATTCGATCCAATCAGAAGTTGTCTGATCACTCGTGCTCAGTTTCCAAATGGTATGCCTCAGGTCATTTTCCCCCTTCAGATCGAATAATTGTACGATGATTCGTTTCTGCACGAGACAGCACTTTCCGAATCGGATGAGATCTCCATGGCGAAGATCTCAAAGACACTAAAACCCATCGGGATCTTCGTTTCAGCGCTGCGAGTCATGCTCAGCGCTCGTCGGCTCCAACAAAGGAAGTCACCCACAATTATCCTCATTGTTTCCCAAATCTGCGGCAACCGTTTGTCAGGATGTTACCGGAAACGTTATCGTTCGCGTCTTCTTGTCAGTGGTGTATGACGAAGTTTCACCAGCTCGGTGAAAGATCTTCCAAGTTCAGTGGTCAACTGTACGAAATGGAAGTTCGTACTAGCCCGGAAATTTCGCCCGTCGAATACGGCGGTCGTTGCTCCGCGTCGTCATTCTTCCCGAGCTTTCGAGCTAATTCCAAGGAAGTGGTTACCCGGCTGTTGATCTATTTTCCGCATTCTAAGTTTGCTGACCCACGCAGGTTAGCGTCGATATATGATCGATGTTAACGTGCTGTTGGAAGCTGCAATGATTTCGGCCGAGACTGAAGTGCGCCCTCTCGAGTTTGAGGCAAACTCAATCAGTCGGTCGATGGGATCGCGCTGAGTGAGTCTGAGGTTGCCCTCTCGTGCTAACATCCTTGACCGTTTCAAGAGCCGATGCGCCCACCATGACAGCCCTGAGAACACACAATGGAAGAGAACTTCTTCCCGTTCCTGGGGTTTGTCGAAAGGCTAAAGGAGCAGAACAGGGGATCATATCCCGTATATTCGGCCTTGTGACCGCCAGCTCGATCGGGTAGTGCGACGCAGGTTCCTCCCCATGAGAAATGTACCAATTTGTCTGTAGTCCAGAAGCGGAAGTTTTTCGTGGCGTAAGTGAAGGGGACGCTCTGTGATGAACTCGACTACGGAGAAAAACGAGGATTTCGGAGCGTCTGACGCAACATGGATCATGACATCGAGCATAGTTATTTTCACCATGCAGACCGGTGAGGAGGGACCAACAACTATAAAGAATGTATGAGATCATGGCTGGAACTTTTGTACTTCTTTGGAACGACTCGATGGTTACAGGTTTCGGGCTGTTGGAGTCAGGATGTGTGTCGAAGAAGAACGAGGTCAACATAATGATGAAAAACGCAGCCGATGTGATCCTAGGTGGCTTGACCTATTGGATGTTCGGATTCGCAACTCAGTATGGAAAAGAAGACGGAAACCTTTTCTGGGGTTTGGGCGATTTCTTTGTCGACGATAGTGATGTACGTCGGCACTCGGTCCATCGCTACTTGATTATTGTCATTAACAACTGGAATCCCGTGAATAAGGGACGCGGCATGTGAGGTATTTTTTGCATGAGGAACCCATCTCACGGGGAAGTGTGAGGGACTCCGCCTCGGTCCGCGAAGTTGTTCATCGAGACCCACACCGAGGACAAATGAGAACCTGTCCTGATTCTCGCCAACCTAACGCGGATCTGCTCCGTGGTTCCAGGAAACCATGGGCGAAACATTTTCAACCTTCATATTCCAGCTGTCCTTCGCCACGACAGCTACGACGATTGTCTCCGGTACAAATGAATACACTCTCACACCTCGATTGTCGACTGAGATGATTCCATTCCCCGATTCTGGGAACCTGAGAAAGCTGTCCATTTCCAGGTGCTATGGCGGAGCGAACTAACTACAATGCGTACTGTATATTTTCGTTGACCAACACCGTAGTATACTGCGTCCCAGCGGGATGGGTTTGGGGTGAACACGGATTTCTGAAGAAAATGGGAGCCATCGATTACGCTGGTAAGTTGTGTTCCTCGTACCCAATTTGTTCACATCTGATGATCGGTAAATATCGGCTTCCTTCCTTACATTTTCGGCCTTTTGCAGGCTCCGGGTGCGTGCATCTCCTGGGCGGTGCGAGCGCATTTGTCGCATGTAAAATGCTTGGTCCGAGAAAGAATCGATATTCCAAAGACTATGTTCCTCCAGTTGGGAATCCGGTCAACGTGATTCAAGGATTATTCTCTTTATGGTGAGTATATATCGGTACATAAATGTATCTCTTCACTGATACCGAAATCAGTAAGCTTTCATTGGAAATGCTCAGCGATTCCTTTCGGTTCGTCATGCTCATGACAGGTGGGGTTGGCTCGTATTCAACTCTGGGAGCTCTTTCGGTGTTTCCGACAATAAATGGGTTTATGCATCGCGGGCGGCAGCGACGACATTCAACGCTTCGGTGGCCGGAGGCATCGTGGGTGAGCGGTCGAATTCTTCACATATCGTTTCACAGGGCTCATTTATTCAGATCGAAGCCTCAAGTTGCGTATGTTTACATATTTATCCTCCCTCTCCGCTCCCTCCCTCAGGCGTGTTCTACACATATTACATGAACAAACGATTCGGCCTTTCGGATATTGTAAACGCGATTTTGGCTGGCCTCGTGGCCATCACAGGTTACCTTCCATCCTCTATGTTTCTCATTTGATTTGCATCATAACCGCTGTGAACATCCTGCTCTAAAAGCCTGAGAGTTTGACGAGCGAATTTACAGCTGGGGCGGGCTTCTTCACCGCGACCGAAGCGATATACGTGGGATCTCTCGGTGCTTTGTTCTCATGCAGAGTTCCAGCCTTGATGGATTATTTCGAGGTGAGCGAATCCCATTTCCTCTCATTTCTATTCTCGCGTACTTCAAATTTCAGTGGAAGTCGTTTTCACGACGCTTGCTTATTCTCAACACCGTTCAAATTGATCAAATATCCGAAAACCTCTGACATGGCCTAGATTCGAGATTGTTGGCATGATTCGTTTCTGAAACATTCATTGAATCGAGCCCTTATCCAAACCCCAAGGTGGACGATCCTGTATCGGCGGTGGCAGTGCACGGTGTTGCCGGAATATGGGGACTTCTAGCCGTTGGATTCTTCAGTCTAAGCGATGATCAACTCAACGGAGTTCTAAACGGGAGGTGAGCTATACATATGTTTCCATCAACCCTCAGAAGACAATTTCAAGGGTGTATCTCCGTCAGTTGAATCTGATTCCGCTATCGAAATTGAACCGAAGTAGCACTACAGAATCGCTTTTCCAGGACTGGCCTCTTTCATGGAGGAGGTGTTGAATTCCTCGGAATTCAAGCACTCACGGCAGTGTGCATCATTGTTTGGAGCGCCATCAGTACTTTCATCTTATTGAAGGTTCTCTTCCTCCAGGAATGATTTCCGACATACATTCCTTAGCGAGCTCCGCGAATCCGTCTATTTGAAGCCTAGAAACTATGAGTGGACCGAGAAACTCCTCTGAGTGCTGAGAATTGTGGTGTGTGATGTTTTTCAGGGTATTTCACTGATCCTGCCGATAAGGATGAACGAAATCGAAGAACTACTTGGAGCGGATCTTTCCGAGCACGCGATAGTTAATCCGATCTACGACTTCGAAACCGTCTTCCGCAGATTGCCTCCGAGCAAATTTTCTTCGGTGAGAGCATCGCGTAGTACATACCACATGTCAGCTCAAAATCAAATAGACAGCTCGAGAAACTCGTGTGGGTGAAAAATCGCAGCGGACAAGGCTAGCAAACTACTTGCTGGGAGTCAACTTCTCGTTTTTCACCTCCTCAGCCGTCGTATTCGACCGAGCAAGAGATCGTGCTGATAACGACAAATCTCAATCAATCCATGGCTGTTATCTCGCCGTTACGAAATGAGTTTTAGGGGCTTGGCAGAAGAAAGTGCGAATGAGTATGAATGTGAGCTGGTCGTTGCGCTGTCGAATACGAGTAGTTGATCAGTAGCGGTGGATCATTACGGGGCTGTTCCGCCGTCCGTTTTGGATGAACTCATCGGATAGATAAATAGAAAGCACAGGGACCGGTGGTGACTTGAACGACAGGAAATAACGCTTCATTTATTCCAGATGGCCCTCGTCAACAGACAAACCTACGATCGGCAGCTAGTCGAACGTTATTTGCAGCACTATCGTTTCGGGAGGAATATTCATTCAAAGTCTCGAAGCTGGTCCCGAGCTTTCTTGAAGATTCGTGCCTTCCGCGCGTTTTCCAACGCCGATCAATCAATTCCTCAAACCCTCGACTTCATCAAAAAATACAATTTGCATCACGGGAAGGCTTGATAAGATGAAGTTGTAGGTCGAAGTCCACACCTTGAGCACGATGGTTGTGTAAACAAGGGAAGCTTCGTTTGGAAGTTCAACGCGGCTCTTTCCTTGGAATATGTAGAAACTCGGAGATCTTATTCATACATCGAGCGGAGCCGAGTCTAGCAGTTACCGAATCGCTGCCAGAAAAAGATTAGTATTTGTGGCCAGTTTTCAGGACATAGGGAGGAACTATGAAGAGCTGCAGTCATACCTCGATTGACGAACAACTCGAATAACGAACTTTTCGAAATCGCGTCGCTTGAAGTTGAATCCGATGAGCTAGAGGGCCAGGAAAAAGCTCCCTTCAGATCTGGGAAATGCCCTCCATCATCGGGAGCAAATGAACATTACAATCGAATGGTGGCGTTCCGACTCTGCTCTCGCGCTCGATTTTCCCTGTGGAAAACTATTAACGTCTTCCGCAATATTATCGTCTTCGGAACGCATCAGTTTTGTCAGCATGGGGGTTTGGGGGATATCGCGTTCCGAATAACGAACCTTTCGATTAGCGAACGACCTCACGAGACGGATTAAGTTCGTGAATGTCTGGGCAGTCGGCAGTAGTGTTAACGCGGAATATGGAGCAAACTTGACCTTGCTCAAGCTTTGAGATGGAGGAATTCATACGAGAATCGGAGATCAGAAGTTTTATGGTGATCTTGTGGAAGGAATGGAAAAGTTTTCAAGGACGGACATTTCGCTCCATGATAGTGACATCAAACGACTGGACAGCTGATGGTGCTCACAAGTGGTTGATGGTCTCTCTTGGCTTCTCTCTACGTGTACCTTGTTCCCACTGATCACGGGTTGTGAATTTCTGAATGGCATCTTATTCGGGATGAGAAAACTCGAGATATTAAATCGAATCGCTTGAAATAAAGGGAGAAACGATCACGGGCGACGAGCACGCCTGTACTCGGACTGAATGACCTCGTTTTCGATCCGTTACCTCTTCCACAGATCTAAACAAGTTCTCATTCAGGCAATATTCGCGTTTCTACTTTTTTCCCGATACCACAAGTTCGTCATGAACTCAATATGGAAAGAGGAGGAAAAGGCCACTACCTGTCCCCGGAATTTTCCTCCAGAAAAAAATCTCCTCCTGAATAGTTACCCTGGCTCATTAGCTGTCGAATGATGGTGAATCGGATCAGGGAAATGCGAGCCAGGCGCATATGTACATCGATCGAAATCTAGTCAGTCAGCTCGGAAGCGAAGCAAGGCCGCCATTTTTAATGGTGAGCAGCCGCGCGCGCGCACCCAATAGAGCGGCATGATTCCGCTCCCAAATGAGCTCCATAGGAAGGAATCGTTCTCGAAGTTCGAAATCAGATGTGTTTGTGTGTCGTCAGATTGAGAAAAAAGCTTCTTTCGCGTTCCGTACTCTGTACGGTACTCCGATCGATCGCGCTTGTTCTCGACAGTGACATTGTGGCTTCCGTGGCGAAGAAGCAAAATAGAGAACGTGTTATAGCGGATTTTCGCGCTGAGAAAGCTTCGAATCGCGGATTATCCTTGAAGCATGTACTCGGAACTTCGGTGATCGGCGTTCCGCAGAGTGGATCGTCGCAAGGACAGAGAGGCTTTCCGTAGTTAAGTTTCGCAGAAGGTTTGTACGTGATGTTTGGAAACCTTTTTCAATCGAATCGAATGATGATCGCTATATCTCGGCTGAACGCAACTCTCTGGCTTGATTTGATGGTCTTCGTTTTGGCGCAAACGAAGTGAAGAAGTACATTTCTCATTTTCTGAATTTCGGCCTCCGAATAGAATTCTTGTCTCTCGAGACCTATTCCAAACCTTGAGTCAGTACCGATTCATGACGTTTCCCGAGATTCCGATTCAGAATCCGGCGACGCGTTCATAACCTCGTTCGATTGCCACAGTCGCCTCACATCCCGGTTCGGGATGGATTCTAGGGAGAACTGTGATGCCCGCCCAATAATATTCGGGCCATTTTCTTCTTGGATGCTAAGATGAAGGTTGATTCGGAGCTCTGTAGGTCGAATTTATGGGTGATTGTTGTAGTTTTGCAATGTTGAAAACGCACAACAGATCCTCACGCGCGTCCTCCGCTCTCTCGTGAGTGTCCAAGACAAAGTTCTTGACTTCGACACTGTTCCGTGCTCCCTACTCCACCCACCGAGCTCTCCTGTCCAACGTGTGGACGTAATACAACGTCCACGAAGGCGCTCGTTAGCGACATTGTTCTCAAATATCCGAGTGATCGTTCGACCTTTCGAGCCTGACCAAACAGCACGATTGCTCCGAATCTTCGTGCACGAATTAACCGATGGGAGAAGTTTGTCACACATGAAGCCATCACGGTCAGATCATTCGCCACAATGGAAAACGATAATGGAGACTAATTGGAAAACGTTACGATCCATTCTGGAAATCTGCGGCTACCATGGGGAGGCGCCGCGCTAGCGAGGATGGATCTATCTCGTATAGAGCTGGCCGGAGAACGTGCACTCGATGACTCCTGAAGTGGCTGTTGACGACGATCGTTTGGCTCACCGTAGACGCGTCGAACTGAGCATCATAAGGGAGGAAAATTTCGTTGGTCAAAGGACTTATCTAGCAGAGTAGGGTTGCCTACACTCCCGGTGTTCTCAATGTCGTTGTGTCCCTATTCCGTACGGATAGAGATGAGAGAAACATGATTTGTTTGTTCGCGCGAAATGAATCGTAGTGGGTTGAGTTTCGTGATTTCTAGAAACCTTGGGTGAGTTCATTCATCGATGTCAGCAGCCAATGTTGTTCGTTCTAAATGGCTCATTTTGTGGCGGAATCGTTTTCTGAAGCATTTGACATGAGCAATAGACATCATGAAAACTTCGCTCTGAAATTAGGGAAACAAGTCGTTCATTCTCATTATTCAGTCTCTGAAATCCACGAATCCCATTACGAACGATGACAGCTTCCAACTCTTTTGCTTCGATCATCTCATCAAGCTCGCTCAATGTCATTTGGAGACTACCCTCGACAGGGGTACTCTCGAGGCTCGGTGGTATCTTTTGCCACATTTCAGAAAGTTAGAAGAGAAATCGATTTCCTGGACGCATCGTTGATCGTCACTACGGCTGAGAGTTTGGCGCGGTCCGTGAATTTCCGCAGGTGATTCACGACGACATCGACGACTCCAGGAAAGTCGGAATCTGGGAGCTCTAGTTCAATTTCTTTCCTGCTTCGCGTTGTCCAATTTCTCTTTCTCTTGATTCTAAACGCCTGAGGAGTGAAAATCACTCTTGGAGTCTACGTTGTGATTTTTCCACGGTAGAATACCGCGCGAAACCCTTTGCACTAATCATCACTAGTCGAGAGTTTAGAGGGAGAGAACGAGAACAGATCAATATTCCATTGAGAAATATTTTCTTCATCATCGTCTTCCTCGTGTTTCAGTTGCTTCGATGGAATATCCCGGCCATGGAGAGGGAATTCATATCCGCGAACTACGGCCAAACGAAGTGGAGTCGGCGGCGAAATTCTGGTCAGAAGATCTTGGATTTGACGTTGGTGTGCGACTTTTCCAACGGTGGTACGCTCAGGATCCGGAAGCCTTCCGATGCATCGTTGACGAAGATGGAGCGATCGTGGCGACGGCGAGCGCCGTGAAACAGACGGACGATCTCTACTACATCGGCACTGTAGGAGTCGATGAAGTGCATAGAGGTCGAGGGTTGTCGAAGCGCCTCATTCAGAGTTTACGTCGTCGTGATCCCAATGCTAATTACGGTCTGAGTGCGGTTCCGAGGTACGTGCGCCTTTACGAAAGCCTCGGCTTTCAGGTTGTCGAGCAACCCTATGCCTACATTTACAAAGGCAAACTCACAGGCGCGCTCAAAAACGTTCCCCGTCCGGAGGGGACAGAGCTGGTAGAGATTTACAATGGACATCCGATGTTCAACGATATGGAAGAATACGATGCTAGAATTCACGGCTACCGTCGAGACCTGAGAAAAACACTCATAGACGACGAAGATGGTGTCGTCTTCGCGATGATGAAGCAAGGCAAAATTATCGGATTTGGCAAAGTGCAGAGCAACAAGCGTGATCAAGGTGCCTGGTTCGGCCCAGTGTACGCAGACGATGACGAATCCGCTCATTATATCTTTTCAAAACTATTAGATCGCTTTCAACGGCAAGCACAAACCTCGATATATGTGATTCTAAGTTACCTCGCTAGGCCATGGGCCGACGACCTCAACCTGCAGCTCATAGAGGAGTCGCCGAGATGTTACGTAAACGCCGACCAGGTTCCCCAAATGCTCTATCAGCACTTGTATTCGTTCGATTCGCTGGACTTCTCGTTGATGTGAAATCCCGCATTGCGCTTCTGAGAGATAAAACTACACTGATTCATGTATGGAGGCTCGTTTTTGATGATGGAACATTCACTTCAAAGTTACTTTAGGCACCAGATTTTCTTTCAGCTCGTCAGCCAGGGGGACGTGTTGAAAACGCTCTTCGGGTCGCTTAATTCTCATGACTAAGTAAACCTATAGAAGTCCGAGCTGAGCTCGATGACATGTCATGCAGGCTCTTGGTTTCTAGGCCCGAAGACTGTATTAATTATCAACCACATAGCTTTTTCCACATGAACCCGTCGGGGGTTTTTCTCCCTATTCTCAAGTTTGTACGGCTCACTAAGCAACGAAGACGCTCAAGAGAGAGACTTTCCAGGGTCTCTTTGAGAGGAAAAATTTGAGTTGAATTAAGCATTTTTCTCCCTATAACCCCACCGGCTCGGAGATTGGATCAACGACATCACGAATTTTCCAGCTCCGTGGAGGGAGTCTCTCGATTACTCGGCGAAAGGCTCACTTCGTAACGATGTTGTCCTTGACAATTTTGAGGATTTTCAATTCGCTGAACAACTTCGGTCACCGAATGCCCATCCCCACGGCCCATTATTTGAATTGTCCTCGAGATATTTTAGTGTATCATCCAGAGAAACTACTTTTGTCATGGCCCAACATTTCAAATTCACAAAGAAAATTCGTGGATTGTTTGAAGTTTTGTAGAAGTGTTTTTCTTCTTATTTCCTTGGTGACGGTCACACCATGCAGAGAAATTGTTTCGCAGATTTTTTTGAGCTCGAGAAGATCAAGCGATGGCGTAGCTACGGGGTGCATGCCCACCTCAGATTCCTACAGCGTTCCTCCGACAAAGACTCCAGATACGTTTCGGTGTGACAGTTGTTCCACCGCGCTCAAGTTCTAACACTCTCACATCGGTCCACTGGCGTGTCCAGGAATTACCGATGGAGTGGGCGACCCTATGGTATGGGGGGCGATTTAGGACCCCGGACTCAGTGGTCGCCCCATCGTCCCCCTCCCCCCTTAGACACGCGACTGCATTGTTTACGACTAGGTCAAGAATATAGTCACAATATCTTGATCTCAAATTCTATCGCATCATCATCTTTTATCGACTTGCCCAGCGGTCGAGATTCCGTATATTCTCGACTTGTGTTAGCCATCATGGGGCTGTGTGGCACTGTTTTCGAACTAGATTCTCGATTCGATCGCACTTATACTTTGGTAATGGAACTGACGGCGGGACGATTGAGTGCAGGTGGACTTTTTTGCCCTCTAATTTCATCGAAACGACCAGGAATTCAGTAACTGATTATGCTAGAATTGTCTATCTATCTGAACCGACGACAATCAGAACCTATGACTTCAGACGCTATAATCGCCACAAGTGCGTACATAGAATCAGCCAAAATATCTCGGATTCGATACGACCAGCCGACCGCAAACTGCGCTTCTGAATCACTCATTCAGGTCGAGGCTCAAAAACTATTTCAGGACAGAGGACACCATGTTTCAGCAGTCTTCTATTTCGTGGGACAGGCGAATTCTAACCCTTGAGCTGCGGATGACAGCTGATAGCGACAGCCAACGAAAAGTGGGTGAGCCGTAGAACCACCTTCGGTTCTTTGCCATCGATTTGTTCCTCGAATCCTTTTTCGTCGCAGGTCGCCGCACAATAGCGACCGTGAGGAATTGATTGGGCGGTCAACCAGCTGAAAAGAACAGCTTGTGAATCACTCGAACTGTTTAGAAATTCTCCACAAGAACGTGTCGTGGTAACCTAATGCTCACAATCTGGACGAATTACCTCGCACGGGATGCTCAACGGAGCGTTCATTCCATTCCGTGAGAAACAAAAATTCTCGAAGCAAGAAGCCAATTTCAGCCCTCGTCACAACGGAAGTTTAGAGTGACCAATCGGAAGTCTTTGATTTCTCTTCTCTTTTCCTTTCTATTCCTAGCGCTTCGGAAGAGGCTCTTCCAAGATGTGCCTGTGGAACGTGCTTCCGGCACCTTCCAAAATATGTAGAATTGGGGCCTTGGAAATCATTCTCCAAGTAACAGATTTCATGAAAGGCTGCTGGGGTCGAACCATCCATGCTAGAGAGCGTTCATCGTGCTTTGGTGCTTTAGGTAACTCTTTCAGTAGATCACGATGACTTCTTCTGCACGGTGGCCCATTTATTCGATTGGGTCCAAGTTGATGCAAACAACGTCCACAGTCTACTCATCTACTGTGCAGTTCTCAAACTCTCCTTTCTTTTTCAAATTTCAGAGGGTCCCTGATAAGTCTTCTGGTCTACGCATATGATCTCGTGATTTCGAGTTGAGTATTTTGGTCGAAAGTGCAGTTCAAGTCGCACGAATGAAAAAGAGAGGTGGAATCGAGGTCTTCAGTATATTTCGATCTACGATACCTGAACTCGAGAACGATTCCAGTCGGGTTCATCTCAGAGTTTGGACTTTTACATTTAGCAAAGACCGATTTCACATCTAAATCGACCGTGATCTCTTTTTGTTTGACGCAGTATCGAGACGGCAGACAGCGGATGACTGCTTCCCACGCTCGCCCATTCGCTCGGTGATGAATGCACGTCTGACCCAGTGAAAAAGCTGGAGAAATTGCTTATTAAGAGTCGCAATTTCCACTCTTTCGTCGCCTCACGGCAGCGTTTGTTGTTTCAATGTGTGTTAGGAGCTGTCAGCAATGAGCGTCGCTCTGTTGTCGCTGTCGTAAATGGGAGTTTTACATAATGGGTCCCGTTGAAGCCTATTGAAAACACGGATGCGTTCGTATGAGGTTCGTTAGACATAGGTTAATATCGTCGTGTTTTGTCTCCCCGCTGACAGCTCCGCGGAACAAGTCAAACGAATGCTGCGAACTCTTGTTCCGCACGCGGAAGGTGCTTGTGCAAGATGATACGCACTTTGAATGAGTCCCGCATCGGCTACTATTAGGTAAGTCAAAAAGTTCGTAGCGTTTTCGGAGTCACTTTTTCAAATTTCCCGCGCGAAGAAGCAAAGCCGTCTGCGACGGCCGCTGCCTGTTTATGTTCTGTGGCGGACTCAAGACTACGAGACTACGCACCCTTAACGGATTTATCGTCAACCGTGTGAACTCTGGACAGATTCGAAATGGAGGCAAATAATGTCCATTTTCGACACATAATGTTGTTCTTCTACCGTCAGAACCTGAGTGCCGCCGAAACTCATCGAAGGATATGTGCGGTATACGAGGACTGTGCACTAAACGAATCCACTGTCAGAAAATGGTTCGCTCGCTTTAAGGCTGGGAAAACGGATCTCGAAGATGATCATCGGTCAGGAAGACCTCGAATCGATACATCCGACCGCGTCATCGAGCTCGTTACTTCAAACCCCGGTTTGACCATTTCTGAAATTGAACACATGACGGGACTCTCTCATGGTACCGTTTGGAATCGCCTCCATGCAGCTGGGTTCTCAAACAAGAGGAACATTTGGCTCCCACACGATCTTACGGATCGCCAGCTCATGAAGCGTGTCGACGTGTGTGATTTGCTCCTCAAAAAAAATTCGAAGGAACCGTTTCTGAAGAGATTGATCACCGGCGACGAAAAGTGGATACTCTACAGGAACGCAACACAGAAAAAAAGCTGGGTCCCTAAAGGCGCTCAAGCAGCCGCCGTGCCAAAAGCCGAAATTCATCAAAAAAAAGTAATGCTCAGCTGCTGGTGGGATTGTAAAGGCGTGGTGTTTTTTGAGCTGCTCCCCGAGGGTCAGACCATCAACACGGATGTATACTGCAGGCAGCTTGATGATTTGAAGGCGGCAGTCGCAACCAAGCGCCCAGAACTGGCGAATCGGAAAAGGGTTGTCTTTCAACACGACAACGCCAGACCTCACACAAGTTTGGGCTCCCGTCTGAAGCTAACGGAGTTCGGCTGGGATGTTGTGCCACACCCACCTTATAGTCCCGACCTTGCACCATCAGATTATCATCTGTTCCGGTCTCTACAAAACTCGCTTGATGGCGAGACATTTCGATCTATCGAAGACATCAAAAACCACCTTATTTGGTTCTTCGATAATAAGAATAAGAGCTTCTGGGAGAAAGGAATTTTGAGTCTGCCGGAGCGATGGGCGAATGTTATCGAACAACAGGGGCAATATATCATCCAATAAAAAAATATTGATGTGGGAAAATTTGACACTTAAATTTCAGGTAAAAAACGCTACGAACTTTTTGACTTACCTAATACTTTCAAAAACAACGCTTTTTTCTGAACACAATTGTACGATTGCTGGATCCACTCATTACTCTGTCTGGATCTGTCATTTACCAACAACATCTCGTCCAGTGAACAATCAAAGTTTGTGAGAACTATTCAGATCGTCGGAATTACATGCCAGAAGAGTCGGTGACTCTACTCAGGAGAGGATTGCGAAGCGATCGAGGAATTGATGAAACGGTCATTCCTAGCAGCGGAAGGAACGAAAATGCTCAGATCGAATTTTGTCGAATTTTCTCGTCGCTAAGGAGAAAGTCAACCCAGAATCCGCCGCTGGAAAGTCAATATCCTGTTGACTCAAACAAGACACCCGGTTGACACTAATGTCGCCGTTGTTACCCGCTTTATTGATGCTCAATAATTTTCCTTCCATCATTATTCCTGTTCTCGATCCCATCATTACTATATTGCATTCGAACACAGACCGGTGACAATATCAAAGTGGTTCCGCCTCAGCTGTTTCAAGCATGCGGTCTGTCTGACAGTCCGAATGCCGGGAGAACTGACTGACTGACGGTACCGGTTGCGGCTTGCTATGCCACCAGTCCAAGCACCACTGTAGCATTCAGGCCAACAAGTATCAGGTAGGCGGGCGGGCGAGCAAAGCAGGCAAACGGCGGGAACGTTCGGCCATTCTGATGGGAGTAAGAGTTGTTCTGCTCCACGTAACTTACCACACCCGTAGCGGACCGTCAGCCACGAACTTTGAACAACTTTCGGTCTATAACTTTTCCTCAACTTCATCTTTGACTGAATTTGAATCACCTGGACCGGCGTATGAAGAAACGCGAATAACCGCTCCTTCGAAGAGCTTGCGTGTTTCATGCCCAGTGTCAGACAGACCCGCGGTTCGACCGATAGCGTTGCATTCGAGCCAAGTGAATGACGGCTGTTCAGAAATTCAACGTCCAGGTCCCTGTGTTGTTACACGCGTGAACACGGCCTTGGTCGGCTGAAGATCGGAGTGAGAGTTAGAGCGCGCGACGGATTTCACTCGAAGACGATAGCGTTGGAACGGAACCGATCCGACTTCGATCTCTACTGCAATCAATCGATACGGGATCTGATTCCATGAATAAGGAACACAATTCAAACCCAGTGCGACTTCTGGACTTCGATAAGAGAGATGACAACGCCTGTCGGTGAATTTAATTTAATCGAGTTGGCATCGTCCGCCAACGACAATGCGCTCTTGTCACTCATCCAACTCACTGCCACTGCTCTGCCAGGAAACTAATTCTTATTATCGTTTCATTGTCGTCTTTCTCGTTCGAACGATCAAGAACGGCCGGCGGCGCCACCGAGTTCTGGTCGGGCTCGTTAACCACGGCTGAGAAGGCGACCGCAAAGCCCGTCAATGCAAAGAAATCCGTCCCCGAATGTCCGTCCGTCCGTCCGTCCGTGCGATAGCTTTTTTCTGTACTTGCTTTCAGAATCTCGGTCTCGGCGACTCTTTCAACAATCCCTATCGAAGAGTGGGTGAACATCGAGAAGAAGTAAACGAACGTGTTTCGCCCACAGACCGACAGAGGGCTCTGACGGTGACGTAGGGGCCGTCTGTGGCGGGAGGCGCCCGAATAGCCAGTTCTCACTGTGCGTTGCGTTGCGCCGTGGCCGCTTGTCTCTACAGCTGTTAGTTGTAGTGGATGCTTGTATCGAGCAGTTGCTTCTGGCTTTTTGTTCAAAGTCCCTTTCGCTGCTGAGTGTTTCATAGACTACGATTGGACTGAGGGACCGACTGTCAACAAGACGAACCGTGCACCGCTCCGTGTAGCGCCACAGAAGTGTCTCGGTTTGAGAAAAATTCATCAAGTCTATCTCTTGGGGTGTCCAACAGCTGATCGAGTGCCTCTCTTCGACCTCGAGTTCAATCAAGCTATCGGGAGGATCAACTGTTTGGCGAAGAATGCAGTGAAGAATTCGAAAACAAAGGAAAACAACTACACCCGTGCTGGGCACCTGAGGTTCACCACTTGTGCGGTGGAAAAAGTGAGCCTACGTAGCCGTAGAAGACGGTCAGCGGACGAAGCCAGTCGACGAACGGACGGCTTGACACGAACGCGTAGGATTTTATTCGCCTTCGAGTGGGATTCGATCGATCCAAAATGGCTGGACGGGAGCACGCGCTTCACATGCAGCACGCCGCAGCAAATAACCATGCCCAATCTGCACGAATGACGTCTATTAACCTCAAGCCGGAGTTCACGGAAGGCCAAGGGCCGGTGGTCACATTCACGAAGCTCAATCTTGAGTACTTCCGGACCATTCCAGGATGGCTCAAATTAGCGCAGTTGGTGAGTGATAGGGGCTGTTGTTTTGATGATTGTTCGCGCCATCTCGCGCGGATGCTTTGGTGGAATATTCCAACACTTCATAATCGAATTATCCAATCACTCCGCTCATCGGGAATCCATGTCCTCCGAGCTATAGTGTCTCCCTTCTCTTCTCATCGCTTTGAAACCGAAATCCATTGTTTTTGACACCGCGGACCATGGTCAGAATATCGGAACGAAATATTCTTCGAGCGGATCTCCTCTGGAAAATCGAATCAGAGCAGCCAAGATCGGAATCCACATACCGAATCGCTGAACGGAGGTATCGGATCGTTTCTCGGTCATGGAATGGCACGCTTCGTTATCGGAAACCAGATCTGATTGTTCTCGGTGATCAAGCTCCTTCTTTTACGATAACTCGGCTTCTTTCCATGTTGCCGCCGATACCAGTAGGGAAACAATAATTGTCTGCGGTCCCACACTCCGATTGCCACAATACGGGTTCAAGAAGATTATAGACCTTGAAATGCTGAGGAGACGAGGAACCAGCATCTGGTAAAGTGTGTTCTTAGATCTTAAACGAGCTCGTTGAGATTGTCGACAACTTCGTAAGTTGATTATTGGCTTGTTGACATTAGATTGTGGCTCTGAGTATTGTCAAGTCGTATTTTCTCTCTTATTATCGCCCCACTCCCATGGAAAACAAAGCGGCTATAGTCGGTCGGCTTGCCTGTTCTCAAAAGTGCGTTGGTGTGTTCAGGATAAGGGAACGAAACAAGATACAGGCGAAATGAATCATTCCACTTCTTCTGGAACGTTGTCGGTAACAATTCTGTAGATGTTTCTACGGACGCGTCAATCGTCACAACTGTTGAAACCATGCATGGGTTGCAGTCGGAAAACGGCGATCGTGCATGTTCGCGATTTTGCGAGAGTGCCTGCGAACATCAGTCTGTTTGCAAGCGATGAATCAATGAGGTTGAAGCGACCCTGATTCATGTCGCCGCATGCAGGCATCATCTGAGTCGGAGCAAGTGTAGACTCACAACCCTGAATCGGCCTATCGAATCGAAACATGGAAAGCTTCTATCGTAGCCTGGAACGACAATATGGATTCCACCCTGAGGGTTGCTGTCTGCGATTAGAATGGTTCTGTTTGGTCCGTCATATTCTAAACGAGGCTATGGTGACAGTTACAAACGAAAAGTGGAAGAAAAAAATACGCGGAACAAAAGGTACTTCGGGACAGAGAGTGGCGACGAGATGACTATGAAAAAAACACGACTCCTCCTAAAAACAATGGGTCCGGAAGCGCTCGAATTTTAGCGTTGCCATAACGCTTCCAGGCGCCAGAGCACTTAGCCAACTCACAGTGAGCCGGTCTGGGAAATTTAGAAAGAGAACTTCGGGTGGTTTTCCCGCTTGGCTTGACGCGATCGCGTCACTCAGGGAGGAGCCTAACTTCATTACGCAACACTTGATATGATCGGTTGCGCTCGTCTGCTCGCGTTATTTACGTGATCTAGTTAGCGCTATGTTTAGACGCTCCTGCCGGACCCTCATGGATGCTGCAATAAGGCAGCTACGAAACTCTTGGGTCTCCACTGAAGTGTGAGCACGAATCACTACTGTGATATGTTCTTGGTCGAACACTTCAGTCTCCCAGCCTCAGCGACTCACGGACGTCATTGAACGCCACGGGTCGCGAACCGGTTTCCGAATTCAGATGGGTTTCCGAATATCGGATCATCCGGCCGCGTCAGCTTTCGGCAGGAATTTCTTCAAAATCTCTCATTCTTCGAGATTTTGTGGCTCCAGATCGGAGCGAGTCGTAATATTTTACCCAAATTGTTTCTCAGAAACATGGATTCTGAGGCAAAGTTGAAGACGAACATCGAACTCAAATCTCTGGGGACCGCGCTCATCGCATCGGTCGCGGGATCCAAAAGTTCTTAACAGGAGCAATTAGGGTTCAATTAATTGCACATTCCGAGACTCGTTTATTCTCACACGCATCATTTCTTTCTAGATGAGGCTGAAGCCGTCGTTATCAGTTTGCTTTCGTTGCCAGGAAGGAGTTTTCTCTCTCGTCGTTGGAAAACTCGAGGTGAATCGAAATGAATTCCTTTGAGTACAGACGAGCCGAGATGTATGAATCGAATATTATGAATAGCCCCAAAATAGTCGAGCACTCTCACGCTTACCAATCGCCACTGAAATCGAAAATGGTGAATCCAATACAGCATCGGTGCCCAAGGTTCGGTCCATGAGGTTCGATGCGCTCTCTGGACTTCGCGATCTCCCCGAGAAGATTCAGATTGATTTTTGCGAAACGCGGGCTCATGATTTTTCGAGCGCTTCAATCAAATCGTTACTCCGAGGAAAATGCTTCCAATCAATTCGAAGCCCCTGAGTAGCAAACCATCCTCAGTATGCGTGGGTGCCATTTCCGGAGAAGCTGACTCATAGCCTGAGACCTCGGAAAACAGTGCTGCGTTTGCTTTCCCGTTTTGGCATATTCTCAATCCTCATTTCCATCGATTCTCCGCGAGTTTCTCCGATTCTGCGCTTGTGCATCATCTGAGGCTGGAAACATTTTCAAGACAACGTAGGATGACACTCAATCTCAAGATCAGTAGTGCGACGAAATGGACGCAAACTAAAAACGTTCTTCCACAGAAGAAGAATGGAAACTTTCTGCTTCTTCCATCGAACAATGGTCCGAACGTCTACATCAAGTCGCGTACTCACAAGGATGTTACTGCCGCTCCTTGGCGGAGTTGGCATTGGAAGATTTTTGTAACCGTGTCAGTTTCGAAGCTACCCTGTCGAGGTCCCGAGCTAGCAATGAAGTGAACATTCGAAATATCGAACAAAATACGAAAACTCTTTCCAATACAAAAACCCAAACCTGATTTTGAGATTCAAATAGATTCACCCTCGCTGTGTGGAATGCATTCGAGCCAATGTTCAAATCATGAGGATTCACTCAGCTTCATTTGCGCAGCTGTTCGTCCGTCTGGGCGCCCTTCGATGGAGCTGCTCCAGGCTGTGCGTGTGCTCGAAGTTCTTATATCAAACTGCGACAACTCGAGAGCAAAGTTGTTTTCATCGTATTCTGATTTCAAGTTCCAAAATCTGAACAAAGAAGCCTCCGAACGACGACAATCGGAGCCAAGTCTCCTTTGATTACAGATTCGTTTGGAGGACGTTCGGCGGCTCTCGTACTCGGCACGACGGCTCTCAACAGCTGTGGAATTTGTTGATCAATGATTTGGAAGACTTCTGGACATTCTGAGAAAAACTTCCAGCAAATCCTTTTTCCCTCAATTCCTCCATGCTCGATATTCATATTGCGGAGTTAGCGTCGACTTCTTATTTTTGCCGACTGATCACAAGTGTTCTTTTTACTCTGTTCGACGGACGGAATTATGGTCAGCCGTTGGATGTGTTTTCAAAACAGACGGTCATGTTCCGAGCTTTGAAATGTGTACCGCACTTTCAGTGGCGCCATGAAGTAATACCGCGGCTTTATTAAGATTCTAAATCAGCTCGCTTTCCACCTGAAAGTTGATTCTGACTTTTTCCGATGCTGAAGGCAGTCCCTCAACTTTACGTCCATTGTGTTTTCGTTCGAATTTTTCTCGGCCGACACGCACACACGCGGCTATATCCCACTGAAGTTACTGAGCGCAAGCCGCGTCCTTAGTTTTGACTTACTCACAAGTTGAAGCAGAAAAACCTCATCGGTAGTCGGCAAAAAAGTTGCTTTCTTTCTGTGTGCTTCTCTCGCTTCCTTTCTACGACCGCCCCAGAGGCTTGTCGGGTGTGAACTGGGGCATAGGAAGCCTTCCAACAGCGTCGACAAGCTGCTTTCCAAAAACGAGAAACGTAAGAAAACCATTGTCTTCATCGATCACTCTTCAATTCATCCATGTTATCGACGGCTCTGCCTCCCAGCTTTCTTCCGAAGCGAGTGTCTCTTGCGACAAAAACACAAGATCCATCAAAATGCTGTGAACTCGTCACGACGGACTTCGCCGTTTCACTGGCGTTTGGCACTCCGATTTTGTTTTGATCTCCATTCATCCTCTGGAACAGGGTACAACTCTGGTCCGACTCTTGGAAGAAAGCCTGATCTTCGAGGATGCTCATCCAAAGATCCAGTTTTTGGAACATGGATCGGCACGAGGAAAGTTTTGCCCTTTTGGTAAAACGAAAACGATTGTGTTTTATTCTTGTCCCGGTTTCCCTTACTGGTATGCAGACGGACTCGAATTTATCGGTCCGGATCGGATTCCAACGAACGCTGTTCCATTCGACGACGGAGAACAAAAGTGAAAACTCGGATCGATAAACTTGGTCTCGAGCGTTTGGAATTCGTGTCAAACTAAATCGGATGAGAATCCCGTCTGCAGCGGACACAATCGGGTATCGCGATCTGTAACGGAACGCTCAAGTTCGTTAAGGACTCGGAACGGGTCGCATGGGACGTTGAATAGAAGTCTCATCGAGAAACAGCCCGGCTTGATCATCATCTCGGCTGGCTAGCTTTGCAAGAATCGGATTTTCTTTGTTGGTCAGGCGGGTGGCTGGCTGGTCCACTGCTTCGTCTCAAGAAATCCGCTCTTAACAAACGCGAACATCTATATATCTCCACAAGTTTGTTGAGTGCTGGTTTCTCTCACACTCTCAAGCGGGCCACAAAAAAGCGAAGAAAAAGGTGAAATAGTGTAGCGACATTAGTGAGCGTTGTAATGATGCCGTCGCGTGTCGTCGCGCAGCTTCCTTGTATCCGTGGCCTATTCCATCGAGTTATGGATGTGCAGAATTTCCTGATTCCGTTTTCTGCGGATTTTCATGTCTGGTCGCATCGAGCGAGCGAGCGAGTGTTTGATGTCCATTCAAGATGCGTTCAGAAGGAACGAAGAGACGGAGTGTTAATTAGGCGGTTTGAGAAGTCGCGTGATCGACCAGGAAATTCAAATTCCCCGAAAGAGACTTCCAACACACAGATTTCCCGATCAATGTCAACAACGGCGACCCCGGCTGCATCGGGGAAAATCGTTGCTTTCACGTCAACCGTGATAAGCGACAGAAATCAGTCGTAGGAAACCAACAACAACAACAACAATAACAGAATGCATTCACGCCAGAAAAGGTCGGAGCTGGAACCGCGGGATTAGAGAAAAATCGATGGCAGCCAGAAGACTTGAACCGTCTGAATAATCGGAAATGAAAGAAACAGGAACCGTGGCATCGTAATCAGAGCTGACAGCAAGGAGGAGGAGAGCTCACCTACAATCAACATCAGCCATAAGCGCATCAAAAAAATGAAGAAACTTTGACAACAATGACGACAATGATAAATCAGAACCGGATTCCCCTAGAAGCATGGAAGTGAAATCAGGAACATGAAACCAAATCGAGACTTCCTTTCACGGAAGAATGATGAAAAGTCATTTATTTCTTTTTTCTATAAAAACTCGTGTGAAACGAGTCTGATACTTCTGCCGCTGGGTGTGAAACGAATGCTTTGGGCGTGCCGTGTGAGGGAACAGGGAACACAAACCACGAATTTCGGTGACATTCGTCAAACACGTTCGCTGTGATACTTGGAAGTTTGCTAGCAAACGACGATGCTTGGATTCGGCCAACTCGCCATAGTATAGGATTCGATAAAAATTAGGGACCCGCACCGGAAGACATTTCTTATTTTTGTTTTTGTCTGAATTGATCCAATTTAAGCGTTCGTGTGTGGATCACCACCCCCGGTGCTAACCATGGCGAATTCATATCTGTTCCTCGAGTCAGAGCTGATCTCCTAGCGTGAAATTAGGAGATGGATTTAACGGAAGCCGAATCTTTTTTTTTCAGCTCATCGGCGTTATCTGTATCGGCTGCGGATCGCCGGCGCTGTTCGGGTTCGCCAGGTTCTACATCACCGTGGCTTCGGTCACTTTCATCTGCACGGCGTTGCTCACATTGGCGAGATTGTTCAGCATCACGATTTCGATTCCAAAAGTTGAATGGACCCTCGCGGTAAGTTTTTGTTGGTGTTAATCGTGTTCGACATCGGAATCATTGGAATTCGAAGCTCAGTCGCTCCTGATGCAGGTCGTCGTTTAGAAATTATCTATCTAATTCCTTCGCCTGGATATTTGAATTGTGAGACCAGACCCAGCGAAACATCGATTTCCAGCTGTAACAATTCCGATTGCTCTTCCAGGAAATGATTTACACCCTGTCTTGCTGCTGCCTGTGGGTTCTTGCCGCGATTCTCGAGCTAGCGATTCCCACATCGAGGTATTGGAGAACCTACGGTCCGCTTTACGAACAATTATCCAACCAATACATCGCCGCCGGCGTGTTCGGTCTATTTCAGGTGAGTGTTCACTTTTCTGAATTCCGATGATGACTTAGATAAGCTATCGCTCACTCATGGATTTCCTATCCACGTCAGCCTTCCCTTGAAAAAGTGACGAGGAAACCGGGAAATTCGAATCAGATTGACGGCTTCAATCTGATGTTTTTGACATTACCGTGTGGGACGAGAATATACCTACTCGGAATAAAAAGAAGATTTACAACGACATGGTGGAACGATATCAATCACCTGACTCGAGATTGACGTTTACAGATGATTACCTATGGTGCGGCGACGTTTTTCCTCTTCGTCGAATGGCAGGCCTCAAGACCAACACCCGCTCCAACGAGCATTCCGCAATCTTAGTCAAATGGGAGAACATCGCACAAAAATCGCGAAATAGTTTCCGAGCATCGCCCCAACAAAGAGGGATTCCGAACTGGATCCCCGGGAGACGGGCCGTTTGAAAACAAGATTCTAAAATTTATCCTCGAGTTCGACTATGCGTCTTGCGATTTGCGTTTATCGAGGAGCAAAAACACGCAAATCCTTAGAATATGTGAGATATGCGACAAGAATGAGATCGGTTGCCGTCAAGAATTTACGCGAGTGCAAGCTGATGGGAGGACTGTAGCAGTACATACATACATATAAACTTGAAGGCGGACCTGAAAAAATGGAGTAAGACGGAAATGAGCGCGCAGTGAGAGTGATTCTATGTGATGGAAACCGTGCAATGTTCACCAAACGCGTTCGGCGGAACATCGAACGGGGGCGGACACTTTACTTTGGTTTGTGGAAAATGTCAGAATTCATTCCTAGGTCTTCGTCTCTCGGCTTCCGCTATCGAGCGATGTGTATATAACGATACGATGTTTGTTCGACACTGGTTTTCGCAGCTCAATATTCGGCAATAATCAGCGTGCAATGCAATCACGGAGTTTATGTTAGTCGTCTATATACATTATCCAAGATGCGTCGAATACACACCACCTATGAAGGAGGTTGCAGAATTTGTAACTCATTGAAAGTGGAGAGGACATTTCTCCGGGAGTGTTTCCCGCGTATCAGAAGCGAGATGTTAATATCGATCTTTCAACCGAAGGAATCGATTCTGAATATTCGTCTCGATTGAAGGGAATTCCCGTCTTCAAAGTACCTCGACTGCTCAGATGTCCTATATACGCGTCCGTGCCTTGAGTTAATGAGTGAGCAATTTGATCGCACAGAGTCAGATTACATTTTTCAATGATTTCTCAAATGAGCTTATAGCTTGATTATATCGAACTTTGATTATGGTGGAATGAAATATCACAATAAAATCATCAAGAGAATGTCTGAATTCATCAAGATCCCTCCGTTCACGCTTCAGTCCAACTAGATTTGGAATTAGCTTGAACGGATGAACGATTTTTTTGCGAATGCAGAATCCTATGCTTCGGATGCATTTCAAAAGTATGTAGGTATGTACAGGAATACCTCGACTAGTGCGGGTGATCGGGACCGCACTAGTCAAATCCGCACTAGTCGAGTCGAAGTGCGGAAAATGTTAAAAATGGCGGATGAACGAGGAGCGAGATGATCTGGATTCAATTCAGATATCAATAAGTTTCTCTGAGGCATTCTCGAGCTAAAGGGATGGGAACGAATTGATTTTTGAAAAAAAGAAAATTCCGTAGTAGATGAGTCGAAGTGGCTCAATAGTCGAGTCAGAGTAAGACGAATGCCAAGCGAATGGCGGATGAACCAGGAACAAGGTGTTCTAGGTTCAACTTGCGAACGAGAAAGTTTCTTGTGAGGCCATTCCGAGTTAGAGGGATGGAAATAGATCGATTTTCGGGAAAACTATTGTGGATCCGCACTAGTTGATGCCGCACTAGTCGAGGTATTCCTGTATAACCTATAGGGGAGGAGGCGAAAATATGAGATTCTTGTCGAAGGATCAGTGCTGTGAACGAACGAAGATCCGCAACTTGGCCTGCTGCCTCGAATCGTTCGTCCCAGGGGATACGGACGGGCCACCGCAGGTCGCCGGTGCCCCTCTAATTTTCTGAGCAAAATCGCTGTTTATGATTTGGTCGGAGAATCGCGGAGAACACAAGAAAGTATGCGAGTTTCCAGCCAGTCAACTGGTGGCTGATGGAGCAATGAATCAACTCCCGATCGGAATCTGCAATTGATCGACATTCGATCGTCGATATCGAAATCACAAGATGAGGGAGCCACTATCTGCAGTGATCTCAAACCAACGATCAACGATTTTGTCGAGATTTGATGATCCCACAGTGTCACATATCACAGGGTACCGAAAGTGTCCCATATTAGGAGACCAATTCTGATTTTGGGTCGGTTAAGCGAAGAAAAGGAGTCACCGGTAATGTACAAACCTCTTGTGTTCACGTTCTCTTTCGGGCGATCCCGCGGAAGCTCTTCATTTCATTCAACGTTCATCCCAATCGCTCGAGACTCTGACTATTAGTACCGAAAAGAGTGAATCGGACTCCTGGTAAATTTTTAAGTCGATTTCCGGCTGATCACAGTGGCAGCTCTCAAAGTCGCAAATCAAAATATCAGAATGTCCTACCTGCGGCTCAACTTTGTCAATCCAGGGTGCGAATATCAATCAAATTCATGAGCTGTCCAATATTCAATCGGGTGACGGCAACACAAAGCTTGCGTCGGGAGGGAGGGGGAAATGCACTCCACAATATTTCCAGGCTATTTCACATTACTGCAACTAGTCCGCGCACGCTCAAAATGCCACACGAGGATGACAATCCGCGACGATGTCCGTGAACTCAAGTTGATCCTTCCCCACCGGAGAGCCGCGATGGAGCGACTCGCTGTTTTGTTCCTACTTGACCTCTGGAATATGATAAACGAATGAAATAATTTTGATTTCTCCGACGAAAATTTTGCCACCATGGTTGCGAAATATATACATCATCAGATCTCACAGATTCATGATTCCGGAAAAGCGAAGTTAGCTCCTATGATCACGGATATACTAACCTTCCAAAAGTGTTTCAGAACGAGAGAGTTTTTTTCTTGGTTTATTACTCATTCGGATTTCTGAACATTGCTCATCACTTTCACACACATGAATCAAGGACCACGTACGAGTTAGGGAGCTCAATTGAAGAGGCGAGATCCGAAAGGGCACAACTCCAAAATTTTCAATTTCTTGATTTTCGGAGATGATTGTAGAGCTCGACAGCCCGCACTTTTGGCTATGGAGATGGACTTCGAAATCGGCTTCCCTCCGACTTTTATCTGATCTAACTCTCTCAAAAATGAGTCCAGGTGAAGATATCATCATGCGTCATCAGCGGCTCCTTTCCTGCTATCCAACAAAAAAAAGTTTTCCAAAATTCCTCCGACCACAACAGAGTTATGGCCTCCGCAAGCTTGGTCGAAAAAGTCTGTTCTTGCTTAAAACAGCCCAAATTCGAGAATTCGAGATCCAAAACGTCACAACTCCATCCTGCCAATGAGTTTTTTGCCTAGTGCCAGGTCGAATCTGTGCCTTTTTTTTCCTGAAATCGAGAAAGCTCATCGAGTCTAATCTACACCTGGAATACTGGAGGTTTCCCATCGAAACATTTTTTCCCACAGTTTTCCGCGGTTTTCTCGAAAAAGTGAAAAGTGGAGATGTGCCGTTTTGGATCTCGGCTCTTCATTTCGTCCCTCTAGTTTGTCTTTAGGCACATGAATACGGACTTCGACCGGTTCTTTTTAGAGAAAACAGAGCATATGTGAAACAAGAGTTCGTCATCGTGTTCGAGGAAGCAGAACACTGATTTAGGTTTTGGGCGGATTCGAGCGCAAAGCACGTCTTTGGGACTTGGTTTCGTTTTCCGAGACACATCCGAGGAGTATCGCCACTCGTCTATCCGGAAGCAGGGAAGGCGATTGAGGGAATCTTCTCGTTGTCAATCAAAAGCTGCTTCTCACCACGAGGTGCTCGAACGAAAGGTGTTTCCATCGATTGAACGCTTGTGCAGTCTGCGAGTCCTAATCATGACTAGAGCTTGGAAGTTTGGGCATTATTCATTAAGCAGCCTCCATCAATCCATGGATAAATTGATCGGATTACTTCGATGATATTCACCCAACAAAGTCATGGGCTGGAAGAATCAGGCACTACTTCACTAAATATCCATTAATTCATATTGATTGATGGAGGTTCAAAAATGATTAATGCCTAAACTTCCAAGCTCCAATCATGAAAAAACGAAATTTCCCGTGAAAATATGGACCCTGTATTCTTCTCAATTACACGACAGTTTGCCCATGAAGTTGAAGGAATGGATTCTCGCTGGAATCTGCCGGATCCGAAAAAAGCTCCGGTATCACTCTTCGGGATCGATTCAAAGCTCAGCATTCGCACCTTTTGATTTGATCTCGAATTCGAAATGAAATCGCCATCCCGCAGGTGGAGAACGAAGGGGCGAAGCTTGAACGAGAGTCCGGGTGTGCCCGAATCAGACAGAGGAATCCGTGGTGAGGAGTGGAAATTATGTCAGATTGCTAAGATTTTCGTTTAAATTCGATCCAGATCTTCAGATGGTTTCTCAGAGCGAAGACGTGAGAATCCTCGACAAAGCAGTGAAATGATGAACAGCACGACGTAAAGTATAATCGATAAACGCTTTTATTGCTGATCAATTCTTTTCCGACTTCGCACCGTTCTGAATATATTTGATATTTGGGATAGGAATCGAAGAATTAACATTTCGTAGGAGCTCAGCGTTGATCCGTCGGAATATCAATGCTGGATCGTCAGCGGTAGTCACCCGCGACAGCGTACAGTCCTCTACTGAAACGTACCGCTACCACAAACAATCTGGGCGGGCTCCGGAGCTACAAGTGACTTTTGATCAAAAAAGGGAATTGACGGTTCCGATCGATTATATTCTTGTACGTACTATCAGAGTACAGGCTCAAACTCACTATCAGCAAGCATGTAATGCCTTGGATGGGAAACATTCTCGTTGTTCGTCAAAGAACATTCTTCCACTGGATTTACCCTCAAGGGCGCTCCTCTCCTCTCTCTCTTTCTTTTCAGTTGCATGTTCAAGAAAATCCAGAACTGTAGAGTTTTAATCGATCTGCCACAGCTTTTCTCTCGGACATCTTGCGCTGATTGTTGTGGAAGGAAGATGAAAATCGGGAAGAAGGATTGAGCTCAAACAGTGAAGAAGCTTCTTCGAAATTAGGAATACGTTGTGTTTGTTTTCTCCGCTGAAAAAGCGAACTCCTCCCATGATCTGAAGGCTCCACATGTTTCTTTCTCTCTTTCTGAAATACTACTTTCATGGGTCCAGCACTTTTGATTGACTCTGATCTGTGTTTGTCGCTGCGTCAGACGTCGACGACGACGGTCTGACAGGACGACTGACTGACTGACACGAGTTTGTTTTCAAAAGCGGAACAACGCTCTTCTGAAACAACCTGAAGAGTAATAGAAAGCTTTAAATAGTTCTCCATAACGACATGCCAGCACAACGGAACGTTACGAAACAATACGACGGACTAAGAATTGACTAAGCGGACGACAACCACGGAGACCACAGAAATCAGACTTCACGAGTCGGTCACGAGTTTTCCCTTTCCAGCTACGAACAGCGTTAGGCGCGCAGACACCACATGGAAAATTAGACGTGGAAATTACGTGAACGTGAGACCCTGTCGTTTCCTGGTGTTCGGTTCCGTTTTGTATTAATACGCGTAGGGCGGGCTCTCGTTCCTGCGAGAGCCGTCTCCACTGCGATGTTTGACGGAATCCATGGTTTCCTGCGAAACCTAGAAATCGAAAACAACCTTATCAGCTCTCGTCGGACTACACACGGCAACGAAGCCAAGAATTATGAATTCATTTATCGAATCGAATGTATTTCGAAACTTCGTTAATTTACCTGTTTGCAGTCATATGCTAGACCAACTAGCCACATTGTGTCGATGAACAACTTCGTAGCGTTCAAGTACCTGCGAATGAATGAAGTTTTCGTCTCAGTGATCCAATTCTAGAGAACAATGTCCATGAATTATGTCTTTTATCGATTCCCAGAACTCACCATCCGAGCTCTGAACAAGCGTAGTCGTGAGGGAAAGTGTGGTGATAATTGTGCCATCCTTCTCCAGCAGCAGCGAAGGCCACGAATTTCGTCTCGGTGGGCCAGATCGACTCATCGAAGGGCTTGTCTCCGAAGTAGTGAGCGAACGAGTTCACCGACCAAGTCACATTCAACTGGATGACCTGAAATCGCGGAAATTTGTTCTCAGACTGGTCTCACGTCGCGAGACCAAAGTCGCGATCTACTCACGCGGTTGGGTTTTGGGACCAATATTTTCGCAGAGTACTTACCAGGCGCATTATCGTGGAAACGAAGAACGCACAGGCAAAAGATTCGCCCCAGAAGTAGATGGGAATGACAGTCGGGAGCGTGAAGGCGAACAACAAAGTGAGGAGCATGTAATGTCTGAAAAGAGTTTTTGTTTTTGAGACTCGTCGCAGATCGTTCAAAAGGGATTTCGATGCAGTCATACATAGGGTTGATGTCCACGAACCTGATTTGGAAAGCAACGATGGGATCGTTACGAACGTCGTCGCAGTCGATTTTCCCACCTTTGTTGGTGACCTGGAGACGATAATAAACTCAGTATCCTCACCAAATCCGCAAAACACCCAGTAGCAAGGACGAATAATCTGAAAGAACTGACCTCTGGATGCTTTTTGACGAAGAGCCAGCCGACGTGCGAGAAGAACAGGCCGCGAGTGATGTTATGCGGGTCTGCGTCGGTGTCGGAGAATTTGTGATGCACACGGTGGTCTCTGGAAAAGCAGAAACAAAAACCTCGGATGATTTCTTCAAATCCGATTCGATGTTGGTTTGAGGACGGAAGACACATAAGCGTCCATTCAGTTTTCCGTCTTCTGGTCCGAATCGAAGTCAACAAACAATACTCACCGAACCCAGTCGTAGAGGTCGTTCTGGGCGACGCAACAGTTAGCCAGCATGAGGAAGAGTCTCAGCGGCCACCTCGCTTTGTATGAACGATGACACCAAAGTCTGTGAGCTCCAGCCGTCACTGACAATCCAGACACACTGAGACAGAAGAAAGCTGCGAAATAAAAGAGCCCAGTCAATCCACAAGTATTATGTCGCCGCTGCAGAGGCGGAATTCTCGAGAAGGTCCCGATCCGCAGGCTGTATCGGACCCGCCCCGCGCGGCTCATTTTCACTGTGTTTGCATCGAAATCTTTTGATCGCTACGAATTCTTCGGCGTTCTCTTAGATTTTGCTCTTTTCCATTGCAGATGGCATGCCGGGCATTTTGTTTTCCCTCATTTCGCTTCCAATAGTTAGCAGTCCTCCGCACTGACAGAAGCGACGGCAAACTCCCGCGGTCGCTGTCATCGTCAAGATCAAGATCAATATTAGCGTCGAGCGAGTGAGAGAGAGAGAGATGAACCCACGGGCGGGAGAAAGAAAAACCTAGCACCACCACCACCACCACCATTATGGCTTCCGTACGCTGTAGGCCACCCGCGCATGGATGAGAAGCCCTGCTGAAAATTGGAAACATGCGAAGCATCAGATGACCATGCGACTTCCGATTCTTCGCCAAACCGATAAGTGGATTCGCCGAAATCAGAAACGTTCTTGCGGTGGGTTTCGAAAT
The DNA here is from genome assembly GCA_021527715.1 of Neoseiulus cucumeris. NCBI lineage: Eukaryota > Metazoa > Arthropoda > Arachnida > Mesostigmata > Phytoseiidae > Neoseiulus > Neoseiulus cucumeris. The sequence goes on along the minus strand of JAJSRV010000050.1, from coordinate 1,758,673 downwards.
CCCCGCGGAAAAACCCCAAATTCGATCAAACGAGAAGAGGAATGTCGCCAGTAATAGCTGGCATTAACCATCGGATGTGGAGTACAACGTTTTCTCTGTAGAAGTATATTCTGCGTATCGATTAGTCCGACATCATAGGCTCCAGAAAAGAAGCAAAATAGATCTTGCTCGATTCTTCCTCTATCGGACGATTTGTCGTCCGAAAAGTTTCAAAGATTACGGAAGGAATTCGGAAACTGAACGCGACACAAAGCCATTAAGCATCTGCAAGTGACGTCGGCAATCAATTAGGAAAAGGGCGCTGACAGAGCCTGTTGTTGAAACACTGGCGCTAGGGATGTGACGAAAAAATGGAAGTTCAAAAATGCGCAACCGCGACTTTTTACACGCCCAATGTTGGCGGTTAACGGTTTTTTCTAAACTTCCTCTTGACTTTTCCTCCAAACACTTCTCTTTACGACTCACAGTAATCATGCAGTTGGTTGTTTTGATTGCTTTCGAACAGTGTCAACACGTCAAGGAAGAACTGTTTGACCGCCAGCGTTTTCTCGTTTTTTTTTTCGTCACCACTTCGACTCTTCCCTGGTCCACTGTATTCCATCACATCTCGTTTTCAATTCTGAGAATTATTCTCATCATCAACAATCACCGAAACGCCAACCGGATTTCAAGCAAACCATTTTCAACAGACTACAGACAATAATCCGCAGAAGTCCATTGTCCGTCTGTCCAGAACGTCATTCACGATCGAAATTCGAATGAACGACGAGGGAAGCGGGGGAGCAAACGCCCAGGGGACAAGCCCCCTTCAAAGTCAAAATCTTCAACAAGAACTTTTCGAACGCGTAAAAGCGATGTCTGAAAATTTTGTGTTGACATCGCTCGACCTTTGATTCTTGACCTGTTTTTCGCTGTCAATATCTCTCGACTCTGTTTTCGGAAAAACAAATTTCCTTCCAGCCCGATGACTCGGAACCGAACAACAAAAGAATGACAGGGACAAATCAATGTGGGGGCATTCTCGAAGAACTCCACCGGAAAGATCGAAGTTTGATTCGATGACATAAGTGCTCGTTGAACCCGAGCTTTCTGCCAAATACCGCAATCTGTCAAAGTGGTCATGCATTTCGCTTTCGCGCAGCGCTTCCGCGTAACCCGTATTCTATGGAAGTCGAACCTTCGTCGAACTCCGTCTGCACCCGAGCGTGGGCGTCAGCGATCTGTTTCTTTCATTCTTCGGGAACACAACCTTCTTCATTGATCAAATTGAATTCAAATCAGCGGAATTTCGCTCCGTATCGAATGTCAAGTGGGCAGTGCGGTCAGACATCCGGGAAGGTGACGTGATGGCGACGACGTTCGAGCATGTTTGAACGTCGGATAACAACTTTGAATGACACATGATTGGCTCTCCCGAGCCACGGAGGGCTCGAACCACTTTGAAGGGGGCGTCCGTGGAATTCCGTCGGAAGAACCAATGGAAGCGATGACTCGGATTAGGGTCCGACTGAACACGTGATTCGAAACTCGGTGTCCAGGCTCGGATAGTTGCGAGCGTTGACCACGACGTCATCGATATTCGGCGGACAAACTCAGCGACAATCAGGGATTTCAATTTCATGCGTTCAAGAATCATGAGAAGAGAAATTTGGCCATTAGTTCGTGGAACGTGAAAACCCTTCCCGACCCTAGCCTACGTAAATGCATCATTGTTTGCTGATAACGTGTTTGGTTACGATTGTTATCGTCACGATCATGATTCATCTCTGATGAAATTCAAAGGGTGTGTGTGTTCGGAGACGGGTAATTTCAGGATGAGGTCTTGACCTTAAGGTGTGCTAAGCTCCGTCATCCCGGTGACTCCCACGATTCTTCCACCGGATTTCGTGCCAGCACCATATAGGTTTGAATATTGCCGCCAAGCGGGTTCCCGCGGAAATCGAACTTCTTCTTCACCGAACTTCAATGAGAAAACACAGAGGAACAGAAATGATGGAATTAAATCGATTTCTTTCGATGCATCTCCATCGTTTCGACCGTTCGTCGATCATGGCGCCGAACTTTATGACGCAGATGAGTGCAGTATACTGTGACCAGCTTTGTTTGCCGCTTCCCCTTTTTCTTCTGGCTGCCCGTCAGTTTCCGTTAACGGCGCGGTGCCACGTGCGCAGTTAATGTGCTCACACCAGAATCGACGATGACTCAGATTTGTTACAGGGGAGCACTGAGTGAGTGAAAGTCACGAAAGGGAATGCCCCGTGGCTCGCGTGTAGTGCATCAAAGCAAAGCAAAACGACGATTCAGCGCCACCGACGGGCAATCCATCCATCCGGCGATCAGTTAGAATAAAATCATATTAGTGTTTAATTGCTTTCGGAGAGAGAGAGAGAGCGAGAACGACGATGGGAATAAATCACGAAAGTAGTCGTCACGGTTGACGGTCCTATTTACCAATTGTGCGGTGCAAGTGAGCTGAGAAATTATTCTCGGATGCGAAGTGTTATGATTTTCGGTACGGATACGAAGCGCCCCGTAGACATTCCGAAGACCACCTGTTGGAAGCAAACTTTTGGATTCGGTTTGAAGTTTTGACCGTTGATTCAACGTCGGTCATTCACGCGATTGTCACGCCGTAACCGGCCATCCATCAAATCATCGACCCAATAACCTATCGGATCATCCGTCAGCTTTCCAAATAATCCATCAGCTTTCGTAGAGACAACGACTCGCACTTCCGACGGATAACAAAGAAACGTTCGAGCGGCGGCGAGTTCGGCCGCGCTTTGTAGTCAGCATCGAAATGATTTGTTGTTGACGCGATCCCGTTTTCGCTCGGGTGTTCTGCTGCGTTCCGGTGAGGCTACTTCAAGTACGACGTCAGCGACGGCATACAGGGGCTTGCTCGGTGTGACGGAACTCGACTGAGGGATTTCGAAATTTAATTTATCTATTCCGCTTGAAAAATTCATCCCAGAGCTGGACTGTCAATGTTCACCGGCGATCACGGCCCTGAAACCTGTCAAAAGACTTTCTCTTTCTTCATTTGATGGTCAAGGTATTTCCTCGGGAAAGACAGACACGTGCACTGATGCTCTGATGGTAACAGACAAGTGCTTGGTCCCCTCAATTTCTCGAGAGAGTTCTTTAGCGATGTGCATAGAATGCAAACGACGGACACGAGATCGACGATGCGCAAACTGAATCAGCTTCCCGCTCTCTCACTTGCCGATGATTGTGATCGATGCAGCGGTCGTTTGATTAACATAAATTTCTGTGACGATCGCGGGTATCGAGCAAAACTGCGCGTTTGGATCATTTCAGTTGCCGTAACGGCGAAAGTACCGTTCTCTTCACTCTTTCCGGAAACGCGCCTGCCATCTCCTCTCAGAAACCAACAGCGTGAAGTTCTCAACGAGCCGTTGTCAAGGAGATGTCTTCGAGCGATCAAGCGTTAAATTGTATCCCTGACAACACTAATTGCAATCACGATGCTCAGCTGGTGGAATATTCGTTGCGATGACCGGATTCGCAGCAGCAATATTCACGTCCAAGCCGTCGCTCAGCCACTCAAAGCAGCTAGTTCTTCCGAATTTTGAAACCGAACAGTAGGAGAATTGGAAGCGAACGACAAAATAATGTTATGATGAAGCGAGGCAAGACGAAGCCCGGAAATCTCTGCCAAAACAAGACAGGCAAAAGGAATGGAGAACGCCGAAAAGTGGGAAAGGTTAGTAAAGGAGGAGAACAATTCATAAGGAAACTTACTCCACGCCGCCGTTTGCCATTTGATGTACGGTAGGTAAAGGATACCGTAAAGTGCGAGCGCATGAAGTAATCCAACCTTGAAAGAACACTCCAGAGGTCAGTGACTGTATGGAAACTTCGGAATCGGTCAATGCCACCTTGTGTGAAATTTCCCCTCGGAAATTCCAATGGATCACAGAGTTAGTTCTGGAGGTCGACTTGAGAGCTGCTATCGCATATTATTCCGGATGGAGTTGGCCGAAAGCAATTCTGTCTCATCGCCGCCCGATGATGAGTTCCTCACCTTCAGGATGTTGAGGTACAGCAGGTCTTTGAGCTTGGCATTGGTGATGCCAGTTGAAGCCCAGAGCTCCTCGAGTTTCTCCAATGCTTCTCGGAGCATGTACTCCACTCGCTCGCCCATCTTCTGAGCCTAAAGATCAGAATCGAAAGTCAGAAGGTTCAGGTATTCCGGTCAATCGAACTGAAACTGGCGGACGAGAAAGCTCTTCCGACCGTCGAAACCCGAATCGGTTCTCACCTCGATTTCGTCCATGTCGTGTGGTGATGTTGATTTGATTGCCGAGTATTTCAGAGGTTTCTCAGGCGGGCAGTCCTCCTGGACCGTCGTGTTCGTTCTGGGGAGGAAAAGAATCGTGGTTAGTAATCGATCGGCAACCTGAGACATCTATCAACTCTTCTTCGAACTAGAATTCTTCGTTTGCTTCCGAGCTTCATGTGGCGATAGCCCGATCGGAAGGGTCCCAGCCAACGCTGATCCCTCATTGGTCACTTAGTGTTGTGGAAGATAGAAATATTGGAGAAATGTTCTGGATCTCGATTCAGTTACGAAGTCAAGGCCACTCTTGTGTAATCGTAACCAAAGCAGGTGATCGGTCTCTTGTTCGGCTCGCGAGAGCTCTTTTAGACGAACGAGAAAGTCGATCACTGAACCGGCAGCTTTCTTGAATGGCTTTATGGCCTCGATCCAGTGTCTTCTTCAGAACTACTCCGCATCTGATTCGATTCAAGATCGATCGCGGAAAGCTTTGTCTGGTTGATTGCTTGGATGACTCAGTCACAGCAAGTCTTCAGAGCAAACAATGCGAATTCAATATCAAGTTCAGTTTGAAAGCTTTCACCGCGCTCGAGATGAAGCTGGAATGTTTGAATGCAAGGTGGCTGCGGGATGGTGCCTAGATTTGATGGACAGCCACCGTTTTCGATTCAATCTTTCAAGAGTCCGGATCCAGCTCCGACGATCAGCTGCGGGAATAACATCTGACGACGACGTCTAAATCCCACATCTGGAAATCTACTTTCAAAGTCCCGTCTGAAATAAGAGGCAGCTTGATTTCCGACGAGAACAACAACAACGTCGTCGAAGTTGCAAAAGGGCAGAGTCAAAGTATGATCCCCGTCGGTCGGGGTAAATAGCGACAACGAACAACATGATGGAACACAGGAGTAAAACTCACGAGAATGTCAACGGGAAACAACCAGATGTCGGCGTCATCGCTTCTTGTAGCCCATTGTGTCCAACCGATCTCTTTCTTATTATTTTCTCTATCGAGCTTTCCTCATCTCGTGTTCACAATTCACAGATGAGGTCTGCCCAAACCGCTCTATTGTCTGACTTGGCCCGACCCTTCTTCTATCCCAACTGGAATCCCGTTGTATTCAATCGCGTTTCCGAATATCTCCATTCAAACAGCTCTGTGGACGTTCGAATAGGTTTATCAAGAGGCGAAAACCAAGCAAACTTCATCTTCGCGGGTTGATAGAAAGTTCTTACAGAATGCTAGGAAGTTCGCAGTGCAGAAAGTCATTGTCGCTGGTCGAGCGACTACTTTACTCGTTGATAGATTTAGACCTCGCAAATGAAAACTGCCGATCAGAAGAGTCTGGTTCGCTCTTGATTACTTAGGACCCAACGAAGGTACGGTTTGAGTCAAGTAAACATTTGATCCACTCCAGATGTCGTCGTGTTTTGAAGCGTTTGAATTCGAATCGAACGGATTGAGTGGAAGTAAAGTGAACGGCGTGGTGGAAGAAGGAGTTCCCGCTCGCAGCGAGAACTTGACACTGTTCTCATGTGGTTTCAAGGTATGTCAATCGGTAGCGCCACAATCAAAGAAGTAGAAGCTGTCAAAACACGTGGGGAGTATTTCCCTCTTGCTTTTTCTCCGCCTTCATGTTGTTCAATTTGTCTCCGTTGCTTCCCACGTGCGAATGTAACTTGACGTGTGTTCCAAGCTGTGTTCACGAATCGGACGAAGTAATATTTCCCTAATTATTATGACAGCGAGAGGTGGAACTCGGTGTAGTCCGCAAGCCGTTAGAGCAAACAGTCTGGTTCCAATTCATTCAGCTATAAATCACAGAATCTCTAGAGAGTACAGATGTCGTTTCGATACCGATCTTTGAAAACGATCGTTCGTTGGCTTCTCGACTCAAACCGTCTCATCGTCGGAGTCGGATCAAACTGTCACATCGAGGAAGAGCGTCCCAGTGAACGGTGAAGACCGACCGGGAAGAGGGATAACCGTTAGAAGCGTAGGACGGTTCGATACGACGAGAACTAGCGAGGATCGAACGAATCCTCGTGTTTGCCTGTTTGCCTGTCTCGCTGCTTGTTCGTCGAGTGACTGGCGGGCGAAACGTTTGGGTCCCCCGGTTGGCGATCAACGCCGCTTTACGTCCGTCAAAAGTTTCGCAAGCATCACCGGAATTGACTGAGCCGCAGTGAAACAAATATCGTTTCGGTGAATAACTTTTGGCTTCTTGAAGCTTCACCTCTCATTCTGCCCCTCGTTCCGCCTTCAGATTATCAAAAACACTGTTATCGTCATCGGCGTCAAGTGAAGTCATAGTGTACTGGTCGTATGCCACCGTCAAGGGTTCTTGGGCTTCAGCTGTCGCCCTAGGGCCTGTCTCGATGCGCGTCATAGATCGCGGGCCAGACCGAACGATTAATCGTTGGTGAATCGGGGACAGTCCAGAAGAAAAGTGTCATAATCAGTTTCTTCCGAAATTCCCAGAATCCTCCCTCAACAATGATTCAAGGACGGATTCTCGAGGATGATTTATCAGAGACAGAAGGGAGCCAGATAGTTATGGAAACGAAAAACGTGGACGTTACGCCGAGCGTTGAATCGGCTCAAGCAGAGATAGTACTTAAGTTTGTTTGCTTCTTCATATTCGTATTCAGTTTCGTTTCCGGCATCCACAAGCACCTCTCACTCTCTTCTTTCTCACTTTCGCTTCTCTTTTCTCAAAATGGTAGGAAATGATGTAACATTCAACTTGACTTTCAAGGTCTTGACGCGTCAACTAATGTGCCTCGTTTTGACAATTCTCAAGAATGGGGGTCATGCAACAACATCGACGACCATTCTTCTTTCCAGGAGAAGAAAAAAAAACGCTCGTCGATTCGGAAAATCTGATTCACTGATATTCCTGAATCATTTTCTAGACGGAGGCTTCTGCGACTTCAGATTACGCCGCTTGCGGACGTTCACTGGACAGAAGGGTTGAGAGGATGCGAAATGGGAAACGAGGAACGATAAGAGCGCCCAGACCCAGACGACAAGAATATTCTGAGGTTTTCTATGTGAGTGATTCCTGATGCTCGTGGATGCAGATACCATGGGATCGAGAACTGCATCGAGTGCATCTCCGAAATTATCGAATCCACCAGTCAGAACAGCTCCACAAGTTGTACCGGCGACCACTACCGATTCCCAGATGTAAAAACTTGAGCATATTGATGTTTTCGATAGAAACTCGCTCGATCAGATGCGCTTTGTCGAAGAATCGGACAGAAAAGAGAGGTTCTCTATCGAAATCCAAGATGATCCGGAATCTTGGGCATTCTGAATTGAGAACTTAATGAATTTCTAGATGTTGGCGATTAAGATTCATCTTGATTCTGTCGCCTACGCCGCAAGCCCAACAAGGAAGACCTCACCTGACTCTTTGAGCCATCGCGCAAAACGTTTAGGAGAATCCAAGTATCCGAGTTACACCGAGCACCAAAAGTTACGAACGGCAATGCACAAATTTGACCCGCAAATTTTGCCTCGACTCGCGCTCTGTCCCAGTATAGCGTGGTGGACGGGCTCCAGCGTCCGACTGAGTTCTCAGGCACTTGACTTCTATGTTTGAGTTACCGACTAGCAACTATACGGTTCTACAGCTACGTGCGGTCGCTTTTCTAGATTTGCCCCTTGCCGGTGAGTAGAGGCGAAACACGTGGTTCTGAGTCCCTCGCCCTTACCACGAAAAGTCGCGCCTGGTTTCATATGGTCCCCGAGGAGTTACTCTCGCCCCTTGCGACTCAACCGATGCTTTTGAGAAAGGGGCATGTACGTCACTCGCTGAGCATTTTGGTACATGGATACTGATCTCGCCGGATGTGAGGAATACTCACGACTGCATTAACCGAGCGTTATCGTTGAGCAATCACGATCGTCCAGCGAGACAGTTTCCCCTTCCCGAAGATGATTTCTTTGAATTCACACCAAGGGATGTAGTAATTTGATCCATGTGCCGACAGGTCCTGGATTGGGTCGGACTTTCCGGAATGAGATTGCGGGACCCGATAATTGAGATGCTTGATGCGTGCCCAGCAATTTGCTTTTCGAGTCATGGCACACCGCATGTGTGGTCAATACGAAGAGAACAATCATTGTAGGAGCGGTTTGGAAATTGGATGATGACAAAGCCAACGCTCGAAGTTTTGAATCTCGAAAACTCAACTGAACCGTGAAATTCGAATAAAGAGAAATTGGAAGTCAGCGCGGCGTCGAATCATTGAAAGGTTGTTTACTCGAGGTGAAACAGTTTTCGACTGAAATATCGAATAGACGACGGCGATTCTCTTTTTTTTTTTGCTTTTGTTGTGTGGAGAGCTTCGCTTTCCCGAATGTAGCTGCTGAAGTGTACACGGTGATCGAACGTGTCGCGCTGTCATCAGTCGGACGTAGGCGCGATTTCGTTTTCACTTTCAAAATCAGACATGATCCCCCGTGAATGTTTCTCGGATCAATCCATGGGAGAATCAAGAAGGCGTTGAGGTACATATGTCCGCTTGATCTGATGATCCATCGGTCACTTCGTCGTCAATTTGATCGCTTGTCGGGTCAACCTTCGTCACTGTCGCACGTCTCGGTTCCTGTTGCGTACGTTCATCAAACGGACACTTCCACATGAAAGCTGGGCCCTGTTGACTGAAAGTTTCTCGTCAAGACTTCCCGTCAAAATAGAGGAAGAGTTGCCAAGCACTGCTATCCATGAGCTCAGGTTGCAGTCGAACCCCGAGCGAGTTTGAGCTCTCAGACTGATTCAGTTTGACATTATTCTCGACTGATTAGTCATGACATTATTTACCAGAAGCCGTCAGACTTCCTTAGCGATGCAGCTGTTCAGACCGAGGTCTCACAGCAGAATAGTCTACTTGTTTAACATGACATTGGTTTGTACATGATCTTAAGGGTGAACATCGATCAGTCAGGAATACTTCAGACAGCCTTCGCATTCGATGCATCTGTGCATTGCTGACCGGAGTTCAAATGACCGACATCTGAGCGGGAATTTGTAGAATCTTCGGTTCGAGCATTCCAGACGTAGCGTGAGCACAAATTTGGAAGATCCTCCAAATTAGTCAGTTGCGGAGACGTTTCAAAGACTGTTGCAAACCTGATACTTCTAAATATTTACCCAATCGAATGACTCAAGAATCTTGACGGACCACGGAGCGTATCCTGAAGAGGGCCAGCATAGTTTCCGAGGTCGTTGTCCCAATCGAAGACTGTTCTCAAACGAGCTCCCTCATCTTGACAAGAGATAATCAACCTTCCATAATGATGTAGGTTCTAAGCTACGAGTTCGGCTCAGGAAGTATTGATCCTCGGAGAGAACATTGCGCGCCAAGGAGTTCTTATCAAATGACACCTCCCAGAACAGGGAGTTCATCGGAATCAGACACTGAACTTTTTCACTAATGGCTCTCATTCTACTTTTTTTCTCTTTGTGAGTCATAGCGCTACCGTGGCCGAACACCCAAGGCTCGATTTTCTGCGTCAGACAAAAAGTGAAAATACGTCAGCAACCATGACTCACGCGAGCTATACTGGTATAGCTCACTCAGACTATGTCTTGCAATTCAAAAAAGGTTCAATTTTTCTTGATCCACTCAATGATGTAAGGATTACATTGAATATTTCAGCATCCGAAACAACCCAAACCGCAACGAGAGTGCTCCTTCCCATTTACAGCACGAATTCTATACATTTGATCCGAATTTTGAGCGAATGTAGCGAATGTCTGAATTTTGAGCGTACTAGAATACGAATGGCATCACTAACGAAGACCTGAAGTGAAGAAAAACTATCTCTTCTCAATGGGAGATCTTGATCATGAGGCAATCTTTCTGGATCGGTTTCCAGTTTGCCTTGCAATGCCGAATATGGTTCACGATCCTGATTTGACTTGGAGTTCAGTGTCAGAAACGCTGAAGATGGATCAGGTAAGCGGGGCTAGGGTTAAGCGGGAAATTCTTCATAAAGAGCCGCGTTTGTTGTTTCGTAAGACGGTCAAGACTTCGAGGGAAGAACTCCCGACCGTGGATGAATTAGTGAGAATTCTTTGATGCCCCCGCGTAAAGAAACGATATTATTTTTTGTTCCGCAGTGAAAGTTTCTTTTTTTTTCTCGCTCGTTACTGAGGAATCCTCGGAAGGAACTTCATTTAGGGTCAAGAGTATTGACATCAAGCATCGTTAGAAAGCAAAAGAAGACCCTCGTGGGTCTGTGGCAACCACCAAACGGGACCCTTATGCAGAAGAAGGGAAACTTTGTATGAAAACGACCCTGGTCGTTGATGCTCAGTGAATCAGAATTTGGGGCCGACTTACCTCGCGTAAGTCGTTCCAGATTCCATCCCGAAACTCTCGTAATTTGTAGCTCACTGAAGCGTTTGTTCCACACTGCAATCTTCTCCTGTGTTTCACTGCACGGTCGCCACTGATTCAGAACCTGTGGATGATATCTTGAGGACATACGATTCGGAGCGCGCGAAGAGCTTCGAATGGAACTAAGGTTGCTGGAGCGGCTTGACGTGATACCAAGGTTCTCGCTGGAGAGCTACAGGGCGCATCTCACTCAAACCCAGTCAGTGACAATCTTCCGTCAGCGACGTCATTTCCGCCTCTCAGCGAGCTCATCAGATGTATTTTTCCGAATCATCAGCGGATGATCGCGTATGTGAACATTCCAGGCTCGGATCTCCTCCACGACTTGGGATGCCGTCGATTTCTCAGCGTTTCTATTGTTTTATGATCCGGAAACTAACGCACTGATCGATTCACGATAAGAGTGCGCTTACAGTATGTATGGCTGAATCTCTCCATTTTGCTGAAATGTAGTGACCATGGCCTTGAAAAGTGCTGACCGGGTCATTTGAGCTTCTGATGAATCCTCTCACAAACACTTCGCGTCTGTCGTCGAGTAAATTGAAACTCATCATCCCTCCAATGCGACCCATCCATCAAGTCGGCCGATCATCCGACGAAATATTGCATTCCTCGTTTGATCATCCAGGACGAAACGCGAACAAACGACGAATTCGGGGCGAGCCATCCCGCCCCATTCATCCACACAGCATCGGCTTTCCCTGAGGTGTGTTAGGCGAAATAGTTCGGGAATGCACACGACAAGTTAGCCTTGGACTGATGGAAACCAAGTACCCAGCCTGCAGTTTCGAAGACCTTGGCCTCGAAATCCCCATATGTTCCGCTCGATATACGTAGAGTACACGACGGGCACCTTCAGGGCCACATCTTCAAAGACTTCCTTCGCCACTCAGTATCTCTGTCGATGCGTCGTTGGTTGTTGATCACCATCATACGAGAAGATGCGAAGCGAATAGACCATCGGGAACGGAATATGAATCATGAGTAAAATTTCATTCGCCTTTGAATGATGTCGTTCAATGATACACGCACTCTTGCATGCGCTCGAACCAATATTCAAAACACTTCGCTCGGACGGAAGTGAAAATCTCAGGAACATTCTCAGCGGAAGATTCTACGGTTTCATCAGACGTCAGAAATCGATTCCGATCCATCCATCCATTCTTCTTCTACGTGTGGAAACGAGATGAGGCGTCGTTAGGCGATACTCCGGGTGGATACGAGCGAATGGGTCGTAATTCCAATGTTTTTCTGTCTCGATAATCGATTGTTTGACGTTCTGAGCGAGGGCGTTATGGAAACATTTGAGTGACATCCGGCCATGTCTTAGAACTTCAAGGATCACTACGAGAAAGGGAGAATACCGTGAGCAGGTCAACACTAATTGTCCTTCCTCGAATGCTGGGGAAGTACTTTCATTTCATGTCTCGCCCACTTGAGAGCAGATGTTTTCCTTGACCCTCAGTGAATGAAGCATCAGATTTGTCATAAAACGTCGTCGTGTCTTCAACTTCACGAGAAGAGAGGCCAGAAATCGGGTAACAGACAACAGCTCTGAGAAACAAATCCATCAAACTTAAAATCGAAACTAATCGTGCATCCCCAATCAGCTCTCCCGTTTTCGAGAGATGTGCATCGAGAAGGATGTTTCCTCCACCGAATGAGAGGGTATTTCTTTCCCGGTTCGTAGAGGAGCGGTCTCCCATAACCTCTATCCTGGAGAGAGATCGATTTTGATCGGACTCGTCAAATAACCTCAGGGACTGCGCGGATGGACGTCTGAGTGACAGCTAAAAGAACTCAGCCGTCCCGAGAGTCGAGTGCGATGTTGTCTAGCCTGAAGGAGTCAGGGTGAAACGGAACGAACGAGCGAACCACGCACGAAAAAAGCGAACGGGATAACGGAGAGATGGTCGGCTGAACGGACGAAAAGTTTGCTTCTGCCCCCAGGATCGCCATTGCGTCAACATCCGCCCGTCAAAGCGTCCATGCCTCCACCCGCCCGTCAGTCAGTATCTTCCAAAGCATCCGTCGCCTTCGTCCCGTTCGATCAACTTATCAGCTCTGGTGTCCGGCTAGTGTTGATAGCGATTCGCCACCCGGTAGTTTTGCTGTCATAGCTCCATGAGTTTGTGTCATTCTTATCCAACACAAGTCTAATTCACCGAGTAATGAAAGAGTGGTAATTCATTTTCTGAATTGATTTTCATGGCAGACAACCGCTATCATCGATGATCCAAATCACTCCTCGTGTTTCGTTAGGAAGATTATTCTTCACGGGAGGCGGTCCAACTTTCTTTATTCTGAATGAGCAAATCGCTCGAACGCTTTCGAAAAACCCCACGTGAAGTGCTTCCAGCGAGGCATGAATGAGTGGGACCATTTTCAGAACGGGCCGGAAGGGTGAAAGCTGATAACCAGCATTCTAAGAATGGCATCTGAAAGTGAGATGTTTCTGGAAAGAGATCAAAACTTTTACGGTCGGAGTCCCTAGAATGGATCGTAGTTACCTGACGGGGCTTCCGTCACTCGGAATCTTTCAGTGATTAGGTGCCCTTGAACCAACAGCTCTTGGAAAGAGAATGGCTCAACGAGACCATAGAACTACATTGAGTTTGTCCGCGGCTGAGACGGAAAGGAGTGATCAGTTCTTGTTTCGCGGAGAATATTTGGAATCGCTTTACGACGTTACATCCGATACCTAAGAACGAGTGCATGACTTCCCCAGATAATAAAACAACGATTCGAGCGCGAATGCGATGAATATCCTGTGGATTTGCGTCAGTTGCTGGATCGATCGCCTCATAGAGTTCCTCCTCGCTCGATCGGAGAGCTTTCGTTGGGCAAATGTTCTGGCTCCGCGGAAACTTCATTCAAGGATCACTCGACTCCTCAAGCAGCTCCCAAACTCGAAGCTGAGCCGGCTCGTCCATCGCGACGGAACTCGTGGAATGACTTGAGAATTCTATCGTCGGTTCCCTGACCGTGGTAGCATCGCTCAGAGCTGCAGACCCTGATTTTTTTATATCCGCGCACAAGTCCAAAACAAGCGAAAATCGTCGGGTCAGCGTTTTCGCCAGTTTTTCTCGCACTGATTTGGAAGTCGGTAGCTTGATTCGTCGGATTTCGGAACGAAGATCAAGGCCACCGGAACAGCTCGGGTTTCAGCCCGATCGATAGTTCCGTAGCGAGATAACATCAGAAATAGGTGCCACATCTATAGTTATAATACTCGAAAATTCCCCGGAGACCAAAATGATATTTTATTTAGACGCAAGAGTGCCCCGCAGAAGAATCACAGAAATCTATGGATTGCAAATTCATCGACATGAAGACAGAAGCGACTGTCCCAGGCCGAGAGAGCTCTTCGTTCGGGTTTGGATTCGACAGATTCCGACAATTAGGAAATCATGAGAGATGTCTGTATTATCCAGAGCTCTATTGTAGAATGCTGAGTCATGCGAACGACAAATTGTCCTCTGTCAATTTGGGAATCCGGATACACCAGCGTCCGACAAAATCGTCGGGTTCACAGGAGAACACGGAGACGTCTTGGACGAGAGTATCGATCATCGATTACCGGGCGACGGTCTAAGATATCGTTGCAGTATTTTGTCACCGAAGTCTTTTGATCTCGAATCGCAACATGCCACACCTTCCCGAGGACGACTATAACTCACTATTTCAGTCATATCGAAATCCGCCGTGTAACGAACCCCTAAAAAAATGGCCCCTCTGAAGGACTCTGGTAAGGAATTTGCCGCATAACTCATCAGATAATAATTGACACAAATCGCGTCCCATGCCTTCCACAGAATAGGATCCAAATGACCCCACTCGTCAATCGTGACGTCGTCACGCTCATCACACAGAGAGTTCATTTTTAGGAAAGTTTGTTGTCCTGGGAGTTCGTAATATGATGGGTTCGTTATGTTGGAGATTTCGGGAGTGAGCGGACCTTTTTCTGAAACCGCGAGCCATCATGATCCCTCAAGTGCTGCCGCTACGGCTCTCAGATCGTCCAACATCAAATGAAAATAATAACTTGTTTGATGGATAAGTGGCGCAAAATTGAAGTTTGTCGTCCCAGTTGGGCTGTTGCGCCGTGCCGTTGATGACGAAGAATTATTCATTGAACGTGTAGCAAACTGAAAGGATCTTATAGAGGGAACACCCGTTGGGTGAATTTCAAGAAAGTCAAGCGGGGAACGGGATAACTCTCTGTGGGGCTTCCATTCCTTATATCAAGTTGCGTTGACGACAAGCAGCAGCGACTGTTCGATTTGCTCGACCCCGCTTTTCTTACGCAATGGATGAGATATAGCTTCTCTTGCTGCTTTACATTCGAAGCTGTGCTTGGAATATTCCGAATGCGGCATTTACTTAAACAATTTATAAGGCTCGGCGGGGCATTAGAATCGTGGTCTTCGCGAATGACAAGAGACATCGGAAGCGATGATTTGCGGACGGATACTGAAGACTGAGGCGAGACGGTTCTGGATCGGTTTCTTGTTGAGATTCCGACATAATTCTCCGTTCTTCTGATTGCATCGGCTCAGTCATTTAAGAGGCGAGAAAGAGTCAATACGTGATTGACAGCGCTAGAATCGAAGGAAGGTACGATTGACGGTGATTGAAGCCTTTGATGCATTCACTGAAGTTACAAATAGGTAGCTGTCGTGGTTTGACGCGACAAGTGAGGAGCTCGGTGACGGATCAGACGGCTGAGTGATCGAATCAGAGAAATTAAAAGCTCCTTGAACGCTCCGGACAACCACACACGTTGAAATGTCACCAACATGTTCAGGTCTTTCGAGTTTTTAGACCGGGCTGGGATTCCCGTAAAAAAAGAGAAAGCAAGGGGCTCCGTGACTTGTTAGGAAAAGGGTTTGAAATGTTTCCTTGAGAAAAGTAGATTGACTCCGAATCATGA
Organism: Neoseiulus cucumeris; assembly: GCA_021527715.1. Classification (NCBI taxonomy): domain Eukaryota; kingdom Metazoa; phylum Arthropoda; class Arachnida; order Mesostigmata; family Phytoseiidae; genus Neoseiulus; species Neoseiulus cucumeris. The sequence continues at coordinate 1,743,023 of JAJSRV010000050.1, read as the reverse complement.
ATCCAAAGCTGAATAAATGAAGTTGATCTAATTATGACGGAAGCAGAACAAGTCGACGTAGAACGGTCGCAACTCTTGACAGCTCGGTCTCTCTTTTCACTTTCTAAGATTCCCACTTCTAGTTTTTGGCTTCGATCGGTCTACGTTTTGTACGATGAAAACTACTCCTGGCTTCCGCTTCCGTTGTTGACCGAGATGTTCTCTCAAACGGCGTCCATGGTATTCTTTTTATCGACGGTTTCTTGTAAACATTGCGATTTTTATGATAATTATCGACAAAGACATTCGTTTCACAATGACTGTATCCAGCGTCACACGAGCAACGTTCAAACACAGTCAAGCCTCTTCGCGGTGGAAAGAAATTCTGCTTCGGTGATCTTGAGAATTCTTCGAGCATCTTTGGTGAGTAAGGGCATTCTCGAGCATGAGTTCTTGCATAAGTTAGGTAAGAGCAGTGCTCCCGCTCGAAAACGTGAATTGTTGGCGGAGGCTCTTCGCGGAACAACTAGAATCGTTTCAAAAAGTTGTAACCCTGATCCTTCGTTGACAAAACATCAACTAGGTATATCAGACGATCCAAGTTCAGCTACCAGGATTCCGCTATCGGAGCTCTGTCACTCTGAACACGCAATTATAGTGCTCGGTCATCATGCCCGAGTTTCATTCTATCATCGAGATTAGTGTCCATTCGTTATCGTATCGTTTGTGATGCGCCTTTACGTAACGTACGGCTCCGGCGATCATCCGAATTACAAGTGTGACGTAGGATGACATAATATAATCTACGTCAGTCACCGCGGCAACAGAGCCATTTCCATTTCTGGAGCAATAAAGTCGAAACCACTTTCTGCAGGACGTGCGTGCCGCCGTCCGCGGAAAGACCGCTGATCTTCGGAAGACTGGGAAAGAGTTGAGAGCTACCTGTCTCAGGAGTCTGTGATAGGACTCTCGAGATTTCGAGGGAATTCAGGAGCACCTCACATTTTGCAGTGCGTACACGCATCTAACATTCGTCTCGTCGAACCGGCTATGGGATTTTATTCGGTGAAAAATCTCCTGAAGAACCGAGCTTGGAGAAACAACGGTCGAATGTAAGGCGACACAAGAACCATGAAATCGGCGGAGCGATTTCTTAGAGGTCCTGTACCAAAATTAGTGACGCTCGCGCCACCCCAACACGCGGGATTTCCAGAATTCTTCGGGAGCGGTCAGATGTGTTTTCGCCAAAGCACACATAGACGTCCAAACGCGTAGGACAACAGGTTGCATCACGATTAGAAACGAGCAACTCGAAAACAAATCAAGAGCAAGAGAAGAATACGACGTAGTCAGAGCGGAGACATCGCGGACGAGAGAGTAGAAACTGTGAACGAGAGCTTTCGAGAGGGCGATCGAACAGAAGTTCCCACAGCCGATGAATCCGTCAAATCGTTTCTTCGTGTCAACCATGGAGCTGACAAATCTTGATTGGTGGTCCGACGTCCCCTGCGGGAGCTTCACGCGTTCCGGCGGCAAGTTCCGTGAGTCTCTCACCAAGCCTCCGATTGTTGACGTTGATCAGCACTCGACGCTTTGACACGCGGAACTCTATTCGTCTGACGATGAAACGGAACAATCGATCTCCTAATCGAAAACAGCTCGGATTCAATGATTCCACAGACTTCCACCCTGAATCTCGTATCATTCGCCATCGAGACAAAAGCGTTTGGAGTGCACCCGATAAGAGGAAGAAATACACAGCATAAAATATACCATCACCTACGCTACGAGAGAGGACGAAATCCAATCAAGGATGCATTCAGGAGCCGGACCAATGTTCAGGTGTCCAGAAAAAGCGATGTTGAACTTCCGTTGAAGCGTCCGGGTCTAAAATTCTCCGAAATGCGCCGGCGAGAATCTTCTGAAAGGGGTTTGACATCTACGAAATCAGAAATCTTTCGGATGTTGTCGTCAACTTTTTGTCAGGGAACTCGCAGCGTACACGCTGCTTGAATTGAAGCAACATCCTAATCAGGAAGAGTTGACATCTATTTTTTTCGCTACCGAATTCCCGCAATTCAGCAGCCCCTCGCTTCTTCCAAGCTTTGGAAAGTGAAAAGCGTTGTTACATCAAGAAGCGGAAAACACGTGGAGAAAAGATGAAATGAAGGGAGCAAAATTTTGTGCCGTCGCCGTCCGGAATTGCCAAACAAACACTCTGACATCTGACAGATTTGAATGTCAGACATTTTCTTTGAAAAAGTTACAAAAAACGAGAAGGATAACCAAACGATGCGGCAAGAACGAAGTTTGCAGATCTCGTGAAGCCTGAACTATGGCCAAGTTTGAGGAAGGTCGTCTTCTGTTCACGATGATTTGCCTCCAATAGGCGTTGTACATTGTTTCGGATACGAAAAACGATACTTTGTTGCGACATTCTTGAATCAATCACGAGTTGGAAATCATGAAAACTCCCTCGGTGTTCAACATGTTTCACTTGGGAACTCCGACTCGCGCGCTCTTTCGATGAAAAATGAATTCATAAACTTTCCCGAAATGCTCATCCACCGCGATGTCGAGGAGCCATCACGTTTTTCTCTGGCAATCAGCTCGGGGTGAAACATACATCAGACTCCAAATTCTTCTCACATGATGGACATCATCTGGGTAGACAATATGCTGAGACCTTTGGAATAAAATACATGATAGACAGCAGGCATGTGTTAGCTAGCTCCCAGTAGTCTCATGAATTCTGGAAAACGCCCACGGTCAAGAACAACCTGACTGAGCTTTCAAGGTGGGTATGTGAGGCGAGAACGATCAATGGAATTCGGGACAAGATTCTTTGCACGGAGCGTCTGAGTGAGAACTTGCAATCAGTGAAACGAACATGACGTCCTGTTGTGAATAATACTTGGCCGAAATCAGAGCTTGGTGAAGTCCAACAGAAACACTGTGTTGAAATGAGGGAAACAGCTTTCCGCTTGTTCGACTCAATCACTCACAGAGTTTCTCCGATACAAGGTTTCTGTGCGCATCATTGATCGCTTTATTGAACATTTCAAATGTGGAGGTGGCAACTAAATTAGAGCAGAACACTGAGCTTGACAACAACGATCTGCACACAGTCACGCGCATCGTGAGTCGTTTTCACAGCTGGTTGATGCTTTTCGTTGCGCTCCGTGGGCTGAGACACTGTTGGCTCAGAAGAACTCAATCACACTCTTCTAACACGTTCAAAGCTGAACGCGCGTGAACGCCGGCCGCATAGCTATCGATTTCGAGTTCTGCTCTCCCGTAGTTTCCAGAGGTACTCAAACCATGGTTCCAGAGCCGATGTTGAAACTTATTATTCTGGGCTAGTGATAGTGGACCGAAAAAGACTCCACAGAATTTACAAATTTTCCATGTGATCAGATTTCTTTCCAAAATTGAGTTTCTGGAACAGAAATCTGAAATCTCATCGAGCTTTCCGCTGTCGCGGAATTCGAATCCAACCCAAGGCTCTGGTCACCTCGATGTCTGCGCATGATTTCGATCGTATAGGTAGAAGGAACTTTGGCGTTTTGATCGCCCAGATGATTAATGATGGTCGTTGTTGAAGCTTTTCAGTAGCCAGGTGATCTGACAAGCAGATAGTTCCATCTCTTGAAAAATCCCATTTGACCTCCACTGAACTTGGAAAGTTCAGATCGAGTATGATGGCCTTTCGAATCAATCCACGCAGTTGATTCTGGCAACATCTGAAGTTCATGAATCAAAAATTCTATCAGAGATCGACACATTCGGTAAGTCGTTGCTGTTCAAATTTGTTTGGGATGGCCTAAGATCACGAATGAACCTTCTCCCTCGAAGATCTTCCGAACCTTCAGTTTTCGTATGTTCGCGGTTCTTTCAACGCAATTCCAGAAGAGTGGGAAGCCAAGAATGCAAAATTGAGCGTGCCGAAAGCTCCGACGTCATCCGAAGTTTGACAAAGCCAGGGCGATCGATTTCGGTGATAATGAAGACGCTAGTTCGATGATGACGATGAAAGAGTCAGAACAAAACGCTCATCGATTATCCACGAGCTGCATGATTGCCTGGCAAATAAAATCCTTTGCCTAAGCGAGAATTATCGCTCATCGGGCGGCAGCTCGCTACCGTGAATCACAGCAACAAAACCAAGAGCCTTGATGGCCCCGAGACGAAGCTGAATGAGGAATGAGTCAGCGGAGACGCCGGTTTTGACAACGACACTTGTGTGGCTCATACAACAAGAGGCGCACACCTGAGTTCGAGAATTCAAAGGAAGAAATTCTTGTGTGTGTTTCACCCCATCGACTAAGATGCACATCAAATTGATGCTTTCGAACAACATTCATGGTGGTAAAGTTCGCCTTGACTTCAGGTTCTTGACGGGCCAATGACACAAACTACAATGGTATTGTGCCCTTCCACTGTCCTGCCGCTAGTGCATGCACCTCAGACAACGTCTACGACCGAATGCTCGATGGAGATTATCAGCCATCGGCTTCTTTCGGATGTTCCTGGATGTTTTCATCCGATTCCTCCATGGTTCCCCAAAGTCAAAATGAGGGAAGCCCAAAAATACTGAACAGAAACAGAATCTCTAACCACCTTCTCCGACGGCCACAGATCGAACGTGACTTGACAGTGGCTCTAGCGACCTCGTTCGTCAGCGGTTAAGCAAGAGAACATTCCGGAATCAGATACTCTTCTGGAAGTTTATCACCACACCCATCTTCCCTCGTATTGCGCAGAACCTTGTTTTTTCCTTCATGGATCCTGACACTCACATCCGTGGGCAGGAGATCAGATGGAACAGAAGCAAAGAAGTGACGTCAAAGCTTGAACTCAAGTTCTAGAACTTTTTTGAACTTGGGATCGTGGCCCGAGCCGTTTCCGCATCAGTGAAAGCTTCTTGGTGACCTTGGTCAAGGTCTGCGTGATCGCTCGAGCTATAGTCATCGCTGAAGTCTAATCGAGTCTCTCGTTACGGTTACGGTTTTTAGATAACTTGGTTTGTTTTATTTTTCTGAAACGAGTTCGAAGATGTACGTGTGATATGAGAACCATGCACGGGCGCACCCCATCACCGCTCGCTTTCTGGGAGTTTTATGTCGAGAGAATACATACTTTGAAATTCCTTTTGGAATAAACTTTTGTTCCGGATCAAGAACCGTCGCGGCAATATCGCCAAGTTTTGTGTAATTCGGATTGAGCCGGCGCGTTACGGTTGCTTTACGCTGAATTCTTCAAACCTCTTCATCGGTTCAATGACGTTACCGCTCGAGCAGCAACGTATTGTTGGTCAATCGATGTGTTTACATCTCTGTGTCTCTGCGGAACACTGTCATTCGCCTTGATTGTGTACCTCATCTCGACAGTCTAGGCTCAGCCAATCGCCTTGAACTTCAATTCAGAGGTTACCGTTACATTAACTGAAAGCACCTCCTGTCATACTCGTTATTGAGGAAGAAAATGAGCATTTTCAGAACAGATCGGACCGTTGAAGTTAAAACGATGGAGAACTGTCGAAGAAGACCAAGTTCAATAACAATAAAGTTAGAATGTTTTCGGTCGGCCGTCGGTCAGTTAGTCTCTTTCGTGAAAATCTTCCACTGGTTGCCACAGTGATCTGATGTGAAGCTTTTCAAGCACGCACAGTGGAGGAGCGTTCGATGCTGTTTGCGAAGCTAAACGATCGTCATGAACAGTTCGAATTCGATGTCCTGAAAGTGTCGTTGTCCCCTTGGAAATAAGATGCTTGCGGTATGTGCTTCAAGAAATGGGTCGGAAGAGTTGTCGAGCACGAATCCCTGCACAGGAGGCATCAGATCTAGCATCCGGGAAGAATATATCAAACCGAGGAACTACGCGCATGTACTCTTTCCAATGGGATGATGCTACAAACGGGATGAGCTGAGACCTCTCAGAAATCAAAGCTGATCAGAAATGTTCGTTGCGTGGAACAACAGAAGGAGTGGACTCGTGATTGGCTGCGCCTCTTCATAACTCCCATCCATTTGCATTTTCATGCCTTGATAGTCGAATCACGTTGCTTCGCTGGGGAATCTCGTGTTTTAATTCATCGCCTGGTGATCAAGAGATCTCCTCTAGGGAGCGAAACAAGAGAAATGTCCGCTCGTAAACGATTCACTCTCGTTCAACAGCGATCATCAAAAACATCGAGAGCGAGCTGACTGAGATGTGGGAGTGTTTTCGAGACCTTCATCTTCCAACACGCACTTCCTTTCTGAAGTCGAAATGTTCTCGAAGTTCGGAACAAACGGCATGATCTCCCTCGTTACGCCGGTAGAAAACTCATCTTTGGGAAAAAACGGGGCACCTTGAGAAGTTCACCGCGATTGCTCATGAGGAGAACTCCGAAGACACGTGCTAACTCGTCAGCTGAGCGAAAGAGTTTATGCTCTTCAAGGGAAGTGAAAACAGCGGAATAGAACTGAACAAGATGTTTATTGAAAGAAGAAAGCGAATTCCCCGGTTCGATTGAAGTGATTCAAGTTGAGAGCCACTCTACGGCCACCGTTTTCGATTCAGTGTTTCTTCGGCGATCCTTTCAGTGTTGGGGCCGCTGTTACGATCATGAGCGTGTCAAATAGACGTGATGCAATATTTTTCTACCGGAGCTCAAACAGTGGATATCCAAACAGAGTGAGCGGGCGGGCGAGCAAGCAAGCGAGCGAGAAACCGAAGAACGAATCAAGCCATCCAACAAATCCGCGAGCGATTCAACGGACAAGATGAAAGCGAGGGAGAAAGTAACGGCAAATTGAAGAGCGGACCCGACCGCGGGTCTCGCGACGTTTTCGATGACTCGTGAAGCTGAAGGCACACTTTCGATGTCGATGAATTGCCCATTTACTCTTTCATCTTCGACTTTCGCCCTCTTAAGGTTGTTACGTAGTGATGAAAATAACCGCGGTCACGCGGTTCTGTGCTCTTCTACCGTTGTCCAAGATCACGGATCTCTCCTCGGGAACCTCTCTTGAAGCGCTTTTCGAGTTCCCGATTTGCGCTCGCGATTCCGTACTTTTCGTGGAGCGATTCTCCTCGCTCCGTTTTGCCTGGTTGAAGAATCTGATGGATTTCAGTAGGGCTCGACAAGAGAAAAGTGGAATCTTGAAGTCAAGAGCCGATTAGTCACGAAGTATCGTTTTCGCGGTTCGCTAATTTTATCGCCCGGCTTGCTGAAACGATTCGACGCAAAGTTTTTTGAAACAATTTTTTCCTTCAGATTCCATCGCAATGCCTTTTCCGAAAAACAAACACTAAATCGAGTTTTCGACATCGAAGACAGTCTTCATTGCTATGAGACTCGATCTCACCTTCCCGGAAAATTCCCGTCGTATACATACTCTCTTATCGATCAGCTCGAGTATCGATTTTCGGAGAGAAATCGCTTTCTGAGGAATCGATTTAGCTCGTTGATTGTTATCCCGTCAGACAGAGCGATCCAGAAGACGAATTGCAGGCGGCACTCGTCGCCCGATCCAAGGTCCACCACAGTTAACTTTCTGCCCACATCACTTTTTGAAAACCCGTCCTCATAGTGTAATTCGAGCGTTTCAGCTCGAGCTTCTAGACACCACAGGTGTACGGAAGGTCACTTGCATATCCACGATGCAACTTTCAACAGGAAAAAAGGCCATTCCAGTGAGGGACTTGATACACGCAATCGTCGATTTCGTCCGTATGTTACCGACTGCGTGCAAGTGTTGCTTATCTTCGTTTCATTCCCATTTGAAGGAAATGTCAGAAATGAACGCGGAAACTGTCGCCCAATCCATGTATGTAGATCATTTGAATCTCCAAATTCGGTGGCGATCCGACTCAAATGATAGAGAGCAATGGTGACGAGGTACGCTCCGATTTGTTTTCTTCCTCGAATTCCTGGTCGAGAATTTCCAGCTAGGACCTCAAGGATCCATAGATAATGGATGGACGAACATATGCATCTAACAGTATGTTCCTGTGATCGTGATCGAGGGCTACTGCGCACTTCAATATCGTTCAGACGGGCTTCGATGGCATGGTGTGCGCAGTGCACCTGCACTCACGAATCCAGCCATAAAGCGGTTGAACTTTCCACTCGAGAAGATACACTTGGGAGACCTCCTATCGGATGGTATGAACTCCGACGTCCGAAAGTTTTCCATGAGAGGTAACAGGAAATTATTGTCTCAGCCTCGATAAGCGGTACTTACGGAGAGACCTCGGCGGGTAGATGTCGCCGCGGCGGGCTTGTGAGACATTTTCGCATATTTTCGCATATACCGTTTCGATTCCCCTTTCTCCCGTATTAAATGCCTCGGACATAAGAGACGCTCGAGTAGAAAGAGATGTTACCCTCTCTGTCGACAGAGCGCTAGCGGCTTCGACCATTTCGAGGGTTTAGTGAAAAGAGAAATAGGAGCTCGTATCGGCGATTTCTAGTATTCATTGCACATCTGGAGCATGGCAGGAAGTTGAACAACACAGTATTGCCGCATTTTCCGAACTTCGTTTTCGCGTAGTGGTTCAAGTTGGTCATGCTCAATATCTGAGGAATCTTCTGATCTCGTAACTTGCGAATTTCCTCGACTGCAACAAGATTCAATTTGTACTGACTTTATCTCTTACCACATAAACACCTGGAAAAGCCCACAAGCGGAGAAAGCTGGGTTGTGTTTTGGAAAGACAGCATTGATGAATGGGCTTCAAGAGTGCCACTTTGACTGCACCTCGCGCTACTGTGGTCATCGATCACCGAGCGCGCGAAGCATATATTGCTTGACCACTAATTGGATTCTCCCAGCAAGGCTCATTTCGAAATTTATTGTCGCTCAAAAATTTTGAAATTCCAGTGCGTAGGTTAATGGCCTAATGAAATTAATTGAATTTTTCTAGAGTTGCTTCAGGTAGTTGGGATAATCCCACGAATGTCTGCGGAATTCGAGTCTTGGAACTATTTAATTTTATCACTTTTCACAACCTCAAACAATGGCAGAGTATTCTCGCATCTCCTAAAGTCATAATCCGTCCCATAGTACTGGTAACATTTTGGCTGAAAATTTTGTCCGGAGTTAGTAGTTTTTGCTGATTCGCATGTTTTGATCGTTTTGTCATGAAATAGGTTATACTGTTATGATTGGAATGGAGCACAGGCCGCCGAATACCAGAGCAGAGACACGGAGACGAATTTTATTTGCAACACCAACTATTGTGCTGATTGATCCAGAAAAATCGAGAATCGTTCGAAAGCTTCAGGCCGACAATGAATAGGGCTGCGGATCTCGCTCTTCCTTCTCATCGGCTCTCTGGAATGGTTCGCTAGATTTCCATGGAATTCGGCAAAGAGAACGGAGATCAACACTAACCTCAAAAATTAATCCACGAAACTTCTTCAAATATGTCATCTCACGTGTTGGTATCAATTCAACTGTTGCAACCTTGAAAGAGAACAACTCCATGTGAATCTCTTGAGCTAATTTTCGACGAAGAGATGCTTCTTTCGGAATGCAAAACTGTGTTCCGAAACTCGTGCTGATATGAAATGTTTTCGCTACGGACTGTAGGCTCTCCAGAGGAATATACATATTCGCAATCATGTCTCGAATTTCAGAAATATGTACTGATTTTTTGTTAATTTTGACACTCAAAGTCAAATGCTAGCAGTATTATGGAACGGAGCTGATACGATTAACAGCAAGCGGAGTCGATTGAATAGTCATCAAGAACGGAGTTTACCCAGATCTCTCTATCCGTGGAGAAAAGATCCCTCTACTAGTGGTGTCGGGATGAAACATCCTTGTCAAGTGCCTCTAGTGCAATCATATTACATACTTCCTCATGTTTGGTTCAATTTCGGAATCTGGAAGAAAAGAATGCACCACCTTGACGCGGCAAAAGCGACCCATCATTTGTGTACGGTTGAGTGACAATCAATGCGGGGAGCAAAGGCTTGGCACCACCCCCGGTTTGGAAGTTGAGGGATTATTGAGTTACCACTCCAGGAACTCAGCGAGATAGGTCCTTGCTTCGAAAGGGTTCCGTCATAGTCTCTCGGTTGTTTTCGGAATACCGTAAGGTTCGAGTCGTCACCTTTAGGGAAGAGTGTTGTCTACACCCAAACCCATGGTGGGATCCCAAGTAGATAGTGGACCTGTTTTTATGTGGTTTATCTTCACGGTTTTCGAATTATTCGGAAAACTAAATTTTCGGAGATGAGCTTTTCTCCTCATAAATTCTACCGAACTCGAATAATATTACTGTTTCGGATGGTTTCCTAGTTTACCAAAACGATTGGAGATACCGCATTTGCGCACATTTAAGAACATGTCGCTAAGCCCGCGTTGAGCGGACATGTCACTTTACGTGGAAATACCAACATGTCATCATGAAGTGGGAAAAAATCGGGTGATTTTAAAGAGCCCGGGAGGCTTTGGGATTTGAGTTCGAAGTTGCAGCAGTTGATTGAGGAAGGTGAAATCTTGGCTCAGATTGTTCAGAAGGGTATCACTGACGACGAAGGATCCGGTGACGAGAACAAGACAGATCAAATATAAATACGTTGTGGCAATAAACTCTGTTTGCCGCTTGTTGGCTACTCATCTGAGGAGGCGTTGAACAATTCACTCATAATGCCATGTCAGACTATTACTCGCGTATAATGACATGTCACTATCGGTGTCCAGTGTCAGTGTTCAGGAATCTAGCCGACTCAGTTACACTGTAATGCTCTTAAATGTGCGCAAATACGGTACGATGGAAAGTTCCAGAAACGAAATAGCCACCTCTGTGTGTCTCCGACTGTTTTTTCGGATACTCGGAGAAACTTTCGGGACAAGAGTTCGTGCAAGTACGGTGCCCGATGATTCAAATGGGAAGAAAGCTTAAATCTAGGAGTCAATTTTTTCGAATAATTCGAAGACCGCAAATATACGGAGCATGATATCTAGGTTCTTCGCGTAGAAGATATCGTATTTCATGACTTGACATAGTTCTAAGACGGATATAAACGTTTGTTTTGATCCATTCTCGGACGAGTCAAAAACTGTTTATTTAAAATGACAGTCTTTCCATTCAAGAAGGAGCGTGTCCAATCGACAGTAATCAGTCGCTCGAGTCTCAAGAAATGAAAACTCTTGTTGCGAAAGAAAACGGACACCTATTCCCTACGTATATTCTCTTTAAGGCGCATTGACTCACAATCAGTCTGAGAATGAACTCGGACCCCTCATCATCTACAAAAGTTGCGCCGTGTCCTGATCTGAAATTCGGACTCCACATCGGAGCATCGCGAAGATAAATCAAGGAGTCGTTCAGTAGAAGATCTGGACGAATTAATCATTTAGGTACGAATCCAGCGCAAAGTGAATCACCAGCGACGTATCAAGTTGCCCAATATTTTTTCCGAACCGTATCTAGAAAGTCACATGCCACTCAATGACGACTTTCCACGCGACTTTTAATTCCACAACCGTCCACGTCAATCCAGTCGATACTTTCGCTCCACTTCGGGTGTTTAATCAGAACTTCAAATCCAATTTTGAATCACAACTCTCCCACTATTTCATCTCCTTTGGCGACGTCGAGCCGCGTTTCGGAGCGTCCGATGTGTGAATGAGTGAATGTGACTTCGAACTGTCCATATCCTGAAATGGTTGTCGTCTAATTTACAAAGTGAAACCATTTAAAAATTCGATTGGTTGTCGGCGGTCCACAGCCTGGACGCCCGACAGATCCAATCTTCGAAAGCATTACCAGACGACAGGACTTTACCCATCGCAGGCACTTCGAAAACTCACTTCTGTCAGATTTACGGAAGCATCACGGCAATGATCATTCCAGCTTTTTGGAAATCCGAGAGAGAATCTGGACGTGGATAGAGAAGTGAATCACGCTAAAATTCGTTATTGTGAACCCAGAAGTGATGATTCTTGCTCAGATTATGATTTGAAATCTACATGAAGTCTGGAACGGAGCGGATACATAGCTGAAACACCGAAAACTCATTTCATTTCATGAAAGGGGTTTGGAGCGCGGATGAGCTACACGATTTTCAGATATTCGTCAGACGAACACACAGGTTCGGCCTGAAGTCACAGAGTATTGCCCTGTGCTTCTTCTGAAGCGCTCTGTGCAGCGAGTCAAATGTTATGTTGCTTCACACGTCAAATCATCCTGATCATCAGATCGTGCTTTACATGAGATTCAGATATCTTCGATTCATTCACGAAACGATGGAAACTATTGATTATTACATTTCGGAGGGATGATCGTTGTCGACGAGAATAAGATTCCTCTAATAGTAAGAAGTTCACAAGAAGTGATAAGTCAGGAGAACATGCAACAATCCTCTATGCAGGTAGGCAACGAAGCAAGTGACGACGCGTCGTTAAGGAGCAAGTGACGTCGGATTTCTTCTGGGATCGCTGGGTCTACGAGGTAGGTTGCTCTTGGGGATGGAAATCTAAGAGAATCGCCGGTCATGCAATGGATCTGGTCGTCCAACTCCAAACGGCACACCGTCAGAGTCCCGATCCCGAGCTGTGAGAGGGGCAAAAGACTCCTCGAGGTGGAATTCTGCATCTTATTTCCATTTGAACGTCATAGTGGAGATAATAACAATAACAGTGACAGAAGTCGTTGACGCATGTGAAGAACAACTGCCCCACGTCAGCAGTTGACTGGAGCCGGCAGCGATTGCTTTCGATTCAGAAACCCGATTTTCAGTAAAAAGATTCTTCCTTCGTTCATTCTCGAGAGTCTGACGCGGCGAATTTCGGCCGCATAACCCCGAGAGGCTCGTGCACCCGGTCCTCGAATCCCCTACAGCAGCGATCCTGTCTTTTCCCACTTTTTTCTCGCGTCACCCGGCTGTAGAAAATTGCATTGAGGGGTGTCGTCCGATCGAGGGTCAGAGCCATTGCTCTTTGAGAGAGATCGAGACTCCGTCGAATATTTCCAGAAAAGCTGAAAACAAGATTTTATAGAAGTTCGATTTTGGGGAGAAGCTGGAGTCGGAAAAGTCGGCTGACTCCTTGAGAGATGGTTTCCATGTTTAGGCAAATGTCGAAGAAGATTCTCCAGGCCTACTGGTACCAGAGGCCCACCGATCTCCGGTGCTTCTCAAGGAGGGCCGGAGCGAGGGATATGAGTTACAAAAATAAAAGCATCGGATCACAAGGCCTCCTATTCGAAAGAATCAGAATGGTTGCGTCTAGTTTCGAAAATATTATGAATCCGTCAAGAAATACGGAGAATTCTGTCACCAGAAGACCAAAACAGTTTCTCGTTCCAGAAAGTGACTTCATTGAGTTGCAGCCGGGAGCCGCGGACAGGAAATTCCCCAGGTTTCCCCTGAAAATTTTCTTCGGGTTTTCCACCGACGTTAATTGTTCCGGGGGAACTGATTGTGGCGTCTCGTAGTCTTCATCCGATTCCGGAGCCAGATCAAAGAAGTGGAGGAGATTCTCTCCCGCTTTCTTGGTCCGCCGCAACCAAAGACAGCGTTTACGTAGAGATGAACAGCCACCATCTGAGACAGTTTCTCGGTTTTGTGCTACAAATTATCTCATGCAGAGCCCTGATTACGATGACGCGGAGTCCCTGACTTGGTCGCCATGTAGAGAGGGAGTGGGGCTCACGATAGTTGGCCCAGAATTTGCCTCGATGATCTTCCTCGTGTGACGTAAAGGTTTCATGGCTGATTTTTATCCATTCTTCAATTGAACGGCTTCCATCCGCTCGAGAAAGAACATTGAGCTCGACCGAAACGGAATGGAGAAGATGGAAAAACCAGACATCAGGGAAACTCCGCCACATCTTCCGGGGAACGAACTCCAGATGGAGCGAAGGGAAACGATGGCACAGATGGGAATTCGTGATCGGAAACGCGAAGCTTGCGAGCAAATCGTCGCAACCCGAAAGTCGAACTTTGGTCAGCCGAGGAAATCGCGCTGCGAGTGGCTTCTTTCCGAAGGCGATAATTTTCATGTTAGAAGTCTGACAAGAAAACTACGGTCACCGTTTCGTAACGACAACTTCGCAACAACTTTATGTCAACAAGGCACACGATCGTGATTATATGACCGTCCCCGGTTTGATCGACTGTTTCGACGCGTTGGCCCACACACGTGTCTGTGTTTGTTCTTTTTTGTTACAGTTTCTTTTGCCGACGACTTCTTCGCATTGATCCGCTCAAATGTTCATTTTTTTTTTGGTTACGGTGGGGCTTCTTTCTTGACGATCTTGCATTCAGCCTGTTTTGTAGAAATTGGGAAGAGAGCCGCGAGCAGATCACTCTTGAAGGCCTTTTTCCGATAACTCCTGAATCGCAAACGCGACGCTGCAGCAGCTCAAGTCCACAGCGTTTCTGCGTTCACCTCGCACCCAGAAAGGAGAGAAAGTAAAGTGCAAGTGCCGCTTGTCGAGCAGGAGGACAAAATTCCGACAGGATCCGCCGGCACATTGTAGAAACGAGCCGATCGATTTTCCGCTTCGCTTATCCATCAGCTTTCGAGCGTCAATGTCAACCTTGTGATACCGAATCGAACCACGAACTGTTCAAAATTTGCTTGTGTGGGAATCAACTATTTGTAAAGATCCAACCCCGAGAAAATCGAAAACTCAAGCATGGAGGCAGTTCCAGAACTCATTTTTGGTTCCTTCAACATTTCGCTTCTTCTTAGTTGGCGATTCATCGTTCGCAGACGCGACCGCTCCCCACACATGAGATACTCTTCAAGATATCGTTACATTTATCCACTTTGGAATCCTGGTGCATCCTCGTACTCTTCAGAGTCGATGACCACGGCGTTGCAGAAGGAGTTCAGCAGCTTGTCTAACACGAGGAGCTTTTTCCTGAACCGCAGCCGGTCACTCCTGGTCGACAGCTCACTTTTGGCTTATTGATTTGTGAGTTCGCTCATCTAGTGCTCATGATCTCATCGCAGAATTTCTCCGTCGGTTTCAATGGGATCGTGCGCAAGCATCTCTCCACAGATTAGACCCGTGATTTCTTCAAGAAATCTCAAGTTTAGATCCTCTCATCGACCTCAGACAACTTCGAAGGGGCGCCAGTTTCGAACGGGATTGTAACGGTAGATGGTTTACTTACGCTGGAATCAAGAACACAAGTTCGTACCAGCGCTTTGATGAAACTTTCGTTTTCGTTCCTTCTTCCATGCCGATCTTCTCGTGAACCGCGCGGTTGGAATGAATTCCAAAACGAGCTTACGAGTGTCGGTTTCATAACGACAGAAAATGTAGTGAAATATGAAAGCTCTTTTACCTTCAGCAGAGTTGAGTCCGGAAGAAAACGATGGGTAATCGATTTTCACGCCGGCCGAAACCGAACATTCGCGGAGGGTTCTACCGTCGAAAGCTTTTTTCAACATCACCTCCAAGTGAGCCCTCGGAGGATTCGACCGAATCAGGTGAGCTTGGACGAGAGAGCCCGAACCAAGAAGTATCTCCAAAGGTTGCTCAAGATCGACTCCCACTCCAGCCGCAGCAGCCGCGCATCGAAGCGACATGTGACGCCAGAGTGAAAGCAGCGCACCCCATTACGCTTCCTCGCGGCTCGTTGGAAACTCGCGATGTCATCGGGCCCGAACAGAATGCACTCATTCAACCGAATGCCGCGGGCTCGACTGGAGCAGAATCTCGAACATCGGCCAAAGCTCAATCCCAACACAAAACACCCTTCAGTCGGCAGTTTTGGGAGAGCCACGCGCGTCATGTGCGGCGGCGCCTCGAATGCCGAAAATTTCCTCGAGAAAAATTCCATCACTTCGAACTTCTGAAGTTCCTAAACAAGGGCTCGTTCGGGTCAGTGTACAAAGTGAGACTCAAAAGGAACAACAAAATCTTCGCGATGAAAATCCAACCGAAAAGACCGATCGTACGGAAAAAGCTGCAAAAGTACGCATGTCAAGAGAAGCGAATTTTCGCGGCCGTCAAGTTCGAATTCATTGTAAAGTTATTCTTCGCGTTCAAGGATAACGCGAATCTTTATCTCGTGATGGAGTTGTTCGAAAACGGCGATTTGGGTTCGGTTATAAAAAAAGAGCGAACACTACCTGAGTGGCGAACGAAACTCTACGTCGGACAGCTGGTCCTCGTATTAGAATATTTGCACCAGGCGGACATCGTATTTCGAGACCTCAAGCCGGCAAATATCCTAATTGCTGACGATGGGTATGTGAAACTCACCGACTTTGGTGTAGCGACTGTGGTTTATGGATCAACGTTCACATTATGCGGGACACCGCCGTACATGGCGCCCGAAATTGTTAAGAAGGCTCATTATGGAGCACCGGTTGATTGGTGGGCTCTTGGGATTGTTGTTTACGAAATGCTACACGGTCAAGTACCGTTCAGGACCCCACAGAACGAGGGAACTTTGCTCGAGCAGCTTATACTGACAGCACCTGTGGAACTCTCCGTCGAATTGAGCAAAGATGCCGGCGATTTCGTCAAGAGGTTATTGGAGCGTGATGTTTCACGACGCTTGGGCTCGTTACATCGCGGCGCTGATGAAATCATGGAACATCCGTGGTTGAAGGAGATCGATTTTGAGAAACTTTACGACAAAAAGTACCAGATTCCAGTCTCGAAGCGATTGCGAGATCTTGAGGAACGAGGCCGACATGAACGAATCCATTTTGATTCCACAGATCATTATCCAAACGATTTTTTGGACTTTTAGACGGTTATACTTTGAGAGATTTTGTTGCTGTATATTTTTTCTTTCCAAAGGACGACCTTGTGAATCACATCCATCGAGCAGAAGTTCCATGATGCTGAAGTAGGGCGCATTTCTGTATCGAGTCAGTGAAGGCACGACTTGCGCAGCACGAAATCGTTTCCGTATTTGTTTTGTGGCAATAAATGTTGATCAAATGAATCGTAGTAGACTCATGCCTCAGCTCATTGTTGACAGTTTGATACGTGTCGTTTACTCTCGTAGCTCCCCGCAAAAACTTCCAATAGACAGCAGACTACAGCGAATTCCCCGGTGACAGGACTCGATGTCATGAAGCGATCAAACTATCACCTCAAAACTTCGGTGAATAAACTCGATCGGAATATTGAGACAATATCTAAGGTTCCCCTTTCAGTGCTTTTGCGAACCTCCCAAAGACGTCGAACTGCTTCTTTATTACGTGATAATTCCAAGATAAAACCAAGAGTTGATATTGTGCATTCAACATTGACCTCGCGGGCCCGCCGAAAACGCACATCGACGGACTTCTCTGAGCTTCCGCGCAAAACTCAGGATTTCGTTTCTGTCGTTCGATGCGATTCTGTCGGATTACTGTCAAACCTCTCGCTTCATTTTCGTCATGAAATCAAAAATATCCCAAGGAAAGGGCGGTGAACCTGGACGAAACGGAAGCCGGAAAGTGAAGAAACCAAAGGATGAAAATCGAAAGGAATATTGCACAGAATTTTCACCTACTTTCGCTGGTGGTTGGTGGTGCTCTCGAAGACAGTAGAGGCGGGACGGGTCGCCTCGTAGTGGTGAACATTGGCCGTTCAGTGGTAGGCTGTCGTGTCGTGGTTTGTTGCTCAATCGTTGTTGACTCATCTGGAGTTGTCAGCTCCTCGGTGCTTGAGGCCTGTACTGTAGTGGTCGGCGCCTCAGTGGTCGTGACCCGTGTTGTGGTGCTCGATACAGCGGTTGTACGCTTCCTGGTGGTAGATGATCTTCTTCTTGTGGTAGATGGTCTCCTGGTGGTAGAAGGTCTCCTTGTGGTAGATGGTCTCCGAGTAGCTGTCGTCTGGTCCTCTGTCGTGCGTCCACTCGGAGAAGAAGAAATTATTTTTTCCATCGTACCTGAAGAAAACGAAGACTCTGATCGAATCAGTACATCAACCTCTTGAAAGTGCCGCAAGCCATGATCAGCCGAGTCGGATGTATTCTTGTTCGCACGAACACGAGTTCGCCCAACTCGGTCGCTCGGTGAACTTCTCTTGTACGCACTCGTTTCATCGGCTTGAGCCTCGCCTGGCTCAATGCCCTTGTAGATGAAAACATAGAGAGCCAGGAGCGTCGCGGATACTAGAACGAATCGCCAAGTCTCGGACAAGAGTTGGCGCTTCGACAGATTGAATTCCCGGGAATCGTCTGTATTGAATGCATCCTCTGAAAAGATACAATCAGGGTCTCAACCGAGATTCCTCCTCGAAACAGAGACTGGTGTGTTCCTTCTTCCCTTGACTGAACGCATGAATATGTTTTCTAGCTGGGAAACCGGTTGCCTGCGGAACTACCTACTCTTTCTGAGTGTTCCGCCTGAAAGTATCCAATAAGAGTCACGAGTCACGACCAAGTATTCTCGTCAAGCTCAAGGTCTTGGTGTCCCGACGAGAACTTTTCTTTGATTAGGATGCTTCGAGAGAACGCTCAGGGCAAAAACTCACTTTCGGAAACTGATTTCTTTGGCAGCGGTTCTGGAATCGGATTCGCGTCAATTGTAGTCCTTGGATTGCGGTTCCAGGGGAAGCAGTTCATGTGGTTTGACACCTGAGAGCGAAACAGCCGTCAACCCCGACAGTCTAGGAAGGACTCCGAACGAAATCGGCGCTTCAGGACAGGGACTCACCGCACCGGGTGCTTGGAGCTGATGGACTATTGGAGGTGGATGCTGAGGGTACTGACGCATGTGAATCGGAACCTGGTTGTACGTAGCAAGCGGGAATCGTGCTAAAGTATGAGGATGCATCGCAGCTTGCCTACTACCGTGAGATAGCTCACCATACCCTTGGCCGAAGTCGCCATGAGTAACTCGCGTCGGAGCGCCGTGATGATTTCGCATCGGGCGGTACAGGTGAGCACCATAAGCATGAGGAAGAGTGTTCCGGGGAATCTGTGCCGAGCTGTATTGTTGAGCACCATACTTGTGAGAGAGAATGCCTCGAAAAGCATTTTGTTCTCCAAAATAACCGGAGGGGGGAAGAGCGAATCGCGGAACTCGAGTCGGGCCGTATGGTGCGAAGATACCCGTGTTCGATCCGAGTGACTCTCGGGCTTACGGACCCCCTGGGTAGCTCGGAGTAGACTCCTGGTACATGTTCGCGGGATTTCATCCGTGATGGTCCGTGTAATCGTTGTTCAAATGCGATGATATCTAAATGCTCGATTCGTTCTGAAAACTTAAATCTGATTGTATCACGCCTGAAGCTCGTGGATGTGCTGAAAACAGAGATGAACGTGTTGTTTTCGTTCGATTGTTTGGGATCATTTCCTCCCGCAGCTTTTAGGATGACATGACGTCCCGGCGGGCGGATTCGGAGACAACGATTCCCATGCAGACTCCGGTCAGTGCTATTGGAAACCTGAATGAAGGGTTCCGCAACTTCTCAGAGTGAAGAATAGTCGGTCACGAGTCACGAGTAGCGATGGGAACAAAAAAAACAACAAGCATAGGCCCTGAGAACGAGCGAATCGATTCTCGACACGCCCTTGCCATTGGTTTCCTAAGAAGAAAATGAGTACGAAATTCTATGAGAAGAGATTGATAGCTGAAATCGCACCGAAAAACCTCAAGACTGAGAATTCCTAACGAAAAGATTTGATTTAGTTGTTCTGACCGATCAGAGATTGCGAGTATGTGAATCAGTGCTTCCTCGGAATTCTGATCACCCCAATATCACTCTTGAGCCTTTCTCAGTGGAACGCACATCATTCAGTCCGCAGAAATTATCCTCCAAGGACACAAGGTGCGAGTGCTCATGTTCTTCAACTTGAGTCGACGGCACCGATTTCTCACGCGCTGTATGAATCCACTGTTGGGAGTGCTGCAGCTTTTCAACAAATTCGCAATAAGATCCGTGCCAAAATTGAATAAAACCCTCGTTCCGGAATCATAAGGAGAGAGGATGTACCGAAGATTCGTTCGTTGTTAAACTCGGCCAACTGGAGGCTTTCCTGAGACCCAAGCACCGACAAATCTCGGGAGAGGTTCGGTTGGGAGCACTTCCTTCAGAATGTGTTGAGTCTTCGCTGTTTTCCTCTTCGCTGTCAATATCGTCCCGGATGTCTGCGGTGAAACGGAGCCCAACTAGAAAACCCAAGTGGAAATACTTTTGTGCCACAGCGAGACAGGCCTGTAAGCCATGGGAGGATTCATCGCTGAAAATTGGTTTCTTGGACTCTTTGGCATCGATACTGTCCGAACGCGCGTGCTCGAGTCGAGGTTGGGAATCGGTTGTGATCAGCAGCTCCGAACGAATTTGATCCATTTCCGACAAATATGAATCAATCTGACAGTCGGACTCCAATGAAAACTCTGAAACAAAAGCTCTCATTTGAAATCGCAGATTCTTGATCGCGGGTGGATTTTGTCAGCGGAAATCCTCGATTGACTGGATGGATTGCCATCTCAGTGTTATTGCTATCATCATTCTGTGAACAGAAACGACAGTGAAAGAATCAACAACTCACTGGATTCTTCAGTTTTCTCCGGTGTCGACTCAATTGACGCATTATCTTTCGTGATTGGGCTGTCATGTCCTGCCGATTCTTGCTCGCGGTTCGATGCAGATCCGGGCGTTTCGGAACCAGAAGTCATCCAGCTCTCGAAGTTTCACTGGATGCGTCGTTGTTTCTTGGAGCGGGGTTGGTCGATATTGAACACATAATATGTCGAATTCAAGACTGGAGAATATTGGTCGAAGAAGTCAACAATCCGAAACGATGCTTGCAATTCATCGGTCTGGATCTCAGGGAGGGACATCGAAGACGAAGAAACCTCGAGGCTTCTTCACTGACTTAAAGATGTCTGTCTTTTTCCCGGATGATACTCGATTCATCCAATTATGGTTTTCAAGAAACCGAAACATTGGTGAAGTGATCTACCCGAGCTTCGAAACGATTTCCCGATGGAGAAGTGCAACGGTCTCCGATAACTCGATGCAGCTCAAACCCGAAAAGCACTGAACACCTCCTCGCTGACTCCAAATATTATCAGTGAAAGACCCAAAAATGTTCAGACTCTGTGCCTTTCCGGTGACTAATTCAATGATACATGATTTTGATGCCATCCTTGTCACCGCTCGACAGCCGATACGTCATTCATTGTTGATATTTGGTTGCTCGAGCTGCCTTGATACGTCCCACATGACGATCGAAAGCATTGAGCGAAGAAGTCCGCGAAACTCTGTCGCTCTCTTCGTCGGATCCGCTTGACACTCCGTTGATTTCGGTTTAAGTTGTCAGACAATCGATCGATTCCCCGGGCAGTCTCAGCAAAGCTCAGGGAGTCAGATTCTGGAATTTGGTGGAAAACGTTTTTGCCGCGCGCCGGAAGCTCATCTCACTCGGTCGGCCGGGAAAGTGTGATGAAAAAGGGAAAGCGATCGAGCTGCTATGCATGGCTCTCCGTTAGGCGGGTCTTTTCTGCCAAACTCCTACGTCACGTGGAGCAGAGCGTTTGCCGCCGTCGTCGTCGCCGTCGTGTGGCCGCTGACATCGTTCGGTCTACAGCGCCATTTGGCTCAACTTTTTAGCGTAGACTGCTGTTGGCTTGACCTGCTGGCTTTCGCTCGCGTGTTCCATCCACTGTTTCTCTGCAGAGTTGAACAGCGAGCTCCGAGAGAAACTCGGTCAAAGCTAAGCTCGCTTGTTGCCAGTGCAATCGAAGAAGTATGAGCGAGGCTCGGTGGTCGATGTTATCGGTGCGCGAGAATTGAAACTCTTATGAAACTCGCTCTCCCGTGAAAATATGTTGTTTGTGGCCCGTTTCAACAATTTGTGATTCTTAGTTCGCTGCGTTCGGGATTTCCGTTCCTGACTGCTACTTTCGGACAGCTGAGCGACGCCCTGTGTTCAAAGTGAGTTTCCATTGCGTTCGGGCCGAACTGAGTTTTGCCGTTTCCTAGTTTGAGAATTTTCGATCGTGAGGGAGTTGACGCCTAGCGGCGAGTCTGTTCGCGATGGTTTCTTGGCATTGTTATTGTGGTCGAGCATTTCAACTGCTCGCTCTAGTCACAGAAGCCGTGACTGGTATCAAAAACCTCGGCTCGCGATTCTAAATCCCTCTCCCAAATCTCATGAGGCAAAATAAGTAGATTCTTTCACTTCTCGTTGATCTGCACGGTCTTGCGGGCGGAAATATAATAATTCTTATCGTCGTGAAAACTTTTTTAGCGGAAAAACTCGCTAGCTCACGATTTATTCGCTTTTCTGAAGACATTTCGTCGAAAACAAAAGAAGTCGTAGTTCCATTGCCGCTACCGTAATGGATTGAAATGTTCCGAAACTGCCGCGACCTTGGTGAATATTTCTTCGTTCTTCTCATGACTCACACCGGAATTCCTCGCCACCTCGACGATCGGAACGAGTTGGTTAAGCGACCGCGCTCTTCATTCTCCGGTGTCGAAGATTCGCTTTCATTTCGATAACAATGTTGTTGGAACAAACCTCTTATAGACATGACATCAGATTTCAATGCAGTACCTCAATGGCCGCGTGATTTGGTTAAGGCACCCAAGGGAGAACCAATTTTCGGTTGCTGATCTCCCCATTCCCTCCCCTGAAGACTCCTGCTTTCTCCTCATACTCGAAAGTCTGAGTAAATTATTCTCGAATCGCAAGCCGATGTCATCGAGTATATGCTGACATTACAGGTCACTTCAAATCCCTCGCCATATTCCGCGCGGAGAACATAATATCAATAGTTTAGAGGACTTTGTTCCTATACATTTTCTCGAGAGTTTTGCACGGGCGATAATTTTACAGTTTGGTCAAAGAGGTTGATCATCGTTTGAGCAAACACTCCAGCGATTGATAACCTGTAGCCGTCGTGTCTGGTGACGAAGAGAATGTTGCAATTCAAATGCAACGAACGAATAAAAACGTCAGGGGCTCATCAAGATCTTTAGATGTCCATTCTAAGTTCACAGTGCATGGCTGTTTGACTGACAGCGTGATTGAAGAGATGGAAGTCGAGCCACACCGTCGACAGCACCCAGAATAGTTGTTGCTTTCTACTACTCTGCCCGTCGGTTGGATGGTGAATCAGCGAGCCGAATCGAGATTGGGAGAAGATTATGCCGAAACAACTTCGGAATCTGATATGAATATGAAACAAAAGAAGACGAGACACGATGAAATCTGGGCATACTTGTTACCAATGCGCTTGGACTTCACACGCAGGAGATACGCTTCACGAATTTCCATGTTCGAGTGGAGAATGTTGGATAATACATTCTGGAGTGAAGCGGATCAGAGAATCTGACATTTGGTCACCGTTCGACGATGTCACTCGTCGCTGGAAGACATCGATAACAACCAACGACGTCGGGGCGTTAACCATATTGTGAGATTTGTCGGCAAACGTGTCTGTTCCGTTCAATTATTCTTTCTCTTCATCGCTTCTCGCGTACTTTTGTTCTCAAGCCATGAATCCTAATACTTTTCTGTGACTTCGGTGTTTCTTGTACAAATTGTCCCGAGGAGGAAGTTTCATCTCCTCTCATAGACGTGGCTCTTGGCCTCTGTTCTTCAAGAAATCCAAATGAAGGAATTGAGTTCCTCCCTCGCTTTGCCGACTTGAAAAAATCGATCGAGGCATCGTGACTTCAAGTGATCAGTTGAATGAAATATGCGATGAGAAGGCTCAAAGATCCGATTTTCCTGGGTTTTGAGGACACGAGGGAAATGTGCACCTTTCCACAGAGAAATCATGCGATTTACCGAATCAAAAGTCTTCGGTCCAACTTACACTGAGTTTTCGAGATTCACTGCTGCTCCGATGATGGAAATATGACCCAATTACATTGTCTCCCTTGAAAACTTCTTCCACGGCTTCGTATTTCATTTCAGGTCGATTCGGTCAGGAGATCCCGGTGGAATCGGAACCAAACTATCAGCATGCTGCCAGGTCGAAATAATATGCGCCCGCTCAAAATAGTGGTTGTAGGGGACGGAACAGTGGGGAAAACTTGTTTGTTGATAACCTATACTTCTGGAAGTTTTCCGGACGGACCTTATATACCAACCGTGTAAGAGAACTCTCGTTTCGGAATCGGATTTTGATCGCCAAGAATCCCGTCGAGGCTGCCCATCATTTTGCTTTATAGATTCAGATACTGGGGCAGGCCAGACACGACTCTTTCAGGGAATAACAAATTTCGTTTTGTCTCGGCCAGATTCGACAACTACGCGGGAACGCACGAACTGCGAGGCGAGACGATAAACGTCAATTTGTGGGACACTGCCGGCCAAGAAGACTACGAGAGACTGAGACCTCTTTCATACCCGGGGGTGAGTGGACCAGTCATGGAGTCGTCGCCGGCCCGATGAGGAGGAGAATTCTCGGCCGCTGAGTACGGACGAACCAAATTGTGTCTTGTGTACTTGAGCCCAATCAGGCTGACGATCGTCGTTCGCATTGTTTATTAATCGTGTCGTCGTGTGATTCGTGTGGTCGCCTTGCTCACTGAGCTCTGCGGTCGTGATTGCGTCACCAGCACAGGAACTCATTTGTTCGGGTTCCCCGCTGTTTGACAGCAGTCAACATCACAAACGGCTCGATCATTCCTGAATTTTCAAGAACTTGAACTTGTTGAGGACTCAGAAGTTTCCAAAATTCAGCACGATTGGAAAATCTTGGTTTCAGACGGATGCATTCATCCTGTGTTTCAGCGTGAGTTCGAAAACGTCACATGACAACGTCATCCACAAATGGTATCCAGAGGTGAGCAAATCAGGAGGCTTAAAAGGCTCGCCGGTGTTATTAGTAACATGTGGTATGGTCTAGTGTTCATTGATTACGCTGCTAGGTGCTGCTACGTTGCCAACGCGGCTGCCTACGGTCTAACGCGGGACGACGGCAGTAAATAAAGGGGTCGTGGTTGTGGACATCTCCAAATCATCTACTTTGGAAGTCTACGTTCACAATGTGAATTGATCTCGAACGAATAGATACTGGAGATTGGAATCATAGACGTGGGTTTCTACCAATCATCAACTCTTCAATCGTTTCTTCTAGGTTCGACATCACTGCCGGGGTGTGCCTTTTATTCTGGTCGGCACGAAGAACGACCTCCGGACGTCGATGAAACACCGCTCGACCGAGAGTTTGAACTTGGAACGATCCGAGGTGAGGATCAAATCCATAAAATGTTCAATTTATTTTCGTATCCGATCCGGTCTCATAGCGCTTCAATATTTAGATGGAGTTTGTCGACCGGCGAACTGCCAAAAGAACTGCGAAGAAACTCGGGGCGCGATGTTATGTCGAGTGTTCGTCAAAAGAGCTCCAAGGCATCAATGAGGTCAGTCTGCGTCGAGACATCATTATCTTGGTTATTGTTAGAAATGCCGTCAAATTTATCAGGCATCCTCATTCTCAGCGAGGAAATTGTTATGAAAATTCCGTTCCCTCGATTCCAGGTTTTCGAGCAAGCGATTTTGTCAGCAATCGATCCGCCGCCCGTGAAGAAACGATGTACTATTCTGTAAATTTTGAACTTCGTAACTACCAACTGTGGTTTCATCTTTTTTGTTCGAAAATTAGAACAGCACAAGAAAATGAGCGAGGGTGATGTCACGCTTCGAAAATCAGCACATATGATATTTTCGAATACAAAACACTACTGTTGAATAATGCGAAACATTGACCGCACCAGCAGTTCGGCACAGTGTACTTTGAACAAAAAACAAACAAACAATATGGTGCTTTGGAGAGGTTTCCAGGAATGTCTCATTGTGTTCTCATAGATTCTGTGATGATTTGTGAATGTTTGATTGAATTGACTGAATTCGGTTCAGAGAAGAAGCACGCAATAAATGTTGAGATCCGCCGAAGATGCGGATAGAATATCTTGCGATTCAATTCCGCTCAAAAAAAATATCTCTCTTTTCAAACATTGGGAAAAGACGTGCCCAACTCCGTGTCTAGAAAGTGTCCACATACGTATTCAGAGACTGTGCTGCACCTGGTGGCTGGATAAGCTCAGGCTGTAGACATCCACTTCTTCCATTTCCCGTTTTGAATCTTTCACGACAACAATTGCATCGCAGCATATTTGAGTGGCTTATGACCGGGAAGCGAGCGGAGTGACTAATACTAGATAATAATCTTTGTAAACCTTTGACACGAAGTATCATTGTGAATACCAAAAATCCGATCTCTTCCATCATCAAGCGCCTGAGTTTCGGTTTTCACAGATTCCAAGGCCGAATCGATTACTAGCTGAGGCTTAAAAACGAAATTATCGGCTAAATCCCGCAGGAATCCGGCGGTCAATGCACTGCCAGTAGCAGCCTTTTGGGATTCGAAAAGTTTCACTTCGAACCACATCGACGACACGATGCGTTAAGTGGTTAGTGGGATCAGCTAGATTGCAGCGGACTTGCAAAACTATCATGAAATTCCCCTCAGCGAGAGGTCGGAGTTCAAACACTAGCTCAGAATACGGTACCTGAGTTCCTCTTTCAAACAAGCCACTCGCCGCGCTGGATGAGATCTTTCTGGGACCCGAGTCCGATCAACTTTCGGTATCCAACCGAAACTTCGAAAAACTAAAAGATCTCCCCGTCGGGGAATCGAACCCCGGTCTCCCGCGTGACAGGCGGGGATACTTACCACTATACTAACGAGGACCACAGGGCTAAAGAAAATGTCCGGCCTGATCTGTGTGTTTCGCCGAGACAACTCGCGAGCTTATTCTGCTCTAAAGGTAGTCGGTCCTTATTCGACAGAAATGCCTCTCTTTCTGCACGCTGCGGCCTTTTCGGAAATCATCTAGCGGACGGCTTGAACGCGATTTATTGTTAGTTCATCGTTATTTAAGGATAGTGCGGGGCCTCAGAACTTTCTTTGCATCGATGTCGTTCAGGTGACTCGCATAGGAGCCATTTTCGCGGCGATCGCGGAAATCGTCGAAGCCGCGATTCTCGACGCAATCCACGACTTCGTGAGATATCCGCGATTCCTTGAAACTTGATGATGCCTCAGATTTCGTCATCAGATTATAAGAACAACTCGCCTTCAGAAGATTGCATGAAGTTAGGATGCAAGAATCTCTTAACGCCCTGTCGACATGTTTTGATGGCTGTTCTCTGCTCTGCGTTTTGATCGTACAAACATCTCGGATTCAAACTCGGCATTGATATACAGAACGCGACAAAAGCAAAATGGAGAAGCCTCACGCGATCGGGCGTACTCGCCTGTATTTTGACGTATACAAGTAGCTCTCCCTTAGTGCCCTCCAGCAGCAAAGGCGGACCCCTCTTGAGACGTCCCGTTTCGGGAAATCAGCGACTGTCTCACAGAGTCGCCTGACATTGATCTGAAGCCGCAAAGTGCTCGACATTGAGAAGATAGAGGGGCGAATTCTGAACTGTCCATCGAAACCTCGGACGAAGTCTCTTGACGGTAATGAATAGGGCTGAAAGCTTGTCCCGCAGCGCGACTTTTCCGCGATTCCGGCATTTTCTAGGCGATTGTCCGTGGTAGTTTGATTGGGATCGCGGTTTCTGTTCTTTCTGCCGCGACAAACTTACAGCCGTAGTCATGAGTCCATCATGGTTAGATTGATGATGAATGAGGAGTTGTTCCCATGGAATTCAGAACTCTGACCGGTAGACTTCCGCTGCGACTCTTCGCGGAGTCTTCCGAAACTCGAAACAAAGAAATCGGTGAGAGAACTGTTTTCAAACGTGTGAATGCTCGTGGCATCAGCAGTCTCCCCGTAGACTTTCTGTCTAAGTATCTGCCCACATTGACCTGCGTCCGCGAACCCTCTGGACAGGTGATGAAAGGTCACTGGAAAAAGTAAATTTCGAATGATGTTCAAAACACAAATGGTTCTCTTTTATTCGGGGCTGTACGATGCTGATCCAAAATGTCCTCTATCGTCCAGAATGAAAGCTTCAAAGCACAAAAGTTTTTCGATGAGGAAGTCAAGTACAAGGTCGAAAATCCATTGCACGTATTCCCATATGACCCACAGAGGACCTGGAACAGAAATGAATTCGGGTCGAAGATCCTGCGTCCGGAAGTTTAAGTAAAATTATATTTCTGCATCGAGTTTCGCGAATCAGAACCGCCGGCGCACCTCTGCCGAAAAAAGCGCGAATCTCATCGAGGAACCTTTCTCTTTCGAGTAGCTTCTCCTGGATGGTTCTCGCCATCTCGAGACTTTCTTCAGTCTGCAAATCCAGAGAAGAAAACACTTCCCGTTTAATCGAATGCAACGATGTAGGAAGAATGTGAAGCCTTCTTCAAACGTCATTATTTCGAGTTTTAACTTCATTATTATCTGAGAAGGTTTCGTTAAGGTCACCTGTTTCCGGAGAACTCTCAAGTTTTCGACTTCGTCGCTCAGAATACTGTTCAGTTTGTCGAGCCGTTCTCGCGTCAGCTGACTAGCCTCAGCTTGCTTCGCCAATTCCTGCAGAAGCCAAAGAAGTTACTTCAATCACAATCTCGAGAGGTCAGCGCTAGATTCTCCTCGAAAACGAATTGATTTGGTTACGTTTCCTCCGCTAGGACAAACACGCGGAAATCTGTTCCGAGCCACCGGGGAAATACTTCGATTCTCATCTCGAGTCCGGGCAACGCTTGAAACACTCGATACGAGATCAGTCACTCGATAATGCCTGTTTTTAAGCCGCCGCACCGCCGAAGACTGGAAAGCGGTCGAACTCAACTTTGTTCCAACGCCAAATGTCATCGGAGCTCGTGTGCTGTGGACAGACTCGGAATGTTCGGTTGGGTTTCCCGACTGAATGACCCTGGGCTCGTTTGTCCGTATTTACCGAGCACGTTTCTCTTGGACGCGTTTTCTCTTCAATGCTCTCGCTGTGTGTCTAATGGTCTCGTGCTCTGACATTTGAGTACGAACTGCGGAAGTTGGAGAAATCCGATGACATAAAAACAACGTTTCGCCGTAACGAAGCTCCCACGAGACGGTCGCGAGCAGCGCAGTTAACGGTGGAAACGTTACAAATTCAGAAGCTTCTTCAGCTCTTCGATTTCAGATCGAGGCTGTGTGAAATGATTCGTTGCCACGGCTGGCCCAATATCATCGGGATCCTCTTCAGGACGATGACCTTCTGACGTCGTATGAGCGACGTCGAAGGAACACTATGAAGATTTCAACATGTAGCGAATACTACACAGATCATATATGTATGTGTTATAAATTCCAAGGAATCGTAGCCTTGGCTTCCAGTTTCTCCTCGATTCGAAAAGCTGAGTGAGTTTGAGTCAGCTCGGTCCTTTGAAGTCGCCAATGAAGGAATCCTCGTGCTGCCAAAAGTTCAAAGCTGACAAGGTTATCGGCACTACCCGCTACTTCAATCCCATGTGAGTCTCTTGAACTCCGAGTTGACCAACGCGTCCGTCTGTTCGCTGCCAGTCAGTCAGTCAGAGGCGCCCGATGGGAAATGTTTTCCTTGCCGGAAAGTTGGCTGGTTACGTCTCTTTTAATGGATTGGAAGTGGCCGCTACGTGGACGGCTTCGGTCCCATCGGCTCCAAGTCGCGGGTTTGTGAAGCCACGACGGGAGCGAAAGTAGCCCGTATTCAATCTCGCTGGAGCGGTGCGCCATCGAGACAAAGGCACTCAGTTTCGTCGAAACCCAAATTCGACCGCGAGACCTCTTTTGAAATACCACTCAATGGAAGTTCGTATGGCCTTCCGCCGTCCGGCTCTCGATGAGGCATTGAATGAGAGAGGTTTTCAACACCGGAGGAGTTAGTTTCGCAGATATTTTCCTAAAACCTGGGAATCCGGGCATTGAAATCCGTCTATCAAGAAGGGAAAATAAATGGACGAGAGAATTATGCGTAAAATTCTCAATTCTGAAATGAACTCATAACCATAGACTTACATTGCTCGTTCGCTGAGAATATCTGGCAGTGATTGCGTAATTTTTCATGGTCTGAAAAAGAACCATCAACGATGGGTTCTGGTCTTGAGAATGGTTTGCTAAGATTTTGAATCATCGTTCTCTGGGAAACTCCGGGCTCAGGGAAAAGCTTGAAGTATAGCCGCAAGCACAGATCTTGGAGTCCCCACCTCTTGATGAGCCTTGTCGAAAGCTTCAGCTACGACGCGCTGTTCGTGGACTTTGCCGATCGCGAAGAAATAGTCTCGGTATGTGTCGCTGTCCAAATCCATCCCCATCTGTTTCTGTCTCAGAATCTCCTTGTGCAGTCTCAGTCTCTCGAACAAGTCGTCGATTCCTCCCAGCTCGGATATGACCTGGTCCTCCCGAACGTCGCTCTCGAGAGTTCTCTGGATCTATACTCAAAATCATTCGGAAATTAGAGCTCTCCATACAAATTGCCTAAGCAGAGGATGATTAGGAAAACTCTCTCGTTTTCATTATTGACATATTCTCGAGTCGTCTCGTCCGAAATGAGAATTGTGAGTTGCGTTGGTCGAGAGGAAATCCATATGTCGTGCAGAACGTAGGGCTATTAGCTTCAGCACAAACCAGGTGACAGTAGAAGTAGACGGGAGCTCCGTGAAGTCTCAAGTTTCCACCGAATTCCACCATGTCGCCTCCGAATTCGATCAGAATGAACGACAATAAAATGGAACAACAGAGTCTGACGATTCGAGTCCTCGTCCTCGACCGTGACTCGATCGGGACGGAACCCATTCTCACGGTAACCTCTTCCAAACAAAGTGAGGAAGTTCAGGAAGCTCCAGGTTCACAGTCTCGGGATTATTCGAGAAACGATCTTCGAATCGAAATGAGATCCCGGCGTGTTTTGTTGATTTCACGTCTCTCTCAGCTGCGCGTTGTTGCACGGTGCGTCCGGCGTCCAGTGCTGAGTGAGATCTCAGTCACCAGAGTGCGAAACGAAGCTGATATTTTTCGATTGAGCGAGGTCCTCTCGCTATGTCCAGATCAGTGATGGGATTTCTCCAATCCGTTATGGCTGCGATCCGGACGCTCTGACTTCGATGAATTCAGACAAGACTCCAGCTTATCACGCGAGTACCGATTACTGTTTTCGGATTCGAAAGTCAAAAACCTTTACTCTTCCAATGAGTCAACTACCAGACATTTTGCTGGAAAGCTTCGACTTGGAAAGGCTAGACACGAGGATGGCGATCATACGAGTATTTCTTAACGACTCACTCCAGGTGCAGATTTTGGACGATGAGGATGATGAGCTGTGGATTATGATTATACGCGTCACCCGGCGAGCCAGTCAAGCGAAGTCAGGCACAGCGCTGTGGAAAAGACCGTTGGAGCAAGCGAGCAACTTACGCGGAAGAAGGCTATTCAGCTTCATTAAGCTTCCTCGGACCCATTCAACTTCGCGTACGTTCAAACAACGCCACTTTCCAGCTGTTTTGAAGCAGTTCCGGAATGTCCCTAAATGATTACGGGAGACGCATCTAGTTTCACGGCGTTTTCCGACGGTGATGGCCGTTCCGAAAGTTTCGAATATGTTGCATGTCCGAGCTTCGGTTCATCGCGCGAAACCGGGAGGCCGACCGCGATTCATTGTCGATGGCAGCACGGAACGTTCTTTCTAGACTACGCCGTCGATATTGCGGGATATGCATGAAATTGTAAACTGGTACGATTTTTCCGGAAACAACGTCTTCCGACGCGACTCTATCACGTTGGGCCTGAGCTCTAATTTCTTGGCCTACCTCGTGCCTGCACTGTGAACTTGTTCCACAAATTTTTGCAGCTCTCCCGATCCGCCTTTCGTGCGGGCAGACGCCTCGAGCTGAGGTTTGAAATATCGGCACGGAGGAAATGGTTGATTTATTCGAGGGAGTTCCCGAGCACGAGAACATGGAAGACACTTCCAAGACGGAGAAAGTGTTGAACCAAGCAAAAGAGCGTAGTAGACTGTAACGTCATCGTTAGCTTCGCGTAGTAATATCACCATCGAAACCAAAATAATCCCCTTGACCGAGAGAAGCCTGCGTAAGCAGATGGAATTCGAGGGGAGCTGTGAATGACTTCTTCGGAGTGAGGAATTCTTCTCCATTCACTCCGTTGGGAAAAGTTCCGCACAGTTCAAAGTGTTTCTAATCGAGCTCCGAATCAACTCGAGAAAGAAGCACCTTCCGGGGCTCTTGACTCACGGACGCATTCAAAGGAATCCGACTCCGATGAGATGCTTTTCAGAGCAATTCGCAATTCGCCAAGTCGTCGACCGTCGCAACATGAGTGCAAGCCACCAGATGAAATGTGTTCTCAACGGCGGAGGGTTTCCGAAAAGCAGACCTTCACAGAACTCGAGAGCTTCTCTGTTGAATTGAGGAACGGACCAGTGAGCGAGAGAAATCAAGACTATTCTGCGAAATATTCGGCCTTACTGCAAGACGACAGAGCCAAGGAAATGGGAAGGCGGCCTCCAACTAATACGGAACGGTAGGTGAGGCTCGGGCAAGGTAGGGTTCGGAGAAAAACTCCACAAATCCAACGATGAACTTCGGAGAGGACGAGCGGTGGAGAGCAGAAGAATTTTAAAAGTTTGAAATTTGATTCGCACAAAGCTTCTCGGTTTTCGGGAGAGATCATCAGATGAAAAGACTTGAATTCTTACCCTTTCTCCTCCGGCAAAACTCACTGTCGTCGGTGGTATTGAATCGTGTCTATTCCAGCTTCTCCATCAGTCTCGATAACTTGCTCGTTCAACCGACTCGAGGAACTTCGGAACAGCTGGCGCAGCTCGTCGCGGTCTCGAGGCTCGAACTGGCTTCAGACCATCGTTGTTGGAACTCGTCTTCGAGAGTTCCGAACCGATTTCCGTTCGCGCGGTCTGTTTTCCGACAAAATGATTTCTACTGTTGGAATAAGATCTCTCGGTAAGCATCAACCAGAAACAGAGGAAAGACTCGGTCCGTATTGTACAACTGCTCCGAGTCTATTTCTCGTTTCGTTTCTCGTCCACTCGCTCTCTACTTTTCGTCATAGTTGTCGATTCCTCGCCCTCTGATCCGCTCAGCCCCTAAAGGGTCTCGGACGGCAGGTATGAGAAATGTGGCAAGCGTAGACGAGGTAATTTAAATGCAAATTCACATCATTCAATATGGCTGAGTCCTCTCAAGCCTTCCTTCAGGTCGTCGGCCGCACTCATCGGTGGTTGAATAGTCAGTTTCGCGAGCTTCTAGCGCCCCATTCCCGCCAGCTCTCACGTATGTACGTTTAGGGCTCATTCAAGCTGAACGAGTCAGCTTTACTTATCTCTCGCTCTCTCTTCTCGACTCCGATGTTTGCCTACAAGCTCTGCTCGCGACCATCGTCTCCGACCTTGGGGTTTTCGTAGATCTGAATGAGCTGAAAAGATATCGCGCGCTTCGAAAACTCTCTCCGGAGCCGTGTAATACGCAACTCGATTCCCAAGTATGCTGTCCGGCGATTGTTCTGCTTACCTTTGGAAATTTACCACCACTTCATCATGATTGGAGTCATCATGTGCCCTTCCCTTCGGCAACGCGCTCTTGTGGAGAATTTCGATTCTACCCCGATTCGCTCGCTGGAATGCTCGGTCCCGGTGCGCGGTTGCTCTTTTGCATGCAGGCCTTGGTCTTGCCTCTGAATATGTCCGTGTGCGGACAGATGGGCGGGCAGGCGGTCGAACTGGCGTGAAGGCGGACGAACGTCAGATCTTGCGAGGTCCGATGTTGAACGAGGAGTGCTTGAACTCAAGCACCACTTGAGCTTCAATTGAATTTTGTTTTGAGTATTACGAGCCAACAACGGGCAAGCGTTGAGCGCGGTCCACCGAGAGACGGTGGCTTTGAAGAGAGATTACGTTGCATAAGTCCGATGCCTCGGTTCCGTGCTCTAGAAAAGCGCATGCCTTAGCTTCAAACGAGCCGAGTGATCGATAGGAGGTCGAACCCGGGAGCGTCATATCGAGCGTGGAGGCTTTTCGTACGGAAGCGAAGCACGAATCGGCAGAAATTAGTTGAAAAGTTTTCGAGTTTAGTTGAGGCGAGCCGTCGGACCTTCAATTGGTATGCTCGGAACACCACAGACTACGTCAGCGCTGGAGAATAGTGGAGAGAACCTGATTTGACGATTTGAAATTCCATAAAACTTATATGAATCTGAGTGAAGGCAAAAATCACCTTCGTCTCTTGCTGCGGCAGCTTTGGCATCGCCTTGGTCGCTGTCCCTCAGTTGACTTGATTTCCCCTTTCGAAATCTCATGTTTTTCCCGATCTGAAAAGTTAAAGGAAAATGTGCTGAAATGATTCTATCCGATTTGACATTATGAAATCACGAAATTGGCCGGCAGGGGCGCTCGGTAAGACACCATATCCCGATTTCAACCAACGCGGTCGTATTTCGCAATTGTCGACGTCGATTCGAGAAATGAAACTGGATATCTGCAAGCCAATACGGAGGCTAAGTTGTGTAATTTAACGATTTCGGACCCATGGCTGCTTCGGTCGGAAACTAACTGGGCCATTGATCACAAGATGTCTTGCTTCTACATCTACATGACTTCTACGGCGGTTTCAATTTTTGTGGAGTACAATGTTTGCATTTGTAAATATTGTGGCCATCAATTGCCATTATAGTCGAAAGTGACATCAATTAATTATTATTCTCGAAGATATGCTGTTATCCCCTTTGAACTCTGAACAGCTCCGTCCATGAAGTTCCCAATCATTTCTGAAATCATTCCTCCCAGCTCTCAGTGAATCCTCGCTCAAATCCGAGCAGCAGGCGAAAGCTTTCGACATTGTAGAGTACATGTGAGGTGCTCGTCGGAATTCAAAGGATCTCCTTCCGAGAAATTCTCCGGCTCTTTCTTTGTTGTTCGGTATACCTGGAAACACTCTGATTTGTTATGACAACAGAGCTAAAACCTCATGAAGCATTGTTTCGTGCTGATGTCTGCTGAAGAATCTTTCCAAGGAATTTGAGCCCTTAGCTAAACATGGAAAAAGCAGATTGATGAGCTCCTCTCACATTTGAGGCCTTCTCCCGTGTGGAAAACATCCGACGAAAAATTTGAGAAAAAACTGTCATGTTTCGGTCGCGGGTTTTCCCACCAATGTTTACGACTCTCCGCGTGTTTCTATCAAGTCTTGATCTAGTTGGATTTTAACATGGGAGGAGGTCTCGGAAGAAACCACTCCGGAGCTTCGCAAGCTATTCGCTTTTTGCGATCGACCTGTCGCTGCTCCGGTATATGCGAACGCAGCACCGACGACCGCACGGACAAACAGCCGTATGTACTTACATACTTACTCAGTCAGATGTATACAGACATGCGCGCTCAAGACGAAACGCTCACGGACGAGCGAGCTCTGTAATTGAAATTCTCGGCAAAAGCAGCAACGATGTCGGAAACTACAGCGCGACTCAGAGTATGAGCAACTCGGGTAATAACCAGACGCGGTTTAGCGGCATCGGCCTCGAGAGGCACGTAGCCACCGATCCAGGCGACCCTCGTGTAGCATCTGACTCGAGCATACCGTGACCTGTCGCGGAGTTTTTCCCGCATCAGAGTCGTTTTCCTCGACTTGTACGACTCATATTTCTTGTAGCTTCCCTCAGCAGATGCTTATGCTGGTACCAAAAAACTCTGATTCGCTCAAACAGTTTCCATGAATATTAAACCGACCTGACAGGAAGCATCTTGTCTGATGTCTCAGTGACATCAACAACTCTCCCACTAAGGAGTCAGTGCATATGGAGTAGCCAAGACCGAGTTTTCTTCTATTCCGCAATCTCACGCGCGCGCGCGCTCATTTCGCGATGCCTTGTCAAGGTTCTCGTATTCCTGTGTATCCCATCGGAGCTCGAAAACTTAGAGAAGGGAACTCGAACACCTCGTGGAAGGAACTCTCATTATATGTTCTTCACCACAGCTGGATTTCACGAAACAGGTCTCGTCACAGTAAGAATTCTTCCGACACGAAAGTCAATCACTGATCCGGTACAGGCACATACTTGACAACGAAACCGTGGAAACGTCAATTTGGGAACTTGACCTCGCCTCTCGAAACTCGAAAATATTCGGTAGCCCGGGCTGGAGCCCCAACCCCCGACGAACATTTCAATCGAAACAGAGTCGTCTTACATTATTTTGTTGGTTTCTCGATCCTATTTCCCTTCTGAAAGCGACTTGCTCATGATTGAGACTTCAGGAAAGAAAACCTGAGCTGGAGCACAGAAGGAGTCTGTCTCCGACTCCAGTCCTCAATGGCGATCCGGATATCGGATGTCGAAGTGAGATTTCAGGTCGTTTGTGAGTCCATGGGTTTACTAGTGATTCCGTGGTCAGGAAATCTTGAATTTCTCTCAGCTCCTCGGAAGCATCTCACTGAGAAGTTTGGTTTTTTTTTGACCTTTGAAAGACGGAACAAATCGTGAAGCTGAGATGATGTGAGGAGCTCTTTCAGAGAGCGAGTGCAATGAGGTTGCGGAACTCCCGAACTTTTCCTTTCTCCCAGATCTTCACGTGCGATTCAGCGTGCGACCTCGACCGACTGCTCGGATACTCAGGAGCCATCGAGGCGAGATGGAAGTCGAAGATTATCTCAAAGATGAGAGGTCAGACGAGTCACCTCGCGAGTTATCCGGAATGACATCATCCACGGAGGGTGAGAACTGTCGCGAATCGGGAGGTTTCAGCATCGCTTCGACGATCCGAAGAAGAGGTACATATTTCAATGCACTACTGCTTGGGCG
Organism: Neoseiulus cucumeris; assembly: GCA_021527715.1. Taxonomy (NCBI): domain Eukaryota; kingdom Metazoa; phylum Arthropoda; class Arachnida; order Mesostigmata; family Phytoseiidae; genus Neoseiulus; species Neoseiulus cucumeris. The sequence continues at coordinate 1,706,378 of JAJSRV010000050.1, read as the reverse complement.
ACTCGATAAAGTTCCTCTTTCTACCTGAGGTATGATAATGCGTCCGGCGAATGGCTCGAACGTTCCGTTGCTGGAAGATCGATCACAAGAGTTGAGCGTCGTCGTCTGCAGAAGTCAACAAGTGGACGAGAGACCAATTCACTGACCCAGCCTACTTAGCCGTATCCTGAAAGCCTCACCGGCTTCCCGCGCGAGTGGCTTCCCATGTTTCTGAGATCATCTCGACTTGAGTGAAAACAGGTCAGACCTCTCACCGCCGTGCCAGTTGAAAAACTTCTGTAGCCTCGCTGGACGCGCATCGAAGTTGAGCCCGCGAGCGAAAACTTTGTCTCATTAAAATTGGCGACCGCGTAAGATGAGATGAAGCATTTCTCGGAGTGAAACTGAATATAACGCCCAACTTGGCCTTTGAGCAATGGAATCGCATAACTATTGAGAGCAAGCCGGCGGGAAGAGGAGAGACAAGGCAGTACCCCTGTGAGGTGATGCAATCGTTTCACTTCCATGGACTGCTGCCCACCGTTCTTAAAGCGTAAGCTTGAGCAAGCCGGTCATCAGCAGTTTACGCAAGTCAGCGTTCCGTAACATCTCAGAATTTTTTCAAAAAGTCTTGACACAATTTCGGTCACGTAAGTTTTCACGGCTGTCCGCTTCGACGTTTGAAAGGATGTCTTTTCAGAAAACTCAGTCGTGTGTCGGTGGTTACGTCAAATGTTCCTGGCCGCCAACATTGCGTGCACCTGCAAGTGAGTATGTCCGAGGGAACGGAGGCGAATTCGACTCCAAACTGTTTGCGCTCCCACTTTCGTGGGATCTACATATGAGCGTTCGAGGTGGAGGCCAATATTTTCGAGAGGAGACGCAACAATGGACGTCTGTTCTCCCGAGAATCGATTCAACTCCAATTTCGATATTCCTCGCTGCGGAATGGATAACCTGGCGCAAAATAACCTCGGGACGAGTCGAAGCTCCGCTTTGGGTGTATGAGGAAACCGCGTGAACTTACACTCAGGACACGTAGTCAAAAAACTAAGGAAAATCGGACGTGGTCATGAAGGTTTTCATCGAGATAATGGAAACCAAATCAATATATCTGTGGATATGGCTCGCGATCGATTGTTGCGTTCGACGACAGAGAAACTTTCCCAGACCTGGAAACTCATTCTAAAACTAGCTCGGAATGCGAGCTCGGGGAACACTTCTTCGAGGACGTCGCGTCGTTGGTCGCCATCGTGTCGTAGACGCAGCTCATTCGCAGACAAACAAGTTCTACAACGCAGCATCGTGAGAGACGGGGCGCCGCTGAGGGAACTTCCATTCCAACTCGTTTAATTACTTTCTTCACTCCGAGCCGTTCTTTTTGAACTTGAGTTTTGATCCTCAGCTTCGAAGTTTCACCCGCCCACGCACTTGCTAAAAAGCACTTTTGAGTTCGTTTCTCTCGAGTAGAATTCTTAGGGCGCATTTCATGAAAGTTTCCTCTCACCGGGAAGAAGAGACCAGGCTCTCGTATTCGTATCTAGTTACGGACAGTGTTCGCTTTGATATTCCTGAGGATTCCCCGATTTGGTCCGTCGTATACGGAATTTCCGTGGTGTAGGATAGGAGGGGGCGTTCGGCAAACAGCGATCACCATCAAAACTAATCAGGGGCTCGAGCTCCTCGACCTAATTGAACTCGAATTTGAGTGGAGTTCAGAATCGGAACGGAAGAGGTCAAGAATTTAGTTACGAAACGACTGCGGTGTCGTCCTTTTACGAAATCTCGAGATACGCTTACGGCCATGCATCTAAAGATTGTGCTCGAATAGGACCAAATACGGAGTTCAAGAATATCTAAAGAGTCCGCGGGGATTCGAGTTCAAAAGTTTGATGAAGTTGGAGTCACTCTCATCTAGTCTTCCATTCATATCCAATATATTCGATTCCTCTCTTCGAAATTCTAAAATCTTTTCCGCTGTCAATTCTTCATGAGGTTTAGCGAAAGGTTCTTTCGAAGGAAAAGATGCTTTATCAGCAATTCGGTTCTGTAATACAACCTACGTGGTTTCGAAGTGTGCGACTTCCTCCTTTACGCAGAATTTCTTCCAGATTCCGTGTATAACATAGAATGTCAGTTGTCGTGGGGTTCCAGCCTTTGTATGGAAGACATCGCAATCGTTTGTTCGCAGCGAAGGTCTACGCTCGTTGGCGGATTCTTCTTTGATATGAGTGTGCCTCTGTACGCAAGTGCGTGTCCATGTGTGTCTGCGCAAAGCGATTGTTCACTTGAATTTGTTTACTCAGGGGCCGTTGGACGTATTCTTGGGAGATTGTTTTCCCAGAGATGCGCAGGAACGCACCGAAATTCAGCATCCTACCGAAAACACGTCTGCGGAAATATTTCTCCCGCTAAATATGATCCGGGCAAATATGGACAAATGTAAGTTCTTCCGCGGCGCAGGACGGTGATATAATCTCGTCGCAAGTCTCAAGTCAAGTTAATTCAGAGAATCGAAGATGAATGACTTCTAACGGTGGAAGTTTTAAGTTTTCGCATGGGACTCGGACCCACTTGAGCCCTTCCTTCCCAGGTGGAAAGACCTTCCGGAGACCCTTTCCCATTCCGGGACCTTTCCCAGTTGGTCGGCGGGAAAGCTTGGGACCCATCGCCAGCAAGCTCGAATAACGTCAGACACGTGCGGATCCTGGGTCGGATCATCACTAACTCTCATAGGCAGGTCAATTCGGAAACATAGAGAGTGGGAGAGCTTCACACAGATGGAAAGTTAACGAGAAAACAAACGCAACGAAGCTTCCCGTACGCATGAAGCCACTTTGGAATGCAGGCAGGCTCCGCACTCCCGGACTTTCAGTGCACCCGCTCGAGTTGTTTTTAGTCGTTTGTGTGATGTTGTCTTCATCTTCACCGTACCTGAATGTGAGTTTAAAGGTCTCAGAGCAACGATTCCGCCGGCTTGGAGGGATAACTATGATTGCCCCGTCTTTAGAGCCGAGACTTTCGATGACTGAGTGCTAGAACTCGGTCCCTCGAACAAATTCCCCTGCATCCAGATTTCAACCGTTATCGGAGAGGAAGTTCTGTATCTTTCGGGGCGGAGATTCCGTTTTGACAACGATTCGACCTGACCCAGGTACTCAACTGGGCGGAGGAGGAGATTCGTTCTCAACTCTGTCTTGTTGTCATCGAGCTCCTTATTTGTTCAATGAGCAGAACTCTCGGATCTCCGAGGGTGAAGGAACACGGTTGCGGTATGGAACGGCCAAAAGAGAGTTTTGGCTCCAGGCAAAGATCCTAATTCCGTTACAATGTCAATCTAGAAAACCGCATGTCGAAAAATCTAGAGAAATTCACTCGTACGTGGCCCAAGAAGGAGATCGATGGAGTTCCGAAGTGTGGGATTGAAAGGAACTTTAATATGTTCGTCATTCTGAAATTTCGTGACGAAGCACAAACTTATATCCTGAAAAATTCCGGCTGTTTTGAACGTTGTCGAAAGTTGGGGCCGGCGTTTCACAACCGGCTTTCTGAGTGATGGGGCGATCTCAATATGAGTTTGTTCGCTTGTTCCAGGTGATCAATCATGTTTGATAGTCGTTGAATCTAGTGGCTAGATTCATTCAACAGCGGTGGATCCGTTTCGTGAAATTGATGCCGAGCGGCGTCGGAATCTAGATCTCTTTCTGTGTTTAGTGCCCGTCAGAACCGCCGACGCCAATACCAGCAGCAGCAGCAGCAGCGGCGGTGACCGCGGCGGTGACGACGACGACGGCGGCGGCAGCAGCAACGACGTTTAGGACGTTTATCACATTGTTCTTCAGATCTGCAGTTCACCACGCAGCCTTCCGCCTCAAGCAGTTCGCCACTCGGTTCCCCCACCCCGGATCAGTTGTGTTCCTACTTTGTGTTATTCCCCGCCGCCACAGTTAGCCGCGCCGTTCGACCTCAAATCCTTCACCAATTCGTGTCGCTCCGAGCAGTTCTCTACGAGCAGCTTGCCGCGTTTGTTACCAGGAGAAGGAGTGCACCACGTTTGTTAGCAATTCACCACGCACCATCGGTCGCCGGCCGCCGCGGAGTCGGCGAACAACACCTGCCTGTTGAGAGTTGGACGTTTAGGAGGATCCGAGTTTGTGTTGTGAGCGTAGTGACGAACAAGTCTTTGTGTACCTTCAAGCAGCAAGTGGTCAGCAGCTCCTGCAGAAGAAAGGAGCTCGCCAACGACTTCTAGGCTCGTCCGATAGAGAGTAAAGTTTCAAACTGCGTTCGGCTGCAGTTCATCGGAACTGCTGCTTAGGCGTCCGCGATGAATTTATTTGACCCACCGGTTTACGTGGTGCGAGTGACGGCAGGCATCGGGACCTTACTATGGCTTTTCACACTATTATCTCTGACACACGGTGAGTACCCGAGGTATCAGCTTTCTAAGCGATTAATCATAATCACATGCAGAGAAAGCTCGTTGCAACGAATAGCGTCACAACAGACTTCCGATACACCGAACTGCGAATAAATTCTCACTCAGCTGGCCTTTCATCGGGTACGATGTCAGGACGAACTTTCGTTACAAGGGACAAGGGATTCTGTCGATAACGAGCACCTGCTATATCGGTTGTCCATCAAACATTCTTCAAATGCAACATCGACGCTTCGAAATCCATGGAAGTCGACGTCTTTGTTTGAGACACATTCTAAACTCGATGATCTCACAAGATATCGAGTCAATCCCTCAATGAAAGCGTTTCGACCCGTTATCTGCACTTTTAATGATTTGGGACACAACAAAAAAACGAATCAGCATAAGAGAACGGAACGCTGGAAAGCCTAGGTCGTATTACTTGTATTCATTCTGTTGGAGTTCCCGGAGGAATTCTGGTCTCGCATTTGAATGTATTTATCCAATTGGACCCTAACATGATTCACTCGATTCATCTTCTCTGCTGTTCGAGAAAAGCGGTTCTCTTCTTCGTTGTGCTTGGGATGCGCTCGCAATGTCTAAATTTGGACTCCAACTGCACTCGAACCGCATGTTCATCCGATTTTCGCTCGCGCTCCAACGAGCCCCCAACAGATCAACAGGCACCAGACTCGGCAAACAAACGAACGAACGTGCAGGCAAACCTAAAAGCACAAGATTTCCCTAAACTGCTTCTCTGTTCAGCAAATTCAGTTCCAGCCCCGAGGGGGAAACCGAACGAACGAAGCAAGCGGGGATCCACACATAGAAAAAAAAGAATCCGACTCAAGTTCGTCGAGTTCAAACGACGGAATGAACTTGCTTCCGCCTGTCACGATCACGCAGCTTCGAAAAAAACGTCGAGTTTCTTGTGTCGTGAAGGAAAAACTTGCTCCAGCAAAGAGAAACCAGCCTGACGTATCGTGAGTTTTCCCGTTACTCGTCCAGAAAGACTTTTGTCTACCAGACGACATGGTCTCTCAGAAGCGAGATCGAAAACGAGTAAAGGAAGCAGCCAATGTTTGTCGAATCTTGGAACTGCAACCTTGGGTCTCAGGGTTCTAACAATGTTCCCGTATCAGCTGATCTATTGGACCGTTCCGTTACGATCGCGGTTGTCATCGTGACAATCCCGGGCGGAGTTCGAATCTTCGCCGGGCGGTTTCGACTTTGCTGGGCAATTGCTGAAATAGGTATTTTCTCCCGCTTGTTGGGTGTGCATTGTCCTCGGCTCATGTTGGAGTTCTCGCTCCCCGATAATAATTGTTCACCTTGTGAAGGAGATTCCGCGTTTTCCTCCGTGCCTTGTCCACGAGCGGAAATAGGAGCTATCACGGAGTCTTCGTCACGTCGTATGTCTTGGAGTTTCTGCAGTCGCTTGTGTGACAAGGTTCGCCGTGTCCATTCCGCGGCGGTCACTACTTCGGTAGTTCGCTTGTTATGGCTCCACAGCTCGTCGCTTCAGCAATTTCGTCCCCCGTTCGTTTGTTTTTCTTCGCTCTCGCTTGGACAACAAGCCTCAATATCACTCGCTCCCTTGCCTGTACGTCTCTACGCTCGCTGAAGCGGGATGTCTCCTTTATGCCATCTCGCCAATATTGTATCGCTTGTACCCTGGATGGACCTTTGGAAGTGCGTTTGTCTCCTTCGCTGAGTGAGCATGACGACACTGCGAACTGGGTCGCGGAAACTGATCTTGAACTCCGACTCTGCTTCTACGACTTATGGATCTCAGAGTTGAGCTCAGAATCCATTCGCCAGAAAAAAGGAGCGAAGGCTGTAGTGCTGTAGAGAGATATTCAACAATGTTATTCATTATGCGCGAGTACTATTTCGCGTCCAGAAAAACTTTTCGATACTTGTTCCGAGACTTTCTGAACTACGTTTTCCAAGAGCGGGATCCTCCGCCCGGCTTTTGATTCGATCGGTTATTTCCGCCCGGCACCACATATGAGCACGACAAAAAAACCGGAGGAATCGAGATCACTGATGCTGAGAGAGGGAGATGTAGTCCCAAAAGAAGGAACAAGGCTCAGCCAGGAACCCGAGCCGTTTCCTTCCACACGAGAAGTGAACCTCCTAATTGGTTTAGGTGCCTTCTATTATGCACTCGCAACAGCGGATAGCCTCGAGCTCCACAGTCCAGCGTCTTCAGGTACTCATGATATGATGAGGTTTATTAATTCATTGACCAATGAGTGGTAATCTTCAGTTTGATCCTCGAGACAAATGAGTCGAGTGATGTTTCCGACGTGTGTCCACATCCGAGTGTTTTCACGTAGTTGCAACTTGGAAAGGGAGGGACAGAGGAAGGGGAAGCCGTTGACCACTCGAGAGGACTGGCTGACAGGGAATTCCGGTTCGGAAATGTGATCAGTGCTTCCATGTATACTCATGACACGTATGTTTTTGAGGAGGAAACACAAGATCAAGTGGCCACTACCGGTTGATATCGTCGATAACAAGCTGTAGGTAGCGGGCCGCGGCCGTGGGTAGCGTAGCTCGGATGAACGGCCGGCGGGCGCCCGAGGCAAGCAGGCGACGATGCGGCCGCTACCTCATCGCTGGAGCAAGCCTCGGAACCTCAAACGCAGGGGATGAGATCATATTCGGAGTGGGTGTGCGTGTACGTACTCTGTAATTAGAACGATATCACAATGGCATGTTCGTCAAAACCACACTTTCGATGTCATTTCAGAGGCGAACTTTCGGTTAGAATTCTGGAGTTAGTGCTTCCCGTCTCCTTTCTCCAAATTCTTGAGAGTGTCAGGCTTGTAACCCTTCAAATAACTCTCGGATTCTGAAAGCAGTAGCAACAGCAGCGTAGGCACTTTTTTTTATAAATTCTCTCGAGTAGGAGGGAGATCTGGCGGCGAGTTTCCGAAAGGGGCAGACATTGTCACAAGCTTCGGAATCGATTTCGGCGGTAACTAATTCTCGTTCTGAATTTCGTTCTGAATTTTAGTCCGCTTTCGCTATTGGAACTTTCAGCAAGACACGTTTCAAAAGCGTTCCATGTTTGCCAATGTGTGAAACTCTGTGTTTGTGTAGTTGGAGCAACAGCCGCTACGCCAATGCGCGCATTGACGGGGCCAGCTCATCCCCGGACTCAGAATGTCTACTGAAAGGACGACTGTATCCAAGACTGTTCGTCTGTGAATAGACGCGAGGCCGAAGACTCACTCGTGACGTTCCGCACGCTTCTTTTCTTGCTGTGACGACCAGAGCGAGAAACCTCATGATACATCGTGATCGTGCGCATCGCTCTCGGGTCTTAGAAGCGATGGTCCAACTTCAGCGGCCCAAATCGTCCGGGAGTCTCGGGAGTACCTCGGAGTAGTCACCCTGAAGGCCTTGTCCATGCAGACTAGTGCCCTTCACGCGCTCGTGGAACCACTTCGAGTGATCCGTATTCGACGCGCGTGGATGATTGTTGACGTATTGCAGACTATTGTGGACGAACTGAAAGCGACGCGGAACGATTGTACACTGCTGTCGACTGACTGACAGTCACATAGGCGACCGGGCGGGCGGGCAGAAAGGGAAAGCCAGACTTGGGCAGACTAAGATACCTACAATGCCGCATTCAAGGAAAGACCCACGCCTGAAGCGAACAGGAACACATCGTTCACTCTTCCCTCTATGGTTGTTTTGTCGGTTCGTTCGTTCGTTGTCTTGTTTACCAACATCTGTATCGGCAAGCAGTCAACGTCTGCAGTACCAACATCTGCAGCAGCAATCCCGCCTTCGTTCTATAACGAGTGTGCTGCGACTTCTTCTCTCCGCTGTTCACGAACGAAAGCGGTGTGGTGTGCGCAGCACAATCGTGTGTCACTGTAATCTGCGAAGGTCACAAACGGCAGAGATTTGCCACTTCGTTCTACAGCCTGAGGAGTTCGAATGGCTCTGATTTCACTCTGCAGCACGGGAAGGAGTCTCCGAAGAACTCGGTCGAAGAACCTGCGCTACACAATACGGGTTTATTGACCAAACGAAAGATGGAACAATTTCCTCGTGGGAACCCAAGTCCGAGCGGTCCTCCGAGAGATTTCCCGCTCTTCTGAAAGCGGACCCACCTCTACGCGGGTCAGAGAGCAGCCTAAACGAGATGCTACGGACAATTAGGCGTGCCACTCCCGCGGCTTCTCTCCAACAAACCCCCATGACCATAATACGCAATACTATCTACGCCGCGGAAGTGAAGGCAAGCAGAACACCGTCCTCAACTCTTCTTCGAGATCAACCGAACGAGAGTTCGAGAAAACGGAGAAGCCGCCTGTAGCGTAAAGATGGAAGGGCAAAGAGACAGAGGTGTGCCGAAGCACGACTTGTGATAACGAGGCGGTCCTGAGTGTCTACAATCAGACTCAAATTTCATGCGATTCCCACTTTGGGAACAGGCACACATTAGTGTCGAGAGCTCTCGCCGCAAAGTCTCATCGTTCAATGGTCTCTCGGGTGTTCTTCAATGTTCGATGGTCTCCTGGGAGTTGTCATGAAAATATGTCCTTTGCGGTGACGACAGTTCAGGAGAGCAGGAATAACTACAGGAGGATTTCGATTCGATCGAAAATCGGAAAATGAGCTTCAGACCGGGATGGACAAATTCACACCGCACGTTTGGGAAGATGCGAAACTGGGTTTATAAGAAGGCAGACTCCTCAATTCAGAGGAGTTTGTCAGTTCAGGTGGGTTAATGGCTTCTTAGAGCCACGGAAACCGGGACGGGCCATTGATTCCAACTTGGAGCACTTTTCAGGGCTTCCAGGGTCGTCGCCTCATGCGAAGTGGCGCCGGTTCCTCCAAAGCTTCGACGGCGAGGCGAATCGAGTCCGGTCAAGCATTAAATATTAATGCAGCCTAAGGGTGGAAGCTATTTGCGAACGCTGATACTCAGACGAGTGCGCACCGCTCTCGTTCCCAATGAGTCGTCTAAAGAATTCGAGAAGCCACGCAAAAGTCTACGAACTCGGTCGCCGCTGCAGTCAATGATGTTGCTGCTGTTCTTGACGGGCACGCACTGCGACATTTTTCAGCGGACTGCCGATCGTTCACGACGGGTTGCCTGCGTCCGGATGAATTTCCCAAAACTGAACAAAAACCGTCCGGATCTCTGATCGGCGAGCGCAGGGACGCGAGAACGAACTTCGCTGCACACGATGAGCGTATCCACCCGACGATGACCCAATCAGGTGAGGGCCGAGCCGATTCTTCAGGAACCGGTCACTCTTTCGAGGGGATTGGCCGTCGTTGAGTCCCTGCTGAAGCAATCATTCATTGACTTCACAACGGTTCGGTCCAAACTGGATCGAGGAAAAACATCTTCACCGATTTCGTAGGGCGGGATTCCAACGAAATTCGAATATTTTTTCCATACCGGGAGGAACCACAACTCGTGTTCTCAGGTTTGTTCGAAGGCCCGATTCTGCTTCATCTGAAGTGAGATGTTGGCAGAGCTTATAAGGGTGATCTTTACAATGACTACGAGTTGGTTTTTGTGAAATTGTCCGTGGCAGAGCGTTCCAGTGACCTACACCTAGGTTTCCACAAACGGATATTCAATAACTTATCGATCGGAGCGTGGTCTTTTGTATCTTTTCGGCGAGAGTGAATAGTGCCGCAATCAGTTTCTAATCAGGTACTTGCTTCGAGGTCTCCGTGTGTGGGGGGGGGACTCGAATAAATATCGTTCAACAACTCGAGTTTGAGGCGCTCTCCTTAGTAACGTTCTCAGTTCTATTGTTCTCCTGAGTAGAACGTCTCAGATCTCCTCACAATGGCCTGAACTCCTTTCAAATCTCGTGGACTCATCAAGTTCCCTTGTCTGCCGGAATCTGTGTGCACAATCTTCTTCGCCACTAAATAGACATAATTTCGCAGCGTATTTGAGCCTCGAGTTGGAAAAGCCATCGTTCCGTCGAAAAAGTGAGCATCCTGCCGATGCAGAGCCAGGTACGAGGGACGTCGAGCTCCGTAATCTCCGTCCAGCGCTCCTAATGGAGGATCCGACAGCGTTATGGAGTCGAAGCGGGACGGCTGGACCAGGAATCAATATTTGGATGCATCGAGATTGAAGGCCAGACAGCTTCTGTTCGAGCATGGGAACACGATTCGACAACAATCGCAACTCCGCGCGCGTTCTCGTTCTTGGTGCCCATGAATTTCCGTTGATACGGTCGGAAAGTAGGCAAATGGACTCCCGTCATTCAGGGACCACTTCGACGAATCCATTCCGAACTTCCTTGAGTGGTGGAAAACGCGGCCGCGAAAATGAAAGTCAAACTTGGTGTAATAAACTGCCGTTTCCATAAGAATTGAAGTAAATCGTGTGACCCTGATTCCAACTCAGCAAGCGAAACTATAAGCTTGGGCACGATGACGAAATCAACTCCACAACCACTTCCACGTGGAGATGTCTCGTGCTTGATCATCGCGGGAGTTGTTTTCCAACTCAAGAAATGGGACGACATCCTGTTAACCAAAACTCGAGGAGGCTCGGTTCTCTACCTCCCTCAAAGCAATTATGGTGGACGTTTTGGAAGCCGTTCTCGTAATCTTAGACAAACCGGGGGTCGAGTAAACTTCGTGGTCACAGAATAGTTTTCGCTGAACCTAATCCCTTAAAAGTTGTGCAGAGCGGGTCGACGTCCGGTGACAAAGCTCATGTCACCTGCTCTCATCCGGATCTGCCCTCACGAATCGTAGATGATTCTGAGAGAAGAATCGGTCGCGAGAATGAGGAGAATCTAACGAATCCACTTTAATCTGGACCTTAAAGAATGGGACTCGGATTGTAGACACGGTTTTAGCGTGACGAGCGCAGGGGGAATATTCAAGAAAAAGAGTGAAAACTGTGAGAATAATACATTTCGTGTGAGTTCTCTCCACGGACACCCTCTTGTACTGCGTCAAGATAAATTGAGCTCATATTTTTACTCGGGATGGACCACAACGGAACGCTCCCGCAACAGTGAGAAACAAGTGGGGTAATGTAGCCGACATTCCTGCAGTAGAGGAAGCCCACCGGGGGGACGGATAGAACAGCGTCGATATGGAAAACAAGAGAGAGTACATCGAGCTCAAATTCATCGAACAGTATGTCGTTGATCTTCGATGAGGACACCTAGTTGAAATTCACGCTCCCTGCCCGCCGCAAGGGGCGAACTTCGACGACTTTGCGACTCGGGTTGAGGATTCGTTGGCGATCACAAGTGACGGTCCGACGGTCGACTTATTATCAGCAGAAGCAGAGATTCGTTTACGGAGAGAGAACGGATCACCGTTTGGAAGTGGGTTTTATCGGAATGTAGGGATCGAAGGCAGGGAACAAGTGCCGGGAACTCATTTGTACGTCGTCAGGTCGGCAAATACTCACTCTACTTAGTCCCATAGGTGCATTTAACGTTATCGCCACCAGCGAGCCTGCTCGCTCACCGACGCAAAGATCTCTCCACCTGCTGCTGGCCCGGCGATCGCTACCCACCTGCTCAGCCGCTCGTCTCCCCTACTTTGATTCGAGAAGCCATCAGGGAATGCCGCCGGATCACAGCCGTAGCGCTTGATTCGCGATTACATATCCATGCGGGCTGGCAGGCGGACGGGTGGAAGAGTCCGTTTCGCCGCGGGGCTTCTCCACTTTTGCAGAAGTTCATTGTTCCAGATGACCAAACAGCGAATTTTCGCGTCTGATCTCGATCCGATCGAATCTGATCACGTTGCGTGGCTCCCCAACACTTACACTCGGCCGGCACGACCTCGTCTACGGTTTGATCCCAAATCGAATCCGCTCGTTACCCATATCCGAGGCGCATCTTGCTCCCCGTTTCCGCGCACGAAGTGTAGCTTTCCTCAGCATCGCTCGTTTAGCCAGTATCGTGCTCTCCATTTTTGACCTTGGCTCCTACCGGTGTTGCGTTGGTTCTTCACTCCGCCCCCGGTAGCAGTGGCTTCCCATCCAGGTTTGTAAACAGTCTCGCCAACAGCGCTCCTTCCGCCGGATTCATATAATGTAATGCTTATGCGGAGAGATCCAATGCAGTGAACAGAGCGTAAAAGACGAACCAGCGAGGCTATATTTAGGATGCTTACCAGCGACAGGATTTCATTAAGCAAAGTGAAACATCGTGCTAGCTTACATGAACATGTCGAACTGACTCGGAGTCTTCGCCCAGAAAACGTAAACAGAATCTCTTTATCTTCCGTCTGCTCAGAAAATGGCCAAACGAGTCGAAACTGTTGTTCGGCCGGCACTCACCTTGGTGCCTCTGCTTCTCATCGCTCTTTTCTACTTGGTCGCGTTTGCAAGCGAGCGACCATTCAGCGGACACCATACATCTCTGCGTTAATTGGAATTCATACGTCTCCGCATATCTGGCTACCTTACATACATATATGGCTCATTTGTTGAGCCACAGCATTAGCAAAGCATGATGCTCGCTGACTTGCTCGACCATTCAGCTCGGTCGCCGCGAGTCGTGCGCCTTCATTCACCTCCGCTTCATTCGCTTACGACTGCGAACATCTGCTCATTTTCGTTGCTTCATGTAGCGGCCTGCTGCTCATGATAGGAGTGCGCTAGGACAGCTTTCGGACACGGACTGTTCGTAGGAGTCCGTGCACGTGCCGAGTGAGCTCCCGATCAGCAGATGACGCGGACGTTGACCACTACTCATGTCAATGTTGCCCACTGACATTATGCATCGTGCACAGGACCGCGACTCCGAGTTTGTTGTTGGCGTCCGGGCCAAACCATTCGGAATGAGTGAGATCCGAAAACCCTCGCCCTCGTAGACGATCTGTACTCTTGTTTGCGGGGATAGAGTCTCGAGCTGGAATTTCCTCGGGATCGTGTTCGATGGAGTGGAGTGGAGTGGGGGATTTTGCAGCCTCAGCTTGCTGTGCCAATATCGCGGTTCATTTTGATGGGGGATGTGCTCGCCGATAAACGATTCCGTTTGTTAAGATCTCGCCCTTTGGAGTGAGGCGAGCTGAGTCAAGCACAAATACCAACTGGGTAAACAGACATTTCAGCAGAACTTTCCGTCTACCGAGCCAACACCTCAATGCAATCTAGACAGCCGAGTCAACAGTAAGTCATAAAAACGCGGGAAATCTCTCCTCTTTTGCTTCAACGGAATTTTCCTGGAAAACTAAAGTGGAACTTTTCGACCGCGTCCGAGCGGTAAAGAGTTTTCTAGGGGCGTGCTGAAGCATCGAAAAAGTTCGATTCCATCCTTCATCCGTTTCCTCACATCGAGCTCGTACCTTGGAGTCTCTTCGGAGGTTCATTCTCTCGCTGTTGCCGATTCTAAAAAACTTACATTTGACAAACCTGATCCAGGGTTGTCGACCTCAGCGAGACGGGACCGTTTCTGACAGGAAGTTTTCTCTCGTGGCACATTCGGTGAAAAATTCGAAAATGAACAGGGCTTCCGGAGGACTCCGAGCGAGATCGAGGATCTTTGAGTTGTGTCCAAACGTGCACTCTCGAATCGTCTTGAAGATTTGTAAAAGACATTTTTGATTCTTAATGAGGAACTCGTCTTCGGTGGTTTGAAAGTATTTCGATATGGGGCAAGTGCTCAGCTTGAGCGCTCCGGATACAAAACTGCCAAATAGTCCACTCGAATCGGCGCTTTGTTGGAGACTTCATCGGAACGCGGAAATTCGTCCAAATGCAGTCTGTGCGTGAGCTCCGAGAGCTCCTTGCTGCGCAGGAATCGAAGCCGTCGCAGAGCCCATGTGAAAAGTTCTTCGAGTAGCCCCGAGCGAATGAATGCTCGTACGGATGAAGTGGAAAGCTACGGGGAATCATCGAAGGTCGATGAGTGTTCTGCAGAATCTTTCTCAAAACACAAAACGCACGACCTACCCCTGTCGGGACGAGTCCGATGACAAATGTCGGAGATATTCGCCACTGCGACTCCTCTTGAGGGAAACCTCCGCACGTGCTGGTGTCCGGTTTCCAAAACATTGGAGGAACCCAAGAAGCGGTGACAGAAAACGACGGGTCCAGTGGTTGGAACGCGCGGTCTTTTTCCGCTCCTCTCGGATTTCGATCCTCATGGGATTTTCTCAATGCTTCCCATTTGTGATTTGCTGCCCCCGCTTGAAGGCGGCTCGCTGTCTGTCATCTATCGTGTCCTGCTCGTGAATATGTTCTCAACGTTTCGAGATCTCAGATCAAGAATCCTTTCAAAAGGCAGGAGAACAGGTATCCGGAAAGGCCACGGGGGAAACGAAGATCGAGAGCAGAAAGAATTTCTGAGATTGAAGACGGAAAAGGAAAAGCAAATGAGGAAGAAAGATAATTTATTCAAGGACAATGAGCTGCTGAAAAGAGAGTCGAACTCATTGTCTGCGCTCGATGTGCGAATCCCTCCTCCAATCGTCGGGAAAGAATGGGCCAATTATCTTGGAAAGGGTGTCGAGAAAAGATTGACCTCATCGATGACTGATTTCAGGGAAGTTGTCACCGCGTTCTTGGGGATCTTGCATACGGGAATCGAGCCGAACCAAGTCCGAGTTTCTCGAGTCGAGATGATCTTATGGAGAGAACGATAGCTTGAGAAATATTCGCGAACGCAAGCATGAACGCGAGTGGGCTCGTTTCATGTAGGCGAGTATCCGAAGCTCTAGGAAGTATTGTAGCCGCCGCACGAAACTTGGCCCAAGCGTGCCAGGGTAGGAGGAGCTACAGAGTCCCAGCGGAATACGTGCTTCCTCTGCAAGGCTGTTAAAAGTAGTGAAACTACTGTAGGAAAAGGAACCGGGGGAAAAAACGGAAGCCATTCGTTAGCTGA
Organism: Neoseiulus cucumeris; assembly: GCA_021527715.1. Taxonomy (NCBI): domain Eukaryota; kingdom Metazoa; phylum Arthropoda; class Arachnida; order Mesostigmata; family Phytoseiidae; genus Neoseiulus; species Neoseiulus cucumeris. The sequence goes on along the minus strand of JAJSRV010000050.1, from coordinate 1,691,120 downwards.
GTTTCCTCGGTCGCTTTCGCGCGCCGACAATCTCTTTGGATTGTTTCAACGGTGTCGCTGCGAAAATACTCCCATGTAACTGAAATGCCAAAAAGCGAAAGCGATCAGAAACTCTGGGCGAGATAGCCCAGGTGAGAGAGTACTAAATCTAACGCGTACCTCGCGGCTCGCAAACCAGATTCCAAACCAGCTCTTAAGTCTAACGACAGTTTCACGTGTTCTCGTAACAGCTTGGACCGAGCTGTCTCCCGGACAGCGATGCGTTGTCGTCGCATGTCCTCAACGTAGGTATTTCGAATCGCCGCACTTTTCCCGAATTCGGATCTTTACTCCTAAGATTGGGACGTTGGCCGCATAGTTGAACACTAGCGTTCCCAGTCGCGCTTCGCTGCGACAGTTCATTGGGCGGCAGATTCTTCTCCGCGAGAGTTGAAGTTCTGCGCCGAAGCCGAGGACTCAGTGCCCTGAACTTTCCTTTCGTAGATTAGGCAGAACCTAAGTTTCATAGCAATTAGCCGGATTTCACGATATTCCAATATCAGAAATCTGCGTCCAATATCACTAGTTTCAAAGGTGTCCCGAATCTCTCCCTCGGAGCTGCTTGATGACTAAAATGAACACGATTGACCACTTGGCATCCCTTTGGTCACCGTTCTTACTTGTCCTTTCACACAACACAGCTGGTCAGTCTCGTTCTTGAATCTCATCGCAAAACAGAATCTACACTGAGTATCCATCTTCCCGATCTGAACACTTGAATGTGCGCCGTAATCAAACTCGGGATCGTAATCTAACGCAGCGCATTTATGTCATGGAATGTTCCACTCGTGTGGTCCTTCTCCTCTTTTCGGAGGGAGTCCACCTGCCTATCGCTGATCGTTTTTGAACCATTCTAGACTTTGGGCAACTCAATAAAACGCCAGAACGAACTGGCTTCTTATCGATCTCACAGAGTCCTACCGTCAGTTTTGGACTTCGTTTCCAAAGTCAATTGGAAGTCAATCACTCACAGATCAGGTTGACAGCTTCTCAGCTACACCATAACGATAACGAAGTGCCACAAAACTGGACGATTTTCGGTGTTAAATCTCCGAAAACGCGTCCGTTAAGTGCATTTGGTATGCAATACCCTTCCTCGCAACCATATCCACCCCTCCCACAACTTTCACCTTCAACGGATCCCTAGTGTTCAAGATCATCGAGTCGGAAACGCCGATGTCGACAAACGGACTTTCGTTTTTATAGGTGTAGAAGATAGAAGATGGGGCATTCATGCACTGTAGGATCGGAACTATTTTACAAAATGATATCGTAGGTTAAAAGATATTCTCGAACGATTCGACACGAAGCGAGTGCAAAAACTCCGGATTGTGTTGTTCCGGGATACTTTTGAGCCAAACCCTGACCTGGGTAATGACTTACAGCTCCTCAAGATGCTTCTTTTCTCGTCTTTAAACGTTGCCCCGCGGATTAGATGTCGGCAAAAAGGTCGGCTTCGTCCAATTTTGGTCAAATCTTTTCGTTTTTATTCGAGGCTCCGTTCTCCGGAGGAGAGCTGCGACGGGCGGCCGCCCGCCAGCTGGTTATGAATATTTCAGAATGTCGGTTACGTAAGTGGGTTTTGCAATTCGGAGGATTTTATCTCACGGGAAACGACGTGGTAACGAAAATTTCACAAGAAGCTATCTTACGAATATCCCCCATCTCAAAGGGATCACCGTTCTGTGTTCCGCCAGACCGGTTGGGTGTTGGAGATGATGCAAAGCAAACGCCCGCCACCGGAGATGCCTTTGATGCCGTCAACTTCTTGAAATTCAGTGACTTAGAGTCTGATAGCGGCACACAACTAGACTTTTACATCAAAGGCGAGAGACTCGGATGAGATCTTGGAGAAAAGTTGTGGAGCAATTAGGTTTCTACACTCGGAGGGACGCTTCGCAGTGCTTTTCTCATGAGACGGGATTTGTCAAAAGAAGTGGCAGCAATATTCAGCGGCACACTGACCGTGTCATCACTCATCACATGAATTGGTGTCCTCGTTCATTTTCTGGATGTTGTTTACTCATCGATCGCATTCGTTCATGAATCGGACCTTGAAGTCAGCTAGTGGACTGAAAACATCTGTCTGGACCGAAGGTGGTTTCCCGGACTAATCGCATTCTGCTATCTGTATTCGAATGTCTCGAATCAACTGATTCTTTCGCGACTCTGGAAGAAATCTCCATTTGATCGTTCGCTGCTCCGATTTTTAGAAACGCTTTGGAGACGGTCAGAGAGAATAGAAGATGCGGATCTATTCCTTACATGAAGGAAAATTTGAAAATCGGACATTCCCGTATGGTGTTCCGCGAAACCACAGTGGATAGGTCTTTGATCTCATCGAGCCACGAGCCGCGAGAACAACCAGCGGACGAAGTGATGAAGGTTCCCGGTGACAAAAAATGTTCGATTTCGATGCTGGAAAAACGTGATTTCAAATTCTAATGATACCTCGCAAAGTTTACAATCCGTCTCCAAGAAACTCAACAGACTTCAAGTTGGGCATGCAAAGCGAAGCCCCACTCGAAATCGAGTCGTTGCATCTCACGATTAGCGAGCTCTGCTATAGAAGCACAGTTTGAGGGGAAAGACGTAGAGGAATACGCGAGATAGTGGTCGAGCCGTAAAACGGGCGAGCGGGATAGCTTTCGACATTGCGTGGCCCATTACGTTCGCAACAAAGTCTGTTCGTCTTTCTTTTTGTGATGTCTGTTTCTGAGGCTCGTCTATCTCAACTGGCACGTCCATCAGTTTGGCTGGTACAAGACCACATAGAGTCTGACAAGGGAAAGAGAGCGTGCGTTTGGAGATGAATGCCAAGAAGACAGAGGCGGACCTCGAGTGATTGAATCATACAAAGAGCATATGGCATCAAGAGACAAGTCGTTCAGTTCGTTGGCCGCTCGGATCAACTCCATAGAACACTCAATTCCTGCGCGCGCACTCCAATCCTTACTAGCCGGAGTAACGATCCGTGTGTCGGCATCAGCACACGTAGCCGACGGATTCACCACTCCACATAAGCATCTGGAATTCTGAGAAATAAGAACCGAACTCGGAGGTAACACACCCCAGGGGGTCGGGACCCTCTTACTCTGCGGAAGTTCTGTTTTCGATCTTCGCGAAACGACGAGAAAATTGGCTCCTACGATTTCCTCCAAAAAATCATTTCTTGCTCAGTTTTTACGCAGAGAGAACATGCCCAGAGCACAAGCTCTGCTGCTGCCTCGGCGAAACAGGCGTCGGGTTACGAAACGCGATACCAATCTGCGGGAAACTCAGGAACCTAATTTACTTGGAATTAATTTACCCAACTACGTGACCCGAGGAATCGGAGACGGTTTTCGGTGACAAACAAAACCTTACAACGACAGCGAAGATACATCTTTGGACAAAAGAATCCAGCCATCCGCTGCGTTTAAGAGGAATCGCGAATCAGACATGGAGTCAGGGGACATACTTATACGATAGACAGGCAGTCCAGGCACGGGATGCTCTGCAGAATCGTGCTGATAACGTGTTTTTACTTTGTGTCGATTAGACGACTGAGATTCCCATGAGGTATCGATGTAAGAGAGACACGCATGTGTCGAATCAGCTTGCACGCACCGTAACCTGGGCTAAACTCGATGACTTCGAGGAAGCCGGCGATCCCTTTCTCACCGCGGGCACACTCTCTGCGTTGTTCCCGAATGAGAAGACCGATCAAGCGATTCATCAAAAGAAGATAGTTCAGTCTTCACTTTCCAGGTCCTTTGCCGATCACCAAAGCCAAGTTTCACGTCGAAAGTCATCACCGATCAGGTTTCGCCGAAGCGTAATATGCTTGGAAAAACCGTGGCTGTTGTCACCGTGTCTGCCGAGATTCGAAATTTTCTGTCTGATGAGGTTCGGGGTTCTTTCCGCAGAATCTCGTAGCTTTGTTCGCCAGAGTTTCTCATTCTATTCCATCTCATCTCGTTTGGCTCGCTCAATTCGAATTCTTTCATCGAAGTTTCCGCTTTGCCCTTGCTTTACTTCAATGCTGCGAATTTCGAAAATGTAAGGAGCTTTTTTGAATCTTTGTGATTGGCCGCAAGCAAGCGGGTTGCCAACAGATGGTAAAGAGGCATCAAACCTGAATACTCGTATCTTGTCGGAAGATCTTGAATCCACGCTCGAATATCCAGCATAAAAGCCCCGAGACTTTTTGACTTATTGCTCGCATTCAGGATTTCGGCGTTCGCCGAAGTCGTTTCCTTTGTCTATGATTCGGCAGAGAAATGTTGGACGGATCACTTCCACAATCCTAATCCTTGTCGGATTGTGAGAAGAACAACGACAGCCTGAGTTTCCGAGTGAGATCTTCATGGCTTAAGTTGCTCACCATAAATTCAGTCCGAGGGAAGAGAAGAAAGCTTAGTTGTCTGAAGATGTTGTCACTCCTTTCGCAAGCAGTCGTGGGAGCCATCTTCGCATCAGGGACCTACCTCACATCTGAGAAAGCTTAATGGACCAAAAGCAGAGTTGACGGGCCGGTTGGGAAACGACAACTCACGACGATGTTGTGACGTTCGCAGCACAATGTTTCGTTCTGTACCGTTTCCTCTTCCTTGAATACTTCTTCCTTTCGGAAAAGTGTTGTTACGAATATCTCGAAAACTTTTACACTCACTTTCTTCCCGTGTGCTGAGCCGCAATTGGAAGAATTTTCCGTGTCTGAGCCTCGAACTCGGAGGAAGTTCTCAAAATGCCGAGATCTTCGTCTTCGAGCGCTGGTCGAACGAGCAATCCATGACTTGATCGACCTCCCGCCTGAGCGGTCGATTGTTCAAACGATCGAATGTTTCCGTGGGACGCCAGAGGGAATGCGCGAGTGAGCTATGAAAGTACACGAGTTGAGGTCTCCGGTGAATTCCCCTTCTCTGCGTCGGCGGCACCCGTAGTCGTCGCCTCAGGACAAATCGATCGATGTCGGTAAACGACTTAACCATGTTAGACGAGCTTTCATTCATCCGCTCACCACTTCCCTGGAAGAAGAGAATTTGGACACTCATTTTCGAACACAATTTGCAACAATTGAATTTGACAACGGGGATAAAATTCCGGTACGAAAGCGACAAACGAGAAAGGAGCCCCGGCAAAGTCTTGAGCAGAACAAATGATCCGGTGAACACCGGTCCGACTGATTGATTGATAACGTAGAAATCTATTTTTCTTTATCTCTGAGAGAGCAACAATTCTCTGAGAAACTCGAGAGAGAATTTCCAGTGGAGGATAAGTTGAGGGGAGTTTTGTGAGAGAGTCAGTGATTTGCAAACCATTATTTGAGAATCGTAAACAAGTCCGCTTATTCCTACCGAATCGGTTAGGGGGGCTGTTACAAACCGTAGATGGTTTTGGGGCATGAATTGTTCGGGAAATCTCGGTTGGTCTCGCTCCCGCCCTTCCTTTCGACCTGGCGCTAATCTCCTCAATCGAGGCATGTTCGTCTGTTGAGGAGACTAAAAGTTCGAACAACCGATTCGTTCCGCGTTAGAGGGCCGAGGAATTGAGAACACGGAACGGGAGACTAGGGAAACGATGCAGAACGAAGGTCAGTGCGGGAGCGAGGGGGGTCATTAAGGTGGAAACATCGCCTCAGAAACAGCTGTCGATTGACTGGAGCACACCGTGCATTCCTTGTGAAGCACGACCATCTCGAGGGTGATATTCTGTGTCAGCAGTGTCACAGTGACGCAAACGAGGGGTAAGATAAGACGTGAACGACAAGCAAGGAGCTAGCTGGTAATAGCTGTGGGACGAAAAGAAATGAGCGGAAAGTTTTTTCAAACTTCCTCGCTCTGAAGCACTGCCGGAAGTCATACCCTGCGACCAACATTTCGCGGAGATAACAACGGAGAAAGGATTTCGTCCTTTGTGATACCCTCACTCAAACAGAAACATATCGCGCTCGGTGACTGTCTACCGGGCCTCTTCGAATCGATGATATCACGAGCGGAAACGAGGTGCTGAACGATATGGAAGGAAGACTGTCCATAGTCGACACGGTTAGCAGTGACCTGATTTTCAATACAAGGAATCGGAAGATCATTCTGAAATTCTTTCTCGAGGGATTCTTGGCGGCTCACGGCCTCGGTCCATATCGTCGACGATGTTCAAATCTTGGCGCGAGCTCCTGACGGCGAAACCTGTTGCTTGTCCCCGACCCTCAGTAAACATCGGGTTTCTCGAGAACTCTGATGATCTGCTGCTGCCGCCTCAGTGTGGTAGAGAGGTTTCGTAACTTGACTTCTCGAAGTTGAGAGCCAGAATCGTTTGAATCCATTCCCGGGTTGGAGCTGACTTCTTCCGAAGAAATGCGCCACAATGGCCCTGTGAGTTTGAGAGCAGGTCGCGAATTTCATGACGCTCAGAAGTTTGCGCCCAGAGTAACGCCGCACCGCTTAAAAACAATTCTTCCAAACACTTTGAAAGGAGTTCTTGATCGATCCCCCGCTCGGAATCTTTACTACGAACAAAGAATACCCGAACCCAATTTCCAAAGCTTTTCCCCCTCTGCGCAAGGGCTTCACTGAAAGTGGCAGGAATTGGAAAATCGTTATCTTGCGTAATCCTGAGTGCGAGTGCAGAGCCTGTCCGGGGTTGGAGAATACACGAGCAATCTTCTCTGGAACTTTCAGCACTTTTCGCGGCTCTTCTGATTGCGGCTGAGCCAATGAGCAAGTGATTAGTGCGAATCCTTTTTCCTTCCTTTTACCTGATCGCTCTCATCGTAATCGCCGATGGTTCACGGCTTCTCTTTACATTCGAAACACCCATTGGTCTCTCGTTCTCTACATGTAGCTCTAGCTCGGGTCTTCAAAACATAACCCCGTCGAGATCTCAGACACAACGACGAACTCTCGGACCTTGGAGCCTGCCGCGCGAATCGACCGCAAAGTGCAGTTTGCGTGTGTTGTTCGACAAATTCGCCGCGAACAGTTGCCGCGAAACAGATATCGAGCTCCTGAGTTTATCCCAAGAGTAGAGAGCGAGCGTTCGATTGCTCGAAAGTTTCGTCTCTGGAAAATGAGCTGCTGCGCGCGCCGCTCTTCTACTTCCCTTCATTTCAACCACAACGGACCCAAACAACCTTTCAAGGCTCCTCGTTACGAGGAACTGCAGTCTCTTCATTCGCGCTGTATCTCCTCTTCTCTCGTTGTTATTCCGAGGTGTCTTTCTCTCTATAGCTAAATATATCGTCCCAACTCTCCCTTCGCCCCCTCATATCCGAGTTCGACCTCACTGCTCAATCTTTTTCCTCCACCTCCTGGGTCATTGCTCGCTATTTCACTTCTGGCTCTTACCCACCGAACCATTTCAGAAATTGAACTCATTCCCTGTTTCGACGAAGCAAAACGACTCTGCCGGTGCCGATCGAATTCTGGATTTCCGTTTCATCATCATTCTTGGCGAGTCGCGCACGACTTCGTTCCTTCCGCAGGCTCCGGTGAAATCTGTGCAAATCGAATCTCTTTGTGTGAGAAATCGAGAAAGGCACTTTGTAATTGCTGAACCGACGTTTCTCCTTCTCGTTTCTGACTCATTTTAATATTCTTTCGGCGAGCATTCCGACATCCTAGACCTAGACTATCTAGTCGACGGAAACGACTCCGGGGGACAAAAAAAAAATTCAGAAAACACAACCGAAACACCCGCTCGGGACCGCGCAAACAAACCCAACAACAGGCGTTCTCACCTCGACACATTCTTGCCCCGGAATACGTGCGCACGCTTTTCCAGCTGGTTTGCTTTGTTCATTCGTTTCTAAATTGGTTCAAGAGACAGCGTGACTTCCCGCTGAATATCCCTTCTGCGTCGGGCGTTTGTTGCGTTGTTCCATGCGAAACAACGCTGTAACTCTGTTTGTCACTAATCGGGGAGCTGAAGTGAGTTTAAAGCATTGTTTTTTGAACGCTCATAGTTTTTAAACGGGCGCAGGCCCTCGCTTCCAATTCACGGCGGATCACATTAAAATCCGGAATTGTCACAATTATTTTCAACCGGCGAACAAACTATCTCTCGAGTTACGATGAATTCCCCGACTCATAAACAAAGCGATGATGATTCATTCGCACCACCTCATCATCGAATGTTTCTATTTCCAAACGCTGAGATTTTGAATTGGCTCCAATCGGTTCCTGTTTTCCCTTTCGGTTGTTTTATGTCGTATTTCTTCATACTTTGTTCAGATCGAACAGTTTGCCTTGAGCACTAAACGGCTGCTAATCTTACGAAGCAGCAGAAGTGAAGATTATCTTTGTCGATGATATCCTTGAATGCCATTCGTGTGAACAAACCGAAGTCTGCTTGGAGCGTCTGTACGCGCATGTATTCATTCTACGTACGCGAGGAGCTTGCGACTTCATTTAAGCGTCGGGGGCGAAAATACATCGGGGTCGTGTGTTTTACTTTAAGGAGCTCGGTCAGAGGGCACGCAGCCGAGCGAGAAAACTCCACTCAGAAGCAAATGACGCGGTGAGCCCATGCACGCGATTCGTGTCGACCCAACAGGGCGCCATTCATTCCAAGCATCGGAATGAATGCGCAAGCACGCAATCACTAAGATCATCCCCGGCTGCTTCATTGTTTCTGTCTCCTCGAGAGTCTAGTCTAGACAACCTAACCTCGACTCCTCGACGGTGCTTGATGATATTGTGGAATCCTTGACGTTCGCTACAAAGCTCAACTCGAATCCAATTGCTGTGGAGTCTCACTACACGTACCTTCGCGTCCAAAACATCGAGAAATCCATCTGATTCGAGTTTGAGGCTCGTTACAACATTCACCACTCCAGAAGCGATTTCAGAATGGTCCAAGCGGAACTAGATCTGAAACCCTAGTTGGCCACAGCATCCCATCTGCGGGGGAAATTGCGCAAGCGCATCCAAACGGTTGCTGAATGGCTGTTCGGAATGGCGAGCGACGCCGGCGCCGTTGAAATGCCTTGTGTTATCAAGACCAGAAGCACTTCATCCTGTTCCTGCTGAGCGGCGGGCGCGGCGTATTTCCCCGAAAGGTTCCGTTGAATTCCAATTCCGAGAACTTACCGACGTGTCATTGTGCAATCGCTTGGCGTGCATTCACTCAGTTTCGTGGAAACCTTCCGATTGCGTAAAACAGATGGATCGCTTCTATTGTTTTTGAGCTTTGGAAAAGTCGTCAACCGATGAATCTGCCTCTGTTGCTGAAAACTTTCCGGTCGACTTCGGCGTGGCTTTCCCGTTCGTCCGAGGACCAACAAACTTCGTAGACCTTGGGATTGGAATGCTTTAAATCAAGATCTCTGGGAGGCCGAAGGGCTTCTCGAAGTACGGATTCGATACCGAGCCAGGGTCGGGTCTCCCGAAGGAAAATACGCTACGCATCGATCACAGTATTCCCTGAAAGCTTCCTGGTTAAGCTCGAGCGCACCCAGGCTGAAGATGAAGTCATGGAGCTACTTGCGTGACATGACAAACTCTTCCGCTATCGACGCAACCGCTGCCGCCAATGTTGTAAACGATATGCTTCTGGGATATTTCGTCGCGGCCTTCGAGAAAGAGATAAAGTTTGTCGTTGACTCGAAAATACAAGGCTGTCATTGAGAGAACCGATGGGACGCTGTTTCCAGCCGAGAATAGAACAACTCCCCCGTCCACTTGAGCATCAGGCGCCTCTTATTGCGTTAAGGAAAATATGAACGAACAAATCGTGTTACGCAAGCTCTGCTTGATCCGGGCCGGACTCCGCGTACGTGCCTCTGTCAGATCTTTCAGCCGTCTGCCTCTCAGTTAGTTAGGAAAGCTGTCTCGCCTCTGAGAGGAATTCAGTGACATCGGGCGTTGACGCAGACAACTCAGTTCTCGACGGTCTTTGTGTCACTCAGATGCTTGGCACACTCAAATGTTCCTGCATTGTCAGGATTTACTTCATTCTTCTCCTTGAATCGTTCGTTGTTGATACCACTCAACACAAGGATTACTGTTGCTCGCTTTCGGAAATCTCCGAGCTCTAGAAGGAACTGGAACTTGACTTATTACCCGCTCTTGTTCCATCGATTGCCTCTTGTTTCATGAAAACCTCCACTGCTCCTTCTGAATTGTCCTCGAAGGTCACCGCCTCCAAGTGAGGCTGAAACAGTTTCGATTCGAGGAAGAATTTCAATATGTCTAGTAGGGTCCATGCTGATTGTGAATCATTGTGAAAGGTGAGAAGTTCCACGGTCGAATAACTGTATCGACTGTGTGCACCATTTTCCCAAATTCAAATACTGGAGACTACAAGCGAAGGGGACTTTGTTCAAATAGTTCGGTGGAGGAATATTTCGAGCCACAATTCTATGATGAGGTTCATCGATCACCAACCAAACGAGGGATGCGGTCGTTATTCCGGGCCAGGATCGGGTGGATTAGCAAAATTAGGAAGCGTTCCGGTATTCAGAGAGTATTTGTTCTTTTCCAGGTGAGTAATACTCGTCAAGGTCGATAGAGTCTCTTCAGCTGCTCCGCCGACTCGTCGACAGGGATCAAACGCCGTTTCCGATATTGGAAAAATCTCAAGTGGGATCTTTTTTTTTTGGTTGCACCGCGCAACTGCGCTTCCAAAGCAAGGCTCTGGCCGAACGAGCAGCTCAAGGACTATCTCTCTTCGTTAGGAACTAGAATAGGATGGGGGATCGCGTCAAGACAATTCGTCGGGACCGTGAGTCAAGTTTCGAAGGACATCGACGGAATCTCGGATACAGGAAAAAATCGAGAGAGAGAGAGAGAGAGAGACGATTCCGAATCAGGAACTAAATCGAATACGAAAGTCACATCAAATGGCTAAAAGGGATGAATTCGGTCCCTGACGAGAGGCCGCAGAGGTGTCGCCCTGACTCCCGACAGCGATGCATAGATGATGATGACACTCGACAATTGAATTTCCATTCTCTCAATTCACGGTTGGAGCGTTGGATTCAAACGCGTCTTCGAAATCAATCGCATCCTTCCAGTCGAGATGAATGCCGGTGTGTTTTTGAGACACCTTTCAACTCAATTTATCCGGAGCGTCCAATAGACTTTGCTTCAAGTTCTGAAGTTTCTGGAAGTCAACATTCAATTATGTGCCTCGCGTGTGTTTATAACCTCGTCGGTCGTTGATGGAGAGCGTGACGCAAGTTCATACGCGGCTTGATCGTTCCTTATCGCCTGTTTCTCTCGGACATTGAACGAAGACGATCCACCTGTTACTCCTGCGTGACGTTGAAGCATCAGATCACCCGAACATTGGCACAGCATACTCGGACAGCGGAACAAACATGAATGGATCAGGTTCCAGAAGGAAAACATTCGCTCAAGTTCGTGATACGGTAATTGCATTAGCCCTCGTTTCGAATGGTTGCTGTCGAGTAACAGAGGAGGAGGCTGCCGTCTCGGACTCGGGCTCCATCCCGACTCGTTGGCGCTGTTTCGTCCTCAACCGCTGCCGACTACTCAGAAAACTCACTCACCTTCCGAAGACCCTGCATCTCAGTCTCTCTATTCAGTGTTCATCCCAGACTTTCGGTGAGAGCTTCACGGGATGAATTTGGTTTCACATTCTCTCGCACGAGTTCGCAGTCCCTCGGAATCAGCTCAGGAGAACTGAGAGACTTTGAAATCGGTCGATGTCCTTTATTGAGATTGAGATGTCAGCCCAGCTTTATCGATACTTTCGTTTCAACTCTAATCATTTTCAACTTCTCGGTTTCGTCTTGTTCAGGACCGTGGCTCCGCTCCGTCAATCGTCAACGAAGCCACGAGGAAGCACAACACGAGGAGTTTTAATTTTTCGTGAGTCTTTCCGCGGACTCTCGAGTCTCATGTTTATTTCATAGACTCTCACTCGATGCGCGTCCGCTGAATTATTTCGTAGCTTTGTCAGTCCTTTCGCTCGTGGTTTGTTGTCTTGAAACATGGCCATTAGGGAGATATTCTCACAAAGGCGCTGTGAAGATTTACGCGTCTTCTCCCACCTAAGCCACGCAGGCCAAGTCCTCTAAAGCGTTTTCCCAGGACGTGTCCTGTCTTGCGCGTCAGGACAGTCGGGAAAGTAAGGGGACTTCTGAATGGAATCGTCGCTGAATTTGTCGGGAATCGATGACACGTGTCAACTGCTGGGAACCCGCTTGAAAAGACGAATCACCAGGATGTTCTCGGAGCTGCTCCGCGTTCTCGTGCTTCAAAACTTTCATAATGTGCTTTCCTCGAATGAAACAGAGCTCGCGGGAATTTCCGCAGCCGTTGACATCGCGCTACCACGCGAACCTCACGGAACAGCAGACCGAAATACCCCCCCTCCTGGAATCCTGAAAAGACAGGGCAGCCGTCGCCGGCAAAAACATCGTGTCTCTCATGCTTGATCGTTGAGGAGACGACGATTGTGAGGTTTTGCAGTGCGAGAATCAAATTCGGAAAAACTTGTTTCACAATTCCATGAGAGTTGTGTGTCTTCTTTGAACTGCTGTTTTGTGATTCGCTCGGCTCGAAATCGACGCCGCGCCGCCGATGCATCTGTCAACTGACACAAACTGCCTTTGTTGTGGAGCTCGCTTTCCAATAGCGAACGCGAAGCCTCGCAGCTCGGCCCCGAGCCATGAACAGAGCAAACAATGACAGACAAGAATTCGCGAAGGAACGAATCTGAAGTAAAACCTCATTCAGTCTGAAACGGCTTTGTCTGTCGGTCAGCAACGCGCGCGTTTCCAATCGTCGCGCGAACACGATTACCAATACGTCGCTGAACGAGTTGCATTCCCTCGTTGTTTTCCGAATAAGCAATTCACTTAAGTTTCCGGCAACTGTGAATGGCAAACGTTATTTTCCTTCCCGTACCGTTTCCTCGAGCATCTTCACTTATCGACGCCTTCGCGGGACCAACGTGACAGCCCGTTCACCCGGAACACTCTTCAACTGGGCCGGGGCTCTGTCAGTATTCCATCCGTTGTATCGTTTGGTGGAATGCCGATACTTTTGTGCTTCTAGTCTAACGATTCGATTCATTTATGGAAGAAAATTTCAGTTTTCCGTTGGTTGCCAGTGAGCTAGGCTCCTTATCTTGACCTGAATTCGACATTTCGAACACCGGCGTTCGTTCGCGATTATCTTCTGGCATTGAAAATGGCAGTGAGAGAAAATCCATCTCTTTTCCCTCTGATTCTCTCCTCTGACAAGAGGACTCGAAATGCCTATACGCGTCACGGGAGGCGTTCGGTGGCAGGGAAAAGTCTGCGTTCACAGCAAAGCAAGGTTGGCTTGCGTCTTGTTAGTGACGCAGAGCTGTGCGGGGACTGGCTCATCTTTCTTCTTAGCAAGAGCTGGGAATCAAACTCCGTCTCAAATTAGGTTGAGGATGTGTATTCACTTATCTGTAACATCATTCGTTGATTTCTCGAACTCACGATCAAAATGATTTCGAATGGGATTCCGTTCAACCGTTAAACTCGGCGAATGTCGGAACCGGACGCATCCTCGGACCGAGTCTGACTTTTCGGTCGGAACCTCGACACGTCCAAGCGCTGGCCTGGAGGAAAAAGATCCCGAGGCCTCTGCGTTCTGAACTTCATTAGTTCGGTCAGTGTTCTCCTTTTTGATCTAAATGGACTCCGGAAACTTTCTCAGTCTGAATTTACTCTGTTACGTGGAGATACTATCGCTGATGGTCCTGCGCGAGGGAAGCGGCCCAGTAGGAAACCTTCTTCGAACGAAATACTCGTTTCGGGAAGTTTCGCCTCGAGTGGGAACGTGACAGGAAGCGTTGGTTAAATACGACCGCAGAAACTCCTCTGAATATTTTCCAGCCCGAGCCGCCGTCATCAGTTTCCAATGACGCTTCCCACGATACCGCCGGAATTGAAAGCAGTGTTCGCGCATTCTTGGGGCATGAGCTCGAGCCGCGAATGATTCGAAGCGGAAATTCTCACTCGTTGAAAGGCTGCAACCGAACTTGAGGCTTCGCAGGGCCGCCTTCTCCTCCACCTCGCGAAACAGGGAAACTTCAGACATTGTACGAAGCTTCCGAGCTTCCGCCGAGCTAGAAACTTCCTTTGGAAAAGTTCTTAGCGAGATTTCATTGGAGGAAAAAAGGATCCAGCTCATCGAGCTCGCCTCTCGATTCGCGGTTGTCCTCGGGAACGATAAACATCCCGAAAAACTTCCATCATCTGTTCACTCAACCAATGTATCCGAATCCAGCTTGCCGGCTGTCGGTGACTCCTCGAGGCGAAGTGAAAGAAACTCACTCCCTCCTTCCCTCCCTCAGACAAAACAGCGCCTCTCTGTCTGTTTGTTTGCCTGTTCGCCGACGTGCGTGCGTGCGTGCGAATCGCTTTTCGAGGATTTGTTGTGGATTTGAGCGGAACGCGACGATTTCTCTTCGGGAGCAATCAGCGAACGAGAGAACGATATCCATTCCGCGGCTTTTCTCTTCGCTTTCTCCCGTCTCGAAGAGCTTCGCCAAATACCCCGAAGCAGTTCCGCACGACTCTCAGAGGTGTTCAATTTGTCTAAGCCGTTTTCAATTATCATGATCAACATATGACCGCGAGCGTGATCGTTCATTAGCGCGAATCAAAATGCCGCCAACTCACAAACGCGGTTGTGAAGTCGATTTCTGAATTCAAATGAAGCCTAAAACGCTGGGAAAGTCCATCAACTCTCGGATATTGGGTGAATGCAATTAGGTTTCGACTCATATGACAGTTATTTTCGCTTAGCTGTATCTCACCACATCGGCAAAGGTTCTAGAATTCAAGATGAACGCAAGGGTGCAACAACAACGCCCATCTCAGGAGTTGGCTCCGCTCTGTGTTCACGAATTGAAAACCAAAACCCGACTTTTCTGAATGAGATGGGTCTTCTGTTGTTCTCCTTCGACTCTCCAAACTGTCCGTTTTAGTCTCGGGAAGAGTCGAACCCATTTCGATCTGAATTCCTCCCACAAGCGGCTGCAACGTTATCTGTTTCCGCGGCTGCCGTTGTCGGAAAATGGGTCAGGAAGAGGGTTATGACTACCTCGAGCATTACTTTCATCTTCAACGGACCCAAACTAACGCACTCATTTGAGAGAAATCGAACTATGCAGACCGAAGACGATTTCGCTCATCAGAAAACGCGATTCTCTGCGATTTCGCTTTTAATGAAGACGCGATTTTCCTCCTCATAAATCTCAATTTCTAGGAGAGCATCTCGGTTCAATTTGCTAATGATTTATTGTCGAGCCCCCGCGATTTCGACGAGAATGAACCCGAAGTTCAGGCTCTTGATGTTGGCCTCAAACTTTCGTAAGCTCCCAGATGCGAATGAAAGCTTCCCTCGAGGTGATACAAACCTACGATGGCGTCGTCGTCTGGACTCGCGCTTCAACGAAGCAGGAAGGCTTGCACTCGGACGGACCTCCTGACCTGAATGAAGGTCGCATTCATCTCTGAATGCGGAAGGTTTTGCTTCGACATATTCTCACTCGAAGAACTTGGGTCGCTCAATTCTATGAGCATACAAGACAAAGAAGCACAGAGTTCGGCTACGAAGACCACACGAGGCGCAGTGTGTCATAAGCACCTGTTGAGTCTCTCACAGACTGGCACCGATTGGAAGCTTTCACAGGAATCTCGATCGACGACCACGGAAAGGCTCAACCAGACCCGCTCGGTGGCTATGAAGCGGACAGATAATATGACGAGAGAGAGAGAGAGAAAGACTCCTCGGTCATGACGGAAGGATGAGGGAGGAGATCGGAAGGAGCAACCGAGATGGCCGAGAACCAATGAACTGAGAAAGATAAAGGCAGGTGGGCTGGGAACCTTCAGGACCATCAACGCGATGAGAGATATAATCACAAATAATACAGAGCTTTATCATCCAATAATCCATCAAGCTGGAATGACGGCCGCTCGAGCCTCCCATTGGAAAAAGTGAGCGTTTTGTTCGCGGAGGAGATCCAATCCAGGAGTGTTTTCTCGGCAATCGAGTCTCTTTCTCGAGAGCTCGGTGCCGATTTGTGTCAACGCCCTCTCGGGGTTCGATATCAGCTTTTTGTTCATAATTTGGTTGATAAAAATTTCGCTGAATCTCCCGTGCCATCTCGCCGCATCAAAAATTTCGACAACGTGGCCACAAACTTTGTCTTAGTAGAGAGTTAACAAAGCGACATTCTTGAAATTCCACTCTCGTTGAACTCGTCTCCCAGCGCTTGATTTTGCTCGTGGGCGTCGAGAATTTCCGTCCGCAGACGACAACGAGTTTTCGAGTAACGAGGTTTCTTCTCGCGTCCCTCTTCGGTTCTAGGGCTGGCGATCGATCTTGAAGTCGCGTATCTTCTCGCGACCGAATACCTATCCACCGATGGTTCTCGTTCGCGGAATTCAGAAACGCTAAACGCTCGCGATCGAATCAGATGCCGAAATCTAAAAAGCAGTTCACCACGGCTCCTCGAGTGGTTTCTCTGACTTGGTCCGTTTGGACGAGACTCTCTCTCTCTCGCTTTCGAGCTACTTGAATTTTTCTTCGCGCTATTGAAGTCCCATGAGAGCCCTTCAACGCACCTTTCTAGCGGCACCAAATTCAAATGGCTGTCGGGAAGCCCGCTTGTCTATCACCTGGCAGCCCGCGAGAGGAAGCTGCCAAGGAAGGAACGCCGACTCCGGACAGGGCGGTGGAAAGCAGTGGAGATCGGCTGAGAGCCAGTAGAGGTCCGACGAGCACCGTTGAGGGATTCCGGAAGGAAAGAGAAACTGGAAACGACGGCAATTCAAGGAAGTCGGAGTTCAAAACAGTAGAGGAGTTTTGGATCAGTTTGAGCGGCGGAGGAGGACACAGGGCCGGATTCGGAAATAGGAAGCCAAGGACTCTTGAAGTTTCGTAGCTCGAAATCCAAAAATTCTTCTGATTTTGACAGGCTTCACGGACTGAGCAGTGTTCTGCTCGAGAGAAATCGGATCCCGAGGCCGACTCGGAGCTCGATGTTCTCCACTAACCGAGAGTGTTCGTGGGTCCAACGGATGGATATCGAAATCTAAATCCCTCGGCCCCGATTATAACTCTTCGGAGAATGGTCACAAATTGTCGCGAAGTGTCACTTGTTCGCCAGATCGATCTCCTCGATTCCTCACTCCCGTGGAAACAGTATCTTAATGTGATAAGCGTCACATCGGAAGCATGAGGTGATGGAAAGTGGCAGGGGGAGGCACCGGAGTGGGTCGGGGGAGGGGGAGGGGAAACGAGTATAGTGAAAGACGAGCGTGAGTCATCATTTTCCCCCATTAACTGAAGTCAGCCTTTGAAGACTACCTCGGGAGAAACGAGAGTTGTTAACTTGTGCTGATCAAAGAGTTTTTCCGAGTAACCGACTAGTCTCTTTTCCGGCGGGGGTTGCTCGAGATGTTTCCTGGACAGATGAGTGAATGCTTCCAGCTTTCTTTTTCCGTCTAGCTGCTGCTACTTTGAAAAGTGAGCAAGTGGGATCTTTCGTGAGTGACAAAGCGAGCAACCACGGCAGCGTCCTTGACGTTCTTGAACAGAGGAATAATCTCCTCATGAAAGGATAAAGAGCTTCCAAATAATGAGAAAAGTGAGGAAATTCCTTTCGCGTTGTGGTATTTTTGTCTTTTGTGACATGAATGCCGGGCTTTTCTTGAAAACGAAATGACACGGAGCAATAAAGTGGCAATATTTGCCGCACTAAGTCTCAAAGTCAACTCTGCTTGTGTCAATCGAGATCTTTCAAAAAAATTCGTCGACATCGTAGTGCAAGTTTGTGGGACGCATGTTGAAAAAACGAAAACTGTTGTTCTGACTTGAAAAAAATATGTAAACGTGTGAAATACACAGATGTACGGCATCTCTGATTGAGAGTTTAGAGAAAGGAGACTCCGAGAACCGGAAAATCACAAAAATATCGAAGCACCGATTCTAGAGCTTATTTTTCCTCGAAGATTCCAGACGAGCTGGTCGCGTGAATCGAAAACAGATTTTCCGTTCCGGAAGCAAGTCTGAGATTCTCCTACTCCGAATCACAGCCAATATGTCTCGAGGAATCTTCCTGAGTTCTGTTCTCCTGAACAGCGTTCAACAGATTTCATCGCGCGGCATTACTGGCAATGGAGGAACGCGTAGTCAGAAAGTGCCAAGGGAAAGATAGCACAACGACCTCGGCTTCAGAAACTCTTTCAATTATTAACCGTTACCGGGCAATCTCTGGGCGGCGAAAATGAAGCGACATTGAATTATGATTATTTCATATCAAACTCTGAGGGACGAAAAGTTAAAGTTTGCTACTACGTCCGCAAAGCCCAAGCCAAAACGAGAATAACCGCCCGGCCGTTAGTCGAACTGTTATGCATTTTATTCTCATCTACATACATGATTTTTGTTTTCCTTGTGGATGCTCTTCGGTTAAATTCTAAGACTTCGTTGCTTGCTCGCTCGCTGAAGAGTAGCGTTGGTAAAAGCGGCCTTTGCTCTCCGGTTGCTTGTTAGGACGGCTCATGTAGGCTAAAAAACTACTGCGTATGCGGTGTCAGAGTTGAAGTTTGAGATAAACAGAGGGTGAGCGCCTCTTTGAGTAATCTACCCGCTCCGCTATCTTGGCCTTTGCTTTCCGTCGTCTTCAGACCTAGTTATTATTCGACCTCAGCGTTGCATCCTTTTTTGTCGCTGGAGTGCTGCCTGCTTTGCCGTTTCGCTTCTTGGCCTTTGCTTAGCTTCATCATGCTCACCTTCAGTGATCTTCAGCTGAGAAGTCGTTATACCTGATCTCTTTGCGTGTCAAACGTTGGAGTTAGTCTCCCAAAGTTGTGATCCATGAGATGTACTCCATCTCCGTCAAGATTTTCGTTTTGATTCAGCTGAGGAACGAGGAAATTTCGCATACGGTGACAGCTCTCTCTTGATCCCAAAACAGCGGAACGATGAGTGATTTTTCCTCTTTAGAAATTCATTTCTTGAGTTTTGATCCGCGCCCTCGGAGTTCGTCGTTCATGAAGTTGGTCGAGTACTCCAGATCAGGTAGATGATGAAGTTTGTGTATGTAGACGACCGAGAAACTCGTTAGGGAGATAAAACTAACTCGAACGAATATGGATCGATTTGGGCCGATGAGAATTTTCGTTTCGGATGTGACAACCCGAGACAGCGACGTACTCGAGGAGTTCATGAGCAACGTCACAAAGTCTCAGTTTCCAAAACTGGAAAACTCAGAACGCGAACGCCAATCATTAGGAAGGTGAACTTGCCGGCAGGAGCAATAAAGTCGAACTTTCCGAAACCGAGACTCTAACTTTGTTTGTTGAGTTCTTTCCAACTGAAACTCTCAGCTCGCGGAACCGACGCGCCCCTCATTTCACGATTTTGGTCGATACTGAAAGTGCCTCGAGGCTTCTCAAATAACGCGTTGAACAATGTTGCCGTCGACGCAGGGGCGGACCGTGGGGGGGGCGGTCCGCCCCGGGCGGCACCTCGTTCGGGGCGGCATTTCTGGGGCCTGTAGACTCCGGCCTGCCGCTCCGAGCCAGGAGATCAAGCGTTCTATTTTTGCGTACCGTTGTGGTTCACTCAATTGCGAATTCGTTTCGCTTTTGGGTGCATGTGATTTCCGAGAAACTCGCAGTTAGAATGGAATGAGAAAAAGTAGCTGATCGATCATGAGAATATCCGTTGAATCGCATCTGGGGCGGCAAAATTTCCATCCGCCCCGGGCGGCACTTGGGCACGGTCCGCCCCTGCGTCGACGTCGATAGATAGCTGGATGATCAAATGGACTTTCGCTTCTGGAATCGCGGCTAGCATGGAGCAGCTCGAAGAGACGATGATTGTGAGCGTTCGCGGTGAAAATTCCGATTCTCTCACCGAGATCCAATAATTCTGTATGCTGGATGAGAATCACGATACAGGAAAACCCTTTTTCGCCGGGTCACAAGTTACAAGCGTCCTCATGGCGCGGCCACGGAGAACGGTCGACAGGTACTCGCCAGCTGTGGAGGAGATTCGCAGTGAGAACGTTCACGCAGCGTTCGTTGTAAGATGACCTCTGACCTACCGAGAGCTGAAAGTCCTTCGGGCATTCGTTCGTTCGCTCTTTCCTAGCTTGCCCGCTTGCTTGACTGAATAGCTGTTCCGTCGGTATGTAGACCGTGGTGGCTCGCTCTCAAACTCAACGTTCGCAACGTGAAACTGTCACCACCTGTGCCACTAAGGAACAGCCGTAAACACTATGATTTACGTCGTCGCTCAGCTGCATATGTCGGACAGGCTGCTTATTTTTTCTGCAGGTTTTTCGGTCCCGGTTTTCCTCCACGCCCACATGTCATCAGAAAGTCGCTCCGAAACTTTTACTACGCTGCAGCACTCTCGCGCTTCCGCACTATATGTACACTCCCTTAACGTTTTTTCTTCTCCTTGCGTTGCGGGAGCTGCATACGATTCGTTCGTTGTTGAAAGAGGTAATCGTTTGGAAGCTTCCGGATCAAACTACGCGCGCTCCAAGTTTCAATCTCGAACAGGTTCCGGAGACTGCGAGCCGCCGAGGTGAGAAGCAGAACAACAGCGCTCGTCGGCGGAGCTTCGAGAGAAGTTTACTCGCGAGCATTTTGGGGCGACGATTGATGAAGGGATCGTTGGACCAGGGTGGACCAACTTTCGGAAGAGTTTTTGACTTGATCCGCCAGAGTCCATTGAGGTGGTTTCCTGACGTTTATGGGGATCCGGATACTTTGTGTAAACACGACGACTCCAGCCCGGTGGAGAGGACGTGGGATTCTCGTCGCCGAGTGTATCGATCGTCCGCTGGTTCGATAAGCCGTCATAGCATCTTTTATAACGCTGAACCTATTACCACCTGAGCGCCACAGGTGTCTGTGATGTTGTTGTTGTTGCTGCTGCGACGACGGCTCTGAGTGATGTCGTACAAGATGCAAGCGACGAGCAGCACGTGGATGAATGTACATACGTTGCATACTCGTCGGCTAGAAGCTCAGATGCTTCATTTCATGTAACTCCTGCATGAGCTGTAGGACACCTTGTAGTCAGCCAGTCTCCGAGAGTGAGTCGGAAAGACATCGAGTCGAGGTCGCTTGACAATGGAGGAGCGAATCTCTTGATATTCACTCATTCAAACCAGAGCGTGGGTATTCTCGTATGGATCCGGCTAATCTTTCGTCGGCGAAAATGAAATCTCTCGTTGATGCTCGAGGTGATTGCTTCCTGAATTGATAACTTCACTGCCTCTCTCGGGAAATTTACAAAAGTGACGGAATCGCGATCTTTTCGATACGCTAGCAATCGAGTGCCGTGCAGTGGCACCAACGAGCTCTTCGGCCTTGTTAAACTTTTGGCTGAATTTTGCTCTCATCAGCTCGCCGGGATTCACAGCTCACTATACTCTGCGTACTGTCAGCAACCGAAATAATGAATTGCTTCCGGAAGTTCTGAAGTCTCTAAGCGAGTTCTCACGTTCCAACGTTCTCGGTTCGCTGAGATTACGCAAACCCAATTGCCGATTCCAAACGTATATCATCGGCCGTGTCGAACTTCCTTCGAATTCAGAGGAATCGGAATGACGCAACGAAACTCGAGTTTTGGTCGCCCCTGCTTCAGAACCTGAGCTGCGAGTTTCGGAATGCCACCTGAACGGAGATCGTGAACCATGAATCGCTGCTCCTTCGTGGAAGCCAGGCGAGGAAGGAACTTGACGACAAAGGTCCTCTCCCGCTGTCTCCTAACGGGACTTTGATTGTCGGGCCGAAGGAATTAAGGATCTGAAGGGACAAGGAGGACTCGATTCTCGTTCTTGCGCGCTTCCCATTAACAACGAAGGAGAAATTGCAGTTTTGTAGGTGACACATTTTTCTTTGTCACACGGAGGATGCAAGCCGGTCGTGTTCCCCGTTCAACCGAAACCGCTGCCGCGTTTTTGCACGGGAGCGATACCGCTTTCTGACGAAACGAATACAAGAGCAACCTTCGGGAACAAAGGTCGAGCTATCTGGTTGGTCGATGAATGAGCTGACTGGCCACTATCTTCACACGTTTCCTCGACCTGTGAACACTCAATCTGCCCCTGCTTAGCCGCGCGGTTCCTTTCTAAGCCAGCCAGCCAGCCAGCCAGCCACCTAGCTCATTTCCTGTAGGGAAAAAGCGCACCCGGAAACGCTACAGGCGGCCTACAGGAAGCGGGTCTGTTTAGAACTTCCTGGTGCTCGTGGCGCGAGAATTCAAAGCCCTCGGGGCGTTCTTTTTGTTGTTCGGCTTGTTGTGGCTTGTGCTGTGCCGGCTGTTGTTATTTTTTCCTTCTTGAGAGTGGTCAGGACATTGTGACGAATGGTTCCGACAGACGTTCCGCTTCGCTCACCTTTCACGGAAAATCTCGTCTAATAGATACGCCACGCTGTACAGCTCCATTTGTAACCTCCCCATGGAGAGAGTTCCTTTCTGCGACGAAGCGGCAGTGCGCGACCCCGATTGCAACTCATTTTGCAGTTCGTTTTCGAATGAAAAGATCTATCAATCCGTTACGTTTTCATTCTGCAGTTTGTAGAGAGTGTTCTCGTTTGAGCAAGAAATCTCAGCGGAGGTTGTTCCTTCTATCTCTTGGGACTCCCAGCCCCAGAGGTTACCGGACGGGTTGTTGGAGATACAACAAGACAGAGTTCTCCTGACTCGGCGCCGATTGAGCGCTGTTCTGTATTTGATTTCACGGCTGCCGGGAGCCACTCGGAATCTGTTCAACAACGCGTCCAAATCCTTCAATCTGTCATCGTCTGAGAATTTGTCTCATCCGGAATCTTTTTCTGAGCTTCCGGCGGGCAATTTCGAATCGGACGGTGGAAGCGTGCACGAAGAGAGTGATCGCTTTCGATATGCTGAATCAATTGCATTGCACGGATCGTTCTTCGAGAATCCCGGAGCTTCTTCCGGCTTCAAATTGAGCAGGTTCGTGATTCTTCTTCGAGACCACGAGCCCAAATGAACGTGAGATCAAAGATCACACGTCGTCGTCTCCGAAAGGCTCAAGCATGCTTTCAACTGTTAGCACAAGTCGGCAAAGGACCTAAACGAAGCGTCAGATGCAGCAGCGTCCGCGAAACCGACCGAATTTCGCTTTAAATAGCGTTGGCCGAGGATGGATGAATAATTTCCGAATTACCGAACGTCGGCGATTCGATCCGATGGTGGACTAAAAATACTGGGCTCTAAAGGATTAGATTATGTGAAGTTGAATAGCATTTCCTGCGAAGCTCCAACAAGTATTCGGAGCCGCCACGTTTATCCTGTCGATCCCAAGACCGATAGCTTACAGTGAGACGGGCCGACTCCGGGATCCTATTCCGGTCACCTGGAATTCTCTGTTACGTGCGCTTTTCGGATACGTGCTCGGTTTATCGGTCATGCCCCTGTGCAGACGTTTATTTTTTCTCTCGTTGTGTGTACGAAGGTTGAAGAAACGGTACTGGGGTAGCCCTTTCCCAGCTTCCTTAATACGTATTCATAGAGTCGACACGGGAAGAATTGGGAAAGTCGGATGCCGTGACGGGAGCATCGATGAAAACTCGTGAATGCAGGCTTTCCACCCCGAAGTTCATTGAATGTGAAGGTCAGAGTCCTCACAGCCATTGACAACCGAACTTAATTGCTGACGAGCGTTCCACGCCACAAAACTTATTCAATATGTTTATATTGAATACGAGCTGCCACGAAAGCGCTCTCGAGTCCACGAGCAAAGCAGGCGGATCCAGCGCGTTCGGCCCGAGTTGAAGCTCCGGAGAAGGTCGCGTCATTTCTCTTGCTTGAACGCAGGCAAACATTTGTCTCGCTATGCGGGTGTGAAAACTTCCTGCAAAACAGTTCAGCCAGCCGTCTCGTCTTCCCCGTAACCTGGTTTTTGCAGCTCTCGAGTTTATTCGCGCAATTGTTCTTGCTCAATCCATAACGGGATTTCCGAAATCACGTCTGGCACTCGACCATGTTTATCCAGAGCTCGTCCGCAATAGACATTCTCCCGATTCAATTCCTCTCATTCTCGTAACGAGAGAAACAGTTCCTTTGCCGTAAGAGACATTTAATGTGAATTATACAGAACACTTTGGAAACTCAGGGAGAATGGGGCGTGCTCGATGATTCCACGAAGTGAAGCATGGAAACCTTGGAAGAGAAGTTCGAGACTCCAAGAAGATGACTTGGAGCCAGGTGTCGAGTATTAAAATTCACTTCACTAAAAGAATTAAGAGAGAAAGGAACTTTCGAGAGAATACGAGAGCGGCAGACAGAGACTCCGGGCGAATGAATATGGAAGAACATCGATGATGTTCGATATCAAACCCTGATTAAACCCATTTTGTCGTCCGATTGAATGGATGTCGGTGAGTTCCTTCATGGTCTCGGGACAGGTATTCCTTCGGTTGAGCACAAGCCTTTCTCCGGGCACCGCGGTTCGTCCAATATGTGGAAGAAGAACCACTAGATTGGTTTCGTCTCGATCGACATTGAAAAGATTTACTTCTCTCAGCGTTCCTGAATGAAGAGTTCTTGTAAGGACTGAAAGAGGAAATTGGAAAGAGCGCTTTTGGTTCGAAAAAGACGCAAACAGGAGGAAACGATGAGATGATCCCTACGAGTCGAGGTTCACCCACTGTGAAATTCCCTCCTAGTTTCACCCGTCCGCGCTGAGTTCCCGATTGCATGTGCACTTCTTCGGGGAAAACTCGTTTGAATCCGTCTTCTTGTGCTGTCAAATATCGAGTTTGGGCGAAATATCATTCGAGTCGAGTTCTTGGGAGTTTGGTTCAAGTTCGAGAAAACGGAATCCTGGAGCTGCGGCGACGATCTCCTGCAATATTGTTTGCTGCCGGCTAACGAGAGAAAGTCTCGGCCTGAATCGCAGGAAGTCACGCTGCAATTAATGTTTGCGTCACAACATACTTGGCATATCACGGGAGAACTATGGGAACGGATCGTCCATCAGCGCTACAACAGGCTCAACCGGTGGCTTGTCTCCGACGACGTGCAGCATATCAGATTCGTTGGCTCCGTAATCTGACAAAAGGACTTTCGCGCACAGCTGCTGTTCCGTCAACCGACATTGGAAGCCGCACCTACTCATTGATAGCAAAATCAATCTCCCCCTTGTCCAGCACCGGGCGACGCGATTCTCGAATGCTCAGAACGAGGGATTACCTTCGAAAGGGCTTCGTCCGTGGAGTTCTCGTTCGGTGGATTTGAATTGACGTGGGATGATGGAGGCCTTTCGTTCCTTTGCCCTCATTCGAAAATCACCGCAAACAACATCGTTACCGTCGGGGCAACCACCTGAAGAGCGCGAGAGCAACGAAGAATTCGGAAAAGGGGACTTTCCCCGAGGTGAAGGATGCGTCTCGTGGAATACATGTTCGGAAGAAGTGGACGGCCACTGGCTCCACCGCCTCCACAGAGATGCAAATCTCTGACTGACAATGAGCGCGGAAGAAACTCCATTCGCCAGATCGCTGACCTGACAAACAAGCTCGGATGAGGGAACGCTGCTCAGAGTCGGAGCCGCGAACCTCCCCGAGAACGCACAACACATTATCAGCTCCTCTCCCAAACTGACTTCGAGCAGAAGCACTTTGAAATCGATTCGTTTTTTTCTCGAAGTGGCGGTTTAGTTCCCGTCAGACATACTGCTTCTCAATCCTCGATCGCGGAACATGCAAACGGATGCGAGGGCCATCGCAATCGAAAAATCAACGATCTCGGTAGAGATGACATTTTCGGAGGGGAGCTACCGCTATGAATTCGATGATGGAAGACGAAATGGGGAACGTCGGGGATTCTTAGGATGAACTGCTAGAAGCGGAGTTGTCGGAATACAGATGCAAAAACTTTTCGTCGGCATGAGACAAAACTAACACTTTTGCAGATCTCGTTTTAATCAGCTGAAAGCGTTCAGAAACCAGCATTCGCTTCGTCGTGCTTGTGCGTGGGCACGGCGCGGCGCGGCGTAACGAAATAGCCGACGAACAGATACGCCAGGGCGGGAGAGGATTTATCCAGAGGAGAATAAAAAGGAGCTGCATCAAGCCATTTCCAGATATCCTGTTGGCTATGGATAATTGGAAGGATCCGAGGCTGGAGAAAGATAAAAGACAGAGGAGCTCGCGCTTTCCGATATATTCCTCGGTCTACTGGCAGAACTCAATCAACGATGAAACAAGGGCGGGCGGTCTAACTTCCTATCGGGTATACTCCGCTCGAGCGATAGCGAGGCTCACTGACGAGTGCTTCAAAACTTTGGGATTTTCCCGCGAGAAAGACACGACTGAGAGAAACCTCACGAAACATGTTCATCAAGAAACAAAAGATCGTTCGAATGAAATCGATTCGCTGCGTTTCGGTAACCACTGTTGTCATGGCGGACTCGTTTGGAGGAAGATTGTCCTCTGTGGTTCGATCCGACGACGGTCGTTTCTTGGCAATCGCTCCAGGCTGAAAAAATAAGCAACATAAGTAGAGAGTCAGAAGAAACCGAACTCATGGCATCTACCGAACTCGATGAAGAGCCCTGTGAGAGGACGATAATAGGGCAATTCAATTAACGATATGCGGTCGCAAGTCCTGCACGGCTCGGCGGCGGCGGCGGCGGCGAGCCCGTCTCCTTGTGGTGTGTGATTAGGCTGGATCAGGGAGCCGCCTAGCGTGTGTTGCCCCTTGTCGTGTCCTGGACGCTAACCGTTATTTGGCCTCGTATCTCGCCCGCACTTACGACGGGACTGAATCGAGAGGTTTAGGCGCTGTGTCGCGATCGACGGTAGGCGGATATATATTCCCGGAAGGTCTTCTCCTCGAAAAGTATGCCCTCCGCCGAGCTTGTAGGGCCACTCTGAAGTCCGCAGAGCTGCGAACAAAATCCGATTGAATCCTCTCGAAACTTGAGAGGATTTTTCGTTGATGCTCCAATTACTCGGACGCAACGAGGGACAATCGCTTCTGAACGAAACAAACTTCGAAGAGTCTCTAATGACGTAGGAAACATTTTGGCTTTTTTTTTTTCGTGACCACGACGATCACAGAAACTTTCCGACAATTTTCGACCATACTTACCCAGTTGAGGAAGTTCAGGCACAGAGGCGGCCTTGTTAGAGCTCACCCTAACTCTGTCTACACACTCACAGTTGTTCGGTGGCGCGCGGGCGCTATGCAGAACATCTGCCGGCGACAGCATTCTCTGTCAGTCAGGAAGTCGGGAGTTTTTTCTCTTGGGGCGCTCGTGGCTTGGGGACTCCTACGATCGCCCTCTTTTCGTCACGGCAAACGAAAACTTTTACTGTCGAACGCATACACATTCGTTCGTTCTTTCGTCCGCCCAGCTTGCACGCCACAATCGTCTCAAGACAAAATACTGACGATTAAACTCGGGAGAAGTTTTGCGCAAAAGATGTGTCTTCAGATTTCAACCACCAAGAACTCTTTGTGAGCTGACCTTAACAACTCCGCAGAACGTCTTCAACTCAGAAACCAACGACCTCGAATCAATTCGAACCAAGTCCCACATCAACGAATGGTACTGGCCTGTCTCCGGATCTGACATCGGGAAAGTCTGAGGAGGTACCTTTGGGTACTTTTTCAAAAAGCTCCGATACGATGGAGTTTTCCACCTTGGACATTCTCGGTGTTCAATGATCGATGCCGAGGATGAAATTCCACCCATTTGCAGAGCCGAGCGCTTGCGTTGACTGAACGGTCATCGAAGTTTCGCGTGCTGAGTGTCCTCCTCGTCGCTCGTAATGAGTTTTTGCCTGAGGCGTCCCATATCGTCGCGAACCAAACTCCGGAGGACTTTGTGAAGTCGCACTTCGAAGATCATGGGCTGCAACGAAAGTTCCCAGTCAGCGCCGGAACTCCGTAGCGTCGTTCTCGATTCGAAAACACCGGAACTCGTACGCTCGTCATCGTTTCGTCCACGTCCTGGTCGATGCGAACTGATTTTGAGATCCTCATTGTTTCTTGCCAAGATCGAAATCGACTCTACTCGAAACCGCCGCGCTTTTTGAAGCGGCGCCTCCGGTCATTCGAAAACATCCTCATCTGCGAATCACCGATCAGCGAATGTTTTCGTTTGGGCCGCGGTCTGGTGGGCTCGAGCCTCATTCGTCAGGATAGCGATTCAAACTTTCGAAAGTGTCGTCAACGGTCGAGCTATTCTCGTGTAGCCGCGTGACTAATTGAGCTGTGGTCGATGGTGAATCGAATCAGCGTTCTCCTTCCGCATGGCCTCATGCTTCAGACCGCCACATTTTAGTGGATTGATCACCGAGATGGGCAGAGGTTGAAATGGGGGCCAGGAGGTCATCTTTCATCGTTTTCAGGAGCGATCTCCCTCCTGCATAGCGTTAACACAACGGTGTCGGTTCGTCGCCTGTTTTATCTCACTTGGGAGCGGGACGGCAGGGGAAATACAATTTTTTTTCGGTTTCTTGTCGCAAGCGCAGACAGAGGCGTTGAAAATTTGTGAGGCGTTGAACGAGAACTGATGACTTCCAGGAGGTGGACGCAGGAGAACGTTGCTCGAAGACGAGCTTCTTTCCCTGATTGGTTCGCTCGCTTCGAAACGTGTCCAGCATGAGGGTGTTTGTCCCATCTTTCGAATTCTGTCGACGAATGACGGAAAATCGTTCGCCACGTAGACGTCGGATCGACGGGATATCTCACCGACGAGCATTCTTTTGTCGTTTTCCTCTCTTCTTCTCGAATCAGTGCAGCGTGCAACAACCTGTGTTTGCGGCCTCGCACCGCTGTTTCATGGTTTCGACTTTCGTTTGACAAGCCCCGAGGGAGCTGACTGAGTGAGTAGAGCCGCTGTTTAACATGCGGTGTCGGGTTTCCACTTGTTGCGGAACTCGATGACGAGAATGCATCGGAGATTTGATTCGCGCGAAGATTTCGACAGAATTTTTCAAGATTTCACTTGCCATGAGCACAACCGATGGAAGGAAAGAAAGAATAAACGAATTTTCGGCGGGTGTTCACCGCTTTGTACGGCGCTCCACCGCTGTCCTGAGAGACACAACAAATCTTCTCTTTTTCTCGTTTCCACTAAGCTGATTAATTTGCCGCGCGTTAGCGGCTCGAAACGCCCCAAAGCCTATTCGAACTCGTGCCGAAATGAGACGACCGAGAGGCAGCGGCGCACAACTACATTGTCAGTCGTCGGCACGGGTGCACGTACATGCTGTAACGACGACGCCTTTGGGCCAGTTTTTTCTCCTCCTTCTTCTCAACTAATCAGCGTAACGTCGTCATATTCATTTAGGCCGAACCGGTGTGGTGCAGAGCTCCCACTTCCGCCGTCGCGTCGGTCGGTCGCTGCTCAAGCCGCCCACAATGAATAATCACCTCAGAAACAAGAGTGGACGAAAAGGACCTGTTGCTGGAGGCACTGGAGACGATAACGTCGATATCTCTTCTCGCATGGCCGCGAATCTCGGGCAAATCGAATCCGATCTACTTTATTCCCTTCTGTGGTTTCGCGAGAACTTTTTCTCCACTGATTTCCGAGCGGATAATTGTATAAATATCATCACACTTCCGTAGTCTGATAGCACAAATGTGCAAAACTTTTTCACAGCCTTGTTTTGCATCTGGGGAAATTCCATCGGCGGATTTCATGGAGCAAATGGAGTTTCCCAGGATAAGAAAACTGTACTCCGGAAGCTCAAACAAACAGAGTCACTCCAAGAAATATCCTAGCGGAATCCCTCTACTTATACCTCTCGTTCTCACTGGCTGCCGACAGCGGCAGCGGAAAAGTTTCTCAGGGGACTTGGGCTGAGAACTGAGTGAGACTACCTTATCAAGGATTCTCCTACTCCTGAGTGCAGCAGCGGCGAAACTTCGGCAAAAATCAGGAGGATTATCTTCGTATCGACCGAAGGAAAAAATACCGCGTATTGCACCGAGAAAGAGAGAGGATAAAGAAAGGGTTTCGTGGACCGGTGATGTTGGTACGTTCCATTGGTGCTCGGAAAGGAGTCCGAATTGTGGGAAGCCAACTTCCTGGACATCGACGCTGACAAGGGCACAATCATGGTCCTTCTCTGCACTTGTGGTCGACTCAATAGACGATCCGAGCGAGCGTGTCTAAGCTCACATACTTATCGTTTCTTCTAATTAAAATTTCAAACCAAAGAGCCTTCTTCTAACCGAGGTCGCATTTGGGATTTCAGAGTCTTTAGCTGGTCCGCACGAGAAAAGACTCCTCAACGATCTATTGGGAAATTACAACGTCCTCGAACGGCCCGTCGCCAACGAATCAGAACCGCTTCTTCTGAGTTTTGGGCTCACCCTTCAGCAAATCATCGACGTGGTGAGTAGTGTCCATTAGGAGCTTCGTGCTCGAAGCAACTCATCTTAAGCTCTCAAGTTGCTAGTACATAAATCCATCAAAAGTTCGCGAATAACGCGGAGAGAAGTACAGATACATAGCTAGCTAGTCTAGACAGAATTGCGAACCCGATCCATGCGTTTACTTTTGGTTGAATACGACGCGGAAGGGAACACAACAGTTTATATTTCATCTCATGTTGTTCAGTAATCCTGAATATCTCTGAAACTGTTACAATTGTTGAACCATTTCCGATTGAATCCAACTACGACGATGTGAGTTAGCTCATGGATTCGATCGTTCGTCTCAAACAGAAAGGATACAGAGTTCTAGAAAGAACATCGGAATGAACATCTCAAATTCCTTCTGAGCAAGACGATTAGTGGTGATGAGATGTTAAGTTTGTTTAGATTTGGATCGAGATATTAGATAGTGCGTATTCCTCTGGTTCGACATGAAACGTACAACAACCAATCGTTCGCAATGAAAACTTTGAGCCCCTGGATCTCATTTCGTTTTTCCCAGCTAAATAATTGTGGATTATGTCGAAGGAGTTCTTCAAAGCTTAGAGTGCGAGACGTCCGTCAAATGATCGCGAGCTCCATCCACGGGAGAGGGACTTCGAATTCAAAAGAATGATCGTACAGAGAAATTGTCAGAAAGAACCAACGCGGAATTATCGGATGGATCCACTCGCGACGTTGCTCCTTTCTCGCTGTTTGGGATGAGAGAAGAGCGTGGAAGATTGTAGTGATGTGAGAATCGTCGAATTGATGGACGAGTTCATAAATCTGAGCGTCCTGGATGGGTTGAAGAAGTTGAAGCAACGTCTGGCGGCTCTGGAAGTGGTTCTCCAATATTGAGCGACGGCTAAACGATTGCTCCGGTTATAACAACGGATGGCAGCGAGCCGTCATATGGCCTTCCCTCGGTTTATATCCCTCCAACATCGGCGCATAGCCCGCCACTCTATCGCAGCGAATCTCAGCCGAAGTTTTCTAACAAACTCGATTTCGTTCGTCGAATCAACAATCTCATCGCTTGGAGGGCCAAGGGAGCGATCCGAGGGACAATCTCGAGGGCGAAGAAAACCGTGATATTCGGCTTTTCTGACCTCTCCTGGATGAGGCTTTGCGCAATCGCTTGTGGTGTTTGTAATCGTGGTGTTACGCGTGCAAACTTCTAATAAGGAGGCGCCGGTTAATCGAGCGATCCTTTGTCCCCTTTGAAATGACTTCATATTACGAAACTTCTCCGGCTATTTCTGCTATGCTGATGGCCGACGCGGCGGTGAAAGGGATGGCAGAAACAAGTGACACGGTCTTCGGGGAAAAATTGACACGGATGAGCAGAACATTCCGCGAGACCATCAGAGTTTCGGAATGCGAGGGGATAGAAACTCCTTCGTCGTCTAAAACAACTGAAAAACGTGACGAGACCGGTTGAATAGGGGGCTATGAATAAAATTAGGAATATGAGCACATTCCCAGAACCTTAACGCTCGGTGCTTTCTCATATTTTCCTCAGCTGGCTCCGTCTCTTTTGCTCAGACGAACAAAATAGCTCAAAAAACATGGAGATTGCTCATTTTAAACGTTTTCGCAGAAGTGCTTCATCTCAAACCGCTCCGAGTCGACTCCAATCCAGCCCGTTCGCTTCGCTTGGGCGCGGGGAGATATATGATCCGCACGAAAGAATGGGGACCTCTTGGAGGTCCTTCTCTCCTTCGAAAGAAACTTGATAAGTTGATTGATGATGATGATAATGTTTCGATGATCTTCGACCCGCAAAGATCTGTGTCCTTTCATTATTACTGTATCCCGTCGTGGACAGTTGCAATAATCACATTTGTTATCGGAGAGAGGAAACACATTAGAAGATCAAAAAGCAGAAACGGACAAGGGATCGCTGGTCAGGGGCAAAGGAATGTAGGTATCCGTCGGTGCGTCGTCGTCTGGAAGAAATATGTGATCAACGAAATGGTCTTCATCGCCTCCTTCCTCCGTCGAGACCAACCTGTTCGGTTCTGCTGAACGATTTATCGTCGATGAAGTCGTCATTCTGATGAGGTATCAGCTGCGGACGATCAACGACTGCGCGACTCCGTCCAATTCCACTCATGCGTGCTGAGGAAGGCGGAGTGAAATGGGAGCTCCAAGAAGGAATTCTAATTCTGCGGAAAAACACATGTTGGCAAAAGCACCCGTCGATGATTCTCTCGATATCGTTGACTGCGCTGCGTGTATGAAGAATACCTCCACGATGGAAGTTCGAAGGGAATCGGAGTCATTCCAAACTCACCTAGAGAATCTTGCGGAGCCGAGATCGTTTTTGTTGCTCTCCGTGAGTTGTGTCTCGCCGACCGAGGCTCGCCACGTCCGCATCGCAAGTTTTGACGTCAGATGAACCAAACCAAAATACTTTCTGAGGACCTGGCCGTACGTGTCCTTCACGGCTGGCTGATAGCATTGTGTCGGTCGCTGCTCCGAGAGTGGCTTCGTCGGATTGGTGGTTGACTGAATTGCAGCCTGTATAGCCGAGAGTCGCGCTGGACGGACGACGGTGGGTCGGGTTTGCCTGCCTGCCCGCCTGACTGACCGAACGGTCTGCCCCAGCGGCTGGCTGGCTGGCTCGTTGGCTAGAAAGAGCTAGGCACTCGCATTCTGATGAAGCCGAGGCTCGAGGACGACGCTACAGTTGGCCAGCGATGCATGGCCCAGCAATGAGAGCACACTAAGCCATTAGAGAGCCAACCAAACTGGGCTCGACAAGCATACAGTAACAACGCCGGCCGGCCGGTTCTTCCGTTCTCGCATTCGGTCGTTGTTGCGGTCGGTGTCGCCGCTGTCGCCTCGCCCGATTCTGCATTGCCGCAGCAGCCGCCACGTCGTAAATAGAAACTCGTGAACGCTGACGAGCGAATGCGTACTGCGACGGTGACCAGGGGGTCGTCCATCGACAGCATTAGAAGGTTCCACGCTTACCATAAGGCGAACTTCAACGACCGCTGATTCAAACAGCCTCATTTTGGTCCTCTTCGAAATCTTTCGTCTCTCAGCGGACAAATCCTTCGGAATCAGAACTGTAGGAGAATTGCGACGGATTCCGTTGACATCTGAACCTTTGAGCTGACATTGAAACGATAGCCGCGTGTGGCTGAACAGAGAGTTTCTTTTCTCGAAAGCCAAATCGACTTCGGAGCGTGGCGTCAACTTAGTGAATCCAGCTTCAAAGACGCAGTACGTCCGTTCTCCCATCCGCTCACATCGTTAGGGGCGTGAAGGACACTTCGTGCGTAGTCGTTCTGCGGCACGCTTGAAGGTATTGTCGTTGAAACGGAACCCTGCCTGTTTTCGTGCTGTTGCCTGCCCTGCGACCGCTGGCTCATAAGCCTGGATACACGGGTCCGCGCGCTTCAGTGCGTCGCCAGCAGCAACAACAACAACAACAACGATGACGACCTCTACGGAACGCTTCGTGCAACAGTGAACAGGGTTGACGTCATTCCGCTTCAACCAATCGCAGCCAGACGCAAACTCCGTGACGGCTCTGTGACTATCTCGGTGTCGCGACGCTCGTTGAGGCACACGAGCTCCGACCGCGTCCCCGAAAACACCTTGAATCGCTGCGGTCCTGTGTCTGAGCTAAACAAGCGTTTGTCCAAAGCCGGACCGAGATGTACGGCGGGCCCGACGGGGATCACCTCAACTACGGAGGCGCGATCCGGCCCATAAGCGGCCAGCAAGCTCGCTCGGCCTGGAAAACATCTAAATCCCGATCGAAGGATCTCGAGGGAACGCTCGGAACCGGATACGATGAAATCGTCGACGACCGAAGCGAAGTTTTCGCTGAGCCTCCGAAGGGATGTTTCCGCGGCATCCGTGCTCTGTGGGCCACCCGTCAGATGGCTGCCGATAAGTCGGACAAAGACTGGTTGGTGAAAACAACATTGCGCGAGCTGTTCATCTACATCTGTTTCTTGTGCATCTTGTGCATTCTCACGTTCGGAATGATGAGCCCCACCATGTTCTACCAGACGAAGGTTCTCAACGATCTTTTCCTCGATTCCAACTTCAAGGACAACTCAGGAAACCTGAGGGGAGCGACCAGCCTCGACAATTTCTGGCAGTTTGTCGACGATGTTCTGGTTGGTTCGTTGTACTGGGACACGTGGTACAACAATCAAAGTCTGGTGAGAGATGATCGCAACATTCTCTACGAAAACCGACTGCTCGGCTCACCGCGGCTTCGACAGCTGCGTGTCCGCAACAACTCGTGCAACGTGCACACCAACTTCAAGAAAGTCATCTCCCAATGTTACGACAACTATTCGCCGTTCTTCGAGGACACGGAGCCGTTCGGACTCATGAACGGTACGGCGTGGACCTACCACAAAGAGAAGGAACTCGATGGCTACGATCATTGGGGTCTTCTGTACAGGTACAGCGGTGCCGGTTACTACTCCGACATCGGGACCACGAAAGACCAGGCCCTCAATTCCGTGCAGGAGCTCAGGGACAACCTCTGGATCAACCGAGGCACCCGCGCCGTCTTCATTGACTTTACCGTTTACAACGCGAACGTCAATCTTTTCTGCGTCGTTAAACTCGTGTTTGAATTTCCCGCCACTGGCGGCCTGATACCCTCGTGGAGTTTCCGTACGGTGAAGCTTCTCCGCTACGTTACCACAGGAGACTACATGATACTCGGTTGCGAGTTCATTTTCCTCCTGTATATCTTCTACTACGTGATAGAAGAGTTCTTGGAGATCAAGGCTAACCGCGCCACGTACTTCAAGTCCATCTGGAACATTTTGGATATTCTGGTGATCATAATTTCCTGTGTTTGTATCTGTTTCTCCATATACCGCACGGTCATGGTGAACAAGCTCCTCGTGGAGCTGCTAAACAAACCGGACGAGTATGCCGATTTCGGCAAACTCGGCTTCTACCAATTCCAATTCAACAACGCGGTCGCGCTCGCCGTCTTCTTCGCGTGGATCAAGATTTTCAAATACATTTCATTCAACAAGACGATGACGCAATTGTCGTCGACCTTGTCCCGCTGCTCGAAGGACGTCGCTGGATTCTCGGTGATGTTCTTCATCGTTTTCTTTGCGTTTGCCCAACTCGGCTACCTTCTCTTCGGTACCCAGATAAAGGGATTCAGCAATTTCTCGAATGCTGTCTTCACGCTCCTTCGTCTCATCCTCGGAGACTTCAACTTCGAGGAGTTGGAGCAGGCAAATCGCGTCCTCGGTCCGATCTATTTCCTTTCCTACGTATTCTTTGTATTCTTCGTTCTGCTCAACATGTTCTTGGCCATCATCAATGACACGTACGCCGAAGTCAAGGTCGAGATCGCCCAGCAGAAGAATGAATTCGAGATCGTCGACTATTTCAAGAAAGGTTACAACAACTTCCTCACCAAAATTGGCCGTCGAGACCAGATCGTCGACATCCAGAACGCGATGCGAATGGCCGACACCGATAACGACAACAAACTCACTTTCGAGGAGGTGCGCAAGAGCCTTCGAGGACAGAACTATAGCGACACCGAGATCGAGATGCTCTTTGCAAAGTATGACATCGACGGCAACAGGGAGCTGAACGAACAGGAAGTCAAGGCGATGATGGCACACCTCGAAGGTCAAAAGAACCTTTTGGACCAGGAAATCGCTAACGAGCAAAACGGTATCTCGACTGATTCTCCACTCAGTGGCGGCGGTGGCGGCGGAGGCGGAGGCGGAGGAGGTCTCGATGCTGCGAGCGCCGAAGAAATAAACGTTCTTCAGAAACGTGTGGATCGCATGGAGCATTCGATCGGAGCGATTGTCAGCAAAATTGATGCCGTGCTTCGCGGTATGGAAGAGATGGAGATCAAGAAGAAACGACGACGAGACGGAATGTCGAAGATCCTTGATAGCATTTCGGAGTCCGGAGACATCGACGACAAGGAGAAGAGGACCCGAATCGAGAAATTGGTCAAGGAAGAGCTGCTGAGGACGGAATCTGAGGCGTCGCTCAAAGATCCTTCTCAGCCATAGTTCCGCTTCACCTAGTATCGGAAACGTCGCAAGGGAACATAGTTGTTGTTGATTTTTTTTTCTGACTTTCGACCGGAGAACGAGCAGAATTAATTTCGACCGAGTAGTGGTGAGGAGGAGTGAGAAACGAAGAAACCCCAACTTGTCAAAAAACCAACCAAGCAAGCTAATATCGGCCTTGAACGACTCAAATCAGACCGACGATGGATACGATCTTGTCTCAAAGCTTCAAGCTCCTTATGGAACCCGTGGCTCTTATCAAGACCTCGAATGGAGACTACTGGAAGCCATTTGATGAAATATGACTATCGTAGAATATTCAAACTTTTGAAAACTTAGCGTTTCGGCACCGTAACGAGCAGTGCGCACAACATTAGTCCATGAGATGGGCTCTCTCCTCTGCCTGTAGTCGGATAACGTCGACCCTGATTTCAATCGCAGATATTCGAAGACGGATCTCATACTCCAGCGCCCGACGTAAAGACTGACAACGCATAACAGATGAACAAGTTGAACCGGTCGATTGAAACACCCTCGACGACCTCAGCGAATATTTTTCCCTAGTCTTATCGTATTATGATGATGCTATTTCTCTGATCTGCATTGTAACCCCCGAGAATATCCATGGTTTTAACCCATAATCAACATATTGTTAGATAGTTTTCGTAGACAGACACCCAAACTCTCAACAGGAGACCGGCAACGGAGACTCAATAACTTTAGGTATTGAGAAGCTGTTTTTCCCCACGGGGAATCAAGACGATGGGCGACGAAAGATGACATGATTGTTCGCTACCCCTCAGAGTGTCGTTAGACCCGGGGCGATTTCCGCGAGAATTTCTCCAAACGTAGTCGGATATAAAGGAGAAGTGAGCATAGGATCTTGACGGCTTTCAATAGAATCGAGCGGGGATCAACCCAGGTCGCATGCAAAGTGTAGAGTATGTAGTAAAGTGAAAGTTTTATGAAACAGACACTCATTCAAGTGCGATGAACTATTTTTGATGATGACATTGATTGATGAGCAGGTTTTCCCGGAGTTAGAGGTCGACGAGCAAGAGTAACATCGCGATCTTCCATAACGAAAGGAGTTGAGAATAAAGATTTGAGGCCGATTCTAATCGAGTACGCATTCAAAAGCAAAATCGTGTACTTTTTCTTGTTCCTAAAACGTCGTCTCGTTCCCTCGATGTAGGAACCGATGCATGCAAGATGGAGCTTGGTCGAATGCAGCTCTCCGCAAGAAATTCGTTAAGTGGAGTGGCACAGTATGGAATTTCACTGCGAGAAACTCGGGATTCGTGAATTATGGATGAATTCATTGGAGCCTGGAAAGCGATCGTTTTCCTTCCATTGATAATGAGTTTTTATGGCGGAATCGTAATTTCATTATGACCTCCCTCAGGTCCACTCTGATCAGAAGAAACTTTGATTCCCGAGGGCAAACGGCGGGACGCAAGTCGATTCGATATAAGGTTCGCGGTCATTGCCGAACATTTGTAGTGAGAGACTCTGCCGCGAGAGAGGTGGGAGCGAAAAACTACTGCATGGTATAACGCAGCCTAATTTCGGCTGGAGCTGTATACCTCACCCGCTTCCCTCGGCGAGCTCGTCCCATCGCTTCTTCTCTCTTCCCTCACCCTGCTTGCAAGGTTCGGTAGTCAACGAGCGGGGGCTGTTGGGAACTGAGGGATTCCGTAACGTGTTGCCTTTGGGCGAAACGAAGAGCTCTGATGATGAGCTCTTCCACGCCGCCGAACGCCAAATTGCGTCCAGCCCAAAGCGGTTCTCTTATGGCTCACCCTGAACCCACAAACTCCTTTCCCGAATCTTGGGGCACATACTCACGCCCAAACCTTGCGCCGGCCGCGCCGCTGGCCAGCCCCGACACGGCGGCGCGAGGAACGAACAAGCGGGCTAAAGAGCCGAAAGACGGACCGACCGACCGACGGACCGACCGACCGACGGACGAACACACTTAAGGTCGCTGATGTCGCTGCAGGTCCGCCTTCTGGCAGTGTCTGATCCATGCACTGTGCAGCGATGCCGCGAACGCCATCAAAGGCATATTGTTTTTGCGCCTGAAGCGTATAACACCGTAGTTTATGGCACTTCCCGCGAGCGAAGCCACCTCAGATGGAGGTCCACCTGCAGCGTAAGGCGAAGGTCGTTACGGAGCAGCGAGCGAATGCGTGCTTAGTTCACTTAGTCAAGGTCTTGCTGCAAGGTCTCCTTGGATTTCGCGCATTACGCTTTTCTTCCGATTTGTAGCCAATACATCTTCCCAAGCCAACGGAAAAACAAGCGTCAAGCTCCGTTCTTTTCGACCAACACCTCTAGCCTCGAGGAACTCACGCTCTGGAGTTTACAGGCTCTTAGGAAATCGCTCGAATGACTCAGGATGCCGCTCCTTTTTCAAGTCTGGATTTCCAACTTGCTCGTCATGTATATTGCTGTTCCGAACCCATCGTAGTCGGAGAAGCTTCGAAGCAGAACGTCGCTCATTTGGTGTCCCTGGGGTTCGTGGTGCAATCGGCACATGGTGATCTCCGATATTTCTGGAAAATCCTTCTTCCACTTCTCATATTGAGGCAAGGCATGCTGAGCCTGTGGAAACGTGGAGTCTTTCGGGATGAAGATCGTTCGGCTGGTGGAACTGCCGAGATTTTGATCCCTGTCGACTCTGTTTGAATGGCACACAGGGCCTCGCTTCACCATGAGGATGGAAAAAAATCAATTCTTGGAAAGCCATTGTTGGTGGGGCGTTTCCCTCGGTCGCTGCAACTTTGTGCTGACGTGAGATGATCGGATGTGGTCGCTAACGCTTCGAAGAGCCCACTGGACGTTTCTACTGGCCAGTTCAATCTTGGCCTTTTTTCCTGTTGCGGAACCATGCAATGAGCTCGTCCACCGCCTACGCCTCAGGGCATTCCGGCTTCGACGTCCAAATCCTTCCTCTCCGTGAGATCTCCACGGTTCACTCATTCGAATCGGAACTGTATAGAAAACGATGTACGTTAACGCTCAGCCGCAGTTTGAGCAGAGAGTGAACCGCTCCGTCGGCAATTCATTGAAACTTGAAGATTCTCTGACGAAACTCGGGTTATCTTTCGTTTGAACTGCGGTCGGTTGCCGTCACAGGACGAAGGAGGGAACACGGACTTCGCATCGGTTGCATACCTGGCACGGCGATTCACAGAGATCAGATGTTCGACTGATTCCGGCCCGCGGCCCGGACTCTGACCCGTCTGTAGCGTTGATCGAGTGAGTCACGGTCGGTAACGCTCACTGGGTTCGACGAGCTGAAAAGTGATGCGCAGATGTTCACATCGATCCCTCGAATCCACGGGGTTGCCACCTTGGAATTGTGGAATTGGATAGTTTCAGAAAATACGCCGCTCCAGACCGTGGGGCTGTGTTCTGCTTTTCATCCATCACAGGACGCTGCACCTCAACTGAGGAGGGTGCCGTCGAGATATGGAACATTTTCGCTCAAACCGTTCGCTTCGTGCTCGTTGTTTTTCTCGAAGAAAAGCTCTACGCAGTTTGAACCCATAATGCGCGGAATCCGGGGATTCGGTCGCTCGGAATCTCTGTTTGAGACCCCTCTTGAAATTCGAAAGTGCAAACGTCTCTCGGCAGACTCTAATTTTGGCAAACAATACCTCTGTTTGCTCAGATAGAATTAGGAAAATTCCGACCGATTTCCACATCAAGTCGCTGTAGTGACGACCAGAGTGTACAAAAGGAGGATCCTACCCATTACTTTGAATATGGCAGTGCGTACGCAGATTCCTCGCACGAACGCTCGCTCAGACAATACGTCCTACAATTTGTTTCGTCGGGAATTCGTGTCCGGTTGTCGGAAAGTTCCTCTTGAAGAACCGCAATATTAGCGTCTCTCTCCAATTAGAAGGAATGTACGGAGCTAGCCATTTCAAGGAGTTCCTCTCGACCTCGCGATTCGAGTCCGTCTTTGCCATCGTTCTATTTCGGGTCGAACTCACTCCAACGAGGGAGTGATGCAGTAAATGAGCCGGACGGAGGAGAAAATCTATCGATATATAAGGTAATAAAGGTTACCTTCTCGGCGTTCTTCTAATTTTTGTGCGGTTTGAGGACATAATAACGAAGCGAGTTATAGATTCGGTAATAAAGTAGATACTCACCGATTATTGGCAGAAGTACATCATGGCATTCGTATGAAGAGTTGACGGGTCAGCTGGTCCGATATCCAGGAGAGAAATCGACCGAGGACAGATGTATCGGAAGCGACGGACCGTTCTCGGAAGACAAACGCTCCACATCTCTTCTCTCTTGGCATCGGGAGGCGTCAGGTAGAGGGCCAGACCACAACTCGATAACTCGCCACACCGTTCTTCTTATTGAGTCAAAATCGGAATTTCTACCCTTTCTCACAACCGATGAACTCCCATGATGATAAGATTCCGCGGAAAAATTAGATAATTTGCTTGTTACAATGTGAACCGGAGAGATTGTTTGCCCTGAAGAGAAACGATAGTCTTCTGCCGAGGCAATTAACGTCCCGACGGGAATAATTATTGCTCCAAGAGGCTGTCTCTCCGTCTTTGTCCTTTCAATGACAGCCGGTCACCGACGCGACGGGGGCGGGGTATGATACAAAGTGTCGCTCAGAGAAGACACATCCATCGATCACGCGGTTCACGCGTTGATGAAGCCGAAGACTCTCAGGAAGAGATGTCGAGGTGAGTAATAATCCAGACTGCAAAAAAAATCCTCCAGCAAAGCGACCGAAGTACAGCAATCCATGAAGAAAGTCATTTTCCGAGAGAAAAACTGCAAGAATCAGGAACGACTGAACCGAGAAAACGATCGAAACGAACTTCGAGCGTCAGGACCTTTGAGCCTGAGAAAACTGGAGTTTGAACGCCGGAACTTATATAGTAGGCGACCATATTATACCTCTGAGTGTTTGCTTGTGGCCACTCAGACCGTAGGTGAGAAAAGAACGACAAGCGGAGAAGCTGACGGCCGGGGTCGGATTCCGAGTCGTAATCTAAATGCAGATTGGGAGACTGCGAAAGCATTCTGAGCAACTCGATGCTCATTGTCAGAGTTCGTGCGAGAAACAATGCCGAGGAACACCGGTGTGCAGTTTTGCAAGTCAGGCTCACGAATCAAAGGGCGATCAAAGCTCAGCCTCAAAGAGCAACTTTTCTCATTTTGAACTGCGATAAATGCAATGCCGCTTTCGCACATTCTCCGCCGTTCACATATACGGAAGCAAGGTCTCGATGCATGGATCGCATCCGTGGAAGATCTTCAATTTCGACAACGGACAGGATCCTCAGCGAGCTGTTGCAGTCTCAGACTCCAGGAGAAATCCCTCCAAAATTGGAGAACGACTGCTAGAGTACATGTGATACGATTTCCGCACTCTCCGCTCGCAGCTCGATGGGTTTGAGGTAGATTCGATATTTCGGATCTCCAATAAAGGGCGAATCGTTTTTTGATGATTTCTCCGATCTGATACCTCGCTGTAAGTTCGTACAAGTGGAGCCGAGACTCCTGTTGAGGACAACAGAGACTACACGCGAAGGAATTGAATCGCATTATCCTGTCGAGCACGCGGGCTAACGGTTCTGATCTTCGTCGGGTAGTCTCGAAATCTCGATGAACTACGAACAAATTCTTTTCGGTCGCATGTATTCTCGATTTCTCGTGCAAACGCCGGTTAACAGGCCGCTGAGCTCATATGAAACTCGAAAACAATGGATCACTACGATAATTCACTTCAAACGATCAAGGCCAAGCTCGTCGAACAGGAAAATCACTTGTTGACATCCCCCGTTGAGTTCCGAGAACGGAGTATCATCGATCGATGAGATACATATAATTGGCGAATAGCTGGAATAGAGAGAGAGAGCGAGGGGATGAGAGGTTTGGCAAATTTTAAGTACATCTTTTTAGCTGTCGAAGCCCGCCAGGTAGCTTTGCGGAGGCGTAATCAGTTCTGCAAGTTTCGAAGGTGAACCCGCCCGAGGACAGCGCTACGATAATAGGATTAGCGCAGGTTTGTATATATATTCAAGCCTGCGTGCCTGTCCGCCCGCTTGCTCGCCTGCCAGCCACTGGAGCCCCCGTCTTCCCGCCTCTGAGCACCAATAGCGAGATGACGGTCGCTACTATACATGCCCCTCGAGCCCAACAGTTTTCAATAGCTCGACGAAGCTTGCGAATATGGTTGTTGTACGGTTCTTTGACACTACTTCATTGTGTGCTGAACGTTTATCGGGTGCGTAGGCGCACGAAAATCGGTAGATGTCGTCGACCAGAGATATCGAAGCGATGACGCAACCTTAGGTATCAGGTACGAGCACATCCAGCTTTATCAGGTCTGTTCGAAATGATAGGGAAACAATGTGGGCCTGCTAATTGGGCCGACTAAGAAGTTACGAAAAACACTAAGAAATCAGGGAAAATTACTCTCGGTTCGTTTGGTGACGACATACTCCCTGGTTTCGAGTCAGACTCTTCCAACTATCGAACTTTTGTCTCTGTCCAGTCATAAACGTCGATGAGTACAATATGTTCAATATGGGTCGAATAACCGGATTGTCTGAATTCCGCGCGCGCATCTGGAAACAAAGTTTCCTCATTCATCTAGGCTGTTGAAAACCCGTGTGCTTGATATCATTGTGCACATGGAATTGATTCTTTCTCTGAACGAACACGATTGACTCCTACTAACAGATCGGCTCGTATTCTATCCGTTTAGGACGAGAAGAACCAGATAATCACGACGAATCTTTGGTTGAATCTGGTAAGCAGAAGCAAGCTCACGGAA
Organism: Neoseiulus cucumeris; assembly: GCA_021527715.1. NCBI lineage: Eukaryota > Metazoa > Arthropoda > Arachnida > Mesostigmata > Phytoseiidae > Neoseiulus > Neoseiulus cucumeris. Next base: position 1,647,837 of record JAJSRV010000050.1, on the reverse strand, counting down.
AATTGATCGATTTTGAGTTACACTTCTGTTTCCTTTGCCTTCCTCTAAAAATTCGTCTGGATAACTGGAGTGGAACGAAACTATTGAACGAAAACTAAAAACAATTCTTCCGAATTATTTTTTTTTCCTCATTTGGTTCACAACGGACTTGTGTTCATTCGACTGGTGTGTTATTCCCTCTTCCAAATTGTCGTTGATATTTGGAAGCTCCCGAATCGAGTAGAGTCATCATGACGAACGTTGTTACTGCTGTCGTTGCTGTGGTTGTTATCGTCGTTATTGTTGTTCATGTTGTTCATGTAAACGATTTTCCTTTTCGCGCTTCAAGTTTTGAATTTGAAATGATCGAAGCGGAGAACCTGATGTTGAAATCCGAATTGGCAGGAATCAGCTTTATCCTCCTTCCGGATGATTTGCTCCGTAATCTTGAAGCTGGCCTGGTTGTAAATTGTTTCTCTAACTTGTCTGTTTATGTGAGCTCCGAAAGTAGCATATGTTCCCATTCAAAAACATATGTTTTCCGCTGACGCCAATATGACTGCTACTTTTAGTTTTGTTTGAGTGAAATGTGTGTTTGCCTCGTCTGAGAGATGAACACCCCACAAAAGCGGCTTAAGATCAGATCGTCGATTCCATCGAGTTTCGCAAGCAGCCAAAACCAGGAACTTCCTGACTTTTGAACGACCTACTCGTCTTGCGCCGGATTCAGTATCCTTCATTCTTGTGCGGCATGTGTCCATTTTAGTTTATTTTTTCCTCTCATTTTGTAAATGGATTCCTCTAATCAATGATTTCCAAATAGATTCGTTGGCAAAGCGTTCTGAGAAGCAAGGCAACAACCCCACCCGGCCGTCTCCGAATCAAGCCTAAGCTAACCCTCGAGCCTAAAATAATAAGATTTACGCATTCGATGTATATTTATGTATGTCACGTGCGAACATACGTATGTATGTGGTCCACGTTCGAATGGATAGATGAATGTACGTGAAAGTTGAGTTATCTAATCGTAGTTCTTGCTGGTTTGTTTTGTCGACAACCTTCCTACCAAGGAAACAACGCCACTGATCCTCCATCATGAAACCTCAGCAATCCAAAGTTATCCTCGTCTAGTTAACATCGATTGTTTTGATTTGTGGCTTCACGTGAGAAAAACACGATGTGCGTTCAAACGCTTTCCGTAGAACACCTTTCGTGGCCTCTTGGATTTTCCGAGATGGTCTTGGCCACGGGAACAAACTGCCTATGAATTTTTGCTCGCGGACAGAGCGCATGCACACGGTATGTGAACCATCAATCATGGACTTCCTCTACTGGTGTAGCATCGAAAGAGGTTCCTTGAAAAAGCTCTGAGGAAAACAGTCCCTTCAGTGTGTCGATTCGCCGGTTCCTCAAATGGGCCGTTCATTCTTGGGATGACGCCACCTTCACGATTCCTTGGGATTCGTCGATAATTTGAGGCTTTGAACGGCGCGGCGGCTCTTCATCACGTCGAGAGATAACTTCTTGGAGAAATTCGAAATTCCGTTCATAGTACTAAAGTTATTCGGCCATGATTCTCGATTGTGCCTCGCTGTCAGATAATGCATTTCTTCTCTCCAAAAAGTTCCTGACAGGAGCAAAAACGAAACCGCATCGGGCACACCCTTGCTAAACACATGTTCGTCCTGTCCAGTCGTGGGAACGACACTTTGTTCTCGGGGGAACGATTGCTTCGTGTTCGGGGTACATCAGCCATTGTTGCTCTGCTGCCGCTTAGAATCAATCAGACCTTCTACTCTGTTGAGATAACACACGTCACCCTTCTAGCCCGAGATCAATTTGTTACAACCCTAATATTGGAGTCATTCGATCCAAGATACATTATCTACTACGGCTACTGCTGGAACACAAGTTGACTACCGACTCCTATCCCCGTGTGCAGAATACGTCGGAGGTCGTTAGCTCCATGGGAACTCTCGTGAATTTTTATTTTGAAAACGATGAAATCGAGTTAATGGAGTGAATCGGAGTTTCCACGATTCTTGGATTGCGAGAAGAAATATTTTCAACTATGAGAAATCAAGTTAAAGCCAAAAACGTTCAGTTTTCTGCAATTTCAAAACTGCGGCAGATGATTCGATTCACTTGTGATGAGCATAATAAGCGACAACACAGTCTATGCTAAGCCGGACACGGCACCCAACTCTTCCATCAAAAATTTAACGATGTAGCGACTCAAATACTAAGGATTGCTAAGCTTTGAATAACAGTAGTAATTCCGAGCTAAGGTGATGTCTTAAACTGGCACTTGCTGAGCAATTAAAATCATCGCACACACCAGCGTCTGGATGGCTTTGCTCCGAGAGTCGATATAGCTTCCAAACAAAACAGCTCAAATCAAGCCGTCAGTCAGTCCAGAACATTAGGCTCTCGAGCTGGAAGTTATGTCGACGGACGTCTAGGCAAAGCTCCGCGCAATCGAATTGGAACCTTTTTCGCTTCAATAGCCCGATCGTTAATCGCTTGAATTTTGGAATAACACAAATTTCTGATCGGGGTTCCTGCATAAGCCTCTCATATGGGAGTGTAATTCACGACTCGTCTAGGCCTTTGCATTTATCGATGATGCTCTAAATGGCTCTTCTCACGATAGTTCCTGGTACTAGAGTAAATAGCCGCTAAATCTGATACTTTTCACGATTTACCAATGTTGATACGATTACGATTTTTGATAATTTCAAGTTCTGAAGCTAATGTCTGGCTTTTCCCTTTCTCCTCTTTCTCTCCTCCCAATCCACCTTGTGTATTTTCGACGTGGTTCGTTTTGCTGCGTGTTGGTACCCTAGGACGAAAAGAACCAACTTATTGTAACTAATCTGTGGTTGAAATTGGTAAGTTTGCTCAAACGTCACTGAGTGAGTCAAGCTTGTCTGGTTAATTGATTGATTGGTTGATTGATTTGTCAAGCGACAGAAAATTCTCTAGTTTTTGACGGCTTCGCGTTGAGTCTGATCTCAACAGCTTGCTCGCTCCTGTGTCCGGCGGCGTGGTTTCAAGAACTAGTTTCCCGTGTCTCAATCCTTATGGCTCATCCTCAACTTCGTGCACTTAATACTTCTTCTTCTGTGCGGAACGGCAGTGTGAAGATTCTTTTAGTTCATTTTTTGTGGAAACTTCCGAAGTTGAGACTTGGCAAAGCAGTCGAAGCTTCAATTTTCGCCTAACGAAACCGAAGCCGTTCTCTTTCGCAGTCCTGATCCATCGCCCATCATTTTATTCGAAGTCGTTTCTTCCGAAACTGCTACCCGTCAAACCTTAATCTGCGAACTCGATGTTTGTTCATTTCTATATACGCTATAAATGGTTGGCGTACGCTTTTTTTCTGAAGAATTGAATATTTGAATTGATTCAAGAGTATCGGCAATCGAATTCAAAAGAATCCACGTTTCCTGGACCTGAATTCGTGGCTGTTTTCGATCCCCACCCTCTCGCTCTCTCTTTACACTGCCGTTTCCGAACCTGTCTGTGCCTTCGCAACACTGTACAGTGCTTCCTCTTCCGAAATCAGCAAACGCTTCTTTGAATGTTATGTACTATAGACATCTTTAATGCACTGATTGAAACCCGTGATTCTTCAGCTCTCAAATGTCGCGGCTCCTCCGAGAAAAATGAGTCGAGCTCGTCAATCTTTTTTTCTGAATTCCGACGGACGACGGGAAGAGCTCCGACAAGAACTTCATCATGCGTACCGTTCAGAAGTGTTCCCTTTTCTCCCGTGTATCAGGGTACTAATCAAGCTGCCAAAGAATCCATCTCATCGAAAGGTGGACTCACTTGATTCCATCGTCCTGTCGTAGTTTACATTTCTATCGTTCACTTCGAGCTTCTCGCCCTTTCTCCGTTTACCCAGATGGATCAGATCTTGTTAGCTTTTGTGTGTAAGAAAAACATCTCCACGTTGCGCTTTTAAGTTTCTATCAGCACTGATAGAGCGTTGCCACAATGAAGTTTTCTCGAGGACGATTGACGACACCAAAAAGGTTGCTTTCATCTACCGTGATTATGTTCAGAGCACAGATTCCACTGTGCTTCTCGAGAATGGAAAAGAATTTCCTCTTATTCCGGTTCCATGATTCGGACAGCCGAGAGGTTCTCAACCGATCGGAGGATCTGACTGGAGAGGGCTTCCAGATTTCAAAATTGATTCCTCGAAAGATGATGTAATCAGTAACTTTATACAACAATGAAATCGATGAACTTGAGAAACATCAAATCGTGTCTCAAGATTCATTTAATTCCTGGAGATCCTATTCCTCCATCCTGGAGAATATATTCATTTAATTGAGATATGACGAATAAATCTAATGCATGCCCATCTCCTCTCCTGCCACCACAGTGCTAATTGAATGGCTTCTCCTTGCCGACGAATCCCTCACCTACCCTTCCTCCGTGGCGTTGATTTTCAAAATATCAACTTCTTGCAAGTGATCGATTCGATATAAATGATCGTGATGTTCGCACAACACCAAAACGTGCTTGCCTCTGTATGTGGAAAGATGCAGTTAAGGGGTTGAGAGAGACCGAATGACGCCCCGAAACTACGATGTGCGCAAACGAATATGATTTAGATTGGGAAGTATGTACATATCTGATTGAAACAGATGAGCCTCTACTACTGTTTCTCGAAGAATGTTCGTCATCAAGGACACTTCCAGCAAACCTTCAAACTTTATGTGAGCCTGAAACTTGAGGAATTCCCCGAGAATCATGTGAAGAGAAGCACTTTTCATTCGGGAAATCACTTTTGAAGAATCCCGAGGAGAACTTTTTGAGCGCGAAAATACCACGACCCATGTACAAGGGGTTTCGCAAACCTTGGCGTCCTGTTTTTGATTTGCTGTTTGCTGTAAACGTACTCCTTCGTGCGGGTCTGTCGTCAGAGCTCCGCCAGCGGTCACTGGTTGAATAATTTATCAGAGAGATACGAGAAGAAGGCAAACAAAACAGAAGGAAAAGCATCGAGCCCAATGCAGGCTACGGGAGGAACGACATTTTTTTTTCTTTTCTCGCTACCGGGCAGCTCGCCGTTTTCAACTTTCCGCTGCGGGAACGGGGTCTCCAGAGTCATCTGCGAGTGCTCGTATCCACGTCCACCTGCGGGAAGTCAGCGTTCCCGCATCGAACCCTGGAAGAAGAGATCTCTCAGTCAGTCGAGAAAAGTGACTTTTTCCCGCAGCTACGATTGCGACACAAAAGCTCATCCGATATTAGATCTTTTTTGGATTGCGAACGTTATGCGTAGATGACGAAAAGTTTTCCTCTCCCGTGGGATCCTAAGCCCTTTCTTATTTCAAGCACACTCATATCTCGTATTTCGAAAACGTCGCGAATCGTCTCAAGGCTCACGAGGCTTTCGCAACCCCGACGGATTTTAATCTCGTCCGCCATAAATGCACAATACTCCTTTTCGGTTTTGCGTTCATGGCGAACAAATCCCAGAACCTTTCTCCGTTCTATTCCTCCCGCGAACAGCCGGCCTATCGCACTCTTGGATGCGATGCCAGCTTGCAACTCCCACGGTTGCGCGAGAACGCGACGAATCAATTCATGCATCGCCGAAAGCTTCCAGGGCGGGACGGACACAGTCGACGCCTGCAGATTCTAAACACTAGCGGAACATCTTGGGCCACTATTTATTCAACAGGAACTCGAATTTTCTCCTGAAATATTCAGCATCTGTTTCCAGGCATAGAGAGAATATTTAACCGATACGGACTTCGTCACAATAAAAAATGCACCAGCGTTAAGGACACCTCGTGGACTTCACGGGGCGCTGCCTAGTTACGTGATAATGGTTCCGAGAGACCGAGACAATGCTTTGCTCCTCGTTTCCTATTCTGCTCCCCGACAGAGATCATCTTCGACGTCCACGACGAGGGAGAGCTCCATTCACACACAGCTTCGATGAATATCGCCATACAGAGGAAAACAAGGCGCCACAACCGCATTCATAGAGTCTCTAAAACGTTCGTGCCGGGATCGGAGCGACTTCAGTGGCCAGAACGGAGCAACGATGATCATAGCAGAGCACAAAAGCTTTGAACAAAGGTCGACGTACAAAAAAAAAGGGAAAAAAACAACGTCAATAAAAGAGAGCAACTTCAATTGTCAGCCATCACCAGAGTTCCCGTTTTGCCGCTCGCCTTCCAATCCAGCTACATGGCGTGACATGCGCTGCTCTTTTCCAGTTTTTGGAAGGCTGACTCTGCTACCAGTTCAAAAAGCTCCTTGGGAGGGGGAGAACAGGGACAAAATAAGAGCACGCCTACGGGCCCTCTTCCGCCGACATTGAAAATGCCTCACCGGGCCGGATTGCCAGGAGAAGGAGTAAAGTGGAAAAAAGGAGTACAGGGCCTATGAGAAAAATGGGAATTCGTCTCAAAGACGCTGAGGCTGCCGGTGGATGTGCGGCTGTCGATTGATATGCACGACTGGAGGCGCTGGCTGAGAGCGAATGAGGAGACAGGAAAGTCGAGAACCGGCTCTTCGAAGCTCGACGGAACGATACAATATGGAAAAAGGACGCTGTTTTTATTGAGTTAGCTCGCAGGTGACGGGACTGTTCGAGTCCAATTTGGAGCTGCCGACTGGCGGACCGGACAGGGCGCCGCCGGTTTCGCTGCAGCAAAGGCTTCCGGAGACCGTGTCCAAGTGAGGGACAGTCGCGGAAGCGGGCGTTCATTGATAGAACACCACTACAAGCAGCTAAACGGACAAGTTGCTTTTTCGGCGTTTCGTGCGCGACTCTGAACCGTCGGGAACAACTCAGCGACTGGATAGAACATTGGGTCCGTCGAGCGCCGGTTCACTTTGGAGCTGCAGCTTTCCAATTCGAATCGAATTTAGCCCCTTCGGTTCTTCAATTGTGAGCAGCTTCAGAAACCGAGGCTTGTGATCAACTTTGTTGGCAGTCGCCGTTCCATGTGAACCTATTGAAACGCTCGATATAATGGAATCCGCAAAATAGAATGAGAGACAGAGAGCGTTTCGAAAGATCTGACTCAAGTCTTCCGTGCACAGGTTCCACGCGAAGGAGGCGGCCGCGGCGTTTCAGCTTTCCTCCAGCCGAATCCACCAACGGCGCCGCGAGTTTCGTCGCCTGTGGCTTCAAAACGGATCGTGTTGCCTCACAAAACATTCGAAAGATCCGATCCGAAATATTCCTCGTTAACTGCCACGATGCAGACGTGGCAACATCTTCGGTCGTTCCCTCGTCTCGGCCAGAGGAAATTTCGGTTCCATCGAGGGAAAAAGATGCCGAGCATTTCGAGGGAAAAGTTTCTCAGCCAGACTCCAAAAAGTTCAGCGTCATGGAACGATGTCGGAGAAGTGCGGGATAGCGGTGGAAAAACTGGAGAAAACATTCGAGTGAAGCTGTGCCGGCGAAACGAATCCTCCTGACCAAGGATCCTGAATGGCCGTCGAGCACGACGACGATCACAACAGAAGGAATGTTTGGAATGAGAAAAATATATGATGTACATTCTCTTGTCTACCTCCGGCCCCCTCCGGCGAGCCAGAGGATACCGCGCCCGATGGCGCAGAAACCCCTGTCTGGATGTTTGTCTGGCTGGCTTTGCGAGGTTTCGTCTCGCTGACTGCTGCGATGGCTTCCCGTCGAAAATAGAGGAAATTTAGCGACTAAAGCACACAGGTGCGACATTGAGTCCTCTGTTCCGGGAAGCGATAAAATAGAGAAGCCGTCCGCTTCTCCGTTCCACGACTATGTGCGTCCCTCGTTGGAACACACCTTCCACAGCCGGTGGAATAGGCATGCGAAAAAGACCACGGCTCCGTCGGGGCGAGACGACGAATTCCTTTCCAATACGAAGCATTCGCGTTCGAGAATGGATTTCTGGTATTCCACCATATCCTTCTGCTCATGATTGACGAACGGGATCCAAGTGTCTTGGGGAGCGCTTTGGGAAGCCTCGCCTGGGACACTTTCGCACGAACCGTAATGTCACCGTCTATTGCGAGGCAAATGCGAATAACCATCTCGCTGTGTAGTCCATTCATTGACCAACGTCCGAGAACACGAGCGGCGATGACTGTTTGCCAGAAAGTCGTAAATTCGCCCAACCATCTCGAAGAGCTATGGGGGAGAGTTCCGTCTCCTCTAATGGGGCGACGGACTCTTGAAAAGATCCAGTTGTTGTCAACTGTACGCTTCTCCCTCGGACGGCATTCAACGCGGATAAATGTTGCAACTCACTGTATGAAACAAAGGAGACCGTAGAGGAATAGGACGAGATAGGTTCTTCTTTGTTTTTCACCGAGGTTTTTCTCGCGTCACGCTCCGACGCTTCTCAAGGCTGGTGGTACAATATAGTTTGGTGGGCGCCCGACAGCAGTCTCTATTCATGCGGAGATTCGATGAATGAACCAACGCGGAGGAAAGGAGCCAATGGCACCGCCTTGTCCCACGAGTGAATAAAACATAGAGAGCCGGAAGGAACGAGATTCAGTTTGCAACTGCACCTCATTCTCTACCTCTGCAGGCATGCGGCTTCGTTCTGAGTGATTATTTCATCATGGTTTCGATTCCTTAGCCTCGGATTCTACCGCTTTTCGGTAGACAAGCCCGGGCCCTCGTCGTTGAGAGACACAGAATCATCGCAATGCAGCAGCTCCAATGACAGAGAGGCTTCGAGGGCCCTGTAGCGACACGATGTGGACGTGCGTAAACAGCCTTCATGAAGAGCATCTTCTATGCAGCTCTGGGTCGCCTCCACACAGCGCTATTATCTCACTGCCTCTGTCTTTTTCTGCGTCTCCAGACTCTCTCCCGGTGATTCTATCTCACGCTTACCCTGAATCTATTTCTCATACTGGACTCTTTCACTCACCAGCGAAGGCACTTTGCGTTCGTGTAAGGATAGATGCATTGTCATTATGATGAGGAAAGCCAACTGAAGTCCCGTCTTGGAGCATATCTTCTTTCCTCCTGCTCGCCCGTTAAGCAATCATTCATGGCCGAGATAACGTTGTCCAGTATCTCGCTCAATGGTAATGCACAGCCGTCCATTGTGCAACGCTCACGCTCCTTCCGTCGTTGTCGGTGTTCCCTTCTGGAATCACTTGGAATTGGAGAGGAGAATGCCCTAAACACTGATGTCACTTTCGAGCTCGTTGTGAAACATTCTGATTTCATTCTCGCTCCTTCGATACAGCTGTAGCCATTGTGTACGTTCTCTCGAACATGATCAATAATGAAACCAATCTTGATGAATGAGGCCGCTTTCCAAGTGAATCCTTCCTCAGCGAAGATGTCTAGGTCTAGATGAACGGAAGTCTAGATTTCGTCAAGCGTGTGCTTCCTAAGGGAAAAATTGCGACGAATTGTCCAGGAGCAACGACAGCAATTTGAAAATGAAGTCGTTGAGATGAGCCGCATTCTTTCTTTTGTTTCAAAGTCGTTCAGATATCACAACGCTGACCACCAGAGTTTTGAAGATACACATTAAGTCTGTGGAGTTTGAAGTTCATAGAATACGAAATTTCTGGAAAGATCTGCGGCTGCCGATAAGGACCCCTCGTTCTGGAGCTTTGTTCGGTAGACCATTCGAGACTTATTACAAGACACGCTCAGAACCCTCAGCCATGAGACGTTGGGAAGACGCTGCTCCGGTGACAGCCAATCGGTGTCCGGCAGCGCAAACCCAATACATTTCACTAGCTTCAGTAGCATTTCAAAAGAAGCAAGCAAACCTTCTTTTCTCCTCTCTGACCCACATCCGATTTGCAATGTCTTCTCTTCTTGGTGTTCTTCTCCGTGAACCCCCAAAACCCCGCCGATCCAAACTCAGCTGCTCGCCGTCGAATCGCTTCCAAGTGGCCTGTGCGATGTTTTGGAGCATGAAAAAGATTTTCGTTGTGTACGTGTATGTTTCCATCCGTGTGCGGGAATGTTTGTTTGCGGGTGTTTGTTGGTTTTTGTGTGGGCGTCTGTCTATCCGCTCTAATGCAACACAAAGTGGCGTCGACATCGCTTTCAAACGGAACCTTTGATAATTTTTTTTTGTTCTCGCTAAAGGACTGATCTTCTGAGATCTTTGATGATTTTGCTGTTGATAAATCTCAAATCATGATGAACTTAGATCAATTGACAATAAAGTCAGATGAATTCTGAAGTAGCTTATCTCCTGACTCGTGGAAGAATTATCGATGATGCCTCATTCAAATGCAGAGAATCTATAGATCTCTCGTACGTCGTCTAAGATTACGATAAAGAAGCGAATCTGAACGCAGGTCCTTTGTTCGCGTTAATTGTTGGCACCGTTCTCGTGAGCTTTCGATGTGGCTAAACCAAAGCTTTGCACGACTTTGTTTCGTTGGGAGAAGATTGCCAGCTGTTCTAGAAGGAGAAATTACATATGTGACTCGCTAATTGGGCACCTTGTCGTCGCACCGTTTCAGGACTGGGTTGATGTCAACCTCCGTTGGGACCCAGCCAAGTATGGAGGAGTGTCCGACCTTAGAATTCCTCCGCATAGAATATGGAAACCGGATATCCTTATGTACAATAGGTGAGTACCAACCGACCGAGCATCATCACGAAATCAGTTCCTTCACTGCGCAGCATAATTACGGTGTGGATCAGACCAACTCAGGTCAGACCTTGCTGTATCTGTCTCTATATTTCTCGCTCGGTGACAGCCTGCTAGGCTGATGACTTTCCGGTTTTTCATCGCTCCTGTCACGCGAGAGGCTTTAAAGTAAAGGAGAGTTGATTTATTCCGAGTTGAACCTCTGTTGCCATCAGTTTCCTGCCGGGGTGTCCCGAAAGAAACCAAAACCCCTTCCGTCTTCAGGCGTCTCGCTTCCTCAGGCAGCCATCGATCCATAGGTGGACGGATGTGTCCCGGTCTTCAGTTCGACGAGACAGCACACAAAACGAATCAGAACGGAAGCGTCAGCCCTGCGTTTATGTTGCGGCTCAACGCATTAGCACAAATCTCTCGGAGTCTGAAGCGTACTCGTGGATTAATAGGCGCCGCGTTGTCAGACATCTGTTCGCGTGAAGACGGAGCACGTTTGAGAAGCCTTAAGCTCCGGCCGCTCGACAGTGTCCGGGAACCAAAATGTAAATTTCCGAGCTTTCACGTCATGAGCGGCGGACTCCTATTACGCGAGGCGCCCGGGTTCTCGTAGTGGACCTCGCCGCGTTCAGCGCCTTCTTAGTGATGAGAACAATGAGCGGCTTCGTGCAATTGTCCATCATCTTCGGGAATTCATGCGAAACCTGTCGCTTAGAAGGGAATCACTCATTTTCCCATTGACTGACAGAGAGGAAAGCGGGTCCCATGAGGATCCGGAGACCTTGAATTCGGAGGATGATGTTTACAAGCGGCATGGTGTGCACGACGGGAAATGACATGGTATGCGTGAATTCTACAAGACGCAGCTGCGGGAAGACTCTATAATTGATATAAGGTGTGAGGAAGCTGCTGTGTCTTTGATGAAACTAAAACACTGCCTCCCGAAGAAACCACATGTGGGACAGAAACATGCACCCGAGTAATTTTTTCCCGAAAATATCCGAGTGAATCAGAAGACGCGAACCTTTCCGGACGCGTGGTCGTGGTCCATTGATCCCGGCTAACTCCGAACTACATCGACCAATTTTCTTTCATTTTGCGGCATGTTTTCGTCATCATCGACAATTTCGCATCTTCGCGTTTGAGAGCAGCATCTACATCGTGATTGAATGCAGCGACGCATCAGATATTTCTCACTTTGCTCCACGATTTCCAATACATTCGGCTGGTCTCTCGGAAAAGCTGCCGCTCGAAAAAGCCTCTGTTTTCCGCGTTCGTGGAGAGAGAGAGAGGGCCGAGTTCCGCAACAGAGGCTGAATTGTTTTGAGGCGGGCAACTCAAACCGAAGTTGATTGGAAAACACTCCAAAAGTCCCGAGAGAGTAGAACTCGGAGTCAGCAGTTCCACTTTCGGCATCCCTGTTCTTTTCTGGCCAAGTTACTCAACGTCTCGGTTGTTTTCCTTCCACCGCCGACCCAGCCCACTGTTAATCTCGCATTCAACGGCATCTGCATGGATGTCCTGGAGCTTAAGGCGGGAAATTTGCATATTCCGCTCCGGTGCGTACTCCATTACGAGCGTCCCTTGAACAAGGTGTTCTTCGTCGCCCGGATGCAATTTTCCCGTTTCCGTGAGAGAATCGAATCTCTGTTTCGATGAAAATCTGCTGCGCCGCGAGAACACGTGTTGGTGTTTGACACCGAGTTCTGTTTCATTCAGTGCGGCCATGCTAAAGTCACAATAGGCGGAAGCGATGACCCTCTCGTAAGTACATCCCGTTGAGTGGTCACATTCCATAAGTGGAAGTCCAGCTTGCTCAACTGCCATGTCCAGGCAACGTGCATGCATACCAATATGTTCAATCTCCCATGGTGGACGACTGTTGCACCAGAGATGCCAAGCGAAAGAAAAGTTGGGACGAGTACGACAACGACGTCGACGAGAAGAAGGGAGTGATGACGACAACGAGTCAGATCAAGGTCCTCCGCGGCATCTCTTGCCCAACGAGTCTCTTTGCCTCGTCAAATGACTGTCACGGTAGTCGACGCTCCTCGCTCTCACTGCTGCTGATGTCGTTGTTGCTCTCATCGGCTTATGTCTTGCCATATCACACCATCGAGCATAATTGAGTTTCGGACTCGTCAGCCACAGCTAGATGTTCGGATGGCAACACTTTTCGCGACTAACTGCATTGATCCACTTTGTTATGCACGCCTGCTTCGAAACTCTCGATTGCAGAAGATGTTTTGGTAGCCAAGATTCCCCGTCCCGCAAAACGATTTTGCCGATGTTCGATGGACATCTTTTCGATCAGCCACACCTCGAGGGTGCATCTTTTTTTCGTTTCGATTTTGCTCACGGCTGCAAGTGACATGCCTTCAACAAACCGTGGCTCGTGAAAAGGCATCCAGCGGATTCGGAAGATTTTGATCGATAACGGATCATTTTCCGCGGTTTCCACTCGACCCATGAGACTCTCGAAATTTCAGATTCAGATTCTTGAGCAACAGTTTGAGAGCTTGTTCTCCCACTGAAATCCCACCTCGAGCCCACCGCTGATGGGTGGGCTCTTGTCTTTCAACCCGCAAGTCTGGAGCGAAATGTTACGCAGGTTTTTCGCGCGATGTTGTGTTGACAAATTCGACTCTGATTCTCCTTTTGAAAATTTTCAGCGCCGACGAAAAGTTTGATGGGACTTACCCCACCAACGTGGTAGTTCGCAGCAACGGCAGCTGTAATTATATTCCACCAGGTTCGTAGCGTCATGTGGTTCAGCCGTTCACACGACTCGGATATCTTGGATGCAGTATGAGTCTGGAAGTTTTGGCTAAAATTATTATCGAATGAGGACGACCAATAAAAGCTCTGGATTCGATCGTTACAGGTATCTTCAAATCGACGTGCAAGATTAATATCCGATGGTTCCCATTTGACGACCAAATGTGCCAACTGAAATTTGGATCGTGGACATATGCAGGACTACAGTTAGATCTCCGACTCAATTCCGACGACGGAGGCGACCTGGCCACGTATATCCCAAACGGAGAATGGGACCTTCTAGGTTGGTGCTGAATTCTAATTTACACTTCATTGACTTCGGAATTAAAAGTTTCCCCCAAATCGATCTGGCCTCGTCGACTCTGACGGTGTCAGTGTACCCTTTGGGCCAATTTGTGGCAAGCTCCGCTCATTGTTCGTGCATGGGGAGTCCGGCTAGCCTAGATCGGCTATCCGCCAGAGAACACATCAGAAACGAAAATCGATTCCGTCACCGGCCACCGAACGTCAGTTTTCGGTTTTCCATCGACGACGGCTTTCTGTTCGGTTCCACTGTGGATTTTTTAGAGCGAGGCACCTCTGATATCGAGTCCGGGTAAAAAACGGCTTCGTTTTCGAATCGGTGCTTTTCCTCTCTTCCAGAGCTTCCGGGAGAACGCAACGTGATCACATACACATGTTGTCCGGAGCCGTACATCGACATCACTTACACGATAAAAATCCGCCGGAGGACTCTCTACTATGGCGTCAATCTCATCATACCCTGCGTGTTGATATCATCCATGACACTTCTTGGTTTCACTCTGCCTCCAGACACAGGAGAGCGTCTCACCCTGGGTAAGTTGGTCTCGAGCGAAACTTTTTTGCTTGATTTCCTGAAACCATTGCAGAGCTAATAACAAATCGCGACTCCTCCGTCAATCTGATTGGGGCGCTCGATTCGAAACATTCCTCAACTTCCCATGAGGGTTGACGGTGTGAGCGAGAGAGAGGGAATTTTCTTCCAGCCACGAAGATACTCGGAGCTCGCGTCGACTACGAAATTATTTTCGAGAGCTTCGTCTCCTCAAAATGTTCCTCCGAGAAGCTCTGCAAGTTCTCATCTCGCGAATTGTGATCCCGAGAAATTTGAGCGAACGCTCCATGGTTCTTCTTTGGCTCGATATCATGACGGAAAATCGAACTCGGAGACATCGTCTCCACGGATGATTTCGTCGGATAATGGCTATTCATCCGATCTCAAGACCCCCTCGCTCACATCGGGCCTAGAATACTGCTCTGATGATGATCAGCTCCAGCCGTACACCTGTGATCCGTCTCGCATGCCGACGTCCGTCACCGTGCCGAATGTGTATTATTTCGCGTTTCCGCTCCGATGCATCGAACACGACAGATAAATGATTCTCTTGTTCTCTTCCGAACGAGCAACGTATCAAAATCGTCGTCGAGAATATATATCTCACGATATTGGCGCTGGATACGAGCGGCACCTCTGTCCTCGATTCGCCAAAACTGGCCTTGTAATCAAAACAAGCTCCACGGGACAGTTCGACAACGTTCATCGCTGTCAGAAAGAAAAATATTGCAACACTTCGCCGAAAGGTCCGCTCTCGAAGCGATTCTCGACCCTGGACAACAAGCGGCTCCGAACAATCGAGCTGATCCATCTGAGGGACTTTCGGCTCGCTCCATTCAGCTCCCGTCCCGACGGACTTCAGGCTGAAAGGGAAGAATTCCTTAGAGACGTCAGCGGATACGGACGGAATTCTCGCCCAGCCTCTACCGCTAAGCAGGTGACCTCCTTCACCTCAGAAATCGTAACCTGAGTACTTTGCAGGTGTCACCATACTGTTGTCTCTGACTGTATTCATGTTGCAACTGGCTGAAGCTTTGCCTCCAGTTTCGGACGCCGTATCCATTATAGGTTCGTTCGTTCGTTCGATTGGGCCTCGTGAAGTTCTAATGGGTGGAGGCACCTGTGAGAATTGTCGAAAAAGGACCTAAACGAACTTTGGAGACGTTCCTTAGGTCTGATCGAGATTTCAAGCTCAGATTCCGAGCGAGTGAATGCTCTAGACTTCAGGAGAAAAGTTAGGGGACATCCAGATAGCATTGGATGAATGAGTTCCGTGGGATAATTGAACTGAAATGCCAAGATGACAAGTTCTTTGCGATCATTAGCTTTATGATTTGATTGTTTTAGAGACAGAAACTATCGGAGCAAATTCAGGGCATCGAATGGGCATTTTCACTAGCACTCCGAGCTTCTGCATCGCTCCAGACGCGGGAATCAGAGCAAGCAGTCCATTCAGGGGGTGCCGCCGTTCCAGAAGGTTTGGAAATTCGATCCCCAGACCCGGAACACGAAGCGTGACTCTGAAATTCTCGGCTACCGTATTTTCTGTTGAATGTTTGGTGATTCCTTCCGATGCGTGAAACAAGTGTAAGTATTTTCGCGCTTGATCGCCCGGAGGAAATCAGCTCCTTCCTCTTCGTCAGTGTTGCCAAATCGCTGGCATGCAGCGCAGACCGGAAAGTTCGTTCCAGGAAAAAGTTCGGCTCATTTTTTATTATCATTAAGATTTGCGTTCTGAGATCCGCTGAAAGTCGAGATACTAGTGAGAAGAAGAGCAACGATCAACTTAGCTCGAGCTGGTAACCATTCATGTTTCCTGGTGGTCCACACGACTTGTTAGTTCATCAGCTATAATGTGAAACACAGAGGCATTCCATGCAGCCGTACAGGAACAGCAGATGCTACAAGGAGTTGGTGGAAGACAAGACGTGTCGAGCTAAAAGGACACATCTGTATTTTTCTTCAGGAATAACCATTCTCCTCTCGCTCGTTGTATTCTTGCTACTGATTTGCGAAAAAATGCCGGAAACTTCGGACGCAGTGCCGCTGATCGGTAATTTTCGTTCCTCGCCAGTGGATGCTCCCGCAGTGCGAATCACTTCTCATGATTGGAAACCCTGAAAACTGTCTACCCTTACTGTGCAATCATCATCAACTCATCGAGTTTCATTAACATCGACCCTTTCTCTCGAGATCTACGACCCCATCATCGTGCGGAGACCTTGGAGACCCACTGTCTTTAAATTTTTGTGGCCTTGATCATGTCGTCGACCCGCAACTTGAAATGTTCATTTCCATACTCTTACTCCGTGTGTTTCCTCAAGGATTGCGATCAGAAAGGACACCAGAAGTGTATGAAGTCCTGTGTGAAGAAGGAATTCCGGCTCAGCTGAATTGTTTCGCTGGATTTTTTTTTGCGAGAGAGAAGCCTGTTCCTGCTTTCGCTGTTCCTCGTACTTATGGAAAGACGGAGGATCCGTTCTAGTGAATTCTTAAGCTCGAAAATTTCGTGACTTGAGAATTCGCCGAAGCCAAATAGTTTCCCTGCATGACGGCATCTGTTGCCTCCGCCGCTGCCCGTCGGCTGGTTTGCATAATTCTATCTTTTATAACGATCGTTTGCATGTGTTTGAGGACGAATACGACGGCTCCCGAACACCTTGCTACTCTTCGTGTTCGCTCGCGTTCCCGAGCAGACTGACCGCGACAGCCAAAACTGTCAAATTATGTTGCTGGTGGACACTCTTAGCTGGCGAGAGCATCGTTCAATCGAGGTGCTGATAACGAATCATTGATTCTGTGAGATCCTCGCTCACGAGCTCAGACTCCTGAAAGACTTTAGGCACTATATGTGAGGAAGAGTTCCATCACGTGTCTCAATCGCCCAAGTTGTTCACTAACATGAGAGTTAACCGTATTCGGGGTGATCTCGAGGACGCCCTTCTATTACCACGGCGACGCACCGATGATGAGCTCGCTACAAACGAAGACTGAAGTGTGGAGAATTTTGTGAATTTTCGCGCACGAATGAGTTTTGAGTCGATCATATTCTCGCAGGAGACACTCGAAGAAGGTGTCAGTGAAGAGAACTCAGGTGTATGGCCTTGAACGCACCCGACTGTTCCTCCTTTTTCGAGAAGTGGAATCGTTTTCAAAGTTTACTACCGCCAGTGCGGTTCCTCCTGAGTCAGCTCTGCGCGGAGCCACCTTCCGCGCCTCCATACGGTTCACTGGGTCTTATTAATATTTCCGGAAGGTTCACTTCGTCCTATTGCGATCGACAACGGTCTCCTTTCTCTCCGCCGCACTATTCCACAGTCGATTGATTGATTCAACTGGGCCTGTCCTGCATTTCACATTTTGGAGATAAGCTGCCGCCGAATGCGTTATCCTGGATGAGATGAAAGTTTTGCGCCACGGATGAGCCCGATCTCGTAAACTCTAAGTACCATTAAACTGTCGGAACGCTCGAGATTCAGGATACGAAACTCCCGTCAAGACTCTGGAGCAGCTTCGGGTGAATGTGGTCCTTGAAAACTGAGCCGCATCTCGCAATCCACAAAGGGATTAGGGAAGCCGTATCGAATAGATCCTCTTCATCCTGGAACTCCTGATTGTAATATTTCGGTTCGAACTTTGGGTCCAGAAAACAAAACCATTGCGTTTGATGCATGGGGACGGATGCGGAGCTTGCGTGTTCTGGGTCTTTGGTTTCCTGATACGTTGCCGCGATGTTAGCTGCATGCTGCTTCTAACAAGGAGTATTAGAGATCCTTTGCGCCGCAATGATTCCCCGAGACCGAGAGAAAACTGCTTATTTTCTGGACACGATATGTGTTCACTCCTTTTGCCCCAACCTGCTCCTTTTTCCGCTGAATTTTTCAGGGAACTTCTGTTCTCGCCAGATTTTTCAGGATAGATTTTGAGCCCGCTTGAGAGACTTCACCACGATTTGATCTTTATTCGAGCTTTGCTTACGTGGCGATGGCGCAGACCGAGCGAAGAAAGACAACTGTCAAAGATAAAACATTTAGTTGAAAGGAGCGTTACGGCTCAGGTCAGAGGAATATCACGAAAGAGAAGGTCGTGAAAGGGAAATGAGCTTTACTTCGGGTGCGGGTCGACAATCGGGTCGAAAGCCCCCCACGGAGGACTTTTTTTTCCACCAACTGCACTCCGAAGGGGGGCTTGCGACTCACTTTTCCTGAGTCACGACCATTTTTTTTTAGAGCATGAGCTCTTCCTGTGATTTTGCGACGATACATTTTTCTCGGCCCTGGGAGGCTGATTCCTCCCGAAATTGAGAACGACAATCAACCTTGGCGTCGCTTGATTCGCACCATTCCGCAAGCACAGTTCCTCGAGCCGGCTTTGATCACAACTGAACTTGTCAATTGGAACGAAAAAATAGATTTGACTATTCGAAGGATCGAGTTTTCCCGAATTTCATTGTTCATCCACTAAAACTATTGATTGACTGACTGGATTGTATGTTTACCGGTTAATTGAATGAAATGTTTTCCCATGAGCTGATACATAAATTCATCGTCTGACTGAGTTTCCTGTTGATTGACCTGTGTGCTTCCAGTGATGAAATGATCGACGACCAACCAAAGTCACTACATGACGAGAAAACGGTTCACTAACTCCATGTGCCTCCACCCAAGCTTTGCATCGTAACCTTTGATACATAGGTAGAACCCATTTAGAATAGATTGTCAGAACTTGATTATCAACTCTCCTGCTCCAGAGACAGCCCTAGTTTATTCGAAATCCCTCATCTATGGTGTCAGCCTCTCACTTGGAAGCTGAGAGTGTTTGGGAACCTAATTTTCCAGGTGTCGTTATATATCATATGCAAACAAAACATCGTATAAACCGATTCGGATCGGTTCATCCTCGGTGCAATAGCGAGGCCTAGATCATGTGCCCCTACTTCTCCTTCTTCTTTGGTTTGAAGTTCTCGCGGGAAGCCGCTCTGCTGCCCGGGTTCTCAGCCTAGAATTATATTCAGATCATCTGAACTAGAGCCTTTGTCAGGATGTCCGCGAGCTGGGTCGAGGTTGATGGCTGCACCTCTGTTTGTGCCCAGAACTGCTCTCGATCGTTGCTTTTTCTCAAGGGAAAGTTGGCGTTGAGCTCCATCAGAGAAGGAGAACTATTTTAAGTAGCTCCCTGAAGTTTTAATTTCTTTCGTCTTTGCTCAATACCCTTCATTCTCCGCTCCCGCGAGACGAGGTCGACTGCCTTACGTTCGATCCTCGGCGCGGGAGAGCTGTGATCTTCGAGTCAGAAATCACAAAGCGAATGAACATCGACACCAAGAGTCAAGAGTGTGCAAGTTCAAATCGCAATCTGTCATTTACGGAGCATCCGGGTTCCTCCGATGACGTCAACCGCACCCACATCGACAGCGACGACGTCTACGTCGATGACGTATTGAGTCGACGTTGGGGCAAGTCGGAACCACTCTTCTGAATCACTCGCGTGTGTGGACAGTGGGAAGGCTGTCGTCTCCGTCCTCCGCGGTAGTAGAACAGGAAGGAAACCGACCGACCGACTCGCTTCGTCTCGACAGCTCTCGGGGCTCAATAGCACGCAACATTGAGAACTCGACCACCTTACTAGGCCCCGCATTTATCTTAAGGCCGCAGGCACCAGAGGCCGTCCTGTGACTCTCGGTTGCACTGCTGCGGCTTCTTGTGGAGACGGGACGGAGTGACTGAGCGCCGTACCGAGGGAGAAAGTGAGCAACCGCATGAGAGAACGGGACCTGGCAGGACCCGAAGCAGAACGGCACGCGTGTGCTCACCACGACGGTGAGCCATCAATGGAAATCTATTTTAACGAGCCCTGTACAGCGCCAGCCGACGAGGCCCTGCGCTGCTCAGGGCGTGGTGTTGAATTGAAGCATTCTAACAAGCTGTCTGAAGCGGGAAACGATGGAAGCTCAGACCCAATTAACAAGTCTGTGTTTCACATGAGAAAATATCCCGGCGTTTGGATCATCACTTACTCACTTACTAGTTATCGAACAACCTTCTTTGCCGAGCGCGAGACTTGGAGCAGTCGCGAATCTCAAACTATGACTTGTAACTTGCTTGAAGTGGTCGACTGTCGGCGTTGACTCATGGACCAGATCCGATTTCCACCGATGGTTAAACAACAAGTGTCTGGTTATTCTCCGTGATCTCTTGTTGTTCGTTCCTTTCGACGGAATTCCCGTTGTTGGTCGGGTTTGGCTGTATCTGGTTCACGTCAAATGGTCGTTAAAGTCTCCATTTCGACTCAGAACCCGGAGAGGACGTGGAAGCGTTTGGAACTTAGTCATCGTCCAACGCCGGAAGCAGCCTCATTTGAAGACGGTATCGAGTCCGCCAGATTCGTTTGAATCTATGATTCTTCTCTCGTCCTGAGCAAGGGTTCATTATCGCAATGTCGGGACATGTTCGTCCCTGATTCAGAGCCTGGGTTTCTTCCCAGAGTTTTTTTCGAGGTCTGCCGAGATCAGCACCAATGGGATAGTCGAACGGTGAGTGTGATGTGCACCCCGAGAGCGGATTTCCACGGCGACATTTGCGTCGTTTCGGTTGGGAAGTGTGAGCTCGCGCGGTAGGCTGGATTAGGGCTCTCGAGGTGCTTCTACCTCGGATCATTGATTGAAGTTTAGATCTTAACGCGACTCTGTACAGGTTCAACTCAGGTCAGGTAAGCTTCCGCATTTGATGAAATATGTACTAGAGGCACACTCGTGCTCGTAAATGACTTCAGTTCTAATCGTGATTGATTCAGAATGAAAGGGAATTGTGCTCTGGAGCAGGATTGGATGGGTCGCATACTCGTGATTCAAACCTTAGGTACACAACTAGGTCTCGTAAACCTCGAACTCGCGCTGTGACACTAAAGTGTGTTATCATCTCAGGAACCTACTTCGCCTGTATCATGATGATGGTGGCCTTTTCTGTGGTAATGACCGTATTGGTGCTAAATTATCATCATCGGAACAAAGAATGCGCTGAGATGCCAAAAGTGGTAAGTGATGAACCCGACAGGTGCATGAACAACTCGAACAACGGGACGAGATTCCCGTACCCCGTCCATTTTGTTTTCCCTGTTGGAACCATGTCGAAATTCAGTTCATTTCCAAAACCTTGTCCCGTTCCTCATGTTGTTTGATTTCGTAGATGCCACCCCGGGTGAGTTTTCCATGATTTACTTCATCTATTCCGCTTCGATTCGTGTTCCTGTTTTATGTGTTGCTCTCATGTCAGTTCGAGTTCTTCGGACGTTGGACGATTCCGACCCCGTTCTAGAGTTGGAAGTTATTCCTCTGTTCCGACTACTCATTTCGAAATAAGTCCGCATTAGAAGTGGACTCGAAGCATCTGCGGGGATGGCAACCCAGCATTTCACCCCGTCTGATTAGTGCCTCGGTTCGGAAACACTAATGCTGATGCAACAACGGTCGTTTCGATTGCAGGTTCGATCCATATTCCTGGTGTGGCTCCCGTGGCTTCTTCGAATGCAAGTGCCCGCCAGCCTAAGAGCGAATCTCGAGCGGCGTCAGAGCATGCCCGAGAGCAATGCCTCCCCGAGTTTCCGATCGAGTGCCGCTAGGCGGATGTTCAAGGAGCTTGAGCTCAAAGAGCGCTCCAGTCGCAGCCTCTTAGCCAACGTCCTTGATCTGGAGGACGATTTCAGACCTTCGAACGCGGCCTGTTACTTGCATCCTCCACCGCCGCCTAGGTCACAGCCCCCGACCGGGGCTGGTACTTCGTTCCGTGGAAGCAGCGCGTCTGCTCGTCACCATCGTTCCTACCACGATATCGCCTCGGATCCAATGGATAGACCCCCAACCTCGGCTTCATCTTCGATGGCTAACCAACAAGTTCCACGTGAATTGCAAACGATCATGGTCGATCTCCGGTATATTACTGATAAGATGAGAAAGGACGAAGAGGAACATGAAGTTGTAAGTAACAATTTATTCGGAATTCCCTCTCTCAAATCAATAAATATTCGATAGTTTGGACAGATTTGTAGATGATCGTAAAGAGCTTCTTCTCGGCTAAAAATTCAGAGAGGGAGCTGGTTTAGAGAGCTAATTGTTGAGGATGAGCATGGATTCCCTTGTCTGCTGTCCGTATTGAGATGGATCGATCACTGGCTGTCATCTTGTTAATCCGTTCTAAGAGCGAAGGAATCGGGGTCATTCACTCTCGGTGCCATAGACGAAGCTGACCACAAGCACCAAATGAACCATTTCACGGCATTAGACCTGGAGGAGGTGCACGACCTTCTCCACTTTGACCAAACAGTTGTCACCGCTGTTTTTCGGAATGAGGAATACTTTGAGAGCGTCCATTGATCATTTCGATCCATTATATAACATGAGTTATATATAACAAGGTTATCCTCTCTCCGAGCGTGAGTTGCTCGCGGTCTTCGGGTTAACGGACACACTTGTTCAATCGATGATGTAACAATCGAGGCACTAGTATTGCGAGGATACGCGATTTTCACAAACATGCAAAACATTCTATTCGGATATCACCATTCTCACCGCCAAATGACAACCTCAGTTGGAAACTAGAATGTTCTCGCGATCCGTTGCCCCGACGGAAACGATTTACGTCTCTGAAACCGAACACCAAATATGCTGGTATTACCAACTACTCCAGGCCAATTTTGGGCACCGAAGCCGAAGCGCTTCTCCGTCTTTTTTGTAGCGAGGCAACGGTTCTGAGCTTCGCTGAACTCGAAGCATGAGTAATAAGATATCTGGTAGATCGAAATTTTCCGTAACTTCGGTCACGTCCTACCTTTGGTTGCGATTACTCCCGGCAAGTGTGACAAGGCTTTTTCTAACTCCGGAGCTCGTTGTCCCCGCTCATGGATGGACGAACGAGATTCTGTTTCTCTTCGCTGTCAGGGACGCATTTCCATGAAAAACGATTTGATGCTCAAAACGTTTCGCCGGCCGAAGCTGAACGGCCGCAAGGAAGAGCCCGGTCTTCAAGAAAAGCTTCCGTGGTGTTATCCTGAGAGCAACCATCGTTCACACTTTCACGGTATCTCATAGCTTATCTGTCGCAGAGAGGAGACCTCCCTCTAATCGAGTTGACCTTGCGCTCAACTAAGACATGAGTCTGGACTGAAAAACGCCGAAGTGACTCCACGAGTTCCCCCGTCAGCGAAGACTGATGGAAGCATCGGCAACGAACGCATCGAGGTGGTGCCGAACGATAAACTTTCTGGTGAGAAAGATGGCCCTCGCGCAAACCTCGTTAACGATTCTTGAAATTTATCCGGTTGCCAACCTCTTCAGAGCCACTTTATTCTTGACTCTTTACGCAAGAGTTACTGCTCATCCATCATTCGTTGGAAGCTCAGCTCGATGCCATGATTGCAAGGTTTACTCGACACCCAGATTGATATCACAGTGTTCCATCCGAGGGAAATCCTCTGTTTTTTTCTCTTCCCTGTCCCTTGCATCGGCGTCCCTCCGCCATACTCGGTGGCGTTTAGGGAGCCTCGGAGAATTGAGGGGTCGTTCCCGCCAATCGATGGCGCTTCCGCAATCCTTTGCTGCGTCCGCTGCGGTGTTATCCCGGCAATCATGCAGCACTAGGTAACTTGCCTTAAGGGTTCGACCGAGCGCCTTATATCTGATGATAATGATGAATTAATCAGCATCGCCTTGATCTATTATTCCCAGCGTCGATGACTCGGACGGATCAATGAGACGAACCTCTCAGGAAACTCTTCGATGACGAATTGATCAACTGCAGATAAACTGTACCGTCTGGGTAGATAAT
Organism: Neoseiulus cucumeris; assembly: GCA_021527715.1. NCBI lineage: Eukaryota > Metazoa > Arthropoda > Arachnida > Mesostigmata > Phytoseiidae > Neoseiulus > Neoseiulus cucumeris. The sequence goes on along the minus strand of JAJSRV010000050.1, from coordinate 1,623,805 downwards.
TCCTTCCAAGAGAGCTGATCTACAAAAATGAAACAAACCGTTTCTTTTCCAGGTATCGGAATGGCGATTTGCCGCAAAAGTTATAGATCGAGTGTGCTTCCTCTTCTTCTCAGCATTTACCGCAATTTCGACGATCGCGTGCCTCTTTTCGGCGCCCCACCTCTACGCTTTAATAGAAAGAATGAATCGAGGCTGTCTGGGTGCTTTCACACTCGCAACGGCAGCCTGTTTTCGTGAGATTCGGTTCCTTCCTTGTTCTACCATTCAGAACATTCGTCTACCCGTGAACGATTGATTTCCAGTTTCTAAGCTCGCGACTGGATTCTTCAATGAAATCACATCGCCGCAGTACTGTTCGGGGTCATCTGTAGGCCGATTGCCGGAAAACGAAATCTCGTCTTTGGAATCATTAGATAAGTTTGATACGAGAATCGTGAACTCTTGTTGAAGTTTACTCGTTGGAACCTGAGCGTGAGCTTTCGCCGTGGAAGACCCCGCCATCAAGATGATAATGAGGATGTCGTGTCGACAATGATCCTTGTGTTTTTTCTTCATTTTTTTTCTGTTTCTTCCCTACGGTCTACTTTCATATTTCAACAATTGATGCTGATACAAGTTTGATTTCGCTCCGTTTTTGTAAGTGCCTTATAAAACTACATATATGTGCCTACAATCGTTCGGTATTCGTTTGTTTACAGTTTTCGATCGGAATCTCTTTGTTTGACGAGACGCCATTCCGTGAATTCTCCCACAGTTTGCTTCAGGTTTCCCCAAACTTTTTCCTACGTTGTCTTGATTTCATTCCGAGTTTCCGTGACGTATCAAGATATCCTACGCGAGGTGATCACGTGAAAGTCGCAGAGCAGGAAGACAATGTTAGCAAGAAAGCAAGCCAGCAACCAGGTGAAAACACGGAACACCATCCAATGACATCTGCGCTCATGCACAAAAATACAGTATGTTGAAGCGGAATTCACAAGGATACAACGACGCAGCATTTTGTCAAGAACATATGTATTGTGATCCGGAGAAGTGCCAGCCATGGTATACGGGAGGTTCGAAACAGCGCTCGCTCACAGATTGAGACAACTGTCTCTAAACACAATGACACCCAAAAGACGGACAACTATTACAAACTCAATCATCGATTTGAAATCCCATCGTCTTCATTGATGTCATCAAACACACAGGGGTTCTCGCGCGTGGACTTCAGCTCCGTATTTATCCGCTAGAATCACGTCGTGTTCGAGTAGGTCGAAGCCGGACCACGACTCAGACTGAGTGCGCTCGCAGCTACACCGAGTTTAGATAAGACGAGATCCTCGATTGCGAAAGTTGTTGAAGCAAGGATGAGGTTTCGAAGTTGAGAGGTCGTTCTCGTTTAATTTGGATCGATCGATCGAACCCCATGGCTAGGGTGGTCTTTCACGACAATCTTCCCAGGCGATCCGAAATGTATCTTCCCATCCAAGCTGGATCGATGCGTTTTTTGCTAAACATTCATGGCAACTCTTGCTGAAGCTATGCAGACCAGCCGAGCCGGGTATTGTGTTTGATTTCTAACTTACTTGGGGAAATTGATTGAGATTCCCTTTACAAACGTGCCACTCAAGTACAACAGGTTAGTGTCACCGACTCGTTTGGGCTGTGATTACGGGGCTCGATTCAATATCCCGATTGATTCAGGAGAACGGCTCCGGGAATCAACAGAAAAGACAGTCGGACAGGAAATAAAACGAATCCCTACGGTTAGCAAACCTCCCCTCAGCCCTCTATAAGCAGCGACTATTATCGAATCATTAATGCGACGACGAGGTATATCAACGAAACGAGAACCGAACTGCCAGGATTTCCTGTTTAGCTTTCTCGCGGTTGTCACTCGAAATATTCACAAAGGTCCACATTTCTGATTTCCTTGTCATCCTCAAGAATTTACTCGAGCTTATTTCCGTTGAACTCTTTGTGAGCTCTCGACGTCTCCTTTATTTCGTAGCGCGGGATGAAGATCTGAGTTGAATACATTAAGAATGTTTCTGGCCCTCGAGAGACTCTCCCACCCAGTGTAGAGATCGGAACTTAGAATTATCGGTGTCATGAATGTCTGAAATCGACGTATTCCTACGGGAACATCGCGAGTCGATTCCGAACGAACGAACCAAAAGAGAGGGCTGTCCAATTTGCTCACCAAATTCCCGTTCGGAATGGATCAGGTGGATCATGTGTTTGACGCGCGATAGTAATCAAGTAATTAGGGAGCGAAGCGAACGCTAGAAAGCATTTCTGCTGCGATGCGGGCAAGCAAGCAAGCAAGCAACCACAATGGTTAGCTGTCGAATGGCACATAAATGGTGCACGAATTCTTACGGAGCTGGAGTCCTCGAGCGCTATCAGTTGAACTGCATAGCAAACAAGTGGAACGTGAAAACTAAACTGGAAAAGATTTCCACAGACGCCAATCAACAACTCGCTCCAGGAGCGGACAAACTCATTGCAATCCCACGGATTTTTACCCGAATAGTTTCTGAGAAACCACGTGAAATTAGAAATTCGAAGAAACCAGTAGTTCGGCGATAAAAAAAAGATAAATATATCTACAGGAATTCACAGAATTTCAATCTTCGTTCCACGTTCATGCAAACAGATCGCTTAGTCTTGCTTGTTTCAAGATGCTACCCCACTCATCTTCACAATTCACATTCCCCAATCACGATCAACAGAAGTTCAACATCAATTATTTTGAATCGTTCGTTTAACTTATTATCGGAATACAGGATAACTCTGTGAACGAAATCTTTGTGAAATCAGCCTTCAAGTTGGATGTCGGACTTTGGCACTTCCGTTTCGTTTCGGCCAAAATAAGAGAACAATGACTCATCATCAATGAGCCACTGTTGTATCACTCTATTCACAATAACAGTTTCATGAGTTTTTCTCATAATCAGCAGCACGAGTTCCACAATATCATGAGTTGTACCGCAAACTTGCCGATGCGATCCGCGCTCTCATAAGCTGTGCCACAATCCACAATCGTAACACCACGAATCACAGTATTGTGAGCCGTATCGCAATAGTACCACAGACGTACCACAAAACATTTCACGATCCACTTCCACGTTCACGAGAAAGAAACAAGTGTGAGCGTTACTTTCAACAGAAGATTCCAGAGAGGGAGAGATTGTCCTCCACTAGTGTCGATATCTAAAGCTACATGCACCCGTCGAGTTTCAGGAGCATCGATTCGCCCACACTTATGGGGACTCACCAAGCATTGTGCTCTAAGTATTCGAACGTATCCGATGAATGATTGTTTGATTGAGGAAAGATCGAGAGTTTGACCCGCTGAAAACATCAATCACAGCAGAGGGTAGAAACTCGATCGATGAATCAATCATTTTGAGCACTCGTCCAAAGAATAGGCGTGATCAGGAAGTTTCGCCTCCGCGAGCTTTAACATGCGGTATAGAACACCGCAAGCTGTTGGTCATTACACCGACCACGCATTTGAAGAGCCAGAAATAAGTAAAAGCTCGTTGGAGGGATACTAAGTAACTCAGTCATAGACAAGTCTACACCTAGAGCCGGAATCATCGAAACAAAGTTAACGCTATCAATGCACATTCAAGCTTTCTAACATCCGAGCTAAATATTCACGGTAAAATGATAAGACTAACATTCCAGGCTTAAACGATGTCTGTACTAACGAAAAGAAGGAAAACCCACGAAGTTATAAACGATGGCCAGGTAAAACTGAAGGAGAGAAAACTTTATCTACTGATGGAACATACTTACACACACGCCGATTGAAACGCTTCTAGCAGTCAATAACTAGTAGGCCTCATAACCGGTCTGACCGCTGATAGCCGTTCGGCCTCAGGAAGGTCAAAATATTTTCAATCTACACGACACTACCAATGCAGCGAGGATGAAAACTATGGAATATGACAGAGAAAGTTAAAGGTACCTACCTTTATGCAAAGCGGGTGCTTTGTTCTGAATTCGGGACGAGCGTTCAAACCCCGCGAAAATAGCTGCGATTAATAGAGCGGCAGGCGACATAATCAATGTCTGACAAATCAGCTACGTTTTCTCGAAGATTTAAGTTTTTTCTTCATCCTCGAAACATTATTCTCTGACTTGTTAGCACGCACTTCGCTAGGAGAAGCGTTTTCAGTCATTCCTCGATATCTGTAGCAAGCAGTTAATCAGGGTCATGTGCAGGTTGCCCTTGATTTGATGACGTTTAGAAGTGGCAAGAGGGATACGGACTTTTTGATACAACCGCTAGAGGGTAGGAACATCTTTGATAATTTTTTACGGCCCTCAAAACGTTTACTACTAACTAAACGAACTAAAACCGATACTAACTCTGAATGAACCTAAATTTTCACTCTTCCGGTACTATCTCTGAATGTGCGTTTGCTTCTAATGGAAGGCGAAAGAAGTATAGATGCGAGTTTAACAGCCGTGTAGATACTGTACTTTGCTCCGAATAGGTTTTGAAGCGACAGAGTCGCAAGAACTGCCTATGGCTTAGTTAGAGCATAAACTATTCATTCTGGCTCGTCTTCTTGAGTGTAATCTCACCGCTTCAGCAATCCCATGATGTAGTCTACGGCAAAGTATGCTGTACTCTACCTTTAACACTCCAATAAGTCTCGATATGCATTTGCTCTTTATGACTGCTACAGACGCTTGAAGCAAGACATCAGAACCACTAGGTCATCTCTTGAATTCCGCTCTCCCGATAGAGGATTTCGAGATTCGAATAAGCGTCTGTCCCAAATGAACATCTTGAATCGAAAGCCACTGAGCCCCGAAGTCTCACCTTCGATGGTGTTCTCGTTGGGAGTGGTGTCAGGGGAATTCCGCATAAGACTTTGTTTTTGAATTTCTGGAATTCGAATCGAGTTATTGGAAACCGGACAAGAGCCGATCTTGCAAAGCACACGAATTTTGGAAGCGGTCCCGTTTTTCGATCAGGAAACAGCATTGGCTACTTTAGAAGGGTAGAAAAAGTCGGAAAGTTTTGAATTCTTCCTCGGGTGGATTGAATTCCGGTCCGAGTCACTGGTAGAGGCATGTGAGATCGGATCATTCGGCGTTTGAATTAGTCTCGAAATGCGTTCACTTCTGAACCTCGAAGCGAACTCATGGGAACCTTGAAACAGCGAGCGAGATGGGATAACTCCTACGATTCATGGAGAACCAACAATCCCGAAAAAAGAAGATATTTGCTCACCAGGTAGAGTGGAAACAGGCTGTAATGTCCCTGACTTGAGTAGTTTCTCCGATTTCTGTTTAAGTGTGACTATTCTCGTCGGTCCGCTGACCAGCTCAAATTCATCAGGTTCTCTTGTCAATAGCCGTTTATCGGTCCGGCTCGCTGAAGTCGGAGGCACCCGTTCTGAGTGACTTCCACGAATTCCATGTGGCTTGACTCGGGTGGGACTCGTGTCGTGAATCTGAAGTGAAAGAAACGTCATGAGTCGGAAAGAAATGTTAACTTTCTTTCTTCAGGGAGGAATTCCTTCATTTGCACTCTCGGGGTGCCATTTTCTTCATACGATTTGCTTACTGACTCACACGACGGTGTCTGTTTTATGAGGGAATTTGGTGAGTTGGGAATCGTGTCTCGTTGAGTGTGTTTCTGAAAGAGTTTTTGATCTTTGAACGATTGATCCGAATTCAAATCCATGGAGGTCGGGACTAATAACTGAAGTATTGAAATCAACGCACAGTTTCATATTTCTACATATAGGGCTCTAGAAGGAGTCACGAAGGTTAAAGAAATGCTGTTACCCCGAAAGAAACCAGCGACGATTCCCATCTGACTGCCGAATTGGTGGATAAACTATTCTCGGTATGAAGCCGAATTGATTCGAAAAAATAGCCGGAACTCGCGGTTTGCCTCGAAAACCAAAAAAAAATAATGTCATTGGCCTTCTTCTTCATCTTGGAGTGTCCGTTGTTAACTTTTCCGTGTATCGCAAGAGATCCGAGCACCTAAAGCCTGCAGATTCCAAACTCTATAACCTTTGAGACGTACGGAGCTGAAAATTGATCAGGGAACAATATCGTGTTCTTCAAACAGTGACGAGCACGTTGAGTTTTGGTTGGAATTCATAGCTGCCAGCTTAGGGCTTCAATGAGGAGAATGCCACTCGAGGTTCTAGCCTCGATCAAATCGAATGATGTTGGAATTTGCTGAGCAGTGTGTTTGAGGTCTCGTAGCGGTACGATACGAGTGGCGATATCAACAGTGATGCTGAGCAATAAAGCGTTACTGTCCGAGAAAGCGTGGAATTCTAATCGCAGCAACTTGTTCACGAATCAGACGAAAACAAATTACTTCAACTCGATAACATTGTCGGTAGGGAACTATGTTAGCATCGAAGTGAGAAGGAATCGACGGACTGTTATCGATAAATCGACTGATTTCGAATTGTATCGAACCAAAATTTAATTAAAACGGAATACCACTGGGTTCCGTGCCACTTGTATCTGGGCCGTTCACGATACATGGAATGGAAGTTTTGAATAAATCAGTGTACACTAATATTGTTAATATAATACACAACCTTGTCTTCGATTAGTTCGTCTTTTCGCGTTCCTGGTCAAGAGCTGTGTATCAAAGCTCTCGCGATATGAGTTTAGATTCTCAGAAGCAGGTACGCGGAATTCAGACGGAGCGGCTCACTTCACGCCTTCAGCGCCTTTTGATTTCTCGTCGAACGCTCGAGTGTCAAACTCATTGTGGAGGAAGCAAGGTAAGACACGGAAGGAGGACATGTTGGGTTTGTGGACCATATATATTTTTCCAGGAAGTCAGCAAACGGACGGGCACGCGAAGGAGTGAGCAAGCAACAATCGATATCCGACATGGGTATGTCTCATCAACCAATCTTGCACACAACACTCGGGAACTACTCTTCTCAACGGCCCAATACCACAACTGTGGGAAACCTACAAAGCAGCTTGTGAGTTTAGCCGGCTGACTAGCCGGCAAGCAAGTGAACAAAGAAGCAGAATGGCAGCCAACAAGAGCACTCCGACCGGGGCTAATGAACGATCTTGTCAACGTAGGACTTAGGTCAATACTCTCTGGCTCATTGTGGACAGGGGCGGAGGTCAGGCAGGCTGGCAGGCAGGTCGCTTGGTCGGTCGGTCAGTCAGCTGGAAGGAGATGAGGAGAGAAAAGTGAGAAGGTATGAAGTGACGGATCCCTGCTGTTCGACTTCCCAGCTCTGTGGATACGGCCTTTGTTCCCAGCGAACCTCGCCGCGACACCTCAAAAAACGCGGACCCGGGCACAAAAACACTTCGCGGAAGTTTTCAACTGCTTCATCCTGCTACCTGGAGATTCCCTGAAATCCGTTGGAGTCATGGTGTAGTGACTCCTAGTCGTCTACATTCTTTCGTTGTGGACCATTCCGTCGTTTGTTCTAAATGATCCGGTATTAACTTGCCGACCGAGTGAGGAAACTGTTTGTTACTTTTCAGGTCAGGAGTGTTCCCTGCTGGGTGGGGGGAGGATCGATTGTGTCTATATTCTACATCCTCGAGACACCCCCCTTTTGCGGGAGAAAAGCCTTTTAGCAGAGGAGAGCGACGCTCAATCGTCCTGAATTCCAACAGACAAGAAGCACGTTTAGATGAGGGTGGTTGAGAATCGTCGTTCACTCTTAGTTAGAGCGGAGGCCCGCTGAACGAAAGTTAAAACGTAAATGAGTTATCGACATTGGGAGAGGAAAGCGCAGAGATGGATCATGGAGGACGGTCCAGGAGGGAAACCGTTATCAAGTGCAGAGAGGAGAGGGGAGTTCTGTTCTGCGCCATTGAGTTTGAAAGAATTTTGCGCTTCATTTTCTCCTCCTCTTTCTTTGAGCCCCGTACAGCTAGAAAAAAAGACATTACCCATCCCGCTGTTAGAGGAGACAAGCACGGGAAGGATGGTAAATAGGATGAGCAGGAGATAGGGGTGGACTTTCCGTGGGACGGTGATTCAGGAAACGGGGCTCTCCCGGAATGGATTGTTCTGGCCTTGTATCAGAGCATTTGAACGGAATCCAAGACTATCTGATTGCTCCGCGGGATTGGGGCTCCCGCACTTGGTCCATAATCGCATGTTCGTAAAATGCTCTCGACTCCCCTTAGGGGAAATATGGATGCGCTTCGAATATGTCAACATTCTTTCAATCTCGAAGTTTTTAGCTGTAGCGTCTCTTTTCCAACTCGACCCGAGCCGCCCAAGCAAGCGAGAGGAAACAAAGGAGTATAGAATGTCCTAGAGGCCGATCCTCCCCCTGCATCACCAGATACTGTGCCTGGTTTCTCGAGATGAAACCTTCCCCCTGAACGGTGAGATGTTCCGCGCACGTCTCCGTTGTTCGTGCGTCCGCTTGGCTGAGATGGAGCACCGTTGTCAAAATTGGAAGAACAACTTCAAGTTGCCTATTGTTTTTTTTTCTCACGGATGCTGATTTTCGAGAACCATGAGCAGGCTCGTCGCTTGCATTTTGAGTGTTTGGACGAGCAGCTGACTCGCGTAACGCTTTACGTTCATCAAGCAAAGCAGGTGGAATCCATCGACGCATTCCTGAACCCGGGCCGCGGACAAGCTACCTCGGGAGGAGTCTAGCTACCTTTCTCGTCCACGATTCCCGAATAGGCCATTGCTCCCCGAGTCGTTGCGTTTTCAGTTTTCTTGACATCCGTGCCACCTTTATTTAATTGTATCGAGGCGCCGCTTGATCCGGAAACTGAAAACCGGAGCGCTTCAATTGGAATGTTATAACCCGTTATATAGATAACACGAAATTGGTTTTCAATTTCCGCGACTTTTCGGTATCCCGATTTCCAGCGGTTTCACTTCTTCGAGGCAGCGCAGCGCTGCCTGCAGAGAATTCCTGAGCGAATGGAAACGAGGGAAGCTCTTGAGAAATCTCTCTGTCGACAATAAGAACGTAGCAGAGGCTTAAGAGATTCTGACATGAGTGTCACAACGAACGAACATCGAATACAGGTTTTATGAGAATCCGCAAACTCCTCTTTGAGACAGACATTCAGATCACATCCAAAGCACGCCCGCTCTTAAGCGTCTTATTTCTCTCTGAGACGACCAAAGGCGTTGTCAGGTTCTGGCGGGTACGCTCCATTCGTAAGAAATGTAGATAGGAAACGAGCTTTAAACGTGAGTTGGAAGAGATTCTCTTTCCTGAACCGCTAGGATGACACTCATCCAAGCTTTCAACGACCACGGGAGGGAATTCAGAGACAAGCTCAACCTTCTTTTGAAGCCATTCGATGACGTTTCCAGATGATTATCGATTCAGGAAGTTTCACGTATCACCGTGTAAAGGTCTCCCAGAGTTATTCTTTCCGTTGGACATTGTTCGATGTACTTGGCTGTCCAAGTTCAAGACCAAGAATCAGCCAGATATATTTTTAGATTCAGATCTTCAGAACGCTGAATACTCTGGTATCCATGTGGTGCACTAGAGCTCTTTCCGGACGGTTTACTATCAAATGAATCGCAGCGGAAATTCGCGAACAAGTAAGGCCCAGCAAAAAAGCTTTCGGGATTCTACAAAAGAGCTTTCCTGATCGACCATCAGAGAGTGGGAACTATTCTTCCCGTTGTACGTCGTCAAAACGACGATATTGATTTTCAATCCCGGACTTCTCTGATTCTTGGGATTCACAGGGGACATCGACGAGCATCTAAAACCATCGAGCTCCTCATTCGGAAAAGCTCTGCGCCACCATTTTGGCTTGGTAGACGCAAGAGTTTGGTGTGGAGACAGCCGAAATTGTTCACATTTGCCATTCCATCCCGATCTGCGTCAGGACTTTTCTTCGTTCTTCAGTGGCGAATCTCAGTGATTCCTCGCGTAGCTTCGGGCGTCCACTTCAGGTTGGAAAGTTCCCTTAAAAGCTGCTACGTCTGGAAAACTCCTCCGTCGGATCAGGGAAAGCCTGACTGTGCACTTTGAGTCTGGAAATTGAATTTGTGCTCCTGCTTTGGACGAGTCAAATTCATCTGGAGTGATCTGTTCTCCCGATCAGGTAGGATTTCCGCCGATCTCACCGAATCAGATGAAGGGAATATTCTCGTTTTCTCGTTCGAGACGCATCTCGCTCCGAAGTTCCTCCTGAGACACAATTTAGAACAAACGTCGTATTCACGCAAAGCTCAATTGATTGAATGGGAATTCGCCGAAATACAAACGATGGCCTCGGAAGGAGGCCGAACAGCTCCCTCGTAGTCGTGGAGCTCACGTGGCGTCCTTGAATTAAGGATTCGTTCCGACACAAACAATGACGAGGAAGCGAAGATGACAGCGAAGACGAATGCATGAGAAATAAGGACGCCGGACCATGTATTCACCCAATATGTACATGTCATCATCCTTTGACGGGTACTCAAAAACGGATCCGCTTTTGCTCTGATTCACACTCCTTTTGATCTCGCGACAAGCCCGTGATAAGGATCTCAACATCAGCCGGGAGATTCGGCCGGATGAGCCAAAACGTCGATGCTGAAATTTGCTGGGGAGGGGGGAGGGGGATTCCTGATCTTTCCATTCATCCGTGTCACGTGCGAATCAAGCATTCCGCTTGACAGACGAGTCTTCCCGATCGTTGCTTTGGACTCATTCCGAATGAGAGCTTCTGGACTCTGCCTCAAACCTGATACGATCTTGAGGAGTTTTGGAATATAAGACTCCTAACGCGCTTCGAGTGTACCTCTTTCCGATCCGTCTCGTGCATCGGGAACGGAGGATGTCCACTTCTCGAAGCGGGGAATATCTTTCATTGTAATTCGTTCTAAGAGACGCTCTACGTGGTGGTCGAAGAGGGACACGCGTTCAAGTGGAAATTATCCGGAGTGATCTCGAGAGCGATAGTGATGAATTCAATTCTTGTATCAAATAGTGAGCTTAGTCGGGTCGGATGAGTGAAAGCTTATTTGGTTGGTGAAGTGAGTTTTGTGGCTCCTGATGGCACCGGAATGACGTTCTTAGCAGACAGGCTTAGTCATTGGGAGAAGAATGGGAAAAAATAAAGCCTACGGGGCTTTCAAAGTTAGGCTCTCCGTAATCCCGTTTCACACAACAGCGTTTGAAGCCCGCATAAGCTCCAGGACGTCATAAGAAGAATCTAAAAAAGAGGGAACCGAATGCTGGGACAAGCCCGCACCAACATTGCTGGGAAATGGTTACGATAAGTCTATCACACCTCGTATGGCGAACTGTCATGACTACAATGGCCGTCGAAATATGACGGCTCAGCGCGGAACTCGCTCTTTTTGTCACTGCCGCGTGGTTCCACTCCGTGGAAATACAAGCACACGAGCACCGAAGCGAACTTTGAATGGTTTCCATGCTTTGTGACAACTTGCTTGATGTTTCTCGCATTTGTTCTCCTTTGTTGCCGGCTTCTGGCAATGGCATTTTGTTTACTCATGGCCCACGAGTGATTAATTGAGGGAATTTGAAATTCTAATATCGGCTGTCATATTGAAATTCATCATCTGCTCCGAATCAAACCTCGATGAACTCGATTCATGTTTCACTGAAGTTGTCGAATCTCTGCAGTTTGTGACGAGAATTTTTTCCACCCCAATAGGACCTTGAATTTCTTTTACGAGAAGCTCGAAAGTTGTTCGATGATGTCACACGACTTGGACTTCGGGGGAGTCGCCTGAATCGAACAGTTCCCCGAGGAAATTTCAATAGTTTCCGATGGTTTGCAAACGACCCTTCTTGGAAACGATCCATTAAAGGGTTTTCCGCGAGCTATGTGGAGATGACGGATGTTCACGCTACATAATACCGCGGGATCAGTTTCAAGATAATCCACGCGGACGGGCAGAGGGCTCTCTTTGTTGCTTTGACGTCGACAAAAAGCCCGCCCTCCTCAAGAACTCGACGCGGTGTGCTACAAATCTTCGAATTCTCAAGTATCAAGTCAGAGCCAAACGATGATCTTGTTGCATCGTTCGTCAGAACGTCGTCAATTTAGACTGCTGCGAACCAGAATAGCGCCTTCATCCGGTGGCTCATTGCCCCACCTAATTGAGAATGAGCTTCAGAGTTTCAAAGCTTTGAATTATTAAACTAGAGGCTTTTAATAATGACACAGAACAGTCAGTAACAACGACAGCGAGTGCAAGAGACGTTTGCTTTTTCAACCGAGAGAACGAATGAAGAAGCGAGCAAGCGTACGGGCAAGCGGGCGAACGAACGAGCGAGCGAACAAATGCGGGCGACAGGAGCCACAGATCAAGCCAGCGGAACAATCCCTTGATCTCTTCGGAAGGGAACCTGAGACTGAAAGTGGGCGCTATCCAGTCTTACAGTGGCAGTCGGTTGTTCGAGTGGCAGTCATCCTGACAGTCACGAATCTTTCCAAGCGTGGACTCAGAAGTTTCTTGGATACGCTTCCCTGCTCAAATATTCACTCGTGTTTTCAATTTGCTCTAACACTCAGCAGAGTTCTCAAAATATTCGGTGAAGCTCAAGATACGTTCAGTGAAAATTTTCCAAATCGCCGCCTGCCAATCTTTACAGTCAGTTCCTTCCATTAGAGGAACATCGTCGAAAACGGGAAGGCGCGCTCTCAGAGATGAATTCTGAAGGATTACACTCAACAACGTACAAAACGTCGCCAGTGACTTAATCCCGAACGAGAGCCTGGAAGTTTAGGCATTAATCATTTTTGACCCTCCATCTATCCATATGAATTGATGGATACATGAGTATTTGATGCTCGGTTGTTCCAGCCCAGGCCGTGATTGGGCGGAAATCATCGATGTGGTCGACTATTTTAGGAATTAATGGGGAGTGATTAATGAATAATGCTTGAACTTCCAGGCTCTATCTCGGACACACGTCGGTCGCAAGAAGTGCAAGGAGAGTCGGTGCGTAAATCGCGATACGGCAAAAATACCGACGAAGAATTAAAGTTCGAAATGTCAGGTCAAATCGGATCTCTATTTATCTTAGCGAGCCTCTCGAGGAACAGAAGGAGCGAGTTGGAAATCCTGACAATGAGCTGAAAACCTCGGCATTCCTGTGGACGTGTGCATCGCAGCGCATATACAGGAAGCAAGGGCGAGTGAACAGACCCCGAATTAGTGGTTACTTTTGTCGCTCCTACATAGGGCTATTGTCGCAGTGGTCGAGAAGCGTCTCTGTAATGACGGTGGGGATGGGGGGGCGACAACACCGAAGACGACTTACAGACCTTTTTGCGAGAACGCTTTACCTCTGCCGGTAACAGTGGTAGAAACCACCGAGAGAACATCTGTTCCCTTAGGGCGATCTCCAAGAGCCGGAAATGAGAAATAGCCAACCGACGGTACAACAACAACGATGACGTGGCCGTACACAACAACAACAACAACAACTGCGGCGGCAGCATCGGTGACGACTAACATAGATCGCTAAGCAGGTGCTGGGATCCCCCACTAAAGGCACGAATGAGCGAACAGACGTTTCGTTCGACGAAATGCCAATATTTCTGCGGCATTGGAGCCATCGCGATCGCTTGCCGCTGAGACGAAGCATCAGCCGTACATCTCGGTGAGACTCTTCTTGTTCCTCGTCTCCTGCTCGTTCGTTCGCTGTTCTTTCGGCTCCCTGGAGAACGGTGCCGATACAGGAATCATTTGTGCCAAGCAGTCGTCAATGGGTTTGCGAAGACACCAACAACTTGAGGTTCGCTGTGGAGATCATTGTCGTACGTTCATGTTAGGAGAGACAAGTTTCGCTCGAGCGAAGATTCACGTTTATGCCCGTGCTGTTCGGTGAGAGCTCGTGCTTGCAACAAGAGCTGCACTCCAAAGTACTCAAGAATCGCATGGCAAACAAACACTCGAGTTCGCCGAATTCAGAGCGGAAAATACCTCTTCAGATGATGCTTGCCGTTCGACAGCAGAAGTTTCTTGCCTGCGCAACTCTAGGAATCACCTCGAGGTTCGCAGTGCTGTGCGCGTGGTTGCCAGATTCGACGAAGAGAATGAATCTTCTCAAATCGTTGAACCTAACCGCGGGGACGGAGGAAAGAAATCTTGTTAGGGATTGCTGAGCTTAGTCCGTTTTCTTTTATTGTCGAGCGTTGAGCACGAAACTCATTAGGTTCATTTTCTTCTTTTGGATGTTTCGATGACAAGTGAATTCTCCCAGCTCCGCGAAAAGTCGTTCTCCGTTCCTCCGCGAGCACCACTATCTCGTTAGTAGCAGCTATAGCATGTCGTTTTGTCTTCGAAATTCTGAACGCCTTCATGAATTTCAGGGATCTTGCGAACGATTCGTTCAGCTTTCACAAGAGGCGCTACGGCTACTTAGTTTCTTTTCCAACATACGGAGGTCTAGTTAGTGGGCCTCCGACTTTTGAATACTTTTCAAGGCTGGAAGGAACTGAAAATGACGAGACAAGATGAGATGGAGAAAAAAAGACGGAACTCGATCTATCGAAGTTGCCGCGGGGAATTCCTCTCTATCTCCCTCTCGAGCCCTTCAGCGAGGCCCTGCTGTCGGCTCATTCTCCGACTCGGTAACCGCTATACCGACTCGGCTTTTCTCGAAATGATTCCTTGGAGCTGCTCCATCGTTGGATTTCACGATGGTTCTCCTTCGAGAGGATTCCGACTCCTTTGATGCGGGAACGAGACGTGAGCTCCATCGGAGGCGAGACGTTATTTCACGCAATTTCATCTATAAACCGCGTTCAATGTCGATCGCTTCGAGTCGACGATTGTCCCCTTCCCGGAATCAGAATCCTCCTCGTGCATCATTCGTATCGACGTTCCTCCAATAGAGCTCTGCGCAATCAGACCTGGAGATACCCGCAAGGGACGCGTTCAGCGGGAGTTGGCTCCCTAGACTTATAAAAAAGAGAAGAACCTCGGACGAGGATCTTCCCAACATTGTCCGTGGAATATCTGGGAAGGTGAAATCTAAAAAAACTGGGACCTGAATTCGTGAACTGGACCTTCTTGAACTCAGCCACCCTCCATACCATTGACTGCAGCTCCAAGCGCAATAAATTCATCGCAAGGGAAGCCGAAGATCTGTCAAAGAGTTCAAACCGTCGGGAACATCGCTCTGACTTGAATTCACACTCAAAAGTTCGGATCTTGCGACATGCTCCGCAATCTCAGAAGTTTTTACGGTTCACGTCGCATAGTCGTCCGGGGTGGGGAATGTTCTCCCGCACTGTTCCGATCACAGGTTGCCTCTCTTCCCTCGACTACAATTTCGGAAAGTTCTGCTCTCGATCGCTTTGGCGGTATCGCAAACAAGTCAAGGCGACTCGCTTCGCTGCTTCGATATCCACCAAATATCACTTCGAACTGAGAGAATGGGAAAGTAGAAACCATCCTTGCAGTTATAGAGGGAGTATTAGTCTGCAGGAGTTGTACCGCTCGCTTCGAACTGTGTATTAATATGGTGTCGTTCACCACGTGGAGCACGGGCCACGTGAAAAGTCTAAAAACCTCGTCAGTAAAATCACACTACACTGCCCAACATTCAAGATCCAGAGTCAGTTGCCCCCGGTTTCGCCGAAGCTCAATGACGCGAACGTGGAAGGTGTCCATAACAAACACAAGTCCTACTAATGTTGGAAAAGATACGCAGAGACTTGATATCAGGTGAATTATTGAGAGTCACTTAGAGTGAGACTTCGTGAGTAGCTAGCTACATCGACGAAGTGACGTCAACTTCCCTCACACTACGCTTCACCGATTCTGATTCCGTGAGTTGTTGTCAGAGCGCAATGACAAGCATAGCGGTCCTCGCTGATAGAGTCATTCTTCTCATCCGTTATGAAACAAGTTGTAGCCGACGACTCTTTCAGGTCCAGGAGCCTGTCAATTAATGTCAACGATTACGAAGTTTCACGCCAGTCAAGTCGCTCGGAGACTGGAACTGCCAAAGCGCACTATCCCGGTCTCGCCGGATGTTCGACTCGTTTCAACGCTGATCGACAGCTTTCAGAAAGCTATCGGAACATTGTTCGAAACTTTTGTTTTAACCAATTATTGATTACCCATCAACTCAGGAAGAGCGCCGAAAATGTTTTGGGACTTCCTTCCCACGAGCCGGGATCAATCATTCAGAGATCGAGCTGTTCTATCTTTTAGCCGTGCCGCGGTGATGAGCGGTCGTTTTTTGAACGAAGAATCGTGAGCGTTCCCGTCTGCTTCCAGAGAGAGCGCAATCACAAACATTCCCGCCGGAATCGCTTCCCGAGCATTCCCCATGCTCTCAAGGAAGGTGTACGACATGTTCCCTCGCGATTCGGCCGAAACTTTGCATAATGGAAAGGCACAATATCGTAAATTTTCAAAAGTGTCTTATATAAATAGATCACAATCTTGTGGAGTCAATTTCCTCAGAGGAAGTGAGCTCTTTGAGAATCGTGGGCTTCATGCGCGATCCCCCATCAAATCATCGAATAGCTTTCACTGAAAGAAGGATTCCGTCTTTTCCATCAGATTATTGTTGTCGATTGAAATCAAACGTTCGGGAGACGGCATTTTGACTTAGGTCGTAGGCGGCAACTTTAACGGGACTCGGAAGAATCCGCGCTAACTTATTCAGATCCTTAAGTTGTAGCGCGTGGTCGACTCGACGTCGGCCGATGTTCACGCTGCCTCAGCACGGAATGATTGGAACGAAAACACGGGGTTTGCGTCTCCTCAAGATTCAGTCATCTCGTATACTATGAATCGCAAATGGCTGATGCCGTAGCTGAGCTCACCAGGCTCCTCTCTTCATTGTTCGGTGCATTGTTGTGCCTTGAGCGACGGCAATTAATTAAGTTAGTCGTGTAAACAATTGTAAGGCTGCGTTTCCTTACCCAAACTCCTATCCAGCATCGCCAGTGCCCTTCTCCACACGTGAGTTTATTTATGGACGGAGTGGCAAATATCCAGAGCATACACAAATGTTTAATGAGAACTTTTACACAGTTGAAGGCCTCTGGCAGAAATCTATGAGCATCCGCGTTCGATCCCTTAAGCTCTTCCAACGTCAACGTTGACATGCGACGGGAATCGTTCCATTTATTCTCTTTATTCGACGATTTAGATCCAAACGGTGCCCCAGCGCATGTGAATTACGTATGAACGTCAACGCCCACGTTCGTCCGTTCCAGAGTCTGCTCAGAGGAACCCGCGGAGCGAGAATCGGAGCTGTAGCGTCCTACGCGAGAACTATTTCGGCTTTATACCTCTTTGGTGATTCGGAGTTCCCAATGTTGAGAGCTAGAATAAGCCGATGATATTCGCCTTTTGACTGAAGTCACTCGATCGCTGAACTGTGGAGCTGAAAAGCTCGGATAGAGAAACACAAAAGAGAATTATTTCTCTTTATTACCGGTTGAATACGAATACATCGAGTGAATTTAGATTGGAAATGGCTCAGCCGAGTCCGGCAAGACCCCAAGTGCCGTTGCTCCTTCAAACCTCAACCGATATCCTCCGCAGCAAGATCTTGCCTCCCGTTTTGTCTCCAGACATCATTTCGATTCGATTTCCCAAGAAGAAACCTCAGAAATATACTGAACTGAATCGAATCTGATCGAATGCTGGCGGAAGTTCCAAGGACATGGTGTGATCGGATTGATAATTCCAAGAGTGTTCTGAAGAGGAGATAACTGATGTCGAATGGTTTCGCGGATCGATCAATACTTGATGTGAAGTCAATCGTTCGATTCAGCGAAACAATCGGACCAATTTTAGCAATGAGTTCAAGACGAATTCTTTCCGCGAGCCATAATCCCAACATCCTCTTCCGCGGAAACTCTGATACCCTATCCAAACTCTGTTTCCAAAAAAATATTCCGGCAACGAGCTCGACGATTCCATCCATTCAATCAATAGGAGCGACGCGATGGCTCTATAGAGGCCTGTCGTCTGCAGGATGAACGCACGTGAGTTTGAAACCAAAATCCAAAGCAAATTGATGAACTTCCTGAACTTACACTCCATGAGCTTGTTGGAGAAATAATTTGGATATGATAGAGCACAGCGAGTCGGAAGAGTTATTGAGTGAGTTCGAAAACGGCGCTCACTCGTAAAGTCCAGATATGTATGTAGCTCAAATGCATCGGCAGATGATGGTTTGTTTCCTATGTGTAAAATGAGAACCTCAGCGCACCGGAGGCAACGAGAAAAGAAGCAAATGATCCGGTGTTTTTTCTCGACGGAAATATGATATCAGATATTTGAACGAATTCCATCGAAGAATCCCGAGATCGAGTTTCCCAGAGTCACCACTAGTTTTGTCTCCTCGTCCCACGAAGATGTGCGCGGCCAGAAGTTTTCAAGGTCGTTGAAATTCGTCGAATCGAGCGCTGCGAGAGCTTTCTTCTGTTGGGAATTCTTGAAATGATGGTTCCCATCGCAGAAACGTTAGCTGCTGATTCGAAGGGCTGCTTCGCTGTCTGAGACGTTTTTTCCGAGCGGTCTCTTCAAAGTTTTCTTTGCATTAACACTTCCCTTGTCAACAGCCTATCGCTTCCGTTTTCAGAACTCAATGGAATAGTGTTTTTTCGTCAAACGTCAACGATCATCATAGAGTCACGATCGAATTGAATTCCTGTGTGTGTGACGTTTCTGAGAGTGAACAATGTTCTATTCGTTGTAAGAACTATTAGCGAACCTTTCAGGCCTTTCGAAGCGTGAAGTGGACCTCGAGTGGAGCGCCCACAGCAAGTTTCAGTCCCGACTCGATGTTTAAATAGATCATGAAGCCTACGCGATCTGATTTGAGCATCTCCGTCCTAATGTTATTCTCCGGTTCTTGTTCTCAGTACTGAGAACTGCAAATGATCCAGTCCTCGGTGATGAAAAGCCCCCGCTTTCAAGTGCTCGTGATGTACACGGAGGATTTCACGTCAGTCATTCAAATATTGCCGCCTAACTTGTAGCGCTCCCAATCTCTCTATTCAATGAATAGACGACAAACTTGCAAAATGCGGGTTGTGATCGTACTGGGTGGTTGGTTTGCTTTGGTTGACCGGCATTACGAAGCCGGTCCGTTTGCTTCCAGAGACCTATTTGAGCACCAATCTCGGGAGGAAGCGACTTGATTAGGGTCTCGAGAAATACCTGTGAACCCGAAATGAATGGAGACCATTGGAACCATTCTCGANGCTCGACTCAGAAACACGATCACACACGACAAAAATATGAAACTTCGAAAATTTTGCAAATGTTTCCGACAGTTTGTGAAATTTTCGAAGTTTCATATTTTTGTTTCTGATCACTCGCTTTCCACGAAATTTGATTTCTGTCGATGAAATCCGTTCCTCGGGCCATTACCATTTCGTTTCCGGCGAAATATTCTCCGAGACGGGAATTCCTCCACGAACCTAAAAAAAAAATCAACTTTTTTTCGCAAACTGCGATTGAAATCTTTCCTGCCCCGAAGTGGTCAGATCAAGTCTGCATGCATCCACAATACATTAACAAGTTGGTCCCATATCGAAAACGACGAAGTTCGACCGCATCAAAATCCTGGCTACGCCACTGATTCTCGAAGTAGCGAACTGCTTGATTTGAACCCACGTCCCCCCGCATGAGAAGGTCTGGACCAAACTTAACACTAGACCGTCTCCCTGGCACTTCCATAACTTGTGAAATACAGACTTACGACGCCAAAGGCGAGTTTTGAGAGGCGAATTTTATTTTTCAATATGCTCGATCTTTATGATCGATAGAATCACCGGCATTTCAATCATCTGCGTCGTCTTCCGAACCTGAATGCTCCTCAGCCATGAAAATTCCCATCAAGTCACCTGCCGGACGACGTTTGGTTGTTAAATACCTGGCATGAGACAAGTAGTGAATGGCTGCAACCACATGGCAATAGCAACCTACAGCTCGACAACCATTGGGAAACCCGCATCAATATTCTCTCAATGTTGTTCAAGCCTGCTTCATACTCTATGAAAAACCGGTAAGTTTTTCGACTCACGTGACGAGACCTGATGTCGAAGCGAACGATGCTCGGCTCGGCTCTCACGAAACTCAAAGAGACGTTATTTACGTCTTCCTTCCGTTCCGCCAGATAGGAAACGACAAGTTTCATCTGATACGGCCCTGACGCGAGGATGACCAATTCGAGCTCCGCCAAAATCGATGAGATCTTCGTCTGATATCCTTTGTGGTGTTGTGGGCCTTTGCAGCCACCTCATGTGTTCGACCCACTCTCCAAGTTCATTCGGTACTTCATGTCGCGCGTCCTTACGATCGAGGATCTCCGACTCCGACCGAGGGTGGGAACCTTGCGCAGCAGTTTGTTGTCCACTAAATACTGAAACAGCTTGTAGCGCTGGACGACGCGGCCGTGGACGATCCAACAAACCTTGGTGGCTCTGCGGGAGAAATTCGCCTCTCGGCAAGGGAGCTGTTTCCTGGCGTCCTTCATCGCTGGCATGATGACTCGGAAACCCTTGTCTTCAATATACTGCGCGGAGTCTTTGAATCCGTGATCCACGACTAAGCATCGTTTGGTCTCAGAAGCGACAAGAGCGTCTGCTCTTCCAGGACTCTTTACGATCGGAGCATCGTTTTCCGTTCCGAAGTACGTTTCGGCGAAATCGACTACGTAGCCGTTAGTCGTACAGATGGCTCCCAGATCTCAGTTTCATGAGAAAAATAAGGAGCGCTTGGTTAGCGCTGAGGTATCTCGAACCTTTCAAACTCGGTAACGAATTGACTGGACGAATTTGGATGAGGTTCTCACGCGAAAATCCACTGAGGATCTTCAGACAATCGTCGGAAAGTTTGAAACCGTCAACTCTGATGAGGGGCTTGAAGGGGTTTCCGCGACATAACCGGCATTCTCCGCACAGCGTCTCGTTGAGGGCAACCTCCTTCCCGAAGAGATGAAGGCAAGCCTCGATGTCATGCTTGCGTGATCGAACGGAACGTATCGTGAAGTTTTCTTTGTCGCCGAGCCCACTTTCAAATGACCAATCGCTTCCGGGACATTTTTTCCTCTCTCCCTCCTCTTCCACGAGAGGCGCTTGTGGCCTTTGTTGCGAAGGTGATGTACCTCCCGCTCGAGACAGCTTCAACATAGCATGTGATGTGGTGTGCTACCACATCCACGCCCACAGGCGTGTAGACTTCTAAGACAACTCGTCTGTCTCTTCGGTTAGATTCCCTCGATCAAAACACATCGAGAGTCGAATGGTGAATCTCTGGTTTCGATTGAGGGCGGCGTACTGGGCCCTGATTAGCGGAAATATGTCCTCGATGACTTGAAGGGTTCGAGGAAGGTCAAACAAAGAAAGCCTCGCAAGATCATGCTTTGATGTTGCATTGCGAGGATCCGGCTCGACCGAGCTTATTTTTCGAAATTCCATTGTCCGATGTACAATCATACAACGAATGGATTCAGAGTTTTTCTCGGCTCCCTCTGAAGTGTCCGGGCCTCTAGTTCAGGAACCTGGGATCACTGAAGGATTAGTGGACGAGCCCATTATCGGAACGGGTCGATTTCGTGGATTCCAGAGTATCGGGCAATTCCCACGAGTGATCGTCTTGAATTGCATCATGTGAGTAAAACTTCCTCGCGCTCAACTTTCATCGACATCGCCTCAGACAGCTGCGATCAGGCAGAGGGTTGTGCATGAGTTCGAAACAGAACGCGATGACCGCTCATTCCCGGTATACGCTCGAAGTTTTTGTTATGTTTTGTTCAACCAGCCGACGTCAGAACGAAGCCAGCGAACTGTTTTGTTTACTTTGCGGGTTCGCTTGCCGGATCGGTGAACAACTTTTGCTCCTGTCATCAAAGTGCAATTTTCGTCTTGTTGAGTCACTGAGTGAAGATGTGGCTGACTCGTGTCCCCAAAACATGCTTTCAGACAAACACAAACCCCGATACACGCGAACGAGCGTATGCGACTCACCAAGAGCATGAAAAGTACCGTTTCGTCTCTCTCTGTGGCTGATTGTGAGTTTACCAAAATCATGACTCGGTTGGAAAATGTGTCGATTGAAATTCTCCGGAGAACATTTGAATCCTGGTATTTCCAGTATTTTTCGAATCAAAATATAAATGTACCATTCAGTACCCATCTTATGTATAGAGGCTCTAGTGACACTCGTGGATGCTTGAGATGATGAATGACTCACGTTCCCTTCCGCACCAACGACCCTTGTTCGAGGGAAACGTTAGAACGTTAGAACGCCGCGCTAAAGGTGTCCAGGGCGAGGTTTGATTCCCACGATCACACCCTAGCTCCCAGTCCGGCCGAGTCCTGAATAAGACTGACCATCTCGGCACAACTAACTATCACAGATTGACCATCGGAAAATCCTGTCGGAACGGAAGCCAAATCGACCTCTCACGATGGTGAGGTCGGAAGTCAATCGAATGAAGGCCCAGACCTCGTTGCTCTCCGTTAACCTTTGTTGCGTTTTCGTTTTTCTATGCCCTGCACCGAACCACGCCATCAGTCTTCGAGGCTGAAAGAAGACTGGAATGAAAAAAAAAGCGGAAAGATTGGACATGGGGTTTTTGATGGATTTCCGCCTCGTCCGATTCCGTTTCCGTGTTTGCTCGCTGAATAGCCCGTCGGGCGTGCTCGGAGTCCCACGAACTTTGTACCGGAATTAAAAATATTGAAGAATACATTCAGCATGGCCGGCGTAGACCTCATCGACCGACCTCCCGAGAGGTCTCTGATGAGAATTGTCGAAAATACATTTTGGCCCGAGTGAATACCGGCTGCACCGCCCACTCGGTGGGTCGATGAGGCGAGGATTAGCTTCTGAGTTAAACTCGAGTTCGGACCGTTCCTCTGATTCTTCCATCCAATTGTCGCCAATCCCTGGAAGTAATTCTCCATCAAACCTCGGCGTAAGACATCGACGAGAATCATCGTTGAACGGCTGAGAGATTCTTAACACATCCATCACCATGACCCGAGGAACACTTGAGGTCGTGCGATATTTTGAACCTTCATGGACACAACGAGTGTTAGTCGCGATTCAATGCGAGGATACGTTTGCTCAGACCTGAAATCCAGACATCAGCAGGCGGTTGGTGAAAGAAGAAATCTTGGGAAACTTTAAGCAGTTCAAGCTAACGGTCCTGACGACCTTTGTTGTCGAGCCACCATCTGCCAGATGCGCTTTTGATGAGATATTTCGATCCTCGTTGTCAATAGAAAGCCTCTTCGGTTCATGTTCGATTCATTGAACGGTTTTTGTGTAGACTTTGGAATCGAATTCAACGTCGATTTCGCAAAGTTTTCTCCAAATCACAACAGTCTTCTCCTGTTCATGTTTTTACGGATCTTTTTCCTTCTATACAGACATTAATTTTTTGTACCCGACATCAAAAGCTCGTCGGCTGTCTTATCGACTGACTCCCAAAAATTTTGTGACACAAGTAGTTGCCAATCTAATACGACATCCGTCCTTATGTCAATGGTTGCGTTTGCAGAGCATATCGGATACTACAAAACAATCTTTTATCCTTTCTCCCTTGGTGAGATGTTAACATGAGTTTGTTCCTACACCTAGACTTCTCGGAATTCCGAAACAACAAATTCGGAGAAGGGCTGTTGTGATGACAAGCTACGGTCCCACCATTGCTGTTCCCTATACAGAAGTCTTATCACTTCAAATAACTCACTCTCAATCGCGAATGAAGTCACCTATGTTGCTGGAGGAGGAGTAGTCGTGCAATGAAACCATCCGAAGACGCCAAAAGTGCTCTGCCACAAGTGGGAAGCTCGGATGTTAAAGCCTGAAAGCCGAAGGTTGCAGCTATTGTCGCCGCGACTGCCATAAAAGAGAAGCTCGAATACGACTGAACCGCAACAACTGTTGTAAAGAAGAAAAGAGGATGTTCCTACTCTCCGCTCGAACTGTCGTGCTACTACAGCTCTTGCGTTATCTCAATGTTCCCAAGGTTTTCGCAGAAAGGAATTCCTCTCGAGTAACAATATTCATCGTGATCTCGCGGTGACTCAAACATCTCTCGATCGCACTGACCAGGAGATGTTCTTACTTCGCGGGGATGAATCAGCGAAATCAGAATGATCAACGACGGACGCTTCCTTTTGTTTCCCGTCCTTCTTCGAGTTTGCGATGGAGTCGATTTCAGCTGTGAGAGAGGAGCCAGAAACCTCTTCGAGTTCTCTTCTCACGAAGAATAAATAGTTCGCGATGGAGATCGTTCTTGGGAGGTACGTCTCGTTTATCCGAACTTCCGAATTGTTGTTCGCAGCCAAAGAGCTCTTTGAGTCGAAGTGGGCGTGGGATGTGAGACCCTTGACGCTCGATGATGCGAACCCAGTTGCGATTCAAGCGATTTCTGTGGTCGTGGGTCTCCAGCTGTTCCCGTGTTCCTCCGCCTACATATTTTAAAGTTTCCGCGGGAACTGGAGCCGGTGTGAAACGTTGAAGTTCCTGAAGTTATTCCAAACTGCTTTCGAAGCCGGACAAGAAGCTCGATGGTTGACTTGGAGGAAGTTGAAAGACGGTGGCTTAGGTTCCTTGTCGGGACAAAAACACAGAGTAGAGAAATTTCGAACGACTCAAAACGGCGTAAGAACCTATTTTCCAATGGAAGAATTTCGTGACGTCGAAGTAGAAGCGAATTTTCCGAGGGAAAGAAATGCCCTCGTTTCCAACGAACATGAAGCAAAGCCGCATAGCAACCTTGTACTGCTAGAGAAGGAGCATTCAGGGCTTCGACACCGCGTCACTCAGTTCGGAGAGTGAGGAGCGGCAGGGAATGATTTTCCTATTGAATTCTATCCATTCAAAAAGTCATTTGAGATTTTTTATCATCGGCGTTGAAACTGATAAGTTCGACTCTCAGCGTTCATACGTTCTCGTACCGTTTGTGCGGGATGTTCGTTTCCCTCTTGTAAGTGATTGAGTCAAAATGGGAAGCATTGATCTACTGTAAAATTTTTCTCAAGGGGACCTTCTCTTCCAAGACTTCCATTAGCATTCGATCCGACAGGACTTAAAGGGAGCCCACCGTTGGAGATTTCATCTGGAGCCACCTCTTCCTCAGTTCATTGTTGAATCTCACAAGCTAAGGACTTCATGGGCCGGAGTCCAAGCCTATTGTGCGTATTTGTCAATCATTACTGGGGTCATGCCTGACTCTCCTCTCTGTGAGCTCAGAAGTCTCGTGAGAGGCCCGAAAATGGTGAGAGGCTTTCTCGTAGCAAGCAAATACAATGAAAATTGCTCTGCTCCATGAAATACCAAGGTTTCCCAAGTTGAGGGTGAACAAAGTGTATTCAATCGTGCCGAATGGATATTCAGACCACCAGCCTTCAGTCTCCAAATCCAAAGTCGAGAAACCCCTTCGTCCTCCCATCGCCTCTCGCTCTGGCTTCACGCCTAAGGCTTAGCAACCAAGAGAACTTCCAGCTCAGGAGCAAAACCTGATTCTCTCTCAGAACCTTCGAGAGCGCAGTGAAACTCGTCCCGCATCTTGGCAAAGAACCGAATTCATTTTCCGAATCTCCCATGAATCATTCGGGCCCTCACAATAGTTTCTTCTCCAGAAAAAAAATAGTTTGTTTTGCTCGGAGCAGAGTTGCTTGGGAGAGGACGGATCTTAGGAAGGGGAAGCGTCTCGGATAGGAACACAGAGGCACGTACATGAGATATGAGACTGCAAACCTCCGACCCACACTACAAATACAGAGCACAAATCATCCCGCTGTGTTCCGCATCTCGCGACTAGGAAACCCTACCTCTCGAGGTTTGAACGTAATTTCGAATCTTCCGACTGATGTCTAGCGAAGGGTTCGCACTCCGTCCCGGAAGCTCCACGAGGCTGAAATGAACAAACGACTGACGCCCGACGCGATGCGGGAATACATTCACTCCAGTTTGTGCTTTCCAAGCAGCAAAGATCCATCTCCGTACACCTATCCAGACATTGGATTCGACCCTTCCCTGCGCATCCTCGACAGAGACATTCGATGAACACATATTGTAATTTGAAGCCAACAATTCTCGCGTTCTCGTCGGCGGAAGAATGCGGCTCGAAGATAAAAACCCCAAATGCGGTTCACTGACACCTGGTTTGTCGTGCACTCGCCGCCACCATATTTTCCTTGATCCGGCTTTGAGACCGTAAATAACCTTGCAAATGCGCAGCGGAGCAGAAACTTTCTGTTTCGATACATTTACGACAGGTGTGGACTGGGCCAAGTTCTACGGAATTGAACGGACGTAACGAAAGACGATATCTGCCGACACCCAGGAGGGAGTGAGAATCCGTCGCTTTAATGTGTCGCAACACTGAGAGAACGACGAGGATCCGGCGAGAGATAGGATGAAGATTGCAGTCGATCGATCCGTTGATTCGACGCTATCCTAGTTCTCTTCCTCGAGAATACTGCCGATCAATCGATTCCGTAGCACCTGTCATACTTCCTGAACCCCTCATCTGGAGTTCTCCGGGAGAGACCCCAATAACGGCCGGCAGTCGACAAAGAAGAATAACAATCTTACTATAATATCTGAGTGTCGTAAAAATGACTTTTACAACCCACCTTGCAGTTAATAGGACTATAAAGACCGAGGCTTTCAGTGTGGGTGGCTGACTGACTGACTGGCTTGCAGGCGAGCAAGCAGGTTGGATGGAAGCCTTGGCAGAGTGTGTGAACGAGTGTTTGAGCGTTCATTTCTGCTGGAGTCGGATTGTTATTCCCTCCCACACCTATGGCGAGGGCTGCTCTTGAAAGGACCCTCAAAGGAAATCAGAGACTTCTGGATCCTGACCAATGTTTCGCTCCATGGTCAGCTCGAGTTGGAATCCAGAACATGTTCTCTAAGCTCGGAACATAGTTCTTAGTTTCGTCACCCTTGTGACTAGAATATGTCACAAAATCATTCATTCACTTTAGCGGAAGGGTGATACTACAGATCAAGAATTCTGTTCGGAGATAGATCAGATAATCTCTAATTTTGACATGATGTAATCGCTTGGAGTTGTCCCAACCCTGCTGTTGATGAATCGAACCACGACAACAAATCAACGTATTCCGCGTATGATCTGCAGGCTTCACTGTGACAGTTGGAAGATCAAGAATCGAGAAGCGCCGGTGAGGCACTAGAAAAACCCAAAACAGCGGCTGAGCCGCTTGCAGGGCCTCTAGAGTCTAGACTCTAGAGCATCGATGCGGAAAACGGGTTTGAGCATCCCTGCGATGTATGCGATCGATTTCTCGGAAATCAGAATTCGTCGCGCATAGCGGCGATACCGGTTACATACTCTGAATAGGTAGTATGCGACTAATGAATCTAAGTCTGACAGAATCACATGACAAATAATGAGCATCACGCTGCGGCCGAGTTCATTCATAAGGCTTCCATGGAGTCGAGATACAACAATTCCCGCATGACTCGGTATCTTTTTTGACACAAGAGTCGGAGCATGCCATGTGAAGAAAGATGAAACAAGGGTAAGAGTTCCCCTGGACGAACAACTCATCCCTAGAGTGAATCAAACGACCGGGACCAGCTGCTGAGATGGATCACCTCTAGATGATCGCTCGTGGCTCACGAATTGCCGTTATCGACACCTATCTTGAATTCTCTCTTTTTTCTCATAGCTTCTTCCATGCAAACTTTCATAGACTCGTTCCCCATTATCCCTCAATCCCTCTTTCCTCACGCGACATCGTTGTGCTTCCTCACTAGGACAGTGACTCCTGATCACTTCTGTTGTGGTCACTCGGAACATACATAAAATCTGAAATCAGGAAAATCCTCCGACTCTATCTCAAGAATATCGGATGTACGAAATGTCTGCCACCCTCTGAAGTGATCGATCCTGGCCCCCTTGGAGCGATTTGTTCGAAGTATCCGGTAACAGGCCATTTGGCGGGCTTTTATCGCTACGAGGCAACACATTGCATCATCCATCCACCTGTTCGTGTGTCGAGTTTTCAATCCATCAATCTTGTCAAGGAGCTCCACGAATTTTCCTGTTCGATAAACATCGACTCGACGCGACTGCGCGCCGAATACTTCGTGAAATGAAGTCTCTCTGAGCCATTTTCGTTTTGCTTCTGCCCCGTCACGGCGGATCGAAGCCTGAAAACTCAAATACAGCGGATCGTAAGTCCCGATTGAAGCGAGGTTCAAGCGCCTCGGCCGGTATCAGGTCGTCGGTGATTCGATCATGCCTCAAAAATTGTCAACTAATGCTTTGCTGGTAGCTGGAAGAAAGTTGTCAGGATCGAAATGGTAGAACTCTGTTTGGATGGGCGGTTGTTCGGCGCGGACTGACTGATCGGGTGATCGCCTGGTTGGCTCGAGAATGAAAAAGAAAAATAAGAACGAGGAGAGATAGCCGGCGTCTTTCTGCCCTCCCGCCTACCCAGCCACCTATCTGCTCTGTTGCCTCAATATCAAAATGCGAGCCACGTTCGAATCGAGTCGCTCAGAAGTTTGCTTCGCCATCCATCGAACTCTAGTTTCGTTTCCAAGTGCACCATGCTCGCTCCGTCGACCGACTCTCGTTGCCTACAGAACGCTCATACCCTCCAACGTTTCAGAGCAATGTATTCACTGCCTACATCTCGATTCTTCCGATGTTGCTTTCTCGGCTCCTGCGTTATCGTCGATTCGGCGTCAAGTGACGGCTGAAGTGTTCATTATCTCAGCACTTTCAATTCAGGATTCATCTTTGTTCTTTGCGCGAATTCTCGTGGTCGAACGCAACGGGAATCCGGATTCCCCACATTGTTGCCGCTCCGATATACCGACTGGAACGCGTTCCCGGATCTTTCGAAGCAAAGATCGGAAATTCGCTTGCGGAGGAATTGGAGAGGATCGGATTGACACTTGACACGTGCAGAGCGGAAGCTTCTGCCGGGGAACAGAGCGCAGATTCCGTTATCGTAACTAGCCCAGACAGCCCGGAAAATTCAGCTGAGGCTGGGAAGGTCCATGTTTCATCAGAAAGATAACCATTCCGAACATCATCATCCCGATATGGCATGACTTCTCATGTCGCTGTTGTGTGTCAAACTCCGAGACGCTTTGCTGTAATATTGCTTTTCCCAACAATCGATCTGTTTCGAATCCCGTGCATCTGAGCCAGATCGAAGTGAAGAGGGCTGAGCAGGAGATTTCGAGTCTTGAAAAATTTCATCAAACCGTCCTCTGACGCCAATGATGGGCGACTTGCGAGTTGACGGTTCAATGACAAAGACACCATATGAACGAGAATGTTGCCCGCGAAAACCGATTACCGTAACTTGGGGTGAAGGCGATCACCCGGGGTGAAGTCGATCAATACTGCCCGCCAATGCAAATCTATAGCTAAAACAAAAAAGACGCCGAAGTTTGCCATTCTGTGAATGGTAACGAACGCTTCTTTTTATGATGAAAACAACGTGGCCTGTTTCGAACGAGCGAACCCCGTAAGTATTCTCCCACATTTTTTTGAAAATTTTGCGTTTTTCGACGTTTTCGAAAAACTCGAAAGAGTCTGTCACGGATCTCTTGACTGGAGAGTCCTGGGAAGCTGCAATTCCCCCCTTGAAAAGTGTCATGTGCGGTCTACATTTCCATGAAATGAGAGATTCCGACAATAATCGAGTATGTCTCTGGACTCAGCTTAGCCTCAAAACTCAAATTGCAGGGGTGAAGTCGATCATGCCTAGACATTACGTGAGGGTTGGTGGATGTGCCGGTTATCTCAAGTACCGTGAAAATCAGATCGAGGACGCCCTGAGAGACATTCTGCACGCCGGGCTCTCGATCAGAGCGGCCGCTGCTAAGCATTGCGTGCCTTACTTGACGCTCCGAGAGCATTCTAAGGGAAAGTTCACAAAACGATACGGAGGGCAAACTGCTTTAAGTAGCCTGCAGGAAAATGAGCTAGCTGACTGCCTCGCGCTGTGCGGAGATTGGGGTTACCCACTCGATAGGGAAGGAATCAAAGACGTCGTGCATCAGTACCTCGAGAGCAGCAGAAATATTATCGCTGCGACTCAGGAGGGGTTCGAAACAAGATTATTTTTTCTATCCCGACATCTTGGATCCGATCATCCTGCAGAGAGCTGGTATTCAACGCAAATTGGATGCCATTTACGGGCGGCGGGGGCAGATAACTTTCAGAAGCTTCAACCCGAGACATTACTCTCTGTAGTGCCGTTTTTCTGTTTTCTTGATAAAATAAACCGGTATTACTTCGAAATATGAGTGTGTTACTGCCCGTAGTCTACTTTCCACTTATTTCAAGCTTTTTGTAGGGAGTTTACCTCGAGGGCGTACCGCTCCTATGGTTTTTCAGGGTGATCGACTTCACCCCATTTAACGGGGTGAAGTCGATCACTATACGAACCAAGGCCGAGTGATACGTATGAATGCTAGATTTTTGATTTTTTTTCGTGAAAAAGGTGAAGGGTCAGAGAACCTTCATTAGAGTTTTGAAGAAGTTCCGGGGAGTTCCCTCCGAGTTTTGGGCGAAAAATGACAAAAAATGATCGCCTTCACCCCAAGTTACGGTATCAAACAATCGGGTCACCGCTGTCGGATCCGGAAACCTCTGATAATGCCCACCCCTCCGATCCGTCCACCTGGGATATCGGTCCACTGTTTGCAAGCACCTAAAGCCATCTAACCGTACATCTCTCTAATCGATCCGTCTATATTGTGACCGCGGGTGGACCGATATGACATCATCAGGGCTGGGATTTCGATGCAATGCATATTTTTTTGCGTAAATGTACATATATGCATATTTCGTGAATTCGGGTATTTTATGCATATTTGGCCCATATCAGTATTTCAATGTTGATTTGAGGGAGGGTTTTTTTTCTCGGCTCTTGAATCGTGTACCCGGAATTACTTACTGAGAATTGCTGGATGATACTCGGAAGGCAAAACATTCGGCAATGGTTTTAATTCTGTCAGTCCTAATCCGTAAATGAACCTCGAAGTGGAGGTTGTATATACCTCGAATCAAGGTCTCACATGTTGCCCGTCGCTGGGCGCTGACCAAGCAGACAGATGATAAACATCCCGGAGAAGATGTCCAAAACGTTACCGAGGTAGCACCAAGGAACGAGCTCGGTCAGAATCGATCAGCCTTGCGCCGTTTTTACGAAGTCGAAGCGGGACGAACGATTTGCTCCTCTGTGACCGACTTCGAACGAACAAGACGGCAACGAACAACTATAGTTCTGTGACACACAGGCGCGTTTCTAACCCTACGAAGATGCGATCAGAGGCACGAACGGTGGGTCAGAACTCGATATCGATTCCCAAACTTTGAATTTCGGGAGTTCGAACTTCGGAAAGTAGCTCCGTATTGGGGAAGCCATCCTGAACTTCGTTGTCGTCTCGCAATTTGACCGTCGCCTTTTACATATGTAGCTTCATCATCACTGTCCCGCCGTACGATTGGGAAGTCATTTTCCGATCTTCCGTTCCTCGCTTTCAGTTCACCCCAGCACAGGTACTCTGGCACCAAAGACCGATCAAGCTCCGGAGTCCAATTGGCCCTGTTCCGTTTATATTTGACGTTTCTCTTTTTGTCTTCTTCAAATATTGGATCTTTATTATACAGGATTGTGCTTCAGATTGCGGATCATGACATCAATTATTGAGGGAAGTTTACCTACGGTGTTTTGCATGCTCTTCCTGATCATACACCGAGATGTGATTCTTTGAATTATGAAGTCCGTGAGCTTCGGCCTGTATCAGCCGAAGTAAGCGTTGCGAGAGATCGGCTTTCGTCAGGTGGGCGAGTCCAGTTTCTCCTTCGGGAGCGCGTGCTCCGCGAGGGCACGGAATCGAACCTGAATCCTCCCGACATGCATGTAGCATTTTTTCGACAGCACACTATGACGCGATCCATGGCAAAATGCAACAGAACATTAGACTCAGGATGACTGTGAGCGCGATTATGAGGATGCCAATCCGATCCAAAACTCGAGCGATTGCCGCCGGACCAGTCTGCAAGAACGAAATTCTGAGTTCAAACTCTTGTCCGCTTTCAAATCACCCGACAAGCTACAGGATTTTCCGCGCTCCCGTTCGCTGATTCATTCATCGCTAATCGTTTGCTAGTGTCTCGTGAAAGCCACGACCAGCGGCGTTTCAGACGTCTTCCACTGGCCATAAGGGAGACGACAGAACATTCAAAGTCAAGAACTGTCGAAATCCTTACGGTCGGCACAAAACGCTTCAGCCCCAGTTTGGAGTCGCAACTGGTCTTTGGATTTTTGTTCTCTGTGGAGCCATCATGATACGAAAAACCGAAATTAGAATCTGATTCTCACTTTGTCTTGTTGAGGTTCCTCGATTTCTGTTTGTGAGATCATTGCGATTTTCATAGCGATGTCAGAGCTTAGCGCCTTGCTCAGCTGTTGGGAAAATATGAAAGAGTACGTTTCCTTCACGGTGATCTTGATATCAATGCAGTGTTGTGGATATTTTGACTCGACTTGAGAATATGGAATAAAGCATCCGGTCTCACTTACATGTTCTCTTAATGCTTGCAACATTCCTCGGGGGATGTTATTCTCTAAAAGAGCCATCTGGATGCAGTTGACAGCTATCGATACGGAGAGAGCGAGGATCATGCTCGCGCAGAACATGTGCGACACAGTGAAGTAATTGGGCAAGTGGGCAAGAGATTGAGACCAACCGGCTCCGCAAACCAGTAGAACACCTGATATGATCACGAAGTGTTGGTCTAATAACCACTAATAACTCACATACGCACCTCGAGAGTCCATTCCATCGTGGAATGTTTTGTGGGTCAACATTTCATGTAATAAACCTTCTCGATCTCTTCGGTACGAACCTGCCACTATCCTGACCTCGACCCTTTCGTGAGGTATGCAAAATGTGAGCAAAGCAACCACAACAATCCACAGAAGTGGAAAATGGATCTGGAACAGGTGTAGACTGGCTGACCGGCGTCGGAGCTGTAAGCTGACTGCTACCGAACTGTACGGTTCCGGACAGCAGTCGTAAACTTTCACAACCTTAACGCTCTGAATACCTGGAACCCGATTAGAATCAGAATACACCTCAGAGTTGTCCTCAGGTCGTTGATTCTTCAATGCAGTCAGTTCAACTTACTTTTAACTTGCCATTGGCCGCCATCGTCGAGTTCCTCATCCAACGATTTACCGAGTTTAATGTCGAGCTTTTTAGCGTCGTGGGTCCAGGACCCCACGACGAGAGTGCAGGAAACTGACTCGAAGGGGTAAAAGAATCCAGAGGCTTGACAATTGGTTGTGAGCTGTCGAGGTTGGACGATGATGACTCGACCCAGATTCGAAACCAGCGCCAGTGTCTGCTCGATTTTCTCCGGCCGGATCCTGTGAATATCGATTCGAATCATCAACTGATGTCTGGAGAACTGATTCTACTGATATAGACTAATTCTGAAGAATAATTCGCACCCGTTGAATAACTTCATGTCTGGCGTCCAAATCCGATCCGCCGGCAGATTTATTGTCGATAAGTTGTTGTATCGAGCAGGAGGCCATACGAGGTTATTGTCCGACCAGGCCATCGAGAGCCACACGCTGGTTGTCACTTCACCCAGTGAGAGATCCTGGTTGGCAAAGAATTGGAGCTGCCCTTACGGTTTTCATTCTTATAATACTTTCTTCCCGGATTGGAAGCTAACGACCACCAAGATGTTGTTGACTCACCACATCGATCACTTTTTGGAGCTGCACTGATAATTCGACCTCCAATGGTTGCTTCGAGAGACTGATCGGTCTCTCATTTGTGTTGTAGTAGAGGAGCAGATCTACAAGGAGTTGACGCTGATGCGATGCCGTCGAAGTTTCGGCGACTGAAATCAAGGACGAGAAATAATTCTTCGGATGCGCGAATACCCTCTCTTGAGGCGGATCCGCGAGAGACGACATTCCTTGCTGCTCATTTTCAATTCGCCGGGGAGTTTCGAACTTCAACAGCACAAGAAAGATCGATGAGATGCTCTCGAGTGATTTTGGAATTCGAAACCGGCTCTAGGAGCTGCGCGATCATGCCGAGAGTAGAGGAGAGTCACGTACCTACCTCGTAAACGGAAAAGTGGAACTCGCGCACACTCGAGGAGTCCGTGAAACATTTGGTCAAATGAGGGTCATTCTGCTTTGGGTTAATATTGTTATACTCCGAGGACCCTCGCAGCAATTGTGATGACTTCCCTCGCTTCCTTGTAGGATTATTGGACTATCAATGCGGTGAGACGCAACCAAACAGTACACAACTAAGCTCGCCAGCAATTCGACCTCAGAGACAGCGATCTCAACAACGTAACCATCAGGGCCGAGCGCTATCAAGATGACAAAAGGAGAATACGTGCCGTTCTCCGGTCCATTCAATGAATCATCTTCGATCACAAGTAAGAGAGAGGAAAACCATCCGTTCCGTCGTGCTGAACGATCAGACACTGATTCGGCTGCCGCAAGCAACAACCCGCCTCAAGCTTGCGGCAATCAACAATGCCCGAGAAGACACCGAAAGAGATGGATGCGTTCCTGTTTGAATCAAGACAAGTTTTCCCCGTCTTCTACCGAGCGAATTTCGTCGACAGCCCTGACTTCAGATTTCAGAGCAAGCGAGGATACACTTGCAAAAGAATAACGGAACAGAACAAGTCTAGACTTGAGAGTCGAGGAACAAGTTTTCAGAGATTCCCGCTCGTTTCAGGAGTGATAGTTGTCGACGCTCTCGAACTCACCGAGTATCACGACACCCAGAACGCAAGGGAGCCAAGCTGTGATCATGGCGTGGACCTGTAAAGAGGAAAATTGAATCGAAAGAAATCTGGCTGGAAAGCTCCCCTGATCAGCTCATCCGGGCTGCGGATCCTCTCGGAAGTTGGATGTTGTGTCATTTCTCAAATGAAAACCGCACATTCGAAACTTCACAACTCGAATTCTTCAATTCCTATTTTCTCCTTTGCATTGAACCGGTTTTTCCCGCGTCAAATGTATGGATTCCAGGCTCCGGATGCGAATTTGCGCATTGGAGAATGCGTGGTTTTCCCTCATAAGAGTCTTCAATCGATCTTGGTTACGGGTAATGTGATTCCTCATCTCGATGTGAGCTCAAATTAGTCTTTCGTATCGACTAGAAGCAGAACTTTGGGGAAAACAATCCGTCAGTCGACTGAAGAACGTTCAGAGGAAGTGAGGATCATCAAGAGATTACGTTATCCGTCGTTAGCAAGAAGTCTGCTGTCACCAGGAACCGAATCCATGGTGCCTAATGAGTTCTAGGTCACGACCCGACGTCATTTGCCGGCGGTCCAGAAAAAGTGTTTTTCCGTCATCCATATGGCTCGACATTTTCTCAAAGGAAGTCATTCTGAATACGAATGGATACAATTATTCTGTCGGTGTGTGGGTGATCGTTTGCCATCCTCCATTCACGGGGCGTCAGCCGGAAGCTCTGGAGTTTACGTTCATTCACCGAACTGTGACAGAGGCCTCCGATTCCAGAGGCGTTCCGTATCGAATGTCAGAGGACTCTTTTGATATCCCCGCTCCGCTCATGAACGAACCCACGTCTCGAGAACAGATCAAGATTCAGTTTGAGTGAGAAGGCGCAGCTCTATAATTGTTTACATGAGTAACTCGATTGGGCGTCGCCGTCCAAGACACAACAAAAGACAACCAGGGAGTACGGGCATCTGAAGTGATAACTTTCGTTGGCAGCGAATCAGGAAACAACGCCATAGGCACTCGTCATCTGGCGACGAGATCGCGGAAATCGCAATCGAAGCGTCATAGCAGTATTTTTCAAGCACTTTTCAACATTCCCCACCTTTCGCGAAAATTTTCCCACGCCCCGATGAGCCGAAGACGGCTCTTAACAATTTTATGTACAGGAAGCCCTCGCATAGTGCGGTTTCGTATAGTGCGGATTCGCAATAGTGCGGTTTTTCCGCATGAATATTTTGAGCAGGATACAGTGATAGAATACTGAGAGGAGGCTCACCAGAGAAATACTATCGTTTTCTTGTGGTTCTGTGATTATTTGTCAACGTTGGGTCGAATCGAGCGAAATTGGTGGAGGAGAAGAACTCAGTGAATAAATGCCACTGCCGAGGATGGGCAAGCCTCAATCAATCTTCTGCTCGGTCATCTCTTGAGACAGATGAATTTACATCGCAGAATAGTGTTCAGACAAAGATTCCTCATGGAACTATACGAAACCGCACTATGCGAGGGCTTCCTGTACATCTTTTCCGGCCCCCGGACTCGCATAGTGCGGTTTCTTATAGTGCGGACCCAAAAACCGCACTATGCGAGGGCTTCCTGTACGTCTGTTTCGAGCGTTTTGGAAAAAAAATTCACTTTCTAGACCTTTCGAGAGCCCTCACGCATCGATTTGACAAGAAGCTTCCTTCATGAATAATGGTACTACATCTCAGCCCCGGGGTTCAGGGGAGACGGCGAAGCAACGCTCCCGGAGAAATGATGTGCCTGAATGGAAACTCAGAGGATAATCGGACCATGTGGGTCTCCTTCTCGTCTCGCTGAGGGCATCTCATATATATTTTTTTAAAACAAGCTGGCTCTTGCAGTCCGTGAATCAATGAGAGTAATCGAATTCCATTTCTCTTTATACAAGTGTTCAACTCCAGTGGAATCGTTATCGCAATTTGATGATCCAGGCGCACTGCCAGACAGCAGAGAACTTCATCATGACGTTTTTCTCGTTCCACCACTTTTCCTTTTCGCGAGATTTCAACCCAAAGAGCATACGGGTGTGAGTTCAGTTGAAGAACTTCGAATCGAATTTGAGATCGCTGAATCGACGGCTTGGCAGAATATAGGGTCTTAGTGGATCAATGACAGTTTGGACCAGTTGATCAATATTGCCATGAGATGAATAAATTCTTTCCCGTTCCTAAAGGATATATCGAGACGGCATCATAAGCATAAGCACAAGAATAGAGCTATCGTTGAGCTAATCTCATCGTCGAGCTTCCTTCTTCCATCTTTCCGATTCCACACGTTTGTCACTTTTCCAATCCACAGCGAAAGCAATCACTCACCGGAGATCGAATCCTATACGAGATTTCGTTGAGTTCACAAGCTGATCAAGTATAAGGAAGTGCTCAACTGAACCAAGGTGCAGAAACTGTCAGAACCATACAGTCTTGCCAAAGTATCTATCGGCGTATTCCAAGCGTCTAGAGTACAAAAAGCTTTTGTTGTTAAGAGTTGGTCCGTCATCTGATCGAGAATCGGCGAGAGTGCCTCTCTTCTCGGGAGAGACAGACCGGCATCCATTCGCCGGCATCTATACGGTCCCATCCTTTCGCATGTCATGGCAGATGATGATCATCGCTGAGGAGCTCCGCTAAATGCTTCTCACTGATGGAAAACCAAGCCCCTCCTTGACAATTTGTCGAAACTTAAACGTATCTAATAGCTGTTAGCGCACCATCAAAGTGCTGAAATAGTCAGGGGAGTCGTGTGATGCTCTCCATCCGCTGGAACGGTGCAGACGAGTGGAAAATGGTTTCATAATGACAGGTGTGTCGTTGTTATGCTTTCAATAGATTGATTGCAAAAACAACTTCGCGCAATCGTTGGAAACTCCTGGGCTGGAACCGGTCTTCGTTTGAGCCTTCCTCGAACGATCCATAAGGTTTAGGAAAGATATCAAAGCAAGAACATGGTTTCAAGATTTCTCATTTCATGGTTTGGCTCTGGAAAAGTTGACTGTCGACCATTCTCACAGCAGAGATGGTATTCTGTTGGAATTTCGGTGTTTCAAAGCCAACAAGACCAACTTCGGCCAGGCGTGAAGTTCCTCAGCAGAATCAAGCAATTGTCTCAACTTCCAATGCAAAAGCAAGCCGGGGATGGAATCTACCGTTTTTCGGCCCCACCATGAACCGTGATCGAAAGTTGGAACGGTCCTTCCCCCTCTGAGGAATCCCGACTCTTCAAATGAGGAGATTCGTGAACGTTAATCTTGAGGGCTTTCCCGGGAGGAAGAGACTCGTTGTTTTCGAGTCCATAGCCGCCATAGATCATTGGGGCCGGCATCGCATGTAGTGCCAGCCGGATCATTAGAAGTGATCATCGAATCGAATGCCTCGAGTAGAATCAGAGTTCGATAGCTCTGACCCGGCCGAATGTTGGGCCGGCCAGGTTCGCCATGAGAAAGGAAAGAGTGATCATCGCACTGGACGCCACTTACTAACCCACTTGCTCACTGTTCAGCTTGCTACTGCCTCGGTGCTTCGTAGTTCAATGTCTCCCGTACGTTCGTTGTGAGCGTCAATCGGATCGGCCCAGTAACACGTCAACGGAACAACAGCAGCGGCCCTATCATACGAAGTGCTCTCTGAACTCTTGACGTGGCTTTGTTCGACGTCGTTCCGTTAACGTCGAAGCCGCTTTGGGGCCTCTTTGTCAGCTTGACATACTGACTGAGTCAGTTGGTCTCTCTAATGCGAGCTCGCGGCTGCGTCTGCCCCAACGACTGTATTCTCATGCGAACGGCATTTCTGCCGTTTAGTGAGCGCGGACAACAAAGGTTCACTTTCCGTTACAAAACAATCGGATCTTTCTCCTTCTCGTTCGGGTCGCAACTCGTTTCGAATGAAGCCAGGCAATGAGTGAAACACAAAGGAAAGAAAACTCGTCGAGCAATGAATGGGTAAGAATTCCACCAAACGATGAACCACCACTCGTGAACGGACTTCTCTCGGATCCCACCTTTCCATTGGAGATTCAAATTGAAGATCGCCCCGAAGAGGCCGCTGCTAAACTTTGACGGCGGACAAAAACATCATTCCTTCCTTTCGATCCGCCGAGATTCATTTCCGGCAAGACGCTGCACTTCTGGAAATTCTTGGGGGAGATATTCTCATGCTCACTGATTGAAAGAGCTGTAATCATAGTATCGATTTATGAATTTTGAAAGTCGCTGAAAATTTTGAATTCTCGCTTAGAAAACAAAATCGCTGAAAACCATTTTCATGGACTAAACTCTTAACGCGATTGTCCGAGATATTCTGACTTGGAGAAATGGGCTTCACGTATTCTGAAGTTATAGGGATTTATTCGGAAGATGTGACTTCCTTAGTTATGATTCATAACTTATGAATCTTCCATCTTGGAGACGAACCCCCGCCTGAGCTGTCGGCTGCTCTCTTGCCGGTGCGTAAGTGCGGGAGGAAACCGCCCCACACTCTCCCTTCATCCATTCGCCGACGAAACTGAATGAATTGTTAACATCGTAAGCGATAAGGTCATTTGTCTCATGCTCTTCGATGATTCCGCGCAAGCTTTCAAAATGACACGAACAAGCTGAAGTCCATCTTTCAACATGATGGCCAGCCATGTGATGCTAACTAACATATACAAGTACACGCTGTCCGCCTCATGGCTTTCAGAACCGCCGGACTCGTCAACTCTTCGGTACTACTATAAGCCGTTGCACTAATCGAGGCCGCCTACACAGGAGGAGCTTGAGAGGCAAAAGAATTCCGGAAAGGATTTCCTCAAACATTGTGGTTCTTGTGATTGATTTCAGATCGACATTCTTCTCACTTGCGATGGGCTCCTCGAAGTCGGATTCCAGAAACCGGCACTCTTCCGCTGAGCGTTTTAGCCCACGGTCAGGGCAATGAGCCTCCCTCAGTTGCAGCGCTGATTTTTGACTCCAATCCCCGAACTGACTTACGGGTTAACAAATCGGTGGAAAATCAAAAATCTGTGAACTTTCTGACCGTCGTTGAGCCTTACAAACCGAAAAATTATGCGAGTTTATGCGCCAACCTACATTCTATGCATCTTGGGCGCTAAAGCACTGAATTATGCATTTCATGCATTTTGCTTTAACTCTTTTTTTGATGTGAAAATTATCTCTTTATTTATGTCTTCCTTTCAATGCCTAATTCCGCTCAAGGGAGTAGTATTTATGGCCCGAACATTATCCCATCTGGGGATAGTGGAGTCCTGTAGCCTTTAATCCGATCTCAAGAATAATTCAGTCTATCGTTCGTTCTCTCTAGTAATAACAATTTCAGTTTTTTTTTAAAGAGGCTGTGTGAGTCTGTTGTTCGAATCTCTGTTGGAAGGCAGTTCCATATTCTCGCTGCCCTGACATAGAGGGAATCGCTACCTAATCTCGTACTTCTTCTTTCAATTTTCATCAGTCTCTTCTCACTCGCTCTGGTACTACGCCTTGTGCCCAATACCTTCAGTTCCAGTACTTTCGGGTCCTTACCCGTGAACTGCTCGTGAAGGAAAATACAGACTCTGTACGTCAGAACCAGCGGCAATGGTAGAATTTCGTGCTTAAACATTACTTCTTCTTGAAGGCTTTGCGGGGCTATCACTTTCAATGCTCTTTTCTGAATTCGGTAAAGTTTTTTGAGTCTCGATTTTGGAGCAAAGCTCCAGTAACTGGTACAGTAACTACAGTAGTACAGTAGTAAGAACGAACAGTGGTTGCAATGATCAATGAAAAAGTCTGTCGACATAAGATTCGCCAAAAAAAAATGGGTGAGTCTTGGTTAACGGGGCTCGTAATTCCCTAAAATGAAGAATAAGCCAGTCTCCTTAGCATGGAACTGTAACCGTGATTTAACGGGGCTGAGTTCTAAAGTCATGGAGCATCAATGGCGCTGGCGTTCTCTATGGCGGACGACCGCCGGGATGACGTCGCAGCATGTGTAGTGTGCATCGGGAGCGGGTTCAAAAATGTGCTCTCTGTCAGTCAGGGACAATAGTCTGTGACTAGATCCCAGAAACTGTGGTTTGCGTAGCAAGGGTGTCTACTGAGCTTGCTTCCCCCTGATAAAAAAAAAGGGGTAATTTGGTGAGGAGCCACCTGATCATAATCATGAGAATAGAACCGGATTGGCTCATTCTCGCGCATTCGAGAGAGAAGAATGAGACGAGTGGAGGGAAATGAATGAGATGAATTCAGAGCCAGATTAGATATGTGAATCCCCTAAGAGTTTCACGGGAAGTTTTTCATCTAATCGATGTCGTTGATCTATCGAATTCTGGAAGCATGTGCCATTTTCAAGGTGCACTGTTATTAGAGTCGAAATTCTCAATACCGAGAGAGAGAGAGAGATTCCGGAGCTCGTCAATCAGATCATTCGTCGTCTGATATTCCCGTTTTGATTCGAGTCGAATTCTCGCGAAAGCATTCCTCAATGAACGCATTCAATTGTATGAAACATTCCTATCCGATGCTCTTTATTCATCAAGATAATAATCAACCGATTCCTGCGGATCTTGTCGAGAACTCGCGGTTTCCGCCCATCGCATGCTTTCAATAGGAAGGAGTGCCTCGATGCGTTCTCGTGGAGGGGGGCAAAGCACTAGTAGCGCGGCTCACTCGTTTTTCTGCTTAGTGCCTAACACGGGGGGGCAGATCCAGAAATTCAATCGGTGGGTGAATCCGCTTTTGGTTCGCTTTTCGAGGGCCTGAGCTTCATCTTGTCTAGAGTGCTCGAGATTCCGACAGATCAAATTATCATATTGTACCGACATCTTAATATTATCAGGCCGTCTCTGATAGTGACGATTCTACTCTTATGGAGGCAGATTCCGGTGTTCGGAGCTGATTGAGCGAGGTTTCAGAACTTTTTGTCATGGCGTTTGAAGAACTCGTGCGGCTTCTCTATACATCGGGACTAAGACACCACATTCTCATATACATATACTCTTTTGCTACCCTGAAAGTTACCGGTTCGAGCAGGAGGCATTTTCCCACAATCGCCTGTAGGTTCGATAGATTCTCGAACCGTTGACAGAAAGACTCGGCAAGCAAAGCAACTCGTGTTGATTCCTCGACTCCTTCTTCGATTTTCCATGGATGTCGCGCTTACCAATCGAATAACGGATTATTTGAGTGATCTCATCGTGGAGGATTTACCTCATCTTTCGCAGAAGCGCCGAGACCCACTATCTCAGGATTGCCGTTCTGAATGTTTTCAGAAATCATAACTCCTGGGGTAGATGAGATGTGGGGTGCGCGTGAGATAGAAGCCGCAATGAGCGGCGAACATCCGGAACGACTCTCAATTACAAAGAGACGGTCTTCAAGAGAGCGCTGAGCAGAGGGTCTGTCTTTGAGGTTGAGTGCTGCAGGCGCCTCGGGTTCTCAGTTCGGTTTGAGAACTCAATGCATCAGTTATGAAGTTCATCGTTGTGTTCGTTTTCAGCTCGACTCTAGCCTTTGCATTGGGTAACGATTCGACGGAAAGCGTCACGAAGCAATGGCTCGACATCCAGTCCCGTTTCGAGGACACCCTGTCCGAGCATTCGAAGAGTGTGCTCCGTCTGGTCGCCCCTACCCTAATGGAGCTTGACATAGACCCTGTTTGTCTCGGCACATTCAAACGACTGCAGAACGGGATCCGAGACTTGGACGCGGAATACACCAGAAGTAAGTCCTTTTCGAAGAATAGGTCCATCGACGAATTACGAATTTCGGCCGGTTACACGGTTAAGCTCTGTGAAATATCTGGCTCTCGGAGTCCCTTTCCGTCGCATGAGGTCACCTAGTATATCCCTTACTATATGGAGGTTCCCGAAATTTGTCGTCCGTGGAACACCTGCAGGGGGTTGTTCTTTTCCCGGGGACAGAGACCTTCGCTGTTCTTCCGACTCTTCGGCCTTCGCACGCTGTTCTTGCTCCCGATTGCACGTGCTCAGAATATGAAGAGCGCGATAATCGCTGCTCCTACTGAATCACATCTTTGTTCGCTGAAAAATCTGTGGTGACTTTCTGATTTGTTGTACCGTTTTTGCTTCTCCTTATTTCCAATTTTGGTAAACGAATATTTTTGAATGGAACCGTGAATTTCTGCAATCGCAAAAGATTTGCTTGAGGATTGCACCTTGATGTCTCGCTCAGCGTCGGGACGATTTTCGAATTGTTTTCTTGTGGATGAGCATCGGACGAACGATTGGGGGAACTCCGAAATGTAAATGTGCAGAGACAGAGTGCCGGCATGCGCACCTGCAGCGAGCGATGGCACCGATTTCAGCTATACAGTGCTACCTCGATTATATCAACCCCCGTGTATTTCGGCCCAGATCTTGTGACCCAATATGACGCCCACCTAACCCACTGTGCGACCCACTGTGTTTCCTCAGTGTGGCCTACTCTTCGGCCCAGTGCGATCCCACATGACCCACTTCTATGTTGCTCCCTCGATTATATCAACCTCGACATCAATTGGTCGATATAATCTAGGTAGCACTGTACTCCGAATTGGACGGCTCGAACGCATTGGGAAGAATTGAACCTGAATTGCAAGCTGGGGAACACCAATGTTCCGCGGGGACACCGAACATTATGTTCTTCAGAAATGACCTTCGTCAACATTCTGAACATTCGGTCTCGGTGCAGTGATTTTTTCGAGATTGGTCCATCACTTGAGTTCTCCTTGGACTCAAAATTTCTGTTGTTGTCTCACTCTCTCACTCCAACAAACCACCTGCAGTGGTGATCTTCAAAATCATGAGTCCCAAGAGCTAAAAGCTGAATGCGTTTTCAGTTGTTGACGCATCGGGGAAACTTGCATCCGGAATCATCCACGGAACAATGACGGATTTTGGTAACTTTGACGAGTGCGTCAACACTCTCGTGCGTATCGATGATGGCGAGCCGTATTTCAGAGTAAGTGGCTGGATCCCCGAGGATAGGAGATGATATGAATACATTTGGCGCGAAACTCCGCTCTAGAGCGCCAGACTCAAATTCGACTCGAACTTTTTCAGGGTAAATACTGCCTTGCCGAGATGCGCTTCCCGCTCCCGAAGAAACCTACGGAACTTCTCCCAAGTGAAGTCGGCGTTATCGATCCGGCAACTTTCCGCAAAGGTTCTCTGTTCGAGCACTTCGCGAATCAGAGCTCTGTTCTGTATTGGCTATCTTTCCGGCACGGCATCTGTGTTCCATCGGTATGCTCTGACGACGACGTCAACATCATCTACAAGAAATGTGAGTCTCCGTTAGCGCATAGAGAATCGACAAGAATGAATCGATGGGATGAATTTGCTCGCGATGCGGCTCAGAACTCAAGACGAGACACTGATTCTGTTTTCCCTCGATCCAGTTGCCGAAAGCTCCATGCTCAACGGAAGAGTATTCGCTTGTCAGCACAAAGAAGATGAGCCGAGAGGGTTTACGAAAGCACAGTGGATTACAATGTGAGTTTGTCCTCTTTCGGTGAAGCCTCCTCATTGATCCTCTGAATCCTTCTCAGTGACTATAGGCGCTGGCGTTC
Source organism: Neoseiulus cucumeris (assembly GCA_021527715.1). Classification (NCBI taxonomy): domain Eukaryota; kingdom Metazoa; phylum Arthropoda; class Arachnida; order Mesostigmata; family Phytoseiidae; genus Neoseiulus; species Neoseiulus cucumeris. Next base: position 1,579,517 of record JAJSRV010000050.1, on the reverse strand, counting down.
TCGAGGACGAGAAAGCCCTTTGTGAAATGGAAAATACAAAATTTACTTTACAGCATCGGCCTTTCAATCGTATCGTCAAGCGTAATCATAGTAAGCGGAACGAAGCTCTTCTGCTCTTTGCTCGATCGCCGGGTGCCAGGTATGTCAGGAGTCGCATTGTTTCGCCTGAGCTGTCGCAGAAATGTCGTTCTACTCGCAGGGATCACCAACAGGGATTCGGAGTTCCTCTCAGAGGGGAATATCAGTACTCACTGAAGTGATGAATTTTCCTTCCAGTGATCATTAAGACCGTGCAATGTCTCTCCATCGATTCAACTCTGGGAAAGATATTCTCGGAAGAGCAGAAAATCAAAAATTTGGGCTTCATTCATGGTCTGAGAGTGGGAAGTCTCTTGTGGATCCTCGTGAGCCACTCTTACGCTTACTTGGAGATGAATTCCATGGGTGAGTTCGGAACGATATTCGAGGATACACAGAATGCGCAGAAGATCGTGTTTCATAGCTGAAATTGGTTCCTGAATTTGTTCGTCGTGGAGTTCGGTTCTCGAACTTTTCAACATCTGTATGATCCAATAGTCTAAACAAACTTTCGTTGCTTACAGCGAACGCATCGTACATTCAAAGGGCTCTCCGGACCTGGTTCTTTCAACCAATTTCCAACGGATGGTTGGTTGTAGACTCCTTTTTTTGTCTGAGGTGAGCTGCATGAAATACGAATTGAGGGACTATAGGGAAAATCCCGGTCATCTGATTGGAAATCATGGAACGTCTATTCCGTGTTCCAGATTCTAGAACTCAATTCTTAACGATGACTTTACTCACCTTAGATCTACAATTTCCTTTCAAAATTTTTAGCGGCTTCCTCGTTACGTATCATATGGATGGCACTGCTCATGGCCACTTCTTGAAGATGAGCTTGTCGGTTTTCATGAAGCTTGTACTGCGTTACTGGAGGTGAGCACCCACTTCCACCGCGGATATATCTGCAGACTTTAAAGAGTCTGTGATCCAGCGGAATGATTCATCCGTACCTTGAATGTTAACATTTCAGACTCGTACCCCTGGCAATCGCGGTCCTGAGCTACCAATTCCTGTTTGGACTCTTTTTCGAGGGCCCTCTGATGCCGTTACTGAATGATCCGATGACGGAAGACTGTGCAAAGCACTGGTGGTATCTGTTGCTTGGATACTATGACATAAGAGACGAATCGGCCGTGAGTTCTTGAATGCTAAGTCCCAGTTGCTATCTCTCCATATGTTTGCATGAAGACCCAACCATCCGATCTGATTTATCACGCTTTCTTGTTCTCAGTGTCTGCCTCACTTCTGGTACGTCAGCGCGGATTTGATACTGTTCGCAATCCAAGTACCATTGTCGATGATCATCTGGTGGAAACCTAGATTCGGAATTCTACTGCACTTAATCGCAATCGGTAGGTGGAATCGAACCTCGACATTGGTCAGGAGCTCCGAGCTCGGATTTCAGTATTTAGTCAATCACCATCGCTTCAGTCTCAACCAGATCTAATGAAGTCATCTAATTGTGTCAAACCACTTCACAGTCGTTTCTGGCAGTCGAGGTGCTTACCTTTCGGTCGTCGAGGAACTCCCGCCAATCATTCCTCTCGGTCAAGATCGGATGCTCGCCATAGAAGTAGCTCAAAGAATTTATTTCCATTGGTGCACCCATTTGGCGAGTTACACCATCGGATCTCTGGCCGCCTATTTCACACTGACTCACGCGAGAACCCTCGAGACTAGCATCAAGCGCAGGATAAATTGGGTAAGAACCCCTTCTGTCATCATCTCGATCTCTGCTTCAGTTTGCTTAATCTCAGCGATTTACTTGAGCGAAGCCACATTATTTCGCGGACGAGATCATCTGCATATCGTATCGCTATCGAAAAGTTCTCTCAAACCTCGTCCTCCATCGCTAAACAATTTCGATGATTGCTTCCCCGCAGTTCTGTCAGATTCTACTTTGGGTCGCTGCGCTCTTCGCCGCCTGTGCCGCCCTATTCTCCGCACGCTTCTGGATTGTGACGAGTCCCGGGCTCGTCTGGAGTGCAATCTACTCTGGCTCACAACGCATTCTCTGGAGCAGTGCCATCGGTAAGCGAACATCATGGGTCTCCATTGTCAGTGCAAGGGTTGAAGCACCTCTCTTCCTTGCGGTTCGCTCAGGAATTTCCTTCTTTACTTTCCAGGATGCATAATGTTTGCTTGCGGTGCCGGCTACGCGAAATGCCTCGACAGATTCCTCAGTCTCCGCCAATGGGTTCCCCTCTCACGAATCTCTTATGCTGTTTACCTCTGCCATGCTTACCTACTGTATATGAATAACAGGGTTCCGCATGAACGTAAAGAGGCGTCCCACTACTCCATCGTAAGTTCCATTCGAGCTAAATTTACTTCTATGACTCGGCGGGATTGACTTTTAAGCTATGATGTCCTTTGTCACCATGCCGAGGAGTCAAATCTGGTACATTATTATGAAGTTTGCGTATGAATCTCTCATCCATTCATTCTTCACCGCAGCTGCGAGATGCCTGTGCCGTCTTCGTGTTCTCGAGCATCCTCGCCTTGATCACCTCCGTGTTGATCGAGGCACCGATCATCGCTCTCCAGAACTGGTTGATCAAGAAAGAACGGCCACGCAAGGAGTCAGGCAACGAACTCCATGCACTAGATTCCTTGAAAAGTGTGACCGTGAGGCTTTGATCATTCTAAATCAAATCTTAGTCCTAGAAATAAACATGAAGTAATATAGATCTTGAAGAAAAACTCGACTTTATACTGAAATCGATTTTATTGACTAGACAAAGACTTCGCAGTCCCTCTATAAGTATAAAATTAGAAAATTACATCATTGATAACCGCTTAGAAACTTGCAGCACTAAAGAAATTAGCTCCTTGTGGTCATTTCGGTCGACGTGATCGTATCTCGTAAATCTGTTGACATCGTAGAGTCCGTCGTTCCAATCTGAAAAAAGGAAACACGTGTTGTAATAACCGTCTCGATATCAATCTCGGCTTCTCAATATTCGAGGATGCAAAAGTGAGGGAAAATATTGCACGCCAATCAGTTCCTGCAGCAAGTTGATTTTCGAGTGGAATAAGAGTCCTATGAATAACATCCAGTTGCTGTCACCTCAAGCTTCCCGCATCAGACATTAATCCGAGGCAGCCGAACGACTCTCCTTTATTTCCTGAGTGATTCAACGGCATCCCTCTGACGACGCCGCAAGGAAGCCCAAAGTTCGAGCATGAGTTAGAGGCGTCTTACATAAGACCAAGGATATTGCTTCTTCGAAACATTTTCTTTATTATATAAATTCTTTCGACTCGCTTGTTCCCTCAACGATTTCCTTCGCTCGCTGTCCTCAACTCAAGACGAGGCCACGTTGGAGAAAATAGCGATTCTCTTCACCTTCTCGGAAATATTCCCAGGTGTGGATTTCCAGAGCCCCAAAGATATGCTCAGAAAACTTTCCCGCGATTCTCTCTTGAACTTCCACCGCTCAGCCCCACGATGTTGTTTCGATTCACCAAAACGCATGATCCGCATTTTCAACATCGTCGCGACGGACTGACAGATTGAGTTCGCTTCGGAACTGAGAAGAACTTGAGCGCTATTCTTATGAAAATGTTCGGAGATTGTTTCTGCGCTACCTGTTCCGATCCATCCGACTTTGAAACACGCCCGATGGTTCCCGTAGAGATTTGGACGATCTCGTCCGAGGTTCCTCCAGAGTTCTTGAATTTCTTTCTGCTGTTGTTCTCTTTGAGCTGAGTTTTATTCTTTCCGAGAAAGAGATCCGGGTCAGCTTCCACAGCAACTTCGATGCTGTCATCGAATCTCGCGCCGAACGCCTCGACCGGGGTGCTCTCCTGTGAGAATTAAAAAGCACTTGATGATTTTGTTTCACGGAGTAAGAGCGATAGATGCTATATGTACAAAGATCCCGGAACCATTCCATATTGTTCGAAAATTGTTAACACGGATGAAAACACTGACCCAGGGACGTGCATGTTTCACGATAGGCTTATTTTCAACGTCGTGCTCAGCTCCATTCGTCTTTGATCCTTTCAGTCGAGGTCTTTCCGCCGAACGGACTGACTTCGTATTAACTTGTGCGTCCTCCTCTGTTCCAGCGTCCCATTCAGATTCCGTTTCTTCTTTGATTGTCTGGAAGGAAAAACAATATGCTAAGTTGATTGCCATTTTGCTTCTTCGTGGAAGCTTCAAGATGACGCGACGAATTCAACTCACGGTTTTAGCACGCATCTTCACGTGAAGGGCTCTGGAGTCCTCAGGGGTCGTCAATTCATTCTGGCTGGCTTCAGGGTCCTTTAGTTGTGCGGTGTCTTGGAGAATTTCTTCAGCTCCTTCTGTTCGCTTTTCGTCTTTTCCAACGTCATGTCCTTCCGATTGTTCAGTCCTAACAGAGCCTTCTTCGAGTTCAGTTGATTGTGCGGCGTCCGCGTGAGTTTCGCTAGGTTGTGTAGTTTCTGTCGCCTCTTCAGGAGTTGCTTCAGATTTCCCTGATTGTGCGGTCTCATTGTATTCCACTCCGGCTCCACTTGATTCTGTTGTTTCACTCAGTTCAGCATCTTGCGATGGCGCGGAATCCTCTACAAAGAGATCGTGGTTGATATTGGGAGCGTTCAGCTCAACCTGAACCTTGCCATCGACTTCTATGGCGACCATCATGTAGGCAAACTTGGGCGGATGCTGTCAATAGGGGAAATGGAGATATTATTGCATTGTTTTCGACCGGGAAACGATTCACGACAACACAGTTTCAGTGACAAGGACTGACTTCGTGGAGTCTCATTTTAGAAGACTCTGATCCAATAAATTGGGATGTATCGACGGTCGTTCGCTCACCGTTTTCGTTAGTCGCACGTGTTTGCAAGTGTATCGCCAATATTGAGATCCATTTTGCACTCGAGACCATTGAAAAGTGAATTGAAGACCTCTGTCGGTCTTCAACGTTTCCTTCCATTGCTTAAACTTACTGAATGTGTCGAAAATCAGCGACTGCAAGAAATAAAGTAACTATTTGAGGCTCCAATTTCAGAATTCTTCAGTCAAATTGCAATGCAGCACGCAACGCATCTCATTGCGACAGGTAACATACAGACGTTATTCGTGTTCGAACACTGCTCACCTCACTGCCGTCCAAACTCATGCTTTCTAGTTTCTCGTGTCCACTTCTCAGGAATTGGAAAACGGGAAGAGTTCTCCTGTGTCGTGCTTCTTCGTAAGAAACCCGATTTTCGCATCCGAATTTGAAACAAACGGCTCACCAGAGGATTCCACTCGAGGATGCAACTCTCTGAGGAGAAAAATCTACCGATGCTCACAGAGTACGATCAATGTGATAGAGGAACTTCGAATGATCGCAGCGTTAAACAGCTCTGCTTTAGTAGTCGCATTCTCCGTTAATTTAGTGGACTCACCCCGCTCATTGTGGAGACTTCAACAGCCAATGAAGTTCACCGATAACTAGCACAAAGTTCAAGAGAAAATCTCGAGTTGAGGATCAGTACGGAAAAGGAGTTTGGCGTCGATATCTGAGCTCCTCTTCTGACTTCCTCAGCTCCGAGCAATCCGGAGGGCATCAGTTATGCGGTCAAGATTACATCTGAAAGAATTCCGAGAAACCGATGGTTTCCTATGGTTTCTTGCTATCCGTTGATAAGTTGATAAAACTTCATGATATTATTCCGCCGGAATAGAAAACAACAACACTGATCCCGAGAAAGAGAGTGGGAGAGAGAGAGAGAGAAAAAGCCGGGTACATACATCCGAATGATAGGAATGGAAGGGACGGCTGTTCTTGTAGCGGGAGGAACCTTAACTATATTTCGCAAGGGAGCGCACGGAGCAAGAAGCTGAAAATGCCTGATAACGGATTTGAATGCAAGGCTAAGTGATAGTTGATAGCAGACAGCTTCACAGACCACGTGTACGATGATGATCTTTGCTGAGAATGAATGAAACAATCCGGTTCTGTGGATTTGTGGGGAGGAGTTATGACATTCCTTTGGAATGGAAGGAGAATACTGCAAGTTCGATGAAGAAGAGCATGACTCTCCTGTTAAGCTGAGTGTTTACATCGGTTTTGGCCAAGGATCTCTCCAGGTTTTTGAGGAGACTAAGTGAACCGAATAACTCAATGACTGCTGCCGAAAACGCTTCGGCATTCCCTGGATATTCTGCCCAGCATTTTCGAACTGGTTATGGATCTGAAGCGTTCGTTAAGACTACTGAGAGTGTGCCCAATGTTTAGGAATTCGTCCAGGTATTCTCAAAGGGAAAAAATTGCGAAATCGAAGCTCCACCAACCACGAAACCCGCTGGTTCAGGAGGAAGAACGCTCCTCTCTTGGTTTCCCGCGTCATCGCTGGACAATGAGTGTTTGTGAGATCGCACTAACGCCATGTTCCCTGACATCGACTTGTTACCGATTTGTTCCATCTCGGTCTGCGCTCAAATTGGAAACTCACTTTCAGGCTGGAGTCATTGCAGGGATGAAAATCCACGATTCCACCCAGAGCATGTACCGAGAAAGCATGTACCGACGTTTGCATGCAAAACTATTTGCTGCAGCTGCGACAGTCACAAGCTTCACCCGATAAGGCCCCCGGATTCGATATCGACTACGAGGGCTTTCCAAACACGCAAGGAATCTAAACAAGAGGTTCAACTAGCTGGCGGCCGGCTACCTGTGCGACGGTGATTCCGATCGGATAGGCTGATGGAGATGAGTAAACGTGCTCACGCACCGCACGATTCGAAGAAAACGGGAAGCTTTCATGCTACACCAGTGACGAACTGTGCAGTTTCGATCAAGGCTTAGGTTTTCCACGTCCTCGGTGGGTTGAGATTCTAGCTCGCCTCCTCGCAAGATTATTCCGATTGAAACGTAGCCAAGTGTGAGAGAGAAAATTTTGAGAACATGACAGGACAGTCCGGAGACGGAACTTCGACCTTGCATCACTCTTTCTGGAAAATAACCGGTCACGCTTCCGAACGATACACACATTCGCATTCGTCATGAAGAGTTCTTAAAATCGATGCCGAATTCGACGGTGCCGAGCAGATTCTTCCAGAATTTCACGAGTTCCGTTGGTAGAAGCTATCTGAGTATACGCTTCATCAAGTTTTCCCGAAAATGGTGAGGGATTTGGTGGCAGATGCCAATTGTTGAAAACACTGAGCACTACAAGAGAGCATTCATCTTCTCCTTCGATCTTGCAATATTCTCTCCCCATCCCTTTGGAACTTATATTCAAGATTCCTTCCACTCTAGGAACGTCCTTTCCCACGATTTTGATTTCGGATTCCCGCTACTAATGGCGCTCGGCACCCGGAAGTCTTTATAATCCTTCTTGCTCCGTCGAAGCGCTCATCGCTGAGGGTTTTCCTCTAACTTAGGCAGGCCAGAGATAGGTAAATTCCTCAAGTGGTAAATCGAAGTTCATTCGGAGCCAAGGGATGTCTGAGAGGTGGATTTTGAAACTCCATGGGGATAAAGTACTCCGATCATTTATTCGTCCTCTGACGGGTTAAGTCCGCAAACATCTCAATTGGATGAATCTCTCGGATCGTCTCAATCACGACCTGTACCACTAGGTAGGCAGTCGCCGGGAGTCTTACAATACCAATACTGGGAGGGTGACCGGTTGATAATTCGGTTTTGATACTACGAAGCTCTCGTACAAGAAGATTGAAATTCGCTCAGCGTGGCGGCATGAGCGTGAGCTCGTGCTTCGAGATAAGATTCGTGCACCGCCGAGACCGAAGTTCCATCTCGCCCGCTCCCGTCTCGATTCCGAGGACCTGTCACAGCTCAGGAACAGAGCGAGGTGCCAATCTGAAGATTTGACCCGGAACCGCCGGAAACCGGTTACCCCTCCCCCCGCTCCTTCCCCAAAACAGAATCCTGCGTCTTCTTAGCAACAACTGAGTTGATCTCGTTTACCATCGCTTGCGGTGTAAACCGATTCACTCTAACGGACCGATAAACATGGTATCTGGTTTGGAAGGGAACGAGTCGGACGGAACGATCTCGATCGAGTTGGAACGACGCGACGGTTGGCGGTCCCCGATTCTTGGAAGAATCTTTGATGAAGATGACTCATTCTTGCGGATTCGACGCCGCGCCGTCACGTCCAAGTTTGCTGTGGTGAATGATATTTTCTTGGAAGAATCTTTCTCTGATTTCCAAACAGTGTTATAGGATGAGAACTCACGCCACACAATATAAGCTATGGTGACGTACTGCAAGATTCCAGTGTCAGTGACGAGTGAAATAGCGTCCTCTCTCCGCGCGAAATCTCGCTGAAGTAGCCCTTCTCTTCCGATTTCTCTTGGCTATTTGACATTCTGAGAACAATAGCGTACTGAAACACACGGAGCTGGAGCACGCCGCGAGCGTCTGGCTCAAATGTAATCTTCAACAGTTCCGGAAAACATTTTTCTATTTCTTCCGATTTCTTTTCCTCTTTCCGATCAATGTCTTGCCAGAACCAACATTTCAACAAACAAATAAGAATAGGGAAGCATCGCTCAGCACGTTGTTTTAGACGAGACGCAAGTATCACAAGAGTCTGGTCGCCTCTGTCTTGACCCGTGCCAGTAGGTATTCCAGGGAAACCGCTCGAGAATATATCAGAGTTGCGAATGAGTAAAGTTTTGTTCCGCGCGGGAAGAGCTTCCCCTGACAAGGTGCGCCGTCGAGTTGTTCTCTCAGGTCCGTTATCTCATCGCGACAAAACAGCATCACCGTCTTGGCAGCATTACTTGGTTAATTTAACTTACCGAGGAGCACAGACAACCAATTAGAGATTACCAAGACGGGCTTCGAAACAACAATGCGCATAGTGCCGTTATCGTCACTTGGAACACTCTTCTTCTCTTCGAGATAAACGCGGCTTGATTTCCTCGGCCAGGAACAGTTGAATTCTCCGTCATTGGTGTCAACAAGCGCTCACAATTTTCGTGGCTGTTTCGCACAATGGCGATTCTTCGATTCTTGCTTGCTTTCGTAGCGATTTCGGCTCCAGGCGTTCTTTCGCAAGAATATGACCGTGAGTGCGGATTTTCCTGTTCTCGTTTCGGAGTTTGATGCCATCGAAATCCATTTAGGACAAAAGTGAGAACACAGAGACTATCCATGACGAACTTTGCAGTGTTCGACAGTGCTAAGCTTGAGGCTGATGAGTTCGTAGACGAATTGTTCCAAAATCATCTCCATCAGTTCCTGCCGGAATCTGACACGAGATTGGACGATTTTTCCTGTCACATTCCTAAGAAACTACTCTACGGCTTCCTTCTGACTCACCGAGACATTCATGCAACCTTCACTAACGGTATCGTTAGTGGGCTCTCGAACGTCACGATACTGCAATGCAGACCGGCGATGAAGGAGTCTGAGGACAAAACCTCTGTGAGTTCTCGTACATTTCCTTTTGAGTTCTGAGTTCATCCAAGGTGTTCTACAAATGATTCAAGTGGAAGTTTTGTCTTCTATTCGAGAAGTAACACTTGATAAAATCTATTCCGGTTTAACGTACAGTTGGTTTGCCTCATCCAACTCAACCAACTACGCGTCGAGTATTCAGGAGATGTGACGGGCTTCGACCTGAGAGGCGCACACGCGAAAACATCGCTCAGAACAAAGGCCAAGCATGTGCTAACAGTGAGCCTCGGTCAAAAACGTCCAGCACCTCCGACGGTGGATGGAGTACACTCCATGATGTTAGTAGAGATCCCGTTCCCAACTTTATCGGTGTTTCTCCTCATCATCAACTCGAAATGAGTACCAAAGATCAAATTTCGTTAATGGTATTACAGAGCGCGGAACCTGGAACTTGAATATGGACATTTCGGATTCAACAAAGCTCGTCAGGGCCGCCTTAAATCTTGTGTGGACCTGAACATCCGAGACCGAGTGTTTGATGCTATTTCTGCTCATGTCCAGCCTGCCATCGAGAAAGCACTTCTGGCGAACAATCGCGATCTCCCTGAAGCTCGCCTTGAGGGGTCGGGAAAACATATTATATAGTGGAAGACTCTCTCCAGCTCATCTGAAGTCGAATACGACAGAGACACAGCGAACATTCTCTCCAGAGACTGTCTGATGAATATCGAATGAAAAACAATAAAGATAAAAATGCAAACTTATATCGGGCTGACTTATATTCAAACTCTCAGAATTGATTCTTGCACAGGCACACCAGTGCCTTAGCATGTCGTGTTCGTCCTTCTCTTGATGATTCGGAATGTTTTTCTTGTTACTCGTGCAAACCTTTACCTCGGAACCAGGGCATCTCGACCAATGAACTTCCACGACCAGTGAACCGAAGAGAATTACTCCAGTCGGCGATATGAACGTTTTTGTCAGATCTTACCGTTGTTCCTGGTCATATTCTCGAGAATTCTGTCGCGTTGAGGAAGCGATCGCCCGATCGTCTTCAGAGCTATACCATGCAGTAATCGGGGAGAAAACAACGAAATTTTAGGCTCCAGGAAGATTCCCCTTTAATGCTCATCTGTGGTGATCCTCGAAAGGGGAACTGTGTGTACCCGCCGGCGGAATCGAATTCTCGCATTCCAAGTGAAACAGAATCAAGGCAACCCGAGACCCGGGTCCGTTTTGAATATTCGCGGGAGTTGAGAGCTCTAGAAGATGTGCACTTGACGCAACCACTTATTCCCAAAAACAAACGCGGTGGAACGATATTCGAAGAATGAGGGAATGATGATTCTAAACATGTAATGAACTTGTTCTGCAGCTTGGGAGCCTTTTGAAGCGTTGAAACGTTGCGGGATACACCACATCACCAGAACCCCCGCCACCATCATGGAAAATCAACGAAAGCGAGACGCTAATCCACAGAAACTGCCTCAATTCGATGGAGATCCTGCTAAAGCCAAAAAATGGTTAGAGGACTTCGAGAGAATATCCACCGAGAGCTCTACCGGTGAATCGGCTAAGCTCAGAAACGTATCCTCCTGTTTCATAGAGCAAGCCCAGCAGTGGTTCAGCGTCCGTAATTTCCACACATGGGCGGAATGCAGACGTGAGTTTTTGGCGAGATTCCTGAATCCAGAATTTGTGAAAGTGGACGCTAAAGTAAGATTACGGAAACTGAAACATGGCGAGAGAACAACTTTTTGTGACCATCTGATAGAAGTTGTTCGTCTGTGTTACATCGCCGATCCGGAAATGTCAGAAAGGGACCGAATCCATTGGTTCTTGAAGTCTGTCCGCGCTGAGTATCGACCCACTTTGGTGGTCGCCGAAATAGATTCCCTTAATTCACTTCGGGACATGTGTGCGCACATCGACACGATCGAGCCGTTTCACAACGAAGAGCCCGAGAGGCCCTCTAGGTCCGCTCTAACCGGTCTTCCGATATTTGAAACCAAAGAACCAGAGAGGACGAGGCAGCCTAATCCGCCCGCAAATCGAGCAGCAGGCGACAACGCGCCAAGACGTAGACGGCCCTATTGCACTTTTTGTGGACGCCCTGGGCATCACTTCAGCGTATGTAACCGACGGTAGGTCAGTCACAAGTGATGTTCTCTTTCAAATAATCATGATTTCATCCCACTTCATTCCGAGAACTTCGGAGCTTGGCTGCCCGGCGGATCGAGTGATTTCGGATGAGTTCTCAGGTGAATTATCTCAATGACGATGTATTGATTCGAATGGAAAGTTACAGCGAACCAAATTTTTACAGACAGCGCGGATGAGACCATCCAGGCTCCAGAACTGAAAGAAATCGCCGACCAAGAGATTCATGTTCAAACTCCAACATGTCTCTTGGGAATCTCTCATACAGAAGTCTGCTTAATCTATCAAATGTGAGTTTCGTTTTTGAAGAAATTCAAAAATGTCTGTATTTCTCCACGTGGCTTTGCTTCCAAAGAAACAGTCCTTCAATTCTAAGAAAACTGTCAGTGTATCTCTTGTTGTTTCGCTCCTAATAAGATTGATCGGTCGCGACCTTGTTGGAAAACAATCCTGCTATTAGATCTAATATCTTGATGTGGAATCAGATTTGAGTATAAACGGGGTCCTGAACCAGCTTTCTCGATGAGGAAGTTCCGTGGAAATAGTCCCAATGTCTGATCGTTGGTCGAGAGCATTGTGAGAATCAACCGTAATATGAGAATTTCGAACAAGGACAATAAAACAAGGATCATGTGTGTATCAAATTGGTGAGTTCTTCAGTTCAAATTCAGGAACGTATAATTTTAAAGCAATGATATATATGTATATCCAGAGCACAAAGTTCAAAATGTAATAGGACGGGAGCATGGTCAGGGACATGAAATATCAAACTCATATGGAGTGATTTCCACGAATAGAGAACTCGATGACTTGGAAAGAGAGAATTTTTTTTGCCATCAAGTCCAGAGCTCATACCCGGCGGGCGATTCTCAAGAGCCGTCTGATCTTCTGTAAGGTATCCGTCTCATCACAGGTACTCGAGCACCGGAGTAATTTGACAGCCATCGCAATATTTGGAAATTCTCAGTCCCAATCGGAATAATCTTCATCTAAAATACAATTTCTAGAAGTGAAATCATTTCCAGGAATGCAGCCGACAAGCTCGCGCCGAGCGATCGGAGGTCTGCTCAGCGATTCCAGCGGCGGGCTCCCTCGAGAATGGACTCCATTGAACGAACTGGATGCTCGAGACCCTTTGTTCGGAAATCGTGAGTTCCTGAATTGCTTCACTCCGGTAGATGTCCCGTCCGGAGGAGTCAGCCACCCACCGTCGTCGTTCGGAAGCGCGACAGGTGATCGTTCGCTTTCGTAGGAGCCGGGCTGTCAGACAGCAATATATCTCCGACCGGGAGGTCTTTAAGATGTGCTCAGAGATTTCCCACTTTGAGGCAAAGGAGCGCTCCTTCTTCCCCGAGGAGAAACTTTTCGGAGTCAAAGATGGTTGGGTGATGTTGATTCCATCTAAATATTCACGATGGATGCGCATCAGAATTGAGCCCGAAGTGCGCGCCTCATAGGGGGTGTCTCAGAGCTCCGAGCAAACGCATCCGCCATCTTTGGACTGGCGACTCTCAAACATCATTCATTTTCGTACTTTGTGGCCGACGACAATTCAGTGAGTGAAACCTTGACGTTACAATGATCAGACAGCGACCCTGATGTTTTTCCCGACAATCGTTCAACCCTTTGCGACGAAACTTTCGTTTGACTCCATCTGACGACTCTCAACCGACGCATCCTAAACGGGATGAGCACCATTTGCGCAAGGTTTCGTCAAAAATCTCAATCACCAGAAGCTTTCCTTGGGATCTGAGCTCAGAATTCACACTCCTTATGTGACGAACCCAGAATAAGGAGAGGGGTGGAGTCGGACTTTGTTACACAAGTGAGATTGGAAGCGGGTGATCAATCAGACCTGAGTGAGAGAGAAACTTCTGACTGAGTCCATCCTCAAGACGAGCACAGAGCGCGAGACTTTGCGGAGTCTCTGTACTTCCGAGGTGTGGTGGAGGGGCACCGTGCGCGGATCCCTTTCTGCCTCAAACAATGAGTGAATTTGAAATTTCTGATGAGAGAGTATGTTTTGATGGGCTCTTTGAGTTTTTGGTCAGCTTCGAGCTGCGGAGGAAGGTGATTCACTTGAAATGCATGAGTCTCTGATGCTTTTTCCATCGAGACCTCTCTGAGAATACAACATGTCGGAAAACACTGAACGCCAAACGGTCTTCACCAAACGTACGTTCGCATCATGCACTAGTTTCAAGTTCAGAGCCAGGCTCAGTTTGGAGCGCTCCGAACATGGTCTTCCCATTCGATAGGTTTCCCATCAGATTCCTCGATACTCCCCTCGATTCGCGTTGTCCAACTTGAACTCAAATCTATTGGTCATCAATTTTCAGGAAAATGTGACAAGCTGGAACACTGAGGCGACTTTCTTCCACCAATATGGAGAAATACCGCGCTAAACAACAGCGCTCGTGGAACGAAGTGGCCTCCAGACTTCGCCAGGTGAGCGGCAACAAACGTCCTTTCCTGGAGAAGGAGGAACGCGATCAGCTGTTGAAATGCCTCGGACTCCTGCAGAAAAGCATCAAAATCAAGTCGGCACAAAATATGATCGAACGTCTGGACAACATAACCCGTCAGCTCGGACTGAAGCTCACCAAAGATCGAAAACGAGTCACCGAAAGCCAACCCATAGAATTCGAGGTTTTCATCAGCTCAGACATGTTCTACGTTGAAGTCATGATTGAAGCTGGCGGGCGCGTCCGCGACGTGAAAATCGCTCACCACGGCGATCCGATCCACTGTTCAGAGTTGTGCAGTGTTCTCCAAGCAAGCGATTTCGCCGCATTCGGAGCTCATCTCGAAGGACTGATAGCTATTTATAAATTGAATTGTGATAAATCCGTAAAGCAGAAAGCCTACGTCGCTTTGCAAAACCTTGAGAAGAAATTAGTTTCGATGGCGAACCTCCAAATCGAAGCCTCTGATGTCAATGACTTGATATTCAAGTCTCCAGTGGGCATTCTGGTTCCTCGTCGCGGTGGATTCCCTATGCAATTGACATATTTCGTGTCACCTTATGACTTGGTGACGGAGACCGGCGAACGCCTCCCTTGCACCGCGGAGTGCATCACGAGGAACAAGCTCGGTCAGCGCGTCTCGATCTCGATTGAAAACTCCCAACAGACCCGAGTGCCTTCCGGCGTCGAAGTTCCTGATGCGGTGACGTCACACCCTTCGGTTGCTCCCAAGCCACAAAGCTTTCCAATTCACGGAGCGTTCTACACAATCAAACTCTCAAGTCCGCTTGCCGTTGATGTAGAGTGTCTCGGGAAAATGAAGGCGGTGACGGGACTTGATATAGCGACGAGAGAGAGACAACCCCTTGTTGAGCTCATCGCGCAGAGAGATGTGGCTAAAGCTTTCCACGTGAAATTGCCCGATCAGAATCACACCTACTTCATCGCTGAAGGTGACCGTGTGGGAGTCATGGTCGATTCGATCCAATTCACTTCTTCGAAACAAATACCTCCACTTCTCGATCTTTTACGGCAGCAATGCTTCTTCAACTGCTTGATATCGTCCTGTGTGCGTGAGTTCGAGCCTGAAGCCAACGATGACTGTCATGTGTTCGAAGTGAACCCGATTGGCTTGAACGCCGTTTGCGTTTCTTTCGAACACCCACTAGATTGCGAGAGTCTCATGACCCTTGAGCTGCGGTTCGAGAATATCCTCGATCCCAAGGGTCAGCCTCTCTTCAAAAACGACAAAACGAAATCTTTCATATCGGACGCACACGTAGCGACGACTCTTCAAATGAGTTTCTCGATCCCAGTTGTGATGAGAAGTATTTTGAACAAAGCGAACGCCCTCATGAAAACCACAGAAACCCTAAAGAAGCAATCGAGTGACTCTTCAATCCTGTCGTTCGAAGCGGTTGCTGGAGCGCCGCAAGATACATTCTATGACTTCGAAGGATCCAGCGACAATTTGGCGGCGGATCCCATGAGACAAAAACTCTGTGAATTGGAAAACTTCTGCCAGCAGCAGGATATTCCAGGTTTTCCCCAGTCTCCAGGCAACCAAATGTGTCCTGCTCTTGATCTCGACCAGATTCAGCAGCAAGTACCGCAACAGCAATCGAACATGGGACCAGCAGTCAAAACCCAATCGAATCAGCAAGAGTCGTTCGACCTGATCGACGACATGATGTTCTTCGACGCCGCTTATCCCGCCGCCAGGGACACGAGCAACGAGATTGAACAAAGTAGTTGTCTCGACCGCACCAATGTTCCCGATCAGTTCAATGACCTTGGAAGTGAGTCGCCTTCGGCGTCAGGCGATAGGTTTCGATACCAACGTTCCGAGAGCCAACAACTCGACGCCAATGTACCTCCGACAGGACGCCATTTCGACTCGAACCAAAAAAACTTGCTGACTGGTGGGGATTCCAGTGAATCTCCACCATCAAATAGACCAACGATTCCGACCTCTATCGCAGGCGGTGCCACCATCACCGCCATGCCAATGAAAACGATCGACGAGCGGAAAGAGTCGAAATCTTCGAGTAAAAGCAGAAAAAGCTCTTCGAACCACGGAAAGAAGAAAGAACGCAGTTCATCGAAAGATCGTTCCTCCACAAAGTCTTCGGGGTCTTCGTCAAAATCATCTTCGTCGAAATCATCGTCCACGAAGGACAAGAAACGGACCAGCGACGGCGGCAGTTCACGTTCGAGTCTTGTTGCCGGTTTCGATAGATCTCATCAAAATGTGAAAAAAGATTCATCTTCGCCAAGCAAGCACTCTTCGACTTCCGACAAACAGTTCACTGTGCGTCAGAGCTCGTCAGCTCAGGGAATGAAGCTAACCATCAACAAGGCTCGAGCTCCTGACGGTGAGTCGAGAAGTTCTTCATCGTCGTCTTCGAAACATCATCGGAGTTCCTCACGGTCCAAAACTCAGAGTTCTTTGTCGTCGAACCATTCGATGAAACAAAGTTCTTCGACGGGCAAGCTTTCACCGAAAGACGGAGCGCTCCCGCTCGGCCTACCGATAGTTGTAGATGACGAGAACGACGCTATTGATTTGGTGGAGAAAAGATTGCGAGTCATCCATGGCGAAGCGGCTTCGATGAATCATTTCGTCGCGGCAAGAGCTTCCACAAGCAGCCCGACAATTGGTAATAAGCTGTTTGAAGATGCTTTCATGGATTAGTGGATCAACAATCATCAAAACGGGAATCCGATCTCTTTGTGTGAAAATTCTATCAGCTTGGCGGATGCGCAATGTAAATTAAATGTAAAAAATTCCAGCGCGAATCGAAATATAGTCAGATCGAGTTTGAATTCAGAAATTCCGTGAATTTATTAAGCGTAGCAGGTCGCAAATTCCAGGCAACTCCGATCTAGAAAACACTTGCGTCGAAGAGAACGGGTTTTTCCAGAAGACTTTAACCGAGATTCCCTCTGAAATCCCTACTTCAGATCCTTCTCTGTTTTCTTTGTTATCTCCTCTATCGCTCTGTCGATCGATGACTTGGAAAAAAATTTGATTGGAATGAGACTACAGATACGGGGAGGCAAAACGTGGTCGCAGCCGGCAGGATTCGAACCTGCGCGGGGAGACCCCATTGGATTTCGAGTCCAACGCCTTAACCACTCGGCCACGACTGCGTGACTTCCCTTCAGAGCTCATTCATTTTTATGGATTTGGATGTGAACTCGAGAATGCTCGGCAATATTGAATGTTGAACTAGAAGAACGACACGCCGTACGGAGAAACAGTCTGAACAGATGAAGAGTAACATTCTTCTGGAAGTAAAAATGATCAGTTTCCGCTCTCTAGGGACGAGGATGTCTATCACAGAAGTTCAACAGAAGAAAACACTGATTGCGGGGAACTCTGGAACAAAACCTCTCCATTGATCGAGGCTCTACTAGAGATCGTTGAGTGAATTTCACTCGACGAGCTCGAGTCTTGGTGCATTTTAATTCGATTCTATTCTCGAGTGCGACCTCAAGATTGCGATTCCTCTGAAGCAGGGTTTTGCAACCTCTAGCTTTCGTAGACGCCACAGGTACTTCAATTTACAGCCCTACCCGGTGGGATACAGGTACGGTTGGGAGGTACAGAAATAGACGGCCTCACTGCTCTCACGAGATGAATCAACTGAATTCTCGGAATCAGCAGCAAGTCTGGAGGCTCTGAACCCACCATGCTTCTACTAGACGCTATAGGACCCCCGGGCGCATCAAGTTGCAACCATCGTTTCGCCTCGCGTTGGTTACCATTGAAGGGTCTCAGCAATGCATTCTGGTTCATGATTTTACAGCTCTAGGTTTCAATGCGTCACGATGGGAGTGGGTATCCTGACTGGGTGAGCGCTTCTCGAAATTCTGGGTATTCCAGGGTGATCCCTCACTTCAGATACCAGGACCCGGTGCCGAAATTCCTCGAAGTGTTTGCAGAGGATTCGTCGAGGAGTGAGGAGAGCGAGCTGCATCTCCCATTAAATAATTCCTCTCAAGAGCAGAGAACACAGAGACTGTGAAGCCGGCACGTTGCACGCATTCGTCGTGGATGTTTCGATGTGAAGAGCTTCCCTTGGAAAGCTAAACGTCTGCGAGAGCCGAAACAAAAGAAACTCTGGTGGCGGTCAGCTCGGAGAAAACCTTTCGGATCCGGATTCCTGAGTGGTCGCGTCCCCGTGAACAAACGAAGCGGAACTCCGGAGGAAGGAAATACTTGCACGAGGTGAGTTGAAACCAACAAATGAAAGACTTCAGACAGCTACTATTAATATCGATGGATGAAGTACAATCGTGATCGCATGCTTGGATGTTGTTGCCCACGGATCCTCTTTCGTGATTTTATTGTGGCTGAGCCTTGATTGTTGTTACAGGACGCGGTCAGTAAAAACATTGAGCCGGTGAAAATAGTCGATACGATGTCGGAGTACCCAGCTATAGTAACCTCGAAGTTAAAGCTCAAATGCCTGCAGTGCGATCGCTCTTTCCTCCGTATAAAGGCTCTCCACAACCACTGCCTGACCCATCACCAAACGCGTTGCTCTTGCTCGAGATGCAAAGGCGCTTCGGACATACACAAGTTTCTGTGGGAAGATGAGAAACTTTATTACTGCCGAAAATGTGGTGCAGAATATTCTACTCCAGAGCGACTAGCTCACCATACGGAGCAGGAGCATACAAAACAGCAGCAGTGGTGTGTTATATGCCGGGAAGGTTTCAACGATCTCGCTCGCCTCTCGATGCACATCAGAGACACTCACTACGATGTCGAAGACGCCGAGGAGCCTGAGGAGGAGGGCAGATCCGGTTCGAAACATCCGAGAAAGTGATCCGACCAGACACGGATTTTCCCCCGAGATCCCCAGTCATAGGACTTCATTAATATAGAGATTTGTTTCCGGATTGTATTTTGCGGAATTCCAGCTCCTCGGGAGAGAAGAAACGACAGGCGACGAATGTCGTGATCTTTAACTTATGGGAAACGCTTGTGGAATCGTTTCCCGTTTTAAACCATACTTCATTTTATCTCTATTTGTATCTGTTCGGAAGATTCGCCGATTCGTAAAAGTTGTTTGTGCTTCGCACTGAAATATATTGTGAGCATGTGAAGAGAATAAAGAGACAAACAAGACCGTAATCTTAAAAAAGGAAGCCAGTCTTCCCTTGAATGGCGAGATCCTACCTTCTGTCGGACGGAATCGCAGGGAGGATACGATTCAGGGTTCCCGAAGTGAGGAAAGATTGAAGACCGCGATGCAAATGAGTTCCTCGTGACATGTTCGCCTCGAGCGATAGCGAGACGAATGAAGTACAAAAAACTTTCGGGACGTCTCCGACGCTAAGGGCAAGCAATGCATATCAGAAACAGAATCCGCAAATCTTCGCTCGTGCGGACGATATTCCAACTCAACTCGAGATGATAGTTTGTCACATCGAGCGGCCCGAACTTCCAGAGGATGCGAAAGCTCACTCCGAGAGAGGGGGACGATTTCAAGTCGTATTTCCCCCGCTACGCTCGAGAAAAAAACGAAGTCCAGGCGAGTCTGTCGATCCTGATCCGACTGACACGGTCTGCCGCCAGATTTTTTGATTCCAAGTGCTGCGATCGAAGAGGATCGGAAGCTGGAGTGTTTTCCTCTACCATGCGGAGCGCTCGCCTCGAAGGTAGGAGCTCTCTCGGATCCGTTAGATTTCGGCGCGAAGAAAATCGATCGCGAACGATCGTGCCGATGCCGACGCTTGTCACACGGTAGCCGCAATGGAACACTCAATCCTGACATGTCTGATATTTACATTGACGCTACGGGTGCGCTATCTGATCGCGAGGACGCCTCGTCGGAAAATTTCCCTTGAACTCCATTTTCCCCCTCGGGGTTTAGTAGAGTTTAGTACTCTTGAGTCAGGAAGTATCCGAGGAACTTCTTTCCGTCGGGTTCCGATCGAAATCCTAACTTCGAACATTCTATCCTGAAAGCCAGGGAACGGAAAGGTCGCCGCATCAGATCAAGCAAGGTCTTGAATATGAATGAAAGTCGTGTCAGAAACGCCTGCAGAAGTCGGAAGGCGATCACGAGACTGCAAAGGGACGAGTATGCCAGGTGAGTTCGGCGGCGCATAGGGGTTGTTGCAAGGTTCAGATTCCAGAAGTGCATATTCTCAAATTCACCGTTCCATGCATCATTGGTTTCTTGCCCGCTCTCCGGATTTTCCGTTTCTCGCTCATTCGGATCGATGCCCGGGGTGAGAGACTGACCCTGATTCTCGTCGATCTCTCCTCATCAGGCAACTGAGGAAATATCTGGTTTCTCGAGATTCTGGCAGTACTTCGGAAAAGTCTGATGCTTCAGTTGAAATCGAAACAGCACCCCGATCGGAGAGCAGCCCTCGCTTGAAGCCGTTGGTCACCAACTATGTATCTCAGGCGGTATCGCTCAGTACGCTTTTCTCATCATCTGAGCGAAACGCTGAGGCCGTGATTCCGATGCAGGTAGGGAAATCGAGGAACTACATCGTTCTAAAACTCGCGACTTTTGTTTTCATTGATGTGCAAAACTTCTTCGCTGATTTGGAAGCTAGGGAAGAACTAACATTTGTAGAAGCCACACACCTGAATGATTTTGGTGAGCTCTGAAAATTGAAAAAGAACGGTTCTGCAGGGAAGGGGGGACAAATAGTCCACCGGCGTCGATGAGAAAAAGGAGACCTCGTCAGCTGAGACCGCCGCGGTAACTTCAGGCACCGGGAGGTTAGCCGACTTGAAAGCTCTGATACAGGCCACCGAAATCAGAATAGAACAGGGAGAGACATTTGACAAGCACCAAAAGGTGAAACTTTGGCTTTTTGCGCTGAGGACGTTGGGAAACACGGGGGTATAAGGAATCATCCGACGCTTTCAGGTGGAAATCACAGTCAAGATGATAAAATTCCTTCATCTGGCTTTCGCTCGTGATTCGATTCAAGATGACTTCTCTTACGTGAGTACTTGACGGCCACGTCTCGTTGAATTGGGCTTCCGTCCAAACCTATGAACGACTCAGACTGGAGCTCCTCCGTCAGAATGCAGGAACTCAATTCGTTCCTTACACTCAAATTTCCTTTGCTTCATGCTTGACTCGAAGGTGGAGGATTTGCTCGACGCGAGCATCGACTTCTACGCAAAAATAGTCCGTGAGAGGATGTGAACCTGTTCCGGATTTTCCGATCGAAGTGACAAATCGCTGAGCGGGAGATGACGTTTGCTTTCTCGATTTTAATCGTCAGCCCAAGTAGAAACGTTTTACGATACCGCTGCTCGTTGTCAAGCGGAGTTTCAGGACTATTCAAGAAGAGAGGACGCGTGGAAGCATTTCGGGCTGATGAAAGCGATGCTTCGGTTTCAGTCGGGTCTTTGCGACAGAAGAATGATATGGCTTCCGTACATACTTGGGCATCTTCGACGGTGAAATAAAGTCGACCTACTCGAGTCTTCCACTCTCGTTCTCATGACACGAAACCCTGACCTCAGCTTAACTTCTGCTCCAGGAATGGGCCTTGGAAGGTAGAAGAAACTCGAAATGTCATGGTTCTTGCCCTATTGGTAGCGCTCAGCCGATCTGGTCACATAAATAAGCGACTATTCTTACCAAATCGAAGCGTTTGGGAACTGTCCCGATTCTGAGCCTCAGTTCGAATTGTTTCTTCTCGCGGTAATCGATTCCGCTTCGCGGAGCTATGCAACGGTTGCGAAATATTTTACCCCAGACGATGAATCAACAAATCGACCTTCGATGGAGCCCTAGCATAGCAGTCTTGGTCTGATGTCAGTATCCATTACAATGAGTTGGACGAGTCTGAGTGCAGACGCAGTTAGACGCAACCGTTGACAGATGATATCGGCCGTTGAACCGGAAGGGGATCACACTCCACTTGCTTCGGAATCGAAAAAACCGTCGAGAGGCTGCTTCTCCCTCAAATCGATCGTCTCATGTCTTCAGGCGCGTAGCCAGGATTTTCCTTCGGGGGGGGCCAAAATTTTTTTTGGTGTCGTTTTGTGATGTTTCGAAATCAGAGCTTTAAACTTCGATTTCCCTCAGAAGAGCCACGAAAGATCATGGGAGCTTCCATGAAGTGATTGAAAGATTCTAGTGACCGTTCATACGAGCATGGAGTTCAATGAAAACAAGTTCCGAATTCATGCATATTATGATCTTTCCATGGCACACGACCTGTGAGCCATACTATGTTCGAGACTTTATTTGAAGTACCAAGTTGAATCTTTTCGGATTCGCAGGGAGGATATTGAGTATTTCCTCGGTATCGACGGATGCATCCGCATCGAAGTCAATCCGTCAAGTCCTACTTCCCCCATACTTGATCTCAGATAAGTTTTCAACGTCCGCAAGCAGCTGAAGGTGCGTTCCACGGATGACGTGGTTACGGGTAGAATCGCGAGAATTCTAACAATAAGAAGGATAGAAATTTTCGGGAAGCTTTTCGGGCGGCATTGATTCAGAGCGTCGATTTTAAATCAATGCTGCCCGAAAAGCTCCCGAAAATTTCTATCCGTCAAGGACGCTCTATCCGTCAAGGACGTCAAGTACTCTACCGTTGCGTCAAATCACGAAACATTCGCGAATACCCTTTCTATTGTCTCGAGTTTGCGCTAAATTACGGCTGCACTGATCGACGTTGACGCTATCGAATTTTGTTTGAGAACAGAGTCGAATGACTGAGTAAACAGAGTCGGATTATTCACTGAGAGCTTTGTATCCAATTCAATATTTGATCTCTTCGTCGATCTTCAGTGTTTGATATCATACTGATTCCATTCGATTTTGAATCATGTCTTTGGACACTTCACGCATGCGCAAAGGGAGGGAAGAGACGGCTGCGCTCTTTTGGCCAGCTCATTTCAAATAGTATGAACCCAAAGGTCTTCGGGGGGGGGGCCAATGCCTCATTTGCTTCAATGTAGCTACGCGCCTGCATGTCTGGGGAACTTTCCCCGTCGAGGCAGTTTCACGTGATACCCATGAGGACCGAGAAGAATACGCTAGTATTTCTTCATTGTATGCCATGGTTCTCGTCAGAATACTTGTAATAAAGAAACCAGAACAATTGAACCCAACATTTTCTCCTGGATATTCGGCAGAGACCTAGCGGTGGAAGTCGGGAGCATCGCATCATTTTCGAGCGATGAACTTGTTAGTTGATTTTGCCACTCAAAATTGAACGACAAGCCATCGCGACAAGAAAATGAGTTGTATCTCCCCCTTCCGCAGGAGTCGTCATCTGAGATCGGTAGTGTTAAACTTCAGTACGCATGAGGATCGAAAGACTGCTGTCGGCTCGCTTCGAGTGTCCAATCGAGCAGCGCCACAAGTGGAACAGCGAATATTTTCGGATAATACTTCAACTCAAAAAGTACGGCAGTTCCATAGAAGGAGTATTTATTTCCGAAATCTGAAGTTACAGATGGAAGTCGTGCTTTGCAACCACTTCTCATGGAATCGAGAATCGTACATATAGCGTAAACGTGTCCCAAGTTCTGGAGAGAAACTCTACCGCTCGAGGAGGAAGTCATGTTCATTGAGCCGACTGTAAGACTAGACTCACGTAGCTGACTGAAGCGCCGTAAGTTGTCATCAGTGCTGATCGGTCCAACTTGTAGAATCGCCAAGCAGTCATCTGTACATTCTTCACTTTCATTTGGGACAGCAGAAGCCGAATCTGTTCTCAAAGTTTATTTCTCGGTTAGAAGCGATCCGTTGAAAGAGTCGATATGGAGAAAATTTCCATTTCGAAATTCATCATCGTGGTGCTCCCATCCATTCGGAGTCACAACGGAACGGATTCCGCCCGAGAACACTAGGATAATACCTGCTGTATGCCAGCCATCACGTCTCCAGTTTTTTTGTCTGGTAGAAGCTCATTAACGGCATCGATCGATTTCCGCGGACCTTCGCAAACCTCCGCTGTTGATATCGTTATCAGGAAGACCGTAGTTACCAAATACGCGAGGCTCAGCATCACACTCAAGAAAGACATGGATTCTGACGCATCGACTCCCTTTGAATAGCGCTGGAAAGTTGGGATAGTAGAGTATTAGAAACTTTGAAGCGCCCGGATCTCCCAACACAGATAGCAGATGTTTTATCGTGAAAAGTGGGCTCCGTATTTGATCTCAAATGGGGCACGAAGCTGTCCAGTTGAGGAAGGATGGCGTTTTTGTCTAGGTAACCTCCTCGTAGCCGTAAGGAGTCTATAGCTCCACGGGTTCTACACATGAATTTCGATCCTTGACATTCTGGACAGTCACTACCCGATCGATCCGAGATTCGCAAAAGACTGCGCAAGTGAGCCAAATCTCCTTCGCAGTATACCGAGTGAAGCATCTGCAGATGTCAACTCCTTGACGACACGACCAATGTTCTCTGATTTCGCGCCTCTGATTACATTACCTCTATCAGTCGAATAGTCTCGCCACAGAAGCCTGCCACAGTTCCGCCGTGGAAGAATATTGCCAGTGGTGCGAAAATATCGTCCATGAATAGAACGATTTGACACAAATCTGCGTGGATCAAACGTAATTTCCTTATCTCGGCAGGCGTCCCCCGACACTGCCGGATGTCGACGTTTAGTTTTCGGAATTTGATGTACATCAGCTGCAAGAGACAGTCGTTATCATTGACTTTCGGAAGTTGAGTTCACTTCGAGGTCCTTAAGTACGCATCAAATCGAAGTCGAAAGTCTTCGTCAAGCTCTTCAACTTCCTCCGTTCGAAGATATTCATGAGCAAGCTTCTCCAGTCCCTAAGAGACAAAATAACATACAAAATTCAGAGTAATGTAGGTGCAGGGGCTCAAGCAGAGACCGGCAGATGTTATCACTCGGTTCAGAGTCAGATCAACGAAGGCGTAAACGAAAACCACAGGGTAGACGCTCGCTGGGATTTTCGCCGGCTCCATGAATAGCTCTGAGCGGATGAATGGAATCAAGAGATTCTCGTTGTAGAAAGCAGCCAAGTCAATCAAGACCCTCGAGACAACATAGAACCAGATGAAGACGTTCATCCGGAATGCCAAACGATATAGTCGTAAGGCTGAACTATCTGCAAAAGAGCTCAAAGAAGTTTTTTTCCGATGGGGAGCCACGACTCTGGAAGTCAATGTTGACCAGGCTCACCTTCGTGGGCGAATCCATCGAGTCGTTCGAGCGCTTCATTGAGCTTTTTCCTGTTCCACGATACGTGGAGCAGACCGAGAGATCCCACCGTGTTCCGTATGAAATCACCGACCGCAGATCCGAAGCTGCCTCTCGCGAGGAAATATTTCACTCCAAGAAGACAGAAACCTCTAAACCACCAGAACTGTATGATGAACTTGACAAGTTTGTCGTACACGCGTCGTGCGGCTATCCACTTGGCATCCCTGGAATAGTTCAATTGTGATGAGAATCGTTCAAATGCGAGCGGCGGACTCGGAGTCTATGAAAACTTCACATTGTCTGCAACTTACAACGGGTCGTTCGAAGGCCGCTTGAGAGGTCCCAGTCCAAAGAACTCGTTTGTGCGAAGAATCGGAGTGAGGATCGTAGCCGCTTCCCTCAAATGCATGCTTTTCGAAAATAATTCTCAAGTTAGTGGTAGTTCCCAACTCGAGATTCAAATCGAAGCTTCCGAGAACGTCATGTTTCGGTGAATTTATGGACCTCGATGCCTCACGCAATCAAGCGCTGTACTGAAATTGAGCAACGGAAATCTCTGGGTCGTGAAGTCTTGTTACTCGAGACGTTCGATCTCATTATTTATACCAGGACTCATTATGAAAATACCGTTTCGAAAGAAGTGGACTCGCGTGAATGGACTCTGGTTAATTTAACTACAATCTATTATGCAGGAGAGTTGCACATACATAATACGAAATTGTCGTGCTCGTTGCTCAAGTTCCTTTGATGAACGACCCTGTCTGTGGGTCAAACATGGGACAGGAATCCTCCGATTCGGTGAATCCCATCGTTCTGGTGTTCCAAAAACTGGACTTTTTCAATTGAGTATGGGGACAACAGGCGTAGACTTGATGGAAAATAACAGTCTCGGGTGGGATCGAATCATGTCGGAAAAGGACGGCATTCGCTCGGCATGAGAGCGGCAAGGGCTCCACTTATCATTTGATGCTGTCACGAGTGATGTGGAGGAGAATTCCCGCCCTTCCGCCCGTCATCGGGGTCCGCAATCGACACGAATCATCTGTGGCGGCGAATATTCAGAATTGTGCAAAGTACGCAATGGGGAAGAATCTGATCTCAAATACAAGAGATGAGCTGAATCTAATGATCGGTTAAACATGGTATTTAATGCTTTAGAGTCCCCGCACATACGTAGTAGCGGGAGCATGAAGTGTGGGAGGTGCGTGCAGATATCGTGAGCACGGAGGTTGGAACCGCTGCCCCGCCATGGTATCTTGTGACCCAGTTTCTTACCCCGCAGGTTTATTTCTTAGAGTCGATACATTTCGTGGGGTGTTCGTAATGGCTAGAGCCTGAAAGTTTAATCATTTTTGACTCTCCATTTAACCATATGAATTGATGGCTATATGAGTGTTTGATGTTTGATTGTTCCAGCCCAGGCGGTGATTGAGCGGAAATCATCGAAATGGTCGACCTCCGTTCATCGGTTCAATGAATTGATGGGGAGTGATTAATGAATAATGTCTGAACTTCCAGGCTCTAGTAATGACTAATGACAAATGAATGAAATCGCTACTTTCGGGTTCCTGGAAGATTCTTTATCAAATGAGGAATGCATGAGTACTGCGAGAACGCCTCCGGGTTTCCGCCAAATCCGGATTCAGAAGTATCGTTCAATAGGATGCTCGATGATTTCTTGATGCGAGCAGCCGGAAAAGCATGAACTGGAGCCCACTCGGCACTCTCTGGTGTCTCGGCAGCGGACCCGCTCGATTTATTCTTTCTTCAAAGCAGACTGCCAATCCCGTACGTCCTCTAAAAACGTACGTTTTCGCGGAACGAATTTTAGTTGAAATCAAAACTTTGATCTGACTTCGGATGAGAGCCGACAGAGGGGAGTCAGCCAGCTCCGCGGCTGAGCCGAGACCATAAGAGAATCGTTTGCGGGCTCATGAATTGTAAGCTCGTCCGACCGCCGTGGAGAAGACGAATTTCGTCATTCACTGATGGAGAGAATCCATTCAAGAGGTCATCACCCAGAGGTCAAGTCTGATGGACTTGCAGTGCGTCCAATCTCCATTGAACTCGATTCGGACACTTCCATTTGGTTGATGCGCTATTGAGTACATACACGAATCTCGATACGTGAGCTGACGTCATCGAGTTCTATGAACTCCGCGTGAGTTCTTTTTACGATTTTGCCGCCCCGCCTGATTCAAGGTCGGAGAGAACTCGCAATAGAGCGTCTAGCCACTCGCCATGAGTCTGCAACACTCATCAGGGCCGTTTCGCTTTTTTTCCCGGAACTTGCTGAATTCTCAGAGATATTGTAAGAATGGTTTTATTGTGAACAAAGTTCAGTTCCTTACGATTCTACCCAATTCATACGAAGCAGCATGAACAATTTATGGTCCTTTCCTCATTCTCGAATCATATCCACGGAGATAAGAGTCATGCGTATTCGTGTGAATTCTTTTTACGAATTTCGTGACGAGCTCGATCTTGAGATCGGCATGAAATCATTCGAAAGACCATCGAATCGCTAAAATCTTCCGAATCAGATTCAATTCCAGCATCAGCACTGAAATAGCAGCTGTCAGGGTGGTCGAACAGTAGGGATCTCTGACTTCACTCGCTCTTCTCGTGTCGAGCGGGAGGAAATATTCGCGATGTTCCGATTGCGGTGTTCGATAAGACACTCAATCAAGGGGTTCAAAGTTGAGCATGGGCTGATTTGAACTCGGAATCACACCAATAGAGTTCATGGAGGAAGGTCAGTAGCTGCGTTTTGAGGGTCTGGATCACCTTCGTAGGAGTTCAGCACAGCAGAAAATATCGAAAACCACTGCGCAGTATGGATCTTCGCGAATACTAGGCTGTCGAGAAGTACCTATTCCAGGGCATTTCTGTCCTGATCGAGCATTCCTCGCCACCAAGGTGCCTAGACCGGATTTCCCCGTAATTTCGGAAACCGGACACAGCGACCTCTTTAGATTATGTGGCATTTCTCCTGATGAGTGTCATTTAAGGAAAGCGCGGATTTCGTCTATTCACTGCGCTCAGCCCCCGGGACTCGTCGGGAATTCGAAATTTGGCGCGCTTCAAACTTGTTGGCCTGCACCAGCGCCCTCTAGACGACGTTCAAAAGGCGCGTTGTTCCCTTCTCCGCCAGAGCAGAGGTGCCGTTGTTCCAGCATCAGGGGCCGCCGGCAGAGCTACAAAGAGCCATCAGACAGACATCGTTTGTCGTTGTGTCCGGAGTTTTAGTGTGAGCTGGAAGTTTTCAACCGACGTGACAATTCCACTGACAGCCATCGTGAGTAGAATTGAGAACATGATTTTGTATCCCTAATAACTCATTTGAGCGGTGTCATCACATCAAAGCTGCCCTTTCGATCGAGGATAATCCCCCCGATGGATCGAGTCAATGGATTTCTAGCAACCAGATGAGGGTCGCTGATTCTCTTCAATGTCAATCTGACGAGAGACAAGGTTCACTTTCTCGAATCGCGTTCTCTCTGCAGAAATTTCCCTGTAGATGATTCGGTGACCGAGTTTTCTTCTTTTGATGCGCCGATTTGTTCTGGGAAGTTGCGCTGGTTTGGTCTATGCCCCTCCATTCGCCGAAAATAATTTCAAGTTGATCGCTGCCACGTGATAAACTCTCTCTTACCGAGATTGTCGAATTTATTTGATCCCAATCGACGGTTGGAAATCCGGTCTCTGTTTCAAAACATCCAAGGCACTTGTAGAGTCTGTCTCCACCCAACGGCGGCGCTAACCGTTGTCGAACGCCGTTTGTCGTTGGCGCTCTCATTAGTGCTTGATGTTGGACAACGTTCCAAATTTTCATCTTGAAGCTTCTTTCCCTGATGCTCGGTCTTTTTCCATGGCGGCAGAACATAAATATCATTTTCTATATATGGAGGCGTGTCGAGCTGCTCTCACGGCATGGCTTTGATTGACATGTCGGCGTCTGTTGCCGCGACGGTCTGTTACTAAACGGTTTCGGGAAGAGAATCAGGCTCTTTCCAAATCTCGAAATCCCCAAACTTATTTCTAGCTGTTGAGGTACCGGACGCCATCAGATTCTCAGTCTAACAAGAGCTCTTCGGCTGGTGAAATGGAAACGATCTATCTTCATCGAACAGAATCCGCATCATTTTTCCCACAAACGCTCCGTAGTAATTCGAGAAGTGTTTGATTTTCCGGAAAACCTTAGTGTGGATGTTTGAAGTTATTTCGAATGCATCGAGTTACACGTGCGGATTACAGACTGCCAGGAACGCTCGGAGCGACAACGAAAGTCACCCGAAAATTGTAAACCGAGGAACGGAAGAGAAGAGAAATCGAGTGGAAGAATCGACTCAGACACCCGACATCGTGAAATGTTCTGGTGTTTGAGTCGAGAGAGTGTCGCTGTAGTCGGAAACGCCACTCGGCTTCCCCAACAAGGATCGTCGAAAGTGTCTTCCGACAAAAAGGTAGAATGACTGAATGTGAAGCTTCGCCCACCAAAGTCATTTGTTCAATTCACTCACGCTCTCGAAAAAGAGCCGTAGACGATGGTGTATTCGGCTTCTCTCGCAATTTTTTTTTCGCTCACAAAGATTCACGATATTCACCTGCACGAAAAGTGCAGAACTAAGGCTTGGCATGGCTTGAACAAACTATTTCGGGCTGCCGTCCGTAATTGTTCAGTTCTGCCGTCACGTTTTTTTGCTTAGCTCATTCCATTTCTTATTTTGCTTCATGCCTCATGTCTTGACTTTGAGAACTCCCAAGCCAGGATTCTCATCGGATGGAGACCGTTGCAAGGGTTTCCAGATGTGGAATCATTTGTGATTCTTGAGCCGCTCACATTCGCAGCTTTCCTCGAGAAGAGCGACACGTTGGGGGCTCGCGTTTGTCATTTGCCTAGAAGGCGATTGTCACCGAAATCACGAACGCACTCTCTGTGTGGCGAGCGATGGCCCGATTGTTCCTTTCAAAAGTTGTTCACAATGCGACAGCAACTTTCCGAACTTGTGGGTGTCCCACTGTCAACAGTGAAGCCGTCTGATTCCAGTCAAGGTTCTTACTTAGTGTGTGGGAGCCAACAGCAGCCAATGAGCATGGGGCGAAACAATCGGTTTCGCACAAAGCTCACTCTGAAGCGAGGCCTCGGGAACCTTGTGGACACATGAATTCCTCGGCCCATTTTCTTCGTCGAAGTATCAAGCTTTTTCTGCCCCCTAACATCAACCAAAATGGAACCTATTTCGGTAAGTCGTCTCGACGGCAATCATCATCACCAGTTTTCGAAGGTTGAAGGTTCACTTTCCTGGGCGAAGGAGAAAACTCCAAAAACGGTTGATTGCCTGAAAACTGTCAAGGTCCTCCCTTTGGAAGTTCTTTCATCAAAACAGCCGACTCTCAGAAGTTGAAGGGATCCGAAGACGACGTCTGATGACTTTTTTTTTTATCCATGAATCTTATCCGAAACTTCGCATCTGACGCCGTAGTCCTTCGACTTGGCTCCTCTAGCTATTCTCTCACGATTTTCCATTACGCGAACTCTGGAGCTAGACATTTTATGTCTAGCTAAACATTT
This sequence comes from Neoseiulus cucumeris, assembly GCA_021527715.1. Taxonomy (NCBI): domain Eukaryota; kingdom Metazoa; phylum Arthropoda; class Arachnida; order Mesostigmata; family Phytoseiidae; genus Neoseiulus; species Neoseiulus cucumeris. Next base: position 1,548,690 of record JAJSRV010000050.1, on the reverse strand, counting down.
TATGTCTAGCTCCGACTTCCTCGTATCGAAATTCTTCAAAAGCTTTCTTTGTTAAAAGATTCAAAATCGAAAGTAAAAAATAACGACGTCATATGTGACTGTTTTTGAAACTTCCGTCTAACGGCTCCACAGTATTCTTCTTTTCTAAAACGGTTCAGTTGCGATCCCGGTCCCAGAAGTAGTCGGAAGAAGATCTGGACGGACGAATTTCGTGGAACGAAAGCGATCAAATTTGAACAAGGGCCGAGAAGTTTCACCACAATTATATCGTTCCGTGGCAAAATCAGATGGAAATCTCAAACCCTCGATACAAACCTCAAGTTGCTGGTAAAGCTAACCATTTCGAGTTTTTCGATCGAAGACTTGACCCACATGATAACGAACGAGAGAAGAAAAGACAGAAAGTGTTTGTCTCGGATAGTTCCGCTCCTCGCTTCTATTCTTAGCTGCCTGCTGGTGTCAGAAATGTCGGCCAGAAGGAGGGGATCTCACTCTTTTCGGTTCGGCTTTTGTTGTAGCTGCTGCCGGCGCTGAAACCGCGTCTTCTGCGGCTGCTGGTTCTGTTCAAACGGCGATTATTTCTATTCTTTTTTCTCGTTTCTGACCCCATCTATCCGAGCGAGCGAGCGGCAGACAGATGAACGCAATGACTGACGGGCGGACCAGCGACGTACCCGGTTGTTCAGGTGGAATTTCTTCTGATACTCTTTCAGAATTACTATGATCCCACCTCACGCCGCCAGTTCTCGCGCTTATCGAAAGCTGCGCGGAAATTCTTTTGGCTCTGCAGAGTGTCTTAGCGGTTTTCGATGAGACGAGTCAGCTTGAGTGTCTAAGCTGGTTTCGGGGGATCGCTGATTGTTCTTTGAAAATTCTCCGTGACTCCGGAATTCATAATCACGAGAAATATCGAACACCCGGTGAGGCAATGACTCGGTATTGTGACGCTCGCCGCGTAATGAAGTCCATTCTTTGACGGTTGTTTCGATAAAACAAGCATCGACGGCGGAATAGCAATAGCAATGCAGTTCGTGAAAGCTGAGAACGACCAGCGTTCGTGGCCGACCTGCTGGTCGAATCCGCCGGTATCGATCCGAGGCATTTACCTTCCTACTTGCTCACCTACCTTCCTGTCCCTCTGCCTGCCTGCTTGTTCGTCTGCTCACTGGGTTTGCTTCCTGTGTTCTTTGTTCACTGGCTCCTCACGGACGAGTCACGAACCACGTGAGCCACTCGCTTGTTTTTCGTTTGCTCATTTCGGCCGTTGGGAATTGTATGTCCCATGGTTAAGCGCATTACAATCGTCAGTATGGTAATGAGGAATTTCTATTATCGCCGACCCCAGTTCAGTGATCTCTCTCCCTGTAGACTATTCATGGTGCTTTTGCTAAAAGACTTCGCTCCGAGTCTTCCGAATGAGGAATGCATTGAGCTCAGTGTTGGGGAAAATATGAGAAATCGCTGAAGAATTTCGGTACAAAATTCTTGTTGCCTCTCCCTGACGATGTTTCGTTCGGTTCTCACGGAAGTGGTCTGATTCTGTCGATGAATGTGCGGAAAATTGTTTTGACAGCTGTACACATCCGCGAAAAGCGAAAAAAAAATGACGAACGATCCGTTACGGAGGATTTCCCGATCCAAGAACTTCGATATCGAATTCAAGTCACCGATTCCTCGCCGGTGATACCTTGGAACCATGTTCGATACTCTTTCGGGCTCGAGAATGTTTTTGGAACAATATGGGAAAGCGTCGATGACTCCGAAAACGTAGAATCCAGCAAACCAATCCCAGAAACGAAGCTCGCCAGTTACTTGATGACGATGTCTCGGTCACCGAAGCTAGACGGTTCTTTTCTGCTTTTTTTCCAGAAGCGCGGCGTCCAGAATCGCCTCCCACGCTATTGACTGGGAGTCTATTTTTCGGTGCTCAATTTTTTTTATAACGTGCTTCTTTTTCGAGTGGCTTCTCTGGCTTCCATAGTCATTCATGCCGTTGCCGTTGGTTAAACCTCCTCGGGGAACGGCCGACGTTACACGGGCCAGACAACAACACAAAGGGCGAAACGCGGTAGTTTCTTTCCCTATTCGTTGTTGCGAGCTGCTTGACACCGGCAGCCAGCATCCTAGTTGGGGACGATTCTGTTTCGTATTCTCGCTTGCGTTTCCTTGCTTCGTTAAATTCACAACTATAAAATGAGCGACTCTGCATGAGCTGACTTTCGTGTCATCTTCACTGGAGAAATTCAAATAGATTCAGTCATTCGTTCCTTCCGAATGAAATAACATCTCGAGTCCAGTACAATTCATCTGACATGCAACATTTCGAAAGTATTCATTATGTAGCAACGCAAGCAAGTTCCACGAGTGCCACTCCGCACCATTTTCACTATGCTATCGTGCTGAGTTCAAATTCGCACCGTTCCTTTCTGCTCACTAAACCGTTTCTTCTTCGGATGAATTGCAGATGACACCGGGTCACGAGTTCTTGGCGAAGCTCGAAGCTGCTGAAGCTGAAATTCGAGCTCGTAGCGAGAAAATGAATCTTCTTCAAACCACACTGCCGGAGGAGAACAGGTATACAATCTTCAACCATGTCAATCACTCGTCGGGTTTATTTATTTTTCGAGTTTTCCGTTTGATTCACGAATTTTCCGATTTATCTGATCGACACGCGATGTTTTGCTGTTGTTCGATACCGGATTCAGGATAGAAACATCTGAGTTGTAAATTAACTTTGGTCAACGAAGCCGGCGTGACGGTGCGGTGTTTGAAGAAATTGAGCATCATTTTTCGTGTCGCTTGATACCACCCGAACGGCTGAATAATTCCTTCGTAAACGATTTCCGTATCTTTCGCGGCTCCGTTTTTGGCGCAGATTTTCCGTCTTCTTCTCGGACGGTCGAGCTGCTGCCCGAAAGCTGCAACTTCCATCGAGCTTCTATTCGGCCTCCGAATATTCATTGAAAGCCCGTGAGCACGCTGACGGGCAGGTTCACGCACGGAGTCACGAAAACTTACGAGCGACGCTGTTTGCACTCAAACGAGCGGATATTCGTGAGGTCTGATAGTTTGTCATCGAGCTCCTATCGGTCAACACGTAGATCGCATAGAAACTGATAGCATCTGCGAATTTTGGTGTAGCTGTAGAGGTCATTTAGGCTTGATGAAGTTCTGAGCGGTTCGATTCCAAAAGGTGAAAAGTTCCGACCGAAGAACCTCAAAAAACTTAGCTTGACAGGTTCCCTTTTGAATCTCTGTGGCAAAAATCGTGATTCACTCTCGATTTCTCCTTCAGGGAAGAACTTTCGTCGCAAATCGACATGGCCGTGGGATCGGGTAGTTTGCTTCTCAAAGGCAAATGCAAACAGTTCCGTGAACTTTGTCTGAAAAATGTTGCTGAAGCCGGTGACGGAAAAGAGAAGGACTCCTCGGAACCGTTCCCGACTACTAAAGCAGACCTAGAAGGTGCGTTTAGAGGCGTCATTTTAACCATAACACAATTTGATCAAAGGAGTCAAATGATTCATGTTGCATAGGAGATCTGCTAGGTCTGAAAAACGTGTTCCCTCGTTCCAAGGTTTCTGGGACATGATCTCGTTGCCGATACAGAAAGTTATGGAGAGCTTCACCGCGATAGAGCGTCTCAAGGAGAACGACTGGCGCGAACCGGCGAAGGACACGACGAACATCAAAAAGAGCACCAAGTCCGCTGTTCCTAAAAAGAAGCCTCTCGCGTCGAAGAACGATGCTGTTGAAAGCAACAAACACAACGAAGAGGCTCGCAAGCGACTCCTGGTAAGTTGGTGTAAAAATGCTTTCTGGGTCATTATGGTCGGTTTCGGTTCACATGGCGCGCCGTCTCTGATTTTGCATTTTCCGTTTCCACAGGAGTTCAAGAAAGCTGCCAAAGACCGACTACAGAAAGAATCCGCACAGAAGGATCCGCTTATCATCGAATAGAGAAATCCTCGTGTTTTGCACGCGGATGCTGTCGGCTCCCTTCGATACCTTTGGAATCTAAAGCGCACGTTGTGGCCTACCGGGCTCCACATCAATAGGACCTGATCAAAAATGAGGACTTTTTTGGCAGTACATACATCATCCTTAAAACGGTCTTAATTTCGAGAAGTCGATATAAACGAGAGATTATTTTATCCGAGAAACATCGGTCGATTTCTTCCTCGAGTGGTTCACGATGCAATGTTTCATGAATCGTGAGTCATAATTTCTATACTAGATGCGTTGTAACTTGAAGTACCAAAACCGTTCCTGAAAGACTTTGAGTCATTGGTTTCGAAATTGTTTCGAGCCCATGATCTTTTTTCATGGAACTCGAGAATGCTTAAAAAAAAAACTTATCATATGGAGGATTCAATCAAATTCAGAAAAACTTCAGAACATGTTTCCTATTTATATTTCGAAAGAGTTGCTCTGTAGATGAGTGAATTGGGCGTTTCAAGTTGGAAATCGTATCATTATTCTTTTTATAAAAGTATTCCGAATACGGAACAAGGACATGCAGATTGGTGCTGTGGCTATTGTTTATGGAGGGCAAAAGGATCGAAGAAAGCTGAGACGGACTGAACTTTGTATACGATGCCTAATATCGAGCTAAATATTGTGCGGGAAAACCTTAACAAAGACTCACCCACAAATATCGAGTGATCGATGGAATGCATAGAATAAATATTTTATCTTCGTCTAAATCAGTTTCTTGAGGAAATTTTGAAGACTTCATAGAAAAAATAGGTGCGAGCATTCCATTTTATGATATGTAAACTCACACATTGGGCCTGTAAGTCACGGCGATTCCTCGGAAACGAACAGCCGGCCAGGCAGCGCGCATTTCCTGCCAGATCGATACCCTACTTAGGAGTTCCGGCTTAATTGTGCCACTGGCAAACCTCCAGAGTCCCCCAGAGAACTGCTTGCAAACAACCTCCTATATGAGACCTCCACACGGATCAGACTCCGGTGGTGGATCACCTATTCGGTTCGATTGCGATCTTACAAAAAGCAGAATATTCTATGGCAAAACGGCGTCGCATAACGAACGAGGAGAGTTCCAAGTTCCTTCGATTTAGACATGGTAGCAAGGAGCTCTTCAACCGAGTTTCAGGAATCAGTGTTCAACGGTCTCGTTTCCCAAGATTACGAAATGTGACTCGGTGACAGCTTTTCAGAAATACGAATGTTTCATTGCTAGCATTGAGGTAGTGCGCACCGATCTCATTCCGGGGGGAAAGCGATTGCCGGTCGTAAGTCAGATGTCAATGGAATATTTCGTCTCACGAAGATAATCGACCAAAGGAGATTTATGTCAAATGTTTGACCAAATGTCGGGAAGGAGCTTTGACGATCAGTCGTCCATTCCACTCAACAATAAACCCAAGAGAAAAGACATGAAGACCATGGTGACGACAACCCATACTTTCAGCAGCCCGATCTTGTTTTCGGTCGCGCTCGAAACCTTAGTCAGCGCCATTCGTACGACCTTTCGCTCATCATCAAACAGCGCTTCGTAGGAGCTCCGATAATGCGAGAAAACTTCCATTTCCTCTGGGCATGCTCTCTCAATGTGCGACCGCATTTTCGAATTGAATTCTTCAAGTTTTTGAAGTTTTTCGGCATACTGAGCGTGAAGTTCCCGCAGGGCTTCCATTCTTTCGGCGACAGCTTGCAACTGGTCCTTCTGCTGCGCAGGCTGCGGTTCTTTCGCCGCCTTTGCCATCAATCTCGGCATGAGTCGCTAGAGGTGAGAATTCCGTTTCGTTTTTCTCAAACGATGATCTCGAGAAAACTCACTCGAAGCGAAAAAGTTTAGTCGGAAGATGCGATCGGAAATCTTGGAAAACGTTCTTTCCAAGGTTTTGAACTGGATGGGAGAGACCGGGCTCTCGCAGATGGAGTTCTCCGACGCTCTATTCATGGAACACGGACCGAGGTAGCGCTTTGGGAGCGCTCAGGATCTCAAAAGTTGAAGCACCGGCTTCGCTTCGCGGGCAACCAGACACCTCAGTTGGGGCTCTTCGATTCCGGAGCTGAAAACAAGTCGGAGTCCAGTCGGCAGTGTTGCCGACTCTGGTGCAGTTAGATAGATAACAGTTTCGGAGGCGAATACTTGGACAAAATATTGCGCTACCACTCATCGTGGCAGCGAGTTGTGTACTCGGCGCAGGGAAAATTAATCTGCTCGGCCCCTACGGCTAATCTGGCTATTTTTAATGACTCGAGGCGGGAAGAAGTGATTCTAAGGGAACGTCAGGTGGGAGGCAGTGATGTAACGGTTCAGGTGGAAGCCACATGATGGAATGCAACCGAGACCGTCTTCGTGGTGATCAAAACACGCCGCCGAGTTCAAGTAAGCGTTTTATGGAACCAATTAAGAATCTTAGCCACTGGAAACAGCCGCTGAATTCAAAGAAGAAGTTTCGGCTCCCGTTCCGGAAACCACGATTTCCAAATTTTCACAAGTCTTGAAACAAATCAGTTTCTTCTAGGCGAGCCATATAGCCATTTCAAATGTCAGATGAGATCGGTGTTCTCAATGGAGCAGATGTCGGGATGTGCTCTTCCCAAAGTTTGCTGATATTGTGGGTTTTCAGATTCTGTTCCTTTACCCGGCAGAGAACACACACTAACGTGTACTCCCTCCGTGGCATAATTGTAGTCACATTTGGAGTTGAGAGTGGAAATTAAGGAAACTTGAGACACATTCTCAATTTTTGAGTCATGATTGTGAACATCACACGAAGGAGCATCCACAATCGAAATTAGAAGATCATGCGATAGCTAGAACGTATCATATGAACGCGGGTATCTCGACATATTTTCGCATTCGAAGGAATGCATCTCTAATTTGTCCCGAATTAGTAGTCACATTTGATACTTTCACATCGGGGACTCACAACAGGGGACTTATTCGCGGTACATCCCATGGATGAACAAGATGTCATCCGTTCCAGAAGCTCCGAAGAGAAAAACCGAACTCAGTGATCAGAATCGTAAGAGAGTTCTTCAATTGCTTTTGAAGCGCTCCGACAATGCAAGGGAACGACAATTCTCACAAGAACGGTGTAATTGATGAAGCAAATGAATTTCGTCCTCGTCATTCTTCTCCAGCATTGACTAGCCTGTGTTTCGATCTAATCATTTCAGTTTTCATTTTTTTGGGGAGAAAAACGACTGAAAAGTGGAAATCGGCAAATGTAACTACTAATTCCGGACAACATTTTGCGCTCAAATGCTATTACTATTATGGGAAGGAGGGAGTAATTCTCTGCGTCGAACGCTGCCTTTACTGACAATGAGTGTACTTGCTGCGCTGTATTTCCCGTGAATCAACTGTAATACAAGCTGAAACACTGTCTTCCGAGAGGAGGAATACGTGACGATGTAAGCTATATTTCGCTGCACTTTGAGACTTCTACTTTAAATGGCTTCAGACACCTCAGAAACGAGAATGTGAGGCCAGGATGTGGATCGGATGTCGGAAACCGCTCGTAGTGGAGTACATATGATCGAAACGAAGCGATTCGGATGTCTGTCGAGTGTATCATTGATATTCAGAGCCGGCACGGACCCCAGAACAGCAGCGACAATCTCAGCTTACAGTCCCTAGCGGCTGCCGGAGGGCAGACAGTCGGAGCATTGTTGAACAGAAAGCAACGAAGATTATCACCGCTGTTTTCTCAAGCTCGAGCCGGAGATGCCCGTCACGTTCTAGGCTACTTAATAACAAGGGTGTCTGTGAGAAATGCCAACCAACGACCCGCTGTCAGCCTGCCGTCGGTCCTAAAGCAAGGCATCGTTTCGTAGTCGGCCGAGCCAACGAGACGGCTGCCGCTCTCGTCTCCTCACTCCTTCGCTCACCAACCTCTCTGGATCGCTCTCTCGCTTACGAATTTCTCCCTCGCTTGCCACAAGCGACCAGCAAACCAACCGAACGCCATCGCTCATAACACGGATCCCGAAGCTAGCAAGCTATCCGCCCACTGAACACCAAGCACCCCATCGATTATCACTTTCCCACATACAATAATACATCGTACTTGTTCGGCGTCTCCCTCTCTCTCTCTCTCCCTTCTCAACACTCTCCTGTGCAACATTGGCAACTCATCGCTCATGTTTGCTCCTTGTTCTCTCATGGCTCGATGAAATGCTTTAAATTTCAGTCGTGACAGTTTCGGAGAGTTCAATCGGTCTTGTGGCCCTTCGCAGACGATTGATCAGGAACTATCGACTTCCAAGTCGCTACAACAAAGGAACGACTTGATACTTCTTGCACTTCACTCGCCATGCGTACTTTCCGGTGTTTTCGTCCTCCGGTCAGATATCTTGATTCGATGAATTCCTTAGATTTTTCAGCAACCTTGGAGATTCGCCTAGGTGTCCTTTTCGTGGCGACTCCATATCTTTTGTGATCGTGGAACAACCGTAAGATAGGAATAAATTTCGACGAAATCCTTGAGCGGAGTCATCCGGAAACTGTGATCTAAAGACAAAATGGGGAATGAAAAACTCACAAACGAAAGCCCGCTTCCACCGTTGGCTGGTCGCTGCCTAAACCTCATGAACGGCGGTCCTTTGTCAGGTGTGACCTCGCGTTGTCATGGAGGAAGATCCTTTTGCGCTCTTTAGGGGCCAAAGCGGATATTCTCGGCCCTGACGCATTTCTCACACAGAGCGATTGTTGTCTCTACAGCTCCCGTTTCGCCGCTTCACCTTGTTTAAAAGCTGACTAATTACGAATCTTGTCAGACTGATCGCACGTAGCTTATATGTGGTAGATACCCCGCTTCCTCCCGTTCCGTACACTCTTCTCGTCGGTCTAATGGTGAGTTGCGCTGTAGAGTTCACGACAAACTCACCCGACATCGAGTATACCACCATTCCTGCAGTCAGGAAATCAATTCGAGTCTCATAAAGTTCAGTTGTTGTGCAACGACTTCTCTGTCGGAGAGACTGTTGAGCCTTTATAAAAGCGAGGGGAGAATGCTATTAGCTAACTACCGAAGGCCACCATCTATTAACAGTAAAAGCAGACAAGCGTAAATCGGAACTTGCGGAACACGGAGAGATTCCGTGGGATTTTGGTGAAGAAGGGAGAGATGCAGCGGAATAAATAACCTGGACCGCCGTCCGGCTCCGCTGTGTTACATTAGCAACGATAGAAATAAAAGACGTTTTATTAGACGAGTCGGAGCGAGCCAACCCCAGCACTCTGACTTCGTCCTGTAAACGCCCGGAGCACATCGAGCGCCCAGAACACAGACCCCGACTCTGCCTGGGGCCAAAGGGTTAATGGTGAGTTTAGCCAGCAGAATTCGCTCCAAATTTCTGCGCAAATTATTTGTACATACTCATCACCATCTTGTTTGGGAGCGAATGACGAGAACTTCAAGATGTTCCGAGCGTGAGAACAGTTTCGCGAAAACTGAACCTGTACTAAACCACCGTGGAACTACATTTGATTCTACTCTTGTCCTCCTAAAAAAATCGAATTTGTCCTCCTTGCAACCATCCTTGCTTACCAAGGAGAGTATCTCAACCTTGGCTTCGGTGGCCCAATCTATGAGATTGAGTGGCTATGGGTAAGGGCGACTCCCTGGACTATAAAAACAATTCCCTCTTACTTCTGTATCCCCCTGTGATTGTTCGCTTGTCCCCCTGAAAAAAAATAAACAAACCTGAGCAACATACGACTCAATACGAATATACCCAGCTCTGGACGATGATGGAACACGTTTAGATGCGGAGCATTCTTGATTGAACGTTCAAGACATTTCGAAGCAGCAACTTCCAAGGCATGAGTGTGTCCAAATGCGTCCGGCGGTCAAACGATCGGATGGCGCACCCCGCTACATCCAGTCTGATTACAGCAGATATGCAAATGCACTAAACACGATGGTGGGGGCTCGCGGCACACTGTTCCTCGCAATAAAGGCTTGCTGTTGTTCGTCTCCTACGTCCGTCCTCGTTCGCTGAAATATGGTCGTCCCGAACGAATCTTGGACAAGCCAACAACCGGTCGTGGTAAAAGAATTGTCTGCTGGTTCACTTCCTTAAGGTTGAGTCGTCTGTGACAAGACCGGAATCGCAGATACCCTCAGATCCTCGCAGCACTTCGAGTATTCTCTGAGACTTGTCCGAAGCTCGCTCTCGACTTCCGCATGAAAGGATTCGGACGTCCAAAAGACTGGAACCAATCGCTGGGACGAGGCGAATTCGTAGCAGTGTTTTCGAACTGGTTTGACCGCGGTCCGAATTCCGAAGAGAAGTAAACTTTTCAGCCTCGGGCAGACTGACCACTGGTCACTACACACGAAAGGAACATGCGGCAGAAAGGGGTAAAGAGAGACGGCTGAGGTGAAGACTGCATATTCATGAACATAGGCGCAAACTTTGCCACACCTTCTTCTAAAGACGAGAAATGTGATCTTCATCGGTGGAGCCTGAACCAGTGGTCCGATTCGACCCTCGAACATTGTTCGTAACTGTTGTCATGGCTCTTCGAGGAGTATTCGACGCTCTCCTCTGTTCAAGTTTAGATTCTGAGCACGGAAAACACAACGAAGACAAAAAACGGAGTTAGTAGGTCTAGTGTATCATAGAACTAACAATAAGTCCCACAGAGAGAGAGAGAGGTCTCGAGAGTCACAGACTGCTAATTTCTCTCGTGAGATGTCAACTTCAATCCACACGGTCGATTTGGGCGTCGTGGAGCGCGCCGAACAAGTGGTCCGGAGCGAGAAAATGACCTCATGGAGTCCCGCCGAGAGAATTTTCATTGTCTGGAATGTGGTGGTGTCCCAATAAACGTCGGTCGAACTTGTCTCTTAGCTTACTATAATCGCCGATCTCCAGATTCCGAAGGGGTTGAACGAGAGTTTCCGCTTCAACGGATCCGATGAACTCAAACTCTCATCCGCCCAGCTCTTTGAATGTTGAAAGAGACGTGCGACAAGAACAAAACATCTTCCGTACTAAGAAATTAATTGAAACATGCAAGTGCCAAGAGGAAGAAGGAACCAAGCAAATGCGATTTCCGTCTTTCCGTATCGATCCACTCGTAACACTGGAGTCATTCGACCAAGTGGATGAGGTGTATGGATTCGCCATCATTCGCTCAGCCTGCCTAGGATATCGGGAGCAACACAGTGCTACGAGAATCTTGGCTGGCCAACCCGGGCAGCTATTTTGTCATCTATGAAACCGAAGTGACTCAACAAATCGTATCGCCTTTGTACCGAAGACATCTCGAGGAACAGGACCAGGACGCGAGTCAATCAAGCAACAAAAAAAGGAAATTAAGGGTAATAGAATAATCTGTAGGGGATCCGGTCGTCTGGTGGGGTAGCGCGAACAGGGCGGCGGCGGCAGACTGAGCTGGGAGCAGGAGGGACTGCGAGGAGCAAATGGAGGAGGACGGAGGAACTCGGGCAAGGATAGTGAACGAAGAGGACACTCGATTGACAGATTAAGCGCCTACTGTTTCTCCTTCTTGTCTCGTCTTTTTCTTCTCGTTGCTGAGTGCCGCCGTCGATGTCGTTGCTGCTGCAAACAATTGATCGTGTTTGTCGCTAAACGACCAACAGTAACGACGAGCAGGGAGGACATCCGCAGTAGATCCTTCTCGACGAACGGGGCAGATCCTCACTAAGGGCAAACTTCGCCCAAATGAGAGCATCAGGTAACGGGGCTTTGATGATGATCATCGTTATCTGTCGACGGATTCTGATACCATGCAGCACTCTTGGCAGAAACCTTGGACAACCTGTTCCATTCGGATTCATCGTCATTCAGTGTGGAGTCAATAGTGAATTCGCTCGCCAGTGAATTATAGAAATGGGAGATCCTCCGAGCGATGAGTCCACCGAGCCCGCCGCAAACGACAAGAGTTATTTGTCCTCTCTGGTCAAGGAAGCTCCTTCCGTGTTCTCTACCACTTCCGGTCACGCAATCGTTGGAGCAAATCCGGAAGTCGACCGCTGTTCCAACCGGGGGCGGTTGTCCAGGGTTTCCCCGGGTTTACTTTCCTGCTTGACAAATGCTCCTCGGTCGTCTCTTGTCCCAAGTGCGTTAGCGATCAGGTTCAATATTTATGCCTTGATTCAAACGTAGTATTAAATATCAATTATTCGGACGGCAAACACAGCGCGAATATTTTGCGTCGAAGTTCTTGAGAATCGTTTGATTTGTTCCTTTCTTCATTTGCGCAGGACCAGCGTCTCTCGAGGAATTAGATCGAAAGGTCCTAGTTCTCCGAGCAACACCGTGATCCCAAATCGGAATGATCCGTTCCGGATCCGAAAAGGCCGGATCGCACTCTATTTGTTGCGCGTAATGACATCAATGGCTAGCGTACATACAAGTAGCGGAGATTTTCCAATAAATCGTTAATCTGATCTGCTGCATTTTATCGATGTTCGGCGGGAGATTCCCGTAGTGTTCTTTGGCCTCTTATGAATGAAACTCGATCAGTGACGGACGTCGGGGTTCTTGGGAGCTGAGTCGCGGGAGTGGACGATTGTTCGTTCGTAGTCAGTGGGACAGTCGGTCAGCTCGCTCCCCCGCGTGCGAGTCTCTGAGCGTGAGAGGACGAGGAAAGTGAGGATGTCTCGATGGAGCTCTCACTCAGTGAATCTCATGAATCGACATTCGGGGCTGACTGTCGATCGTTGTCGAGGCGGAACTAGGATTCCTCGCATTTAATACCTCAGCGACAAGGTCCCCGTTCTCCTCGTCTCCTGAAAATGAACGACACGAATAGTTCATCGGTTGTTTCGAACAACTGGTGGCTTGTTGGGCGTCGATTCAACATCTGACATGAGTATCGGAGCTCTCACAAAAGAAGTTAATTTTCGAACACCTGCTTCGAAACACCTGAAATGTCAGTTTTAGCAAAAGCTCGCAGCCAGCGCCGAAAACTTTCCTTCTTTAGTTCCTCTCGGTGTTTCTCTCCCATCGCGGAAAAGAGCCCCGGACCCTCGGTCGGTGACGGCGAGAGAGAGAGAGAGAGATGTTCAGCTTTTCTCCGCTCAAGTGCAGGCGCGGCCCGTAAGGTCCCTCGACTCTACCTGTGGCCCAGGGAGCAGCAGTCAGGCAACGCTAATGACTTAGTTGATTTCTCGCCGACTTGTGGACAGATTGGACAGAGCTTTCCAGAGAAGAACAAGCTTTCTCTCTTTAACATAGAACAGTCACACGCACTGACTAGAAACAGGCGACGGGCCAATAAATGTAACGACTCGTGTAATATATATTATACGTGGCAGAACCCTGTTGCTCGGATATGCTGTTCCGACCAGGTGCAATAATCAGTCAGTCAGTCAGGCAGCGAGATAGTCAGTCCGCTCGAGCGTTCATTCGTCGAGTTTCGTCGACGGACTCGAATAGAGGACCCAGAGGGCGAAAACATTTCCATTCGTCTTTTTTCCATTCTAGGAGCTCGACAGCAGCGTTTGATTGAATTCCAGGACTTCAGACGTTTGAAGCATCCTAATCTCATTCCATGAGTCTCGTACCAGCCAGCATGTGAATAGTTAGCTAATATGGAAGTCAAACGATTCATCATATTCGAACGATTGTCATCTTTGAGGTGACATCCATTCTTGTCATATTCTCTTTGAAATCGAGCGCTCGGCGGACGAGTCGAATCTCATCCGAGCGAGGCATTGAGGAATCTTTCTACGTGATGCCAAGAGAAGAATGCGAGCAAGTGAAATAAGACCACTATTTGGGCATGACCGTTCGTTGTTAATGGTTGTTGCGAGGAACTCTGACTGAGACCTCCGGCGGAGGTTGCCAATGCGGGATTGTCTCTTATATCGGTTTCCATCGGACTCGGAAGCGAACGGAATACATGCCTTTCGACCAGTACGGTGATCTCGTGATAAGAAGACTGTCGGCCATAAAGCTAAACCAACAAGGCCGGTGGCCAAGATGGGACTGTTGTTATTTATATGGCGATGAAGGGAAACCCGAGAAGCTCGGAGCAACGTCTCGTTGTTCTTTGTGTTTTCCCTTTTGTCTACAGAGCCCTCGTTAAAATGTCTTCATCATAATCGCCCCAAAGTTATCATGAAGCGTAAAGTGACATTCAATTCGGTCATCTGCAATATTTGATATCTTACGAAAGACGGAAAATCCGACTCGAAACCCGACTTCCAACACGCTGTTTCGACTTTGTTTTCCTGAGAATTTGCTTGCGTGGCCGCTCCTTTCCCGCCCTCGCTTGGCTGCAAGTAGACCGCAGTGATCATCCATCAATCAAGCTCTGAGGCACTTGGAGCCGCTCGAGTAGATTTGATTGTTTTCAAGCGTTCGTTGTCGAGTGTCCTCTAGGAAATTGTTGGTTTTGCTCATCTGTTATACCACGACCCGGAGGAGGACTCGCTACATCCACTTCGACCGCAAGATTAGACCTCGAGGAGACTTCGTTAGGGAGCGGCGGCGGCGGCGGCGCGGAGGTTGTTACAGGAGACAAGAACCCTTCCTCGTTGTTCGTTCGAATCCGAGGCAAGCCAAATATTCGCGGAGCCATTTTTTCCCTGCTCCGTCGCTAAAAGATGAACTCCGCTCTGACTATTCTTCTTGATTTGAGAGGCCCGAGTGCCCCGCAGAATTTATGGCTCGCACGACGAGGGCTGGTCGCCTACTTCAGGTTTTGACCGAAGGCTCACCCCGCTCCTGAGGTCTGCAATTATGATCAAGATTCTTGTCCTCCTGTCCCTATATGGGAACGAGAACCTCCTTCAAGTGTTTCCGAACAAAACTTCGTAAATGATCGCCGATGGTTTGATAACTTGTGGAGACATTTTCCTCGAGAAACTATCCTGAAGCAAAACAAGGAATCTTTGTCATTCAATGTTCGGATCACAAGACAACTCTTGCATCTCGGAGCAACGAATGGAAAAGGACGAGATCGAAGTCGAGTTTGATCAGTCGCAAGCCGAATGTCAAGCTCGCAGCTTCAGCGAGAGACGGGTTCTCGTCGCTCAACGATGACAAATGCGTGCTCCCAGTTGCCAACGAGTGGATGGTCCCATGTTCAGTTTGATCTCGTTACTGCGTGGGAGGATGCTCGCTAATATATTGGCTTACCTTTGCTGATTCCGATCGAGGGCTTCAGGATGGAGCAGAGCTCGGTGATTTGACTCCTGAACAAGCCGACGACGGCGACGACGACAACAACAACAGCCCCCTCGATCGCAAATGTTGGATTCGATCAAAATAAGATTTCGGAAATCGCCGGTTTCGGTCACCCCCGACGACCTCCAGTCCGAGAGATTCAAGAGAGAAAAAAAGGCGATGTCTGAAACACCTGGTTTTGAAACTCCTGAGGTTTTTATGCTCCGTGTTTCTTTGAGGAGAAGCGCACAGTTGATGCTATATCTGATTCTGAGCAAGTGAACAGGGTGTCGAGAGTCAAAAAACCTCAGTTGACTTTTAATTGCTGCATGACGAAAGAAAAAAATAAAAAAGGCACCGACTCTTCGAGAAGACGGATGACCGACGTTGCTGCTGCTGCTGCTGCTGCTTCGACTGCCGCCGATGTCGGTCCATCAAAAAATGTCCCAAAGGCGTCTCGGACTCGGGCGAAAGCCCACAAGAGGGCGTGCGCGCGCCCGTGTCTGTCAGCGATTTAGATTGCGGCTTGGATACTACGACGACGCATCCATATCCAATCATGGCATGAGCTTACAGCCTTGGTCGAGTTCGATGATTTTCTTATTGAATTCATAGTTTTGCACAGATTCGAGGTCTTCGTTGTCGCTCGTTATCAGCATGACGATATCGCGTTTCATACGAGCCCGCGAGGCCGGTAGAAACACGTCTCACGAGAGGCTCGCAGTCGATCATGGAATTAAAGCTCTCACATGTTGTCAAGTAATTACATAAAAGTCAACGATCACTCAAGAAACAGGGTCCATTCTCCACATCCTTGGTTCCTTTGTTATTGTTGCTGTCGTTGATCGCGGCTCCTCCTACTCGTTTCTAGAAGCTCTTATTCTCCGAGTAGCGCGGACTGGCAGCACCGACCGAGATTTCTTCAGGCCATCCATTACAAGCTGAGATTGAGCACTCGCCGAAAATTCTCCGTTTTCTTTTCCAGAGAAACTCCTTTACAATTTGAAGTCCGCGCATTCACATCGAGGCGGTGAGCGAGCTTCCTAGCCCGCGCTCGTAACATTCTAAAACAGGCTCAACCCGAACGGGAGAATATTTCATAAAAGAAAAAGCCAACACGCAGCAAACGGTCCGAGAGAAACAAAACAAGACATATATTTCATCCCGGAAACCCGAAAGAAGCGAGGAAATCGAGCTGTCATTGCTGCCGTTTGCCGACAGGTAGGGTGGTCCCTGCGAGACCTTGAATTAGGGACTCGTTATCATTGTTCTCCATTTTTCCGTTGTTCGATTTTTCGATCGTGCACACTTGACAACGAATTATTCGGAAGACGATTTTTGGAAGATTGGAACGAAGGCGATGCCTTTGGTGGCATACGTAATTTATTGTTTGTGGCACGCTCGATCTAAGCATTTTAGCAGGTCGCCAACGGCTGTTGAGCAGGCCGGCAATCGTCGTTCTCACTCATTCAGAACCCTAGATGCTCTGGCCCCGGGAGCACTGTCTAAGGGTTAAGCAATTTCTAGTTCAGACTACGGCCAACGCACAAGGAACGTCTTTGATATCGGCTCGCCACCTGTCTCGTCCTGATTCGAGCCTGTTGACGTCGAAAGCCACTCGATTACGCTACATCAATCCATGAATCGATCGCTTTGAGCGTTCACCACTCGAAATCAGAGCCGCGCTCCTCTCGTTGATCATTCCTCAATTTGTCTCCGATGTCCTTAAAGCATCGACGTTTATCCCCTGGACGATAGAATTTATCTCTGTGAGACTTTTTTGTGATCTAGGCTCGACGAAAAGAGCGTTGTCAACCTTAAATGGTCGCCCACACGCGTTTCAAATTTCAGACATCCAAGGCTCATTCATTCTACGTCAGGTCTTTGGAGAACGGTAGAGGTCATCGAGCGTGACCGGAACGAGCATTTTCGTTCCCATTTGTCGGTTGTGAAGTGGAGTTTTCTTTCCGGTATTTCAACCCCGAGGGCATCATTTCGGATCCCCGCTCGATTTTGCAACGATTTTGAGCCAAAAAAGAGCGAGAACTCGAGAAGAGTTCATGAGTCAATGTCGAGGACGTGGTTATCGTGGGAATTCCATTTTTTTCCAGTTCCTGTAGTTTCTACATCTCATCCCGTGATTTAGATCCGCATCAAGGAGCGTACACGAAGAGTATGCCCCGAGCGAGTTCTTTGTTATCTTGACACCTTGAAACCCGAGCGTGAGAATCCGGGAGGCATCGAATTCTCCGTCAGTCCACCGACCGGTAGTCGAAAGAGGCAATCGAGAACGTCGCGCCTAAAAAAAGTTCCACTCCTCTTTCTGCCATCTTTTACGAACGAATCCGCCATTTTGAGACTAACAACTAACGGACTTCCTGGATCAAGGTCATGTTCGAGAGTGGTTTTGAGTGGTTCGAATGTTAAATATGGAAACGTTGACCTTGTTTCAAATGTTGACGTAATCATCATAAATACATGCTGCAGGAATGACCGATCTTGTCCGACGGTACTTCCGAGATACTTCCTAATCTAAATTGCGCACCTGTCACATTTGATTGTGTACGTGCATTCTCGACGTCATTCTCCGATGTTCCTGCTTTCCTCTGCGAAGATTCGGTTCGTGACCGAATAGTTCTTCTAAAAAAGGGAATAGCACTCATAAGGTACGCCTTGGGATCGACTTGTAAGTGGAAGAAATTAGCATCAAGCACTGTTATAGCGTGTTTCTTGATTCGCCCATAATCCTCCCAAGAAGTTCTCTCTCGCCCCTGCTTGTTCCCTTCTTTTTTCTTCCTTGCCGTCTTCACAAGGAAGTGGGGAAAAGACTGATTAATGAGCAACTTCAGGATGCTCTTGTGGTAGTCGCGCCGAGGATAGGGGTAAATAATAACCCCAATCGCCGAGGCAGAGCGAGCGACAGACTAAGCCCAGGGGTTAATCGCTCTCTCTCTCTCTCTCAGAGGGGTGTTTGTAAGGGCGCGCGAGTGTGGTAACCGCGGCGGTAACAAGCTTGCTGTCTGCTCGCATGGCGCTTGGTCCTACCGATCAGTGCTTCTAATAGATAGGCTTGCAACCTGCTGAAACACAAGGAGACCGAATCCTATCGGGTTATTCGTACCGCAACAAACATGAAACTTTTTCCTTGTGGCTCGATAACCCCACCGCCGTATCCACTCGATGCACTCTGAGAATTCTTGCTCGTTTTCTTTTCGTGAGAGAGTCGGGACTCTGCATCAAATTTAACAAATTGGACATCCAAGCCTTTGTTGCCGATGGTTCGCCTTTTTCGTCTCTTGCCCCGTAGGTCGATTGCCGGGGCGGTATTCGAGACGCAACAGATCAAGGAGATATCCGCGCGGAGTTTTCCTCCCATAACCTGTTTCCCCTTCTTCCTCGAGACTCTCGGGATGAATTGGAACTCGTTCTGAATTCATCGATCCAACTCATCGTTTTCGGTGTGTTCGATGACAGACGACAGCGGTTAAACCCGTTCGTCTTGGAGGTCTTTTGGTTGGTTGTAGTGTTTGTGTTGCAAATACGCAAAGTTGTGACAGTTGTAAGCGATTGAAAACGGCTCGTCCGCTGCTGCCTAAATGGCTGCTTGACTGGCTGAGCTTGATAAACTCGACGGCTTCCGAATGACACTCGCCGAGCGAGCGAGCGAGCGAGCGAGCGAGCTAGCGCGCAACCAACACCATCGCCAACACCGGGACGGTTGATGCGCCCACACTCGGCAGACGGCCAAGACGAAAGCACGCCTGTTCGTTGGCACGATAGAGAACGTACTAACAAAAGCAGTAAGACTCCGCTCAGGTTGACGTCTGAAGTGCTGATTAACGACCGTACGGAACCAATCGCCTCAAAACACGCAGGGAAAGAGACTCCGAGATTCAGATCCGCCAACAGTGAGTTTCGGCGACTAACCTTTGATGACTATGATGAGACGTCACAAACGTCTTAAATTCAGAAGAATACTTCGATCAGGGATACTTCGCAAGTGCGAGCAATACGTGGAAACTCGGTCGAGGGGTCTTGATCCTCGAGATACTCTCATTTCTGTCCTGGCAAAAAAGTATACCGCACAGGTCTGGGAAGAGAATGAAACATCTTTCGAAACATCAGAATAGGTCTCTAGTTCCGCCGTCGTCAAACAACGCCGACGTTTGCCACCGCGTCTCTGGTCTTTGTGAGACGTGCAAGATTTAGTATTGTTAGTTCAAGAGGTGAGAACCGACTTGAGCTAAGCTGAGGAGTCATCACAGAGTGAGTTACGTCCGTTGCTATGTCACGAGTTAGTTAGGCGTCTCCACCAGACGTCCTTGTTCGTAGTGAGCTATCGCACGACATCGGATGAGAAGGGAAAAGCTTTGCAACTTTTGCTCGTCTCCCACGCCGAATGTATTTAGCGAAGGCACGATGGAACATTTGAAGGGTTCTCGCGTGCATCGATCGAGAGCGTCAGATATTCAACGGAGCCGCCTTTCGGGGTCCATGATCTCAAAAGGTGTCATCAAAGCTTCACCATGGCCCAGTAGTTCTTCTGTTTTTAAGCCGTCGGGTGAATGAGCGTTTCTCTGTTGTGCGGTTGGTTGGTTGGTTGGTTGGTTTGTCTATCTCCTCATCATCATCATCATCATCATCACTACAACCGCCGCGGTCTTCATCAACATCGACACTGGCAGCAGCGACAGCATTGTGAAAAGACTTCACTCGGCTTTGTTATGGTGCTGGCTGTCTGGTTGAGGACGACTGGTTGAAGCGCGGGCACCGTTCTATGGAAAGCAATGCTGTCTCGTTGAAGCGTTCGAAGCTCGAATGGAGAGCTCGAAGAAGGAAACGACTGGAAGATTGATTGCCGTTGTTTGCACTTCGATACATAGTTCCGAGCTACAAAGTTACAATCGTGTCTTGCTTGCCCTCAACGTCAAACAAAAAGGGTTTTGAAAATCCATCAGAGACATCATTAGGCTCTCCGAGATACATTCTGAGGACCGAGAAGGTTTTCGTTGCAAGAGCGGTCTCGTGGTTGATTTCAGTATTTTCGAGAAGCACGAGATTGTTATGTTCTCTTTTTTCGACAAAGTCGCCCAACCCCAGGGACTTGTTTCGAGGGCATAACTGTGAGATTTGAAATGAAGGCGAAAAGCGAATCGGAATACTTCATCTTTCATCACGAAACCCCAGGGACTTGTTCCGAGAATTAAGTGATTTCTTGGGGTCAGTGTTATGTAACGGAGTTGACGGAAGTCCCACGTGCTTTTCAATTTGCTTCCATGAAGAGCGAGTTCAATCGAGTTGTTTCCAATGAGGGGCATCCGGAAATTCTTATCTTCTAATGTATTGTGGAAAAATGACGAGATGTTGGGACCGATTTCCCATATCCAGTGAATCCCAAGAAGAATTTCTCACCCGAGATGGGTGGAGTAACAAAAAACTATGGTTCCAGTAGTTGTAGTGGTGTCTGTGATTCCACTCCGACAGCAGCGGCTTCAGTTGTTACAAGTAGAGAAGAAGCAAAGAGATGCTAGCTGTGTTAACTGATTTTCGGCTTGAAACGTAAGAGTTATGGATACAAAGGTCGGTTTTCTCATCCCTTGACTTGCGGATGACTAGCGCTCGACTGGCTTTCTTGGCGGGCTCTGGGGATGCGCCTCGACTAAGCGGCCAGTCACGGGTTAGTGGTTCAGCTCTAGCGGCAGCGCAGTGGCAACAGCGGAAAACAGGACTGGATTCAACCTAAAGCTGAACTAGTTCTGCTGTGCTTACTGGGTACGCGTTTTGCTGGCTGGCTGGCCGACCGACCGACCGACCGACTAGCTAGTCCGCCACGGAACCAACGACCCGCGCTACTTGCTCGGTGGCTTGCCAGAGTCTGCGAACGTGCGAAGTCAGCGTTTCGTCTCGAGCGAAACACAACTCCCGTCGATCTGGACCAACGACACCAACGGCCATATCTTCTGCTTTCGCTTCTCGTACTGCCGCCGCGGCTGCTACTGCCACCGCTCTTTCTACTGCCGATGCCGCTACAGTAACACGTTCTAATCGAGAACATGCCTGGATGTATCTCGTCAACAATCCTACCGGTGATCTTCTGCGGAACAGATGCCCGACTCCCCGAAGTGACTTCCGCCTCTTGTTCGCGATGGCTTCGATCCTCTCGAAAGTCATGCAAGCTCCTTCCATGTCATTTACCTTTTTCAGAGATGAATCTCGGACGAAATTGCGCTGGACGGTCGCTGTTCCTAAATGGGGGAAACGAATCTTGAGGATGGGGTTCTGAGGGGACAATTTTCAACTCGAGCGTTCATATTATATCAGACGGTCGCTCTCTTTCACCGAAGCAAGTTTATGTAGAAGTCATAACTCAAAATTGGTCAAGTGTTCTCGGAAGCTTCCAGCCGCCTCGATTCTGAGCGTTTCGTTTTGCTGTTGAGTGAGTGGCCACGTTTCGCTCGAGTGTCGAAGTGATGTGAGCTCTAATGTAAGTGAACGAGTAAGTGAGAGAGAGATAGGTGATACGAGTGAGTTGCCACACATGACTCCCTGTGTTTGAGCTCCTCCGCCGCCCTCCTTCCTTCTCCGATGCGAGCAGGAGAGGTGGATGCACATCAAGGCAGGCGCGATCAGACCACATGACGGATTGAGATGGACGACCTGAGGTCGCTAGCAAACTACCCTCCTACCTTCTCTACATGCACCGAGCTGGCCGTCCGACCGGGTAAAGAGTAGGCAAAAGGTGTATGTGTGTATAGGAGCGCGTGTGTTCGCGGTTGCGAGAAGGGGGCGAGGGGCTAGAGTAGCCAAACAGCCAGCAGGGGTGGGGGCAAGGGGAATGGGCCACTTCATTAATTCCTGCTCAGGCGCCTTGAGCTCTCTCAATTTTGAGCAGTAACACGCACACCGTCTCTGTCAACACTCGGCGCTTTAACCTCTCGACGCTCAAACTCGAGTTTCCACCCAAACACAAGAGATAAAACATCGTGAAAACTATTTCTTATTGCCTAATTCTAAAATGTGGTCAGCTTTCCATGATTTTCATCCGGTCCCGAAGCGGGGGATTGCGTGATGAAGTGGAAACTCCGAGCGGGCAAGATTCGATGCATTTCGAGGTCACTCGTTTTAGAATCACGTGTTTGGACCCTGAAGCTATTAGCTCTAGCTTAACCCATATAGTAATGTCACTCGCTTACTCAGTCAGTCACAGACCGACTTTTATGGTGAGCGTATTGTCTCGAAGACAGTTCCTGACTAGCTTAACAGTCCATAGACGATCATCAGTCTGGTAGGGAAGTATGTCAGCTGTGCGCTTCAAGAACAAAAGAAAATGGCGAAGAACCTTGCACGAGACGAACCGATCGGATTCATTTTTTTCTCTGCGTTCGAATACGACGATATCTGGGATCGCAACAAGTTTAATGGGAATGAATTCAACGTTGAGGTGCGTTCGATGTCCGGAATCATCGCAGGTTTCCATCACCCGATTCCACAGAGCCACATTGAATCTGTCATATCTTTGTACTGTATGCCTTCGTGAGAAGAAGATTTCATCGAGTTGTTTCGGATTAGTCAATGTGCCTCAAGTAATTTGTCCTTGTTAAAATTATCAGGCAGCATTCAGCCGCCGCAACAGCGGCCAGAGTGGCTACTTCGTCATATTATGAGCAAGCGACAGGTCGGGGTTCAAGTGTCCTGCTTCTTTGTTACTAAAGCTAAGTCGTCGGTCGCCGTCGATGCCTACCTGCCCGACCGACCGACCGACCGACCGACCGTCCGTCAGTCCGTGCGTCCGTCTCTCCATCAGTTTGTCAGTCACTGAGGCGGTCTATGAGCCGGTTTTGTGCCTGCTGGTCGCTTACTCTTTGGTTTGCTCGGTCGATCTATCCGATGGCGGAGAAAGGCTAGAAAACTGCTCTAACAACGGAGCTTTCTTGTACTCGCCAGCCCAAGCGACCAGAACAGCGGCCGATCAAGCGACGGACGGACGGACGAACGTAGGGACGGATCGCAAGGAACTCGGAAACAGCGACAGACGAACGGAGTAACCGATGCACCGACCGACAGTGAGTAAGTGAGCGATATAGACAACGCCATTGTTCGGTTAACTAGAGCGCTAACCAAGCCTGTGACTAATAAGTGGCGCCTTTCAGATTGTGAAGAAACACTGTTGAAACCTGCCCGCTTTAGGTTCGTTTTCGCCATCCGGCACGTCCTTCACCTCCTGTAGCGGAAAAGGGGAACCGTCAGGCGATTTCTCGTGTCGCACACTTCGATTGAGCTCAATGAGTGACGCCAGCCGCGTATCATGAGATTTTTTTCTCCGGATTCCTCACGTTGTCTGATTCTCGAGATCATTCGAAGTTTGGAAACAAGAAGGAACCTCCTTATCTGCAGAAGAAATTGAACTGTTGTGAGGTTCCGGAACTATTTGAATTTCGCACGCTCGACTGGAGAAAAACATTTTCGATGAGATCTTGCTTTCTTGTCTACTTCTGCCCGGCTTTCCTCTGGTGTTCGCCAACATTCATTGTCTTATCCCACGTCTGCCTCTCTGGTATCCACCACTCTCGCCCCTTTGAGCTGCGCGACCATGAGCTCGAGCACCGATCCGGGAGACGAATGACATTTCTTCTCGTATCCTTCTACATGAGACTGTCCGCTCTTGAAATTCCGGCTCGTTTCGGTGACGGAAGGGAGAAGATCCAGTTCGAGACCGCCCGAACCCGGATTTCGTTATTCCGTTTTTGCAGTTCTCGAAGATCCGTGGTCCAATCAACCTCTCCTCGAGAATTCGCGTAACACCAATTTCTGCCGTCGAGCCAGCATCTCGAGAATTGTAGATTCGCAGCTTAACCGCTTGACTCCGGCAACGACTCCCCGCTGCTGAAAGGCCGTGTTGATCTGTATGTAGTTTAGAAGAACTCTGACTATTCTTGCTTATTTTACTTCTCGATAGCAGAAAGTGGCCTGAAGAGGTTCGTGGAGTCAAAGAGTTGTTCTCCGATTAGAGCTCTTGGCATTCTGGATGCGATTGCCGAACTGTTCAAACTGTCACGATTGGGTTTTTCGCGATCGTACCGAATCCCGACAGAGTTCCTCAACGAAGGCACCTATTAGCGAGAGTACAGGGCCGCGATTTTGTATCATTTCAGAGAGAGGAGGAGACCCGAAGATTCACTCCTTCCGGGTTCTTCGTCGAACGTTGAGCTTGTTCTTTTGCTCTGACTCGAGCTCACGGTTCGCTCTTGAAAAATCCCCCAAGGCTGACCGAGCCACTCGGTACCGAGTTCATCTTAGAGAAAGCTCAACGCAGTCAAGTCCAATCTATTAAAAATAGGTTTTCGAATGCTCCGAACCGGAAAACCGTTTTCGAGTGCTGTCACAGCGCCCATGACACGATATCGTCCCTGAACCGACGACACCGAACAACTGGCGATCTGGACAGGTTCTATCCGTTGCTAAACGACAACATCTCTCAACTCATCCCGTTTGTCTGAGATCGGGGTAGAGCTGTCAACGCTACTGCCATATGAAAAAAAAACATATCCACCGGCTGGCTGCTTGAAAAATGAACGAAGGCCGCATTCACGACGGCAAACAGGCTGGCAGGCGGGTTGGGGAAGTTCGTTTCGGATCGGGGTTTCGGAAAACTAGTTCAGAAAGCCCATCCAGCCGGAATATTCGAAAGTTTCGAGGAAACCTTGAAGTGGCAAAGGCATAGTTCGACGGACTCTCGGGTTGCTTTGTTTATTTACTCTAATTTCCAGCAAAAACGAGGTGAAACTACTCCCAAAACATGAACGAGGATTACCTACAGAGAGCGAACTCTTCTCGGCGATGAATTACGACGCTCGCGCTTAAGAAATCATTCCAAACCGGGCTGGTTAGTGACTAACATCTATCACCGGTCGCCTTACCAGAAGTGCTTGATAATTCCGGACTGGGAATCAGACATAACCGATTCGTCGGTAGAGCGACGATAGCAGTCAACTAGATCGATGACTTGATAGAGAGCCGAGGGTCCGATAGATCAATGCGGATAGGAACTATGTTGCCACTGGGTAGCCTTGGGTGGAAAACGTGCCGCCCGCCCTTGTACTTGACCTGATGACTCGAGAGTCGGCGTGAAGGGCTCTTCCGCTCTGCCGTTAACTCTTACTATCAGTTTTCTTTCCTGGAAATGGTTATATTTGGGCCTTGGTCTACACTCGACGAATGGATTCGTGGTTGAATCGACCCCTTTGGAAAAGCACAACCTCAAGTTGTGTTTGAGTTTCTTGAACAAGCTCAGAATGCGGTCCTTTTCTGGATGAATTCCATTTTTTATTTCGGAAGACATCGATTATTACCGACAAAGTTACTGAGTTTCATATTTTTCGTAAAGAGTTTAACAACTTCCCGCGTTCACAAACCTTGGAACCTTCTCGATACGAAGTTGGGGATAATGCTATCCGTTCCCTTAATTCTTCATTACATCGCTTGAATGAGGTTGAGCATAGTAGAGGAGTACGTAAGCCGTGATTACGACGCTAGGGATTAGACTGCAGATGGGGAACAAAGGTTCCATTTACATACTTGAGATTTCGGAACGACGGTGTTGCCACTTTGTCGGTTTGAGAGCTTTCCTAAATCTTGAGATGGTCTTGATCGACCAGGTTCCCAGCAGTATCACCATTCACGATTCCACGCGTGACGCTCCACCGTATCTTAGGAGGATGGATCAATCTATCTATCCAGACATTCTGAAGTGTACTGCTTGTATGCTCGGTTTGTTCTACAACAAGAGCCCCATGATGTTCGATTTTAGCGTACGGAACTGATTGACGCCGACGGCAAACTATGCTCTCTGACGGATCGAAGATGGCCCACACGCTTTCTGATCTCTGGCGCATCCTAACAAACAGACGTCTCCTGATGATAACAACCGAACTGAGCGGCTTGTCGTCCACACTCAGCTCGGTTAAGCGCGCGGCACCGGTTCCGCCTGTTTCGAGTAATTGTCCTGACTATGAATTCTCTCCCCTGCTCATTTATTTCCTCTATCGTCACTGGCTTTCATTCTATTCTCTTCGTCTTTTTCGTCTTCTTTTGATGCCCGGTGACACGCGAGCTTGCCAACCAACATACCGTCGGTGGGCAACCAGCCGGGTGGGTTGCTCGCGAAAGCCGGTGGAGATCGCTCTTCTCTCACTTCATCGCCTTCGACGACTGCGTTTTCCTCGTTCGGATGGAACACCTCGCTCGCTGCTCGAGGAAGAAATACCGAACTATCTCACATGATTCCTCTGTTCTTTCTTTCTTTCTTTCGATCCGTATGACATGCGGTTCTGCTGTCCGCGAAGTTTAGGCGCTGGCTTAGGTAGCAGCTAGTTCTGATGGTGCTGTTGACTGCTTGGGAGGAATGTTTGCGTAGTATGTCATTCAGCGTTTAGCACACTGAGCCATCGAGGAAGAGCATGCGGAGTGGCGAGAAACACAGGGAGAGAGCCATTGCTGCCAATCGACGACGAGTCAAAGTTGATCCGGCCTGGCTGTCTGGCTGTCTGATCTGTTGGCGGGCCCTGACCAGAGAGACCCGGCATAGCGGCTCACCGCACTGTAGTTCCACAGCGGCACAGGTCGGCACCGATCAACTCGCTCGTTTCTAACTCACATCGAAGCTTTTCTTTTACTACCGGTGATGCTGGCGGCTGTGACGGCCGGCCGGCTGGCCGGCGGCACCGGCACAGAGGCTACAACAAGAAGAAATCGCGACATGAGAGCACGCGGCCGAACGAATCAGCGGGCAGTGGCAAAGCCAGCCAGTGGGAACAAAAAAAGAAAAACTCGCGATTTCTGGAACTGTTGATCTCCCCGTTGAGATCGAACGTTTAGGAGAGAACAATTGATATCAGAGGGCTCTTATCAGCCCCGGTCGCTGCCAGAGTGTTCGGTTGTTCTTCGCCCGTGGGTTTTAGCACTGGAGGTGTTTCCTATCTGATGGTGAGATGTTTTCCGACAGGAGTCGCCGTTGTTGAACTTTCCGGCGAGGCATCCAATGAACTTGCGCGGAAGCGTCATCCTCGCCCGGAAACTAATAAAGACAAAGTAGGTAAATCAAAATATTACTTCAGAGCCATTAATTACGACAGTTAGCGCACCACGGTGCTCTCGGGTCGCATGACACGGTCATGGTTGTGGTCGCCGCCGCCGCCGCCGCAGCAGCAGCAGCAGTGTTTCGTGTGTGCTCAGCGAAAGTAGACACTGCAAACGACGAGTGCTCTGACTGAGACGAGTTGTTTTGGTTCGTTGTTTTATTGTTTGGTGTCTCTAACATTGATGACGACAGAGATTGGCGACGCCGTAAGATTCCCACCCACTTACATCCCAAAGGCCAGCCCGCTTTCTCAAGCAGCGATTCGGCGTGCCATTCACTTCGTAGCCGCGTACTCGCCCGTCTTTCCGAGGATAATGATTTGAAAGCGACACCGAGCGACCGAGTCGCTGTTCAACTCACTGGCCACGAGGGTCTGCTGTGGACGAAATTTGACTCGTAGATTCGAGCTTCACTCGCGACAAACTGAAAATGCATCACAGAATCTTTTTCGCCCCTGCTGGCCCCAATGTAATCATTTTCTTTTCCAGAGACTCCCCGATGGATAAAACCGATAAGCTGTAACAGTAGGGGTTTTCGGTTCCAGTTGCAATTTTCTTGCTTGGCTTAGGTTTGCTACCATTGAACAGGACGACGCTGTTATCCTGTCCACGAGGAGATACCAGAACACGTCGTTCCGTGACCGTGACCGAGTCGATTCTTTATGTTCGCATGGCTTCACTTTCTTTCATCATGTTCGAACGGGAGTCTGCCAAACAGGCGTTCATCGGAGTTCTCTCTTCGTCTGGACTCGAGACCTCCGTAGTAGACACCCTGTTCCGAAAAGAATCGAAAATCCTCACGGGATTCAAAGTTTCTCCCGGTCGCGACCGAACCGAAAGGAAAACCAACAAAGAGTCGTCGAGAAACTCTCTCTCAGGAGGAGGTCCTCACCCATTGACTCTGGTGAAATCAAGTTTCTCGTTTGAAGGCGATAGGACCTATGTCTCATTTCATGGAAATTTGGAAAACAATAAATGCGCCGGTCGTAGCGGATTCAGTGACGATATGTGGGATATGTGTCAAGGGTAAAAATTGTTTGATATGCACATATGAGAGGAGCGCAGATCCATCCTTCCTCCTTCCTCCCTTCCTTGCTTCCCAGGGCTCGTTGAAGGAGGGTGGTATGATGTCTCGGGAAAGGGACTCGCTCCCTCGTTTGCTCCCTCGCTCCGTAGCTGCCTGCTGGGCGGAGTCTCGGAGGTGGGCCCTGCAGGGGGCCCGGGGACCGAGGGGAAGGTTAGCTGAATCAGCAGATACTATTGGTTGTTTAGCTCGGTGGAGCTCATTTGGATTCAGGCCGACCTGTAATAGGGCCTGGAGCGCGTCCACGATCCGTTTTTTAGTTTCAAGCGACCATCCAGTCAGCCAGTGAGCCGCGTACATAACGGGGAACTGGTCCGATTCAGCCCGGAGCTTGACCCGGCTAATCCAGGCCGCTATTCAACATAATGATACGGACATCCTGCACACACCCTTTGTGCCCAGCCGGAGCTCGGTGGTCGTTAGCTCCCATTGCACCAGCAGAGCCCCCTGGAGCTCGTTAACTTTCCGGAAGGTTCTTTTCGACATCTTCCATTCTGCGGTCATTGTGCCGATTACGGCAGGTGTCGATGCATGATCATCGTCTTGTCGATTCATCGAGCTCCACTGACTCTATTTCTGAGATCCCTGTCTCGGGCAGTCGCGACACGGGAAGCCTCTCGACTCCGGACATCGGTCGGGTAAAATCCTTGGTACCTGGCCGAGACCGAAATTTCAAGGGCTCCGTGTGTCTCCTGATTCTTGCCGAAGGAATCTCCCGGTTGTCGACTTTTTACGGCGACAAGACCGACTGACGCCTGCATGTCTGCGCGAGCATGTCTCGATATCTGTTTGATATGGCAGCACTTCCCAAACCGGCGTCCGCGACACCGGGGGGGGGGGGCCGCGACAGTCACTGTTCCCGTCTGAAAATTGGATCACCGGAGTATTGAGTTCCACAATTTCAGAAATGTAGAATCTCGAGACAAGATCGATGATCCCTGGAGTTTCTAGAGCTTTTCTTTGTCTTCTGCAGCGATACCGAATCCATTATTAGATATAATTGATATCATATCGGATTTCTAAGTCGAACTCCTGCTTCGAATTACTACCTCCGTTCCGGAATAGTAGTCCCATTTGAGAGCGGAATCGTGTTCCGAATTAGTTGTCCCATTTGCTAGTTTCAATATTCCAGCTCGCTACACTTCCACAGGGGAATGAAGTAGGGATCCGATGATCGGAAATTGATGAAACTCTGGTATTCTTGACAGTTTTCGAGGTACTTTATGTTTTTCGCGGAGATGACACTCAATAATGATCCGCGGCGGAAGAAGCGGCCAGGTCCAACATGCCACATGCCAAGTTTTCATGTTTCCAAACTTTCCGACCTTTTTGATATTGAATCATAGGAGCTCGTGAGTGTCATTCTCACGAACATGGCTCGAACATTGTGGAGACCATCACTTAGTGACACAAATCGCTGAATGAAGACTCTCTCTTTATCAAATGGGACAACTATTTCGGAACAGAATTTAAGAGCATTTTTCGACTTGCGCGAACCGGCTATGAAACTGGCGGTATTAAGATCTGTGGCAATTGTCCGATCAAGTTCATATTTGAATCCTCGGCGCTCCAGATAGTGCTCCATGAGAACATGAGTCGATCATGGTGGAGCTTCGCATAGTTTCCTTAAAGCAAGACCCTGAAGCCAAATGAGACCACTATTTCGGAACGGAGGGAGTATATACTAAGCAAATTATTCGCGAGTAACATGATATTCTGGCTGTAGATTTCGCAGGTTAACTACATGTCCCATTCGATGGGATGGGGCCCGCGGGCTCAAAAAGTTATATCGAGTGTGAAATTTAAAATAGCCGGTCAAGTATCGCCAACGAGACAGAGGTCCAAAAAAACACCTTCGCATGTGGCACATTGACGATCATAGTCTGTAGCTCATCACTTCCTCATCTTTCAGATAACCCGTGCACTTCAGGGGTGGAAAAAAGCTGTGACACCGGTCTCAGTTTTTAGGTTAGTGGACTTCATTTGACCCAATTCGGTCGACGCATCCGACAAACTCATTTATCGATGCACACGAATACAGCCCCTGGTGGATGGGGGAAGACAAGCTGAGGAAAAGTGAATTCTCCTTCTAGCGAAGTCCTCCCAGATCCATCTTTACGCACAGCTTCAAGCTCGAAGTCGTTGAATGGTTATTCTATCCAGAATGAGACATCAGACGGAGCTCACTACAAATGATCCGAATGGGCAAGGTTACTGTTTTTTCGTTCCCCCTTATCTTGAGCTTCCGGGAAGGCCTTATTCGGTTGAATAGATTTTCTCCGCCTGTTGGAAACAAGAGCCCTCGGAAAAAAGAACACCTAAAAGACATTGCTGAATGGTGAAATGAAGAAAACTGGACGCCACTTCGAAGAAACGTAGGACAATGCATCAAGAATCTCCTCGGAACAGAGCTTGCACTTTGTAACTACAACATGAAATCGTTTTGTCAGAACAATGGTGGTTATAGAAAGTGGTTTTCCTTTTTCATCCTCTCTGTCTTGCTTTCGTTTTCTTAGACATACAAAAGCGAATCTCCCGTTTGAAGATGCATAGCTCCGGGGAAGCATAGAGCACAACACGACTACATGTCCACTTGCCTCTTTGCAGGCTTTGAGGGTCCGCTGCTCGAACAAAGTTATATTTCCTGACATGTTCATTGCTTTGGGGAATCAACGGGCCATATCGTAGATCTCTGAGAGTCCATCGTCGATGGCGGCGAGTTCGAATCGAGTTGCCCTGTATCGACTTCCTGCCGGACCACGACGACGACGACAACAACTGCATCGTGACATTTAGTACGTAAATGCATGGGTTCGAATAACTGCTTCACTAACGGAATCATTGATACGAGTGATCTTCAAGTTATTTTGGCGCTGTTTCTGCTGTTGTTGTTTTTCTCTTGAGTGAGTGAGTGAGTGAGTGAGTGACCAGAGTCAAGTATATCGTTTTCGGCACTATTTACGTTCAACTCTCAAAATCGTTGAAGTAAATATTTAAGCGAATCACACATCTCGAGCAGTTGTCCGTAGAAGGCTCAACGTGCCGATAGTGAAGGACCTCGTCAGCCAGACTAGCACTCGCGATTCACTCAGAAGAAGTCCGTCTGACCGAGAGTTTTAATCAGATTTTACGTTGAAAGCGTGCGTTTCTCCACCTGAGATAGCCCGATTCCGGTTGCTTCGAGAGCAGAAGAATGCTCAAAGCATCGGTCCACACTTACGACAGAGGCACGGACTTGAACTCGAGATCCGTTCTCAGAACTTCCAGAGGAAATTTCCAACGAGAGTGAATACGTCAAGGTCCCCGATATCCGCCCACGACGAGCTTTGAAATATTGCGTTCGGGAGAGCAAGCTTCATCAGTTTGCCCGTCACCTCATCAAAACACGCTCGCGACCGCCTTCGTGGGTAACGATCATTAACGTGTTTTTTGTTTCGTGGCCTGTGTAATTTCTCATAAAAATCAACGATCTGCTCACCCGCTTCCCCGCTCGTCATTTGAGAAGTGACATCAAATTTAACTCACTTCTTTGACCCACTTTTCACATTTTATAGCCAAAGTTTTTGCTGCAATGTTCAAGTAGTTGCTTCAATCTCGGAAGAGTCGGGTCGGATGGCAGGTTTGGTCTCTTCCTGAAATGCCTCCTGTCACACTATAATTATCTATGTAGGATTATCTTGCGACGACAAAATTGATGGTGGAAACTCATACAGCGAGCAGGCTCATCATAAGTAGCAAGATGAGAGAAATGATTTATTGGCATGTTTATTCCAAGGTCCCAGTGGCTGCCCCTCGCTAACTCTCTGCTAGAAAACTGCATCTTTAAACCCCCACGGACGGAGGATCTCTTTTGGAAGTTTCTCGACGAGGTCGAAGCAGATTTCGAATTTCCTGACGAGAGAGTATCTTCAAGACACTCATGACGTGAGACATTATTTTCAGTGACCTTTTTTGTCGCGTTGGTCGTCGGTCGGCTTCACTACAAAGGTTCAAGACTCTTCCTCCGACGCAGAGATTGATGACTTTCTCGCGACGTCATCTGTTGATTTGTTTAAGATCGACGGACGTAGTATTAGTTTAGGAGTCGACCGGGGTCGCTCGCCTTACTCGGTATGATTCATGCCGTTCAGGTCGCTTTAACTTTGACTGACACTTGTGGGTCTCAGCGTGACCAAGAGTCTGCGTATGTTTGCTATCGCAGCAAGGTTCTCATCTGTCTCTCCGCCGCTCGATTTTGAGGTGAAAATGTATGTACCTATGTTTTGAGAAATGTGCGTGTGAAAGGTTTGTTAAACATCGTGTTCAATTCTCGGCTTAGCTAAGAGGATGTTTGCTGACATTGAGACGAGGTAGCCTCCGCTTGTTTTGAGTCCCAGTCACCGGAAGAACTCTCCGGTAATGTTATTCACTTCCCCAGATCTAGGTGGAACTCACGCTGACATGAAAGGGTCGTCGGTAGTCTTGAATTGAAATGTCGAACTCGAAGCTTTTTGATAGAATGGAAATGAAAGTTCAATCTTCGAGCTCAACCCTCGCCGCAAAAGCGAAATGCCGGAGATATCGCCTGAAGAATCTGCTCCAATATCGTTGAGGATGACATGATATGTGATCTCTATTACAACCATTGTTTCCCACGCAGACCAGTCTACCTCTTAATAGGACAGATCTTTGATTAATTGAAATTGAGATGAGCTAGCCTGGCATCTGATCATGAATTCAACACCTGCAGTGAATTCTGTAATTGGCGAACCGAACTTGAGATCACAATGTTTGAAGATCTCCGGCGAGCTTCCGATTCCAAACAATTTCTTGAGACTCTTCTTTTCAGAGCTGCTCTTTTTCTCAGCATAAGCCGGAAAACTTCAAAAGAAGGGTGCGATGAAGTAGTCGATTGTGGCCTTTTATATGAGTGAGCTCACGTGGCGCGGTGAGTTCTTATCCGACAGGTCAGATTGTTGACTGTTCGCACGTTCGTTCTTCAGGACATGCCACGTGAGATACTAGATCGTTCTACGTACATTCTTGAGCCGGACTGAATCATGCCGTGATTGTTGAGTGTTCAGAACGCATGATATACAGAAAATCCATATTCGAGAGGATGTTTCGCCAGCCTGAAGGTACAGAACGCCTACAATACATACAGAAGATTTCCCGTTCGTGTTCTCAACGTCGAGTTTGCGCCCTAATAAATTAAGTATTTTGCAAACCATATAGGCCTTCTGTGAGGCGCGCGTTTGTAAAGAATCTACTCCCTCCGTCCCATAATAGTAGTAACATTTAACTTTGAGAGTCGAATTTAAGGAAACTCGAGACACATTCTCAATTTTCGAGTCATGATCGTGAACATTACACAAAAGAGCATCCACTGTCGAAATTCGAAGATCATGCAAAAGCTAGAACGAGTCATATGAACGCGGGTATCTCGACATATTTTCGCATTCGAAGGAATGCATCTCTAATTTGTCCCGAATTAGTAGTCACATTTGATACTTTCACATCGAACGACAATTCTCACAAGAACGGTGTATTTGATGTAGCAAATGAATTTCGTTCTCGTCATTCTTCTCCAGCATCGAGTAGCCTGTGTTTCGATCTAATCATTTCAGTTATCATTTTTTGGGGAAAAAAACGAGAGAAAAGTGAAAATCGGCAAATGTAACTACTAATTCGGGACAAAATTTTGACCTCAAATGTTTCTACCATTATGGGACGGATGGAGTATATCGTAGTCTCCTAGAGTGATGTATGGAAACGAGACCATTTTCTTCTGGATTCCCTTCTCCGACGGTGTTTGCGCCGAACATGCTTTGAAAGAGAAACTCGCTCGAAAAGATGTCGCTGTGTGCCTCCGCGCGACCTGACACCCCATCGGTGCTTGTAGCCGAATGTTTTTCATAAAGTCGTATTCGCTCAAAAAGAAAAGTCACACTTCTGGTGAGATCTTTGAATCGTTTTGGTGCCACCACGAGTCGGCATCATCCTCTGATCGCGTAATGAGACGGCGTCCAAACAAAACGTTGGTGACGGTAAGCGTACAGAGTCGCGGAAGAATGAGACTGTAGCCGAGAACGCGGCAGGCGCGAAACGGCTCTTACCATCAGTTGATAGAGCTCGTAGAAGGCATTGAGACTCAAGTCCCGTGGAAAGGCTCTCAGCTCAGTTTCTTTTTCTTGATGCAGACTGCTGTCATTGCTGGACAATGCCATGACTCGGCATTTCCCTCCAAGCCACGAATCTATCGCCTCCGGATTCCAGAGAAGAATAACAGAATTTCAAGTTTAACATACGTTGCTTTTATTCAAGCAATTATATTATCGCAGATGTTTGGTTTCTCCATTCGCCATAATTTTTCTGTTTCTGTCTTCCATCGAATGTTCGAAGTCGATGTTCAGGCGTCACGGTTGGATATCTTTCCTACATCCATATGAGAACCATTCAAGGTGAAGGGAAATATGTACAGCTGACTGAGAGGACGCCCAGACGGTCCCAGAAAGTTCGATCCAGGCCCTAAAAGCTGCAAGCTACAGATTTTGCTTGA
The DNA here is from genome assembly GCA_021527715.1 of Neoseiulus cucumeris. Taxonomy (NCBI): domain Eukaryota; kingdom Metazoa; phylum Arthropoda; class Arachnida; order Mesostigmata; family Phytoseiidae; genus Neoseiulus; species Neoseiulus cucumeris. Next base: position 1,513,801 of record JAJSRV010000050.1, on the reverse strand, counting down.
CGAAGCATAGGCCCTAGGCTGTTTCGAATTCCATGGTATATATTGCACAGTTTTTCACTCAGACTCGATCCGAATCGTACTTAAACGGATAGCGGACAACATTTTTAAAATAGGAGTCTACATGACTGTTTCCTTTTCGGTTTCGATGCCATTACATTCGTCGCCTCTATCGCCATGACATCGAAGTCGCCAATGCGACGAGATTTCCTCTCGAATTCCTTCTTCCATCATCCTCTATCGTCGTATCTATCGATTTCATTGTCAATTATTTACTTCCTGCTATGTAGATCCTTTCCCACCCAGATGGTTCCCGTCTGAACTTGGTTTTGTCGAGAACGGAATGCTGATCATCCCGTTGTGCGTTTGGAACCACTCTTGCGTCGTTTGATGAATGAATATCGTGAAGAAAAAAATGAAGAAACGAAGAAATAGAACTGTGGGTAGCCGCAGCACGACCTCTTATTTCAGTTGAGGAATGCGTTTGCCTTTCCTGTCTACGTTTTCCTTGCAGTGCGGTTCGTCCCCTCCCTCTCGAAACTCGGAAGTTCATCCATGACGAACTCTTTCGTCGCCATCCTGACCCCGTTCCCGGAACACGCTCAAGGTTGCCATACAGAGACGCCGTGCATAGTGATTCGTTATAGAAAAGAAAAGAGAGAGAAAACGTTCGTTGAGCCGCTGGTTTCGCACTTTACAATCGCGTCCCAGGACGACCCGACCGACATTGAATTCCGTCCTATGTACAACCACACTTCAATCAAAGTTCAGGAGAATACACTTGCATGAATACGGCGTGTGATGCGAGTTCCTACGAAAATCCCTCTCGCACCGGTCAACGCACCCCTTAAAATGAGATCTGTGCTCCTCAACATGACACACTTCCTGACGCGGCTGTTGCTCCATCATGATCCTCGTCAACACCTCCTCTCCCTCCGATTCCGTCGTCGTTATCATATGTCAGAGTTCTGTCCACGCTACGGATATGATCCTTTGGGAGCGGAACTCCTCGCTGAGGGGACGCCCCGGCCGTTGGGAACGAACGCTTCTTCCGGAGGAACGGAGAAAATTTTCTTATCTGCAGGCGATCCTGCAGAAAGGCCTTGATCACATGTAATATTCTGGAGACGACGGGGAAGAAGAGGCTCCGCTAGATAACGATCCTCCTTGAGGTCCTGAGGGCACCATGGTCTGGTGATGATGAGCTAAGCCTTGATGGTTTTGGGACATTGGATGCGACGCCATCCGTGAGTTTTGCTGAATAATTTGAGAGTTGACAGGAAGCAACGTGGAATGATTCTGATTGGCTCCTGAGTTTTGTTGAGGTGCTGTATTCGTATTGTTGTTGCTGTTGTTACTGCTGTTGTTGTTGGCGCCGGCGTTGTTGCCGGCATTGTGGGTTTGAGGCGGTGGTTGATTACTCGTCAGGGCGACCTGCTGCCGGTAAAAGTCTCTCTCCTGACAAGTCCGTTCTAGCTCCTGGCGTAGTCGGTTCACTTCAGCTTGTAGGAGCCGATTTCGGCTCTCGAGCTCGTGTCGTTTTGCCAGGCGTTTGGTTCGGCAGTTCTGGGCGTAGCCACGATTCTTCAGAGTCCGACGCTTCTGCTTGAGGCGAACTACTTCCTCACGGGGGAAACCGTGGAGGCGTTTGTTGAGTTCACGCACAGACAGTGAGACCAACAAGTCGTCGTCCAAGATATCGCGACCGCCAGATGATCCGTTCTGAGTTGTAGCAGCTCCGTTGGTACCGGCGGCCCCAAGAGGTGGCATCATGTGATGAGAGAGTTGCTGGGGATGCTGCATACGAGGCTGCCCTCCTTGAAGACCTACCAGCTGTCCTCCGTCGTAATCACGCCTCGGAAGGTGCACCCAAGCGTCGACATTTTCGGGCCGAAGGTCCAGAGGCTCTCGTCGAGGCGGAGGGGCGTGATGGGGCGCGTGACAGTTCAGAGCGGCGTTCGACTGTTGAAGCCAATGGAGACCTTCGGGCTGATCGGGAGGCGTTTCTGGAGGTGTTCCGGGCTGCTCGTTCAAAACTAGGATCTGATGAGCACCTGCGCTCCGTGCCTGCATCGCCCGAAACTCCTCGGGGTCGGGTACCATCTCCTGCTTCACTACGTCCTCTAAATGGTCAAGATCAAAGTCCTGCGGCGGGGGCGCTGCTGCCTGATGAAGGTGATACGCTGTTATCGGATCCGATGTCTGGTGTGTACTGTCCATTCTGTCGAGGGAATCTATGGTCGTGTCATCGTCTTCATCGGCAGAATGAGCGTCGTCGATCACGTCCTGATGATCTCGGCTTTCGGCCGTGGCAGGACACGGAGGATAGAAGTCGTAAAACGGCGCTGGAGATGCGTTTGGAGCTTTGGGACCTGTCGCGTCATCGTTGGGACAGCAGAGCCAATTGTTGTTCGGGGTGATGACGCCTACGGAACGGACTACGGGCACCGCGTTTCCTCCGCCTGGGTAATTCACCCCTACCGACTCGTCCAGCGCCGCCACACTTCCTCGCTTCGGGACCACTTTGAACTGGTCCTGGATTTCGCTTGATAAATGTTTCTTCGACGCTCAACTTGTCACAGATCAGAGAGAAGCAGCAGCAGCAGCAGCAGCACCACCACCACCACCAAAGCACAAAACGTTAACGAGTACGAGGCAGTACGTCTTCGTGCCAGCTAGGTCTTCTCGGTAGAGATTCGATTTCTCTTTGACTGAACTCAGAACCTCGCCTCTATCAGGACGAGAACTCGACAGACCGAGATCAAAGGAAGTTTAAAGAGGACAGAAAACGACCGAACAGAACTACGAAGAATGATTTCAGCCGAGTCTTGTAATTTTAATTCGAAATGATGATGGAGCTTGATCCGATTGAACCGATTGTTACGTGAAAAGCAGTGCGTTCTTCGTTTTCTGGAATTCCGACTTCAACTAATCGACCGATTGACCCTACTGGACTCTGTAATGACTTGAATCGTACACGTTTTGAACAGGTGGTCTCCGAGTGGAATGTTTTGAAGTCTAAGCCAGGTCACTTCGAAAAGGTCCCAGCTGACGATGCTTCAAGAAAGGGTTTGATGTGATAGGAGGACCTCATGGAGCGAGATCGAATTATTCGACAGGGTTCTCCAACAACGCAGATCCACGCACAATTCCACAAATGTTCGTCTTCGTTTTCTTCTCCGTGTCGCCGTAGTGTCTTTCAGTGATGGTCACGAGATTCGTTGGGGATGAGAACGAACATCACAGAAACACTCAACTCTTCCGAACCACTAGATCACTCGGTTGCCTCAGCTGATTACAACTGGAAGACGCTACTTCCGAAACTTCCCAACCTCTAGATTCGAACCCCGCAGCTGGAGTAGGTGGTTGGTAAACAGACAGACGGGCAGGCAAGCTAGCTGGCTGGCTGGCTGGTTGGCTGGAGGCCTGGCAGTTGGAGTTTTAGAAGCTCGGCATGAGGAAATAGTGCCAACTCAGCAGGCCTTGCTTCCGAACGTGCCTATTCTGTTCTAAGGACCAGCGCGGGTCGAGGAAGCCAGTGCCACAAGACGGAGGCGTGGTCCTGACGTCAGGTTGAGCGAGGGCTAGGCGGAGACAAGGCATCTAAGCGAAAGAGAGCCCAGCGACTCTCGTCCAACACATCGCTGACAGTGGCCGCCGGGCCCGCCAGCCGTGGCAGCAGCCGCCGACTCCGCCGCCGCCGCCGCAGGGGCAGCTTTAACGTCAGCCACATATACATTACATTACACGCTGACAAAGTTGAAACAGCCACCTTCATACAATAAACTCGAATGCTCACAAACTCTACAGCGCGCACCCACCTCGACAGCTCGTGGTGCCACGGGGGACGAGACTAAGGAGTCCGCGCGTAGGTGGCAATCTCCGCGACACTCCTTGATCCTCATTGAAGCCTCATGAAGTCATATGGAATCCTTCCGAGCCACGGCTTAACGTAAATGTTGAATTTTACAAGGGCTGTGGTGTTTTTTGAGTGCAGATTCCGTGTCTTTGGGGGCCGACCATGAGACCTCTATGGTGTTTGAATTTTTTCTCACGAATGTTTCATTGGACCATTGGTTCATACAGGAGTTCTCTTCCGAGCGACATCATGGTTCCAGGCCTACTTTTCTTGATGATGATCGATTCATCAAAAGACCATCCCCAACTATTGGAAATGATATCACTAGATATTTCAATATTTTGAAATGATCGGATGTTTCAAGAAACTCCTGGATATCAGTTTTTGAGAAGATTGTCGTCGAAATCAGGTGAAAATTTCGAAGTCGGTTGTCTTCAATATTTCAGGCGAGCGATTCTCAGATTTCTAATGTCTGTGATACAACTTTTTATTCTATTGAAATCTGAATACGCAATTTCGTACTCAAAAGCAGAATGGGGAGTTGCTAAAGTCCTGAATCGAATATCACGCATGGAGTCGGATTCAGAAAGGCGCTCCCCCATATTTTGATCAGAAGTTCACGGCGGTGGTGTTAGATTATGCAGCCATCAAACTTTTCAGAAGTTTCCGACAGAGAGTCTGTGAGCCAACCGCTGGAAGGACAAGCGGAGCTCGCGTACGAAGCATTTTCTTCCTCGGCGTGATTTCCGTCATTGGAGTGAATTTCTTCCACTTCCAGAACTGTTCCGTTGAGGGCGATTCTGGCAGCGGGAAGCGAGGACAACGTAATACATCTCGCAACGTCTGCGAACAAAGTCGAGATATTCGAGGCTTGAACAGCAAGTAACGCATTCGGAAAAAATGGAAATCACAGCTAGATGTGTTATTTTTTTCCTTGAGTCGACCATAATTCTCTGTAACGGAAGGCTTTCTAGAAGTCGACTTCTCGTCGGGCTTTGAACGGTTCGGCACTCTCGAATTTCGCTGACGGTCCCGTTTTCTCTCTCTCTTCGGACGAGCCGAGTATATGCGCGCCTAACCGCAACTTCCGAACCTTCTATCCTGGAAACGCGTGATACATTTCATCATCGTTGTCATGTCTGATGTTTACCGAGCTGAATCGTGCTCGACACTTCTAGTAAACTCATGCGTCTGGCGGGGATCGGGGATTGAGTTGAGGTTTTTAGAAGTTGGATGGTGGCAAGGATGAAAGGTGAGCCGAGGAACACGCGATGGAATCTCCCTCTAGGTTCTCTACATGGGTTTCCTACCTTGGTTCCCGCATACTCTCGACTATCCTCTACCATTACTCAATTGGAAATACGTTCTCTTTCAAATCATAACTCAAACGTGCAACAAGCTGTCTCCGGTGTGATCTGAGTGAATTTCAGTTTTGATGAGTTGCCATCTGATGGAACGCAAATTCGAGAGTTCGATCCGGTATAACTTTTCTTCGTGTCGCCTGTCATGGAAGAGACTCTGAGCTGCAGTTGGAAGAGCACCGCGAGACATTTATGCCACAAACGTTTATGGCTGACATCGTAAATATTCAATGTGAGAGACAGAGTGAGAGAGATTTACCAAGAATAAATTTAAGTGCAAGCAAACGAACGAACGAGCGAGCGAGCCAGCCAACCATTTAGCTAGCCAACCAGTCAGCTCGAAGCAGCGTATAAACATGCCAGCGACCGCTGGTCAGGAAGTCCAAAGTGTGTCTCGTGCAAGGAGCGGAGTCCGCAGGACGTCTCACTCAACAAACCAACAGACTAACTTGGATCGTTCGCTGTTCTTAATTTCAAAGGACGGGACAGCGTTTTTCGCCGATCCATGTTCCACGGGAAGTGTCTTTGATCTCTCTGATGCCGCGTATTTCATCCTCATATCACAAAACGCGACTCGATTCCGCACACGTTTCTCTCTCTCAGAGCTGTATTCGGCCGTTTTCGACGACCACATTTCGGCGAGAGGAGAACAGACACACGATTGGTCACAAGTTCAGTTGAATGAATTGATTCTGAACAATACGCGGGCCAGACTCGATACTTGCCTTTTGGGAGACAAATGTTCGTCCGAGATTCCTTCTGTTTACTATCCGTTGATCTATCTGTTCCATATTTCTTTCCCGACTCCCTCGTTCCGAGTCCTGTGGTGCGGTGTTGTATCGAAGCAACCTCGTTATACTCCTGAGAGGAGCAATAGAGGGAAGCAACACCTTGCATCCAGTTTAATATCGGCAAGACCCCGTCATCCCACCAGCAGTCAGCTTGCTGGTTCACCATGGCGAGCGGCGGGAGCGGATCTCTGATCTTGTGGGAATGGAGCAATCCAGCGGATGTAATAGATAGAAGGAGATACAAAGAACTTTGTCGGGCGCCGGCCGCAAAGAGTTTGTTCCCATGGTGAACATCTTTCGCGTTCGACTGATTGATTGATTTACTGAAACATGTTCGATCTTGACGCTGATATCGATTGAAAATTATATTTATTGGTGGAAATCAGCAGAAACTATTCCATCAGGGTTCTTTTCCGGAGAGAACAAGTGTCTGCGATGCCTCCATCGTCCATGAGAGGCTGACGTTGAGCAGAATATCTCGGGAAATCTCAAATCTGTGAGCGACACTTTCTCTGCTTCTGTGTCATCTGCCATATTGCGCCAATGCATACAGCTTATTTCGACATTAGCATACGATCGTCGTATCGAGGAGACGAACGGATAGGTATGAAGGTTGGATACAGGATCGGTGAGGAAAAGGGCAAGACGACAGTTGAAGGTGGGAAGAGGGAATCCAACGAGTTTTCGCAAAGATAGAATCGCCATCAAAGCGGAAATGCTGAACTCCAGATACCGTTGGCGCCTTTCAAGCAACAGGAGTGCCAAGATCTGCGAGGGCGTTGAATTTCGCTGCGAATCAGGAGGGGACAGGAGTAAAAATCAATTGCTCCCTCCGCACCTCATCCACGCATCCGTTTTGAGTTTTCTCCACCGTGGACCCAGAGGGTGACTCGATCAGCCCATGGGCAAATGCCATAATTGACTGGATGTCAAGCCTTTTAATCAATATGGGCAGCGTTTAATAAACTTTGGCCAACCAACAAGCACACCAGTCAGTCTGTTGGTCAGGCGAGCCGGTAGCCAGCCTTCGAATAACCCCCGGGCGGCACCGCCTCGCTCTCTATAGACATTCGGTCCGTTATTTACCGCAGCCCCGGGCATTTGTTTAGATGTTTGTGTGCGTGTGCATAGAATCGAACACAGGCGACAGACCGAGCAGGAGGCCAACAGAGCAGCCGGCCGGCCGGCCGGCCAACAAAAGAAGGACGGCAGAAAACCTCCGAGAGAAGGATCTTGTTTACCTCCAATTAGGTAGGCCGACCGCAGGATCAAAGGGCGATTTATCGGACATCAATCAATGAAGAGGAGAGCGACTCCTTCTTTCTCCCGCACGCGCCTAAACAAATTGATATTCTTTCTGTTGTTGCGGTGGTGGCCACAATACACTGTCAACCAAAGCCCCCCTCCCCCCTCTCCCACGAGACACACGCCAACAAGATAGCATGAATCCTTTAGGGGTATCGAGGGAGTAGACGGCTCCCATTGATAGTGTTCGAGGGGTCGATATGAATCAAATCACTTAGCGAGGGCGAGGGTCATCTTGTTGTGGGCGATCCCTCCTTCTTCACTTCAGATGACCTTTTCCCAACCGAGTCCGGTGTTATTCAAACAGCAGGAGGTCAGACCGCTGAAGAAAGGATGAACAAGTCTCCATGAAGAGCTCCGAGAAGGATTTTCCGCATATTCACTCGCGGCAACGTTCAACAACGGGGCAGGAGCCTCTTCGAAGTTCAAAACGAGAGCAACCTTTGGCCAAAATCGTACATTGTCGGGAAACGGAGCTGAATCCAAATTTTGAAAACCACAGAATCGTAATTTCGCGCCGTAAAAAATAAAAGCGGGATGAGTGCGTGATTTCGAAAACCTCATGCCAAGGGCTCAACGAGATTCTCGATCGGAACCTGGGACAGATTGCGGAGCCTCTTGAATGGAGCAACGGGTCAAGTAGCAGGAACAGAGGCAGCAAAAAGTCTCTTTGCACGACCACGCTTTCTTTTCCACTTTCGAACAGCGACCTCTTTCAGCGACCCTAGCCCCGAATCCCGGCCTGCCCTGTCTTCATTGCGCGGAGCAAGCCCCTCTTGCTCAATTTTGCTCAAACTGAATTCGTGTATCGGAGCGCTCTCTCCATCCTTGAGTCCCTTTCATTCCCGCTCCCTCTTCGACTTCCCTGTTGGCGCTCACGAAACTCCCTCTCGAAGCTTTAATCTCCTCTGGCGGCGACGTTTATTACAAGAGATATATATTCATAAATAGTCGAAGCTTGCATGGAACCGTTTCCATACGATTGAACTTTTGCTCTCGTTCTCGCCCAGACCCGCTCGTGCGCAGCGCACAGATTTTTGGAACTTTTTCGTTTCCGTTCGCTTCTTTCGTCCCTCGGCGCCGCTCTCGAAAACTGTCGCGATGTAGGTTGTCAAGGACAATGTTTCAATGTTGTCAAGGATACTGGGAGTAGAATGACCGAGTGTAGTGCAGGAGATCAATTTGTTGAATTTCGGCGAAATTAGGTAGTTTTCTCTTCTGGAAGGAGATTCCCGCTTGTGGTCGCGAGAGCACAAATGTTTGCGACTTCTTCTCTTGGTTCTTGATTGCGGGTCGCGTGTCGAACAATTTCACGCTGCCGGAGCAGCTAGCGTTTGTTCAGGAATCGAGTTTTCACGGTCTCACACGTCGGTTCGTTTCTTCGTCAAAGCTGCTCCTGGTCGCGGAGTCGCTGTTTACTCCGAGCAGCGGAAAAGTAAGAACGGAAAAAAGAGAGAGTAAACAACAGCTTGATTTTTAGATCTTAAAACAGGTGGAATCAGGCCGAGCGAGTCGAGGGGAGGTCGTCGCTCGGTGTGCTGGTCGCTTGAAGCAACGAACAATTGTCGACATTGGCTAAAATAGCAGGAGAGCAAAATCCTGTCGACTGAAAAAGGGGGACGACGCCTGACTGACTCCTGGTGGCATAAAACGCCCGGTCGCTGGAACGAGCGAGCGAACGAACCAACGAACGAACGAACTCCTGAGTAAACAACATTAAGTTCAAGGCGCTAGTGGGGATTCCGTCTGAATAGCTCCTTGCACCAGGCCGGTCAGCCAAGCCTGCTCTCTCTCAGGAGCTACAAGCGCTCTCTCTCTCTCTCTCTCCCTTCGTTTTTCGAACTCCTCAACCTCTTCCGTTTTCCAGTTCGTTGGTTTTAAGGATGCCGGAAAGAAAGGAGACTCAGGTATAAAGAAAGAAACAGAGAACGCAATCTACGTCAGCGGACAGACACGGTTGCGTCCTGACGTTAGATCGGGAATAAAGAGAGACTCGCTGTCAACTCCGCTCCTCAAGCTCCATTCCGGAGAGTCGGTGGAAGTTTTGCTGTGGAAGTCCCTCCCAGTTTTCCGAGGAGATCTACTACAGTACCTGATGGACCGAAGGCCATTTATCATGAACATTCGAGTTTTCAATATTCCGATTCGTGGAGCAAACTTTCGAGCAGCTCTGGATTCCCAAATGAAAAAACACCACCTATGGTCAGCGTTTACGATAGAGAGAGAGAGCGCGTGTGTGTCAGGGTCTTACCTTGCACGATGTCGTGGTGATCGTATGGTCCGATAATATCATGCAAATCTCGAGTCGGAAAAATTGATTTTGCTCTTTCTGAAGCCTTAACCGGTCGTGTACGACCTATATTAAAACTTGTTTGACGCTAATATATCACCGCCAGACGGTTACGGAGTCACGGAGGAAGGGAGAAGAATCTCGACGATATTCGACGTGGTTTACATGAAGCCCCAGATTTTGAAATTCTGGTGTCGAAATCCCAGGAAACGAATTGTCTGAGTTGAGAAGATGGAGATGAATAAGTTATCCACTTCACACGAACCCCATCGGTTCGTCAGAACATTCAGCAAGAGCGGATCCGATGTTTTTTTTGTGCAGTTCTCGAACGAGATATTGAGTGACCGAGAAGCTGAATCGCGGAGAACAAACGTCGAGTGTTAGTAAGGAGCGGTAAGTGTGGCCTTTCTGATTGAAATGAAACGATAGGAGGAATAAATTGCCGGACTGTTGACCAGCGTTTCCGAGAAAGACACGAAACTCCTCCGTCCCGATCATTTGGAACCGAGTTCGTCGCCTCTGCAATCAAAGATTTTCGCCACACCTCCAAGGATATATGTTAGGTTACCTAGGCGCTGCAGAGAGCATTCAGCAATCATTCTCCTCCAGAGCCGACTGTTGCTCGCGGTATTCCGGACAGAATTCGTTGACTGGACTTCTCAGTTACTGCAATTGAACGACTATCTAATCGTCAGAGAGAGTTAAGTTTTTGATTTCCTGAAGATCGAGGTTTGTTGTGTGAGTGAGATCGTTGTGGCCCAAATTGCGAGATCAAAAGAGCGCTAAGTCGAGACGAAAGTAAATTGCTCTTTACCTCTCTCGCTTCGAATTCCTCCCCTCTGGATGCGGGGAGAGCAGCAACAATGGTGGCTTTCGTTTTCTTTGGCTATTAGGTAGCTGGCTACTGCCGGTTAGTGGTTGGCCTCTTCTATAGATCGGGATAAAACGAGAGGGAAAAAAGCGGTAAAAAACTCGACCCTTCTCTCGAGCGACTGACCAACACCCTATGAAGAGGATAAATTCCACTCCTATCTCGAAAGTGCTCGATGAATCAAGTCGAGACAGAGGTCACCGCTTTGGAGGCTGTTCAAAGCCATAACGGTACTTCAGGTTGAGAATATTTCTCTCCGATGGTTTATGATTCTCGACAGGTGCCCCATTGCAGGTTCTATTATATTCGAAAAGTAGCGGGATCAGGTGTTGTGGTTATGAAGCGGCAAAGCTAAGTGTAGTAATTAACATTTATTAACACTTTTTCGAGGTGTTGCTTTTTTTTAGGCCGAGCTCGTTCACTTGCTGTTGGCTCACTACGCCCCCGCCTTTCACCGCTGCTCGTTCGTTGATATGCAAATGCGAAACCGAGTCCGACGATCGTCGGAGAGATCGTTTCAGAGCCTCACGAGAAACTCATAATCTAGAACGATGGGCAGCCGCAAATCATAGAATCTTGTCAAGATATGTAGTGTTCGAGATTTCATCCGTTCTCACAAGAGCTTGGAGCACTGTTCTCGGATAGAATTCCGAGCCACGACGTGAAAGAGAGAGAAGTTCTTGGCATTGTGTCCGTCTCGGGCTGCAAGCTGTACGTGTGTGTAACTTGTTTAGAAAGTGGACCGCGGAGATCGGGGCGATTCGATGTCGTGGTTGTAGTCCCAAGCGATATCCCTCGAGGCTAGATGGAGCCAGGAGGACGAGACGGGGTCTGGCTTCAAGCTTTCCTGCTCTCTGAAATTTCCTCCGCATCCCCTTGCGACGCTCCCCAAGCTTGCCCTCTTTCCGTTCTGCTCCTCGGAGGCGCCTTTTTGTTCGAGGGAGACCACTTTGTAACCACCTCTATTGACGGGACGAGTTGAGAATTTTAACGAAGGTCACGAAACTACATTTTACACATTTGAAACGGTCGAAAGCTAGCGGTGTACTGTCGAGAACCTCCTCTTTTGTCTCCCCTTTAACCCAACACACGGGCACTGGAGCGAGCCTTCCTGTACTTTCGAAATCAGGAAGTCTCTTGTTCTTCTCTGCGGCAGCCGCGCCATCTCCGACCGGCTCGAACGACGAAATGGCGGGTCGGACTCGATGTCATATTTCCGCGGCTTTTTCCCTCGATAAGTCATGCGATCGGAACAAATCAGAAATCACAACTTTGAAATACATATTTGATATTTCAGCAGAGATTTACTCTTTCTCGCGAGGAATATCGGTGCAAGTCGAGTGTTCCGCTCATATATGTCTTCTTTTTTCATTTTCCTTATTATTGTTTATTATATTGTTAAATATTCAAGTAGCTCCTCTGAACTTGAGACCTGAACTGATTGCAGGAAAGGATGGGAGCAAAAGGCCCTCGCAGCGTCCCTTGGGGGAGGGGGAAGGGTTTGCGCCGATGCACTCGAATTGATAGGAGCTTTTGTCATCAGTTTTAGGTAAGATTATTCGTTTATTTTCTAATTCGATGGTTGGCCTTATATATCAGTGACCTCAATCGAATTAGTTGTTCTAATATATTTTAGGGCTTTCGACCGAACTAACTTGTCCGACCTGACCGAGTGACTGCTTTCTCTAGCTAATCAAGTCACATCCGCAACGACGAGATCTGATCGGGCTGGCTCCTCGCGACTCGACGAGCCGACAAACCCTTGAGGGATGCCACGAAGTGCGATAGAGAAGGTGACAGCTTCGTTGCATCTCGTTTCTTCGTTCGTTCGATCGCTCCGTTCCATATTTCCGCTGGATGCACTCAAAAAAAGCTTCTCGGGATTCTATGCTCAAAGTGACAACTGACGGAGCAACGGCCTACCGGATCGGAAACCCTTCGCTCGATGGCGGGGAAGCGAATTATTATCGCGTACTGTCTACCATCAGAAGACTTGATTCGGTGTATCTATCTATCTATCTATGTTAATATGGGCAGACACACCGCAAGAGTATTTCCTTCAAAAGATCGACACCGATCCTTGAATCTCCCGGAAAAGTAATCAGAGTTCAATTCTATGTTTTACGTCAGACCGGAATGTGTCCATTACTCGAACATCGACATTGTGAACACAAGCTTGGAGGAAAGTTCAGCTTCGGTCCAGTCCACAGAAACTTGGACGTCTCGGGTCTGTCTCTTCGTGTTGAAACGCTCCGGGTGGCTGCTTGATTCGTCGCTCGGGTGGTTGGCCGCTCGGCGAAGTTGCATGTCTGCAACCTCAGCACTTACAAATCGGAGCCCGGCATCGAGCTCCTTGCCTGTTCCTCCGCTCTGTTCGGTCCGGGTTGCAAAAGCCACAACTTGATGATGCATTGCTTGGATTAATATGGAGACTAGCACGCCCATTTTCAACCTCATCCCTCGCCAGCTCCAACTAACAGATCAACTCAGGTGAATTGTGAACACACGACTGCTGAATGCACAGATCTTGAAGTTTGTCACCGCTCTCTGAAGACTCCGAAGCTCGAAAGATGATATTTGAAGAGGACTTCTCAAAGAGCCGACGAGACCTTTGCTTTTCTGACCTCAGGGAGCCGAGTGTAAGGAATCGGCGAGGGGAGATCAAACCGAACAAGAAAGGTGGCCAACGAATCGAATTGCAATCAGCTGACCTCCATTGGCTTTGCAGCATTCATATTTACAAAGAACATCGTGACTGACAGTTGGATGGTTGGCAACCGTTCTCGATGACTGAATTAATGAACGTCTGAACTCATCGGAGAGAGCATCAAAAGCTCTCCTACTTATACACGACACTTCACTCCATTGTCGCTGCTCTCTGTAAGTGTGTATGATCCGGTGGTAGGGTGAGAGGTTTTCTTCTTCTTGCTTCCTTTTTTCCTTCTTATCGGCCCTTCGACCCGATACGGATCGCCGCCGCCGCCGCCACCGCCACAGCTAAAAGCTATAGCAAATAAAGCTGTTAGAAAACGAAAGCTTTCGTTTGAATCGGGATCGAGGGCTGCATCGGATTTCGCTTCAGCTCCCTCAGTCACGCGGTAAATTCACAGCAACTCACTTTTCCTTCCCTTCAAGACTTCTTTCCCCGAGAGTTTTGTTCCGCGGAGACTTCTCGCTTAGATAAGAAGCAAAACGGTCACTCAGATGGTCAAGTTGGGTTTCTTTCGAATTTTCCGACAGCCACGCTTCAGGAGCGAGATTGGTCTATCTCGGTTTCGTTCGAAACTTTAGTTCGAACATCCCCGTTGACCGAACGATTCGGATATTCAGGGCATTCGATGTTCAATGCTAGCAAGCGACCCGCGTGCAACTCCATGTTGAGGTTCAGTCGAGCTCATCATATCCTTTTCTCGGTTTTGGCGTCTCGTTTCCATCATTCGGGCCACGGTGGTGGGAATCCGGTGCGCGTTCGGCCCTGAAATCCCTCAGTTCTCCTGAATCGCAAAGAGGAAGAAATCACCGCGACGAGACCACGCTTTGCCACTCGATCATCATCAGGAGGCGTCACCAGAGCATCGTGAAGTTGACTGCGGATCAGCTCAAGTATCATAACACAATTTGCGCTTCCCAACCGCCATTCACTATTGGAAGCGCACAAGGCGTGACCGTAACGTGGTCGTCGTGCTTCAAGTCAGCCGATCGATCTAGAGGTTTGACTCCTCGGAAAGTCTCCCACGTCTCTGCCGCGATACTCGATCTGATGGGGACTGCTTCACAATGTCGGCGAGGGTTTCATTTGATGAAAGAATTCTCGATGATTTCCCATAAAATTTTCAAACCTTGCTTTCTGAGGAGCTCTCACGCTCAAATGATGGGACACGAAGATTACGCCAAAATACTCTCTACAGTTTCATCACTCGGCTTCTCGACATCCGAACTACACTCGGAGTGCGAATCCACACATTCACGCTTTTTTTTTTGTGTAATCATCGCCAATACCTGTTGTTATGGTGGTATTGTCAGAGGGGCCTCCGATATTGGGAGACGACTTGTGGGGAAGTCGCGAGCCGACGGAAAGCTGGCAGCTGGAAGAGCAATGGGATCGATTCTAAATCAGGCTCACTCCGAACAAACAGTCAACTAACTAAAAAACGAACGTCGCTCGGTGATCTGGGCGCCTCAGGCGTGACCCGAAACGTTGCTCGACGGCCAGGCATTGTTCGATCACTTTCGAATGTCCACGTTTGTAAAAATCGGTTCCTAGACACCGGTGCTGTCGGTTTGTGCTTCGTAACACTGTTTTTTTTTTCTTTTGGTTCCGTTCTGGATTGTTTCTTCTTTAGAGCACAACAACACCGGCTACACCCGCAACGGAGAGGTTCGAAAAACATCAAAATTTCGAGCTCCAAACTCGCAACCCTCTCGCGGGCGATATCCTGAAAACTATCGTCGGAATGTCAAACGTCTTAATCAAATGATAAGATCATCGCTAACGATCTCGTAACGACCTGGACACAGCCGAACGGAAGTGTAAACATTCTCGGAGACAATCTCCACGAACCCGAAACCGCGCTGAGAGATTATCGCCCACTTCCGGAGATTAGAAATTGAAGTTTCGACCGTCTAGTAGGTTGCTCGGTCGTTCAGTCGAACTCCATCAGCCTTATCTTAAGGTTTGGAGCAAAGTCGACTCTTAAGTCTGTCTTCGCCCGCCTGCGCGGCCGCCGACGGTGAGTTGGGCTCAGCGCCTCGCTGGCTTGGCAGGCCCGAGTCGCGCAATCACGCAAGCCCCCTTCATTCTATTTGAGAGCGGCAGCTCGAGCGACAAGCGTGGGGTTGACCCCAAGATTCAAATGCGAGCACTTAATGGCAGAAAGGCTCGCCGAGCTCTGAGGAGAGACGACCAATTAGTAAACACAAGTGATCATTAGCTTGCTGGCCGAGGGTAATTCATCATTCGATCGCGAATTTGGCGCAAAATCTCCCTCTGCTCCGGTGTGCCACTATTTCATCACACTGCTCAACTCCATATGGCGAAGCGAGCTTTAATCGAACGTTGAAACTTTCTCAACTTTTGCTTCGGAGCAGCTGAATACTCCCCCAGAACGCGAGAGGACATCGTGGAAATCTACAACTGATCCGGTCTTTCTTTTCCGAACGGAGACACCGGTTTACAGTTGCTGGACGAGGTCCCGTGACGTAACTCAATAGAGCGCGGTCGGATGTCGCATAGAATCCGTTCCTCTCATCTTGTCCCATTATTAGCGCTGTCCATCGGCGTCCCGAAATCGTTAATGAGCGCCCTCGTGCACGAGTCGAGTGATTCTTTGTTAGCGAGCGAGACTTCCGTTAATCCTCGCGAGGCGTAATCTTTGTCAAAGGCGTACAAAAACCCAAGAGCTCAAGACAATAAGCTTGTGGCAAGGGTCGTTCTTAGGTGGAAGCTAATGATCTCCGCCCTCAGTCCTTACGACTTCAGGAGTGTTCGGAACTGATCATGCACCTTGAGACCGTAAGACACACCGAGTCGAGGTTGATAACTGAAATGAATCTTTCAAAATCAAGATGAAATGTGTTCAAGAATGCTCCCACATGAATAGTGTCTTTCGTCTGGACATTTTAGAGACGGCAAACAAATCGGAATGAGAATTCGTCGAACGGACTTCGATGGAATCATACCTGAAGGGGGAGTCGCGCGAGAGCTTCCCTGGGTGAATTCTAACGCTATTAATCACATTTTTGGGTATTGGATCGCTCCACTGATTCCTCCTCTCCTTCTCCGATAGAGCTCTTGCTCGACTCCGGGTCCATGATGTCATGTAGTCTGTCGCGCTGACATACCTCGCCTCAGGAGGGGGAGGGTAGGGGGGAGGAAATTAATGACCATGGGTCGAGATTTCCACTTGCGCGCATTTTTTTCCGCAGCGGGAGGTTGTTGCGAGCAATCGATCCACCTCTCCATTCGGTTTGTTCAACAGCTCGACAGATATTTCCTCTTTCCGATCATTGATTGAAGTCACGAGAGAAGTGTTCGCGTTCCTCAACGAAACTCGTTGAATTCGTTCAAACAAATGAAACCGAGGTTCCGTTGTTAAACTCCGATCCGGCGTCGGACGCGACCGCTGTTTCTGTCGGGATTCAATCACCGCCGTTAAGAACATCTCTTTTCTGAACAGACTTTTCTGAAGAGACATGTGATGTAGCAACTGCGAGCGAACGCGGTCGCCTATAGCGCAAAAAGAAACGCACTTTTTGTGGGATGACCGGGTTATTTGGAGGGCAATTAAAGTGCTGTGGGCCTGCCTATGATATTTCCAGCCGGATAAGGCTCAAAGATGTGACGCTTCTAGGCTATTAGAGCTGATAGCATCGATCAGGAGGGCCTCGAAACACTGGAAATAGGTGTCAAGTTCTGCGCGGTACACACAACCTCAGAGGCTTTCTCTGTCTGGTCGCTCACGATAACGATTCTCGGAAAGGGGAAAACCGGTGTTTTGTTATTCTTCCGCTCTCGATTTCCGAAATTCTCGGTAATATCCGCCGTAGTCAACATCTCGTGCAACCGAGTACCATTGTGGCGTTATCCTAGGGAATCTGAGGTAGGTGTAAAGCGTTTCGGGCTCTTTGGTAATTCGTAGACACGATTCTTGACTTGAACGGCAATCTCCTTGCTTTGTATGGGCCCATTTCACGAGAATGAAACGAATGAAGATGCATTCAATCTCAAGCTGTCGTCGACGGACGGACGGAGGGACGGATCGCCAAGCCTCCGTAATGCCTCGTGTTTTATCTTGATGTTTCGATCGCATTAGCGGCCTTCACTCGCCGGAACAGAATGCTTTCCACAAACAAAGGAAGTCAAACGCTTCATGTTTGGGGAAGCTTGCAATAGAGCATCCACTTGAACTGCGAAACTGAATCCGTCACATCGAATGAAAGGGACCTTGAATCTCATCCTTTTTCCACCCCTTCCGTGATTATTCATGTTTTTCCCTTTTGTTGTCTTCCGAGATGGCTCATTATCGTGTTCGAAAATCAAACAATGGGTGGTTCGGTATCTGGAATTACTGCTCAGCGGGTGAGGCGGATGAGGAGGTGAAACTCGCTCGAGAGTCTGGCAGGTTTCATGACCGGGTATGAATTTCCAACAAGCCCTCCCGGCTCTTCCGATATAATCTCTACCGTTAAGCTATGAAACAAACGCTATGAAATCATGTCCGTAACGAAACGATTATTATGTCGCTCGCTGAAATGTTCGCTGGATAACGAAAACTCAGTTTTACCCTTGATCCTGTATCAGCTGAATTCGATGAATCCATCAACAGTATCAGTCAATTTCGGTCGTGACGTTGTCGTGGGTGTAAGTATCTACCTCGATTGATTAAGTGATTTCTCAACCTCTAGTTGTTATACGTTTCAAGGCTGTTTGCAAAGATCAGCGAAAGAGAGGTTGCGCGGTCAGGTGTCTCGAACACCCTAGGCCTGCACTGTCAGTTGTCGCCGGGCTCGTAGCGGAAGTTTTTGAGGATTTCCAGTGGTTTGAAGAAAAGGCCGACAATTGGAAGAACTCCGGGTGGATCAACTACATTCTCGCCACGGTCTCCTCCGGGCGAAATCATTGGCTGAGTTTCTCGAGGAAGCTTTGGAAGCCGGACAGAAAGTATGCTAGTCTGCGAGTCCCAGAGTATGTTTCCGAAATGGTGGCTTGACTCGCTGAGTTTTGGGGGCTCGTTGGTGCTCAATTTGTTCCGAATCAATCCAACGCTTCAAGTGTGGATATGCACCGTCCTTAGAGTATTCTGGAGTTGCTTTTTGCACGGCGTTTTTCGTCGACAGCTAACTTTTTCCAAACATCGAGACCCGAGTCAGCTTGAGGGCGAAGCAAGCGCTGCGTTAACTGAGACAGAACAGTTTGTAGTGTTTGTCCTTCGAAAGCAGGTGTCCTCCATGAAGTAGGACCCATGATGGAGAGCGGCTGAGCTATTGTAATAGAAATCAGGGTCTCCAAGGAACACGGAATGGAATCTCGCGTCTCTTTGGCCGCTTCCACCATAAGGTATCCTTTGGGCTCCCCTGCAAAGAATTTGAAGTACCATTTGTTATGTTGCCTGTGAGTAGTCTTCAGGTCAGGAGTCGGGAGACAGGAGATCACAATGAAACACGCTCCACGGAGCAGCACACCCTGGCCTCCATGGGCTCTATTAGATCGCCGCACCCTGGCTGGGTTCGATAGATGGTCGGACGGTCGAGTGAATGATTGTAGACTCAAGTGGTTTTTTCTTCTTTGAGAGGAGTATTTTGATGGATTTATCGCGGGACCGTCAACTTGTCGACCGACTTTGTGAGCAGAAGGAACTCGATGGATGGTTTAATAGTATGATAAACAATTGTTATCTATTGAGAAGTAAGTTTGAAAAAAGGCTGACTGAGATCCGGTCTGGTGTTAAAAAGCACTGAAGGCTATCCCACCGAAACAAACAAGTGCCGAAACGTCCACCATTCTTTGATACTGTGACTCCAGAATATATACTTAACTCCGGGAAATGTTCCGGGAATAATCCAACCATCCTCCTCTGTTTATTTCCCAATACAAACTAAAACTTTGCGTTGCAAAATTTGTCAATTAGTGGTTTGAGATCACGTTCTAGCTCAAGTATAAGTCGGCGCGGCATTCAGATTATGTGATATTTATCGCGATCTTTTAATCTCATTGATTTCTTGAGTTCTGAGGAAGAAATGAGTCTGATCGGCTGACTATGCGGGAATCTTTTCACTTGAGTGCATTCAAATCCACATTCGTTTCCAATCACGAGAAAGAGAGAAATGATATCGGCCGGTCCGTTATGTCTCACCTTGTTCCACGGCTCCGAGGAACTTGACGATGCAACAAACTGAGCGTCGAGCTGAGAAGTATCTCAACCTGGAATTTATCTGTCACTTGTCATAGAGGGGGGCAACTCCTCAAGCCCCCAGCGACCGGAGCAGAGACCCAATTTTATGGAAATGAAGTTGTCGAGCTGTCATTTTAGATAAAAGGAATGGTTCTCGTAGGCTTAATGGGTCGCCATCATCTTTGGTTAATCAAACTTCAATGTCGGCATGCTTGAACTTTTCTAGCGAGCGGTCTCGATCGATACTTCCTCGATACCGCTCGTGAGGCGATGTACCTCGATTGAACCAAGAAGAAGATTTCGGAACAACTCCGCTTCGCATTTATTCACGCTTTAAACTCACATCAGCCTTGACCATGAACTTCACTCCCGCTCCTTGTCATACCTTGGACCGATCCCGGAACAACTGATGATCTCCGTGCCGTCCTCTTCTAGATGTATGCGACTTCGCTTAAGGTGGTCATCACGCCACATAAATTTTTCGGAACACTTTGCAAGGCTGGCCACGTCGGAGCTCGATTATCCTGGTCACAAGGGATTCAGGCTTTTGAACAGGCTCACCCTATCCGGGGCTCCACCCGGACACACGATTACTCGAGTCGGAGTCTGACGGATCATTTCGGAATCAAGTATTTCCTGACCCTCATCGACGTGTAGATTGGATACCGATATTCTATTGACTCGGTAATCACTATCGACAGCGCCAACTACATGGACAACGACTTTTTGCTCGCCGATGGATCAGAGATGATCTCTCCACAGGTCTCATAGTGAACCCATAGTGAATATACCCTCTTGAACTGGTTTTCTGATGTTTTACCTCGGAGAAATCGACTCTGGGGAGTTCGACAACCTTTTTGACTTGCGATTCTGTGACTCCCGGTAAAGGTTCCTTGTCGAGAGCCGGGGTCGCAAACTCATTTAAATCACTTGAGAACGATGAGCAAAAGTCTTAGAAGGAAATAAGACACACCGAGGATCCCTGACAGGTTTCGGCGGAGGGTTTCCGATCCCGAGCTGGTGCCTCCGTGTAGGAAAGGTTCGAACTGTCGCCGGTTTTCCCCACAAGACGGGTTTTTCCTGCAGCAGTACGTACACGTCTCTCGGCTGAGACCGAAACCCTTCTCGTTACAGCTGGGAGCGCAAGAGTCCGCGCACTTTCGTGAAAATTGCACCAACACTCCGTTGAGCCTCGCGACTTCGACCTGGAGATAGAAGGCGAAGTTTAACAGAGAACCTCTTGTGACTGTGAACTTCTCGCAACTCTTCAAGTCCCGAAGGGAATGCATCTGAAATCGCATGAGGCGCTCTTCCGTCACGGCCATGGTCGGCTTTCCAAGCGGCGACGTAATCGTGCGTCTGTCGGACGTAAATTGAACGATTCTCTTGTTCAATATGGACAGGCAGGTCATCGCGCGGCAGGCGTCACCTTGACCGCGGGGGATCACTTCAATTGCCGAAAGCCCCATTGATACCAATCGTAGCATTTTTAATTCGACGTGGAATTAGAGAGCAGAGTTCGGCCGATCCGACGAACCCGACTGAATCTCATCCCAGTGTTTCAAAGCGAGAGTCAGGCGACACTGATCAGGAGCCCGTTGGTCACACTTCAGACCGCAGGTCGGATGAGGTAAGTATGAACGATCGGCTTTCACCGGTTGGAATAGGAGCCGTAACGAGAAATTGAATGGCGGAATGAATAATTCAAGCGCGAACATCTGTCCACCGCGGCCACTTTTAAGCGTATTCGATCCGTTTCGACTCCAAAATCCAAAATTTAACAAATACCTTGCACCAATTTGAGTTCGTACTGCAGCTGGCGGTGTCCTTGTTCCCGATACCGACTAAGCAACTGTTATTGGAATCATATTTGTCCGAGGAGAAGTCCACATCACAGGTGAAGCACTGCACTCGAGCTCCCCCGAAGCTTCGCTCGTTGTCCTCTGGAAGCCGTCAAATGGATTTTGAACTCACAATCCTTTCTCCGAACGTTATTTTGTCTCCCGAACTGGAGGATCTTTCTTCCTGTTCGAATCGGAATGCGTTCGCAGCATGAGCGCAAACTTAATACATCTTGAATTCCCTCAACTACATTCCCATGATTCTAGCTTCTAGAACTGCTCCTTCTAATCAAGTCCACGTTCCGATTCCGAAGTCGGCCAAACAGTTTCTCAGATGGCGAAAAACCAGATGCTGAAAAGGGAGCATTTTGCCTCCGACAGAAAATTCTTGATCTCATTGATGTTTTCACCGAAGTCAGATGGACGTTCTCCGACGTTCAACCACGCTGGCTCCGAAAATCAAGCTGGGAATGCGACTGAAAAAGTTATCGAACGCCGAGGATTCCGTACCTCAAAGCAATCAAACTGATTGGAACATTTTGGGAGAAGTTTTGACTTCAGCGGACTCGATGCGGGAGAACCGTAGTTCATTTCTAGAAAGAACTGACCGTATTTGAATATGAAAATCAATCTCATCGATCTGGGAATCCATTTTCCTCGAACGGGGAGGAGGATAAGCTGCTCTCAAACGATCTCGAAAAAAAATCAATCAATTTCTTCTATTTTACTACAAACTTACGCGCAGCGGACCGGAGAACCAGGCAGCACAGGAACAATAATGGACACCAATCGGATGGGGACCTCATCGTAGCTCTGTGCTAACTGCTGCTGTCCATCCTGGATTCCGCCGCGCCGCAGACATGAAATCCGCTCAAAAAGGGTGGCACGGCTCTTGAATTGTGGGAAGCTGCTGCAACCTTTGAATTTTGGATCAGCACCCGACGGATATGCGTTGTTCCGAAACTGGGCTCGAGCTCTGCGTTTTTACTTTCATGAAAAGCTCTGGACGCCGAGTTCATTGCTTTCGGGAAACTACTTCTTTTCAAGTGTGGTAGAGGTGGCAAGATGAGAATCGATGATAATTGAATCAATACGCATGACGGAAATTCTCAATGCTTCGATTGAGAAGTCCGGTGAATGGAGGCGAGCTTGTCAACCGAGTGAAAATTAAAGATCAACTCATGAAACTCTTTCTTCCTTCCCATCAAGGAACGGGTTTCCTCTTCATGAGGAAATGAATCACTCCAGGTATTCTCGAGCTGTGACGAATGAAAAGTTACAATAAACAGGAAGGATATCACAAATGCCTTTTCCCGCGGGCTTCATTGATCTCAAAGTGCAACAGTTAGCTGTGAAAGGTTTTGGTTGTAAGGGTGAAATAATGAGTCTGTGGTCAATGGAGACGAAGACCTTCAAAGTTCGCGCCTTAATATTCTGCTCACACGCCGACGAATGCATGAGGACACCCTCAATGTCTGGATCCCCAGAGGCAGGTCTGCTGCGCTGATTGTCTCTGCGATTAACGACGGGAGTCCTGCTAAATTATGTACGAACCTCCTTCCTGCGACTCAGTCGTACAATCCTGCCACGATTTCTGTGTCCGACCATGATCCATGTTGTTGCCTGTATTGTTCAAAAAACTTGTCCGCGTAGAACTTCGAGAGCCTTCGAAGGTCTAGGAGAGAAGTCGTCGAAGGACTCGACAGAAAGAATTTGGCCCAAACCCATCGCATTCGGCTTCAATTCCTGCAGAATACCTCGCGGGGTCAGCGGAGTGAACTCGGAAGCATCGAAGAAACATTGTCAAATCGACTTAAACTGTTCCCCTAGTATTCTCTTTCCCCCTTGGGTCCTGCCAAAGCATGTTCCCCTATCAGGTCGT
Source organism: Neoseiulus cucumeris (assembly GCA_021527715.1). NCBI lineage: Eukaryota > Metazoa > Arthropoda > Arachnida > Mesostigmata > Phytoseiidae > Neoseiulus > Neoseiulus cucumeris. The sequence continues at coordinate 1,490,713 of JAJSRV010000050.1, read as the reverse complement.
ATTTCGGAATGCAGGAACAAACCTGAACGGATGAGGAAGACCAGAAGAGAACCGTCCCCGTTGCAGCGTTTCTCGGAGACAAAACTCGAAACACTTAAAAACACTTCAAGAGCGGCGAGAGTGTGTGCTAGCTTTGATTTTTTTGTCACCGCTCCTTATCCATCGGCGTCAACACTGAAGTAATTACTTCTACTCATCGTTCCGAAATCCTCAGGGCAAACAACTCACACATTCACCATCTTTCCCACTTGTCGATCGCTCGCCACCTAGGTCGGGTGCAGCCGAAGCTCTCGATGCTTGATTTCCATTCATCTCGCGAGCTTTTTTCTCTTTCCGTGATTGCGAGTATTTGCCTAGTTTTTAGTCAAATGCTCGTCAAACACTCAGGCGCGCTCGTCTAAAAGCCTTTCCTTCTATTTCTATGATTCGCCAAGAGGAAGTCGCGCTCGGGCGACAGCAGACTGCGGAAGTATTTTCATAAGATCGGGGAAGTTTGCTCCCAGGAATAAGATTCTCTTCTTTGTATCCGACGTGGAATCATTCCGGAATTCACATACGTCCGCTCTCAATCAAGTACTGGAGGTTTTTTGAACGAATTTTCGTTTCAGGCATGCGCGACTCTGAATCGCACATCTCGCGTGGGAGGATGCCCGCCAATCTCGAGTAGACGTCAGAAATATTTGCCGCCACACCATCGAGCGTTGGACACAGTGGATCTTGGATATTCTTTGAGCGAGAATTAGAACCCTTAATACGACTCTGATTTGCGTCCTCCTGTGACATTATACATCTGATATCTATATCAATCATCATTATTCATATAGAAGTTCCCACGAGCGTGACGCGTTTCACCCCAGAAGGTTGGCGGAGTTGATTGGTTGGTGATGACTCCTCTCTCGACCATGCTGACCGATGCTGAATATCGAAAGGGAACGTGCCGGTGCTGATTTGCGGCTGACAACAGTTCTAAGGAAATCTCATCAGCAGGATGCAACTGCTTCTTCACCTTGTCATCCTTCCACCTTCCAGTTGCCCACCCTTCAAACGAAAAGTTCTTCATTCCGCATTTTTGATCCATGATTCCATGAATTGATGGATAACGATGAATGAGTGATGCCTGGCGTACCGATTCCAATGAGTGTGTAGAAGACGCTACAAGGGTTCTGATTTCTTCTCGTGACCCATCTAAATAAATTGGAGCTAACAGATCGCAACTCCTGTTTTCGATTTTCCGAGTAACTCGCTGATGAACTGTCAAAAAGAATCGGCTGGAGCTGTGCTGTCGATATTCGATGTACAAGGTAGGGCCAAATCTCGAACTCTTCAACACGAACTCTTCCAAGCCAGTTTCGACGGTTTTCAGGAACCTAGAGCACGCGCAGCATGGGAGTCCAATGATACATACAACCGTTCCGATCTCGGAGCTACTCCTTCGTTCCATTCGAAACCAATCTTAGCAATTTTTGTCGTTTCGGATAATTGGAGGGAAGAATCGCATCTCGCACCTCGATCCACGCTATCCGATCTGATGTCAAGGCAGCTAGCTCACATCACGTTCGAAATGAAGCTTTTCCGGAAAAGATTTTTAAACTCGTGGTCAGAGATCCCGGATATCGCGACAGAAGATTCTGAGTTAATCTTAGATTCAGGGAGAATTGAGCAAAACGGGCGAAAGAAAGCGCGGAAACTTGAAGTTATCGGCTCGGCAGAGAGGGCACAGCGAAAAGCAGAGAGGAACGAATGTCAACAGGCGAATAGTTTCGCCAAATCCAAGCTAGGTGACTCTGGCCGCGTGCTCATTGTCAGTAATTTTTCCCGGCCTTCCTCTGCCAGAAATGTCAAGTCGAGTGAGAGAGAACCGCAGTGCTCTGGTTCCGGGCCTTTCTGTTATCAGAAATGTTTCGTAAAGTTGGAGTGATCTCAACTGCTGATATGGATCTTGGCGAAACAACAGGCCTGCCAGCAAACCTGTTCAAGTTCATCCGCCACTCTCTTCTCTATCTTCATCACCAGCTCCAAGAGGATCTTATCAGCTCAAACAGATTGACGGCTTGATTCGTAACAACCGAAAGGACGAAAGTGTCGAGAATGAAAACATAGGAACCCTGTCAACATACTTCAAGTCTTTACTAAAATCTTCGTCATCATGAAAAACGGGGAAGCCCGAGCTTCTTCGGCGGAGGAAACGCCAACAAAGAAGCTGCGAGCGAGAAGCTTTGGTATACAAGAACTAGATTCACCTAGCACAATCTATGAAATCCCAGTCAGAGGATGACAAATCTAAGAAACTAAGAATTATGCAAACAACTGATGGGATGGAATCTCCACTCCCCAGACGAAATCGCTCACGGTGGGCTTCCACATCGCCTTTTCAGTTGATACTGCTGTCACTCGCAACTACACTATCTAAAACTTACAAACGAGGAGGTTTCAGCTCAAGGATAAGTTCTTAGCGACCCAATTATGCAGGTCGGAAACATGATTTCTCTGTATACCTTGGTGGTCAACCTTGTGGGAAACTTTAAAATTGTAAGGTTGAAATCCTGCAAACGATGTGTCATATATTCGAGGAATGTCCGTTGACGTGAACGCGATCGGTGCGCGCGAGGTCGAAGTCACGGTGGTGCTCATCAAGCTAACAGCCTCCACAATATGCTCAAGCAGTTTTTCCCGGTGCTTTATCCGTTCCAGTTCGCACTTATATTTCGTGAGGCTAACTTCAATTTTCCAGACTTCCCACGTTTGGGTGATGGGAATGGTCATGAACTTCGATTTCTCAAAGAACTCCAACTTTATAGATCCACGTTCCATGTCACTGGGCTGGAGTTCAGTGATGAAAAGATTTATGCTTTGCGTCACAAGTCTCTCGAGCTCGACGGACCTCACTCGGACATGGTGGAACTGACTCAGTTTGCCCGAAACGTTGTCGAAGTCGACCATTTTCGTTCGCTCTGAGCGCAAAGTGGTCTCGCAAAGGCCGACAGGCGATGATCGGTAGAACAGAATCGTGTGGAGCAACCCGTTGAGGACCTCGTGGACTTCTTTCAGCTGCAGCTTGAGTTTGATGGTGTAGGTCCTTGCGTTCATCGCTGATGTCAAACGGTGCGATCTCCAGCTTTTTGAAATCACAGCACAAACTTGTTAATGGAACGACCGAAGCGCACAACGCACGATGTTCAGCACGTCTGAGAGTGGTCTTTGTGGCCAAACCGCTGTTCTTGCGGAGTATCCTCACCCTCAAAATAATTTCGTCTTTCTCGAGATCTCCATATTGATATTTTGGCGATTTCAGAATCGGAGTTTTGAATGCTTCGATTGCTTCCTAATCATTGAAGAAACACCCGCGAGATCTATCGTTGGGATTCGCGGCGTTGTAGACGGCCAACTCTCTCCGAAATCATCACCGTCTATCGCTGTTAACTCTCTTGAAATGTAAATCGTGGTCCGCCCCATACAAGACCGTCGACCACCAAAATCAGCCGGCATTGTAGATTCTGAGGATTGTGATTGAACGAGCGAAACAAATGTGTGCGTGAGAGCGCCTCAGTGAACGAAACCATTATCTAGCCGGTTCTCGTGAAACATCGGAGCAGCACCGCACTGCCCCGACCCTTGGGATGAGTGTAATGATTTCAACCCTTCTGAGCATCGAGTCCACGAAGCTAGGTTCTGAAGAAGACTGCATTGTTATCGCCTTGAAGTGCAGCTGCAGAATCGATCGGATGATTGACTGGACTGAGTTGATGTGTGGCAATCATAAGCGTTCCATGAACAATTTCATTTGAGCTCATCTACTGGAGCACAATGAGATCTCGGGGTTCTTTTCACAAGAAGACGCTCGCAAGATTCCTTTCTCAGCCGCAATTTCCTTAGCCCGAGGTCAAGATTGTTGCGACGCCGTAGAAAATTCGAGCAAATGACGGAAGAATGTCACGATTATATTCCTGATTGCTGTTGAGAAACGTTTTAACATTTATGTCGATACGACAATGAGCGTACATGTCCGTTTCATCGATTCATTTCCGGGCAGTCTCCATCGAAGCCTTTGAGTGCGGAATTTCGGTTCGATAGGATTGTTTTCCTTGAAGTTTCGGTGTCGTGGTATTGTGACATGGATCACAATGACAATTTCCAGATGGATGATGATTCCCGAGAAAGAGATCCCGGTATTTACGAAGTGTGAGGATTCCAGAAACTTCCATAAAGAACCGTGGAGAGAAAGCGGACGGACTTTGATCACACATTGAACTTGCACGTTTCGGTTTGTCCGCGTCAGACGTCACGAGTTGCATGAGGATTCACTGCATGATTCGACGAATGGAGATCGAGTCGACCGTTGTCGATGTCATTTAGGAAGGTTCCAAGAAGTATCGATTCAAACGGCAGACTCGAAACTCCGGAGTGCTCGCAGAACTTCCGGTACAGTCGTTTCTGTCCCGAGAGGCTCGTTCATGCCGATTGAATATCCCGGATTTCTAGGTCCTGTGCTCCAGTTGAGCTCACCCCTACTTGGTGCCAACCTTGGAGGCGTTGAGGGAGGACCAGCGACCTCCGGCTTCAACCCTGTTGCTGGGATTTCGATCGAGACTCATGCGGTGAGCAGAGGCTGAACGCCCGGAAAGCAAAGAAAAAGGAGATAAAGACGGACATTCCTGTCGGAATCGAATCTGACTTTATGGAGTTCCTCTCTCCTCATCCGGGTCACGATAGCAACGAATCTTTGGCCAGTTTGACAACCGTTTTAACCTCTGGAAGTGGATTGGAACGGACATCGAAAAAGGAAAAACCAAACACACTTTTCGAATACACTTACTGAGAATAGAGAATCAGCTCTCGTGGTCGTGCTGTGGCGCTCGGTGATGCAATCGATAGCATTCACGCCGCGAGCCGGCATTATCCTTTCACCATCTTTTCACGGAAATATATTTCTTGTTTCCAAGCAGCTGATCATTGGCATTCGATTAGGGATAATCGGAGTCCATAATCTTAGAATCTGGAGTTTATTCTCGAACATGAATCTAACCGCCAGTTGGGTTTCGTAGCGGAAGTGGTGAAAATACCACAATATTTTGATCGTTAGGTACGAGGCGCGTGAAAATGAGCCTGAACTTTCAACTGGTTTTACGATTGGACGGAAAGAAATAGTTGTCATTGTCAGGAAACCGTGGAGCATCGTCTGTGCTTCTCAATCCATTGAGGGATTCGAATGATCTCAACCTCTTTCAAGCTTACACCCCACCAAGCGATGACTTGCCGATGGTGGGATCTCTACTGCTTTGAAGCGCACCGTCCATATGTGGCTAAGCCCCGACATGTTGCAGTCGGATTCCATGCACAAAAACCACTCGCGAGATCCAAAGAATGTTTCGTGGAGCTCGAGAAGATTTGGGAAGACCTCTGCCGAAGATGCGCCACGAAGATGGCCCATGTGGAACCTTGGCCTTCTCAACCTTTGCAGATATGGCACGTTTGGTGCTGTGAGCAGGAGTACCATACATGGTGCGGCACTCTAGAATGCGGATTCAATCATCGCGGTTTTTCCGAGAATGGTATCCATGTGTGGGACAGGATATCGTTCTCGACTCATCGTGGTTTTTAGTTTCACCCTCAACGGAGAGTCTATTCTATTCCCTCGGAATGCTCGTGCTCTGTATCGTCACTCCCTCCAAATGACGATATGCTTCTCCTAGATAGGAAGTCAGTTTCCTATGAAGTTCGTGGTGAAGAATATCTGAGGATGGTTGTTGGACCGGATCAATTTCAAATATTTGTGGCGGATGTTGAGCATCTGATCCTTGAGGCGTCCCCCTCTCTGAACTTCGATGGAATTCTAAATGAAGCTCTTGTTTCCTCTCTCTCAATGGCTGCTCATTCGGAGCTATCGGATCGCTTTAAAAGAGCTGAAGAGTTTCCGCGATTCATGCAGATCCGGTCAGACCTCATTCGGAGGTGTTCGAACGAGTCACTGTGTTAACTCTTCAGGAGGCGAATTCCGTTTGTGAGCGTCCACTTGTCACTTTGAGCCAGAGAACGGGTTTCACTCGCTTTTTTCAGACAGTGACATTACTCGCAGCTTCCATCTTAGACAATGGGCAGACTGCCACCTCGCTTCCAACTGAACGAAACTTTGGCGGATTAGTTCGCTGAATCTGACGAGCGACTCGCCCCTCAATTGGCTTTCCTTCTGTTCGCCGAGGAATGCTTACAAGATTCACAACGGAGGCAGAAGACCACGACCTGCAGTTTGGAGAGCTGTAGGTTCATGAAAATTGTGTACGCGCACTCACGTGGATGCCGTGCGGGCACCCGTTGCCGGTTTCCTTTTTGCGTTTCGTCCAAGAAGCTACTCGCTCATTGGAAACATTGCGGAAGCGACAACTGTGCGGGTTGTGGCGACGTGAAACGGATTGTTCCAATGATTCGAGAACTCTCGATGTCTCCCCTGCGAATGAATCGGAAATCTTCGTTCCAAGTACGAGTCCACCCAGAGCGGGGTGCAGTGTCTCATCTTCTGACCTCCACGAGCTTGGATCATCAGGTTTCGAATCTGATAGCAAATCTTCGAGGAACGTCGTTAACTTCGGAGTTTTCTTGAGAGTCTTACATCTGGGACTCGTTCTGGACGCAATCGGAGCAGGAGCCGATTGTTTCGATTTTGATGATGAGCAACTGTTTGAGAGACCGGGCGCTGGATTTCTGTGATAAATACTTTTCCGTGATCGAATAAATAGGTTTTAATACAATCGCTTGTCGTTACTCAAACCTTCTTGCGATCCAACTCGATCAAGCTACAAGAGAAAAGCTTAAGTCGTCATTCAACTATCTTGAGGTCTTCAAGTCCTCAGTGACGCTGCGAGGGAAAGATTCCTTTTTGGCATAACGCAGCGTCGGTCGGGGGCTCGCAGCTTCAGTCCATGAAAGATTAGACCTTCGAGCCCGATGCCATGCCATCTTGTAATCGCCAAGCACATGTAGAGAATGGCTCTAAAGGCTGTCCCGTGCGCACGACTCGCCCGCATTGCAAACGTTGCAGAATCCTTGACGTCCACAACAATCGCCTCCACAACACGAACCGCATTGAGAAGTTCGAAAGGTGACTTGATCTTAGTTCTGGCCGCCAACGTCTCATTCAATCAGGTCGGATTCGTTCTCGAGCAGTCGAACGTCGAATTGAAGCTGAGATTAACGCACAGGGCCTTGCATTGTCCTTCGATTCCACGGGAATTCCCGAGAATCCAGATGACTTCGACGGAGAAGAAGCTCTAAGACATAGATTCTACTTCGAGAATCGTTCATTCGCTACGATTCCCGAGGTTTCGGGCACCAAATCACCGCACGGAGATTCGAGAGCGGTCGATAAAGATCTCGATTTTCGGATCGTACCGCAACAGGAACCGGAATTCTAAAAGATAAGGTATAGTTGGCGCTTCCAGAGATTCCTCGGCAGCTAATCAGTAACATTTTGAGTTTGTTGGAGTGTTCCGACTTATTTTCTGTGGCGGACAAGAAGCATTTATCGGATGATCAGGTTCACAATGATGCCTCCATGATGTGAATCATCGCGATTCTCCACAGGTGATATTTTCCATCTCGCTGTCGAATCATGAGTCATCCTGCGACACCCTGGCGCACGAATCCTGGAAAAACTGCATCGATCGTCGATCAATTTGAGCTCCTGATACACGCCCAGAGCTGCCGTATAGGAGACGCCAGTTCTGAAGAAACATGCGCAGAACCCCGGTGCTCAAACCTCAAGAAGATCCTCTATCATGGGTTGTTATGTGATCGAGGTGAGTGCTGCAGTGTTGAAGGATGCTTCCGCCTGCGAAAAATGGACAAGCATCTCAGGAGGTGCGTTGCCGAGGACTGTGCTCCTTGTGCCGCTCTGAGGACCCGCGAAGAGCAGAATGCGCAGACCGAAAACACGCCACCGCCCAAGGTCGACGCTGTCACCGAGAAACGAAGACTTCAAATAAGGCTTCTGGAGTTCGTTCTGCACATGAACACATGTCAATCTCTGCTGCCTCGTATGGGTAACTGTGGCTTGGAGAATTGTGAAGACTTGGAGGATGCTCTCTTGCATAAGCCCATTTGTGATATGCTTTCTTCCTGTCCATACCCCGGTTGTATTGCAACATGCTACGTGCTCAGCCATTGGAATCTGTGCGCGGCTCAAACTTGCTTGATTTGCGATCCTTTCAAGCAGAACGCAGGCCCGGGCGTCCAGTTCCGTACGCCCCCGTGTGCCAAACCGAGGAGCAGATTCTTCATTGCACAACACGTTGAGCAATTATTCCACGCTCTCAGCTGCATAGAGCGGGATCAGGATCTATCCCAAGAAATACACAACTGCCCGAGGCCGAACTGTGAATTGATGAAAGGTCTCCTCCAGCATTTGCCCGACTGCAACGATGAAAACTGCCCGAAAGCGCAATGCTTGTCGTCGAAGCAGATTCTCAAACATTGGACGACATGCTCGTTCCCCGATTGCCCGAGCTGTGTCGACGAACTGGGGAATCGACAAAAGTCTAAAACATCTCTCTCGGCGGCCAGCGCTTCCGTACAAACCCTCGCCGTGCCCGAGCTCCCCGATCTGTACCCCCCGACAATCGTGCCGCAACCTCTGGCGTACTCTCCAGACAGGCTGCCAATGACGCAGAAAATGTTGGTCGTTTTGCTACATTCGCTTAAATGCGCCACTAGATCCAGGCTTGGAGCGTCTGGTTTGGTAATTGATCCCTGCAGTTTCAAACACTGTGAGGATATGCTGAAAGTATATCATCACATTTTGGCGTGTGAGAACTATGAACTCTGTGATGCGTGTAATCATTGTGTTTTGGCCAGAAAAATTCTCCATCACTGGAAGTCGTGCACTGACAACGGATGCGAGTTGTGCTTCCCGCTAGCAACAGGGACCCGAGCTGAAGAAATTTACCACGTCATGATGCAAGATCAGGTCGAAGGTCTGGCGCCCCCTCAGTGGATGCTCGACGGGGAAGCCGACGGAGCTCCGGGAGGCAATGCCCCAGCGCCGTGAGGGTGACACCGAATGCGAAAAATTTTCAGAAATCGACCGAAATCATGAATACTAAATAATACGGAGCCTGATACGTGAAGTCTCATTTCGTATGATGAAAGGTGTCGATCCTGTTCTGCATATGAGGTTCCTGAGTTCCACAGGAAGTTCTGTATATATTTCGATTTTGTTATTATACCTTTTCGACTCGTCAAACGAGTACGGCTTGCAACCAGGATAGCTTGAAACCGGTTCGTGATCTACCATTTTCAACCATCACTGATTTTGTCGATACCAGAAAAAAGTTATCGATCTTCAGGCTCATCTGCGCTTGTTCCAGTTTTCATCGAATTTCTTATCATTTTGTGAATGATTAGCTCAGAGTCGCGAATGAGTTATGGATTAGATAATAAATGTTTGCTTGTGATTGTGAATGTTCTACGCTCTGAATCTTCATTCCGCCGATACGAGTTTTCAGCCGATGTGGAAGACCCGACTCGAAGCGCACGGTTGCATTTTCCATAATTTGTCCGCTTTCGTCGCCAGCGTGTCTGCGATTTTAAAGTGATGACCCCGGTCGTGAGCCTTATCCCTCGAGGTGTAATCACGCTCTTCCCGAATCGATTGGCGCTCCTCCCCCGCATTAGGTCAAGTCAGTCAGGAACGCGGAGTATGGAATCGTTCGGCGCAAACTTATGTAGCACATAGAGAGAACTCCGAAATTTAGTGGAGATACCGTATTTTCTCTAATAGACGGGCTGTCCGTTTATTTTTTCAACCCTCCGAGACCTGTCCTTCGAAAGCAGACTGCCCGCTCATTAGAGGCGGCCTGTTTATTTTTTCGGAACTCCCCGAACCCGCCCATCATCGATCAGACTCTCCGTCAATTGGAGCTTTTGCGTATTTTCGCTCACAGCAAATGTCTTCAACGGGTAATTTTTATCGTCCCGTCCAATTTCCATCGTCCGTTCATGATGATTTCAATTCCAATTCATATATTGCCCGACGTTGCCGGGGGACTGCCCGTCTATTAGAGACTGCCCGTTTATTTTTTTAAGTTTCCCGAACATGCCCGTCCATTGGAGACTGTCTGTCTATTAGAGAAAATACGGTATCCTAAATCACGGTTGGTAAACGACTTCGGATACCACATTCGGGAGAGTTCGGATCGTCGATTTCAACTCTAACTGGGCTCCTGTGCTCTCATCGCTTGGCTGTATGTGGACTCGAGATCCATCTAACTCTGTACTCTCAATTCTTCAAGCATTCTGAAACCTCAAATCGGAGGAGGATATGTCAATGGCCCAAAAATCCGGATGCCAAGTCGCGTCGATGTGTCAGAGACCCGTGTTCAGAGATTGTCTGGTTTGTGGCGAAAATATGATCTGGAATCTTGCAGCTAAAGCTGACATTGACAACAGGAACCGCTTCCAGCTTGTGACAGTCACTGAAACTTCTCTCGGAGAACCTCTGCACCGCGCGGATCGGGCCACTGCTCCTCTACATAGATAGTCATCATATCAGCTGGGAACACGGTGCAGCTGATCCGTCAAAGCTCGTCTCTGAAGTACTCGCGGGGAAACATATGAAACATCGAAAACAGCGATCTGAACCATAACTTCAACTGTCGTGCATCTCCCCCCTATCAAGGCTCAATAGCCGAGAAACAAATCTCAGCTCCCATTACGTCGACCCTAAATACATAAAATCTGGCGATTTCCCTTCTGGGGAGCGAAGTCGACGAATTGAATTTTCGCGCTACTGAAACCTATCAACAAAGAAACTTTGAAGTTGGGATCGAGTGCCGTCAGCTTGCAAAGCAACACAAAAGCTCACGGAGAGCGAGAGCGATTTCCCCGGGATGAAGTGTTTTCGAAATTCGATTGCGGTCCCCGCTTGACAGCAGCATTCCGTGCGATCAGCTACGCCAAGAGCCGCCGAATAACATCGAAGAAAGCCGTCTACTTTGGGAGAGGGTTGTGTTCATGGGACCGTTCGCTGCTACGGCTGGCTGCTCCTGATCGTCGACGACGAGTCAACTCAACCAACCGACAGACAGACCAGCCAGCCAGCCAACCAACCAGCCGAGCAAGCAACCAAGCAGCCCGTGAGCCAACAGCTAGCCCTCCTCCCTCAAGCTGCTATCCCGAGCTGAGTGTTTTAGTTCTCAGTGGTTTGATCTAAGGGAAAAAGCGTCGCTTTGAGTCAGTTTTACTGTGGTTAGGCTTTTCGGAAAGAACAGCTTCGTGCAGGAAGCTCAGCCAACTTGTGAAACTGAAGAAAGCAACTAAACGAAACAGGAGATTCTGTTGGACGTAAGTAATCAGCCGTTCCGCGACTCCTCTATCTCAATCAGCAGGGATCAGCTCTCCCATGCGATTCTTCAATATGGGGTGGAATTTGTTGTTGTCTGAGTTGATTTAGCCTTTCCGGCTGTAAAAGGCAGCCGGGAGAGAGTGGTATGCCCAGTGCGATCATCTGTGCTCTCTGATATTTTCCGGAGCTGGCTCCCGATCAACACCAGTTAACCAGTGCTCGAAATTTGGTATCGACTCCTGAATTGCTTCTTCTTCGATGCACTTCGGCCGTGTCGATCGAAAGAGCAGGAACATTAGCTCTGCTAACCTGGTTTGCTTGATTGATAACGCTTAATAATGTCATACGTTTCTGTCTCACACTGTGTGAGCCCCACGTATGATGTCGACCCGAGTAAACAATCGTGTTGTCGACGACGGTTAACGATACTCAGACTCTTCCGTGATATTTTATCAACCTTTATCATGCTTTTCGCAGTGAATGTTTATTCATTTGGAGCGTGGCTATTTCACTGCTCACAAAAAGGGGAGTAAATGATGACGATGATTTGTTCTGGTTTCTGGCGATCTGTCGGGCGGCTGCTTTCCGCCTCACAGAACCGCACGGGAAGATTTATGAAAGGCTTGAAGCTCACCGACACCTCTTTCAAATATGAAGAAAAGATTGAACCGGCTTGTGGCCGCTTGATTAATGTTGTAATAGTTCCGAATCTATAAAAGTCGGAGTTTACGACCGGACAGCTTCGTGACACCTTACCGCTGATGTGATTCTTTCCGGCAAGTAGTTTCCTGAGGAATCTTCCGTACAGGATAAGATCTTTCCTCGGTTACACTCTACCGTGAAGTTTTTATAACTTCTCAAACACTTGTTGAACGTTTGGAGGGGAGGGAGAAGGGCTTTCTTCGAAAATTATCTGTTAAGGTGCTCATTCATTAGCACAGAAATGCAGGTGTCTGTCTCATGCGTGTCTTAGACTTATTGGCAAATTCCTCCACCATCCGGGATCCCTCTACAAGGTATCTAATCTCGATCATGGTTATTTCCAGAAACAACTATCCTGACGAACTTCGTGCAAACATAAACCGGGAAAGTGGCAAAGGCATTGGCTCCTGACATCCAGTGTGCGGGGTCGTCGACGGGAAACTGTAACAACAGCACGGGAATGGCGGAGACCACGAGAAAAACGTTCCTGTTTTGTGATTTGTACGATAAGAAGTTCGAATCGGATATTTATTTGGCCCGATTAAAGAAGGCTCCTGGCGAGAGGTTGCACGTCTGTACTGGATGTGGTGCTGCGTTTAATCAAAAATCCCATCTCGCTGCACATCAGCGCACACATTCAGGAGAGAAACCCCACTCGTGTCTCAAGTGCGGGGCTGCATTTACCCTTAAAGCTTCTCTGAGGCGACATGAGATCACCCACAATGGAGAGAAGCCTTATTCTTGCATTGAATGCGGAGCATCGTTCACTCGGGAGTACAATTTAAAACGACACAAGCACACTCACACCGAGAAGAAGTTTTATTTCTGTAACCAATGCGGCGGCGCATTCACCAAAGAATCGGGTTTGAAGAAACATAAACTCACTCACACTGGGACGAAACCCCACGTCTGTCACACGTGCGGAGCGGCGTTCACCGAGAAGGGAACTTTGCGCCGTCACGAAGTGATCCATACCGGGGTGAAGCCTTACGCTTGCCTTCAGTGTGGTCGTGCGTTTACCCAAAAGTCGAGTTTGGAGCAACACAAACTCATCCATACTGGTCAGAAACCCTATATATGTATTGAATGCAATGCCGCGTTTGCTACACGAAAATATCTGAAGCAACATGAACGCATTCATAAAGGCAAGACTTTCCACTTGTAACCAGTGTGGCGTCGCGTTCAATCAAAAACCTAGCTTAGGATAAATGCATACCGATCATCCATCTGTTGAAAGCCCCTCATATGAAAGAACCAATGCTGGATTTTTCCGTCATTAGATGCAGTTACGTAATATAACTCATGTAGTACATTTGCGAATGCTAAGAACAATAAAAAGAGCATATTATTCGCATTGAAGTAGATCGACGAACGAAGATTTCATCTCGGCGAAATCATACGACCCCGGTTTGAGTAAAGCTTGCGAATCCCTTCTGATTGGATATACCATCTGTAAATAGACATCACTCACGAAAATCAAACTGTCATGTCGGAAGAGGAATATAGCGGTTTTTTTAAAATTTACTTGGGAAATAAAATAGCAGTTTTGTACACTCAGCGTTTGGAAATCTCTTTTTTTTTTCACGAACAGAACACCGAGCTCCGCTTCAATCCAGTTTCTGATGTTCCTCGGAGGAATCAGCTCCCCATACGGACAGTTCTTCATTAATACCTCGTTACCATCGGCTCCACCTTCTGCAACGACGACATCGAAGCAATTCTTTTAGTTTCTCCGCCCATCGCTTCAAGCATCTGTCTTCGCCACCTGGATTTTTCCCGGTTTTCAAAACCAGAGGTCCCGTTCGCGGGGCTGTGCAGGAGCTCGATTCTCATGTCACTCCATTAGCAGATGGAAAAACTTTGAAATTCCACCTGAAGCAGTCTCCTTTGGCAAAATGTGAAGTTTCTGGAACGTTATCCCGGATCAGGTCGTTAAGACGTCGCGAAATACCAGTATCCCCACCGAGAGCATCTTACTGCAAGACATCCCAGTGAACTCGGAGTCAGCTTTGAAACTTCGACCTTTTGGACCAGGAAGTCCCCAGATATTCCACAACATTGCTCATACGAGACTTCGGAACTTCCGAACTCGGGGCACGCACCACAATACCACTCAGAGTCTCGCAGCCGATTCGCTATTAGACGGAAATCAGCGTGAAAATGCACATCGCAACTTTCCGTGATAGGAAACACGTTCGATTTTATTGAGAAGAACTACAATATCACAGTTCGTTCACTTTAGCCTAGTCCCTAACGAAACTATTTTCGCGAGTTTGAGGACATCTTACATTTAGTTCATGCAGTGCGTTGAGAATCAGTCCGACGACTTCGACGAAATCAGTCTCGACAAAGATCGGCACGAGTTCGGGCAGAACACGGCTCTACTAAGGTGGCTCGAAAGTTCGAGACACACATTGACCACATGGAAGTGATTTCCAGACGGCTTATCCAGGCGACGCGGAAGGCCGGAACGAAGTCGAGTGTAACTCGACGTGGAGGTACAAATGATGTTAGTACTGCTCATACTCTAAAAAGATACTCTCTCAATAAGTTAGACGGAAAATCCGTATGCGAGCAAAATGTACGTTTGGGATATGGATAGAATAGCTCTGCGATTCAGCGACGGTTTCACGTGCGAAGATTCGACATCCTAAATGAAGCTCCCGATGAAGATGATTGCAAATGGATCCAATGAATGATGGAACTGATATATCATAATTTCTACGTGCATAAACTTGCACATATCTGTAAATCCTCCGATCACGCGTTTGGAGCTCGATGAAGATCGAGGAACAGCGTAGATTGCAGGTTGTGGGTTCTGTGTAGGAGTAGCTCGGAACGAGTGCAGAAAACTTGGGATGGGCGCAAAAAGAAGCGAAAAATCATGATTCTACACTCGCCGAGTTAGATCGCGACTAGTTGTTGGAATTTGGCTTGCTTGAGAAAGATGCAGATGACGCAGTCGACGTTGATGCAATCGATGTAGTGGGAGAAAAGGCGGCGCATAGAAAAGCAGCTCCTCACTTGACAACTTTCCCCAAGGTAACAAGTGGGCAGATGGTTGAAGAGGTACTTGAGGCCTCTGCAGCGCGGGACCAAGCACGGTTCCAGCTGCTCGCCGTTGCTGTTCAGCACATTGTAGAGTTGCTCTCTTCGTTGGCATTTTCGCACATGAACGAATAACCGCAGCAGCCAGAAAGCTTTTCTTCTTTTGTCAGGATCAACACCGTTGAATCCTTCGGGTTGTGCTTCTTCGAAAGGCTCGTCGCCACTCAGTCCTCCTTCGATCGCTTCGGCACTGCCGTCCACATCAAGAACGTCCGGCTGGACACCCATCTCTTGAGGTTTCTTTTCTTTTCTTTTCTTTTCGGCGATGCTGGAATGTGCCACGAAATTGCTCGAGGAATCAGCTGCGTTTCAAACAGCGCACTTGGATCCTGCTGAGGACGGATACAGTCGAACGGGTCGGAAATAAGACGCACTCGAAGAAATCGGTTCAGCCAACTCTCGTCATCGTCATCAGCGGCGTTATTTGAAACCCAGGAATGTGAGAATGTCACGATCGCTTCCGGTTCCTCGAAACTCGACGGGTTTTCCTTTGCAATCCGGATTAGCGAATCTAGAGGGCTGGCCACCGCTCAGAAACTAGTTGACAGTTCTGCAACGAGGCAAAAAATTGAAGTGAGAATTCAGTATCATAAGCGTCGAAACCAGAGGGGAAGTTATCGCTGCCGAGACAATGCTCGAATGAGAGCCAGAGACGCAGAAATTCTCTCTCATCTGAGGAATAAAGTCGTTCTTTTGAACTCTCATTCATGAAACCATTGAACTTCGAGCCCCCCGAGGAAACTCTCAGAAAGGAGTGCGACGGGCACGGGGCAGCAGATTATGTTAACTTACATGAGATCTCTGTGAAAGGCAGCTTGTTCAGAAACGCCACCCAGTGATTGTTAGGACGGTCTGTCAGTGAAGTCCTGGGATGAGTGCCTGCACTTTGGGTCAACGAATTTGAGATCAGCCCCGATTTGCCTACGGACGAGCACGGTCTCTCTTACTCTTTTCTGCTTCAGCATGGGGTTAGGATAGGAGAACTTCCCATGCTTCCACTGGCATCCGTATCAATCAGGGCGAATTCGGAAATGAGTTTGTGCTGGGATGCTCGGGTTCAAGTCCTTGTGGGCACTCCCGGGTGTGAGCCACTTCTCGCCATCGTGTCCAGTGCGGAGTCCTAGATCGGCTCCAAAGTCAAACTATGTGTCGAGCTTCTCGGAGCTTCCATCAAGGCGCATCGGATTCCTGCCTTTTCCGCCGGACCAGGCATCGGATACGCAGGAAAGGAGGAACGGCAGGAACGGTATCTTGACTATACGTTCCAAATGAACGGCAGGAACGGAAAGCAGGAAAGGTCTGGAATGGATTTTAGATGCATGGCCCTCTGAACTTCGATAGCAGACGAGCTCGAAGATCACGATGATGATGATGATGATGATCTTTGCTGAAAATTAGAGTAATGGTTGTGCTTTGTGGAATAATGAGACGGAAAAGTGCCGTTCCTTAGGAACGGAAGGTTAATCCGGCGAGTAAGAGGCAAAAGATCATGAGCACCTCATTCCGCTACGCGTGTGCAACAATTTGGGCCAAAGCCATGGGGTCCTACATCGGATTCCCCACCATTCACGAAGAAACTTGAGAAAACTACCGAAAAACGGACTTTCCTAGTGGATTCCGCCATTTACTCTGCGGATCCTGTGCGGAAAAAATAAAGACTTGCAGAATCGGGGCTTTGCTCACGAGGCAGGGGCTTGTTCGCACCTCAGAAAAGATGGGGATTAATTTTCCGTTCCCCGGTCATGGTTGGAGAATAGTAATACATGCGTGCTGCATGACGAGACCCTCGATAATTTAACGTTCATATTGTCCGTAGAAAGCAAGCAGAGTCTTCAAGCGATGAATATTCTTCACATTCAGGATGGGATTTCTTATAAATTACCGTTCTCATTCATCCGTTCTGTTTTTACTATCTCTCAGTCTGAATCTCTGTCGTCGAGAACAGGAACTCTCACACCTTTAAGAGAGGAACAAGGATTTCTTTCGCGAGAATTTCGCTTGTATACCTTCCGCAAAGTAAGGTAGATGCTTCCATCTGAAATTCCGTTTTCGGTTCCTGAATTTCGCAAGAGATTACAAATCTTGTTCATTCGACAGGAACCCTGACTATCATCTTCCTCTGAACTGCCTTGTTCAAACCTTGTCGTTGGTAAAGAGTCCTGACTTTCTCTTTCCTCGAAACAAGAACGGTCCTCTCCCAGGGCTAGGGGTGCGCGACTAGATTTGATACAATACTCTCGCATAAACTCGTCCCAAGGTTTGTTGTGCGCTAAGAAGTCCTGCAATGTCAGCTTTCGCGAAGCTCGGCCATCGTCTAGTCGCTGCTGTAAGGAAGTGCGTTGACTGTCAGCTTCGCTGAACTGGACTGACATACTCGTAGGACGCAGAGTGTTGAGAACTGCCACCATCTTCTCAGGAAATTGAAGGACACTAGAACAGCTTTCGTCGTCGTGGTCGTCCTCGTCAATCAGTTCCATGAGCAGTCTTGCTCCTTTCACGGCCTTCTGGTGAACATCTCTGAAGCTTGTTAACCTTTGACGCCGCGCCCTTCTCTGAGGCCGAGTGAATCGCTTTGAGAAGGCTTCATAAGACAGGTCCCGGTCATCTCCTTCATGGAGCGAGGAGAGCAAGTGCCGGAAGAATCTTTTCTTCCCGTTCCTTTTTGCATTCAAATACGAAGAGGGTCTACGGGGGGAGCTTCTAAAGGCGGGTTCAACAATTGCGGCCGAGGTGGCTGTGGAGGTGAAAATGCTGCTCAGCCTCAGCTGAATTTGCGGATTACAGAGATTCCTAGCGGATTAGAGATTTTGTTCTGATGCCAAATCGAAATCCGAAAGTCGGGGTTCGGAGTCGGTCTGACCCTCTATCAATGTTTTTCGACATCAAAGACGGTAATGAAGTGACGCTGGGGCCCAGTTCACGCTGGGGCCGAGTTTAGGTCGGGGCCCAGTTGTCCTCGGGGCGAAATTGACGTGCGCCGTTGAAATGGAGCTTCCGAAACCCGAATGTATACAGATTGTGCCGTTTTCCCAAAGTAGAACTGCTGAAACCGCTGCCCTCGTCGCCCTTACCGACTACAGAAAGAACAGGTCACGGGGATCTGCGTCATCCGACCGAACAATGTTTTCTACACTATTCTTGAAAGTGCCAATCGGAAGCTCTTATAAAAAACAAAACAAAAAATAAAAGATAACACAATTGGGCCCGGGCATGAGATTCATATGGAAATCCCATGTACGGGCCCATGACTAAACATGCAGCATGCTAGAAATGATGATAAAATTTACTAACTTTGATCGAGATTCGAAGTACTTTCTGTAATTACGAAAAGATAAATAACAAACAAAATTGTAGCGCCAATGAGTTTTGTGACGAATCGAATACCTAGTTCATTTAGTGCTGTCGCGTAACGCGCTTAAAGGTTTAAAAAAGGGGAAAAGCCATTTTACCGATCCAGAGGAATTGTTCTTTCCGACTTATTCGACTGATTCCCGGATGCCCGGAAACCGAGATGGGTATGAGATCTAACCGTCGTTTCCTCAAGTTAGTTTCTGCGCAGGGCAGGCCAGAAGTTGAGATTTCGTCAAGTCAACAAAACCATCTGCAGGAAGAGGTCGATGGAAAACTGATTCTTCCCTCGCTCAAAGCTCTTCCATTCATTGAATCCCGTTCTGCGGACACCAAGCATTAGAATCGGTTGAAACGCGGTCTCGGAAAAAGAATCTCCTGGCGGTTTCCGATTCATTCGCTTCCCGGTGGTCACTCACGATGGCAGCAAAGCCTTCTAATGACAAGACGACGCCGCCAGTTGCTCAATAGCTGTGCCAGGGAACTCAACCAAACCTTGGTCAGAATGCTCCTAGCCGAACCAAACTTCAAGATATTTGCGGCACGAGACTTGATTCAAAATAAGTTGGAAACTATACCGAAACAGAGACAAATCGAAAGGAAAACGAGTCCTTCTCTAGGTGTCGAATGGGTAGAAAAGAACTTAGTTTCGCCGGTCTTTGACAGCAGAATCCATTCTCTTCTCCGTGGACTGATTGGCCTACTGAGCGTGCGTGCGGTTCTGCTGAAGTTTATTGGATATACACAATACACAAGGAAAACACAGTACGGTGTGACAGATCAGGGTGTGGAAAGCATTGAAGCGGACGACTGAACTCAGTCGGGGCCGCAATGGAATTGAACTTTTTTATGTTTTCGTTTCAAGTCGTTTCGTAATTCTGAATCTTTTGCGGTTTCGATGTGGATTTCGCATCATACGTATGAAACATGATATTCCTCTGTTACCAACATCCCGGCGGTGCACATAAAATATCAGTATAGTATTTATCAGAATAATGTACCAGGGTTGAGTACATACAGTAGTGCTCAAAAGTATTTTGACAAACACATTTATTGAGATTCTCAAGGAACGAATGCAAGCAAAGTTCTGTCTGTTGACCTCGAATCATGTGCCTAGGAAGCCGAATATAACCCGCTATTAAATGTCAGTTATGAACATGAAACATCAAGACATCGAGGAAAAACGATAGGCCTGGCGCTCAAAAGTGTTTTGACAATAGAGATACATTAATTTTCGACACGCATCCCTGCTCCGAATTAGAATTACTTTCAGTATTTTGTGGCGTAGCCTCTTGCCTTCTATACGGCAAGACAGCGAGCCGGCATCGAGTCCACAAGTTTTTGAAAATTTTGTGTGGGAATCTCCGCCTACGCATTATTGAGAGCTTCGAAGAATTGGTCCTTATTCGAGAAACTGAGTCTGACTCTTCGATCGAGCTCTTCCCAGAGATGCTCAATCGGATTAAGATCCGGGCTTTGACTAGGCCACTCGAGAACCTTGACTTTCTTGGAGTTTAAGAAACGTTTTATGTGATCAGACTTGTGTTTTGCATCATTGTCTTGCTGGAAGAGCCATCCGCGTGCCATTTTCTCATGAGCATGCGGCAGCATGTGATCGGAAAGGATTGTTTCGTATACGAAGCGGTCCATTATTCCCGTAATTCGCACCAACGGACCAGCGCAATCTCTCGAAAAGCATCCCCACACCATTACACTACCGCCGCCGTGCTTTACTGTAGGTACTTGATAGCGTACTTCGTTCCGCTGGTTCTTAGGTCGACCAATGTACTTTATGCCGTCCGATGACAGCAGATTGAACTTGCTTTCGTCACTCCAAAGAACTTTCGACCACTCTGCGGTACCCCAGTGCGCGTATCTCTTGGCAAAACTTAGCCTGAGTCGACGGTTCTTTGCTGATATGAGTGGTTTCTTCGCTGGTCTTCTCCCATGCAATCCAAAACTTGTTAAACGACGTTTTACGGTTGAGACATGAATGTCGACATCAAAAATATCGCTCAGCTCATTCCTAATGGAAACCGCGGAGCGCTGGAGAACCTTCTGACGGAGAACCTTCTGATGTGTCTGTCTATTTTTTCGGTGGTTTTTCTCGGGCGCCCGCACCTGGCCGCATTCTGAACGGTTCCTTCTTTCAGAAAATTCTTTTTCCAGGCACTGATCAACTGTCGAGACACATGGAATGCATTGGCGATTTGGACTTGAGTCTTCTCACCCGCTCTCAAAGCTTTGAGCACAGATTCTTTGAAATCATTAGAACATTCTCTGGTTTTGACCATTGCGATAAGTCTACGACGGTCAGAACGCTTCTTAGGCCACTTTCGAAAAGTTTCACGCTCGGAGAATACGGCACGCAGACATGTGAAGTGATGATTTTCTCGACGAATGACTTGTCCGAATACTTTTGAGCGGCGCTTTCGGTGTCTTTACGCTCAGCATCGTCGTGCTTCGTCGTTGAAAAGTGATTGTAATGATATGATATGATCGGCCTCAGCGCAGCGCTGCACCCTAAGCAGAAACAACGCTTCATCAAGCTTCGTTCTCTGAATATTTCAAAAAGTGTGTTTGTCAAAATACTTTTGAGCGCTACTGTATGTTCATATTTATTCCAAAAGTACAGCATACATGCTTTCACCGTGTGTGATGATTCCCGTGCTTCTTCTTCTGCAGCTTCACTCGCGGTCAGGCGATCTTCACCAGACACCGCAGATCGATGAAGAGGCTTTCTCCTTCGTGTTCGTCACTCGAGGTCGCTTGTTGGAGCATTTGAATCTCTTTAGGAGAACAAAACGGGCGTTCATGAGCTTCGCATTCGTTCCAATAATCCACGAATGCTCTCGATTGCTGGCAATCCTGGAGTTCGCAACTCCAGCCATCTTCGCACTTTTCCAGATGCCTGAGGACCTTCTTTGTTTGGGTGCAGCGTTGATATCTGCACTTCCTGCGGCGCCTGGAAACGGCGTTCGAGTCCTTCCTCAGACACTCGATGGCGTGGACGATGAGCTCCAACTGGATCTTATTCCAATTGTAGATTTCCCGCGGCGTCCATTCAGGATGCTTGGCTTCCATTCCCGCGCCGTCTTCCGCCTCCCTCGAGGGCGGAAATTCACGCGCAGCGCGTTCAATCCTGTTGGAAGTTGGATGGAGGCCCATTTCGACACAAAACTGAGACTTCGGGAGGTACGAGGCGGCTAGTATGGCAGCACCCGGGAACCTCTGACTACGTGCAACAGGAAACTCCTACCGTCGTCCTCAACACCGAATGATGATTCCTCACAGAATTGAGTGAGTCAGACCCGGTCGATGGCGTAGAAATGCGAGTGCAGCTCCACAAGCCGGTGTTGAAGTACTCTAGTCGGCTCGAGTGAAATTGAAGTCCAGTTGGACGGTTCAACTCAGGAACAGAGATTTTACACGGAGATGCGATGCAAAAGTGAATGACTCGAGCTTGCCTCGTCTGGAACCACTTCCTCCAAGCTCTTCATCACTTGTGGTTCAGGCGTCAGTGTTCACCGTCTCACGACATGCACATTCTAGACACTTCCCTCTCTTCCCGTTCTCCTCTTATTGCCATACACAGTTCCTCCTACAGCTAACGTTGTCATCTCTTCAGCTCAGACAGAGCAACTCTTCGTGTCAGTCGACTATTGGACAACGCTGTTTCTTCTCTGGTTTTCTCATGAGAAGTCTTGCTGCCCACGCTGGGAAGTGCACTCTTTATACGTTCACCAATCTCGGTATTGGGAACTGAATGAGGTCCATTTCTCCGGGGAAGAATGTCCCATTCTCGACTCAAAATCCTAAGGGCATCCCATGTCCTCTAACACAGCGCTCCTTTGATGATCAGTAGGGCCCGAAACTTTATGCAAATGCATATTGCATATGCAAAGCATGCAGTTGCATACGTAATATGCAGTCGCATGCGCGATATGCAGGTGCATATTTTTGAGGCAAAATGCAGTTTTTGTACTCATATTGTGCATATACTCTGCATATTGTGCATATACTCTGCATATTCTGTATATACTCTGCATATATTCTGCATATCGCGCTCATATTATATGCATATCGCGTACATATTTCCGTGCATATCGCGCGCATATCAAGTGCATATGGAGTGCATATTTCCGTGCATATCGCTTGCATATTTCCGTGCATAAAGTTTCGGGCCCTAATGATCAGTAACTGGATGAAAGGAAGTTTTCGTGGAATGTCGAGAGCTCCGGTCTATAACTCTAAGACCAGCGTCTCAAGCGAACGAGTCATGATCTCGGCTATCAAGAAAACATTTGCGATATCTGTTTGTAAGCTGCAGGCTGAGACTTCTTTGATTCGGAGGCAAACCAAATGAAGGGAGAACAAATGCGAGTTATTTTCCCTTAGATGACTCTAATGATTCTCTGAATTGATGTTATGAACACCGCTACTCAGTTCACCATCAAATGCCGTCTTCCGCGAGCCGGCAGCACTTCTCTTGCTCGAAGATACCAACCACTGACATTGACGACTTGAGGCACTACGGCCGCCAAGGTACTCAAAAACATCGAAAACCCTCGTTCGCCGGAAGTCTGTGTAGAGTGATTGTTTCAGATCCTTCTCGTTCTCAAGAGTTCGCAATGATTCGCTCGCACGTTCAGAATTAGCCACAACGAGGCTGAAATTAGTTTGCGGGTTAGTTAGTGCATTCGCGAACTCTTTCACCCCTCTGTTGGAATCAATGTCGAAGAGGTGTGGGGACCTCTTATGATTCTTCCGCTTCGCAGTTCGCCGAGGCTTCCGATGACTCGCTCTCGAATCGCCCCTCGATGCTCCCTCTCTCGTCTCAAGAGCCTTGTTTTAAACCTGAACCCTCCGATCAGAGCTCTGTTTCTTCAAAAGTCTTCCGGATCCTTCCACACCAGACGCCTCGTACCTCTCGGACCTCTCACTTCTCCTTCTGAAGTCTCAGCTTTGCGTCGACATGGGCCTTCATCCTACCTCCGACCCGGTCGATCCCGCCGCGGGTGACCTTCCGCCCTCGAGGGAGGCGGTTGATTTCGCGGGAATGGAAGCCAAGCATCCTGAATGGACTCCGCGGGAAATCTACAATTGGAATAAGATCCAGTTGGAGCTCATCGTCCACGCCATCGAGTGTCTGAGGAAGGACTCGAACGCCGTTTCCAGGCGCCGCAGGAAGTGCAGATATCAACGCTGCACCCAAACAAAGATTGTCCTCAGGCATCTGGAGAAGTGCGAAGATGGCTGGAGTTGCGAACTCCAGGATTGCCAGCAATCGAGAGCATTCGTGGATCATTGGAACGAATGCGTAGATGAAGATTGCCCGTTCTGCACTCCCGTAGAGCATATAATGATCCACCAGCCACCCTCGAGTGACGAAGACGACAATGGAGATCGTCTTATCATCGATCTGCGCTAATGGGTCCACTGCTCTGTATACGACGACAAAACGGGTGGGGGTTCTTTGAATGACAATAAAATTTCGTGAATCCAAAACTGTGCCAAGCTTTGACGTTCTCTATGTAAGGTTATGCGGGAAGACAGACATCAGAGAAGATTGCAGAGAGAGTGAAAAATTTCTCGGCAATTCGGGTTATCTCCGATTTGTTCGTGACTTTCCGGAAAATTTTCTCCCGAGAAAGTCGCATCAGTGATCTACGATCTTGTAGTTCGTATCACGAGATATTCGTTAAGACAAAATAGAGATTATGCGAGAGTATGCTCTGATATTTAATGAAACACGTAATGAAGAAGAGTGAATAAAATCCCCGGTGGGTACCTTGTCTGCGTCACAAGATTCAAGTTTCATCTCGTAAGCTTCCTGAATTGAATTTCGGGAGGAACGGCATGAAGCATCGCTCTAACTGTGCACTTCAATGGACAAAGTGCGATATCCAGATACGGATCTGTTCGAAACCACTTAGCGTGTTCCGCTTCGTGGAAAATGTGTTTGTCAGAACCCCGCCGTCTGGAGCTGCTATCGATCGACCATTCTCCGGAAAAGTCATGTTATGGGATATCTTTTCATTAGTCATGAGAAAACTTCATGATCCCTGGGCAATTCCTTCGTCACGCAAAAGGTGAGGTCTGCAGCCCTCACTAGCTAGTCTCCCCAGCCTTTTCATTTTTTCACACGCCATTATGCACATTCGAAATGCTGCCGAGCACTGTCTGTACCACGGGTTTCATAATTTGGCGTTTGTCCCAGCCCGAACACTTGTGAAAGTACGGCACAGACAGCTAGCACCGCACGATGGGGCGCACAGCAACCTTCATCCTGTGTCCTTCGCGGACAGTGTATTTAGGTCAGAGCCGCGTCTTTATATTCGCGGTCGGCTCCGGCTTCGAGATATTGGAACCCCCCGAGAGGTCTTTCGTTAAAATGAGTTAAAAATCCGTTCGGCTTCTAAAAAGTTGGAAAAGTCCAGGACGGAGGGTAGTCCTCGGCAGAGATGTATAATTTCATAAAACCGGTTCGAGGCGAGGTAAAAGCACAAGTGAACAAAAACATCTTTTCAGCCGTAAACCCGGAACGAAGACCCTCTCGAAGTCTTTGGCTAGGTGCTGAGAGAGCCTCAGGCGGTGATCGCGCTCGAGAGACTCGCTCGGGTCCGATCAGAGCCGCCACCATCACAACTAGATCGGCTCTTCTCGATAGATCTGGTGTAGTCGGGTCTATGATGTAGGGCTCATGATTATGAGGAATTGATAATAATCGACCACAGAGGGTTGACATATCTAGCCTCGACCATCGACCAGACTCATTTTGTGCTGCCTGGAGATGCTGTCATCACATTTCGCGCCGCGACTCACGAGATGCTCATCCTAAAGAATAAAACTGAAATTTATTTATAGGCGACGGGATCGGAAGAATGATTCTTGAAATTTCGTGCAAGGAAGAATATCAGATAAGTTTCGTAGATGAACTGTAAGAGCATTCCGAATTTTGTTTGAGTGATTGAATGTGCATGTTTTGACATTTTTCCATGGTGAATCGGTTTCCTCCTTTCTCTTGGTGAATTATCGAAACACACACATTCATTCAATCAAACAAAGTTTCGGATGCTTTTACATTCTAAGAGAGGTTCGTTGTACGCTCGAGTTTGAATAGATTGGCGTCGCGTATGTCATCTGTGGAGCACTTCCACGCATGGGGCAGCTTCGCTGCGTAACACTCGTGCTGTCCCCTTTCTGCCGTCACACGGTTCTCGAGCCCCGGACTAAACCCCGGATTCATGTGGCCGTAGTTGACCCGCGTACATGCGTCCCTACAGACCAGAGCTGATCGGGATCGGGCAAGGTCAACGCAACATGAGTATGATGCCTCACAACTTTTCGCGGTAAGAAAGACTCATCTAGAAGGAACAGTATATCGGAGGGTCTGGCAAGCATCACGGAACTACTTCCCAGAGAAGGAATGAGGCGACCTCCTCCGTGGAGCATCCTCAGGGCACACGATGCAATCCATCGTGAACTCATTCTCTGCGGACTTTCATCCCTTCACCTCCAAACGGAGTTCTGATATGAGCCGATGTACAACTCTTAAGAGCCGAAAATCGTTTTGGACGAACTTGTATTTAGGAGAACGTACTCAAATTACAACTCAGGTCAGCGTGAGTATAGGCCCGACTATACTCCAAAACTGGCTGCATGAAACTCACTCATTGTCAGTTTTCCAGCCGCGTGGGATTCTTCCTGCCATGGTCAGAAAGAGTGTCTTCAGAGTCACCGTTCCAGAGAATATCGACCAAATTGACGGTTTCGAGAGAAGTTTTTGGATCACGGTGACAGATCTTATGGAGATTTGCAAGAGGTTGATGGGGCTGAAGGGACTTGAGTACTTGAGTACCTCCGATTCGTCGAGATTCACGAACTTCGGGGAACTTCATCACCTTGGGGTAAGAAGCGAGCTACGTCGAGGTGAGCTTTTTTATGAAAGAGAAATTTTCTCGTCTTTATCCCAGCTTCCCGATGATGGTGTCAGATCTAAATTGAGTTTCGCATGCATTTCTTGGCCTCCAACAGGGTCATTGGTGATCCCGATTTCGTTTCGAGAAAGCTCTCGCTCATTGAAATTTCAATGATGGTCGTCGACTGATTAGATTACCCGGCGTATGACCTTTGCAAGTTTCCCGCGAGTCTGAGCGGTGCGTCTTGATCAGATTTGGTGCTGTGTGGCGAAGGGACAGTCTCGGTGACATTTGCGACTTATGGGCTCCTTATCTTAACCAGCCTCAAGTGATGTCGATGCCATTTATTGCGCAGAGGTCAAGTACACATTCATGGCGCGTTAGGAAAAGTTAACTCCACGAGCAAGTCTGTTCGCGTCCTTCCGGGTCTGCCTTCAACGTCGATGGAGCTCAGTAGAGCGCTTCCTCGAGAATTCGTTCCGGTCTCACAGTAAGGACCTGAATGTGTCTTGTCCTCCAAAGCCAAAAATTGATCGCAAGGCAAACGAATAAACGGAAAATCGCGCTCCATAACGAGTCAAACCAATCAGTCGGAATGGTCAGTAATGCCTCACATAGGAGGCCTGTTCCGAATACTTTGAGCAGCGTCAAATACTCCACTTTTGTTGTTAGACACATCAACACAAACAACAACGCATAGAAGACTGGAGCACTCAATGTGAATATACTCATAGTAATGAAGCGCAGCTGCAGAACTTGGAGAATGACGTCTTCCATCTGGGCATCCTGATTCTTGAGGCTGTGCAAGTGTTGTGTGATTTGTTGCAAGTCTCGTTCCATCGATATTTGTATCGAGCTGAGATTCTTCTCTAATTGTGTAAGATACTCGGTGACCTTGGTCGACGCGGCGAGAACGTCGCTCTGAATGGCTTTCATCGACGCTAGATTCTCTGCATTCTCCTGAACCCATTCTTGAATGCGAACTAAATTACAAATATCGAAAATATGCGCGTAAAACAGAGCAAGTATCGCAGCACGGTCGCTTGAAAGTATCCTCTTCAGAGCAACACTCAAAGGTTCGTTCTTGGTGCTCTCTGTGGTGTCCTTGAACGTTGACAGGAAGAAGCGGTACAACGCCAGAGAAGCTTCGTATTGGTTATCGGTACTCTCGCTCAGGTCGCATCGGATCGTATCGGTGCGAATGGAATCCGCTGTCAATAGTAGTATGAAAGCTAGATAAACAAAGAACATCGTCATTCACATTGGGTACTTGTCCGATTGGCTTCCGGGCTCCATGTGTGGTATGTTTGGTGCTTTCGTCCGTGAGGAGATTGGAGGTGACGGCCCAACGGCTGGGTTTTGTAACATTCGGAGTGTTACCCGTATGTGATCGATCGCAGAAGTCCTGACTTCGGCCATTCGTTCCAAAGTGCGCAAGTCATGATAGGAGACCATTTGTGAAACGGAAACAAATTGCCACAGGAACTAGACGAGCTGAAAAACTTCTTTCTCACATCGAATTCGAATTAGAACAGCCTCAAATCCCACGAGACACCGAACTCGTTCTTCTTATCCGAGAAGTCTCCGTGATTCTTAGCACGTTCATAGTCGACAACGAGGTGAGGTCAGATATTTGAATGACGGAACGGGAGTTTTCCCAGTTGCAAGTATCGCCCTTCATGTGTTCGCCGGATCGATATCTCCGGTACAGCGTTCAAGCTCTCTTGGGATCCCTCAACAGCAGCTCTCCTCGGGATGCGTTTTGAAGCTTCGTCCTTCGTTCTGTGACGGCGCCATTCTCCGCCTTGAAAATGCTCAAGAATTAGCATCCACGACAGCTTCAACGTGTAACTACTCATCTCTAGGATCTGCTTCAACTGCAGCGGCCTTCAAATCTCATTCGGTGTTGTCCTGCGATGACGTTTCGAAGATCACTCGTTATGATGAGAACTTCGTGGACGACAGGAGGAAGTTTTTCGAACCCCTTCCAAGAGGAGGCGTGATCGATGCTGCGAAGAAGGGCTTCTTCCAACACAAGATCGAGTCTTTCTAAATCTACGGCCCAACCCGTGGTCGATTATTATCAATTCCTCATAATCATGAGCCCTACATCATAGACCCGACTACGCCAGATCTATCGAGAAGAGCCGATCTAGTTGTGATGGTGGCGGCTCTGATCGGACCCGAGCGAGTCTCTCGAGCGCGATCACCGTCTGAGGCTCTCTCAGCACCGAGCCAAAGACTTCGAGAGGGTCTTCGTTCCGGGTTTACGGCTGAAAAGATGATTTTGTTCACTTTTGCTTTTACCTCGCCTCGAACCGGTTTTATGAAATTATTCATCTCTGCCGAGGACTTCCCTCCGTCCTGAACTTTTCCAACTTTTTAGAAGCCGAACGGATTTTCAACTCATTTTAACGAAAGACCTCTCGGGGGGTTCCAATATCTCGAAGTCGGAGCCGACCGCGAATATAAAGACGCGGCTCTGACCTAGATACACTGTCCGCGAAGGACACAGGATGAAGGTTGCTGTGCGCCCCATCGTGCGGTGCTAGCTGTCTGTGCCGTACTTTCACAAGTGTTCGGGCTGGGACAAACGCCAAATTATGAAACCCGTGGTACAGACAGTGCTCGGCAGCATTTCGAATGTGCATAATGGCGTGTGAAAAAATGAAAAGGCTGGGGAGACTAGCTAGTGAGGGCTGCAGACCTCACCTTTTGCGTGACGAAGGAATTGCCCAGGGATCATGAAGTTTTCTCATGACTGACGAAAAGATACAGCTCGATCTGGAGAGTCTTGCAAAGGGGGTTTCATTGCTGATACGCGAGCTCAATGTCAGATCTTAGAAACGGAGAAGTTCTCAAAAACGGGACCAATCCTTTGTTATGAGTTTTTGGAAGCCGAAAGGGGTCGCTCTCGACACATTTTCCCTCGAAACGCAAATCCAGAGAGAACCGGGGAAAACCGACCACGTCACCACCCTTTGTATCGACAAGGGATACGCAATCGCTGTGGAAGTCAGCGAACCGAGTAGACTATCCACAAGTATTGGCGTCCACCTGCTCTCAGAGTTACAGCATCAGTATGATGACCAAGTCGATCGGATAAGAACCTGCCCGGATGAGAATGGTCAAGGATTGAAGCTGCGTTTACCCTCGCAACCGATCCAGTTCACTAATACGAGATCTTGAGCCCAACGTGTTTTCCGCGAAGAAAACCCTTCGATCTCCTGGGGGCGCAGCTTCTCCAACAGGCTAAGTTTCGATAATGATATCTTTTGTTGAAAAGAAACCGAACTTCTCATTCGCTGACCCATATGATGAAATCTGTGCCTCCGAGACCTGCATTCGGGGCACGCCCCCCTCTGCCCCCCTTGGATCCACGACTGCTCTCTCAGCAATCTTCTTCGGTGTCTGTATCCCCGCATCCCCGTGCGGGGAACAAAAGAGTTCGAAGTTTGGCGAGAATCACGAAATTTTATTTTCCAGTTCCTGGAAAAGTCTCTTTGAGCGTGTTACTGATGTCCAGAGGGGCGCTAGAGAAGCTGTTAGAGGATCATGCACGTGATGCATGATCCATGCATGTGAATTCAGAGTCGGGGATGGGACATTATTTTCATCGACGCTCAGTTCCGAATATCCGAGGGCATTGGTGAACGTCTAGCCGAGTGCACTTCCCAGCGTGGGCAGCAAGACTTCTCAGACGAGGCAAGCTCGAGTCATTCGCTCTCGCATCGTCTCTTTGTGCGAAATCTCCTCCAACTGAACTTCCTCCAACTTCCGACTCGGTCGAACCCGCAGCAGGCCCTCGAGAAAGGCGGAAGGAAACGCGAAAATGGAAGCAAAACCATGAGTGGCCTCCCCAGGAAATCCACAAATGGAATGAGTTGCAACCGGAGCTCATCGTCGACGCTCTCGAGTGTCGGCGCATGTACAAGGACATTAGCGCTGGCTCCAGGGACCGTTAAAAGCTCAGATATTAACGCTGCACTCAAATGAAGAGAGTCCTCAGAGCTGCTAATTCCAGGATTGCCAGCAATCGGGAGCGTTCGTGGATCATTGGAACAAATGTGAGCATGAGAATTGCCCGTTTTGCTCTCCCATAGAGGATGAAATGCTCCAACAAGCGACTTCGAGTGACGAACACGAAGGAGAAAGCCTCTTCATCGATCTGCGGTTTCTGGTGAAGATCGGCTGACCGCGAGTGAAGCTGCAGAAGAAGAAGCAGGGGGAACATCACACACGGTTAAAGCATGTAAACTGTACTTTCGGAATAAATATGAACATACATATATACACTCGAACTTGGTACATTAGCCTGCTACCAGCGATTCGAGGACGCGAATTCTCATGGCATCAAATTCGCCAAGAAGTATAATAGCTTTAGCATAAAGTAAAGGCATCTGAATGAGTATTCCTTTAATATGAACGCAGGAAGACTAAACCATGACTGAAAAAACTGTAACTAAACATACTGATCCATGAGAGAAAATGCTGGACATTTGATTGCACTATCCGAGCGTGACCAGACATGTATTTCTCGGCGTCGAAGTGCTCCTCCCCCTGGTTTGCAGCCTGAGAAGAACTCCAAAATACTTTCTCCGAAAACTCCGAAACTCCGTGTTAACATCTCCTCATTGGCGTCATTGGATCTACTGCAGATGTCACTTATCAGCGCAGATCGATGAGGAGACGTTCTCGTTCGTCTTCGTCACCTGCGACCGCTTTTTGGAGCATCCGGCTCCGTAACGGGTCACAGAATGGGCAGTCGGCTTGTTCGCAGGAGTCTTAGTGAGTCAAAAGAGCTCTCGATGGTCGATGGTCGGTTGATCGCAGTTCCTGCCTCCCAGGCACGTGTCCAGATGCTTCGGAAGTTTCTTCGTTCGAGTGCAACCATGGTAACGGCAATTGTTCCGGTGTTTGAAACCAGTTTCTGATTCCTCGGTGGGCCTTTGATGGAGCGTCACGAGCGTGAATAAGTATCTCGAGCTGTATCTGGTCCCAGCCATTGAGCTGCTTGGACTTTGAAATTCCTCGTCTTGGAGCTCGATCCGGCAACCTCGAAAGCGTTTCATTTTGATTCCCTTGCGGGCCGAACGACATTTGCGGCCTGTTCAATCGTCTCGGTTCCTCGACGCATGACCATATTGTTTCGGATCAGGACAACTAGTTCCACGGTTCACGATGCGCCTGTGGCAGAATAAGGAGGCCGTGACCGCCTCGTCGCCGCTCGAAGCTAGAGATAGGATTGAGTTCACGTGCTGCCGTGAATCGGCTCTTCTCTATGAGGACCTCTAGAGGTCGTCGCAGGAGACTTCGGAAGCATCGTTGCCGATCGGATTGTTAAACGAGGAAACGCAAGAGGATCAAAACGAAGTGTTTCGGTAGTACATGCATACCACGCGAGGCAACTGAATCGGATCGCAACCAACGGAGACGTCCTCAATTTCATAGCAGCCGTCACTGACTCCTTCATACAAGGCTACAGAAAAGCTGCTTAGGTCACACTTGCACCGGTCAACAAGAACGTTCGTGCGTTTCTGCAAGATTTGGAAAGATTCTAAGATCTTTTTTCAGATTATTCGTCAGAGTAAATAGGAATCAATGGATCGAACTCCACAGAGCTACGTTCTCCCTTCTTTCATGCTCGTACAAAACCGGAGATTTTTTTTGGACACATTTGAGCGGCTGCGAAGCGATTAAAGTTTAACTCCCCTCAGTTCTTCACGAAATATGGTTCCGGGTCCGCTCGGGCAGCTCGGATCACATGGAATCATCTTGTCCACGCATTTCCATCGGGATTCAGTTCCTCCCAGATTTTTCGGACCCAACGTGCGATGCGAGAGGGGGTTGCAGCCAGGTTCGGAGAACCACAGAGCAAATGAATCACATGAAGTTCCGACGATTCCTCGACGATGATTCCGGCAGAGGGGTGAACTAGATTCCGCAATACACTAATTGACCCGCCGCGCCGACTCACTTGAGCCTCATTGCGGTTCATTCCGAGAACTGAGAGCAAATGAAGAAGAGATCAAACTTGTGAACAAGAAGAATGAAAGTAGATTAATTTTCCGGAATCTTCGAGAACGAACATTCGAGATTTTTCTGAGTGAAAATCCACGGAACTCAACAAACATATTCGACGGTTTCACTGGTTGAGCGGATGCGGAATGAAAATTACTGAGGTATCCATGTTATAACATGAGGATTACATCACTCGTTTGAGCGATCCGCAGTTCACCCCTCTATCGAGTTTGTCTTCACAAATAACTCGAAGCCGACGTTTTCTCGAAAATTTAGATTGAGACTCGTTCGCTTGGAATGTTGTATTCGATGTTTGCTGTCAAGAGCCCACATAGCGAGCAGCAGCGAACCGCAGGGCGTTCATCAGCTGGTTGTTGAAGACCTTCACGGGATCTTGTCGACCGAAGCGGGTTCTAGAAGAACGATCTCTCATCGAATTCAATAGAGGACTAAATCACGGAAATCCGAGACATACGGATAGCGGAATACTCGCGAGCGTTGGCGTCATGATTTCCCCTTCAGTTGACTATAAAACAATTACATCACGAACAGATAACCGGATGGTAAATGAGCTGCACCACTTTTCCGTGAGCCGTGGAAGACTCAGATGACCCTTTATTAGAAGCTCTCCAAGTTTTGATCTCCAGTGATGCCGTTTTCTCCAAAACTCAATTAAGAAAGTTTACAGGACGAAACTTGAATCCCATGACGTGGACAGGATGACGAATTTGCCATCGTGTTGCATCAGCAATGCGAGTAAATATATAAGGAAGTCTTCGGCGACCACTCGGATCGTCAAGAAGAAATCCAATCGCTCAGCGATCTTCTTCGGTGTCGGTCTTCCCGCATTTCGAGAAAGTATTTCGAAGATTGGCCAGAACCACAAAATTTTATTTTCATTCAGAGGATCTCCACCCGTTTTATCGTTGGATGCACAACAATGGTCATAAATCAGCGCGGATCATCGTCGTCTTCGTCACTCGAGGGCGGCTGGTGGATCATTATATGCTCTACGGGAGTGCAAAACGGGCAATCTTCATCTACGCATTCGTTCCAATGATCCACGAATGCTCTCGATTGCTGGCAATCCTGGAGTTCGCAACTCCAGCCATCTTCGCACTTCTCCAGATGCCTGAGGACTCTCTTTGTTTGGGTGCAGCGTTGATATCTGCACTTCCTGCGGCGCCTGGAAACGGCGTTCGAGTCCTTCCTCAGACACTCGATGGCGTGGACGATGAGCTCCAACTGGATCTTATTCCAATTGTAGATTTCCCGCGGGGTCCATTCAAGATGCTTGGCTTCCATTCCCGCGTTCTCGACCGCCTCCCTCGAGGGCGGAAGGTCACCCGCGGCGGGCTCGACCGGGTCGGAGGTTGGATGAAGGCCCATGTCGACGCAAAGCTGAGACTTCAGAAGGAGAATTGAGAGGTCCGAGAGGTACGAGGCGTCTGGTGTGGAAGGATCCGGAAGACTTTTGAAGAAACAGAGCTCTGATCGGAGGGTTCAGGTTTAAAACAAGGCTCTTGAGACGAGAGAGGGAGCATCGAGGGGCGATTCGAGAGCGAGTCATCGGAAGCCTCGGCGAACTGCGAAGCGGAAGAATCATGAGAGGTCCCCACACCTCTTAGATATTGATTCCAACAGAGGGGTGAAAGAGTCTGCGAATGCACTAGCTAACCCGCAAACTAATTCCAGCCCCGACTAGCAATGGCACGCTCCGATTGGCCAACCTGAATTCTTGCCATTCCCTCGTGAGACTAGGGTTCAACTCAAATTATTTATTAAAGTTTATCGTTTGTCCATCCCGAGCTTCCCTCTCTACCGAGACTCTCGCGCCAATGGTTTGACTCCTTCGGGGAAATTCATCTCCTCAGATGGATCGACGTGAGGTTCCCGAGAGATTTCGGGTCGCCCGATAGAGATGGGAGAAACGCATTCAGTCGGGCGAATCACGTGGCGATCGATGTGTAAGACTTGCATTGCAGCCGCGTTTTCGGCTTGTCAACATTTGCTCGAAAAGAAATGCAAAATGGTGGCGTGGGCTCTCAACGAACTACGTGGCTTCAAGGATCACTCGATCGATTCTTCTGAGTTTTCGAAAGAGTTTATTTCACATTACCGGTGGATTCAAACAATTCAGAGAAACTGTTGTCCGATTGTGGAGAAGGACTAGGAACAACATCTGCCCCTCCCCACAAAAAAAGTTGCAAAACATCCGCCAAGTTTACCGTTTCACCTTTCTTTTCGTTTTGAACTGGGACCAGTTTGCAACTGAATCGTCCAGTTTCAAAAGGGCCTAAGTCCACTTTTTGGCGAAATTGTTTTTTTCGCAGAAAAAGGAAGAGAGAGTCGCCCTCTACACGAGGCGCATAGAAAAAATCTCCAAAACACGTTTGAACCCGCTGAAACTCGTTCATCCAGGGCCCAAGTCTAGTCCAAGGCTTTTCTTGGTTCTGACGGAAAATCTGCAAAACGGTTTGAGATCGGATTATTGTTCCGGTGAAATTCGATGCGCGAGCGCGAACTCTTGGATCTGCCCATGGTGGTATCGATACCCAGGAAGTTCAAAGAACTCGTGTGGCGAATAGCCAGCTGTGAATGTAACTGAGAGAGAATGTCAATAAAGAAGTTCCCGGGTTGTGCACGTTATCCGCGTCCGTGCTGAGGTGCAACGCGTTCCGACCGCGCATGCGCGGTCGGACGCCGGTGTCTGCCACAGTCAGCCACGTCAGTTGGAGCCAACTCTGAGCACGGCGCGGTGCGGGCGAGTCCCGGAGAGAAGATTACCCAGAACCACCAAGAGTCTTCATTCTCCACTTGCATCGGCGCAACAACTCGTTTCACGAAATCTGATTAAGGGCGAAATTAGGTCTTGTTCGTGTCCACAGCTCGCTTCCGACACATAATGGCGTCAGTTGGCCGAGATGTATATCGGATTTTTTTGATCAGATTCTGAACTGGGATCCAGAAGAGGCGTCATATGAATCAGAAAATCTTGAATAACCGAAGTTTCTACCATTTTGTTCAACTCCCTCAGGCCCTTTTCATCAGATAAACTTCGTTCCCGCGGTCAAAGCAAGCTGAATGGTTCCGTAAAGAAATCCAGTTTCAAAAGGGCCTAAGTCCACGGCGTTTTATCGATCATTACTAAGCCAATGATGAGATTTTTTGAGCTTCAATCTTTCGCCCTGATAGCCCTCCAGTAGCTCAACATTAAGCCATACGAGTCTTGGAGATGGCAACATTTTTCGCGAAGCTGTGCGTTTTTCTCGTTTTTCTCGAAACATGGTCGAATGGACTTAGGCCCTTTTGAAACTGGACGATTCAACTATGGAAGATATTTCCTTCTTTCCGACGCTTCCAGTGTAGATTTCGAACAGAGAAGAGGTAACTCTAATCGGTTGCGATCGATTTTGAAGATGCAGCTCTCGATGAACCTTCTAAGAGTCGTTCGGATTTCCAACGCTGAGCTCACAAGCATGATCAATAACTGTGAAAATTCAGGGATCAGGAGATCTGAGATAGTCACAGAATAGAACTGACACTCCCCAAAAGAGAAGAATCGAAGCACGGCTTGAAAAGATCATTTCAAATCGATCCAACATTATTTCCAGCTCCTCAGGAAGTTCATTGTTCCGGAGAGAGTCAATCAACCAGCAACACATCCAGTTAAGCGAATCACATTGCGATCGATGTAAAAAGTGCATTGCACGGGTAGCGTTCCGACTTTAAAATCGGGAAGCCTGACGCGTTGTTGGCTTTCCGAAATTTGCTCCGAAGAGAAATGCAAACAAATATCTCCTGCTTTCAATAAACCTCTCGGAGTCTCCACTTGTTCTCCTGTGATTGAAATTCTGGATGAAGTTTCGAGTTGAAGATGGAAGCTATTGTCGAGTGTGGCGACGCCTGGGTCCTTGAGATGACCGCTGAAACATATTAGAGGTGGAAGAGGCTTACGGTCGGTCGACACTGGCGTGGACTCGCAATAAACTAGTTTAGTCCGGTTGCGATCGATTTCAAACGCACAGTTCAAGGGGAACCGTTTGGGAGTCGCTGAGCTCCCCACCGCCGACCCAACGAGCATGATCAATAACTGCGAAAATTCAAAAATCAGGGGATCTGAGACATACTATCTTAGAGTAGGACCGATTTCCAAAAGCCCGCCTCTCCACCAAAGATCAAAATCAAACCGGTTCTAGAATTGAATACAATTCTGTCACGAGAAAGGAAAGTCGAGGCACTAGAAAGCTCGCATCGAAACTCACCCAGACTCTCATGTGGTTCCTGCGGAGCTAGAGCTATTATGATGGAGGTGAATTTATCGCACTCAACAACCCGGTTGTTCCGTGATACTACTTATATATTGACAGAAATGTTCCCTCTCCTGCGATTTCTTCGATAAATCGCAACGAGGATGACCAGATTTGAAACTGGAGAATACGTCATCTCTTGGACGGAATCCAAACGGCACAACATGTTTCACGAGACAGCCCAAACGATCACTGCGGTCTCATTCGTTTACTTCACGGCGCCGGCGGTCGCCAGAAGAATCTACCTGTCTTCCAGCTAAACGTATGAATCCGAATGTGTCCGTGAATCCGAATAAAATTCATGTATATGACGGGCACTCCAATCTTCAATGATAATTCATGAGGCGGTATTCCAGGTAGTTCTAATGAATGCAAGAACTCCGGTGGGTAGTGAACAAACTCATTCTGATCCGCCATGGTGTCAATCGATTTGTACGTTATTGTTTCACCTGGAATCCTCTTTTGGATTTCAGTGTTGAGATCATTGACATCTTTGTTCGTCGGTGCCAAAATTGCGCGCTCACTTAGCCACTGATGATCCAAATAATTGCTTTCGATGTTGGGGAACACTTTTTGAATTAAATCAGCTTTGGACTCCGTCAGAGTACAAAATCCTGGTGGGAATCGTATACACCGTGTTATGTTGTCGATCGCCACTCTTCCATTCCCGATGTCCAATAGTTGCTTAGTGAATCGGTCTGCTGACGCATCACGTTGAAGCTGTACACGGATATTAGTTTTCAGCGTCAACTTTGTCACGTAGCGCCACAGGACCGAGAATTTGAGGCATGCGTTGAGCTCATCAGCTGGTGTTGCACGCGGGACGACCGGTAGTGTTTGGCGGAAATCTCCAGAGAGCAGTATAAGTGCTCCTCCGAAAGGACGATTGTCGTTCCTCAACTCTTTCAGGAGGCGATCTAGCGCTTCAAGAGCTTTCTTATGCGCCATCGTGCATTCGTCTCAGATGATAATTTCACATGTACGAAGAACTGTAGCCATCCCGGATCTTTTTTTGATGTTGCATGTCGGTGTTTCAATCATGTGCAGATTCAACGGTAATTTTAATGTGGAGTGCGCTGTGCGTCCACCTTGTAACAGGGTTGCCGCAATGCCAGATGACGCTATGGCTATTGCTATTTTTCCACGGGATCGAACAGTGGCTAGAATGAGCGCAATGAGGAATGTTTTCCCTGTTCCTCCTGGTGCATCAATGAAGAACAGTCCACCACTCCTCATCGAAATCACATTCAGAATGGTCTCATAGATCTCACGCTGTTCGAGAATCAGTTTTGATCGATTCATTTCGACGAATCGAGATAATTCTCCTACGTTGAAGCGAGTCTCACGGTTCACGTCGCGATCATGGGCACTTTCAAGAGATCGATCGGGACCAGGCATACCTAACTGAGTCAGGCATTTGTTGACCATGGTCAAACAAATGTCCTTGATGGAAATCAGCTCTTCATTGTACATCTCTGGTGTGAACTGCATTTCCCAATCGTGATTCGACACGCGGAACCGATGCAATACCTCTTCGCTCAAGTGATCCTTGTATTTCTCCCAGAGATCTTTCGGATTCGAGGGCGAGCACGTCGTCAGTATTATTGCAAATAGGGTACGAATTTGGCGTGGATGGGATGTATTTGAGGCGTCTTCCATGGTGCTGTCCCACTGTGCATCACTCTCAAGAAGATTCAATTTTTGGCAGGCTTCTCGGTAAGTCTCACACGTTACACCATTTACAGTTCGCAACTCTACGAAAGATCGCGGTCCTCGTACCGTGACCAGCAGAAGCCGCAAGTAGAAACATTCGTGATCGTTTGGATGAACTGTATACACCCGACCTAAAGCATCGGATGCGTACAAATCTGCATGGCCCTCAACTGGTCTACCCTGCTTTCGTCGCTGAAATTGACGTCTTGAATTGTTCCACGTATAATACTTTGGTACTTCAGAGTAAAGAAGTGATCTTGCAAACGGGTCATTTACGCATAATGAGAAAAACGCGGTGAGTGTTGTTTGCGGTGGCGTCAAAACTTTTCTTCGAAGGGACTCCGGAGTGAAGTAGACACGTTGACCATTTTCTAGATGGACGGCCAAGTGGACTACTGTCGGATGACGTTCATGGATGGCAAAGGCAAAAATTCGCCAAGTAGCTTCACTGCTGCTTATGTAACGACCCGCTTGATACCTTGCTATCTCATCTATCGGACCAGACGCGTTCTCTAGTCCGAACACAGCCATGTCACTACCTTTGTTCACATATTTGCAGATGTACTTGATGGATTTCACAGAATGACAATACTCGACATTGATGTGGGCTTTGAACGTTTTCGACAGCAATGGAGAATACGGTACTACCCACCGGTTGTCGATATCTACGTTCCTGTCTCGAACCTTGAGTATGAAAAATTTACCACCGTCTTCCACTGATCTGCGGCGGTATAGAGGGTATCCGTCATTGCCAGTGATAGTGTCCGCATGCAGATTTCTTGGATATCTTTTCGAGCATCTCCCATCTTTCATGCACGGAGATTTATCATTAATCGCTCCGCAAGGTCCATGGATCATGTTCTTGGTAATGACTTCGAATAAATCTGGATCACTGTTCAAATCGGGCAACTCTGCTGAGATGATGTCGTCTACCTGGTCTGGTGTTATTCTCTTCATGAACCAAATCAAAACGTGAACGTGCGGCAACCCACGCTTTTGCCATTCTATTGAATACATCCAACATCGTGTTTCCCCAAAAACATGATGTTTTACAATGAAATTCATGAATGTTTTCAACTTCTGTTTGAAAACACGCGCAATGATATCTGGGCGATCGGAAGCCGACTGTCCCGGCAAGAGATGCTCTACAATCTCTATCCACGTCGGATTACATGTGAATGTGATGAAAAGGCACGGTTTTCCAAACGCACGCACGTATGTCATCGCATCCTGGGCATACTCATGCATGTGACGTGGACTTCCGATGAAAGTGGATGGCAATATAACCATTTGTCCCAAGTCATTGGCATTCACGCGACCATCGGCAGCAACTGCGTCTCGTAGGTGAACATATTGCTCTGAACGTAGTTTCGTTTGATTCAACCGAATGAAGAGAAGTCGCTCAGTTTCAATTTTTGCGTACATGTCGACGACATACTGATGAAACAGCTGTCTGCATTTTAAAATATGATTCCCACGACCACCATGACCATTACGAATCATCAACCGGTATGCATAGTAATTCATAGCACTGACTTTCTTGTCGATTTCTTCACCCGTTCGTGGATTCACCATTTTGATGGTGAAATCATATCCAACGTCTCCCTTCCAAAACAGGAGAGGGTACTGCAGTGGATCATACGACCGGTGAGTCTCGACGATTCTCCGCACATCTCCATTTTGCCGATGGAGGACAATGTCACGCCGGTTGAATTCCTCTCCGACTATGACGATAGCCACTTCATTCCCTGTTGGTGAATTGAATCGTCTTTCATGCTCACCCGCTGGTGTCTTGTCACTCCTAACGACGACAACGTAATTCTCGACTGGCATTTTCTCGAGAGCTGTTTTGAAGAGTCGAACTAAATCGTTATGCTCGTGGAGAAATTCTTGAAATTTCACAACGATTTCTCGATTCACAGTTGGATTGAATCGGATACGTTGATTGACTTCGTAATCGGTTGCTCCCATGAAGTAAATTTGCAAAAATTTATGTTCTCCATCCGGCAAGGGCAAAAGAGATCCGGCGCGGTGATAAATCTGTCCTTGTACTTTAAAACAAGGCAAATAATTCTCCTGAACTATCTTTGTTGCACCGAACGAAGTCATTTGGAAACACGAGTTATATTTGCGGATATTTCTCAGGAAATGCGTTGACTCTCGCGAATTGCCAGCTATCAACGACGCCAACGGCTCGGGTGGTGGGTCCAAATCGGGCAGTTTTATCTGTCCTTTCCCACAGCACATACCTTCAGCCTCGCCTTTGAACCTCATCGCATGGCAAAAACCGCACTCTGTGTCCATTTTCCCGAAAAGCACACTCGGATGAGCACTATAATCGTACTCGGGATCATAATGCAACGCTGCTGACTCCAACTCTCGATTCGATACTCGCCTCAAACGATGCATCCGGGTTCTTAGGGCCAACGTTCTTGATCTTCGTTGCTCGCTCGTTTCATTCAAAAGAGCACTTTTACGCCGTTTTCGATCAGCGTCTAATCTGGTTTCTCGCTGTTCTTGCGTTTCGGCTAATAAAGCTTGAGCACGCCGTTTTCGCTTGGCCTCTAGCACCTCTC
This sequence comes from Neoseiulus cucumeris, assembly GCA_021527715.1. NCBI lineage: Eukaryota > Metazoa > Arthropoda > Arachnida > Mesostigmata > Phytoseiidae > Neoseiulus > Neoseiulus cucumeris. The sequence continues at coordinate 1,449,681 of JAJSRV010000050.1, read as the reverse complement.
GACGCCTTTCCAGCTCCGCGGGGGGTGAGGCCTCATCCGTGTCGTTTGCCGTTGCTTCCTCCCGTCGCTCGAATCGTCTTTCTAGGATATCACGAAACGACAGTCCACGACCTGACGTTTCCAGATGTTCCGCGCAGTCTTGACCGACGGCCGATGAATACTTCTTCATTCTTTTTGCATCGGGAGTCTTCCTCCCTATCGCTGCTCGTTTTCGAGCCATCTCTATCCGTAGGTTTCACTTCACGTAGCCGTTGCGCGCGAAGCTTCCCTACACAAGTCGAACTTCGTTGCCGAAGTCGAAAAGCTTCGGCATGTGTGCCCAAATGTCGATACCTCAACAATGAAGTTCCATGAAGACTCGACCCCTTCCTAGTCCCTCTTCCCTACTCCGCCAAGATAATAACGAAGTGCGCCCAATCGTGGGTTTTTCGGTGCTCCTACGTGAACGTCGTGTTCGTTAAAAGTGTAAGACATGCGGGAACCACTTTCGACTCGTCCCTAACGCCTCCACAAAATTTTAGGACTAACAAATGAGTCCTTTCGAAGAATACTCCGAAAAATTTCGCTGACACAGACGCACATTTGTTTTTATAGGTTTAGAAGAAGAAGATTCGTCGAGTTTTAAAGAATTTCGTATCAAACAAGGTTCACAGCAAGGGACGAAGTTCGGCATCATGATCAGCGACCCCGAAAACCCACGTCGTTACCTTCCCTATTGTCATTCTACCGCGCCTGAGCCGGTGACAGAACAGGGGAGATGTGAAATTGGAAGACAACTCCACGTGGTCTCGTTCTAGCGGGCAGTGGGATCTGCCGAACAGCGCGTGGACTCTGCCTGCTGGAAATAATTAAGAAGTCGAAAACACTCGCCGGAACCGCTGTTCTTTGATCTCATGTCAATCACAGATTCTTCGCTTTCACAATCGACGAAAGAACTTTGTCTGCTGGACTGAGCAACAAACCCGGATCTACTTCTTGGTGGAAATACATGTACCGATCAGGGACTCCGCGACGAACCGACCGATTGCGGGCTGTGTTCGACGACTCCAGCTGGCTCTTTCGGAATGTGATGCGTCGGACACCGGCAGAGTGAGGAAACTACAGAGACAGCTGTCAAGATGTCTGATGCGCCAGCGGTGTTTGCTTGAACGGAAGATTGCGTCATCGTCGGATACATCGAGATTCTTCAACTACATGTCCACCCGGATCAAGTTGAGGGATGATCTGGCCGTTCTCCTGGACGAGAGGGCTGATGCGGTGACCGAGGACAAAGCGAAAGCTGACCTCCTGTGTCGGATCTTTGAGGAGGCTTACAAAGTTGGAGGAACTCAACTCCCCGTACCCGATGCGGTTTTCATTCCAAACGGGATATGCAGGGTCGACGATGTTGATCTTTCGGAATTGGCAGTGTACACCTGCTTGCGGGAAATGAAGCCGAAACGCAGCATGAATCCAGAGCTTCTGCCGGCAATGTTCTTCAGGGAGACAGCTCTGGGAATATCATACCCACTGAGCATGCTCTTCCTACGCTCATTGGAGGAGGGGAGAGTGCCGGCTTCTTTCAGGACGGCGTGGCTTGCCCCTGTACATAAGAAAGGCTCGAGAACGGATCCGAGAAACAAAAGACCGGTGTCTATGACTTCAGTAATCTGCAAAACCATGGAACGCCTGGTGTGCAAGGCGATATTCGGAAATGCGGAGACTCAGGAACTCTTGTCGCATCAGCAGTTCGCATACCGAAAGCAGAGGTCAACGACGGACTGTCTCCTCCGTTTTCTGAATCAGCTGGCACTCCATAAGAACAAATGTGTTGATGTAGATGTTGTATATACCGATTTTCATTCGGCTTTTGAGACAATGCCGCATGATCTCCTCATATCCGTGCTGCCCACGATGGGCGTGGGGTCGAAGATCGTGCGATGGATCTCGGATTTTCTATCCGAAAGGTCATTCAATGTGAAGGTCAATGATTGCCTCTCTCGAACTGGGTTTGCGACTACGGGATGCCCGCAAGGCACCGTTTTAGGAAGCGTCATCTTTCTCCTGTTTGTGGACCAGGTGAATCATATACTTGGTCAGAGGGTCAGCTTTTTCGTGTACGCTGACGATATAAAGTTGGTCAAAGCTATACGAGGCCGCGAGGACTGCGAGCTGCTTCAGGAGACTTTGGATGACTTCCATGTCTGGACCAAGAAGATGGGTCTGTCGCTATCAACAAATAAGTGTGGAGTCATGAGGATCGGATCGCGATCTTTGACGCGCGATTACTTCATTGGGGGTGAGGCCCTGATGAAACTAGAGTCGATGAAGGACCTTGGGGTTGTAATGAGCTCATCCTTAGACTTCTCTCATCAAGCACTAACTGTTGTGAAGAAAACTTCAGCGATATGTAACTGGATTATGCGATCATTTATCATTAGCTCGCCCACTGTATACTTGAAAATGTACAGATCTCATGTTGTGCCGATTTTGCTCTTTGGAAGCGTGATTTGGAACGCCTTGAGCCAAAGGGACTCGGAAACTCTGGAGGCCGTACAGAGGAGATTTATCCGGAGGGTTGAGAAAAGGTGTGGATTAAACAAGGGGTCGATCGAACTCCCTCTAGTGTCCGAATTGTTAAGGGATTGCGATATCAAATATCTCAGGAGTGTAATTCGGAAAGAAGATTTTTTCGATGATCTCTTTGACTTGCGACAGTGTAATACTCGGAAGGGTTTTGTTTTTTCGGCCAGAGAGATAGCTAGATCAAGTTGTGTGCAGCGTCTGTACCCGTGGCGAATCGCGTCCATCTTCTACACCTATAAAAACGAAAGTCCGTTTGTCGACACCGGCGTTTCCGACTCGATGATCTTGAACACTAGGGATCCGTTGAAGGTGAAAGTTGTGGGAGGGGTGGATATGGTTGCGTGGAAGGGTATTGCATACCAAATGCACCTAACGGACGCGTTTTCGGAGATTTTACACTGAAACTCGTCAAGTTTCGTGGCACTTCGTTTTCGTTATGGTGTAGCTGAGAAGCTGTCACCCTAATCTGTGAGTGGGAAACCAATTGGTTTTGGAAACGAAGTCCAAAATTTACGGGAGGACTCTGTGAGATCGATAAGAAGCCAGTTCGTTCTGGCGTTTTATTGAGTTGCCCAAAGTCTAGAATGGTTCGGACATGATCAGCGATAGGCAGGTGGACTCCCCCCGCAAAGAGGAGAAGGACCACACGAGTGGAGGGGGAGAGGAACCAAGGGTCAGGAAACAATAAAGGGTCTACGGAACAGAGATCGCCGGCGCAGCAGGGAATCCGTCGCGGACTGACGTTCGTAGATATCCTAGAGAGACGGTTCGAGGAGCGGGAAGAAGGCGCTGTTAATCCGCGATCGGAGGTGATCACTTCGGAGCCCCAGAGCGTGGAGCAGCAAAGTTCGCGAGAGTCCGAGGGGGTGCAACATGAGGCGCGGAAAAGACGAGCAGCAAGAGCGGACTATGATCGAAGATGGCATGCTCGAGTCCGGCAGGAAGAAACGGAAGAGCAACGGCAGCATCGTCTGGAAGCTGAGCGAGCCCGCCGTAGAAGGGTTTCGGCGATTGAAACTGAGGAGCAGAGAAGGACACGACTCATGGTCGACAGAGTTCGGATAGAGAGGCGAAGACGACTATCGTTTACGGGGTTGAAATGCGCTGCGTTAGATTGCGATTCCGAGTTTGATTACGGCGCACATTCAAGTGTTCAGATCGGGAAGATGGATACTCAGTGTAGATTCTGTTTTGCGATGAGATTCAAGAACAAGACTGACCAGCTGTGTTGTTTGAAAGGACAAGTAAGAACGGTGACCAAAGGGATGCCAAGTGGTCAATCGTGTTCATTTTAGTCATCAAGCAGCTCCGAGGGAGGTATTCGAGACACCTTTGAAACTCGTGATATTGGACGCAGATTTCTGATATTGAAATATCGTGGACTCCGGGTAATTGCAATGAAACTTACAATTAGGTTCTGCTTAATCTACGAAAGGGAAGTTCGGGGCACTGAGTCCTCGACTTCGGCGCAGAAGTTCAACTCTCGCGGAGAAGAATCTGCCGCCCAATGAACTGTCGCAGCGAAGCGCGACTGGGAACGCTAGTTGTACATAAATTCCAAATAACTCCCCCCCATTTATCCATGAATAAATGCGTGTACACTTCATCCTTCATCTGTCATCTCAGAGCAGGGTGTTCGGGTCTAGCGAGGAGCGCGAGGGAAAAAGAAAGGGAGAACAAGGCGAGCTGTAGGAAAGGTACTACAACTCCCACCGTGGTTTTGGCTCTATTTGACAAGGTTTTGAGAACCAACATTGCAACAGGATGACGCGGAGACACAACTGCTTATTCGGATCGAATCTCCGAATCCTCTTCTCAGAATCATACAGGTTCATCGGGGCGTCAGTCTGCTTCAGCATACGCACCAAGTCCACGACGTCAAGTCCAAATGTAGTCCTGAAAGTCTGGTGGTCTTTCACGATGGAAAATCCGAGCAGAACAAACCAATCTCTGTTCGGCATGTTTCAAATTTGCTAAGCGTGAAATGTTTTATGTGCCCCGTTGCTGATGTCGTGTTTCTGTGGATTGTGTCTGTAGTTCACACTTCCGTTACTCCGCGAGCCATGCCTCGCACTCGGCGATCCATTCATTTATTTACATCGATTCCTTCTTTTCGCTCGTTCTCTATCCCACACAGTCCTCCCACACAATAAAGGGCTACCTGAGTCTGGAACAAAATTTCTCTCAGAAGCAATGATATCAACTTTTGACGTTTCGGGTTTCCCGACCAAGCGAGAGAACATGCTCACGGGTAGGAATCAGGCTTCGGAGTCCAACCACGAATATCTCCCAAGGATCTACCCGTTGGCGAAATCCGGCAAGGCGGTCGTGAATTCATCTGAGCTCCGCGATGATCTGTTCTTGACGTCTGGAAATGGAACAGAACGAAGTTCGCAGTGCTCTCCTGTCTGTGGGAGACGCGACTTGCAACGGATCCCCTCAAGCCTCGATCAGGGTTACCCTCCTGTATACAATCACAAACTAGATCAAGCGCGATTCGAGAATAAACAAGAAAGTTTAGATCTCAAACATGTTTCGTTGTAGACATCATCAGTGAAATCAATCATCGGTGAACTGCGGGGTCTAAGCCACAAAGAATTCATCCTCTGAAAGTGCTCGCGTACCATTTCTTCAGTGCCGGAAGTCGACTTGGATTTCTGCAGATCAAGAATGAACCGCAGTGCGTCGAAGGAGTCCATTTTCTGTTTCCACTTTTGTTCGCCAGTGGTCCTTTGTGCGACGCTGCATCGGGTTTTGGGGGGATTGGCGGGACTTCCCTGGAAAATCTGATTCTTTCTCGCGAAAAACCGCTCTTGCTATCATTTTTATCGGCAGTATATGTATATAAAAATAAGAATACTCGCTTTCCTCCCGTTGGACGCAGGACAAAGTCAAGCGTGAGACCATAGTTCTCCAACTTCTCATCATCCGCTGTACTTCGCTTTGTTGCGGAACTCTTGAGCTAGAACGCTGTGATTTCCGCAGAACTTGTGTGGAAACATCTCAACTCAGTCAGAGAAACGCGTTATCCAGGCTGTTCGTCCTTCGCTCGTTTTCAGGAGTTATGTCAGAAAGGTAACTCCCGGCCGAGTGCTCTCTCGCTAATGCATTGTTCGAGATCTTGCATGGGGAAAATCGAACCTCGGAAATGAATGTTGAGACCACAGGTGACCGAGACTCATTATTAGGGCTGTAAGTTTGTCGCGGCAAAAACGAGCAGAAATCGCGGAAAATCGCGGCTTCTATTGAAATACAGTGGAGAATCACCGAGAAAATGCCGCGATAAACGCGAAAAAGTCGCGCTTCGCGACAAACTTTCAGCCCTACTCATTATCAACGAGATCCAGATGGAACAGGGACGATGATAACTGGAGTTGTCGGGATGGTGAGTGTCGGCATACGAAGCTGTAACTCTTTCTTCGAGACAGAATGAAAAGTCGGCTTCGTCCGCGATTCCCACTTTTTCTGAAACCGGCACGTGTGGGTACAATTCTGTGATTCTCATTTTCCCTGTCCAATACTGGTGAAGGTGGCACGTGTCTACTTGGTGTTTCGATGCTTGACGTACGAGGAAGTAATCAGTTTTGGTGGCCAAACTGCCAAACGACTGACCTTCACGGATCGGGGTAGTTCACGTTCAATGAACCGCTCGGACCAGAAGAGAGGACTGAGACTGGAGGTCACGCTTAAATCGAATTATTTATTACAGTTTATTGTTTGTCGAGCTTTCTTCTTTACCGAGACTCTCATCCCGACGATTTGACTCTTTTGGGAAAATTTTTCCTCTCAGGAGGGTCGATGTGAGGTTCCCGAGAGATTCCGGGTCGCCCGATAGAGATGGGAGAAACGCATCCAGTGAGGCGAATCACATTGCGATCGATGTAAAACGTGCATTGCACGGGTAGTGATCCGACAGTGAAAGCAGGGAGCTTACCACGTTGTTGGCTTCTCAACATTTGCTTCGAACCGAAATGCAAGCAAATATCTCCTGCCTTCAATAAACCTCTCGGAGTCTTCACGTGTTCTTCCGAAACTGAAATCCTGGATGAAGTTCCGAGTCGGAGGTCGAAGCTGTTGGCAAGCGTGCGAACGCCTCGGTCCTTGAGATGTCCGTTGAAACATATTAGAGGTGGAAGAGGCTTACGGTCGGTCGACACTGGCGTGGACTCACAATAAACCAGTTTTGTCCGGTTGCGATCGATTTTGAAGGCGCAGCTCACGGGAAACTTTCGGGGAGCCGGTCGGCTTCCCAACGTCGTGCCTACCAGGATGAACAATAACTGCGAAAATTCAAAAATCAAGAGATCTGTGATGGTCTCAATGCCTGCCTCTCCTCAGGAAAATTAGAATCGAACCATGGTACGAGAACATTTTCATTTCAGATCAATCCAACATGCTTTCCTGTTCCTCGAAACATCCATTGTTTCAGAGAGGGCCGATCACTGAGAGACGTCGAGAGAATTCAGACGTTTGGACCATGCGATTTGAATGGTTCAACAACATTCTATGTGTCAGCCGCGTTCAATAGTCTGCTCACGTACCCCATGGAATGCAAGTAGACATTCGGATCATCGTATTGAATAAGGTCCTGTCACGAGGAAGAAAAGTCGAGGCACCAGAACGCTCGTATCGAAACTCACCAAAACTCTCATGTCGCTACTGCGGAGGTAGAGCGATTATGATAGAGGTGAATTTATCGCGTTCAACAACCCGGTTGCTCCGTGATACTACTTATATATTGACAGAAATGTTCCCTCTCCTTCGATGTCGTCGATGAATCGCAACGAGGAGGATCAGATTTGAAACTGGAGAATACGTCATCTCTTGGCAAGGATCCAAACGGCACAACATGTCTCACGAGACAGCCCAAACGATCACTGCGGTCTCATTCGTTTACTTCACGACGGTCTTCAGAAGGATCTATCTATCTGTCCTCTTGCTAAACGTATAAATCCGAATGTCTGTCTGTACCCGGTAAACTTCAAAACCGAGAGTACGATCGGGATACCATCTTCGACAACCCGTAGTCCGGGAGCCGGCTAGGTCTCGAGCAATGCGATGCCCACGCGAATGAATTCAATCCTCTTGACAGGTACTGATCTGTTGAGTTCAATGCAATTATTCATCGACCTGGTCACCTGATAACCTCTTGGAGACGAAGGTGCTTCTCTCAGAGGCTCAATGGCGAGAGATAGATGCAAGCTCAGAGCTTATCACTCGAGCTTTGTAACTCAGACATTGAAAAACCGCGAGAAAGGCACTAAAAGTCGCCGGAATAACACGCAAATAGGCGAAATGCGCGAGAAAAGCACAAACGAAGACAATTTATTCCAATCACTAGAGTTTTCTGAAGCATTACAACGCGACACAATATGATACACAACATCATCATCCGTGAAGGGATGTCTTTTGTCTAACGAAAACATTGAATAGCGCGGATAAGAATGCTGCACTCCAACGCTCATCATTTGCGCCTATCGGAGCGCAATCAATCTATCGTATTGAGTTTTGCAAACCCTGTCGCACCCCAACAGTTTGTAGAGCTGAGATTTCAGTCAAACCGCTGAGGTCTCGGATTCTCTTTGGACGCGTATTCGGCCCTGTAGCGGCCTCGATACGAGAGTTGCAAGTCCTCCGAAGTAAAATTTTGAAGCCGGTGTTGACATTTTGATATTGAAACAGCAATTTAATGAAGGAGACTTTCAAAAAAAATAACATGTTGGGATCGGCAGGGCATTTGGAAACAACCTTCGTCGAGCCAGATAACGTCAAATTGTGAGTGGAGAACCTCGTCTGAGCCTGGTAGATGCTCGCGCTAGGTGACGTGCCAGCTGTGGGCTTGCGGAGGGACTCGACTCCAACCGTGAAATGAATGCATGCAGTGGGGACGAAGTGATCGACTCCGTGCAATGGAAGTGAAAGTGTCGATGAAAAACAATAAGTAGTCGTTGGAGGCCGAGTACATGCTCTCAGAGTCGGTATATTAGCTGAAGAAAAGATCCCAGTTCACGAGCGAGAGGTTGACGGACATTCGGATGAAGTCAGCTCGCACAAAATCGTAATGGTGCCGAGGAGAGGGTCTCTCTGATACAAGGGCAAGCAAAAAGGGACTGCGAGTTGATCACACACATGGGGCCATCGTGAACGGTGACGTCGCTGATCAAGTCCGGCCGGAGTCCACTCCCGGAAGATTGAAGTCACCCAGGATGGTCACAGGAGAAGAAACATCACAAAGTGCCTCGAGATCCCCACAAAGGAGACGCATGTTCTGGGAGAGAGCAGCTGATGAACCCGTTGGGCTGAAGTTGGCACATATGAAACGGTGCCGGTCAGTGGAGTCACAGAGGACGTCCACGGCCACCACCTCCGAGATGGGAGAGAAAACCGGCTCGACCGGGCCCAAGTGAGGGCTTGATTAAGCACACTCGCCCACATACGGTGAACCACGTGAGTTGAAATCAGAATCAACGTCATGCATACTATTATTCATACCTAATAGCATTGCGTCACACTTAGTTGAACACTTACCTAGGAGAGCGCCTGGGAGTCGATAACTTTGCCGCTCTTCAGTTCTATCATTGAACAGATTCCGCTCACAGAACGATGGCCCATCTTGAGTTTGAAGTATCAGCCTCCTCATGGCCGACTTTCATCAGCTTCGGTTCGGAAGGCTGAGGTCACTTTTTCAAGTCACATTGTCACTTCTTCAAGATGAGCTGATACAATTTTTCTCTTATGGAAGAAGGCGCAGGGCTTCAAAACGATTCCGGTCCCAGACGCAATGACCGCATCGCGCCCATCGGCTGTCTGTTGACTTTAACGACTATCATTCGGGAGCTGCTGAACTCTTACGATTTCTCACAATTTCGTAAGCGAAAATCGGACTCTGAGCGTGCTCCGACGGCGTTGATTTCGCCTATCTCGAGTGAACCACCACACACAGAGCGACAAAAGCTCTCGATAGCGGAAAGCAGCAAGTCATGATCCAGGATTCGATATCTTTTGAGGCTCCAGAAGGGTCGGCCTGGCTTGAATGTGTGTTCTTGGCAGGTACAATGATTTCCGTGGAATCTTCTCTTCTATCTACAGTGAATCTTTTTCCCAGGCCGAACTATTTTCACTCCCGAAGTTTGATCGTCAGTGAAGGAGCATATTTGTCTCCCTATTCGTCCCATGGTCAGAGACCCCCACAGATTACGGTTTCTCAACTTTTTACGCGTAGCCGTTCCACGCGCCTCAGACCGCTCTACTGATCTCGATGAATGCATCCTCGTGGGAGCGAGCTACAGCGGGCAGTTTCGTGGTGTACCGCGCGGACAAATTCAGGATGGCGGATGCTTGAAGTGTGGGCATCATGTTTCGGAATCATTCATACGCTGCATGCAGCTTAAACAATGAACGAACGAGACTCTGGAACCGCGAGTTGACCCAAGCTATAGAAATCATATCCTTCGTGGGTCGCTCGTATTTGCGCCTGAGTCAGAAACGAAGACAGATACCGAACTGCGGTTTGTTCTAATTTTGAGGGTAGTGATCCCTCTACAAAAAAAATATGCGGTGCAGCGGAATTCGACATTTTTGACCAATCGGGGCATCACTTGAGCTCGACAGAGGCGTCGCTACGGTAAACTGCGCTCGGGGCGAGGAAGCCGAAAGTCTCAGAAGTGGATGATTGGAGTCGGAGCGGGGATGAGATTCAAATTCAATCGCCCTCAGAACCTTCAGCGAAGAGAAATTCAATCATGTGCTTTCCATATGCCGAGTGGCGAGGACAAGTAGAATCAACGGCTGCCGACGCGATCACCGAAACGCCATTCCCTCGGCGTATATGAGAGATGAGAAAAATGTTGTTGTGCGGAATTCGAAAACGTTTATTCATTCCATCTGCAGACTTCTTCCTTTTCGAAAAGAGCATCGCACGTCCCGCGGCCCAAAATCGCGAAACGATGAGATGCTGAGTGCACAGCAAGCCTGCTCTCACGAACGCTTGGCTGCATCCATTGTTCTACTTTAGCTGGATTCCATGCTCGATACGGTGCTTCTTGATTCCTCAAGTTTCTTCACAGCCGATTCGAGACTGCTTCGCTTGCGCCACAAATACAAATTTAACTCCTTTGCTCCATTTATGAGGCGAATTTATCCTCAATTTGCTTTCCTTATTACATTTGGAGCTACGCTGAAGAGTCCACTGTTCCACGCGGGATGCTGAACGGTCAGTATACTACATGCGTGAGAAAACATCTAGTCACCGTTTCAAAAATACGATGTACCAGACATTTGCTCACGACTGTAGAATCTGATTCTTGCGGAACACAGAGCACTGGGGCCGAACCATGCATCCATGCACAAACAGGCATCGGGCGAAGATGTAGGTCTTTCGTTATTGACAAATGACTACCCGGTTTCAGCTTTTCTCTGCAAAACCGGGTAGTACTTATCAGAACTCAGACCAGATGAATCTTTCCATCCAAGGCGTTGAACACATCGTTTGCATACTGAACCATCTTGGGGTGCGATGCTCGAATGAAAACACCTACAACCAGAGACATACCGATTTCCTGAGAAATAATCCAATACCAACTTTGAGCACTTCCTCGTTGAAGATGACTGGAGTACAGATGTTCCGTGTGTAGCCGCTTGTGGAGTGAGCCTGATGCCGGTACCGATAGTACGGAGCACAAGTTTTGGTCGTCAATGCTTGGAGTGAAACTGAGGTATCTCATTGGCTCTTTTAAAGGGACTTCAGCAACCTTCTCTCAGCCATCTATGGAGAGTGAACCTGTTCGTAGAAGAGTGTACGGAGCGCGCCAATGAGCGGAATAAGGTTCAAAATATAGTCCCCTCGCCTGCCGGGAGTATCACAGGAGTTGATCGGAATGCTGCCGCGACTCAGTTCACTCCTCTGGAATTCAAAAAGCCAGGAATGAGTTATGGAACCAGAGCGCTGAGAAGTTCTAATGTTTTCATGAGATTTAAGGGCGGCCCATTTTCAATACACTGAGGAATTGGGTAACGCCGACACGATTCTTCCTCGTCCGATTCTTCCGAAATGTTCCTATGATTGATATCATCTAAACATTTAGTCTTATCAGAGTTTGACCTCTGTTGTTCCGGAATAATAAACTCTCTCGTTTCGCGATGGAATCCCCGCGAATCACTTGAGCTGGCGGTTTTCGGATTACTACGGTCATGTGTACCACAGCCTTGAGAGAGGAGCATGAGCCCTCGAACGCTCGAATCGCGCCAAAACAAAGCCTCTCTTCCCGCTGAACCGGCGGCGCGGGCGCCAGTCGGCGAAGTTTCGCGAAGTTTAACCCGATTTGAAAGCGTTGAGGTTGAGTTGAAGAAGTGATGTATCGATCACCAGAATGTTACGACTTCTATAAATCTTGATGGTTTCCATAGGAGCATTTGGAGCATGGAAGAAACCACAAAAGCGCATTTGTTAAACCTCGGTCGATGGTCCACGAATCATTCCCTCAGAAACGTCAGATCTGAGATCATGATACGGAGCATCTCAACGGAAGAATCAGCGAAAAACTACCAGTAACGCTGCGTGTAAGAGACCGCGGATTACACCTCCATAGGTTAGAAATCAGCCGAAAAACCTCATCGAGGAGATTGGCACGCTTAGAAGCTAGTATCGGAATCCACGAATTGTGGATTTATTCGATCCATCGGAGAGTTTCATTTAGATCCTAGAATTTCGCTCATAAGCGTGCAACCGAACACCAGAAAGGCGATGGCGTGTGCAAGAGACACACCAAATGAACCAGGTTTCCCTGACGACCACTGCGCGCTCACAGTGCTATTGGTACCGGTGAGAACCTCCTTAAAGAAGAAAACTCTCTCGGAATCCGATGCTAAGATGGCGGTTCCTACGATTCCCATCAACTCGGAACTCGCGATCAGCCGGATTTGAGGGACTGTGAAACCATGTGAAATAACTGCAGGTCAACAGTACCGAAGGCGTCGCAAGTCGCAAACAAGAGACTGTTGGGAGAAGAGACTGTACGAAAAGGATGAACATTTTGGGGTTTCGGCTTTCTCGGAGGATAATCTCCAATAAATAGATTCGTCTTCTAGTTTTTGAACTAAACCTAGGCGCTGGATTCGATAGAACTACAATTGAACACCAGAGGTGTTTCGCCGAATTTCTTCCATCGAATCTGGTTTCCTTTCCAAATCTACAATTTAGCTTCCGGAGTTGAATCAAAACCGGCGAAAACCGTTCTAGAAGAGGGATCTCTATCAGGAGCCAATGCCAAGAGGATGCATCAGTTACTTTGGAGACTTTGAAACCCGCGATGAGCTGCATTTTTGTTTATCGCAATCGACAATGTGGAAGAACCGTAGACTTGACGGAACCAAATTAAAGGCACCTATTTTGAGAGACTTTCGGTTCCACCATTGCTTTCTTGAAATGCCACTAATACCGGTGAAAAACTCTCCGGAGGTGATTGGCGAAGAAGGTTTCAAAACCAGCGATCCGTATTCCTGATAAGTCGGAGTATACCCGCAGGCTTGGTCTGGTGAGTTTATCGCAAGTGACCGTGCGAACCGAATACTCCAAGTTTCCATGTCAATCCCCGCATGTTCAGAGTGCCATAGGTACTGGTGAGAACCGCTCTGGAGAAGAAAGCTCTCTCTGAATACAATGCTCGGATGGGGGTTCTGTGACTTCGATCTGTTCGAAACTTATAATCCGCCGATTCGAGGCTGTGGAGCCGTGTGCAAGAACTGCAGAGTCAATCGTACCGAATCAGCCCTATGCAATAGACAATTGACTGTCAGGAAAAGGGACTTTACCAGAAGGAGAAATTTTTTGGCGAAGATCGGCTCTCTAGGGAGATAATTTAGAATACATTGATTCGCACCCGTAGTTTGTTGGACAAGAGGCATTGATTCGATGACATCACGATAGAATACCGAAGAAATACCTAGAAAAATTAGATCAGTACCGGTGAGAACCGCTCTGGAATAGAAAGCCCCACCAGGAGCCAGTGCCAAGATTACGGACCTGGTACTCCGATGAATTCGATATTCTTGAACATTCAGTTATTTGAATTGACTGCAGAACTAACGGAACCGGATGAACTTGGTCTGAATTGATCGAAAATAAGAACGCGATCCAACATACGAAGTAAATTGCCCCGAATGCCTGAGCTTCCGGACCTACGACTACATTCTCAAGAAGACCGGCGAGAACCTACTATAGAAGACGGTTCTTTCGGAGAGCAGGGTCGCGCTGAAGGCTTCGGAGCTCTACTTAGATCGAAAGCAATGAATCGAATCTAAGCATCACTACAGGCTACGCCAATGGACCTCAGGATCCTCCGAATCCCGATGTTCCAACAACGCATAATGTGAGTGCAATCAATACCGGTGCAGCGAGTCCTTTTCGAAACTCTTGCTGAGATGAACGTTCGAAACTTTTGCTGATTCTCAAGATCACTGATGAATTGAACTCAGGAGAATCACAAAGGAATTGAAGATTGATTTGCGCGGATGCGGAGCACCGAATTCTAGAAACTCCAGAGATCGACGTCCAATTCATCCCAGTGAGAAACATCCGGAATAGTATATTTCCCCACCGTTGTGCTTTCTGCCAAATGATACTTAGAAAACAACAATCTTTCCCGGCATACTCTGTGGGCCGTAGTGATTCCAACTCACGAGCATGTCAGTCGACCGCGTTGTCGGAGCTGTGAACTCTCACCATCGAACTCTACGCTTCCGAACCTGAGGGCAAACTTCTGGAGTCTTCGATGCGACAACTTTAGATGCCGTCCTCCCCTTCTCTTTTTTCGGTCCATTGTGATACTTGTGCAATCAAAAGACCGATTCGGAAAGCCTTAACTAGCCTATCGAGACTTGTCACGGAATCTTCCTCCGAGGTTCTGTAAATAGCCGGCCACAATGCTACCCGAACCCGTGTGAAACAAAGACGAGAAATCTGAGATGAACATGTATTGCCTCTTCATCGCTAATCTGAACATGATACTACCGAGCCTCCCGCGGCGTCTGTCTGCAGGTAATCGGCGAGTCTCCGGGTTCCTCAGCAGACTACTTGACTTATTATTAGTGGCTACGTCTCCGGAAACTGTCGGTTAACCCGATAAAGCATGAGCGGTATTTTCTCAAGTCTAGTCGTCTGAGACCGAGCCGCCAATTCCTGGAGCGGAGAATGGGGACAACTCGGTCAATTCTTCCGAAACCTAAGAAACTGTACCAGCTCGCAGCGCAATATCATCGAGTTCCGGGCTCTGCATCATTCTCGTATGGCTTTTTGATGCCATCGTTCCATCGATTCCGCGCATCAGGATGAGACTTGCGAGAGTGCTTCCTCACTTCCTCGATGGCCGGCTCTATCTGGACTTACCCTGGAGGTCCCGCGATATAAGAAAATCCCTCGACGAGACACGATGTGCTCTCATCAATGCGAGAATAATCTCACAAGTGAACCTTCACTTATGTTGACCCCGGGATCCGAAGCAAACCATGCGCGTTGGGTTTGGGTCGACAAAAAAACAAGAAAAAAGTTGATTCCAGCGGCTGTCCGCCATTGGCGTCGTTTCGCGGAGCTTTCAAAGAAAATTACCTCATGTGAGAGGGTTTTTGACGGGCTGCTTCCGAGAGCCGTAACCCAGTCGAATCGTCACCGATTTTGAATTCTGTGCTCTCCATCGGAAAGTAGAGATTGAGACGCGCATTTTGGTGTGTCGATCAGCTAAATAGGAGCTTTCCTCGCCGAATCAGAGCAAGTTCAAGTTGCAGTTTTTTTCTGAAGCCTAGAGCTGGGCATCTCATCCTGGATCTTGTAAATCTCACGCTTCATGCTCTGGATCGCCTGTCTGGTAGCTCCAGAGACGAATTCTAGACAAGAGGAGAACAAGATGGAATCCTAAGGATGCATTCCTTGATATATTCCTTGATGATTCCTTGATTCCTCTTGTCTAGAACTCGTCTCTGGAGCTACCAGACAGCCGATCCAGAGCATGAAGCGTGAGATTTACAAGATCCAGGATGAGATGCCCAGCTCTAGGCTTCAGAAAAAAACTGCAACTTGAACTTGCTCTGATTCGGCGAGGTAAGCTCCTATTTAGCTGATCGACACACCAAAATGCGCGTCTCAATCTCTACTTTCCGATAGAGAGCACAGAATTCAAAATCGGTGACGATTCGACTGGGTTACGGCTCTCGGAAGCAGCCCGTCAAAAACCCTCTCACATGAGGTAATTTTCTTTGAAAGCTCCGCGAAACGACGCCAATGGCGGACAGCCGCTGGAATCAACTTTTTTCTTGTTTTTTTGTCGACCCAAACCCAACGCGCATGGTTTGCTTCGGATCCCGGAGTCAACATAAGTGAACGTTTACTTGTCAGTAAGCTCGGAACGGCTTTCAGTACTTGTGATCGAGAGATGCCTGCACTGACCCTCTAGAACGTTGATGTGAGCTGATTTTTGAATTTGACTTTCGAGAAGTTCCCGGAAGAACCTCGATCTCTTCCTCGATCAATCGACGTCATGGTTTTCTATGGGTAACGAGGGTCTGTTGTAGAAAACCGAGCATTGCATGGAAAGCCATGGCCAGTCATTGTGAGTTGTGAGTTGAGTCAATCTGAACAGTCCGAGTGATCTAGGAAATGAAAGCTTAGCTGTGACAAGGGCTGGGGTGGGGATAGAGTCTGTTGTAATGAGCTACGGATGTCTCGGACAGGCAAGGAAGCCAAGGGGAACTCACGAACAGACATTAGCAACTTCCGAA
Organism: Neoseiulus cucumeris; assembly: GCA_021527715.1. Classification (NCBI taxonomy): domain Eukaryota; kingdom Metazoa; phylum Arthropoda; class Arachnida; order Mesostigmata; family Phytoseiidae; genus Neoseiulus; species Neoseiulus cucumeris. Next base: position 1,433,349 of record JAJSRV010000050.1, on the reverse strand, counting down.
CTGCTTCTGAACACAAAGAATTCCCACAATATGCTCTCTAACACCGGTTCGATCGCATTTCCAGGATGGAACTCGACCCGAAATCAACAGACAAAACAGCTATTCTTAAATTCATTTATTCCATCATGTTTCGTTCGCTTCATTCATAGTCTTTTTCATCGGAACTACACCAGGTCTGAGAGACCCGACAAAACAGAGAGTTCGACTCTTCACTATGAGCACTTCTCGAAGAACTCCGAAAAACCTCTATTGAAGAATTCGTATCGTTACGAAAGTGAGTGAGTCTCTAGTCATCCGAGCTTCTCCACGACGTACCAGATGCTCACTCACGGCCGTAAGAAGCGAAACAAGGAGTCTCAACTAAACAGTCGGCGATTCTCTTCTGAATGTTCATCATGCTTCGGAGCAAAACGACTCTCATGCGAGTTCGACTTGAAAACCTGCCCTATCCATCAGACACGTGCGACCGTTCGTAAAACTATAAGATCCTCCCCGAGAGCGAATTGATGACGTAGAACCTTATACTTGACAAATAGACACCCGGTATTAGTTTTCAGATCACAAAGCCGGGTGGCATTTATCAGAACGCAGTTCGAAGCTTCGCAGACAGGCAGACGATCGTTAATGTTGCAGACTACCCCAGGGCTGGTTTATGGAGATCGGTGACCGTTTCTCGATCGGAGAGATCGCATTTTCACGACGGTGAGTGAGTCTCTAGTCATCAAAGAACTTGTACGATATACCAGACCTTCACTCACGGCCGTGGAGACCGATTCGAGGGGATCCGCATTGAGAAGCCTCAGCGTGGGAGTCCTCGGCGAAGTTTTTGACCTGTTCATGCTCGGAAAACATAGAATCGGGAGTCAAGAGAGCAATTTTCGAAGCAAGCAGTCCATCTTCATGCGTGTACCATGCTGATAATACTAGGAGCGGATGACGTGAAGCTTTATTCTTGACAAATAGACACCCGGTACTAGTTCACAATGAAGAAAGCCGGGTGGCATTTATCAGAACACAGCTTGATTTTCGCTCCAAGTAAACAGGCAGTTCGCAAATACTCAGCTTCTGCAGACTCCATGACCTTGGATGTGTGAGACAGTTACAAAAGTGAGTGAGTCTCTAGTCATCCGAATAACATTGCGACGCACCAGACGCACACCCACTTTTGTAAGATCTCCTTTCGAACGGATTTATGCAGCTTGGGGAAACTAGGAAACAAGTGGGTGACGAAGTCATGCCGAAGACTCACCGATAGCACACAGCTTCCGAAGTGTCGCGATTGGATGACGTTGAACCGTCGTGTTCGACAAATGACCACCCGGTGCTGTTGTTCATTATCGAGAACCGAGTGATATTTATCAGAACTCAGTTCAGATGCAGCGCGACGAGTTCCAGGTGAATGTTGAAATTCAGATCGGACGAAAGTGAGTGAGTCTCTAGTCATCATGATTTCTTACAATGCACCAGACAATCACACACGACCGTAGAATCCGAAAGCGTTCTAGATATCCTACTCGTTGAGTTTGAACGTTCATTCTTGACAAATGAACACCCGGTGTTCGTCTTGTATTCACAAAACCGAGTGGTATTTATCAGAACTATGTCCAAGAATTTGCGACGCGACGCATGATGACTGAATCTGCTGCCGTGGAACTTCCGCTACTGAGGGCACTGATCCCGCTGCCCAATGCGAAAGAAGAACTGGAGGCCGCAGAGATCCAAACGAGCAGAGTTCCAGAGCTCGTCGCTGGAACAAAGGCTGGAGCTCACGCCGAACCTCTCAAATGGACAGAAGCGGAGCCTATGCGGTCTTTTGCGCGCAGAGACTCGAAGGGTCGAAAGTGAGCAAAGAATCGCTGGGCGAAAAACACTGTCATCGGGAGTTGATACTCAGCTGATTTCGGTTTGGATCTCGATGAAAGTTGAAACGATCAGAGCGGCCGTACTGAAGTCGAATCCGGAGTCGAAGAGGCTGCTTCTGCGAAGCTAGGTGATGCTTTGGCTTGGGGCAAAGCGAAAACTCGAACCTTGCTAGAGGAACTGGGCTTCTTATTGCATAGGACCAGGGACCTCCTCGCTCTCATATCGAACCCTCAACCTTCTCAGGCAGACTGAACCCTCTGATTGTGGTTCTCGTAGACAGCGGGGCTTTCTCGACACCCCATGATCGCTACATGACTCCGGTTCTGACATGATTTTCCGAGTTACGGGCGGACCACGAATAATCCAAAGCGGGCGAGCCTAGACAAGCCTCAGACGAGTGTTTCGATGCGTTCGATCCTTTCCGAGGTTGAGCCTCGGCTAGCATGAGAATCTCGAGGAGCAAGATCCACGGCAGCAACGATCAAACTTTGGGAATTTGGGCAGCCTAGATTTGAGCTTCCCACAGACCCCCGATCCGGAAAGTATGGAACTGACTTTCAACTTTTGCGAAGCTTTCTTTTTTTTGTTGAAATTCCTTGATTTCAAGTGGCTTAAGGTATCGACAGTTATCAATACAAAATCGATAGCGATGGAGCCCAAAGACTATGGAGTAACTTTCCATTCAGCAAGCAAGCAATCAGGGGAATAACAATATGAGATATCTCATCAGAAAGACGGCATCACGGCACTGATTCTGCAGATCATGATTGCCTCACGCATCAGTCGATCGTTCCGCGTCGACGGAGAACCTACCCATGTCCGCGATTCCCTCACGACAAAACCTCGATTCTTCAACGAATCATTTTCTTTTCTCGTGGAAAACTTGCCGAAGAGGTCGCGGAGTCCCGTTCTCGACATCGGTATCAGGCGACCTTGTATTTCCTTGTACCCAATGGAAGGAGCTTCAAACGCTGATGCATGCCGCCGGCTCGGCGTTGTACAGGAACTCATGAAACCTATCATTCGGCGGTGTTCGCTGGTCAGTAGCGGTAAGCAAGCTCAGGCGACGACGTTCGAAGTCCTCGAGTAGACTGCACCTCGCTAGACCCGATTCGAGCGAAGCATATCAAGTCTCATGCCCTTTGTTTGCATGCGTTCTTGCTGAGTTGACTATTTTACTCAATATTGACAACGTCATCCCGTGGCATCTTTATAATTTCTAGGGCTATTCTCATAGATTGGGATTTACCGGAAATACTATTTCCAGCAGGCTCCCGTTCAAACATTTTGTGAGGTTCACCGATTGATCAGTGCTCTGACCCCACGGCTCTAACTTCCCCCGTAGATTCGGGTCAGAGGTCTACTTGAACTACGCGAACCACGGGAAGCATGAATAGAATGCATGTAGTTCGAACGAAAGCCCGAGATTTGCGGGTGGAAGTAGTTGAGAACTGAGGGAGGTGATTGAGTCTCTTGCTAGAGCTCAATATTAATGTTCATCTTCTCGAATACCGATGTGTTTCGGAGACGATGTTTACAGCTCGAAATCTCAAAAACAAGCCGGCAACCCCACAACCCCTATCATTCAAACTCAATATTAGCAGAGCAGTACCCGGCCCGCCTCCGATCTCGCTGTACTTGAAGCAGATCCTCGGGTTCGCGATTCGAAGAAACACTGCGTTCTTTAAGGAAATCATCAGCTCTTGACTCTATGAGACCACAGCGCCACGATGCTACTGACTAATGAGTTACAGAACTGCCGTCTACGATTCGTTGTGCTTGCTGAACGATGAGGGTCCCCAGTGAGATCCCAGGTGAACACAGAACTTCGGTAGCAAAGTTGTGTCGGGTCTCTGAGCTCATCAATTCTCGAATGTTTTTGGTACAACTCCGCAGAGCACCCTCCGTGTTCCGGAGCTGGGTGATTCAAGGGGTCAAAAATTGTAATAACACCGGCCGTGTTCAGCGGTCGCAGGAGATTTGAGGTCTGCCCAATCGGAATAATTAGCTTCCTAGCTCGCTAATGCTCTCGGTTCTCGAGGAGCTCCAATGAGTTGCTGACTCGATCAATTATTATTCTGTACCGCGCGCTTGTCTTCCGGGAACACTTCCAAACAAAATCGTTGCGTTTGCTCATAAGAGACGTTGACGATGATCCACAGGAATGCGAATAAGGGAGACGAAAATTGCAAGGAATACAGATGAAACAACAGAGTAAATATTGCAACAAATCGTCGTTAAAGCTCTCGACTATGGATAACCCGACTCGAAGACATATTCGAATTGTTGATTCAGTTGGCAGACTCAACCCATGGTGCATGTTTTTGAGGGAGCCCTTGTGTTGGAGACAGTGCGATTGATGAAACCGACTCCGCGCTTTCTGAATCTACATTTTGGGTCGAATCAAAGGGTGCATCAAACGTTGGGATAGCTCACGCTTCTCAATTAGCGAACCCCGAGCAACATTGATCAGTCATGGGGGAGTCACAGTCAAAAATGGATACAAACCCGCAACCGCTTTAGTTCGGTGGCTACCTGAGAAAAAGAATCGCTATATTGCAACAGATCTCGGCATTAAATTGGATTCGAGATAATATTCAAAAATCTAGGGGGTTGATAAGGGTAAACGTTATCACAGTACGCTGTATTCTGATGTCACCGCGGTTGGCTGACGTTTTCGATGACATCAAATATTATAAGGAATGCTCACTTCATCGTGATACCACCTCAACTGTTGTGGAGAACTTCCTCTGATTCCGGCAAGACCAAAACGAAGCTCCTGAAGGGATAGGATAATTTTTTCCAGATCGAGAGAGCTCGTATTCTGCTGAAGACAGGACATTTCCCTCCTTTTCGAATTCTCCGATAGTGTCATTCCCTGACGACCGAAACGACTTGTTCAACATTTTTCGACGAGGAAAGACGAAATTGTCCGAGGTCAAGATTCCTGGGTGTTCATGATGGACAAGGTCTTTCGGAATGTTCGTTAGCGCGGAATGACGCAGCTGTTCAGGTGACGAGTAGAGAACGGACGTGTTATGCTCAAGTTTCACCTGAATTGCTCAACATCTTGAGAATTTTCTGTTGATTTGGCACAGCAAAACTGCATTCTCTCCAAAAGTGAAAAAGAAATAATCTGATATTGCACTACATCGCATTTTTTTGGAGCGACTTCCGCGTGGATGAAGTTGATCATGAGCTTATGAGGAGGCATCAGCTGCAATCGAGTTTGGAACCTGGAAGTGAGTCTGAGAGAATCTTGGTGACATCGAGAGAGACGACACCGAAGATTTCGGGATGCTCAGCTTGAGGCTCTCATGTTGTTTCAATTCTCACGAGTCACCTTGTGCTAGAAGACGTAGATAACGCCGGCAGATACTCGACCGACTACTTTCCGAGACTCCTCAACGAGCAGCCTGCGCCTCGATAAGGGTACATTAGTACAGGACTCGGTGGCATATTCAGGAGATGATGATCGGGAAACAGGCTAAACTTCCAAAGAGCATCGAACCCAGCAAAGTCTTATCTGATGTATCGAAACACCACTCTTCAGACCTTTCATCGATTCTCTATTGGTAGTCGAATCCGATTCTCTCAAACCCATGCAGGTGCCGGAACTGTGGCGATTCATAAGAGAGAAACCACACTCAAAAATTTTAAATGCTTCAGCACGGAGGCTGTCAAACCTTTTCGCCTTGCGGGCCCCCACAGAAGCTGAAATGTCCCCAAGTGTCTACCAGAGGAACAAAAACTGAATTCATTTTAGCAAGTTTGTTTCACAAATCGCTGTCTCTCTTTATTTTTTGCGGATTCCGGATGCGGAAATTGCTGCCTCTCGCTCGAAGTAGGAGCACGAGTGTTACTCAGGAGAGCATCAGTGATTTTAAGAATTTTGAGTTCTTCCATTTTCCCGAGGATTTCCACAATTCACGTTTTCGCTTCAAAATTTGCGGGATAATTAACACTGTTTATTTCTACGAGCTTTGACGTCGAAATTCAGCCGCGAAATCGACCGTCTTGTTCGCTAAAACTTCATGAGATGGATAATTTTAGACCATGCAGGATCGAATTTCAGAAGTTCCGGATGTGGTATTCGAATAACCCAATGGAACAGTGAACAGTAGAGCTCCAGCAACAGAGGATGGTAAATTCGAGATGTAGTGTGTCAACAAGTGTCGAACGGAGTCTTTCAGAAAGTATCTCAAAACGAACCGCAACCGACCATGTAGTTGTAATGTAGTTATTTCCTTTCGTGAGACACCACGGCTCTAGCCCGGCGAGGACTACGGGGATTCTGGTGAACACATCGGCTCTTTGAGAACCTGTTGCAGATAAGTGCTCCCTCTGCTTGTTCCCAGGCGCTTCTTCCACGAAATCAGGAAACTGTCGGATTATTTGCCTGCTTCATGTTGGCCCTACATCACTGCGAATTGGGGAGGGGTCAATGCGACCAAAAAAATGCAAGATCATTAAGAATTAGCAAAACCATAGCTCACGTTGCTTTGGTTCGAGGTTTTTTGATGTTGGCATTGAAGTAATCCGTTGTCTCAAGTGCGAACTAAAGGCTCGGAGAAAGTGGTTCTTCTCCCAGATTTCCGATTTTGGAGATCGTGCAGATTCTTGTACGCGTATCTCGACAGCTCGCACCGCTTAATCGAGTGCAGAAATTGAATTCCTTTTGGAAATTGCCATTGTGATTTCACGGCTCTACGCCGTTGCCTTTTTTACAGTGTAAATAAAGCGTTCTCATCAAACAAACTTGCAAACTCACAATTTTGAGATCCTCTCTGATCCCTTAATCCCTTCTTAGGATGGAGAGGAGCCACAGTTAGTACCACGCATCCTCATGCGGCGGCTCTATGAACGTTTCCAGGTCGTATTAGGGTGATGGAACTTTCCTGACCGTGAGAATGAAGGGTAACACCCCAGCACTTGTAGATCATCAGATGAAAAATCTTGGATGCTTTTTAAATATCTGATCAGTCTCCACGCGAAGAAGTTATTCACTCTCTCACTAGATGCCAGGAATTTCGGATGGTAGTGGCTTGTGTATTTGTTATTACTGGGCCTGCGAAGTTCAGGCACTTTTTAATCGAGAAAAAGGCAGGCAAAAAATAAGTGTGAAGAGTCAAAGAAAGGAATGAAAAAGGCAAGAAGATGACTCCTATTCTTCAACGTTTCGATGGAGAATCGGTCATTAAATGAAAGTTCGTAGTGGAATGAACTTTCTTCTCTGATTCTGTGAAACTACAGAAGGGCTCCCTACGCCGAAGCCTGAAATTTTGATCCCTCAAAGCTGAAAAAGGCATTATAGGCACCAAGGAGCCAAAATAGGCAAAATCTAAGGAAACTGGTAGGGATAGGCAAAAAAGGCATGTCAGGCAAAATGCCTGAATTCGCAGGTTTGTGGCTAAAATCCCGAACAATCGTCTGTCATATGATTGGAAATGATGGATGTTGTCATCCGCCGAGTCCGCTGGGATTCTCAGACTGAACGTCTCATATTCCTTGAATGATAGAACGCCGTTTGCGTCGCGAGGCGCTGCTGCTGGTCGAATTGTCGATAGAGAAGAAAATACTCAGAGCCGGCAATTCTAGGGAATCGTGTCGGGGTATGCCGAATGCTAGACTGCTCGGAACGAAATCGCTGCGCCCGCTATCCGCCAGCTTGTCGAGTCGCGTTCTCATCGCACCACAAGACGAGACAGGAGAAAATATATCTCAGTTATGAACCCCTTCAGATTTATTTCCTCTAACTTTTGCATTTCAAAAACGCCAGCTCATGAGGGACAAGCTCTACATTGAATTCATTTCCTTCTTTCGGTGCAACGATTTAAGATATCAGTCAGGGCAACAAGAACAAAGGAGATCAATCTGGGATCAATCCTGAAATGTACTCCGAAATAATGGTACGATTCCCAGCCGCTTGAAATGAGCGGCGCGCTGCAAGAGTGCCGGAGATAAAAGTTCTGCCATCAGAATCAAACTGTGCACTCCTACCCACTGAGCACTTCCTGGAAGCTCGCATGCATCTCGAGGTCTGACTCAAAGAAATGGAATAAGCCGGAGCTCCCCGCTTTCTTTGCCTATAATAATGATATGGAAAGCTTGTTCGCCAGCAGGGATACGTCTATATTTTTCCATTTCCGGATTTGGACCGATATCATCCCGGGATTCTGCGCCGAATCTCATGCAAGGCTTGGTTCGGAGATTTTCGCCAATTTTTCTACGGAATAGACGGGAAAAAGGCTGAAATTGGGGTCCCTATCCCATCCCGAAGTTCCACCAGCGAGCAAGCCAATTTCGATAGTTTCCTAAAGTCTCCAGTGCTTTTCAGAACTTTTTCAGTTTGGTGGGATGTTCGTCCTTGAAGGGGGGGGGGGAACTCAAATATCCGGGGACAGCTTTTCTCTTGAAAGGTTCCTCCAATCGGAGAAGGGGTCTCTCGAAAAAGCGTGCGTGACAGCATCGGCATTCGTTGGTTGATGACTGGTCGAGCTTTTCTCTCGGTGAGCTCGGGAGTAAACGATCATCCTCGACCAGCTTGCTTCCGGACGTTCAAATCGAGTCGTCTTCTCTCATCTGATTAAACATAAAAGCTTACGCCCGGACCGATGGAATGTCAGTTCCTCACCCCGCGAGAAGACTGACATCGTAGATCCAAAACTCATCACCCCGATTTTCCTAAACGAATCACGTTCAAACCTGTGAACCTACGAATCGGGGGCCTCAACAACGACCAACTCCCGGTAAGAATCTAAAACCGGAACGTTCACCATCAAGAGGAATTCTAGAAGTCGACCGTCCTCTCAAATCGATGAACTTGGGATCGGTATGTATTCGTCCTAATAATTTTATCACATTTTCACTTTAGTGGCGGGCACTCTCAGTGGATGGTTTCCATGGAAGAATTCCCACAAAGTGTGATGGTGATGAGTTAAAACTCAGTAATAGATAACCCGTTTCTCCAGCTTCACTGAACGATAATGATTTCCGATTCCGTACAATGATACGTGGATTCACTTAGAATCGACTCACTTGCTATGACGATGCCAATGGAGGGACCAATCTGACGAACATTCCGGAGGGATGTTGATTCATGAAACTGTTGCGCTAAATGAGTTGTACTCAACCTCCTCAGCTATCTATGTATTCTCTCTACAATCATTAGAATTGATTTCCCGGGTCCAGCTTCCCTAGAAGCTTTTCTCTTCGTCTATCTCTATCACAGCCCTCAACAAAGCCCATACAGGCCTTCTTGTTCCAAGCTCAGTAACCATCGTTTTCTATCGGAATTGAGAGGGAATGGCGAATCCCTACCGCCTCACTGGAGTTTTACATGCTATTACAGAATTCCATTCGTCCTGACTATACTTTTAGGGCGCGAAAGTTTATACAGTGAAACCTCGTTACAACGAACCCGAAAACCGAAACCGAAAACACCATATCTGTATCCGCTATTTTGCGGGGATTCTAGGGCGAATAACCCCATTGAGCTTCATCGCAAAGCTATGACGCCGGTTCCTCTCGCAGGAAACTCGAGAGGGAACGGACATGAGTTTTTTCTGTGGCTAAAATTAACAACGGCGGGGAAACTGATCATGGAAGAAGCTGGAGAAGAGAGAAAATTTGTTTAAATTGAATTCAAGTTTTTGCTCATTGAACTGTTATCGGCACTTCTTTTCAATACGGTGACCTTCATCCGATTCTCGCCGCTCGCGATATCACACCCAAGAGCGTCTGACACCATGGAGAATTTTCGATCGGAGCATTTCCGCGGGAGAGGACGCTCCATTACTAAGCTGTCACTTCAAAGCCATCGAATTTTTGTATTGGCTTACGTTCAAAAGAATTATACGGCTCGATGCATTTCCCGTCGCGTTTGGGCCATTCCAGAAGTATTTGTTGTCGCGTCTTCAACGCAGTATCTTCTGCCGGCTCTGATCCTGTTTTTATCGTTTGGCATTGCACTGAATCTGACGGCAGTCTTCCATTGAAATGTCACTATCCTAGATAACATCATCGGATTGTAAATTCCACGGACTGCATAACGATGACGTCTGGCTCAACACAAAACTGACGAAGATGGCGTCACCGTACGGCAGCGCACATTTCGACTGTGAAGCAAGCTATTCTTGGGTCGATTGCTGTGACTGTTATCGCGCTCCTCGGCGAGCTCCACACGTTCCGTCAGGTGCATCGCCTCAGACGAAACCAAAACCATGAAGCATCTTTCCTTGACTTGACGAGGTGCGTCTTCCAGGACTTTCAGTATCCTGAGAAAACTTCATGATCGATATCCAGGGTTCAGAATCTTTAGCGGTATCGGACGATTCAGTGCCGCATGAGCCTACGATTGACAGATATGATTTTAGAGGTGATGGAAGCTAAGAAATGTTATGAATTCCAGGGAAAGGTTCAGTAACAGATTCCCAGCTTTGGTGATATTCTTCCAAACTCTCACTGCTCGATTCGTTCTTCTGAGCTATGATGCGGTCGGTGTGATGGTCCGTCTCAACGCCATTCTAAAAACTCTTTCGCATTCCAACGATGCTATCAGTGAACACGCACGCTGCGGACCGATGAAGTTCCAACATCAAGGTCACATTCACTGATGAGAAAGAATTCGCCTCAATATCAACAGTACGAAGTATCGCGAAACCGCATCCGATATGTTCTGAATGAGTATGTCATATTTATTCGATACCGAACCATCCTTGGCGGCTCGAACCCGGCCTTGACGACAGGTGGCTCATCGATAGATTAGGAAAAATCTATGAACTGAATGATATCCGATCGACACTTTCGGTTCCTGAGGACTCTGGACCTCGTGCCCTAACGAACTCCGACTCAAAGAAGACCCGAAATGAGGTAAGAATTGAGAATTCCGTTTCCGGGAAGTCTCCGGATGACACCAAAAATAACACAAGGCCCAAACTCATCATCGATTCCATTTCTTCGTGGCTCGGAAAGTGCCTCTACTCCTTCAGCAGATCGATCATGCAGTATAGAGAAGCCACGAATCCGTTTCACATTCAGGGTAGAATATATTGCGTGAGCTTCAGTGTCTCCCAGGTGAAAATTCTTTGGTTTTTCTTCTTCTGTTGTGCACAGAAGAAAAGTCGTCGGGTAGAATACAAATGAATCACGCGCGCATCTTCCTTTCTCTCGTGAAAAGGGGAGTCAGAGTGCCGTATAAAATAGCAGCGGATGCCCCTAATCTGCAAGTGATTCCACGTTCTAATCAAACATGCGTGCCTTCTCAGTAGCTCTTGCCGCCTTGTGCGCTGTTGGTGCAGTGAGTTGAATTTGAGTTCTTTCTCGATAGAGGATACGTCTTGCATGAAGTGTCGGCCGCCCGCAGTTACTCGTTTCAAAAGTTCAACATGTAGTGCACTCTATCTTCTGAACTTGTTCTCTTTTTTTCTCGTTCTTCTTTCCGATAGCCAAAAGACGAGCAGGATTATTTTGATTTCAATCACCCTTCGCTCATCGAGTTCGAAGTTCTCTCAGAGACGTCTCAGTTTTTAATCCACTTTTCCGACTCCGCAGTCTGCTCAGTTCGCTCAATACGCCCAAGAGCCCCAGTACGCTCCTATCCCGTATCAGTTCGCGTACAAAGCCGAGTCCGCTGAGGGTTCCCACAGCCAAGAGGAAACCTCCGACGGTAACAACCGTCGACAAGGTTCCTACACAATCGCTTTAGCTGATGGACGCCAGCGCACTGTGACCTACGTCGCAGATGAGAACGGATTCCGTGCTGAAGTTACCACAAACGAAATCGGAACCGAGTCCAAGGACGCTGCCGATGCGAAATACTCCTCTTCCGCCATTACTGGAGAACAGGCTGCCATCCAGTATGGAGCTCAAGCCCCACGTCAGAATGTCCGACTCATCCAGGCCCCCGCACCTGTCGTCCGCGTCCAGGCCCCCGCACCTGTCACCATTGTGAAGTCCGCGCCCGCTCCCATCATCAAAGTTGCTGCTCCCGCACCCACCATCATCAAAACCGTTCAGTCTGCCCCCGTCTTCAGGACCTACACCCAGGCTGCGCCCACGGTCGTCCGAACCATCCAGAGCGCTCCTGTCTCATACGCCGTTGCTCACCAGGCTCCTGTGACCTACACGACTCATGCTGCTCCTCACGTCATCCAGGTTCACGGTCACGATGACCACGACCTTCACGTCGTTCATCACAAGGCCTAAGTCACTTCCTCTCGACGTCCTCCCTCCCTCCCTCCTTCCCTCTTGAAAATTCTAGCTCGTGAAGATCGCCAGAGCTTCTCGAATCATTGGTTCTAAGTCACGATTCAAGGAAAGTCTGTGATTTGACTCTCTTCTCGTCTACTGTGTTGTTATCAGACGGAGATCCATGCAAAACCGCGCAGAGTGATAATAAATTGGTCTTTGCCAACATTTTTCGCCAGGAGTTGATCCGCATACCTATTCTCCGTGATGATGAAATCGCTCAGGAGTCCGTCATTGTACTAGCCGCGTCTCGCTGTCATTCGGACTGTGTTTCTGCTCTCTGGTTATCATTGAAGATGTAATTCACATTTCGATCGACAGAAATCTAACGAAGATCATTCGTTTAGAACTCTTCAGGGAGTCATCTCGGTGGCACCGATTTTCAAAAGCTAGTTTTAATCCCCTCATGGATGCCATGACGCAGAATGTGTGTCTCAAACACAAAAATCGAAATATTCCTTTTCTGCGTTCTTTATTTACGTTATCTGTTATCGTTCAGTCTATTTTTTTTTTGCTCAATGGAAAACATCAATCTTGGGAAGGGCGAAGATCGGATGGCACAGTAATAGACATGAGCGCATGGAAACTAAGAAAACTCTAAGAAACTAAGTATTTCCTGGGGCTAAACTTAGATCTCAGAGAAATCGAACGGATTCAAGTGAAATTCACACGTAATCTGATGGATGGGATCATGAAAAATCAGATCCAATGAGCAAAAGCGATATTTGGGTTCCTTGAATCACTTTCGCAGTAACATTGTTCATTCTTGGAATGTGAGATTCAATTCTAGCTAAGCGCAGTTAGTCTGTTGTTTTATCGCGGAAAGAAAAAATGCTTGAATAATTGGGACTTGATCCATGGGTATGAACTCGGAAAACTGAGTACATAGTTCAATCCCTCTTCTGGTTAAGCTTCCCAACCAACAATGGGATCGAAGAGTCAAGAATTTCAGGTCAATCCAACCGTGTTTTGAGAAGATCGAAAGAACCTTTGGGTTTTGAGAACGCTCACACCGAGTCACACAGAGTCCTTCGGCAAATCGATATGTTATATCAACGTTCGTTGGGTTCTAAATATCATCAGGGGCACTTTCAAGTGTTTCCAGGTGCGAATGGGAATGACTTTGAGTGATTCCGAGTCCCGATTGTGAGAGGCGCTCCTCTCTTCCAGAGAGGGGAGGAATGCATTCAAGCATTTAAAAATGCTTTTCGGGTAGGGCGAGTCCTCTCAGGACTCCCGAGTGGAGGGGCACACGGAATCAAAAGGGAAACACTTTCGCTTTCACAGATCCGACGCCGATTTACGGGAGTTTCCACGAATCCAGGCACTGGGAAAGAAGTATGAATCCAAATCTAGTCAGATACACTCCCGGATTCGGACTCGAATATAGATCCTTCTCTGCGCAACAGTCCTTCATGGATTCGAGGGCGGCCGCGGAATCCATGAACGGATCTGAAGGTGCTCGAAGGCTTTCTCGACGCTGTAACTCGGGGACTCGAAAAGCTGAGAGGAATTTCTACGACTCGGGCTTGAATACGCCAATATGCCGCGTAATGAACCGTGGAACTATACCGATCTAAGGAACTTGGACAACAGCCACTCAACCATAGCACAAACAAAACCGATTCCAAGACCTGCTGCCAACACGCATACTTGGAGCCAGAGGTCTTCAGAAGAGACGAATTTCGCGCCGTCTCGTAAATCCGATTCATCAACACAGCGCTTTGTCGGCAAACCGAAACCTTCATGACAGCGATCTTGACCATACGCCGGCGACAAAGGCTCTGCCATGTATTTCCTCATCCATTGCTCGAAAAATTTCATGTTATACGTTGCCCGGCTCCTGACGACCGAGTGAGCGCGGAGAAGTTGAGCCAGTCGCAAGCAACACCGAACACCGACCAGTGACTCGTCGACGAATCGCCGCTTCGGCGGCCGAGAGCGATCGAACGCATAGAGATGCGTTGGTTGCAACTCATAGAACTTGTACTGGGGCTCATTCAAAGCGACTTCGTATGTGGCTATCTTCGTGAGGAACTTGAGAAATTCGCTGATGTAAGATTCGTCGTGACAAAGAATCCCACCTCGGACGAAATGCAGCAAATCATTCGGAGACAGCAAGAGGTCACGGCGGCCCATCTTCCTTCTGTTCTTTTCTTCGGCCACGTGGTAGAAATATTCACACCGAGATATGAACCGCACCCGATTCATCGGGAGGGCTTGAAGCGACGAGATTATATTCGCTTGAAAATAAACGGCGAAAGTGTTACCGAGGAGTATCCAGAGACCCAGAGCCAGATCCTTCCTGCCTCCGTGGAACTCAACTGACGTCAGAAGACTACAAATCAGTTTCAAGAAGAAATATATCCTGTTTCGATCTTGGAGCAGAGTGACCGCAACACCGGTTGCAAGCAGAACAGGCCAAACCATCGAGTTCGCGAGACTTCTAGCGACCTGAAGAGTCTTACTCACTGACGGAACCCTCGCCGCGGCCTTGATCGGGATGTGGACGACGGCCATCCAGTCAGCGAATGAGCCTAATTTGGTTTTGAAGGTCACAAGCACGGTCAAATTCGAGTTCGCGGATTTCAGGGAAACTTTGAATTCACACTCATAATCTGACCTACACGCAATTGTGATTTTCTTTCTTCCGTAAAGCTCTTTGGGCTGAATCGCCTGATTGGCGATGCCCTCCATTGATGGAAAACGGGTGAAAACCATCGAACTTGGAAAAAACACAAAGTCGAGGAATTCGGAGCGTCCGAGAAGCTCTGGAGGACGGAAAATCCAAAGTTCGGGAAAGTTTGTTCGAAAAACGACGAAATATTCAACGAAAAGTCTCTGGGTGAAATGTATCCTGGCGAAGTCCGTGGAAGAGAACGGAGTCGTCAAGTGGAGACTGATGACTTCTGTTAGGGGTAAACCCAAAACCCGAATCAAATATCGAGAAGTCCTGGTGTGTCTGATTACACTCTTGGGCACTGCGGGAACACCTTCGGCAAGCTCTGGAACGCATGTTAACACAATGTATTTCGCTTTGCTTGCGTGGCAAGCTCGATACATGTCTAATTTATCCTCGATCTCTGCGAGAGTCCGTTCAGAAAAACTCAGGATCGAAGTTTTCGTGGTCTCTGCTATGCCCGAAGTCAGTTCGCAGCTTGCGTCCACGGCCACGCAGGCGTTCCGCTTGCACACGGTGAGGAATATGTATTTCAGGAAGTTTTCAACACTCTGACGATCTGCTATCGATTGGGACGCAAAGACATGGTCCCAGAAAAATGCGGCGTATATGAGCAAAGTCTTGTGGGGATACATCGAGCCCGGTATGAGAGTACTGGAGCTGGGAAAGTTAGGTATTTGCACTGTAATGCATCCAGTTTGCAACCGAAGAACGACGCCGCTGTCCCCACGGCAGACACTGTGCATACACTGAACCCGGACCAAATTATAATGGCGAAACGAGAGCGTCGAGAGAACCGTTGAGCAACTAAGTCAAGGCCAACACTGCGAAGATACCGTCCAGGGAGATGCATGTGGGAGTCTCATACCGAGATTACTATCGATTCAGCTATTCATGGGATTTTTTCAAAACATCAATGATAGTCTTTCAATTCCTCTCACTCACCTCCGATCGGAATCGAAAGTGCTGAATCATTCAGGAGACGGACGTTCCTGTCTAGCATAGGATATGGAAACAAAAGCGACATTATGTTCTGAATCGGGGATGAGATCGGAGAATTCAATTGGCACAGTGTATCCTGGTGAAGAGAGCGATCGATTGCATCCAATCTCATGAAAGCTTGAGAGAAAGATGGCCAAGAGGTTTTTCCTCGACAGGCTAAAGTATGAAGGCCGCATTGGGCGCACCACTGCACTGTACTCAGCGACCTTGGATGTTTGAGGCGTGAAAATGTACTCCCGCGACTTAGAGATTCGAATTTTCAGATCAAGGCCGTGAATGTGAAATCTGGTACCTGCATTTGCCGAATCGGGAAATTCTCCCGCCCGAATGTCGAGCGATCGCTGGGCTCAACACCAAATCGTACGAATTCCGTGCAGAGATCAAACTTCACCATTTCGAAATGTCCGAGGAGCGGACGCTTCCCCGAGAAGAAAGCCCTGAATGAAAACTGCCCTTCGAATATGCTGCATTCGTTCTATACATAGTCCCAGAATAGGAACTTTGAACTTCGCGAAGCTCACTCTAATGCTTTCTCAGCGCAAGCTCTTCACAGAGATGTGGCTAAAAGTGAACAGCTTCAGGCAGAAATGAATGCCGCAATACACGGAGTGTTCGAGAATCTGTCCTCTTTCTTGTTTTGGTCATAACTTCAAACCTTCTGGGCGGATTCTGAGTTTTGAGAGCAGATTTTAGTGACGCTACGCTTCCTTTTTCCCTCGATTTGATCTGGCTTGCAAATCGTTCGGAAGAAGTGTCGCCGAGTGATTTTGGTGAGATTCGAAAGCGGGGCAAAAAGTACCCAAGGCTTCCGAATTTTTTCTCTCGATTGGGTGCAATCGGCGAAGTAAGTCATGGCTTAACTCAACAACCGAAGTCATATAGGATCTTTCTAAACGTGTTGCAGAGCGACCATCTCGATGGACTTCAGTTTCTTTCGCGATCGGCGGTTCATGATTCGATGCTTTTCTTGTCTGAGGCCATCACGGTTCTGCCGAGTTCCAAAGGAACAATCGATGTCCCGCGAGGGTCGAAGGTAGAGAGTACTCACTTCCTGACACCCAAACAACGAAACTCTCGAGATCAATCTTTGCGAGCCACGTTTGTTGTATAAGTTCAGGCGTGCATCTCGTATTGTACAGGAACAGTGTATTCCAATTGAAGTTCTATTGGAGAAGTTTCCCGCGAATGGATGATTTTCCCGAGGCTGGACCCCTCCATTGCTTTGAGGTTGATGAAGATTTCGGACCGAACACGATCAGACCGACAACAATGAAAACGAAGTTCATACGTTTCTCCTGACTTTCTCTCAGGCCTTGATTCCGTGTTCATTGGATAAATCTCTTTCTTTCGGCAATTGGTCTCACATGTGCGCATCAAAACCTAGAGAGTGATTGCTGGCGCTCCCGATCATCCGAAACCGCTGGAGGAGATGAACACGGAAAGTAAGACTACAACCGAGCTCGCGCAAAAACAACGTGAGGATGATGCCGAGTGCTCCCGCTCCGAGCTCGGTCGTGTTCTCACTGTGGTCGTAGTTCTTTCCGTGTTTGTGTTTTTAGGCAATGGCTTTGTAGACTTTGAAGCAGTTTTAAGAGAACATCGAGACATTGGGAACGTAAGTAAGATGTGCTTTCTGGGGCACGTCATCGTGATTCTGTTTCAGTACCCTTCAGGCTTCTCCTGAAAGATTCTATTCTAGGTCATAAACGAGGCTCATTTTGATAGGCTACGCGACCTCTCCGATGAACGAGTTTCCGGGAGCTGCAAAGATTTCTTTCACTACAATTTTTGGTACACTCGTCGATTGGAATTCAACTCCGCTCCGGCGCTGGTTCTCATCAGGCAGCAAAGAGAACTTTTGGCAAGAGGAAAGACCGCAGAAAGATTGCTCACGTTTGAAGCGAGATTATTTATCGGCCTTCGTTACAGTGGTTGACATCCAGATCTCTAGAAGGGTGGATTCAAATTCCAGAGATTTCTTTTAATGTTGAGGAGACCAGTATCTTGCGCGCAGCTTACTCAGATGTCATCTTGTCTCAGTTACTCAGATGATGAGATCCACGCTTTTCCTTCGATTTCTTCTGTTCCCAAGAGTGATGGAATTCACGAATGTTAAATCCACAAGCTTCGAGCGGTATCCAACAGTTAATTTGTCGGTGAGAAAAACTTGTTCGGTGAATAAAATCGGAAATGCACTTTCTGTGAAATGGCACCTGTAAGCTTATCGTCTCTTTTCTTCTCCCTTGAACAACGAATAGACAAAGTCCACGACTCATGGAACGATATCTTTAGCGATCGGCTAGAACATCAGGAGACAACGAAGAGGAGGAGACTGAAAGTCACGGACCAGATCTGCAAGGGAACATCACATGTAATCTCAAATGAAAAAGAATATAGCGGCTGCGAACAGATCATCCGGTATATCTCGGATGCCCGATTCCTCCGTTTCCGAGTGCATTATTTTGTCTTTCACAAAGTCCTTCTGAGGCAAGTGAATACAGTCGACTGGTGGAAAGAGAACCTTTACGAAGAGCAAGACTCCTTTGCGGAGTTAGGTGGGAGAGTGAAAAGATCTAGTGATCACAAGAGACGGTAGAGCAAGAAAACTAAGGGAAGGCCGTGTTCCTACCCCGGGACAGAAGAGCAAACTCGAGAATGAGTCAAGAAGAAGAAGAAAAGGACATCTCAAGATCTCAAGGTACGGAAAGCGCAGCAGTCAAATCACACCCAACGGCTCCGAAATCAAGCGCACCGAGTTTTTCACATCAAACAAGACCGGAAGCATCATCGCAAGTGAAGTCTGCAGCCAATTTTAGCAAATCCGCGACCAGAAGAACCGACTCTACTCAGAGACCCGCTCCATACGAATCGAAGGCGATCTCCTCTGAATGGCAACCGAAGACCGAGCCGGTAGAAACGATGAAGGCGTCTCGTACACCGATGATGACCGAGCCGGCAGAAACGATGAAGGCGTCTCGTACACCGATGATGACCGAACCGGCAGAAACGATGAAGGCGTCTCGTACACCAATGATGACCGAACCGGCAGAAACGATGAAGATGTCACGTTCACAAATGCCAGAACCAATCTCCCAGTATCGTGAGCACACGATCAAATCAGAAGCAATCTCAAGACCTCGCGAGGACATAAGCTATGTCACGCTGTCGCAAAATGTCTCGGAGCAACAAAGGTCACTGATCCCCCCAAGATTTGAGGACAGGATTACCGACGGAGCAGGATCACTGAGCGTGCCCGCAGAGCCGCAATCAGCGGCGGCCTACGAACCTCTTGACGACGGGCGCAGCGCTGCAGAATCGTGGCAAATCGGGACAAAACAAAGGTCGAGAGGCCGAACGCCAGAGGCGACGGTGTCCAGGAAGACATTGACGGCACAAGGAACGTCTTTCCCTCATTCTATTGGGGACGTTGGCCAAGGGGCGTATTCGCAACAAATACAAATGAGTGCTCCGGAAGTGTCCGGTGCGATCCAGGATACCAAAAGTAGGTTTTCCGACGTGTAGCGGCGAGAAATTTCCGGGTTTGACTTATTCGTTATTCGAGTGATGGAAATGTGTTCTGAGCCTCGCGTTCCGTTCTTCAGGTATCTGGAAGAAATCCACTCAAACAATGGACTCGTTTAAAACTGAGAGCAAAAGCTCGCAGCCCGCAGAGGCGGAATCGACTCAGAGGTTTAGCGAAGCCTCAGAACTTGAGGAAAGTTCCCGTCCCTTCAACTTGCCACCATGGAGTAAGGGCTTGGCGGTCGGTGGTGCTGCCCTAGGTGTTCTAGTTTTTTTAGGTGTGATGCTCTACCCAGGGAAGCCCATCGGCGTCATACCATCAGGTAACGTTATCTGCGCACAGCAATGCTTTTCTCCGGTGGCTCTCGCCGCCTCTTTACTATGACAATGCTCCCCTGTTCGAACAAATACTCAAACTATGGACCATCTGCTGCTGCTGCTGCTGTTAGATACCGTATTTTCCGGTTCATATGACTCTGAGCCTTCTCTTGATTGGCGGCTCCAGAGCAAGGATGGCCAACTGGTGGCCTTTGCGGTGAACTCGGAGTTCACATTTGCCGTCGAAAGAGTTGTTGAATGATCCTCGTAGTTTTTCTCCCCAAGTTCGGCAGATAGGCTCTGCAAATAACCGAAAACCTTGAGTGCAACAGTGTTAAATCAATACCATCCGTGAGCTTCGAGCATTTCTCGATCCCTTTCTGAAGGAATAATTCCAGTATTTCGTTTCAGCCATCACAGAAACCACAGAAGCTCCAACAACCGAGGAACCTCCCGCCAGCCTAGAAGAGTCCGACAGCCCAGAAGAGTCCGACAGCCCAGAACAGTCCGGCAGCCCAGCAGACGCCACAGAGGAAATTACCGAAGAGATGAGCACTGAATCGCCGACTACTGTCCGAGAAATAAATGGTGAGTTGAGTCATGGCATGCTCTCAGGGTTTTCGCAGTCGGGAGAATGCAGAGATCTCGACAGAGACCCTCTGTTTAGGAGCATGCTTATTTGAAAAGTTCTGTCATAATCATCATCTAAAACCAAGACCCTGAATGTGAAAGGGAAGGATGCTGCCGAATACATGAGTCGGCTCGTAGACGCGGCTGTCCAAATCGCGGGCCGGTCGTTAGCTGCTGAATTCAGACATGGCTACCGGCTGCCCAAACTTGACAATTCGTTGAAACGTCTCAGTATCCATGATCTGATACTCACAAACGTGAACAGCCTCGAGATGAGAAAATATTGCACCGTCGCCGACAAGGGTGAGTGACAACCCTCTGGGGAATTTTGCACTCGTGAAATTCTCGTACTGACTCATTTGTTTATTCGAAATTCGGAGGAAACGTTTCCAAACACTTCACCATAGGTAGAAGGGATGCCACGCGACTCCTTGAAACTCGTTGAAACATATTCAGAATAATCTTCTCGTTCGTTCTTTGCAAGATGGAATCACGACGGCTGATTGTTTGATTTACTGGGACGCTGAAATGGAGGGTCGAATTTCGATGATATTCGACCGTCGGAACACCTCCGTGATTTGCGAATATGTGGACCTCTACTTCACGATCAGCACGGCTGTTCCGTTCGCAGAACACGAAATGCCGCATTTCGTGTTCCTCAAAGTCAGTAACTCGTGGAAAAGCGTCCATGCTCTTGTCCAATGCTTGATATTGTACCTCAGCGCAGGGAAAATCTGTTGATTGATCGATTCATACTCCAGGAGCCACCCCAGAAGCGCGCTTACTGCCTTGGTCTTAGAAGAAAGTCGCAAAACTTGCATCCTGACAAACTTGCTCTGAACAAGGTCTTCGCACAATACACCAAGGCGTTCGTGAAAGGTCCATTCGAGCGAGATTTCATGGCCGCATTGCGAAGAATCGTTTGAAATGTTTCGCTGCGCGATATGAATCTGGGCTCTAAGGTTCCGAAAGAGCCCTGTGTAACGCCGACGTTATCGGACCCAAGTAAATAAATGGAATTTGTTTGAAACTTTACGCGTACCTTCGTTCTTCAAAGCCACCGGAGGCTCATTTCGAAACACCGTCTCAGCCTGAGTCATCTAACTGTTGAGCGGCCAAATCTACCGTCGCATGAAAAACTATGTACCGTTTTCTTTCTGATAGATACGAAGAGACCCCCAATATTTTCAGTCTGTCCGAATGGTTTCATGATGTCACAGCTCGCGGCCATCGAAGAAATTAAGATCGCGCAACTTTCTTTCTTCACACGTCGGTCGGAAGGTGACTGATCATGCCATGCTAATTTTCGGAAACGAGGACGTCTCTCGATTGGACGCATCCATCGGATACAACCTCAAGGTTTCAGATAGTTGTCGCCAATATATCGGTTGGAGTCAGCCTGATATGGGACTTTCTCCTGCGAGCCGAAGCATGACGAGGAATGATCTCAGAGTCTTGTTGCAAACGGATGATAATGATCCAAGACACATTCTATTCGCGGCGATTGACCGATCTTTTGAAACGGATCCACGGCTCTTTCTCTTTATCAAGGTTGCGGCTGCCTCGAAGTCTCGAGTTTGCCAAAGCAGAGATGAGTCTGAGGTGACTGTCGGGCGTACATCGGAACTTTCAAGGGAAGCCGGCAAAGAGGCGAAGAACCGGCATTCGAGCTTCCCACGAAAACTCATCATCTTCATAATCGACATTTGCCCTCGCCCTTCCAGGGAAGAAAGCTCGCTGGGCGCCTGCACTGAGTTGAGATTTTCCTTCGATAAAATCCGCTTCGATAGTAACACGTAGCGGGCACTTCGC
Source organism: Neoseiulus cucumeris (assembly GCA_021527715.1). Classification (NCBI taxonomy): domain Eukaryota; kingdom Metazoa; phylum Arthropoda; class Arachnida; order Mesostigmata; family Phytoseiidae; genus Neoseiulus; species Neoseiulus cucumeris. The sequence continues at coordinate 1,411,274 of JAJSRV010000050.1, read as the reverse complement.
AAAGCAGCGCCTGAGCGCTACTCAGGTGCAGGGTATAACACCGTGGCCTCGTACGCATAGTGCCGGTTTTCGATTTGTCATGCATGATTTTTCTCCTTGGGAAAGGGGAAGAGAGGCCACTTTAACGTGAAGATTTCTCAGGGCGGGGAAGGGGAGGATTGAGTACGCTGCCGACATTTACCCCACTGACTGCTGTCTGCGAGGGATAGAAGACGTTATCTCCTCTGATTCCGGTTAGAATTCCCTTCGAGCGAAAAGCATAGACTCAGACACAACTTTTGTGAAACGGGTTCGTTTTACTTCAAGAAACCAGTTCGATCGGATTTCTCCGCATAAGGGAGGAGAAGTCGATGAACGTAATATGGAAGACGTCGCCCTTCTAGTGGTTGACGGCTCTGTGGAGGCCCAATTAGAGCATCCATGGCAACTTGGTCTAGGTTGTGGCGTCTGCCTTCAGGGTTCGTCGTCGTCACAGAATCTTTCCTTGCCCCCCTCATCTCGACACAGGGGGAGATCGTTTTTCATTAGGGTGCAACGACTCTCTGAAGTAGCTTTCCAAGGCGCTATAGTGTTATGATTAGCAAATTGAAGTATGTAAAATACTTGTTTGATTTCATCCGTAATCGGTAACTGGAAGGGAGAAACGAATTCAAGTTTTCGATTCCATCATAATCATTCCCTTCTCGAGAGACTATAGAGGCCACCGCGCATCGCTCCCCATAATACTCTTTCAGAGCTATCATACTGTGATGAAGACAGACTCACTTCCTTTTTAACCAAACTTTGAATTCCCAATTGTTTCGTGCGGAACCCGAGGACTAAAGTGTATCCCTCTTTGTATGGGTAACGTGAAATGTGGAGCTCCAACTTGAGGGTTTTTCCGTCCCTTTCATTAATTATCTCGTATTGGAAGAGGTAATTCAGGTCCAACTGGCGCTTTTTGATGTAGTCGTATACCTGATTTCTGAGGTGACGAAACGTGATTTAGTGCTTAATCGACCGAGACTCAAATCAGTTCGCGACCAGCCCTGTTCTACGACGTACCTGATAAAAGCATCCTCGTGCTCAATTACGAAAGTATTATAATAAATCATAAACTTCGGACCATCTTGTAAGTTTTCGTATAAGAATCTCACAGCTATCATGTAATTCTTTTTTTCGCTCAACGGATGTACCACCACGACTGTCGCAGAGCTTATGTTTTGTTTCGACAAATCGAACGGAAGCTCATAGTTCAACAGATCCCACTGAAGAAAGGTTTCGTTAGAACTCGTCTGGAGATGATCAGTTAGAGAACAGTGAGAGCATCTATCACACGGAAAACGCCCTGAACAGGATAAAATATTACCTTTAGAGAATGAGTCTTCCGGCTTTCTTGGCGCGCGTAGGAGGCAAATCTATAATGGAATTTTCGGAGAGTGCCATTGTATTTGAAGTAAGGCGCTACTTCAACATCTGTTTCTTCGAAAGCGCACCAGTTCCTCGGAGAGCCACCGATCGCTTCCTCGTCGCTTTTTTTTGGAGGTGACCAATGCACAAGCAAGAGCACAACCAAGATGACATTGGCAATCATGAAAATAGTGATCAACGTCCTCGCGAGGGCACTTCTGCACAGGAATGCTTATGATAATCTGTCACCGTTGACATTCGCTAAACGGTATAGCTGACATTATGGCTCAATGCTTCGCTCACCTTTTCGCAGGAATCATGGACCTGGAGAAGCGTTTACATGTCAGCTTAGATTTGAATATTGATTCTTATTCACGGATTGTCAGAGTCCCGTTTGATAAATGGTTTCGTCGAATACTTACTCGACAATGATCGCGGTCGTTTTCTGCAACCTGAAAAGCGGCAAAGCTCGGTCATTCCTCTTGAGATCTCCTGTCGAAACTCTCAAGCAATCGAGAGTTTGCGACCGATATTTTGAAGTCAGAGATGCTCACGGATCTGACAAGACATCCGAGTCGTCGTTGGGATTGCTTGAAAATTCATCATCGGATAATCTGGCCTTCCGTTCCGCAACGGCTTGGCTCATTTCTCTGAGTCACTTCTTCCGACGCGAGGAATAGATCATCAGTCTCCTGCACGAGAATCGATCTCAACATCGAGCAACGAAGTTTCCGCCGTTTCCTCGGAGTTCCCGGACCACCTTGAAACGTCCTTTCGTTTCGCTTTCTCGTAATTTCTGGATTTCCCCCAAGGGCTGCCATAGTGATGTCACAAGATGGCTTTGCAGGACACGTAACTCCGGAGCTGTGTGGACATGAAGGAGAGGTTTCGAGGATCGTGCAAAATTACGATTGTGGCCACAAGAGTTTCACATATTCTTTCGTTTTGATCTTCTCTGCAGCTTGGATAGCCGTTTGAACTCTCCACCATCACAAACTCAGTGAGAAACTCAGATGTCAAGATCGAAGTCGCAGATTCTCTGGTGCAGAGTCTCGTCTCTTCGACAACGAAGAATAACGATCCGCAAAAAATCAATCGAGAGAGTTGAGTTGCCGAATGAAAAAATCTGCTACGAAAAACTTCAGAACATTTTATTCGCAGTCATTCACAACGCTTCGGTCACATTTGTACAAGTATTCATCAGGAAAATGATATAACGTGGTAACAGAACCCTTTGCCTGCCTCCCACTGGTGGGCTGGAACTCCTACTGATCCATGGGAAGGACAATCGCATTTCTTGTCAGCAGCCTCAAATATGGCTTCCGTTCGGCCTGCATCGATGCGCTCTTGTTTTTGAGGATAATTTTGTGTTGTGCGTTCTCGATTCCCTCCCCGTTCCTTCCAAAATGTCACATCTTTAAGCAAAAATTATCGTTGCGGCCGAAGCATCCTTTGAAAATCGTGTGAAAACCAGAAAACATGCGACTGAATTCGAAGGAGAACGAGAACTGGAAATTTTGAGGACATTGAAATTCAAGCCGTGCCGCCACGCTGCGAAAATCTACTCAATTGGACTCCTCGAGACCTCTGGATCGGTGTATTTACAGTTTATGCGAGTTTCTCGAAGAAGAAGGAGAAATCGATGACGAAGCTGAATCAAACTCAAAGAACCGACTGCGAAAAATATCTATTCACAGAGATGGATGGATTCCCTTGTCACAATGGAAAATAAAAACGTAACACATGAAGTTTTCAACGTATAATAAATACGGCGTTAGTACCTAAAGTCGATTCTCGACAACAGCTCCTTAACTTGTCATTTGGGTAGAAGGAGCACGGCGTAACGAAATCGGATATCTCCGCGAAGTGACTCGCCGATATTCAGCAGAAGTCGGAAACATCTTCGAAGGAATGGAACCAATTGAAGGACATCGCCTTCCCGCACATCCGTCGGTTCCGACTCGGGCACGCGAAACTTGCATGGGCATCGGTTCCTTGATGGCTGATGAATGGGTTTGGCAGCAGAGTGGTTGGAAGCGGTCGTTCTCGGAGGTCGACGCTCAAAGCATTCTAGTCGAAGCTTCACAGTTTCTTGGGCAAAAGATACGCTCTCCAGAAATCGCAATAACCCGGACGCATTGCGCTTTTGTGCACCGTGTAGTTCTTTGCTGTGATCTGTGAACAAGCGGAAGATTTCAAATGAAAGTCTCTACAGAGAATTGAAGTAGAGAAGAATTGAATGTCTTCCACCAGAGACCAATGAAGAAATTATCACAAACGATGAAAATACAAACCTGCAGATAATGCGGTTTGTTTGTCGTGTACGAAGGCCAAACGTCGCCGTTCACGGTCGGAGGTTGCCTGCAATGACAAGAGACAAGACTCAGACGCTAGAACTCCGGTGGAGAGATCTGTTGGGGGAAAAAATTGGAACTTGGATCATCACGGCCTTTTGGCCCTCTCTTCTTTCGTATTATTCAGCTCTACAACTTCGATCGGATAATGCTCCTCTTTCTCCTAACTTCTTGCTGTAATCACGGCTAATTCCGAAATCCATGATTCCGGATTTGATGTTCAACCAAAAGTGTGGAAAGCAGCGTTTAGTAGACAACCAATCTATCAATTCACCGAGTTAAGGAGTTCGCCTGGTTTCGTTGCTCGCGTTCTTCTTTTCTCGAGAGAGCGCGAAGAATCTATGGAAGTCTTTCTCAGCTCAGATTCCACGCGAGTCATGAGGGGCACTGAGCGAGGAAGCTCGGGGATCGCTTCAATCCTCGCCATCAAAACATTTAGTCCACGCTCGCGGTATTCTCTTCGGTGATTTGTCGTAGCTGTCAACGAAGCATTTGGTTGGTGTCGGACATCTGGACGAACGCTACTGCCACGCTTAGGAAAGAAGTAGTCATTTCTGCGTCCACACTTTCGTCGGAAGCCACAAAAATCTATTATGTTCACTCACAGGAGCGAGCACTGCAACTACTTATCATATCATTCCGTCTCGCTGAGCACCGCGCCTGACTTTCACTTTCTCGTTCGCTCCCACTTATTGCTCATGTTGTCTTGGCGATGTTTCTTTCTGTGCGTGGTTCAACAAAGAGAATGGGAGAAGCGAAAACCCTCGAACGGTAACAGACATTGTGAGATGAACCTCCGCGGGATCCCTGCGCCATCGCGTGAGCCGTAGCTTCCCGAAAGTGAAAGTTCATATTTAGGATCAGACCATATCCAATAGATGCACTGCATTGAAGTCGTTCCTTTCCCTGAGCTCGATCTTATGTTCGTTTCGGTATTGTCTCACAGCATTTCGTTAACGGCCGGCGATGCAGAAGAACTCGAAACCAACGTTGACTGAGCGCTCCGTTCGTCAACTGGCGTTTATGGCTGATGCGCGGACTCGCGGGAAGATGAGCGGACGGGACGCAAGGGTCGAAGGTTAATAAGTGGACGAAGCACGGCCCAGCTCGAACAAAGCCAGGAAGTTGAACAACGAGACAGCAAGAACAACAACAATATCTTGTTCAGAGTGTTGGAAGCTCACTTGTCATAGCGTTCAGATGTCTTCGGAGTTCTTTGAACGTGGCGCGCGGCGTAACTTATGTAAACCGTGCGCTTTGTTCACGCAATGGCGTAACGTTCGAACAAACCGATGCTATCACAAATGAGTGCTTCCAAGTTAATGTCCTGCCTAACTTTAAGTTGCTCAAGTGAATGTCGAGCTCTAAGCCGTAATTTGAACGAAAATCGAAACGGGTGTTTGCCAGCAAAAAAAAAAAGAACAACAAGAGGGACGAACCTCACCGAACGAACGGACTTCGAACGCCTTGAGGATGTGTCTCCGGATACTGAATGATGTATCCGAACAGACGAGACCCGCACATCAAACAATTGACACGGACTTCAAGATCTGGGCATGGATGACAGTAGCATCGAGTGTTAGCGTCGGACTCTCATCGGAAACATCGACCGCGTCGAAAACCGATGACGAGAATGAGTTGAGGTAAAATAACGTTTCCTCAATTTCATAGCGGTTTATCATTTTGCACACGTCAAAACGCGCGTCAAAAATCGCTATTCGCTCCGCCATGACAATCCGATTGACGTTGAAACATTTTACAGCATCGAAAGGAAGAAACGTTTGTCATTTACACTCATCCCCGTTTGTCCATCTATTTATTATCTTCTACTATCTGCCAACTATCGGAAATTTATCGCTTCTCTTCCAGGTATTTCCGACTAGTAAAACTATAGGTGGCACTCCGGACGGAACTGATCTTGAATCGACGGAATCCTTTTTCACGCGGCGCGGACAGCAGACCTGCAGCAGACGCGCGTGGAAAACTCGGAAGTACGCGCATATCAGGGCCAAGATTAGCCGAGAACTTCCAGAGTCGGAGGGAGGGGGGGGGGCACTTCCATCCAGATCTGAATCCATCTTGTTCCCAATTCTCGTTCCGACCATCCCCGGAATCCGGGATCGTTTCGGCTCGAAAGATCAGAATTGTCTAATGGGCGAGTTCCAGAGAGAAATGAATGATGCGATGGATAAATGGACGAAGTTGATGCTGAATGACGACTGCATGCGTCGCAGAGCCTCTCTGAACAAAGCGTAATCGACTTCTGGTCGTCGGTCGGCTTCTGTCAACGACAAGAATATCATGTTTTTGACGGAGACGAACAAAACTCAAGATTCAAAAAAACGGAGTGAGCGAACCGGAATTTCGAACAGGGCGGCACCCGGGAACGTATTCGTCCGCCGCTTCGTTTACCCATGTCACCAGAACACACAAAGATGGATACGCATACCGTAACGACGGGGGCCCCATGAATTTTTTGTGACTTGAAATCATTTGTCGACCTCCGCCAGATGGGATCTCGTCGTCAAAGATTTCCTGGATAGGAGTCGTCGAAATTGAGCACAAAAAGAAGCAGACGCTACGCAGGAAACGTAAATTTCACTTCTTCCCTTGGTTTTGTCTCACGCACGCACCGAGAAGACTTGAGGTTGAGAGAAAGCTTCGCTTACGTTCTATTCCGATTGAAAAGAGAATCGAGTGGTTTTCCGGCTCGTTTTCAACGAAACTGTTACGATTTCCCAGGGGGTATCGGAGTTTTCAGTTTTTCTTCCTTCGAAAATCGCAGCCGTTCGGATCACTGACATCGCGCGTTACCGTCGCAATCATCATTGATCGACTTTCCTCAACGGCCTCCTCTTCACAATGGAACTTCTCGATGTAGAATATAGATTTTTTGAGAAGAAACAGCGATGTCGAAGAATCGACGAAATTGAAGGCGATATCGCTGTACAACAATCCTAAATGAATATTTTTGAGACAAGGCTCACATCAGCAGCGTCGGCTACATGTTGGCAAGGTCCGCTCTTTGTTTGTGCTTAAGATAGTTGCACGAGTTATTGAAACCATCAAAAAGGAAACAACGAAACTCATCGGCATTGTTGCCATCGTTCTAGATAATAGAAAAAAAACAATCGTGATGAATCGGAAGCTGTGACTTTCAAATCGTAAAAGAAACCCTGTATAACATCATAGCAGAATGACAGAACTCAAGATCAGACTTTAATCATTTCACAACCGGACCTGACGATTATGTCATCTGTCAAACGTTCGATCAGACATCGTCACCGCTAGTTTCTATCGCTGATTGAGACAGCAGCGATAGCTTTTCTTTTCTGTGTTTCCAAAACCATAAATCTATTCCAGATGCGGAGTGTGCGTCTTTTGCCGGAATCGGACGCATTCGAAGTCAGGGGTCTGATCCATCTTTCTCATTGAATGTCCGACTTGAAGTGAATTATAGAGGGAAACACGGATGAAGCGTTCACGTATCGTCAACCCGGGCTGAATTGTGGGCGAATCAGCTTACTTGGAAATCGAGCGACGACGTTTCTCCACCCAGATCTTTTCTTAAAGTCGCGCAGTCGAAACACTCGGATGCTCACCGCCTGTTAGAGACGATTTGGTTTTCTTGCTTTCGTCTTTCTGAAATTCGTTGTTTGCATCGTTCTCGGATGTTTGCCTCGACGACGGAGACGGCTCAGACATCGAAGCGGTTCCACGACAAGCGACAGCGTTCCAGCCCGAGACCAAGATTGCAAAATGAGTCATTTCGAGTTCCGAGAGTTTTTGGAGTTTTCACGGCATTTGACCGATGCCGATGAAGGTCCGCTGTTGTTGTTCAACAAACGAGTGACCTCAAGCGTTCACTGGAGCAATGGAAGATGAATCTCAAGTGATCGACAACGAACTGATTGCTGGTTCACTCCCCTTCACCCCGCTGGGCCAGAGACTTGGCTACATCATAGAACAACGCAAGGTGTGCTTCTTCCTCCCTGATAGCGATTTTGTGACGGGGGATTTGTTCGCTGGCCGCATGCTTCTCACATCAAACGCACAAGCACACCGATAGACTGTGCACAGACACACGGGAGTATCACACAGACGGACACGAGCGGACGACAAGCCCGTTGTCAACATAATTGTCTATTGTCCGCGACCGTTTTTGTCGTGGTACTGTGGCGGCGACCGACAGCAACAAGAAAAAAAAAACAACAACGATGCGTTCGTCTGTGGGTGGTGGGTGACTCGGTCGTCTCTTCCGCTAACTTAAATATCGTATTACATTGTCTCAAGATCTAGCTGTTGTTTCATTTTGTTGACCCGACAGTTTTCTGAGTGAATGCCCGCTCGCGAGATGGAAGCCACTTCTCTTCCTCCCTCGGATCAGGTTCCGCTGCCGGAGATTGACTTTCGTTTCTTTTTTTGTTTTTGCTTTTTCGGGCACTTGTCGCGCTCGATGTCGTCAGTCGGATGCCTCTGTTGTTGGCATTAAGTTCGTTTGAGGAAGATCAGTTGTTCAAATGAAGAGACGACAGATAATTAATCAAAGAAGAATTGGATAACTGGATAACAAAGTCAATTTGATTGGTTTTTTTTCGGGAAACGGGACTCGGTCAAGGTGTGGATTCGCGTTGTTTCTAATTTAGGTCACACGGAATGCTTTTTGTCACTTTGTGACTCGTTGGGCGGCAAGTTCCCCATCGGCCCGAGATCCCGCGCGTCATGGGACACGGTCAAGAGTTTTTTTGTACGCAAGTTCCAGCCTTCCCCGGTTCCCACTAACACGACACTTCCATCCTCTCTCTCTCTCTCTCTCTGCTCCGATGGATCACAAAGCTGATGGTTGTTCAGAAGCGAAATCCCGCGGCTACAGAATACGGAATGTAGTCAGCGGAAACAGTTTTTTCTTGCGTTGATCTTGAAATGAAGGATCGGGGCGTCAAAATAAGCCGACGTCACTTTTTCATTGTGAAGGTCTGTTGTCCGTGTTCCTTGCACTAGCTTTCATTACGAAAATAATCATCGGAAAAGCCATCGGGTGCAGCAGCACACCCGCGACAGCCAGAAATGTGATCCGACCTTTGGAGAACGTCGCGCCCTGTCGAACTGATATCTCGCATCGCGATCCATCATCTGGGGGGTTTTCGCTCGCGAAAAAAATGTTCAGCGGTCGAGAGAAAAAACAGGAGACAACGCGAGTCCAATTAAGATGTAGCCTTGCGAATTCCGCGAGCGGAACGACTGAAATTAATCGAGTTTCTGACGTTTTTTCGTTTCTCTTTAACGAGAATCTACGAATTTCCCAGTCGCCCGTGAGCATTTCAGATGAGGAGACGAAAGGGTGAACAGTGCGGGTCAAAAAGCGGACCGTCTTGAACAGAATTTCTCACGCCTCCGGAAGAATCCTCGGTCCGGTTGACGTTCTCAAGCACTTTGTTTCTCCGGCTTGCCGCGAGTGTCGCAAGACGAGGAACCGAAAAAAAAAAACCGAGACATGACTGACTTTCGAAGAATGACAACCGAAAGCGAAAGCTATTCAGCGTGAGATGTCCGTACCTGAACCCTTGAGCGCCATGAATCTCGTCCGCTGCACGTACGTGACTCCGGGCAAGGCATCGGAACTCTTGGTCTTTTCCGTGCAGACGATCCTTCGATTTCGCCGGCGGGTCAGGCAACGAAAATCTTAACGAAGCGAAAGGAAGTTGCAAATTGCAAAACTCCAGTTCGAGCGGATATCGATCGTGACGCAATGTTATTTGGGATTCAATTTATAGTTGATCTGAAACTTCAGGGATCCAAACTAGAAGTACGTGACCGATCCGAAGATGAAGACGACCGCGACCCCGGTTCCACGTTGTCGCCGACTCAGGCGAAAAGTGCCAAGAAGTGAATATTCTCATTTGATTCCATATAGAACGGGAGAAACACTCGACCCCTCACGCCCAGAGATCGGAACAATGAGTTCTCAATGTCGAAATGTAAAAGCGCGAATTAGTGACATTGGTTACACTTCATTGAAGCAAATCCTGATAACAAACGAAAGTTGAATGACTCGACGGATTCGAGCTTACACAATCATTGAAGATTCGCTGCCTAAGCAAGGACGCCGGCCGCGTCGTCGAACAATGTCCAAAGCAGTCGCGTCAACTCCCGCTAGTATGGGAATGCTTTGACGACGGCGACGCGACTTCCGAACGACGAGAAAACCCACAAAATAATTCAGCTATAGTCCGGCATCGTGTACGTCCGCACATCCGAATTGGATAATTTCAGAGAAGACCTAGTACGAATGCAGCTCTATAATCCACTTTTTCTCTTCTTCTCATCATCATATTCGGCGATTCTAGAAATTGTGTAGATGATCACCACCTACAATTGAGTCTTCAGCGGTGCGGCAACATCAAATGCAATCGAAGACATATGTAAATCGATTACAAATCGATCCTGATACGATATTGAGTGCATGCGATCGTCGTGATGAAACGCTGGAACGCAAAACGTTTTCGACATTTCCTTCTGCTCCTGGAACTTCCTTTTGAAGCTTTTCCACTCTGGCCATCAAGACATTCATCAATCAGCAACGGTCCCCAAACAATGAGAAATTAGAGAACAAGATTTTCCATGACGGACGGACGGAAGAGACATTGTGTTGTTCGTTTTTTTTTTCAAATATATAAATCATAAACAAACGGAAACGCGTTTCGTAAGCGGTTCGTGACGTTTTCCCACCGCTGCCGAAATGTCGACTCTATTCCGGGGATCACGTGCGCTCGGTGTTTGTGCTCATTCGAATCGGTTATCTTAATCAACGTATTTTTAGCCACGCGGTTAATCGAAAACACTCATTTGTTTGTGTGACAGATTACGATGACGACTAAAATCACACGATATGGAAACGAATGGCACGTGCCCCGTTCTCCGAAGTGCTCGACGAGGCTCAGGCCGATAGCTCCGCTTCAATCTGCGAAGAGATCGACAAATAATCGAGGAATGGGTTCACTGTCGACGCGAATCGATCCCGCGCACGGTGGAGCAAAACATCGGAAGCGTCATAAAATGCGCCTCGGTGTCGTAAGCGATAGCCGATCGTCTTCATTCATTCTTCGCCTTTACAAAGCAAAAACTGTGAGTCGGGTTGACGCGACGCTTTTCACAGGCCGACCATATCAACTCACTCGGTCGGTCGGTCAGAAAGACAATCGGTGCGTCAGTTTTTGATACGCTCGGCGGTCGGTCGGGACGGTAGCTGAAGGACTGACTGTCGGTGAGGCAACATCAGCGAGAGTGTCAATGAGTTGGTCGTCATTAAAGAAGTACTGGCTCATTTATTCGGTGGCCACGGCGCGGCGTGGTCGCGAAGCTTGTGAGCTGGTCATTCATTCATTCGTTCATTCATTCAAACAGTTATCTAGCAGACGACGGGCCCATTGTCGAGCTTGAATCGCTGACAGTCAGACACCTGAGCGGGCAGGCATCCAGCAACCACGGCAGACAGGATGAGAAAGCGAGTGGGCACCGACGACGAGCCGCGCCAACTAACCAGTTGCTGAAAAGACGAGCGGTTGCAGAGGGCGGAAGAACTCGACCACAAAGAAGATACAGCACCACACCTCAACTTGTTGATAATTCAAATTTCTCGCCTCTTCCCTAGTTGACGTCTCACGCAGCTCGCTGTACGATAACATTCTCGCCGGGTCTCGGGCAAATTCGAAACAATTCGCTCGATTTCGTTTGCGCGCGAGTTCCGCGACTGTGAGATGCTCGGGCATCGATTGTCGTCGCACAAGACGAATACTTTCGAAGCGATTCGAATATTTTGCGGGATTTGAAGGGCTGCGAAGCGAGCCTTACTGGATACCCATTCAGTCCCGTGCAGTAGAAATCGTTCGGAAAACACAGCGAGGCTTTGTTGACAGCTTTGATATGTCAACAAAGTCAATCGCCAATTCATCATTGAGTAAGTGACCGGAAAAAAGATAGCTCGGTGACTTCGCAACAAATATGAGAATATTATCGGATTATCTTGACAAGCGAACCGGCGAGCGTCAAGCTACGTTGATCATGCACCAAATGTCGGATTACGTGAAGTGATGACCCGTGATAAGAAAGTGTCGTCAACATTCGAGACGTTCGTAAACCGCGGAACTCTCGAAGCTGTCGTCGACAGGTTTACGTTCTTTCGATCAGAAAATCCGATGTTTCTACACTTCGATTCAGGAAGGCGCCGTTATTGTCGTTGTTTTGCTCTCGCACTTTCTCATCCTGTCTGCTTTCAAAGATCGTAAAGGGGAATGAATCTGCTTACAATTGACTCACGGCTGATGGCAACGATTTAAACCCTTCTGATTTTGGACATAGCACTCCTCATGTCCATCGATCCATTGAGCCGCCTTTTTGCATCTTCTAATCCGCGTTTCTTTCCGATTTCCCATCACTTACGACTTGACCTCCGCCCGCCACCCAGATGTAGCCCGCCAGTACACGGACTCTTAGGTTGGTTGCGACCGATGGAAACGAAAATACGTTCCGGCTCTGAAAACTTTCATTTTGCTCCCCCGGATTTTCAACTGAACTCTTCACGCGGAGCTTGACATCGTTTAAATTCTTCACTGGAACGCCCTCCTTGCTTCCTTCCTTCCTTCCGAATTTCCCCTGTGCCCACGTCTTTCTTAGCACCTGCTTCCAAACACACACACACACACACACGCGACGCGATTCCACGCTTTTTCAATGATGCCACCGCTACTACTCTGCTTACGTGAAAACAGTTCCTTGTCGAACGTTTCATTCTGATTGACAGATCCGCAGATTGTCCAATGCATTCGAAAACAACAAAAGAAAAGAGAAATACACACACAAACAAACACGAAAACAAACAGAAAAAAAAGCTTTTGCAACGTCAGTACGAATGTTTATGCGCAAGCCGCGAACTTGAAGGTCAGAACGGAGGCTTCTGATATCTCACGAACCGTGTCTTGCATCTCAGAAACTAACCGCAGTCCGAATCCGAGAAGAAGTGGTATCTGATCATATTCTTTGCTGACTGAAATTTTCGCGAATTGTTCGTTGTGCTCGAGCAGCTTTTGATACGATCGCGTCGATCGAAGCCATTTGTCTGACGAACCGCAATTAAGAAGCTCAAATTTTGGGTTTGACGTTTTTTTCCACGAGGATAAGAATCTTCGTGCACACTTCGTATGGGCATACGTTGGGCGCTACGACATCGACGAAAAGATGAAGGCTCAAAGCCGAGCCAAGACAAGGTTCCGAAGTGAAAAGAACTGAAGAGAACTGCATAAAAAAGTGCATCAATGGCTGGCCACCACACCATCGGAGGCGCCAAAAAAAAAAAGAGGCATCGGAGACGAAAGCGTCGCGATGAAGTTCCAAACTACGTGCCTAGCATATAAAAAAATAATGCAAAAAAACAAGACCGTCACAATATGTTGGAAATTACATCACCATCAGGAATGGCTTGTGGAAGGAACCACGGAACTTCAAAAATAAACGAACAGCATCTCCGATTCCCGTCGTTTGTCAATCTGTGTCGAGTTTTAGCGCGAAGTATGCGACATTAGCCCTCGCGTTTGTTCAACTTTGCGCTCAGAGTAACTCGACTATGTGACCTTCCGCTCCAACTTTCGAATATTGAGAGTTTTCTCGAGGAAGAATCGCTCTGTCGCTAGGGTGTATGTAGGTATTATTCAATGTTTGAACTTCATGACGTCGGATGATTCGAGTTCGGAAATGTCGTCGATGGATTCCGCCTTACGTTTCGATTCGGTTGTAATACGGTTAGCCGGAAGGATCATATTTCGATTTTTTCTTTCTTTCTTTCTTCATGCAAAGCCAACTTTACCGCCAGACAACGGTTTTGTGTCGATGCGGCTGCACTACCGGTGATCGCAAATGAGCGTATCTAATAATAGCGAGCCGCGCTCGTAGGAATCAAGCAGAGCATATTCCGGCGTAGGATCACAACTTCATTATAAATATTTCCAGCACGCGTCTGCTTTCGCTACGCCATCCGCCGCTCCAGCTGTTCTCTCATGCCTTGCGGTTGCGCAAAGCCAGAATTTGTAAGAAATCCGCGAGACAGAGAAAGCAAACAAACCATAATTCACACAAACGGCCACGAAATAGATACACATTAGGAGGTACGCGTTCGGAAACTTCGACTCACTTCCCAGGACTGCGTCGTTTTTCTGCGATTAGGCCTTCAAGGAAGATCCTAAGCTTCGTCCAAGGTTTTCCGCAGCTTTGTTTACATCTTTTCCAACACGGATCGACATGCAAAACAAGTTGAAGTGCTTTCAGAAATCCGCAGTGTCAGATTTCTTGACCCCACAGACCGTCATGAGGAATCATCGAGCTTTAAGTCTCAAGGAGCGACGACGTCGACAAGAAGAACCCTAACACAAGCTTCTTCTCTGCTCCATCAATGCTTGACTTCCGCTCCTTGTTCCGATCTAGCTTCTAGTTTTTTGGAGTTCTGGAATCTCGAAATCGCCAAAAATCGACTCACCCCGTGTGTGCGAAATGAGCGTAAATCCGGATAACTCGTCGCGACAAGAGTTTTTCTTCTTCTGTCGAAGTCTTGTGCCATAGCGGATATCCTAACGCGAATCCAACGTCATCACCGTGAACAACCCCTGGTGGACAAAGAACAGAAATCAAGCTCGACGTCAATTTAGCTGCGCCTTTTGTGTTACCTTGCATGGTTCCCACACCTTCGACGCGTTCCAATGCCTACCTGTCCAAGCAGGGGAAGCACTATAGCTGGGTCTGTGGTCGAACTGATACAACCAAACGCGGTTGCCACGTTTCGAGTAACTGTCCGCAAAATAACTCGAGGGGCACACAACACCGAAATCTCCTACGGCAGCCGCCAGTGCTTCGACCGCTTCCTTTGCCGAAGATGTGGAATTGTCGCCGGCGCTTGTCGTGCTCGGAGCGTAGAGACCTCGAACGGGCTCGACACTCCGACCGAGCACTGATTGGAAGAAGAGCGACGCGTAGAACCAAATATCCGACACCGGAACACTGAAGAACGAGTCGAGTGCGAACAATTTCCAGAAAAACTGATCCACGGTCAGAGTCCCTTCGTCGGTTACGGTTCCCACGAGAACTTCAACGTTGTTTTCGTAATGTCCCCTCTCCGCCGAAGTTATCGGCTCGTTTGGCAGCAGCTCGTTGAAGTAGCTCGGTATCATCGAGCTGCCCTCGTTGCCGAAAACCTTTGCCATGGCTTCGTAGAGCGTGTGCGATGGTATTCTCCTCAAGCACTTCATGACTTCACGCGGATAGGCAAGAACTTGACCTCGGACGATGTATTCGTCGCAGCCGAGCTCGAGCGCAAGCTGCTGGACTTTCATTTTTCCTGTGAAAGTGTTATCCGGTAGTTTCCAATACGGAGAGCCGGATTGGAGGATGGCTCTCTTGAAGAGACCGCGACTCATGGGAGAGATCAGATGGTATCCGATTGAAACGGCACCAGCACCTTGACCAAACACTGTCACACGACGAGGATCGCCTCCAAAAGAAGCGATGTTCTTCTGAATCCACTCTAGGGCGAGGATCTGATCGTAGAGACCCATGTTACCGGGCACCTGAAATAGAAATACGAAATGTAGAACAACGAATTTCACGCCCTTGTCATTTGCAATATTCCCGACTCTGATTTCTATTTGACAGGTTTTTTGCTGGGGTTGTCACTTCAACGATTCGCTCGATCAAATTCCGAAATAGAACTGTCCGGCAAAATCATGTACTTCGCGACGTGCAGCCGACTAGACTTGGTCATTTGTCTTGGATTGTTTCCGATAGATGGATTATCTCAAGTTCTGTCCGCTAGCCAATTTTGTCAACGACAAAGTTTCAGTCCAAGGGACAGGAATTCGATCGTGAGACAAAAAAAAGACAACGGCATGATACCCAGATTGAGCGTGAAGGTTCTCGGGTGATGAAAACCCGCTTGAAATTTCGTTTCTCCTTCGACGCGCCATCGAACTATGACATAAACCGAGCTGGTTGACTGATTCCTCTAATCATACTTCAATTTTCGACAAAACATCATTCCTTGCTTCATACGCCAATCCATGCCGGTGATCAGTAGCCGATAGCAACGTTTTGTTCGCATCGAGAAATTCAGGCCTCATGGATGGCCGTTGTCACAGTGTTGGCGGGAAAAAGCGAAACAGCCGATGAGAACATCTGATGACTTCCAGACTCTCACACAGATTACCCGTAACGTAACAGCGCTGTACAGTATTAATCGGTGAGACAGTTCGAACGGCTCAATCCATCTTTCGTAACGGAGAGGTATTGTTCGTGGAAGACGGTTCCCGTGTCGGATTGAACTTGGTGCTGAGCTAGCAGCCGTGCGAATCAGCTGAAAGCCGCAGTCGGGTAGATCCGTCCGTGACGAACTCTGCTATGGACCTTGCCGTCTCAACTTGAAGAGATTCCGAACGTTTTTAGATCGGTTTGATGTGAAATTAAGTTTCTTGGTTTCTCTGATCTTGGAAAGGTCTCGATTTTGGCCCAATATTCTTGAATTCAGCAGCCGCTCTTCTCAGACGAGACTCAAGCGAGGCGACTGATTAGTTTCTGGGTTTTCCTTCGCTATAATCGAATCCTCTACACTTGCATAGCGAATTCCAAGTTTCGTTCTCAAAGATAAGGCCTCCAACTCATCGGTCACTATCGACACAAAACTCCTGAAGCGACCAGTGACAGAGCCGCTCAAACGATAAGTCGAGAATTATGAGGAAACGGCCTAGCCAGGAGGACAAAAGCCCTCAGCTCTCATGAAATCTCTCAGTCACACAGCCACCACAGACCTAACTTTTCATTGGGAAACTCACCTCTTCTGTTACGTTCCCGTTGAGAAAACCAAAAACATTGAGGCGATAGTTCGGGATCACCACAACCACGTCGCCCATGACGGCCAGATGCTTGGAATCCAAAATATAGTCCGAGTTTCCTCCGTTTTGGAAGGCACCTCCATGGAGGAAAACGATCACCGGCTTAGATCCACAATGCAGAAGATTCTGCGAGAAGCAATACCGCGCGGCGGTGTACACGTTCAGATGTAGACAGTCTTCTGTCGAGTTGACCGAATCCCTTGAATAATACTGATTCACTTGAACGTCCTTCTGTGTGCACGGAGGCCCCGGTCTCGTCGCATCCAGAATTCCTTTCCATCTCTTGACTGGCACCGGTTTCCGGAAGCGGAAAGGTCCCACGGGAGGAAGAGCGAACGGCACGGCATAGTAAACGTCCACAGGCCTCGAGTTGACTTGGGCTCGAGTGCCCCGAATGAGACCGGCTTTGACGAAAGTGTGCGGTAGCTCTCTCTGCTCCCGTGCCTTCATCCGCGCGGCTTTGTCATAATGCCACGGTTTCGTGGATTTTCCATGACTGAACGCTGTGAAACAAAATAAACTCAACAAAACGAGCGGCCAGCGCCTCATTGCACCTCGATCTGAGCTACTGTCACGATACAAGTGCGTTGCGCGTGTGACGTTTACACAGATCAGACGACATTCGCGCGCGCTCTGACCGATCGGCGCCGGGCTCGGCTCGACATGGATGGGGAGGGGTTCGAAGACCCTCGCCACCTTTTTCTATCTTTCTGGTCAGCGTGTGCATGGCGCTCACACACACACACACACACACACACACAAAGCCGCGACCACGACGTCAGAGCTGTCAGACAGAACGACATACGGACGGACAAGTAACGGAGAAAGTTGTTCTAACGGCAGATGTCGGCAGCGTAAACAATGCGACGACATCGTAGTAGGTGTCAACGATGGACGGAAGTTGGCCAGGTCAGAGCAATTATCCGCCGTGGGAGAGATGCAAAGGGAAAAAAGAAAAGTGATTCTCATCTCAAGCCCACTCGACGTGGGCTCACAGATGAATCGCCACGTAATCGAGGAGAAGCAAGCACACGACGACGTTCCCTCGTTATCCAACAGACAAGAGGTATCCCAGCCGCGACGACTTTGATGACCCTGCTCAGAAAGCTTCCCAAACGGAGCACCGGATCCCCCATCAAAGCACACAGGTGGTACCGAAATCGCTCTAAACACTGATTTCCGCGGATGGCGCACCGCTTGGTTCCACAATGTACCACTCGAAGACTAGCAACTGCATCTGTTGTTACTTCCACGAAGTTTCCCATCATGGCTCCTTCCGTAAGAATCGGACCTCCGCTCAGATCGTTTGTTCGCTGGCATCGAGAAAACCTTTCTTGTGATGGAACTGCTTAGGCTGCCAGTGTCGCGTCGCCGCTAAGACTTTAAGATTTGACCGGTTAAGACCGGTTGCAACGGCTCCACATTGGAATCGTTTCGAAGTGACATATCAAGCAATTTCACGATGAGACAACAGTCCTCCTGCAAATTATGAACGTTTCGAAGAAAATATCTTCAAATCGGTGAAACAGTGGCGAAAGGTACAAAAGGGGGGGGAAGCTGCGAATTCCGAACTTGACCCCAAGCTTTTTTCGCCCGCAAAGATAGAGTCGATACTGAATGTTCAATGCGGGATTTGTCGATCACAAATATCTATACCGATTCGGGATGATTTATGGAATAGATTCTGAGGATCCGTGAAGTTTGCCTGGAAAGCAAGGCCCAAAGGGAGGGAGCGATATTTGTCAACACAGATTTGAGCGAATTTGGAAATCAAAGTGAGCGAAGCACGAGATATCCAACTGAGTTCATTTGAAAGTGCCTTTCTCCGATTGGAGAAGATCTCGGCAGCCTCTGGTCACCATCCACGATACGATCCGACCAGAGGCGAAAATCCTAAAGAGTCCGAGACGCTGCGCCGTCGCGTCGGTCAAGTACCAATCGAATCCTGGAATGTGCCTCAATAGCAACTCATGTTCCTCGTCGTCGATTGTTCACGAACAGTAATTCAATGGTGATTCACACGCCCTGAGATGCATTTGCGGTGACATCCTCATATTGGATCACACAACAATACTCGCGAAGACCGTGAACAACTTGTCGCCAGTTTGAAACGTTCCCATCGTCAGGCAGGCGGAAAAAAATCGCTTGGCATCTGAAGTGAACGTGTCCTTATGCAATAAGTCGCTTGGCGTAGTCGTCAGTAGCTTGATACCTTACGAAATATTTAAATTTTCCTTCTTTTTCCTCCTTGAATTATTATTCGTTGCGTTATGATATGCGGAAAATGTTGGAAACCGTTGGCACTTCTCTCGGAGAACTCTCATTGATTTCTGACTACGTTCAAACGCTGAATTCACTATCGTTTTTTGCGTGTTTTCGGATGGAACTCAGAGGATATTCATGTTGTAAATAGCCGCGCGAAGCAAAATCAGACGATCTGTATCTGACGATACAAGATCTCACGTTTGAACGTTGTGGGACATTTCAATTTTACGAGTCGCCCAACAATTACGCGATTCAATAATCTATTTCGGTTGTAATGACAATCCGTGGACACGCTAGGGTTCTCCCCGAGGCAAGAAAAACAAGCCCGCTTTTCGAAAATCGTGACCAAAATCAAGGTTGACCAACATGGTAAAGAAACCGCCGAATACTGTTGCCGATGACGACGATTTCGATGACGTCCACTCCCCGACTCCAGATCGTCTCAATGACTTGAGCTCCTTGACTGGATTGGCAAATATTTCGAACATTGACAATGTTGGAGGAAGAAATCCATATGCGTCTATCGGATATCAAGGATTGAAATCCCTCGTGTTATTCCGCCGGGAATGGAGGGAGAATGAGTCCACGATTGTTATTTCCACCCTCGAACAAGGTGTTGCAATATATTATAATATAATGATTATTATGCACCAGACTGAACAGGGGAATCGAATTTATTACCGTTTTTACGTTTACGGATGGAACTTGCATCCCTGCTCTGCACTCTGTTGTTTTGATATGTACAGACAGAATATAATTTTCTTGAAAGTCGCTCTCTCTCTCAGGAGAATTCACCCGAGTACAATCAGTATATCGGTTTCAAACCCCTTGTCTTTTCGAAATTACTCTGTTCCGTTTGTCTAATCCAGAAACGATCATTCGTACTCGAGGTTCTCGCTGACATCACTGTCGACTTTCCTGTTCATGCGAGGAAGAAATATTTTGAAAACGAGCAGAAATGTACTGTGCGTATTCAGGATTACTTGGAGACGATGTTTGTCATTTCCACGGATCGTCGACCTTGTCGGTGTTGTTGGTTACCCGGGGTGTCCGTTGCAATGAATCCCGGCGATAGGGTGCAGGAGGAGATGACATCCTTGAATTCATGGGTCCTGATGAAGCTCTTTGAAGAGGTATTCTTTTAATAATCAGATTCTTGACCAGATTCCTACGCGGCGGCGTTTCACTTTTCGATCCGGAACACGGAGGGCGTGCACTCCTGATGAATTCGATGTGATGCTATAACGGGAACACAACCGACGAGGCCGCGGCAAAGGGGAATTCAGTGACCGCCTGCTGGACTGGTCATATTTGCAGCCGTCGAGAGGAGGCTCTCCGATGCCCAGTCTGGGAAAGTGTCCAAGGAGTATATCAAGCGGCCCAAAGTGTTCAGTGAAACGAGCATGGTGCAAATTGAGATCAATTTTGCGATGGCACCCGGCAGCAACTGAAAATAGGGATTTCGAATCAGAGCACGTCACTCCGATTCCACGAGACAAAAAAGAAAAAATGCCGAAATTCTCGAAATATATGTAGATCGCTCAGCGGAGTGACTATTCCGCCAAACTGTTGATCGAGTCTTCGAGTTTTCGTGTCGCATCATTTCGAGGAAGGAGACAATTTTTGGTGAACGAACAAGTCTGAACATGATAAAGCAGGGAATTCTGTGAGGGCTGAGCACGACTTGTTACCATGACCGACAAATAGCTTCGATACATCAAGAGAGGGACGTTGGATCGGAGTCGGTTGAATTTAAAGTTCGCCGCTCGCTCTTTGGATGTCGGTTTTTGAACTTGCTGATAAACTACTTGACAGTCTGAGCACACAGAGCGACACGCAGACGGCTCGCTCCTCACGAGCGACCAAGCCAAAGCATCAGCCTCTGGTGATGATGATGTCCAACTCCATCGCGGACATCCCCAGAGAGCTTGGCCGCGCTTCGATCGGCTGAGATTAGCATCCATACATTAATGCTAAGCAACAGTGAGCTTCACTCTGTAGGAAGAATCTTAGAAGACGATAAGCGGATGATTGCGTATCTGAGATGAGGGAGGTCAACCTGATCAGGCAATCTGGCTCCGATGCCCATGGAATTAAGATGCTTCGAGAGCATCGCGTTTTGCGGGATGACAAGAGGTCAAACAGGCGAGTTTCGAGCTACCGAGGGACGGACCGGATCTATCCGAGATCTCGAACGCTGATTTTAGCCGCAGCTCTTGTTTCTCGAAGAAGGTAAACCGACGCGACGCGGCCCAAATATGTCACTCGAGCGGTCCTCGCTGAACAAATTTAGATCCGATTGAGAGTTCCTCATCTTCACCGGTATGCTCGACTATCAGATAAGCGTATAATCGAGCTAGACATCGTGTCATCACGGAATTCGATATGACTGAGCCTCTCACCATATCTGAGGTTTTGAGTTGCGCATGGGTGGCCACGATGGCGTTTGCCGGCGTCCCGACAGGTAGCATGAAAGCGTACGAGCAGGCCAGCGTAACGGGAATGACGAGATAGAGTGGATTGAGCTGAAGGTCGGTCGCCAATGAAGCCACGATGGGCAAAAAAATGGTGGCCGTCGCTGAATTGGTGACGAACTCGGTTAACAGGGCAACAATGGCTGAAATGGCGAATGCCATCCAGGACGGTTTGAGGAAATTGAAGACGGCGAGCTGATGTCCCATCCAGGCGGATAAGCCGGATTTCTGTAAGGCGGTATCAAACATGAGTGAGAGTTCATCGAGTCCATGACATTCCGTGAGTACATTCTATCACAAAAAGCGAAAACGAACCTTGGTGGCCTCGGCCATCGCGAAGCCTCCGCCTCGGAGGAGCACAACACCCCATGGAAGTCTTTGTTGAATTGTCTGCCACGTAATCAATGGTGGACAATCACCAGCTTTGCTCGGCTTTGAAGGAACCACGAACAGCAAAACAATGATGAACATCGCACAAGTCGAGTCTTTGGGTTTTCTGCAAGCGGCCGCGTCAAAACAGAACAGTGTGTGATCACTCTGACTGATGAGAACAACAAAAAAGAAGAACGGAGAGGCTAACGTGGATTTTGAATCGGAGAACTCACATGGAGCCATAGTGGAAGATATGGGCCCAGCCCTTCATGAAATGAGGATCTCGGAACATCCAGAGCAATACCATGCTGATGAACAGGCCGAGAACAGCGGTTTCGTGGAATGTTATCGGTCCGAGTTCTTCGTATTTTTTGTTGATTGTCTTCTTGGCAGCGTGTCCATGTGTCCCCAAACCGAGAGGCCTGTTTCGGAAACCGTTGGTTTCGCTCAGAAAGCTGACGATATCAGTCTTTTGGAATCTTTGGAAAACTGTTCGGTCGTGATCTCACCTGTTCACAAAGTAGAGCAACTGGAAAGCTCCCCAGACCAACATCACAGTACAGATGACACCCGGCGCTGCAAACACGATCCACGAAGCGTAGTCGATTGGAGGACGGCCGTCGTAATACCTGAATCACCGAGAGAGCGGGTTCTGGTCCATTTACGGTTATGCTCATAACAATTTTTCGGGAAATGTTTCCCGACCCGAGCTAATCTTGCCGGCTCTTCCCTAATCTAACCACCTATCCCGACGTTTCCAAATTTGACTCACTCATCCATGATGAACTTCAGGATGAGGTTGGGTCCTGCAGAGGTGAGAGTGGCCGTTCCTCCGATGTTCGCAGCGAACGCCACACTGAGATAGAGTCCTTTTGCGAGATGCCGTTCTTTTTTCTGGCGTTCGCGATATTCTGAGTAAACGGTGTGGCTTTTCAATAGATCCCTAAGAATCAAGAAATATCGATGCTGGGTGATTGCAATTCGAATCCAGAACAGAAATCATTTACTGACTGGAAGAAAGCGAGGACCAACAACTTCACTAACTTGTCGGAGTTTCCGTTACACTGCCGTCCCTTCTCCAAGAGAGAGATTTCTGTCGATTTCTCACTGCAGGAGGCGAGTTCCAAGTTGTCTGGGTTGCAACGAGTCGTGAGAATCTCCGCGAGTACCGCATCCACAATCGGCATCATCATCGCTGTCGTTGACGTGTTGCAAATCCAAACAGAGAGGAACATGGTAGTGAGCATGAAACCCAACATGATCCTGGAAGAGCATTTTCCCTAACTTGAATGTTGCGGATCGGATTCGATTTCAAGCTATGTTTCGAGTTGGCTGGAAAGTATTCTCTTCCAGAAAGCGGTGTCTGATTTTGCGGCTGTTTCAATTGACTTCCCTTGTTTCGTTTCTATTTGACAAAGATTCTTGGTCTAAGTGTACGCAAGCTTCCGAGTTATTGTTCGACTCATTCATGGGAGACTCCGTAACGCGGAGGGAAACTTAATCGTGTACAGTATTAAAACTCACCATTTTGGGTCAGTTCCCACGCAGAGCATTACGCGCAGGGCGATCCTGCGGTGTAAATTGCAATGCTCGATGGTAATTGCCATCACAAGACTTGCCACGAACACCATGTTTGTTTCCACCTGGCAATAATCATGGAGGAAGGGTGAAAGTTGTTTGATTGAAATGAGAAGCGGAAGCGACGCCTGGCAGTGGAGGTCACTGCGAGGGCTTTATGCCCGGTGTCGGCAGATTCAACCTCCGGACTCTCTAGAAGTCGTCCTCCAACATCCAACAGAGCATCAGGATACACTTAGCGGGTCGGGAAAATGTGGGATCCCTAACTATCTGCTCGAGACGCATCTCACGTGGCTTATGGACTAAGGGCAACATTTGATGGTAGTTCGCGCAGAAAACTTCTACGGAAATTGCCGGAATTGAAGACTCATCGAAGAATCAAGAAGAAAACTCAGTTGCCTGACTTTGTAGAAGCGCTCGAATATGTAGCTTGAGATCTGAGATTTCCCTCGGGAAGCACTTCCGTCGTCTCAGGGTCAGTTCCGATGACGATCTCCACCAGACGCTCGTCCTGGGTACTCACCAAGTACTGCTGACAGGTCTCATCGGATGATATGATTCCTAGAGATGGGAACAACACAACAGGTAGCAACGCGGTGATCGCTAAGGGCAACGTCTCCGTCATCCAATACAACGCCATGAGCGAAACGACGAATCCGCATCTCGACTCCTGGAACACATTCGAGAGGATGAGAAAGATCTCAAATGGAAAAGTTTCTCGAACCGAGTGGAGTATCCTTGAATGACACAGCTACTGGGTTTTGCTCCAAAACCCTTGAAGGCGGCTTCCCACTCCAACCTAGATATCCGACCGTGAACCTCGAAACTCCGCGAGACCATTTCGGAAGAGAGCCTCTTTCCGAAATGCGCATGCGCTCAGTAATTTCATTGATTTTGAACGAATGCTTAAGAAGGACCGGGTTCCTGGTTCGGATCTATGGAGTCTATGTTTGACCAAGTCCCGAAAATGATTCAGTCGCGCGTCAGCCGAGCAATGACCCATCCGAGAGAGGTAGCGATAGCAGATAACTGGTTCTTAAATGTGGAGCATGTTTACCAAAAGCATGAGAGATCAAAAAAGAAATGACAGCCGAACTAGGAGAGCTGAGAAAGGAATGACGGTGATTTACAAGATGCTATGCGGAAGTTTCTTTCTCGAAAGGCTCCCTCGGTATCTTCAGCGTCTCCTCTTGGAGGAACTTTACGAGGGTCGTTAACATTTTCAAAACATTCCGACCATGGTTTTGCAATACCCTGGTCGCGTGGGATAAATGAGCGCGCAACTATAACACACCAGTCTCGAGCTCGAATGCACAAATCACATCCCGTATGGTTCCATCTCTACTCGTAAAACTGAGGAGCTCTTTCTTCAGGATTTGCAGGACCGAATACGACGGAAAAAAATATCCAAGGGGCATAAATTGTAGAGAAATTGAGAATCTTACCGTCGTGTTTATGAAATACAGAGGTGACAACAGGACGGGCCCGAGGCAAGTGACCCCAAGTTTCCAGAATCGCCTGAAAAGCGGGGTCTTCTTCGGAACAATTGTTTGCTCCATTGCGGAGCCGGCAGCGGGCGTCGCGGCGCAAGTGACTTCTGAGGTGCACCAATGAACGTCGAGTGCTTCTTCGAGTTGCTCGGTGTCCGACCAGATCGTCCGTCTATGGCGCGGAGTTCCGACGACTCCTTTAATCTTGCTCTGCGCCAAGAGAGAGGGAAGTTAAGAGTTAGATGAGATTGCTTTATGGTCGACGGCTGACCGGTGTCTTGTAATTTGTCAAGATCTCCACGAAGCATTGATATCACCAAACAAAGTATCCACGTGGTTCTCCTAGAAACTTTCATGATCGTTCAGAACTTCAAGATTAACTTGTATCTGGGGAGCAGGAACTCCACTGTTTTCAGGAGAACGATTCCACGACGGTGAATCTCGCTCGAAACGTTTCTCATCGCCTCCGGGACGAGCACGTCTTGAAGAATGGAAACCTTTCGATTCCGCTCGATCTATGACGCCTCCTTCCGGCAATGCCGTATAAACGCTCTACAATTGGGCCCAATGACCCAAAGAGCAAAACCGTCGGGTGGGCTAGACACCGTCATATTAACGGACGGGCGGGAGGGCATCACACGCCACCGGAAGGACACGATCGTCTCGAAATGCACCGTTGTCATTTGTCTCTATTGTTAGATACGTCGACAGAGCCTCTTGACGTCGTGCTATACTGACGCCTATCGCTCCGGAATCTTCCACCGACAATAACGACAGAGAACGAGCGAGGGATTTGGTGATGCTCAAAGTGATGACGCCGTCTTCACCTTGGGTTTGTTACCTCTGGCTTGTTTCCTCCATTCACACCCTCGACTTTTGTTCCCCAAGTTGTAAATAGAGTTTCAAAAATGGACCCCACTTGGCTTTCCGAATTGCGAGATCTCTTTTTCGCGTAGGAACCGTTGTTCAACCATTTGAGTGCGACACACGAGTCACGAGGATACATGGCAGACGGACACGAACCCCGTGATGTACCATGGGAGCCATTTTCGGAACGAGAGCGCAAGCGATTGACTCCTAGATGTCAATGAGGCTGTAGCACAAAAGACACGAAGGTGCACATGTTGGAGGAAGCGCGCCGACCCAACGCCCAACTCGAAGTTGGAAATCTCGAACATCGAGGTGAGTGACCGGCTCGATGTCCAATTTCATCAAAAATCGACTTCAACTCAGGAATAGTTGTGATTCGTCGAGGAAAAGTTCACCTTCGATGAACGGGCCATAGAGTTCGGCGCGAAATCAATCGGGCACATTTGAGTGACATTTTGGAAGAACTCGTCGTCATTCGGTGCAACACCTATTGTGCCAAGGGGTCCTCATCTTCTCTTCGACAATACCTCTATCGTTGAATGTTTCCAACACAGCTCTCACTCAGGGACTCGATGTGCACCACTGACTTAGAAACCTAAGAGACCGCAACTTACTCCTACGCGAGTGTCTGTCCGCTGCCGCCTTGTGTCGAGGTAATGCTGCTTTCGGATGGTGTCATTCGCCATGCGTGGTTGTAGCCAATCTTCCATTCCAGCCGGAACCCATCATTAGCTCAGGTATAACATATATCAACTCAATTTTAGGATTGGTGTGCGACATGCGGCGACCCGTATGCGGTCGTCGAATCCGTCCATCTCCATGGAGCAGCAATCTGAATCGGCGGAGTTGAAACAAACATCAACTTTCCCTCGTGGAAAACTTGGATTCTGAATTGCTTTTAGCCGTCGACATCGCTATGTTGAACTATAATTTGTCATTCGTCGCAATCAAGTGGCGAGGATCGCGCCTGTTCGGGCAAACAGGTTGTTCAAATGTTCACAACTGCAATCTGTTCATGGAACAGGAGATTTGCGATTCTATCAAAGGCCAAAAAACAATCCGTTCAGGTTTCATAATATCAAAAGCGTTGGAATCTCAGACACCGTTCAGATCTGCGAAACAATGAGTTTCTCGGTTTACGTTTCGCACTTCCGTGTTCGAGGACGAACAGCTGATGTGGCAACCTGAAGCCGGCTCGCGTTCGTCAAGGAGACGAATATTCTCGATCGTTCTCGCTGTAGTCATTCGAGAGATCATCCGATGAGCACTTCTATTCGATTCCCGGGTTTCGTCTCACCTCATTTTGCTCGGGAATCACTGCACTATCCGCCGCGTCCACTGAATCCATTTGGTAAACATAGTCCATGTGGGAAGTGGAGCGAAAGATCACGAAGCGGAGGGTGAGGTAAAGCCCGCTCGGAGTTTCAGCTCCGGTGTTTCAATGGGTTCGGCGATAGACTCCCACTCAAAGCTGTAGACCTGTGGTGTGGAGGAGGAGACTGTCATCGAAATGCGCTCGGCGGAGCTTGAACGAATTTTCGTTGAGATTCTCAGAAATCATTCTTCTAAATTCTCCTTCCAGAATCTCTGTTTATCAGTCCCCATTCGTGTGAATTCTGAAAAATGATCATGCAGAAAAATCAAATTCGGAACAATAAACTCATTCTAGCGGACAACGGAACGAATTCGCAAAACTTTTCGGCGAAATGATCGTGATTCGAGATGACGACACGAAAGAATTCAGAATGAGTGGACGCTTCCGAAATTGCTCAGAGACCATTGGAGCCAAACAACCGTTTCATCTACGGCTGCAGTTCTCTCAACTTCCTGTTTCGCGAAAAATTCACCCAGCGGTCTCGAAATTGCTCGCCGCGACAAAGATTGGAATGAGGAAACCACGTTCCATGAAGAGTGGCTAAAGACAAAATTCCATCTGAAACTCACCCGAATCAGGAGTTGTTTTTTGAGCCTGTCACGACCCAGATGTTGTGGGGTCAGATTCTGGCTGACGAGCTGCTGCGCCCTCCGAAACGGCTTTCGTACGGATTTTACTCTCTCCAAACTCTGCAAGTGACGTTGACAGAAACGAAAGAAAACCTCGAACCTATGCGACCTTGAGGAACCTGCGGACTAACGTTGAGTGGAAGTTTCGTGTATGCGCTATTGAGCAGGCTCGCGTCCAAACTTGGATACCGGCACAGACTCAAGCGAGGGCTGTCTCTTTCGTAGGGAGCGCGGCAAACCTGTCATTGATCGATAATAATGGATAACTCTGAACTAGAAAATGGACAATAATTTTCGAGCGACATTGAAACATATCATTTAGAATACACCAGGATCGCCGACATTTCGTAGTTTATTGTTGTGGCATAACTGGCCAAGACGCTGTGCGTCGTAAATTCATGAATCAGAGACTCCTCGAAGATCATCCCGAGGGAATATGCGGCTCTCCTCCGGTTTCGCGTTTCGATGATGGATCTAAATATGAAGGTGGCCGATACCGAGTCGTTTATTGTCCCCTGCGAAGTACCGTCTCCTCAAACTAACTATCAAGCTCATGGTGACAAGGGGAACTGGAGTCGTCGTCTCCTTAGAGCTGTTT
Organism: Neoseiulus cucumeris; assembly: GCA_021527715.1. Lineage (NCBI taxonomy): Eukaryota > Metazoa > Arthropoda > Arachnida > Mesostigmata > Phytoseiidae > Neoseiulus > Neoseiulus cucumeris. The sequence continues at coordinate 1,382,954 of JAJSRV010000050.1, read as the reverse complement.
CTTGTTCACGGGACAGCATCCAGACCAGGAACAATTGTAAGGATCCGCAGTCGTGCTCTGGTAATAGAGGCATTCCGGTATGTGGAGGAATCGGTAGACATATCTGCAGAACGAAACGTAGTCTGTGGTGGGTCTCTACTCTCGAAAGTGTGCGACAACTGTAACTTCTCGCTTTCATTCCAACACAGAACATGAAAGTGTGCAACGGACACGGAGGAACTCGCAGTGGTTGGTCTTTAGAAGGGAAACAAGTCGTAGCATAGCTTCCAACTCACCTTTCTCCAGAAACTTTCGCAATGATGAATTTGTCGTAATAATACCGCAAAGATCGGCTCATCTTGTCGTAGTTCATGGCCGGTCGATTCTTGAGTTCACCCCATCGTCGCGCTACCTGCAGATAACCGCGCTTCTGTTGGTTTTACTTTTTTTTATCCTGATATCGTGAGTCTTCGAACCTTGGAACGCTCGAAGGTGACAACAAAACATGATTCTACAAAGAGCCATCAGTTCCCCACCAGACGCGACCTTCTGAGCCGGATTCCGTCTCAGTCAGTAAGCGCTGTGTCGGCCACCGAACTTACTTCTTCCGGATCGTTGAGTTTGAACTCGGATCCGTTACCTGTCCACTGAATACAGCTCGATGAGGTCTCAGGATTTTTCAGGAGACCCAAAAGAAAGTGATAAAGCTGAACGGAGCCTCGTCGCGACGACGCCGGCGTCGATAGAGCTCGGCCATTGCAGGGACAAGCGACTGCTAAAGCGATCGAGTTGCGAGCGCTTGTCGGGGCTGTAAATAACGCAGTGTCGTTATGTTTACTTTTGAGTTTTCTCATAAAAAAAACAGATGTTTCAAAGCAAGTGTGAGATAGCGCCGTTGCTCCTGAGAAAATGACTCCAGGAGCGTCCGAATCTTCGCGACATGAAGGAGGCCGAAACTAAGTTTCAAAGTACAAAATATTGCGAGTCAAGGCGATAGGGAGCTCAAGTTTGTCCACAAGATACTTGCGAGGAACGGAGGTTCTTTGACTCGCGAGTCATTCTCTTCGTTTTTGCTAAACTCAACTCTGTTGGCGGAAGCTCATGTGGAACACAAGGGAAATGAATACAGTTATCGTAAGTCGTGCAAACCTTTTGGTTTTGAGTAAACGACGTCTTTGACATCTACCGGTGAGTGCGTGTATGTTCCGTAGGAGCAGGGTGGACCATCTGGAATACAGAAGCGAATCTGAACATACAGAACACCAGTGCCTTCTCTCCCGCTCTCAGAATATGACAACGTTCTCTCGAACCGACTCCGGAAAACCTGTTGTTTCCAACGCCCAGTTCATTCACTACGGAAACGACGTGGAATTGGTCGCTACCTTGGATAGCTCTGACCACGAAAGAACTCTAGAGGTTGCATATTCAAACAACGAGAAGGGTAAATCGTATCGATTCGTTGTAAAAAAAATATACCGCTGGCTTTGCTAGATCTCCTCAATCACTGAAAACAATAAAGTCGCAGGGAAAGCAGCTGCTGGCTGGAAAGGAGTCGCTCAAAATGGAAGTCAACAAACAACAGTATCCTGTCGGCACGGTTGGACACCTTGCTGATCAGCTCGTTGCCGATATGAGGGCCGCAAGACAAAAATCTCTAACAATGAAATCCCCGTTCAAAGAAGTCCCGAAGCGGGTTTCCAAGCGTCGTCATTGTCATGCACTCAAACTCGAGAAACCGAACTATTCAACAAACGAGCTGCGCAGCCTGAAGAGTGGAGCAATCGGTGCTAACGCTCTCCTTTCCAACATGTTTGTTGTGACCAGGGCGCTCCCTCCCACAACATGGAGTGCCAACGACGATTCTGGAGACGTGTACATCCAAACTGAGGACATTCCAGACGTTCGAACGCCCAGGCGGACTTCGGTCGAAACCGAAAGCCGATCGCATTCTCATCGTCGTCGCAAGTCACGCAAGAAGTCAGCAAAAAAGAGGCGTTCCAGAGACAGCAATGAACCAGATAAGAAGAGACGGAGAGGAAATTGAGAAAAGGAAAAGAGGTGATAGCAAGACATAGCTCCAACATGTATCGTCACAAATGACTTCAGACAGCTGATAGAGGAATAAAGGGGAATAAACATAACTTAATTTTATGATAATTTCTCGGTGAGTCGATTTTCGTTTTCCCTGATTTCATGAAAAGTTCAAGCTTGCGGCTCGAGAGGCGAGATATGCCTTCGGATGTAGGCGACTTCCTGTGGTTTTTGGAACCGCAACGCAGTCGCTTGTCGTTCACCACCTCTCTCGGGTTGACACGGCCCACAAAAGAGTCTAGGCCATGGGTACGCGACTGGGGAATGGAAAGCCAATTTGATACGAAGCCCTTTGAAAGAGGGGTTTCACTGTATGAAGCCGTCTCCGTGCCTCTACTTCCCTGTTTCGTGGTTGTTGCCGGGCCACTAGTCGATTGGGTGTTTTGTTGGGTGACGGTGTCGACAAAACCCTCCCAAACAAGTCGCGCACCAATCAGTCGTCCATCTAACAATGAGCCGAAACATCAACGGACGTTCCCTTTTAACGACTTCAAAAACTTCCCCAAAATCGAGAATTCAATGATATCGAAACATGGTGGCTCTGCCGGAGCACTTGAAGTCGCATGAGATACCGCTATATATCGTCCGGAGATTTCGTTGCTGCAGTGCCAAAAGAAACTAGATGAAAGATAACGGAGTGAAATCCGTGATCCTCCATGAGGTCAAGCAGCCATTGCATTCGTGCTCGACTGGTAAAGTATGAGATTTCTATCGGTCACAAGTTCTCTTCCCATCTCGAGTCATCTAAGCCTGATACGCAGAGATGATGGGAATCGGGACGGGTTGCCGCTGGAGGTACTCCACCGCTTACCGTCGAGGGAAACGCGATGCCCTACCTTCGTCATGTTCATAAAAAGCACCCTTTGGCTCCTCCTGAAATCTCGGAGCGAATCGGATCAACGGCTGTTCCGGAACGATCTCTCGGAAAATTTCAAGAATCTACAAAGTCGCTCTGGTCATCCAGTGAAATTGACCGGAACGTAATCTGAGAACGCGTAAACTGACAAATCTGTTCAAACCACACATAGTGTCCAGACGGAAAGGTCTTCCTCGGAGAATTTCAAGTTTGCCACCAAAATCTGGTAACTCAGGGGAATCTAAGCAGCGCTGATTATGCGACATCCGCACCTGGACAGGGAGGGCGACGTCTTTCTCCGTGAGCTCAGGCCAAACTCCCACTTAGGGAACCCACGTCGCCGTTTGCTCGCAGAAAACTAGGAACTGACCAACTATTCTCGTTTTCTGAGGCGCTTGAACGCGTTCTCGACGAGGATTGCACGATGGAATGATGACGTTGATGTTGATACTTGTGGCCAGAGGCACGTCGACGTTGAGATGCCACACTCGAGTTAAAGAAATGCGCGGATCGCCGCTGCTCCTTGCACCACTCGGTTTCACTTCCGGAATGAAGTTGTTCCATTGACCGAATCTCGTGTGCAACGAAATCGGTTCTGCGTCATCTATTTCAGCGTTCATGCAACGATTTTCATGAAACTCACCGATCGAGACGAAAGTTCCTCCGCGAATTTCAGGATGGGTCGAGTCGTCCTGCGAAAGGCATCGATTGATACATGCACTCTGATCCGACGCACGCGCCGACAACACCATAGAAAAGTCTTTCCCATGCTCCCATTATGAAGAGTTGGATTCGACTCGGTAAGGACCTTCTCCGCAGTCGTCCAACCGGTCGCACGAGACGTCAATCAGAGGAGAGGAGAAACGAAGAGAAAGGAAGGAAGGAAGGATTTTGGTGCTGCATATTTAAAACGGAAATTACGTACCGGAAGACTGTGGAAGACATAGCCGTCAGGGGGCCCAGAAGGAGTCGGGTAACGCGTAGTCCAAGGATACGACGGGTTGTTCATTGGTACAAGATGGTCTTGCACCGGATGAATCTCCGGATCTGTTTGTCAACTTCCTTCCTGCTGAACTTCCTGATTTGTGATTCCAAGGCGGACTCGAGGCGGGCCCACTGGGCGGGATCATAGGCCCTCGATCCGGGAGAAATTATTGATCTCTCCCCGCCAACAGCTTTGCTCCGCTACCCGCTTCCCAAAACTCCTCAAAAAGTGACTCTCCTCCTGGAGCCATGTTTTTTTTTTCCTCCGAAGAGACTCCCCACGACGCTCGAGAGGAAGACAGACGGACGGATGGTTCTGTCCGTGTCATGTCTTGTTCAGGAGTTGGATGTGTTAAAGGTTCTGATCGGAGCAGGCACCGTGTACGGCAGGTAACGGAACACTCAAACTACTTTTCAAGTCTGCGAGGAACTCGAATGCATCGATTTTCTAAAAAAATCAACATTCCAGGACGATTATGATGCTTTTTATTTGAGCTGTCTTGTTGACGTCCAGATACTATATTATTCTATGTCACAATTCTAGAACTTGTAAGTACAAAATCTTGGGAGGGAAACCCTGGGATAGAGTTGCCACATGCTCTTCTGCTATTTACAATCTGTACTTCTTGAGTCTTGGGTCTTCGATGTATTCAACTTTTTGCATGGCGCGTCTTAAAGTTTCGAGATCAATCTGAAAAGACGTCATCACGGTTAGAAGTAATCTTGTGAGGACCACGGAAACGCTGGCAGATAAAATGACTTTTACACTGTACCTTATTCAATGGCTTTCGTCCCTTCACTTTCGGGGCTGATGCTATCTCCACCAAGATCGGGGTTCTCTTATTAGCAGGAGTGCGGGGACAACAACGCGAATTGGTTCTGCTTTGCGACGAAATTTTGGAAGGAACGCGGTTGTGACGATCCGGGGCGTAGGCCTTGAAAACGGGCGCCGTGGCTTTCGGGTTCCTGAAAATTCGTACTCGGACATCTTCGTACCTGGAAGCAACACGACCTGCTGATCAGCTAAATGAAGGGAAGAACGCCTCCGACTCGAACTTGCCACAATTCGTCAAACGATAGATAGTTCATCGACGGCAAACGATAGTTCATGTCTGAGAAGTCGATCACCGCGAAACACCCCAAACACCGCGAAACACCACTGGGCCACAAGGCCGCCTAACACGGGCCGAATCACCCCGTGTTTTCGATGGACACCTGGTTTTGAAGATCTGTAGTGAAGAAGATATTTTCCAAGTGAAGTTTCCGTCAATCACATGAGCGGATGACAGCTTACTTTTCTTTTAGAAAGCGAATCAAGCGACGTGTCTTGTCATAAGCCCGGTCCATCCGCTCCAACTCTGCGATGCGTTCTTCCTCCGAACGAAAACTTGCAGAATCTTCGAGGAGTATTTCCGATTGTTTGCGACAAATCTCGATCGCTTCTTCTTTGGCTGTTTTGAGCGCTTCACTGTTGATACGGGGAAGGGAACACATGCGTTAATCTGTTTTGTAGACGAAAGTGTGAATCAATGCAGAGGACATACTCGCTAAACTCACTAGAGTGTTCTCGCATTGTCAGGTATCGTGTTAGGAGGGAGCATGAATTCCATCTCTGCAACTGAATCACAACATTTCAATCTACGTCCAACATACGGCTCGAAATAGTCGATTTCAGGTCATCACCGACGTCATTCGAAATCGAAGAAGACGAAAAGTGTGATTTGAATGACACTTGGAAGGATCAAAGAAATATATACTCACGTTCATATGATTCCAGTTACGGATTCTCCAAAACCGACGGGAGCTCCGTTGAAACCGTTGAAAAGTTCAAGGGACAATCATCTCGAAACAAAGAAGAAGCTCATGCGCGTTCGCCAACGATCGTCGCATGTTTGACTTGGAAGCCTGTCCGGGCGACTTATTCCCTGAGAGTATCTCAATTCGAAATCTGATCGCCTTGAAATATGAGGAATGGAATGTGCAGTGCATCTGCCTCTAAGCGTCTACAACTTGGAACGGAGCCAGATTAGGAATCGATTCGTAGGAACCGTTCTATACCGCGCTGTGTTTTCAAAGCTTCAGCTGAGGCGAATTACGCGCATGCGCGCAGCGTTGCCGTTGGCGCGTGCCCAGTGTTACTGGGGCCTTCTCGTCGGGATTCGGGATCTATCATGAATGGGCCATCGGAAGAAAACGTAAGCTTCAAATGTCATTCGAGAGAACATACGGTCGAATACTTCCTGTGGAAAAAAACATGGGAAACATGGACACAACGATGCCAGCAAGGCTACGATTTCAGGGGACAATTGTTGTGATGCTTCCATGCGAACGACGACGCGGAATTCATGCGAGAGCATGTGTTGACAGCTGAGCGTAAACTGGGTTTCAGTGACAAGATCCTCCCTTGTGTCCTAAGATTTCGACGATTATAAGTCTTAAGATTCGAATCATCGGATTGAGGACAGCTGTAATTATGTTGAAACTGTTTTCGGGAAGAAGAGTTCATCGACCATCCGATGTTTTTTCTCCGGTCAAAATAGGTGATTTTTGCTGAAATTCGCCTTTTCTGCATCGAGCTCGTTTGGGAATTTGGGGTTGGAAAACTGATCAAGGGAGCGGCTGGCTGACTCATTTTAGGAGTTTAGGAACTGATTGAATAGTTACTTTCCCAGAGAGGGTCTTATCCTATCTTCAATTTCGTTCAGCATGTCAATGACGAAAAAAGACGGTCTGAGAGGTGCTGTTTTCCTCCATGTTTCGGGGGCTGTAACGGGCATGAAAATCAGGTCTGGTTCGAAACGAATGGTGGTTTGCGGACTCTCGGCCATCGGAGAACATCATTCACTCGTTAGATATCGAGTTTTTGAATTCATCTTTTGTCCACCTATTTCAGCAGAATTGGCCACTGTGCGGCGATTGGAACGTTGTGAGCAAACTGCTGTCCTTGTCCAGTCTCAGGTGCCAGAAGTGGTCTGCACAGTCGAACTTGCTGAAGAGTTTAGCTGCCCCCAGGTCCGGTAGTATTTCGTCAAACTCTGACGTGTGATACACTTCCCGGACGAGAAACCGATTGAGCGCTCGTGGGTCCAGACAGACATGTATGTGACCCGACTGTTTCATCTGAATGGAGAGCCGGTTCACCCATTCTGTGAAGCCATTGGAGAACATTCCGAGTGCTGATGATCCTATCCACCAGATTCTCTGGATATTTGATGAGAAACTAAGGTTTCATCCTCCTTACGGGTTCCTCACGAGGGATTTGTTTATTCGATAATTTCAGGGTGCATCTGTGAAGCCATTGGTAACCTTGTTGAAGATTCGTCGACACCAGAGTCATGACGATTCTCTATTCACTGAAATCAACAAAAAACTGGTCGATAACATCATGCTAGGAATCGAGGAAGTCACAGGGAACCGAGGGGGAGGGACCAAACGAACTCAAAAACATTTCGAACGAGCCCAGGTATTCCGATACGTGTCACTCGGAAACGAAAACTTGGCTTATTCTCCCCGAAAACCGTCAGAATGTGCAGTGGTGAGGGTTGTGAAACGGTTTCCGCGCGAATTGCAGCCATAACGTTGTCTGCTGCGTTTTCATACTGTGTGCTCTTTCGGTGTGATCATGAATTTCCCAGAGATTTTCACGAGCTCGATTCGTTCATGTCCATAAGTTCAATCTTCTTATCTGCTACAACACCAATCTTGTTGAGAATATTCGTCAAACTATTGTCGCCGCGGTTTTTCCACGAAACTACTGGAAGGGCGTTCTCGGAAACCTCGACGAAAAGTGCTGAACGGTGACGGTACCAATGACGTCATACTTCCAGGTGCCTCTCTGTTGCTCTCTAACGATGCATCGTGAAACTGAAAACCCATGACGACGACTCGACCTCCGAGTACCGCAGTGCAGCCTGAAGATCGATCTACCAGGAACTGTAGAGAACAGCACCCATTCGCCAGCGAAGGCGTTCTCTGAACTGACCACGGCGACACTCGATTTGCGTTCGATCATTTTAGTGAGAACCTGTGATTTTTGGTGTCTTCCTCAGGTTTTCTCCCTGTAGTTATCAATCGCTGTCATGAATTGGTGTGGAATTGTGTTATCACCCGTCCGTCAAGGTAAGCGATTTGACTTTGATTCTGTTCTTCTTCACGCTTTCAATCGTGATTCCTCTTCTGTGTTCTACTTCGCACGATTAAAACCAGCCATGAGAGCCCTCGAAGGAACAGTCATTCCGATCAGCGAGCGTGGTCAAGACTAGGCTCCGCAGCGGTTCTTAACCGTAAGAACCGCATGGTTCTCGCGTTTTTTTACCGCAAAGAACCGCAGCTCTCAGCGGTTAAAAAACCGCAAGATAATATTCGAAATCAAGAAAAATCACGTTGCATCCCGACACATCGATGACATTTTCATCCTTCGGAAAGCATTCAATTACGAAGCCATGTGAAGGTACATCATAAACCAGAGCTACTTTTGTTGTAATTTAAACTCCCGATCTTACGAGACTGAATCTGGAAGGGCGGTTATAAGCATCACTGATCCACTTGTCGGATTTGTGTTGCTAAGTAAACGAAACACTTAGATTATCAGAAGAAATGCTTCGAATAAACACCGATCTTGTGAACTTTGATGTCTGTTCTTTCTTCCCACAATGAATGACGAGACAAAAGTTAATGTCCAGACAACGTGTCAATCACCCCCAGAATCTCTTTCGCACTATGGAACAGCGACCCCTACGTTGAGGGTGACGGAGGAGCTCCATCGGCGAATTCTTTGATGGATTCTGACTTCACTCGATCGCCGGATGCATCTGATGAAAAGTGTGCTGCGAAGAGGAGCTGATCCGGCTCGATGTTGAGTAGCGGAGCCACCTTCGTTTTTTGGATTTAGGACCTGATCCCGAAAAACTTTTTGTTGGACGACCTGCCCTCCTTGGCCTTTGGTCTGATTTCACTTTGAAGGCGAACTCCTTCTTCCACCAGGTGGCGCTATCCTTCAGAAAGCAAGTTGTCTTTCGACTACTATGAAGATATCTCCTGCCAATTTTGGAAGAACTCTGGCCAATTTTGTGCCTCAACTGAGGTATATCGATCACATCAGTCTTCTCAATATTTTCCGGCGCGAACATGGTCAGCATGATGGTTTCTACGTTAGATATGCGTTCCGTAACTACGGCACTACGGGCCGTAGTTTTTTTCTACGGGTCTCTGGAATTCGAAAAGTATGAATTTCTCGAGGAAAAGAAATTGGGGTGTTCGGTAGAACTCGTTGAGAAGAACAATTTACCCCATGGGACCTTCCGCCGTGTCTCTTATAGTTCCCCCAGAATTTTGGAAAAACCGTCTCGAGTGAAATTTTCACAAGTCCGGAGCAGTATATTACAAGGGCGAAAACAACTTGGCCTCAGAAATCGAATTTTCAACTCAACGAGCTCTACCAAAGACCTCAAGACCTTTTGCTCGAGAAATTCATACTTTTCGATTTCCAGAGACCTGTAGAAAAAAACTACGTCCAGTAGTTTACGGCCCGTGGTGCCATAGTTACGGAACGCATATCTACATATGTCTAGGTCCTTCCCATACCGAGAAGCTGCCCAGTAATCGAAGAACTTTCTACGACACACCGTGATCGAGATGTCTGGAAAAACCGGAATATCTCGATTACCGCAAATCTCCGCGACTTGCGATGAAAAAAATTGGGAAGGGGAAGGGTCGAAGCTCATTTTAAGACGAAAATATAGTTGGTGCAAAACTGATATGCGAATATAGATGGTGCATTACGGTTCCAGGCCCGTCAATAAGGCTGATTCTCAACGAATCGAGAGCATACTCCGTCCGTCGCCTTGGGAGATCAGAGGGTCTCAAAACCTCTGGAAAATAAGTTCGTCGTGACTACAAGGGAGTGTTCTGACTCACCCTAAATCATTTGTTCCATTATTGGGCGTTCCGCCACTCCACTGCTAAGATTCGCTTCCTGACTATTATTGGTGCCAAACCTCGGCTCGACTTCGACGTCGCTCTGGATGCTCGTTCCACACTCCGAGTGACTTTTCTCGGAAAACTAACGTCGCTCCCTGTTTGCCCACTTATCGGACAACCTGAATCCCAGTTTTCAACCGAAACCGTCGACATTCATTTTTTCCACCTAAATTGCCGTTTCGTCCCACTGTGCGACGCAACGCCTGGATTTCTGCCGGAGGATGCTTGCATAAGCTGCGAAACAGGTTGAAGGCCATTTTTTTATTTGTATTTCAGTCGCTGTGATTGAGTTCGAGCCCGAAAAGACATCGAGAACATGGTTGTTGCGGAGCGAATTATCAGACAGCTCGGTCACGTGAGTTTTGCTGCCTTGTGTCATTCGCCGTTCAAAAACAATTCGAGCCCTCGGATTGACCCCTCTACCTCATCAAAGTACGCTCGGCTGATCATCCCTCTCTCAGGACATACCAGGAGATAGGCCTAACCGCGTCGTTGTGACCGAGGTTACTACCATGAGCGGAATATATTACGATGCGCGCGGTGATTTCGTTCGTGAGTTCACTGGTCCAAAGCTCCGAGTCTGAGTAGAAGCTTAAAACTACATGCGCGCCATTTTTCCAATCGTGTGTTCGATGCGGTTCCGACCTAAACACTTCCGAACCAGCTTTCTGACTGCAACTATCATCATAATTGTGCTTATATTGTTCGCAACCCCTCCAAAAAGGACTGCTCCGAAGAGCGACTTGTATCCCGTAGCCGCCAGAAGAAGTCACAAAGGAATACCTGACGCACCCATACAGTCACCTCTACAAAAGGTATTCCTTGGTTCCAATAGGTTCGATATTAAATTCCGATAACCACCTATGGATGAACCTTTGGGAGAGACATGTCAAACGTTGAATTCACAGACGCCTGACTTTTGCACGAACGAGCTGGTGAGAACGCTGTTCCTCGTGCACACGGCTCCATCTCATTTTTTCGACAGAGACCAACTACGTACCTATCTCAATAGGCCGCCGGAGGTGGCTGTCGTTTTCGCTCTCGGTAAGTTATCCAGAATTGTGGAGATGAGTTATCGCTCGAGGCATGCGAGGCATCTTTGTTGACTTCTACTTCTCCGTCGTTGCAGGTAGAACTGAGAATAGCACTTTAGATTTCCTCGTGGCCGAAGAAGCCAACATGAACAACGACATGATCGTTTTCCCCTTCGTTGACACATACAGGAACTTGACATTGAAATTCGTCAATGCCATCAGATGGATCAAAAACGAGTGTTACTTGCCAGGGATACAGTCCGTGGTTAAAGTGGATGACGACGTTTGGGTCAACATGCCGATGCTACAAAGGTTCAAATCAGAGATCGATTCAGAATTATTGTCACCTCTCTCTTTCTCCGAATCCACGAGTCTCTGGAGATTCACGGTGATCGCATTTGCAGGTACCTTGTCGAGGAGCTGCCAAAACGCCAAGATAGGATTCATTGCATGGTATGGCGTCGTGTTCGTGTCGCGCGCCGACTGGAGTCGAAGTGGTTCGTGTCGAAAAGCGAATACCATTTGTCGTACTATCCACCGTACTGTGGAGGGCTGGCGTATATAGTGCCGTTCCATTTGCTGCGATCCTTGGCCGAGGCTTCGTATCATGAACCGTTCTTCTGGGTCGACGACGTGTACGCAACAGGACTTTTAGTCCGCCACGCACACATTGGGCATGCCCAGATATCATCCTATTATGCAATGGGACCTAACGAGAATGGAACCCTGAGCCTAAATTGGTCAGATACAATGAGCAACGTTCTCGGCGGAACGCACTTCATGTTCGCCCACATGAATACAGAGTTCCTCCGAAAAGTTCGAACCCTGCTTTTCCAGAGCATCGATGATACCAAACTCAATGTGACCAGGTTTGATGTGTTTTGAGGTGAACCTGTCTTGTTCGATCTATTTGATTCTGTAAATTGTGAAATATCATTCACGAGGATCCAAATGAAGTTTCCATGGTCTTCATTGAAGATTTTCGCAGCCCCTCGTCTATTCCTTGGAACCATGGTTCCGAATGCTCCGCAGCAATTCACTAGGGAGGCTGGCGAATGAGAGACTCTCAGATACGGGTAGAGGAAATTGGGTCAATGTTGAATGAAGAGTCACGAGCATGTAAGCGAAAAGCATTCGTTTGCACTCTCAATAACTCGCGGTGTTGTGACCCTAGACTAGCGGTGCCCGGATGGGGGAGCGTTTTCTGAGAGTTCCGGGGATTCAGCACGCATGGGGCATCGTATCGAATTCGGAGAGAAATGTATCATATCATATCACTAGCGTTCCCGTCGCGTTTCGCCGCGAGAAGGACCAAGGGAGAAGGCCGCTGTGCGCTGGGTCATCTAGAGCAGTAGTTCTTAACCTTTTTCTACCCGCGCCCCCCTCTGTTCGCCCCAGCACAGAGCTCGATGGAGCGCTGCGCCTCTCCTGTGGACCCCTTCCCATAAACTTCAATGGGGCGCACGGTCCCTTCGCCTCCCCCCTCCGATCGAGACACGCTGATCTACAGAGACTCGTCATTGTTTCAACATTAAATCGGGTCTCGTGCGGTGATCGACCCGGGAAGAATCGGGGCCGAAAAATGGGGGTCCTGAAACAGAAGTATAGCACCTATGGGGGTTTCGGGAGCTGAAGAAATCGGGAACTGCTGCCCTAGACCAATGAAGCGATAAGTGAACTTCTCAGAGTCATGAACGGCGACGAAGCTCCCTTTTCTTACTAAAAGAAGGATTCATCGGGATTTTACGGCGAGGCTGTTTTCGATAAGCGCCGACTGAACTGCAGAACCCTCCGCTCTCCCTCCCGCCAAACAATGCATCCATGATGTACACACGTACGGTTCATGACATAGACAACGTGAGTCCGCGCGAACCAACGGTAGCTTTTAATGATTCTAGAGTGATTTTTTGCTGATTCGCTTGTGAGCGGACTCAGGATGACTGAACATTCTCTCGGGGTCCCGGCGGGAAGAACATCGGACTAGTCAAAGATGAGCCGCGAATCCCCGAACTCTGATTCACTCATGAGCGCGGATAATTTTGAATTCACGTCCCTTAATTTGTCTCTCTATTGTGGGCGTCTGATATTGAAGTGGCAAGTCGTTCAGGGCTACAAGATGATTACTTTTTCTCAAGAATAAAGAAGCCGTGGGACTTTTTATGGAATGAAGACAGATCAACTCAGTTGTTACTCGTTGTTCACCAACTCGAACTCAGTGAACGAACATTTTTTTATTCATTGTTGCTAGTTGAGGAAGCAAGGAACCTGCCCACGATCTTATCTCCCAATCGTTCTTTCCAAACCTCGCATTCAATTGTTACCAAAGCGCATTATTCTATTACTGAACATCATTTTCTCAACAACTGTATGCCGAAACTGCTTGTCTTGAATCGCACTTCACTAATCGATTTTGTTTCCAATCGCAGAATGTCGAGTGGTCTCCGTTCGATCCGATGCAAGGACTTTCTGTGGATTCATTTGCCTGTTGTTTGGACGAAAGTTCTTCATTTCATTTTCTCTGTTCGACATCATCCACGGAAGGAGAATCGCCTCACTCCTCTCGAGATTAGGGATCCGTCGACTTCGAAAGCTCTCTGCACTATGGCACTCTTTGTAGCAAAAAGTTTTTCATATTTCTGACCGTTGTGCGCGAAAGTATCTTCTTCTCGAATCCATTCGGCATTTCCTGTCGTCTATCTATTCAATGCAACGCACCACATCCAACCCGATGAAAGCTTTTCAAGTGAAGATGAAGCTCATAATGTTTAGTATTGCTAATTGTAGTCGTGAGCTTGTGTTTTCGTCTTCGCACTCTTATCACCTATTCAACGCCCTCTCAAATTAAAGCTGCTCTTCTTGACGAGCGACGGCGCACTCAGAGGCGATGCGGCCGAAGGCGTTTCGTTCGTATGGCCTGTCGCTCCGAAATAGAATGTCCGGGACGGGCGGCTTCCAGTCGACAGCGTCGAGTCAGGAGAACGGACAGTGTATCTCATCTCGGGTTCTTCGCCGACGCCCGACGAGCGCCAGGTGTGGGTTCTAGAGGTCAGAGAACCGAGGTTAGAACTCGCCAAAAGTCGATCAAGGTAAGATCAAAGTGAGAAATAATGAGTCGCAGAGATGCTGGCCCATAATCCGATAATGGAAACCCTCTAGATTGTAGTAGCCCGGAGGTAGAAGCCTGTCTTACCGGTAATCCTCATTTCGCACGGATTTCAACGTTGACTGAGGCGAGGTCACGATCGGAGAGTGTCCTCTGTCGAGGTCACGGTGGTAATCGGATGAATGTCGGATGTCGGCGTAAATGGTCTCATGTCTTCGTTGATCGACGCGACTGTCTCGGTGGTCACTGTAACGGCTGTCTCGATGATCGCTGTACCTTTGGAACGGAACAAGATTCAATCTTTATTAGCTTTCCCTCTGCGGTCGTTTTTCGCCCTTTTGAGATTTCCGGGAGAAATCCTCCCTTGAAATAAATTGTCGACTTGAAACTCACCGAGAGTCTCGATTCTCTCTCAAGTCCGCAACCCTGTGATAATTTCCGAAGTCGTAATCTCGAGAATCTCGCGTGCTGCGAGTGTCCACATTGATGACCCGCTGACGATCCTCTTCGACAAAATGTTCATCGAGCCACCGCGAGGCCCTGAAATTTCATCGAAAAATTCATGTCAAAACGCGATTCCCTCTCTGCATGAGATCCGCGAGTACGGAATCGGGCTAGACGAGTTTCGTTTTCACCTGTCAGTGTTCTCGATCGGGCGAGGATATCCGTCGTCGTGGTGTCGGTAATCGGATGAGTGCCGATTGCTGCCTTGAGTGATTTGAAGATATGTTCTATCTTTTGCCAGCTTGTCGGAAAGGTAATCGAATTTTCCCTTTCCGTCGTTGAGATACTCGAAATTCCTGAATATCGTGAGAAGTTGAATTTCGGGAATTGAGCAACAACGAGTGAGAGCTTACGTTCATTCAGAATTTCTCCGAATTTCACGGATTCTCAGCGGAAGTCGTGAAGCCGATGGCTTCCATTACCTGGAGTGCGATGAATCATAGGCGGGCCCTTCCCGCTCTGCAAACTCCTCCGGCACTTCGTCATCGCTCTGCTCTTCATGGAAATGCGTTCGTGTCTTCTGGGTGTTTGCCTTACCGTCCACGTGCTCCGTTAGTTCTTTGATGCGGTCTTTGTCGGTAATACGCTTGCTCCGAGCGCTGGAATCGGAACATTTCGGTCACGTTTTTCTATTAATTGCGCTCCCACTAACGGATTCAATTTGTTGGATGTCGATGTTCGGACAAGCTGGCTTCAATTTGGGCCAACGGAACCAGTTCTCCGATTCAGCGGCCGGCAGCGCTCGACTTGACGCAATTTTTGAAAATTCGAAAATTTTATTATCTTCGTTTGCGATTCGTACTAGCAACTTTGCAAAACCAGTCTCCCAAAAAAATGTATATCGAAGTCTTACGAAACCTACATCCAATGCTGTCAGCTCCCGAACTGGAGCCATTGTGAACAAACGTCCTTGGACGCGAGATTTGGTCAGCGTATAAGCACAGAAAAGCTTGGCGAGATTTGTCCGTTGTTTCCGCTATGACAGAGGGACACGACAATCAGCGATTTCGTCGACTTCGGAGAACAGTGAAAATGGACAAAAAGAATGTCCACGAACCGTGACAAACCGAACGGGGATCCAAACTACATCTTTGTTCCCAGACAACTTCCACCATTGAGTTGTTCCAACAATTTCCCGTAAAATAGAATTTGGGACTAGCTGAATTCTCGACTTTCAAAGCTTTTCATCCGATTTCTGGACTGAATATTGGTGACTTCGAATACATCCACGAAGTCACAAAGCCCGCAGGGGGTCAACAGGGTCTCGAAACAGTTTCCTGTTGACGTCCCACGCGAAACTCAAACAGCAATGGCGATAAATCAGTCTAGTCGTTGTTTTAATGTGTTTGGTTTCACGGCTAACGGTTACGTCAATTGACGGACGCTTCGGCGAAGCATCCACGATGGAAAGTATCCGAATTCCGCTCACCTGTAGTGGGTGACTTTTCCCTTGAACTTCTGCGGGTCACACAGGGCGACTTCGTTGCCAGTTAGAGCAAGTTTGTGAACGCCATCAATGTTATCGAGGTGTCGTTGATCCTCGTCGTGCATCTTGATATTTTCCTCCCTCGACTCTCGAGTTGTGTGGTGAGTTGTTGTCTTATCGTCGATGACCCGCTCTGAACCAGGAATTTTCACGTAACCAGTCGGCAAATCCGGTTCTCCGGACGTCCTAAAAGCACAGAGTAGTGTTATTCCGTGAACCGCATGCTTGTCGGTACGACCGGGAAGATTTCGGGCTTCGTACTCACTTGTGATTTGTGTCTTCAGATTCTTCCACTTTGTTATCCTCGCGAGTTCTCTGGCTGACCTGAGGGCCAGAATCGGCGATAACTTTTCCATCTTCCAGAACCAATTGACGCTGCACTCGGGTCTCTATTTGACGGGTTTTGTGGTTGACCGTTTTCTTCGACGTCGTCCATTCTTCTGCAAATCGAGAATATCAAATAGAAACAAATCAAGAAATCTCTGAGATTTCGGTGAGGAATGTTCGCCCAATTGTGAACAAACCACTGCGGGAAACACTTTGGGAAACGCTCCTCACGAAAACCGGTAGGAGTTCCCGAAGCAGATATCTGAGTATTTTCACGTTCATCACTCGATAATTTGGATCGGACATCAAGTCCAGCGCTTGAGGAAGCCTTATATGGCGTGTTGCATGATCACGAATTTCCTGTCATTCATTCCCAAACTGTCGCCCGAATATCGAGCTGCACTTCGAGCCAAATTTTCTCAGAAGAATTCAATCGTCGGAAAAAGAAAGGAAGTGAACTTGGCTTACCTGACTTGTTTGCCTGGATGACCTCTCCCTGCAATGAAAATCACGATCAAAGAAGACGTTCTCCACCCGAAATTTTCATCAATACGCTTCACACAAACAATGGCAATTGAAGTCCTCGGAGATTCTCCAACTTGAGTACAAACAGATTTATCGAAACGAGACCCAAATCATAGACTCACGGCAGGAGAGGCAGTCCTCAAATCCCAAGAGGTCTGAGGCACCAAGCGATTGTCTGGAGTGTTGCTTCTATAGCTGGATCGATCCATGGCCCTGCTCTGAGCTCAGGAGCCAAATCTATGGCAGTAGTCTACGTTTGTGAGCGATTCTGGCTGATCGTCGGAAGGAATTTGCGCGCAGCAGCGTGAAGCCAAGGGAGGGGTATGAAGCTGAGCTGAGATTCGGCGTCCTTCAACAACCTTGAGCGTAGGCCCGTTCGTGGGAGATTTCAAGTCGAAGATGGCATGAGGGACGCAGCTGTGGCGTTGTCTGAAGGAACACAAACTTTCTTACTTTTATCCTCTCTCTTTGCTTCCGTTCGTTCGCTCGCTCTCTCGCTCATTCATTGAGTTGTCATCATCGTCGCCGTCACAAGTCACTGAACATCGAGGGATCGACACTGCATCCCTAAACTGAACATGGGCGACAATAAATTTCTTATGGAGCCTTGGGAAATGAATTTCCATAATCACTGATTACATCTCTTCTTGCAGGACGGAAGGGATCTCCTGACTTTGAACCATATTCTTTGGAGGAGATGGAGCGATGGTTTTGAGGAATCCCTATCTACGTCTGACATTCGGTATCTTCGGAAGATAACGGCTCCGCGTGGGTCATTGATCCGCGGAGCTTTTTGTGAAGAAGGAAGTCTCTTCTGTTTACACATTCTGCCGAAGGTCTCGGTTATGGCCGCCACCGTTACAATCTTTTACTTTGCATACGTGGTGTGGAGCATGTCGTTCCGCAACTTTTCTGCTCAGTCATGTTCTGCGAGGGCGTGTGGTTCTGAACTTCGCCGTCTGCGACGACAACGCCTCACAGGCCCTGAGCAAACGAATCACACGAACTTGACAGCGTTGACCCAGAACCTTCCGCTCTGAAGGATCGGTCGGCGTGTCGCAGGGATCCGGACCACGGATTCTGAAGAGCGGCTGGTGGATTTGTCGAGAAGCCGAGCTGCGGCAAAGGTAACCGTCGCCGCAGAAGACGAGCAAGAGTACCGCGTCTCAAACAATAGCAAGAAATGAAGATTTCAGTCGTTGCCGTTCTAGGGCACAGCCAGGTGCACAAGCCTGAAGCGATAGATCCCAATACAAGCTACAAAGATTCGTGTACATTCGGCTGACCGTCATTTGCTCTCGTTTAGAAAGTTCTCTTCTCCGGAGTTGAGTCCAAAGAACTCGATTTGACCGGATACTATTCAATATCAGTAACGGTGAGAGCACCAACTCGGAAAATCATTCGTGTCTCCTTCTTGCATCGATCCGATCCATTCGGGTTTCATTCCTTCCTCAATCGCCTCGCAATTTTGATCGATGGCATCTTATCTCATTACAGTCGATCCAACAATATGAATTTCATCAACAGAAACCAAGCGACTCGGACCAACTATGACTTATTAATCGATCAATCAAATATTACGCGAAGGAGGGAATGTTATCCGTATGAACCAATCGGTCGATCGATCCGAAAATGAAGCAAAGAGCTTCGTTTGTAGATTGAGTATACAAAAACCGGTCCACCACGGTACAACTGGAGGGGATCTCGCTCTTCGGTAGAGTCCTTCATCGCGGTATGATAAAGCAAGCCCAATTCCATTGCCGGTCCGATGCAAACCGAACTATGATTGCATCACGGCCTGATAGTCATGAGATGAGCTGATTCGACGGCACGAAACCGCTGCAGTTAGATTAACGGGTTTCGTTCGTACCACGTTCGAAGATCGGTCAACTCAAATGCCACGTACTTTGAATACTTTCCGTATTTATCGAAATCAGCTGAACAAATGCCAGTTCTAGATACCTCGATCGACAAGATTCGATGTTTGGCTGATTCAACTAGACCGAAATGAGGACAGGAATTGAATTTAGATCGAATTTTGCTTCGATTTCCCTAATCACCGCAGCTATGATCATGCTGTACAGTGAGCAAGCGAAGCAAACATCTTTCCGAATTTGCCTCGGCATGAGAAGAATTGCGATCGGCCCACGCAGCTCTAGATTTGGCGTGGCAAGGTTAACATTCCAATCTGGAATCGTTGTATGGCCGCGTTCGTTCGGACGTTCCGCGTTTCATGACATCTCCGGCGTCGTGTGCTGGCCGGACTCCATTCGCAATGTTCTTCCCGCTCTGATTTTCCCGCGCATTAGGAGGACGGGGATCCGGCTGAAGACGATCATCGGCCCGCCTTCGATGTGAGCAGTTTTCTTTTCCAGAGTTCTTAGTCGGGGTCCTTTGTTAAATCAACCGGGGATCGTTCAGTGAGTTGAGCACGCCAGCGCGGAGATTCAACCTTGTCTTTCCACATTTGGTGGCAACGAGCTCCCACATAGATCTTCATGATGAGAAAAAGACTCAATTTTCATCGTACGCGGAAAATTCTGCTCAACAAGTTCGTCGAATTCTGTCCAAAAGCTGTTACGGGGTCACAACAAACGTACGCTCGGTCGGTCAACAGCCCGACAACACAAGCGGCGGTGGCGGCGGCTTCAGCGAAAGCAGCCGCGGCCTTTCCACTGACTGCTTTCGTGCTAATTATTTAGATAGATCACAGATCCCGACCAAAAAAAGGTTTCTTCCTTTTTGCTGGCGTGCTAACCGACCACAATCGTAGTACAATCGAGAACTCGAGCTTTAATAGGTTTGGTTATGATTACGGCGAGTCTCGTCTGCATTCGAATTGACAGTTTGCGCGGAACAACTCGCGTTTTTGGTTCAAGGTCCAGGATGTTCGGTTACAAAACATGGTTCGACAGCCGGTAACAATCGAATGACACAGAGTCATGAATCTGATATCGCTTCGTAAGCGACCAACAATATTTCGTGTGTAGTCAAGGCAAGCGATTGATTTGAAGGAAGCGTATGAACGATTCCGTTACTCAAACCGTTACGATTCCGCTTCGACAAATCAATGGAGAGCTCGATCATGTCAAGTTCTCGATTTCACGATTTTCCACCCACACTGTGGGGGAGCCGTTAAACGGGGTTGGACTTTCAGAAGGAGTTCGATCTCGCAAAGGAACCGATCGAGCTTCTTAGAGATGGCGGCATTCCAGACAACTAGATGTCACTTAAAGTGGAATGTTCCTCACGTTCAGATCCTTTGGGAGGGGGACGGAGCACGATCTCCCGTCACAGACGTTGAAATAGTCACTTCAGGGTAGCCACAAGAATTTCGAGTAGAATCCTCTGTCGATTGAACGGAAGCTTAGTCACACCGTAGTGAGTTGCCGCGGATGTGACAGCAGCAGCGAATGGCTGAACAGAAATCAGTCGGACGATTTTGAATGCGTCGAGAAGCTCGCTGACGATCGGAAAGACCTGTGGGACGAGCAAACAGTCGACGATCGAACGGACACAAGATAGATACACTCACACATGGACGCACACACCGCGCTGGTCGCTCGCAGTCGAAGAGCTGACTGCCTGGATGGATGTTTAGACTGACAGTCTGCGTGGAATGGCTAGACAGAATAAACCAGAGGCGCTGCCACCGCCACCAACCAGTGGTAAATCCAACTCTCAGCAACACTGGCAACGGAGAAGGAGAGAGAGGTTTTTCGGCTAGCTTTGACGTCACCACTCCACAGCGGTGACTGAAGACCCCGATGAATACGGGGTCCTGAGGTGACTTAATTCGTCGAATGAGTGATCTTCCACATCGGACATTTACCTTACTTGGAGTTTGTTACTCTATTAGTACTAGATACTTATATACTACTTTATTACTAGGTAGATAAAGGGTTCAACAATATCTATGACCTGGCTGTGATATATTCCGAGCACATCGGTGATAAAAGCGCATCATGTATCGGAGAAGAAGTACTTGAGGGGTTGGCATCTGGGAAACTAGGCCTTTTTTGAACTATGATCTGCGAGATGCATACTCAAATCCCAAACACTTGCACTCCGACTTCTTGAAAATGCAATTTATGCTCGAACCCGAAGTTCTTGCACTCTGATCCAATATTCACGCCATCTCACACTGTGCTCAATAAGCTCCCGAAAATGTGGTCGATCTGATCCTTACTGGGTTGCTAGTTGCTAGTTGCCCGAGTGAAAAAATCGCAGCTCAAACCGCAAAATATGCGCACGAGTGATGAGTACCTTCAAGCAGGCCTACATCGTTTCAAGTTAAGAGCATCAATGTCCAGGGGTCACGTCAACGTCGGTTGAAGTGGGTCCAATGGCTGTGAAGTGTATACTTTCATCGGAAGTTTCTTTCAGCGTACCAATGGTATTGTGCCGAAGTGGCTTGCCCGTATTCGTCGAATATGTGAGACACAAACATTGTCGGTTTCGATTTGACCAGGTCAAAATAAGCTGTATCAGATACAGTTCAATTTCGTCTCCGAATTTCAGGTCTCCAGATCTAAAACGAGAAATCATCATTGGCTGGACGGCGGCAGCTAAGAGACATGTGCCGAATTTCTTGAAAACGAACCCAGATTTCTGATGTGTACAGAAGACCAACCGATCTGGGAACCCGAGTTTCCTTAAAAACAGCAGAAAAAAAGCACTCGCCGAAAAAATAAAGGAGCGAAGATGGACTTCAATCGGTGATAGCTACCGCTGAAATGACGCGCGATGTAGAACGCGTGGTTGCTTAGCTGACGGAAGTTCAGACAGTTCGCCGCGGTCACGATAGCTCTTCTCGTTGTTCTACATATTCTTCTCCGTTTCAACTGATGGACACTACCAAAGACAGCGATTACTCCACTAATGCTCCTGAAATCTTGGTTCATGATCTGAGGAGACTCGCGTTGCCGTCCTGAAGAAAAAGTAAGATGCAAGGATTTGTCGGATGACCGCACCTGCAGAGAGTGCCATCAAATAGTTCCAGTTCTTCATTCCCTCCGATCATTAAATCTTCTAAAAGAGTAGTTCTCGAATCACGCACTTCTGCCGTGTGAGGAATTTTCGAGGGAGAAGAGAATATTTTCACACAGATTTCTGCTTTCGATTTTCTGAGATGCATGAACTTTGAGCAAATGGAAAATGTTCCCAAAATCTTATACATACACGGCTAACCAATTTTCAGACTTTAATGTTTTCGGTACATCCTGCTCTCGATCCTGCGGAGAGCACGACGGAAAGTTTCGCACAGAATAGGCGATGACGATTATCAGAAAGCAATGAGCAATGCTCGAAAACCGCTATTTAAGGGAAATTGCGGGTCACTTTGAAGACCTGTATGCCGAAGTTCCACAATCCCATCGACTTTTGGAATGTTAGGTATTCAGTGTAGTTCATTGCGAACTACTGTTTTCTATTATATGGTTTTAAGAATGAATGTCCATCGATCCTCCGACGTTTTTCACATTATTACTCAGTTAGGCCCGAGAACGATGTCGTTTGTCTACAGCTCGATCCGTGATTTTGTTGGCATTCTAATCCGGCGAGTTTGTACTCGCATTGTGTATTCGGCTCATGGTGTGATAAGGTTCAGCATAACTGGTGGTGTAAGCCAATTACGCCGCACCTCGTAACGAGATTACGATTTTGCAGTTTTTCTCCTTCCAGGCTGATGTTGTGATGACGGTTGGAGTGAGGAATCCGGCTTGATTACGGGATTTTAGTTATAAAATCGTCAAATGAGTCAGACAGTCATAATTATCAACCTCATCCACCATCCGCGGATCTTGCGAGAAGCGAAAGTAGGCGACCTCGAACCAAATATGAAGTCGATAGAGCATGAATGTCCAAGTTATCTGGCTTCGTGAATCCGTGGTCACTCGTATTTTATTTCGTGGCAATTCCCGCGACCTGTGATCATTGAAGACTTCTTTTCTGCGAGGCACTTCAGCGCTATCAATGCTGCGTGAATTCCTTCAGCAAAATCTCCACCGAAAGCGAATCTAGTGTTCTCTGTTTTCGGAGAGCCTTCAAAGGTCGCGGTTTCTCCCTCTAAATCCGTCAGCTAAACTCTACCACGACAGTGCCGCTTGACGGATGAATAAAGAAGAAGGATTTTCCGATCCACGGTCAAACTCCTTCAAAAGGGGAATGGCTGGAGCGTTACCTCCGGTGGGAGCACAATACAAGTTGAGATGTCACAATCGGGGTGGATCTGGATGTGAGAAACAACTTGCTTGAACGACTTGTTTGTGACCCAGAGGACAAGGCACCTGAACGAGTAGATGTTTACACTGAAAGATGGAATAGCTCAGCGACTGCAGTGTCAATCCAGGAATTTATTGGTCATAAGAGTTCATTAAAGCCCCAATTGAGTGTTTTCTGGAGAGTCTAGTGGTAAACGCACATTAGATGTGAGCAATCACAGCACGACGCACACAACTCTATTTTTGTGGTGGAGCTGTGGACTGTGCGTTTTCATATTAGAGAACGGCAAGCGCTCGGGTAAACCTCCGTTGAATATTGTGTTTTACGTTGCATCAATCATTTCAGAGGATTGCAATGGTATGCTGCAAGGAAAAATGCTGATTCCGAATCCCGAGGTGGAAAAATATATGAAGTTCTATCCCGCCGACACCAATTGGGCGGAGAAGGTCGAGAGATCAGCGTCGAATACCTTTATCAATTTCGGACCGCAGCACCCTGCCGCTCATGGAGTACCCCGGTGCGGCGTTTTGAGCGCTGAGTTTTCCATAACCGACTGCATTTAGCTCCTCACAGATCTGCATGTAGCGTAGTGCGTTATGAAATCTGTACGAGCGATCATGGACAAATCAAATACGGAATTACATGCGGAGAGATTCTGTCCCTGAGTGACTTTCCGATTGTTTTCGAGTTGATCTGTCGCCGTCCGCAGTTCATGGTTCGGAGAAGTTACTCGGAAGTTTTTCTTTCTTTGGTATCTGTTGTCTCCGCGAAACATAGAATCAAGTTTCTCAGTCTGGTGTATGCGGCGTCTTTATAGGGACGGCGATCCTCACCTTCGGCCAACCATGATGGCCCGTGCCACCACTAGTTTGAAACGAGATCCTCGACGCGAGCTCCTCTGGACGGGAGATCTGCAATGTTTCGCTTGCCCTCGACGTGCATCCACTCGTCGCGTCTGATCAGCCGTTGAATCTCGATGAATCTCTCTGCTGCAGACGCATGTCTTCCAACGTGAGGGGCTCTCAGCTGTACACCAAAAGAACGCCAGAGCCGAGTCGGTGTAATGTACGACACAATGTAACGTTGAGTCTCTGCTCGATGAACTTCCTCAACCGAGCACCAAGGAGAACGGCCATGAGCTCAAGCCGAGGCAAAGTCACCTTCTCTCGAGGAGCCACTCGTGCCCAAGTTGGACATCACCAGCGCACTCAGGCATACAAAGACTGCGAGTAAGCGACCGTCGCATATGCCCTTTCACTGGCATCACAGAAAACATGCAAGTGATGTCCGATGATGATCCGGCCAGGTGCGCGGTGGAGTCTCGGGATTCTCAGAGTGCAGAGATTGGAAATCTCGCTTGCTCAAGTCGTGAAGTTAGAGAGGATTCGGCCAGATATCGGACCATCCTCCGACGGCGCGAACTCAAGAGTTTGAAAGAAGACGCGGCGACTTTCGCATCGTTGAGAGCGATGTTTGCGGCTCGTTGCGAAGAATACGTGGCCCAGCTGGACGAGCTGCAGAGGCAGTTGAGAGCGGCCGAAGAAGCCGGTCCCCTTGGCATGGGACTGTAACCGTGCTCCGGCGGGGCTGAGATTTGGGGTCGAGGAGCACCAATGGCAACCCGGTCCGTTCCCTCTGGTGTCGGGTTGTGTCCGCTAGGACGTTCCCTTCACCTAGGCACCGTTGGTTGGAGTTGATTCAACCCGTGTGTCCGAAAAAGGGATCAAACGGCCGATTGTCAATCCCGTAACCAAAGTTCGATGGCGGCGGTTCGAATCTCGACCGCTGCCGGGGATGCATCACGTGTGACGTGCAAGTGCGCGTCCAAGTGTGCATCGACTGACACGATATGAGCGTCAGTCGAGAGTGGGTTCAACGGTGTCCACTCTCCCGAAAAAAACTGTGACCGTAGATCTGCGGAGGCAACACAATCCGCCCCTGAAATGAAAGGGTTCATATGTGCATATGAAAGGTCGACAATGTCAATCAATCAAATCAAGAGAAGAAGACGCTGAACTCGCTTCTCAGGTTGGCCATCCAGCAGAAACTGGCACTCACACAGAGACTGGAGGAATTCGAGCCCTCACCNCTCCGCGCGTGGCTCGAAGCACCCCCAGGGGAAGCCCTCACCACGCATCTCTACCGTTCTTCAACAATCAACGCCAGCCCAGACAGTCGGGGGACTTCTGAGCAGGTTTCTCGGTCGCTTAAAAATACGGAATTTCTAGAGTTTTATATTTTCATATCCTTGGAGCAGAAAACGAAGATGGTGGCTGACGGAAAAAGGGAAAAACATGATCCAGTTTATGATGAGCCACCGCCGCCACCACGCTAAGCACTGACATAAGCGACTTGGAATCAACCTGCTTAAGATTTTAATCTACCACATAGTGCCAGGGCTAGAGCCCGATCAAATGAAAACAACGCTTTAGAAAAAAAACATTCATCTAGCAATGGAACGTGGGAGTTGGGTTGCACGTTGTTAGGTAACTTCTGCTGCACGCACTGACGAATACTTCGAGATCGAATTGACGAACTTGCGAAAAGAATTTCCAATTGACAGTAGTGAGAACATTCTCCCCACCTGAAGCCCTCATAGGAATTGTACTTAAATGATGAGAAATAATAGCATTTCTGAGCTGAATTTGATTCCTCAGCGGGGTTCAATCGACTGCGTTGTCCCCGACGTTCAGGTGTTCCTCCTAATCTACCTAATGTATAACTGAGGTTCTCATCCTTCGTGTGTTCAAATTAGGTTCGTAACGAAGCGAATCAATCCGATCGGTGTTAACTTGGAGCTTCTTCCCGAGACCTCCAGTCTGTTTCAATTATAAGACAACGGAGTTTGGCTACGTTCTTCTTTGGCACTAACATAGGCCTCCGACGCGGCGCATGCCATGCCATCGACCTTGAGCAATTGCGTTTCGACGATTTCGGGTGACGCGGAGTTTGAATACGTGTCGGCGAGATGACCGATGAACACGTTGGAGATGGATTTCCATTTTCCAAGAGTCATATTGGCAGAACCTATCATTGCGGTGAGCTCGTCAACGAATGCGATGGCCTCGGATTCCGAGTCGAAACTTCGGAGCATGTCAACAAAGAAGCAGGAACTTCCAAGATCCCACTTGTCATCCGGGTCGACTCTCCAAGAGTGTTTGCGCAGAAGGGCCGCGAAAATTCATGAGCAGTTGCAGATTGTCGAGATTCAGGTTTGGCCCGTTCAAAGTTTAGAGGTTTCCGCCCAGAAGCGGCTGCTGAACAATCAAAGACGATACGCCACTTCTTGCCATCGGCGCGTTGTCTGATGACTTGTCGATGCGGCATGTAATAGGTCTGATCGCGATCGCTTCTTGTATGCATGTTGACATCTTGAATCTCCTCAGCGTGTCCGGATCGCACGAACTCCATGACTTCTCGATCGTAGCGATTGAAAGCACCCGGATCACGTACCAACCCACATCGCGACGTTTAGCGACCAAGCGCTTGCGAGAGATCTCAAAGTTGTTGGCGAGCAGATCGATGGAAAGGCGCTTTGGTATTCCGACCGTGTAGCCTTGACCGTTGTAGGAAACACTTTCATGAAATTTTCTCATCTCCCGTCGACAGTGTATTCATTGGACTGCAGCTCCGTGACATCGATGAAGTCCAACTTCCACAATGTTTCGACCTCCCGAGCCGCCTGTGCCAAGCGGAGCAACAAATCTGATTGATCCGAAAGACGTCTTCTCGGGTAGAATTGGGCCTGGAGGAGCCATCGACGATCCGCCAAACCGAGAGCTGAGAGAGAGAGCTATTGTACAAACAGTTCGATGTTGTACCTGCCATTACTAGTGACCGTATGCAAACTTTCTCGGGCCAAACATGTCAGAGCGGCCGTGGCCGAGGCCGCTATACGCGACTGTCGTGCTAAATGACGCGAATCAGGAGGAAGGCTGGTGCCCATCTGAACCTAGGAGTGCGGAATATCGGGATGATTGTGCGTCGTGCTTTGTTGTTTTTCTCATCGTTGGACAACCACCACCGAAGGAAGGGTGAATGTGAGCTTACCATCAACCATGTCG
Organism: Neoseiulus cucumeris; assembly: GCA_021527715.1. Taxonomy (NCBI): domain Eukaryota; kingdom Metazoa; phylum Arthropoda; class Arachnida; order Mesostigmata; family Phytoseiidae; genus Neoseiulus; species Neoseiulus cucumeris. The sequence continues at coordinate 1,355,800 of JAJSRV010000050.1, read as the reverse complement.
ACGAAAGTTCCACCCTAGACTGCTTTTGGCGAGCTGTTGGATGACCGAATCAGTGAGAGTTTACTTTTAACATCATCAAAAAATGAGAGTTTATACGGATGACTGAAATATTTTTGGATCGTTCGGAACGAGTGAAACTTTTGTACATTTGAACCTTCTGAGATCGATTTCGAATGCTGACATGCCTACTTGAAAGTTCCCTAACCTTTTCTGAGTGTTTACTACCAGACAACACCGAAAACCCTGGGAAGGCAAATGTCGTAAAATGAAGCTGACAGTGATCGTGCGACAAACCATATTCATTCGATTGGAACACTGCTTTGAAACACTGAATGGACTATAATTTATTCGAAGTGCAGTTTTTGAGTGGGAACTTCGTTCTGACCAAGTGGCTTGTTTGAAATAGGAGCAGGATTCGACTGATTTTTTCAGAATGATCCCTTACGCATTTTATTATTCGTTTCGCTTGTAAAGACACCCAACGGGTCCTCGCCTCTTTTTTCACACATGAACAATTATAACAACTTTACAAATAATACAACGTCAACCACATATGTACAGTCAAGTTGGACACTATCGCCAAATTTACAATCCAACTTTATCTGAATCCGCGCACGTTTGACATCGGTGTGACAAAGTCTATGGATGGCCTTCGTACAAAGCAAACGTTTCTTCTCAGAAGAGCTCGTTCAAACTTTCCGTATCACTTTTTTGAAAATCTCTCTGTAATCTTCCTTCGAAATCTGATGCTTGTAGATTTTTTTCAAGTAGGGCCCAACTTCCTTTGTTACAGCATCCTTGAACTTCTCTTTCGGGACGAAGTATTTGACATACTTCCTCGGTTCACTTTTGACAACAGGTTTTCCTCAGCAACGACACCAGGAGCCGCTCTTTCTACATCCGAAACACTCTCTTCCGACCCCATACCACTGCTGTATCTTTCAATATGAGCGGAATTCGTTGTCAATATAGCCACCGGCACGTCGCTCGATCCGATAGACGATCGTATTTCGACTTTCAACGGGTTCGCTTCAGATAATCTATCCACAAAACTCTCTGTGAGCTCACTCTTCACTGATTTCGAATCATTCATTCCGTCAGAGCGTTCATCTTCAAGTGCATCAACTGGGGAAGAAGGTTCCAAAGGCGCATTAGAGATGCTAACGGGCTCTACGCCGGGCTCCCCCTTTATCCTGATTTCGGCAGAAGCAGATGACCTTTGGGGAGGCTTGGATATTATTGGTGATAATTCAACTGGTTCAACCTTCACTCTCGACAGATCTACTGCTACAGGAAGATCTGCGACGCTCTGCAGGTGGGACAGGCCACACGGATGTTTCTTTCGATCCTCAAGTTGACTTTCAGCTCTACGTTCTCCTCGCGGAGTTTCCTTAGCTGTTCTTCGAGACCGTCGTTTCAATGTTTCCAGTGAGTCATCTGTGAAAATCGATCCAGAGTTGATTCAAGCTCCTCGCGTCTTGACGTTCTATTCGCGATTTCATTCATACTGAAACTCACCGCTTCGCTGTATCTGGCTTTCCATTCTACGACTTCTGCGCGCGACGCGCTTGGTGATCGCCGAGGGAGGGTGTTCGACGTCCGACTCTGCAAAGTCAAAGATGATGACAGGCGGGAAGAAAGCTTGAGACATACCCTACAGTTATCAAACACCAAGAATGCATACCCGAAAAGCCCTCTCAGGCATGAACAACTCATCGACAGAGGACTGGCTGGAGCTGCTACTCCGACGTGACTGTATAGGAAAAAAAGGACATCGGTCATTCAGGCACAAGAAACTATTCAGGCAGACATTTCCCCCGGAGTTCCTACTCGCCACTAAAACTTACTGGAGGGGGGTATATTGTCGTCGATGAATGGTCTTTTTCTCGGCGGGCCTCTCGAGCTATTGCTTCCCGACGTTGACGGACTGTCCGCTGGATTGTCGTCCATGGTCGCTGTCGTTCTTCGTCTTGAAATTGAGCAACTTACTTTTGCCCAACACGCGTTCAATCTTGAAGAGGTTTGACGGAGAGGGACGTTGACTTCAACTCGGTTGGAGCAGCTCGTTGAGGTAGCACGGTATCGTTAAGGCGAAACGTGAATTCAATCGACAGAGACGAGCACTTCATGGCTTAGCGGCATCACGAAACGGGAGACGGTCAAGTGGTAGTGGTAGTGTGTTTTGATAGTACAGGGATGATGATGCTGATCTCTGCTTGACATCAAATGGTCCTCGAGGCGACTTCCCCACGGATCTCGTCCAAATCCTCTCTGCTACTTCCACTTCCATGTGTCCCGAAGGTCCTTCTAAATTCGTCTATGTAGAAACGAGAGAAAGGATCAGCGAGCCAAGATGCAAGTTGCGGGTGCAGGAGTGTGAAGCGCTTTCACGTCTTCCGATTCCCTTCTGACGATGGAGCAACATGCTTATGGGACTTGCTGTGATAAGCATAGACTCTGATGAGGCCGAGAAAATGAACCGATATTCTCGGTCCTTTATCGGAACATCCCCGGCGAGTTAGCCTTGGATGTAAACAGACGGATGCCACCTGTTGGGAGAATGATACGAATGATGCGAACGAAATTTCAAATCCCCATCGAATGATACTCCGAGGTCCTTGTATGCATTGTTTGCGGGGAGAAATAGACCGTTGAGGAAGTACAGTGAAAGTTCGTTACAACGAAACTCGTTATAACGAAATTTCGGTAGAACGAAAGATATTTTGATTTTTGTTCGGCCCCCCGTAATTTCAATGTTAAGAAACCCTCGTTATTACGAAATTCGATACAACGAAAATTTCGTCACAACGAAGTTTTTCTTCCTCTCTTTTTGTTCCAGCGCTTCGTAAAGGCTATGCTGAAGCGCTCTCGTTGAAACGAAATTGAACCGTGCAGTTTCAGGAGGGCATAAGTCCATTTTGATTGACGTTCTGCAGCGCTGTGGGTTTCTTCGTGAAAAATAAATTCTTTGGGAAAGGGCAAGCCACAGTCAAAATAGAACAACTATTCGAACCCAAACACGTGTGAGCCGCGAAAACATCCGTGCATTCTGAAGGATTTGGTTCATTCTCAGGATCCACTAACAGTAGATTCGAGATGAAGATTAAAATGTTAGTGCGAAACCCCGACGAGTACACCAGAGAAACGAGCCGAGATCTGCATCGGCATCAAAGAAATGTCGAGCCAGAGTTACATCCGATGGCAACTGCGAGGGAATACACAGCTGCAGTGAACGCAGCTAAAATAGACAGAGTAGGCTAAATTTGTATTTCCTTCTGGACTTCATTAGTTTCTTATTATGGAGATATTTCCAACATGGTCAGTGACTTTTCACCCCGGTCGGCAGTGTTCAGTGTCTGCACTTGACCACAAGCTTCTACCACTTACGGAATGAAGAGGTCTCTTTTTTGACCACGGGTTCTCCGTTCGCTCTCGTCGACGCAACATTTGTCTTATCAGCCCATCAACTTTTGAATACCGTCGCTGCAAACATTTATCGATTGGAGTCTTCCGTGTCTGTGTTGTGAGCCCATGAGATATTCGTCCATCTAAGATGAATCTTTCCCCGGCAGATTTTCGCCAAACCATTTTTGTGTTCCCTCGGTGGTCACCGGGATGCTGTGGAAATCATCGCAAAACATCCCGACAAGATTTCGGGCGTCGTCAGTGCGTCGGTTGACGGTGAAGTTCGGTGGTGGGATCTAGCAAATAGATTATGTGTCGTAAACATTCAGGTGAGAAGATGACGGCCGAGAGATGAAAGATTCAGATTAGATCAGCCCCAATGAGCATATCCCTAATCAGGATGTCCTTTGCAGGCACACGACGGACCTGTGCGCGGCCTCTGTTTCGGCCAGACGTCAGATGTTCTCCTTACCGCTGGACAAGATCAGAGTATAAAACAGTGGAGAAACCAAGAGATCCGTCACATCATTCTTTCGAAAACTACAATCATGAATTTAGCACATCACTATAAGAGTCAAATGTTCGCAACTGCTGGCGAAACTGTTTCCTTGTGGGAAGAAGGTCGTAATGAACCACTGAGAAACCTTAGCTGGGGTGTCGACACTGTTTACAACGTGAGCTTCAGTCCAATCGAATGCGATCTTCTGGCTTCCCTGTCGAGTGACAGATCGATCGTTTTGTATGACATTCGAGAAGCGTCCCCGTTGAGGAAAGTTACTTTGGAGATGCGGTCGAATGCCTTGTGTTTCAACCCAATGCGGGCCATGCAGTTCACGGTGGCCAATGAGAACTTCAATTTGTATACTTTTGATATTCGTCATCTAAAAACGGCCCTACAGGCTCACACGGATCACGTGGGTGCCGTTCTGAGCCTGGATTATTCGCCGACGGGAACCGAATTCGTCTCGGGCAGCTACGATAAATCCGTGAGGATCTTCCCCGTGGACTCGATGAAATCTCGAGAAGTGTATCACACGAAACGAATGCAAAAGGTGACGTCGGTTGTCTACTCCATGGATGCAAAATACGTCATCAGTGCCTCCGACGAAATGAATCTGAGGTGAGTGTGGGATTTAACTCTGACCGTGCTCGTATCTCATCTTTGAAAGAATCGGATTGCGGCCAGAATCGCTCCTCCAGTGGCCGTACAGAATAGCTACAACAATGCTCTTGGTTTCAGACTATGGAAGGCTAAGGCATCGGAGCAGTTGGGTGTACAGTCAACACGCGAGAAGAGCGCCCAGAACTATAACGATACGCTTCTGAATCGCTACGGGAATCATCCCAACGTGAAGAAGATTGCGAAGCATAGACACATTCCGAAACAATTGTACCAGCAGGTCAAGGAGAAGCACATCATGCTATCATCACGGAAGACGAAAGAAATCAGAAGACGCATGCACACGAAGAAAAAGGATTTGAAATTGCCTAATACGAAGCAGCAGATCATCGTGGAAGAAGAAGAGTAGTACTGGTTTCTGCAGAAAGTTATCGAATTGATTTTTTTTCGTTGTAAATAGAATTTTCATGAGCCGCGAATAGAGGAGTTCGAGATGAATCTATCGAAAGATCATTTGAACGACAAAATAGTCTTGTGGCCTGGACGGTCATCAGATGCCTTGTTGACTCGTGATATCCAACTCTCACGCGCCATGTCGTTTGTTCGGGGCTCACCCTCTGAAAACAGAAGCCCGACTTTTTCAGAGATGGTTCCCACTCTGCAGGGCCAATACCGAAGAAGTTTCCCCAGGGTCACGGACCAGCAACCCCCTATAACACAGACCCTGAGCGTCTCTAGTAGAGGGCCGGAGCGGCGGGCAAAGAAAGAAAAATCCCCGTTGTATCGATCTCGCTGGGAGTTGATGAAAAGCTAGAGATGAGTCAGAAGTCAACGAGGTTGCTTCAAATTGGTGATTTCCAGGCTGATTGAATGGAACAATGTTTATATTCCTTACCCTCCGGAAAGTGAAAAACCAGATGTCGATTTGGGAAACCTGCCGAGTCTTGAATGGCTAAACGAATTAAGTCGCTCATGTGTAATATAAGGATGGACATCGAATTTGATCCTTAATTCTTCACGAATATCATGATGAAGAACGTAGCTATAGGTGTAATACGTTACGTTATTTATTTGCCCACTTCTGACATGCTTATATTTACAAAATCACTGTTGGAGCTTGTCGGCGATCCTCCAGTTGATTTTTCCATCTCGTCCTCTGGGGGGATTACCTGGGAATCGACGAATGTCAGAAAACAGAACCAATACGGCACCCATGTAGCTTCTTATTCTGGATTTTTTTGGGGGATGGGCGACTCTATGTCGATACTCGGGACTCGGCAGTATAGGGAATTAACATGGGAAACAAAACTTATGAGGGGGGGCGAACGCAGGTCACTACTACCTTTGGATCCGTGCAAGATGTGGATCCCGGACTTGAAATACTCTGTTGGAGTAGATTAGAAGTCATCGCCGGCTCAGACGGTCCAAGGATCTTCAAGTAGTTGTACGGCACCAAACCCGTGCGTTCACCATCAACGCTCGCTGTCAAACATACAGGATGAGAAATTGAATTGCGCATAAAGCCTCAGCTCGGCGACATGTGAAAAACTGATTAGTCATCTCCGGGGTCACTCACCGACAAGCCAACCCTTAACTTTGGATTGGAGATGTTTAGGGGCGAGTTTAATTTCTTTCCCGGCTGTGAAGCTCAGTTCTCGATCGCTTCGACCAACGAAATCGTAGACAGCAACTGCTTTATAGTGAGGCTTCTCACCTGATGCCCACCTAAAACAAAATTTTGTTTCGGAACGCCTTCGATCCAGATGAAAAGTTTACACAAACAGACTCTGAACTTCGGAATCATAGAGTGATACTCACTTGTTGTTTTCTTCGGACTGTAGACCAAACATCTTATAGATCAGGTACGGTGCTCCCACGACAACTGAGAAGAAAGCCAGCACAGGCCAGGACGAGCTTGTCTGGTTCACCACAAGTTCAGCTTGTGGTCCCTGAGACGCGGAATTCCAAGCTCTCTCTGCTGGGTCCGTTTGTACGATTCCTATGAAAGCGCCGAATTTAGAACTTTGTAGTGTCAATGACAAGGGCGGAGGAAGTTGGATTCATGTTTCATACATCCCTGCCTGCACTGAGGATACCAACCTAGTACTTGAAGGCTCCTTCGAATGATCCACCGCAGTGTTCTGATTATTGACAACTGACTGACCATTCGAGATAGCTGCGTCGATACACTCGACAGATGATCCGCGACCCCTGTAGGAAAGAAGTTTTTGCTAAATGGTCAAGTCAAGGGCTACCGTCTATTTGCAGTTATCCTCTGCTGCACCGGGAGCCGGGGCAAAACTCACCTATAACCGCGCGGAATGAGTTGTACAATGCGAAGTAGGTGCTTTCTAGCATCATGGATACACTGCTGAATGCTTGTACCACATGCTCAACGCTTTGGAACGCTGATCGAGTGCTTTCATCGGCGAGCCGGGCGATCTCGGATTCCCCACCGGCTGCACCGAAGCCACCCATCATGTTGCTGTATGGACCGTAACCTCCATATGATCCATAGCCACCGTATGGGGAGCCGTAAACGCCCGGATAGTTCATCCCGCCATATCTGGACACAAATGGCGATCCTTGATAGCCACCAAAACCGCCACCGAAGGATCCTAGTGCGTTCATGTCATCGTTGTAAACTGGTACCGGAGGCGTTGCATTGGGTCTCGAATCGGTTGGATTTTGGGCTGACTCCCATGGTTTTGGTGGCAGAGACATACCTGAAATTTCAAACCTCTGCAACTTGAGCGGGCTGAGTCCACTAGTTTAGTCAGAGGTTCACAAACATTTGGGCGCGATGAGAGTTTCAAACTTCCCCCCTTTTGCCAGAAAACTACTCTGGACACTGTTCATTCAAATTCCTCAGAACGATTTCCCAGTTTATCAACATTGTTTCCGTCGAGAAGCTTGCCGGAACTTTCCTTGTTCCGCGATCCCGAAATGGGGTCGCCATCTTTGTTCACGATTCTTGACCGTCATCAACCCTTTTACTTCATTCATTCTGGAAGCTCATCAGAGTTAGGCCGTTCCTTAGAATCAAGAACACAGCCTTGTGCAGATTTTATAGATATTATTATTATTATAATTCAAACCTATCTTGATTGAGCCTGCACGGGCTCAAACAGTTTGCCACGATCCGGAATTCCGGTTTGCAGGTCCCGACAAGATAAATTTTCAGAATGGAAAATTCTCTCGTAGCAAGCTCGATGAATCGAAGACTATCAGCGCTTGAACTCACCCGCTTCAATTCGAACTCAGCAACCTCGGCTTCGCCAGCACGTCCCGGCGTTTGTTTTTATCGCCTTCGCAGTGTCAGCTCTCTCTGCCGACGACAGCACTGGCCGCAGTTGTCTGTCGGACACGTAAAAGACCGCTACTTAACTATCGGACGCGGCCACAGTGCCCCACGGAGTATTCCGTCAGTTAGGGTTTGCTGGCCATACTTTTGGGGCGAGAACAATTGTTGCAGCACCGGCCGAAACCCACAGATCTCAGTCAGACCTCTCTCCACCTCTGATTGAGAAACAGGCTCATGCTCTGCCGCTGCTAGATTGGCGGCTCCAAACTCGATCCGACTCCCTCGCCAAATCCGTATCGTCTGCAATTTTTGAATGTGCATAGCGGAATTGAGTAACGCTTCAATTTTTCACGATTCAAAGGTTTCCCAGCTTTTTTTCTGAGGAGGATTGTGATATATGTAGTTGGATAGAAACAGAACAGCAGGACACGCTAGGATCCAAACAGTTGATGTACTTCTCGAAGATGGACCGGCACCTTCGTTTAGCCCGTCTCTTCGAAATGGATTGACAGAATCTCGTACCATGATAGAGACTGAGAACGCATTCTGTAATGACGACTTCTCATTCGCGATTTTGAAGTAGTCGAAGTCAATGAGAAAATAGCCTCGTTCATGGGAAACAACACGCATTGTCTGGGTCTCGTTCGGGCTCCAGTAGATTGCTGTCAAGCTCCCGCGTGTTCATTGGAGGTTCAGTGAAAGCAAGGACGAGCATGGGTTCGAAATCTCTGTGTGGTCATTCCAAGATTACTCATCACCTGAAACGCGTGATGCTTCGCGAAAATCGAATGTTGTGGGAACTCCAGTGATGACATTCAAGATCCAGATGATATTTCTCGGCACATTTAAGAGTCATCGAAGAAACTTTTACCGGAAGATCTGATCCAGCGCGAAAGCTCGATCATGTCGATAAAATTCGTTGAGGGCAAAATTGGTGATTTTATTATGGGAGCCCCTTGTATGACTTAGTTTCCTCGTAAACACCACCGGTGGCTATTGCCGCGGATATCTCACTGCCAGTTTCAAGTTCCCAAGATTCAGAGCCCGTGTGACCACGAAGTTTAGAAACCTCTCAAAGGACTAGATGAAATAAATCCCTAGGAGCTTATCGTAAGATTTCGAGGATAATGTGAGGGGATGGCAAGCTTGACTCGACTCGACTGGAGAACAGAGGATGGACTGGGCTTTGCCATATGGAAGTTGTGGGAGAGGGAAGCAGGTGAGATTGTTGTTGTTGTGGAACTGGTGGTGGCCGTGTCTGTCTGCTGTTAACAGCTTGTGACACATAGTGCGTTTTGTGTGAAATCTTTGTTCGTGAGGAGTTCACTTCCTTGGCCGGCTCCGCCAGTGACGCGTCCCCGTTCCCTGAGCGTCGATTTCTGTCCTCCGGCTGTATGGGTTAAGTGCAGGACTCGCCGACTCGTTAAGTAGGCGTACAGTTGTCCGTCTCTCCGTCATGTGGTTGAGGCAGTGCTAGTGACAACGACACCGACATCAAAGATTGCCCAAAAATTAGCTGCTGAAAAGAAGACAAGATGTTCTCTAGAGTTAGAAGCGCATTCTACAATGTTGTGCAAAATCTGGACGCGTTTCCCGTCGAGGACGAGCAGTCAGAGCAGCCTTACAATGGCACAAATAGCAAAGACTCGAAAATCCAAAAGTTTCCATACACCCGACCAGAATTTCTACAACTTGGGAGCGAAGAGGAAATACAGGTGTGTTACGTGAGAATGGCAAGTTCTATAATTCGGTCGAAGCCGTGAACTTTTTCGGAGCGGTTTCCCACAACCAGAGTGCTCTCTTGCAGGCCAGTGCGGATCACACTTTGAGGCCGATTCTGGTTCCTCGGAACATAAACTATCTTCCGTGGAATACAGGCTATGCTGAAACAATCAACGCTGGAAAAAGTCAGCGAAACGAGGACCAGGGAACCTTCGTCACCGCTGCGATTTCTACCCTTAAAGGCTGTGCTCAAATTTTAGAAAATGCTACACAGAACGAGCTCGAGCAACATTTAGACCTCTGCCAAGATTGCATACCCTACAGGTGAGGATGCTGACCGTTGTAAAATGGACGCTATTTCGGAAGAGCGGTTACGGAGCATTGGTTGAGCGCAGATTTTGATTTGATGTCATAAGAGGTAATGGACGAATACATTCAATAACGGAATAATCGTGGAGAATTAGTTATTCATCAAGTACGGTGTTCGATAGAAACAAAAAGACAGCTTCACAGGAAGGCAGGTCTTGTGCTGCATTTAGCGCCTGCGGTGCAGTGTGGAGTGAAATCCTCCGATCGCCAGCATTCTCGGCGCTTCGGACGATCTTTTGAACGGCAAAAACTGTTTGGTTTCCGAGTAGGTTGCCAACCTCCGTCCTAGTTGGGGATTACGCAGCAGTCGCGACTCCTCTTTTGAGCTCTTGACACGGACTTATTTCTAAGCCTCACGGGTCGAATAACAGACAAATCCCAGCTGCCAGAGCTATCCGTTGAATCTTTGAATTGAATCTCTTGATTCCACGTCGCTAAATCCAAAGAATCTCCTCTTCACTGCGTTTTAGCTCAAATCATAGCATGAAGTCACACCTGTTGTCGAACATATTTGGCCCTCTCCAATAGTCTGGCCTCCCGCTCTCTTTGCTGGGTTTGATCTTCTGGTCTCGATTGGATCGGATCCTCAGGATTTCTTAACTACTTCACATCTTTGCCGACGACTTTGAAATTTAGGAGCTGATCATCAACTTTCCAAAGGTTCTCAGTTTTGAACGTTGATTGACGACGCTGAGAACGTTTTCTCGGGTCGACGGAAAGCTCCATCGTTGAGTGAATAAAATCAATCATTGCTCGTCGCTGCATACGGAATTCAAATGGATATCGATCCAGTTTGAGATACATGATTCATCTGGTGACGATCGTCCCGTGAAGTATCGTTTCGGCCGAGCTGCGGGGAACGGAATTCTGCGGAATTCGCCAGTTGGCAGGATCGAAGGCACTAATTTCTCACCTGAAATCTGGATTACAGATATTTTGCATTGTTCGATGGGCATGCTGGTTCAGCCGTGGCCGTGGCCGCCTCTAAGAGTCTGCATCGCGTAATTCAACAACGATTCCAGCAGATTGCTGGTTTGCTACAAGATAGAGATAAAGACGGGAAAATCCCTCTCGGTCCTCAATATGGGGCTTATTGTGCTGCCATTTTCAACAATTGCGACTCGAAGGTGAGTTCTGGGGTATCGAGGAAAGCGATAACATCGATTTATGTACTCTGCGCCGTGTACAGCGCTTCCTGATCTGATAGCCGTGAAACAACTGGTGCTTTGCAGGTGACCGCGGACAATTTGATTAAAGGAGCACTTGAGACCGCGTTCCTCGACATGGACAGTCAAATAGCTCGTGATAAGAAAATGTTCAAAATGCCCGGTGGCTGCACTGTGCTCGTTGCTGTTTTCATTTTCGGTAATTCCAACTGTATTTCTGTCTGATTTTCCCGTGTGATAGAATATTTATCCGAAAATCGCTCAGAAATGATTGCTGGGATGCCTAATACTTCTATTTTTGCAGGAAAACTGTTCTTGGCGAATGCGGGAGACAGCCGTGCAATAATATGCCGTTGCACTCGACAGGAGGTGGTGCCGATGTCGCAGGACTTCACTCCTGAATCCGAACGTCACCGGGTCAAATCGTTAGCTCAACAGCGACCCGAGCTATTAGGGTCGGATTTTACATATTTAGAGTTCTTGAAACGTCCCACGAGGACAGATCTCGGGAGAAAAATGTTGTATAAAGATGTACATATGACCGGTTGGGCCCTGAAAACGATAACTCCTGATGATCTTCGTTTGCCTCTCGTGTGTGGAGAAGGGAAAAGGAGTCGCGTTCTGGCAACGATTGGGGTAACTAGAGGTTTTGGCGATCATGATTTGAAGTCTCAGCTGAGCCCAGTTCCAATTAAACCATTCCTTAGCGCCGAGCCAGAAGTCTTGATTTTCGAAATCACTTCTGGAGATGATATCGATCAGAACGATGTATTAGTGATGGCCACCGACGGTCTTTGGGATGTCACGAATAATTTGTAAACCATGGAAATTGTGTCAAAGTCGCTAGGTCATTTCTCTCCGAACGCTTCCCTAGAGGAATACAAGTACCGGTACGTTTCTGCCGCTCAAGACCTCGTCATGCAGTCGCGAGGCAAATTGAGCGGTAACAATTGGAAAACGGCTGATAACAGAGCAGCAACTGTGGACGATATCTCTGTCTTTGTGATCCCGCTCTTGGAATATAAGAATGAGTATTTGAAACGTCAAGAGATTTTGAGGAAACTTGAAGAGAATCTTGACGATACACCTGCACCCGATGTTATCGGAGTGGGGGATTCTTCACCTCCATAGAGATTCGGAGCCCGAAACTTCAGTTTTGATGCCTTCCCATGATGGAAACAGGTGATTGCCCCCCTTCTGGCTTCTCCTATCGAAGAGGCACTATCAACGCGCGATGAAATTATTCTCGATGGGGAAATCTCCGTCATCCTCAACCCAAATCTATGTCATCGTATGGTCTACATTGTGATTGGAGCGCTCATGGCGATCATCAATCGTACAGGATAAATCTCAAATATCAACAGAGTGTGAATATTCTGTGCGTCAAAACAGGGGTTCCTCTCCGCGCTCTTAACGATCTAAAGGTCCACCTCACCTTCCTGACTTTTGGTTATCTCTGAAGGTAAAATAGAACATTTCCAGTTAATAAACATGATAATTTTAAAATGTACTGAGCGCACTACCATTTCTGTTGTTCATTCCGCCCAAAACATTTTCGAGAGTTCGACGTTATGCGTCTCTGATGCTCGTGAGTCCATAAGACTGTTCCTGGTAACCGGCCCAGGTTCAGAAGTTTTTGATTGAAAAAAGTAACGTTATGGTCGCCAGACCATCCGAAATTGCCATTCTCCGATCGGGGACTCCCAATGGCATTCTCGGTTGCCAACACTTGCACATTTTGAAAGGAGATGGAACTTGTTGCAACAATCTGTGGAACTGCGCGAGGAGAGGTACCGGCTAAGAAGGGGATGCGAAGCTCGACTGGACCATGTTAAAAAAATGGTCTTCCTCCGAGTTCGATCACATGTATTTTACATTCTCTCAGTGGTGAGGGCCACCGAGAAGAGAGCATGCAGATTCGATCACTGATGAATCCCACCGCTCCAGAGATGATTTCTTAGACATTCAACGACCTCACTGGCTTTAGACTTTACCGCCACTGCTTTTGTTGAGTACAGGTCTCATGAAGCGGAGTTGAGACTCAACCCACGATATTAGGAGGACGATCTGAATCTAGAATATGGTTTGCTCGCTGTCCTGGCGCTCCTAGCAGCCAGAACGAGATATCAAAAACGGAACATGGGTTATCGTATCGTTCTAGCAGATCGAGGAACGATTTGGCAAGCTTCTCTGAAAAACTGTTGCCGAAGGATGGTCGCGCCCATTTAGCTTTTCCTCAACAGTCACCGTTGTATGTGGAGTCCGGTGATGTTTAGAAAATCTCACAGCCCCAAAATCGAACTCGGAAAAGCAGCTCGAGGATTAGCTCGATTTGGATGTGGCGCGCAGCAGAGATCATCGACATCAATGTCTTCATGGGTTTGATGACTAAAACCCCCTGTTCTTTTCGAACGGGTTTTCCATGGGTTCATATAAGTTCCTTAGAACACTACTCTGGGCTCAGGACTCTTCGTCCTAAGGAGAACACCCTTTCCCCGCTATACCATTCAAGCGAACTGCGACGCAGCCGCGCTGTGGATCGGGACACAAATACAAACACCAGGCACGCGTCCCTAGGACGTAGACGACAGACGACGGAATAGCAGTAGAGGGAGAGGGAGTCCCTCGGTTATATGCGAACCGCGAATCGCGGTTCCTGATTTCTGTATTTTTTTTGGGAAGGACATGCAATATCTCCCAGCCCATAGGAGATTTATGGTGGAGATTGAAAAGTGGACGACAAAATAATGTTTTTGGACGAATGATTTCAGTAGAAAGCTCAATCGCTTGAAATATACCCCATTTTGAATTGAGCTGAATGGAATTGGAAAAAAAATTATATCGCAAAGCCCGGTCGATTCACCTTCCCGTCAATTCTTGGATCTCTCTGATCCGCGTTGTGCGAGGCTTCTCCGGGAACTTCGGACAATTTGACTCGCGAGTCCTTGATCATAAGCGATTTGCGAAGACAACCCTCAATATATTCTAGGATATCTCTGATGCGAAACCCATTTTTCCGTTCCGTTAGCTCCGTCTTCGATGTTCCGAAGAGCCAGAGAGCCCGGTTACTGGGATGAAAGGTTTACACTCATACCTCAGTTAAGGAGATGAATAAATATCTGACACCTGAATTTATTACTCGGCTGGGAGAATCTCCTCCGCTTCGCAAATATCGAAATTATCCACAATAAGTTCTTACCTAGTTTTTCAAGCTATACTTCCACGTAACATCCTTATCCGCATCTGGTTCGGTGTGTCTGAGGGCCGGGACAGGGCTTCAGCAATCTGTGGTCCATTTCTGACCGAAGTCTCCAATCGATAGAAGGGCCCCCGGTTGTAATTACCGTAGAACTCGATGTCTTTCAAGAAATGTGCGAACATGTTTTGAACGAAGTAACGAAGACCAGAATTTAAGGAATTTCTGAAATTTTCGTCTTAAAAATGATGAAAAACTTTGTTCGTGGACTCGCAGTCTATCCTAGGAATTATGGCTTCACTAGGGCTACGTCGCGGAGCTTCCCAGCCACCACATCCGACGAAAGGTACCGGGCTTCTCAGTGGGATCGTTTATACAGTCGGGATCGTTTGGTTCCAGAGATCGCCGATGAGAGTTGGTATCTGAGACGGAGGTTTCAACACGAAAGCGTTTCCGACCAGAATTCACAGCAGGTCATCGAGGATGTAGTGAGTAAGGAATCAGGAAATACGATGAGCTGATCAGAAAGCTAAGTAACAGCACGTGGGGTGGTCAATCTTCTTTTGGTAATTAGGCATTTTACCTAAAAAAGGCATCTGCCTATTTTTGCCCGCCTATTTTGCCTAATTTTGTTGCCTGAACTTCAAAGCTCCAGTCATAAGTCATGACTCCTCGAATTCACATCCGATTCTGAGAAACTTTATCTCGTCTGAAAGCTGGTTCTTACGACTACATTTCCCAGTTTGAACTCAGTGAAAACGTTGACTTTTTTTTCCTCGACGATCTGATTCCGCTCGCAAATCTCGATAAGCTCGAGCAGTTATGAGCAAAATAAGATGAGGAAAAAAATTCGCGAGCTTAATTGACCACCCTGTATACTACTTAGGGCAGGGGTCGGCAAACTCTGTGCCCCGGGCCCAGAGCCAGGCCCGGGGCCCAAATTGTAGGGCCCCGGTGCCGACCTGGAATTCTAGCCCCTGGCCCTGCGGCCCACTTCCGGGTGACTCATGATCGATCAGATTATACTGTTTGGAGTCCACCGAGGTGATGTCGGGGTCGGTATGACCATACTTATCGGTGGTTAGCATGGGAGATATGAAAAACACGAATCCCTAGTATGGGAGGTGCGAGCAGTTAGCAAGGGTGATATGAGAGATGAGGGTCGCTTGAATAGAAGATTTTGAAGATGAGGCAAGTTCGCCAGGGAGGCATGAGATATACGATTTCCGAGCATGGAAGATATTAGAGATACGGATGGTTGGTTTGGAAGATGTGGGCAGCGATGGACCATAGGTAGAGGACGCGGCTATCTCGTCCGACGAAGAACCTACAGCCCGATACTTATGCATCGAAGGCCCTGAACCGGTGCAAAATGTCACAGCATCTGCCATCTTTGATTCCCGTTTTGAAACATGCGGGGAAAAGGATTTCACACCCCAGAAACCCCCCTTAATTTGGTCAGAATTAAGCCTCCCAAAACCTCTCCGGTTCGACTTCTGACTCTCCCAGAGACCGTTCCGACATCATCCTTCGTAGAATCAACTTCTGGCAGCATTTTGGGTTCAAGGCCCCGGGGCTACATTTCCGGCTGAAGTTTGGGCCCCGAGCGAAAAAAGTTTGCCGACCCCTGACTTAGTTGATACTGCTCTTGAACCACGAAATTAAAATTGCCGCGTCAAAACACCACACAAATGATCTGGCATCGTTCACATCGGGATGCTGGACAACCTGGGTCGTCATTTCCTTTCAGGATCGCTCTCGACCGCGCTTGAAGACTCCTGAGACTTTCATCTTGAATTCCGGGTTCCTTGTCGTTCTCGGTAGATGGGTGGCTGCGCTCGTGGGATCCAGACTCTGGATCTTCCGAAAATTGCTGACTATCATGTCTCCCGGGATTGCAACCGAAGCATCTTTGACTGGTGACGCGACTTCAGCGTAGCTCATAAATTCACGATTACCTCTTTTGAGAATGAAGCCGTTCCTTCGCTCGACATTCAACCTTCCTACACTTTCCGCAAGTTGACTTCGAATATATCAACAGCGACCACGTCAACGGTGGGGACTGATGTTTACGCATCAATTCATTCTTCGAAACCAGCTTTGAGTTCTTTCCAGAATCAGTGGGTCTCAGCATGATCACATCGTTGCTCATCTCGAGGCAAATATCCTCCTAAAGAGACAGTCCTAAGCTCCGCTGTTGTTCTTAGACGGTTCTTTATTTTGAAATTCTTTCGTATATTCTCATTCGTGTATTTTCATTTTGAGGGTTCTTCATTTGAAGGATTGCTCTGGCTTGTTTTTGATTTACCGCTCAGGACTCATCCATGGAATTCACATCAAAAGCGAGGATTTCATTACGGCTCAGGCTCGCTTTCGAAACATACGTTTCCATTTCCAGAATTTATGAAACCCATCGCCTGGATAACCATTTCATGGATTCCTCTGTTGAATTTTGAACAGCATTCCTGGGTTTGCATGGTGGCAAACAAATAAGAGGTCCACGTATAAGAGACGGTCGTTGTTTAGAGACTTCCGCGGCGATCGCTCTGGGAGGATAAGGCATGTACGAAGCCCGTTCCAACCTTAGTCCCCCTCTTTCATCAGGAATTCTCGCAGCGAAATGCGTCGGAATCACTGCGGTCAGAGCAGTCTGGATGAGGAGACGGTTCATAGATTGCGGCGTTCATTCCATTGCGGCTATCTCTCTGTTCTTCACGGAATGGAGCCGCGCCGAAACAATAACTGCGGAACTTCTCCCCGAAGTCGCGGAACTACCGTTTTACAGGGCGTTCTTATCAAGATACGAGACCTCTCGGGGGGATGAATCAATTGTGTCAACTGTAATGAGCCAGCTCTATGGCTGTCCTTAAACATGAGTTGTTCGACTCTTCCATGAAAGCGACGTGCCTCACCGCAATAATCACCCAAAAACTCTCAGTCTGCGATATAGAGTATAGGGAATTTAGCTCAGAACTTTCGCTCTTGTCATTTTTGAGGAAAATCGAAAATTCAAGGAATATTCCGTACTTTTGACATTTTCCTCTAATGAAAGAGTTTGTCTTCAGGTTGTCGAGCATCATCAGTAATTTCAGATCCGCAATCGATATTTTTTGTAGAATTAGCAAAACAAACGGACTGGCCCCGAAGTATTGACCGGCACTGCCTTCGACATGGTTTATTGGAGTCTCAAGTTCATGAGCGTGCTCTAGGGCAGCTACTGCTATCATAATGTTGCGCGGTGCGTTTTCCTAGTCCTGAACCTGGTCGGATTCATCTCGACGATTCACGCCTGCATATTTCTTGACGGACAGTTTCTCGTTTGCTCGAATTCTATTTGACTTTTTTGCCCTCATCACCGAGTTCAATGCTTTTTTAGCGATGTTTCACGTCCATTATTCCGTACGTTTGGTGGGTCAAATACCCAGTGCTTTCACAAGTCCTGCCATGAGAGCTATTACAGTGAAACCCCGTTACAACGATCACCTACAACGAATTTCTTGATAGAACGAACAATATTCTCGCTCAAAGGTCGCCTAGCCCCCTTGAAGCGACCCCTCTGNAGAAAGAGAGAGATTGTAATGAGAAGGTCCAGGAATCGCAGGTCGAAAATTTGCACAGCGAGGAGGACCCACACCGCGTGGACAAGCCGTCCTCTGACGAGCGATGCCAGCAGACGACTCCAAGAAAGCATATATGAATTTCGACCTCGCGATCTCGATCATAGTCCTCGACAATAAGCTTTTCTAAGAGCTGTTCTCCAAATATCATCTGATTTCTTGGATTCTAGAGGTCCTCAAAGGAGAGAGGGAACGATCGGATCATCGTTCTCGGCGCATAAATCCTTGATGGGCCTTCATCGAATACTGAATCAGAGTCACGATCAGGCTGTTCAATAACTCTGCCGCGTCCGAATCGAGTCGAGCTGGAATGAACCGTTTCCTGGAATCTAACGAAATACTGTTTATGGAAGGAATCCCACAAGTCCGCGTGAATCTCTGAAATACAGAAGGCACGATACAAGTCCTCGAACCCCGTCGAATTTCATGAGATGCATGTCTCTGTACAGCTGTCGCAGCTCCGTCGATATCAAGACTCCGATTTTTTATTCGTTTAAAATAACAAATTGAGCTTGTTCTTACTGTCATTACATTGATTCGAAGTCACGCTCGGACGCGCAGTTCTTCGAAGTTTTCTTTGTGGCCGTTTCCGTCAAACCAGGCTTGCATTTCACGCTCCGGCCAAGTACGTCGATCCTTTTCTACTCCAGTGAAGCGTGTCGATTGCAGTACCCTTTTCCCCGCGAACTCGTCCACCTTGACATTATACAAGGTGACGCATTTGCCCGCGGTACCGTCGAGCAGGCCCGAGAAGTCGCCCCATAGATTCAATGTGACCTTTCTGAGTGTTTTGTCCACTAGGAACACATGCTGGAGCCACCTTGTAGATCCATCGTTGCAAAACTTCTCAATTGAAGGACTAATATCCAGAACAACGGCCATAATGTTGATGACGTCGTGTCGCTCTGTGTCGAGTATTTCTCTAACACTGATGAACTCTTCATCAATATCTGCATCTGCGAAGTACATATAGAAACTCATCGTTGACTCGACAATGGTCTTCGTCGTCTTGCGCTCACACCGTTCCTTGAATACTAGAAGCCGGTAAAACGAGACTGAAGTGAATCGACCTTGGATTGAGTCGTCTACAGAACTTCGAGTCGATCTGAAATCACGAGATGATTCACATTAGTAGTACAAATATAGAGACTCGTTCGAGGGTTCCACTGAGACGTTTCTGATCATCCAGATTCATCACTCCGAGCATCCGTTGATCGAAAAGCGACAATCCAACGACATTCGACGACCTCGCAAGGGAGTATTTCATTCTTCTTTCTCGAAGCTTCAGGTTTGTCGCGACAAAAGTGACCGAAAATCCCGTAGGCCCCATCAACATCGATTGGAGCATTGCAGCGGAAATGTCGATAATTGCACTCGCAGTCGGTGACAGACCCCCGGTGCCTGAGACCTGGTTACTTATTCCGCATCCTCACTAATTCAGAAACGACATCTCTCTTGAGATTGCGACTCTGCTGCACTCCAAACGTCCAGGTCATGGCGACCGGATACCTGGGCACCGTGTCCCGAGCCCGTTGGCAACGTACCGGTTTGAGTGATTGAAGCGAGAAACTCAATCACATATTCTCCATTGGTCCGATGTTTCCAGTATTTCGAAAGAAGACTTTATAACAGAGATCACCCGATTAGTAACAGTTATGATTTCGAGGGCTCAAAGAGCAGCCGCAGCAGTATTTCAAGGCTGCTTAACAGTGGTGAGCTGGATGATTTGTCGGAGCATCACTTGCTCAAACTGAGCACATGATGTTCAGGAAGTTCCCCAACCTGACGATGTCAGAGAACTCGAATTCGAAGCTCGAATGATCGGATATCAAACCCCCTCGTGGCAGAATGTGCTCGGACGACGATCGCGTGTTGCCACGTGCCCGTGTCAGACGAAAGTAACTAGCCTGGCAGCTCACTCAACTTGCTCAATCTCGGTACTGTATCGACCAGAAAATGAATCGCATGCCGTAGAGTCACCAATGGTCTACCATAAGTCCATGATGGACGTTATCTCGTCCATACAACATGAGGGGATCGAAATTACAGCAGATTGCAAAGAATTTTCGCTTTAGAATGAGACAAGTAATTTTGCTAGAACCTAATCGTTGACGATTTCGAAAAGTGAAGCTACAATAACGAACGTCGCAGCCAAGCTCGATAAAGTGATGTCATCAATCAGTTCAGCGAATAAGGATGCATATTTCGTTTTGCGATCTATGTAGTGTTGATTATTACAGCGGGTACATCAACAACCATGCGAGTTAGCTTCTGACACGTTAAGTCCGAGACGTCCAACTCCTTCAGATGTTGGATTCGAATCGCGGAGAGTCGAATGTCACGCAGATTAGCTCATGACAACGGGATAAGCATACTCAGATTGTCTGCAATGAGAGTGCTATACATTCGTACCTCGACTTCCGTCGGTTCGGCTTACGTCGTTTTCGGACCTACGTCGGTCGATTTTCCGAGGAAAATTTTTTATTCTCTTATTCTTTCTCACGCCTCAGGGTCAATTCTGAGCTGACCAGGCTCTGATCCGGTCAGAGATTTGGGGGAGGATTTGATTGGAAAGCATGACAGCCCGCGAACCCTCATGGAGCGCGGAATCATCGCTTGTGCTGATTCCCGATTCATTCCCACTTCTTCTCTTCCAGAACGATTGTCGCATGCTGGGTGCTTCGTCGGGGAGGGGGGAGGGGTGGAAATCCAATCCATACATTTGAGAGCACAGATCGATGGGGAAAAGGGCGAGGGAAAAGAGAAAAAAAAATCTATGTTTTCGAGTTACGTCACTTCCGCGGGCACAAGTTACCGACGTAAGCCGACTTACGACTGTATTTCGCCCCGACTGATTCTCACAACCAAAGTTCGAGTGGAGAGGACGATTGGAATGCATCCACGATACTCTTCCTCCTGATAGATGAGCATGTCTACAGGTCAAGAAATCAAGAGAAAAACAATCGGAGTGTCGGATCAAGCTCGATCGGGATAAATCGAAAAGCGAGCCCGAGAGGTGGATGAGTGCGAACCACGGGTCCTGTGATCGGGGCAACGGTCCTGGTTTTGTCGACCACCAATCTATGAGACGACGGGTCGGGATATCGCTTCAGGTTTACTTGGCGTGATGGAATACATAGCGGTCCATCTTCAAGCATACTCACCAACAGCGCTTGATAACATTAACTCCAGTCGGACACCCGGTATTCTCACTGGTTCGAGATGCCAGGGAAACGCACAAACGAAAACAAAAGCTAACTTTGTCGTCCTCTGTGCAGTAAGTCACATCGGAGCTGTCGTCTTTTCCTCCGGAAGAAGCGGGCCGATTTTCGTCAGCTTTCTGCTGAATCTCCGAAATGGGATAGTCTCAGAGGCTTCAACCTCCTCCAAGCGATATTAAGGATCATATCCATACAGTTCTCTCTTGATTTCGAGATTTTTCATTCCAATCTGATTGTGGTCCGTATCCGGACAATGACGACGGTGCAGACGATGTTACGCATAGTGTTCCCACAGCTCACGAAGGAGGAAGCTTTCCGGTGCACATTGATTCGGCACTGACAGTTTGACACCTAGCGATTTGGCTCGGTCAATTTTCGCACCAATTGTTCATCAGTGCTGCTGTTTTGGCCTCCGGGATCGACGAACCCAAAGATCGCTGAAAGTAGGATTACTATGTGGACATGAACCCGCTCCTCGAATTTGAGCTCCGAACGTGATGCGATGAACCGCGGAAGGCACAAACATCGATACCTATGGAGCACTCCGTGAGAGCTCCTTACAAGAAGCTTCTATGACTTTTTTCGTTCGTCCCAACAAGCTCGAGTCACGCTCTCGCTCACGGTAACACTGATTGTCCTGCGGAGAGACACAGAATCTGCCGAAATGTCCGCCTCAAAGGCTGACGGGTTGGCCGAGCGGTTGACGCGGTTTTTGGACTGCGCGCAGGTTTGCGTTGCGACGTCCAGCGCTAGGCTTCGAGCGTGGTCCGCAGGTTCGATCCCCATAGCTCGCTCTCTCATTTATAGCATGGGTTTCATGGTACCAGTGTTCTTCGAGCGGGTTCGCAGCCTCCTTTCCTCAAGCCATCACCCAGAAGGCGCTCAACTCCGGGGTGGAGTTTCCTCCGCTCGCGTCAGAAATACAAATTTGATGTTTTACTCTGTCAAGAATCATCTTATCGAGGATCTCACTGAATCCAAAAAATGTTTTCTGTTCCTAGATGTTTCCGTGTTTGCTCCGTGCGGGTCACATTTCCATCTGGAGCTTTGACGAGTGGACGGGGACGTTTTGCTTCCCGCAAATTCTCCCGATGGGGAGCCACCTCAGATTGACATACCGTCGTTGGGATGAATATGACATTTGGGAACTCGGAGGCCCACCCGAATGCACCTTTCGCGTTCTGCACCTCTTCCAGGAATTGGGGATCTCGAAAATCGTGTCTTGGGCTGCAGACACAGATGGAAATTAGAAATTTAGCAACAAATCCCGAGTTCTGCAGATTCTGAAAGTCAACAGAAAAGTCAACAAATTCATTATTTTGGGAACATTCCGCAGCGCACGACACAGCTCGTTGGCGGGAGCAGCTGGCGCGCAGTTTATGACTCCAGCTCTGCAGTGATATGAGCGTGTTGTAAAAACCAAAAAAACTCTACGATATGTTTACACGGAGTAGGGCTCGGAAACGCCTCCAGTTGAGCTCACAACACTTCGAAAGTATCTAATGGCCCTTTCGTTCGTTTAGCTTAGTCAGACTCATTCACAAAATGATCCATGACGCTCTTGCATTCATTTGCGTCAAGGTGGTCGGACAATGTCTGATTCTTCTCCATTTTCCATGTTGTTATATTTACCAAGAACTTATTGGGTAAATGTGAAGTGGCGGGGTTCACCAGGAGACTCTCCATCGAGTTTATTGTGTAGTGAGCGCGAGGCGTGACCTTCCCTGGCACGGAGAGCAAATGGCGTGCACCCGACTCAATCGGAAATGAAATATTTTGTCTCATATTTCTTATCTCTTCTGAAGATATCAATTTGGGTCCTATTTTGCTCGAGTAAATATTGGGGTGATTTGCTGGATGGCCTCGCGTGGGCGGTTCTTCGCAAAGACTGTCAGGCTCCATTTCCTCATCTCCTCCTTCAAGTCATTCGATCGGAAACGTAACCAGGCGATCCTCCATGGTTAGTTTTCGAAATGCTCACTTATTATTCATTTTTGGTTGATACAAAGAGAGCGTCGAACTCGATTCACCACGCAGCCTCTCAGAATGCAGCGGTAAAGACTGATGCTTTCAAAATCTCTAAAATTGCCACATCGTGCCGCACGATCTTCACCTGCCGGAGGAGACTCTCACCGCCTGAAGCGGGTTGTCGAATCCGCCGCGAGATAGTATCCTCGTATACACAGGCGTTGAGGATTTCGACGATCGATTTAGACATCCATTTGTAGAAGAAAGATGGCTTCGCTCACAAATTAAGCCCTCGTTGAAAGTGAAAGACACAAAGATAATATACGACGACCTCGCCCACCTCGTCCGCTTGGCCATCGTTGTCATCATCAGAGTTTTCGAACATTAGAGAGAACGTCGGGGGAGTAGTGATCGCCTACAGCGATCATAGCAATAGTCGAAGTGAAGACACTCAGTTAGACGCCTTCGGGAATAAAGTGTGGAGGTTTAGACATCATTTATGGATCATCATCCATCACTTGATGGAAAAAATGGGTAAATGTTTGGATGAATCCATGTGTGATGCCCAGAAATTCCTCAGGAAAATCTTCTAGAGTTCGGAAATTCAGACATTAAACATCTGCCACCAATGGAGCAGCCGTCTGCGCCCGTCCACGGCCGTTCGCGATGCGTAGTCGGTGATACCGTGGCGTCTGAAAGATCCCTCTACAAACTGGAAGTACTCTGAAATGAACAAACGAGGGAAAATATCTCTGCCAACCCGATTTCGATCGCCAACTTCCCACGACGGGATATCTGATCGGAATCTACGTATTCTAGAACCACAAGGAAACAGGAATTTCATGAGCGAAACGCGAAAACGTTGCTTTATATTCGCTTGTCAAGCGGAGAATCGAGGGCCGCGAGACGAAAATCGGAAATTCTTGAATCGAGGAGGTCATGCAACGAACTCCGATCTGAGGAAAGAGCTCACGCCTGGGAGCGTGGGTCCTATCCATGAATGTTCGTATGTTCGTTCGTGGATGAGTGATGACCAGATGGATAGATACGCGCTTTGTCAGATGGAAATATGAAGATAGAACGAGCGATGTTTATGTTGATCGAAAATAGGCCAGTCAGTTTCGAGAGAAGATTGGCAATCTCTGAGTGAAGCATCAATTTTGGCTGGAGAGCGTCACGTCTAACCTGGCATGACACACGGTCGGAGGCACAACTCCATAACATTTCGAGTTGAGCGTGAATAAGCGTGTTGTTAACTCCGGAGCGATCGCATACAACACGAATCCATTCACAAAGCTTCAGGTTAGATCAACTGGTTCTGATTCACAGTTTCGGTTCGTCCTGAGTTCGTTAGCCTCATCTTCGAGATGACTCCTTTTTCACGTGAAGTTGCAAGCCGGCAGAGCGAATCCAAGCCTCGTCTTCTCGATGCCTCAGAAGAATGATACAACGGAAGCTAAGGAAGTCGTGGGGTGTTTAGAGGATCACCGCGTGGGAGGAAGAGGGGCCAATAGGGAGCATGAAGTGGGGACTCACGGGAAGAGAATGGCATGGGGCAAGACGAATGCCCCCATTTGTTATAATTTGTTGGCCCGTCGTGTGGCTTGAGCCACTGAACTCTCGAGCCTCCTTCATAAGATGCTTTCTCCAGAGAGGACTTTGAAGCATCTTTCTGCCTCTCGCCGATCTTTTGTTGTGATGCCAAAGAGACTCATCACGAGACCCCTCCCCCGAGCCATGCCCCGTCCGTCGACGCCGGCGACGACGAATACGATGACCGCGATGACAACAGCCACCCCAACAACAACAACCGCAACATCTTCTGAAAGCGAATAGCTCTTCGCTCGGTATCTAGAGATATTGGGTCTGACTTATCTGGTGGCTCATTCGAACTTCAGGCAGGACTCCGCGATTGCTTGTTGAGCCCAGAACTCCGTCTTTCCGATGAGGAAACATTCTCGAACGAACTCCGAAATCATATCAATCGTCAGTCAGCAAGCATCGCATCCCCTTGACGTGCTACATATAACCGAGCTCCCATTCCATTTTTGGCGAAGCTTTGACAGCCGAGAATGAAGCATCTATGAACGAGACGGCAGGCGTAGGAGTCAATTAGCTCCTGGTTCACTCCGTCTGACTGTTTCGCGCTCGCCAGCCACGGAGGCAGTCAGTCAGTCAGTCAGTCGGTCGGTCGGTGGTGATCCCAGCCCCTGTTCTACCAGCCCCGGGCTACCCTTCTTCTCTGTCGAGAACGAGATGCTTGCCGAAAGTTGAAAGCTGTTGCAATCAGCCAAATGCCTTCAGTCTTGCATCTTTCCCCACAGGGACTCCTGAGCAGTTTCGAGAAAGAATGGGACGAGGGTCTGAAATCTTTTCGTCTTTAGCTGTTCGCTTTGGCGCCCGTGTCCCAGCAGAGCACTGTGTATGACTCTTTGAATTCGTAGTCATTCCTCAGTTGCACTCAAAGACGCGATAGAACTATTCCGAAGAGTCCTTTGTACAACCTATGTTTCTAACTGAATGAAGTTCAGACGAACGATTCGATGCGTTTGACATTTTGATTCGTTTCAAACAAAAACCCGATCTCAGCCTAAACTCGCAGCGACGTGCGGCCAGCTCCGTAACTGATCACTCGGACGTTTTGCGTGCATGATTAAAATCAGATTCGAATCTCGTCATTGCCCGCCGATGCTAAGCGCGTTC
The DNA here is from genome assembly GCA_021527715.1 of Neoseiulus cucumeris. Taxonomy (NCBI): domain Eukaryota; kingdom Metazoa; phylum Arthropoda; class Arachnida; order Mesostigmata; family Phytoseiidae; genus Neoseiulus; species Neoseiulus cucumeris. The sequence goes on along the minus strand of JAJSRV010000050.1, from coordinate 1,330,009 downwards.
GCCCCATCGATCACCGATGACGGTCCTCTCCTACGGTGATCAACGTACTTTGTGAGTTGGCGGAGAATATCAGCTCGAAATCAATCATGGAGTCGACGTATGAACGTGTTCACCTATGCACAATCAAACTGGCTAATTTGATCCTCGGGTCTATCGCGAGCAATGAGCGAATTCGAATACACTCCGAACGGGCTGTGAATTCTCATTTCGCTTTGAACTTGACCAACTGCTATTGGGACAGCGTTTCCAGCTCTTATCATGGAAAATCACTTTTTCGTTTACGTGATAATCCCCAAACCCGGGTCGAAAGCCTGAGATCTGGCCAAGCTCTTTTGTCAAGCCAACACCGATCAGATCGAGAGCGAGAAGGAGGGAATGCTTACTTGATAAACGCCTCCATTGGATCCCTTATTGTCTGAGCAAATGTGATGTTATTCGTTTTCGCCCTTCGTGTGGCCAGCGAGTCTCAGTTTCACTAGAGTTGAAGATAATCACCCGTTTCAACCCGCTGGACGGCACACTCTTCCCCTTTCTCTCTCTCTCACTCAGAGCAAACGAAGTTAGACGAAATATTCCTCCCAGAAAACTAGTGGGCTCTGCTCGCCAGCGGACCGATCCAGCTAGCTAGCTAACCAACCGACCGACTACTGACCAAAGGCTATTTATAACAAGGGGGTCTTGCGCACTTATCATTGATAATGGCGCTAGAACATTTCTCGAGTCCTGTCTCGCTGTGTTTCCCTCCTTCCTTCACCGCCCCTTCCCCCCCCCCCCAGCTTTTTTGGTAGAGACCGCGTTGTTATGAACGCTGCTACAACTCTACCCTGACAACGCCCACGCCCGAGACCTCGCTGAAGTATTCCTCAAAGACTGGAGCGGACGATTTCGAGAACGACGGCTACAAGAAGGTGTCAAGACGAGATCGCTCCGGATATACAGCCATCGACCACATGTAGAACATTTCGGAAAATTCGTTCGGATCGATCCAAGCCTCAATGGCTGAGGAGCTTCGCTCCGAGAATAGAGAGCAATCAATTTGAGACACATATGTCGAAGTTTTCTTGCACTGAATGTGAAATTTCGGAAGTTTTCCATGTTATCGAATGCAGGAAAATCGAGTCGAGTCTCCTACACAGCAGGAACCGCCAGAAAGAAGAGGAGAAACTGCGGAGGACGACAACAAGGAAGATGATGCGAACAATCATCTCTTTGTAGGCAAAACCGTGTAACGCCATTGTACAAGCACCACCATGACTGCGACGACCATCACAACCATAGCCGTGTATCACGAGTAGATTCTGCGCGATTAACAACTTCTTTTCTTTTAATAGAGAGAAAGAGAAAAAGGGGCAAAAATTTCACCGCGGTGAAAAATTGCCGGCCTGCGTTGGAAGTCCTGAGCGCTCGCTTGCTTTCTTTCTTTCTTCCTTGCTGGTGGCTTTTAGACGAAAGGAGAAGTTGTCGTTAGCCGTGCTCGCAGGGGGCATCTCCTTTGTCTAAGTCCTTCCCCACATCGTCGTCGTCGTCGTCCTCCTCCCCCTCCTACCTATCCCTCATTCGCCTCTTTCCTCTCACGGAGTGACGAGGAGAGGATTTCCCACACTCTGTTCCACGTCTCTACCGACGACTTGTACACTACAGGGACTGTTAAGTGAAAAGCGCACCAAATGTGCCAAAAACTTCAGGGTGGGGTTGAGGAAGGAAAGGAGGGATGAAGTTGGCCGGATCTAGTGAACGAGGTTTCGGTGGTTTCGGAGCGTGAAGACTCGCTGTGATCATCATCCGCGAGCAATCGAGAGGATCCGCAGCGAGGCTCCCCGAGGAACCCTTGAGAAATCAATGACAAGAGTCGTTGAAGCTCTATCGCAGATAGACCGGAGCTCTGTCTTTTGGAGGAATCCGCGCCGAAGAGAAGGGAAAGTGCGTCGGAAAATGAACGAGAAAACTTGTACTGAGTGCCCTGTCAACAAATGATAAATATGTACTTCCTTCTCATCTTCCGTGGTTATCGTTAAATCCCGATTCGGAGTCGATGCTTCCGAATCTAGAAGGAAGACGTTACTCGAGTATCTGCCCCGTGTCGCGGAGTATCGTGTGTAAGGTGAATAGTTCAATGAACAACGAGCAGAGAGAAGAGCCCTCCGAGAACAACACGATGAAAGTTCAAGCGGTTGTTTGGAAGGGATCGAGGCATGGCGAAGAGAGACTATCAGGGCCAAGAATTCTGATAAATTGCCAATCGTGAATATTTTAACCAGTGAATCAGCCACTTTTGAAAAACGCCTGCACACTCCCCCGCCCGTCATCTGCTTATAGAGCTCAGAGTCTCGCTTGCCTGCTAGCCTGCCCATTCGCACAAAGTGTGGCCGCTTCGGAGCAACGCTGTCTCACTCAATTTTCGTGTTTCCCCATTTTGGCCCGTGCTCCCTGCCCTTGTCTCAAATTGAAATTGATCGCAGGGCCACACGGACTCTCGCCTGACCGGAACTCGCGATTTATATGCGCTGGGAGGCGAGGGAGGAACAAGGGGTCAGAGGCGGTGAGGTATAATATTGTATCATCATCACATCCACCGCTCTCCATACATTCTCGAACAATTTCTCCTTATCTTTCAATCGCTATCTCTGCCGACATTTCGAACGACCGCACTGCAGGCATCGAGACAGGCGGCTTGCGACTCTGACTGAGGTGAGTGCTGTTGGTCGAGCATGGAGCATGAGCATTTATCCGCAATGCCTCGTCCCAAAACGAGCATTCAGTTTTTCCGAGTCTAAAGGAACTTCCTTCATCTCGATCTTCGATTAGGGATTCGTGAGTCGATCTTCCAAAATACTTGAACAGAAAACATGACCTCGTGCGCACCTTGCGGATGCGGTGATCTACTCGCGGTCTAGGTGCTACCTACAGAAGGCAATGAGGTCACTCGAGAGCAACTCCGCCGAAAACGGGTTGACAGTGAATGTCAGCAAAACCAAGGCAATGAAGTTTGGCAGAGGTGGGTCTGCGGCAGCGGGAGATGTGTTTCAACTGTACGGCCAGCAAACCGAGATGGTGAATCAGTTTTGGTATCTCGAAATCGAGATGAGTACATGGGGAATCGCGTCTGCACGGCATGTGGCCGAAAGGAGTCGAAAAGCGAAGCAGGTGTTCCGAAGCATTCCCACACCGCAGTCCCTCTCTCTTCCCACCGTTGTTTGACATCGAAATCGCCCCTATTGCCTCCTACGGCATTCAGCTCGTATGGGAACACATGGTAATGGTAATGGTATTTATTGATCCCCCTTATTTGTAAGATTACATCGATAAGGTGCTCTTTTATTCAGATGCGGGCTACCGCGGATCTTGTGTTTTCTCCCAATCTTCAAGGAGCCTCATAGTACTCATGAGGATGGCGGGGTCCGGATTATCTGAGAAACCCAGCATTTCTTCCGTTTCGATCTCTTCCACGTATCTATCCCCGCATTGATGAAAGACATGTTCGGCCGTTTCCTCATATACGCCGCAATTTGTGCACGTCGTATCGAGACCGGGCGTGAAGCGTTCTCTGTAGGTTCTCGTGTGCAAGGCTCCTGCTCTTGCTAACGCTAACAAAGCGCTTCCTCGCGAGTTGTCGTAACGTACTTCTTTAGAGCCTCTTATCACTTTAAAGTTTCTGTACCTCGCAAGAGTAGACTTTCTTTCCATCTCCTCCTCCCACATGTCGTCCACCGTCAAGCCGATTTGTTTCCGGACTTCGTTGTTGAATTTTGTCACACACGGTCGTCCTTCAATATACGTCAGATCGATGTGTTCGCATCTGAACTGCTTCCGTAGTTCGTTCATACGTTGAAATGCAGCTGACTTGACTCCGGTCATCTCCATCATATCCAAGATGCTTCTTATCCATCTCTTTACCGGTAGTCGGCTAACTCTGCCGAAATACCGGATCTTGCTTTGTGCCTCCCGAGCCGAGAACGATGACCATCCCATTTCTCCCTCGATAAAGCTCGTGGCCACCTTCGAGTTGGGGATTCCCAGGGCCCATCTACCGACCTCGTTCTGGGCTATTGCAAGAGTCTTATGCAAGTTGACCGACATGTTCAGCACGGCATTCGCGTACTTCAGTTGAGGTACTGCAGTGGCTTTCCACAGAATTCTGGATATCTCAAAACGTATGAATGTGACTCAGCTTGAATAATTCGATCGTCTCCAAGCCAGCTACTTGAAGAAATGCCCAGCTGTACACAGAACTTCAAGGACCAGGCTGACCTACAAACTCGCCGATGCAGCTCTACTAACTGCGGATCTGCATGCAAGTTTCGGACTGAAGAAAACCCCGCATTCGAAAGTACTACAGGGAACTGAACCAAAAAGTTCAGCGATATCAACGGGGCCTTTTACACTACTCCAGACATGACCGTCGATTGGTGGAAAGACGCTGGCTGCAAACAACGACACCGCCTGACGAGAAGGGCGGTCCATGGATTTCATCATCAGATATGCTCCAGGAGAGGATCCCACATCGTGGACAGCGAGTGTGAATGTAAATATTGTGATCTTACGTGTGATGAATAATCATTTGTACAAATGCACGGAGAGGGTTAGAATCGAAGCGAGCATGACATTCAACGAAACGTATCGAAGCGAGGTTGATAATGTGATTTTATAACTTACTCATAATGACACCAAAGTTTTGGTGATAAAATGTATTGTGTCGATTCGTGAGTTCAATTCCTTTTGAAGTTGGGTCCGATTTCGTCTACATTCGTTCCCACGATGGTGCGGAGAACATTTCGGTGCAAGCCGAGCCGAGGAATTCGATATCGAGGCACGACAAGACGGCGGGACTGATTTCAGAAATTCCCATCCATGGGGACGTAAGTATTCTGCGGCACATCAAAATCGTTCCCCATATTTAACGATGGTACCATTTGGTTCTTCTCCAGGTTGTGACTCGACACTGACTTCAAAATGTCTCGATATATCAGGTCTTAAAACGATAAGTACTTCATTAGAGGACCGAGAGAAAAGGATTTGTTGAGGATCATCGCGAATTGGATTTTTTTTGTCAAGGAAGGAACAGGACGGTGGATCAAATCACTCGAGCTCCATAAGAGAATGCAAGCAGTTTTCCTTGAATAACTTCTTCATATGGACTGGAATGGATTCTTGTCGCGCGCTGCTGATGATCCGAACTGCGGGTCATTTTCAGGACATCCTCAAGAAGTCAGTCGGAGGCGCGGTGACCTCTTTGCTTCCCGTCAATCAGATGTCAGCAAAACTGAGCTCGATGTCGCGAACCCGAAGAATCGGGAGACGTATAGAAGCTTTCTTCGAAGTTTGCTGTCATTTCATGATGACTTTTTCGTCACTCCAAGGAGATACGAAAAAGGAAAGACATTTGGCCACTGAAGGGCCAGGTCATTCAAATTGTTCGTGCCGGAAGCTCAACCGGAAGCAAACCGCCGGCCAAGGAGCGGCGGCAAGGGAATTGGATGAGGACGCACTCGGCGCCAGCTGGAAAGTTGTCCCAAGCAATGGCTTCTAACGCGTTCGTCTATAGTGCGCCAAACCGTCTCTTCCGTTGACTCCGTCTCCCTCGCGGTATCGTTCGGAAAGGAAGAAGAGTGACAGCATTCTCATTGCTCGATTTCGAGAACGTTTTCCTCGGAAATGCGAGGGACATCGACCTAGGGGTTCAGGCGGACGCAAAGTACAGCTAGCGTTCGAAATCCTATTACGTGACGCCATTGAGAGCTCCAAAGGTATGTTGATGATGATTCGGTGGACTATGGCGATGAAGATCATAATTTTAACAGCGCGAACAATGTTCGGGATTCCGTCGGCTCGGCACTTGCTGCGATATCGTGTGCCGTAGTTGACCGAAACGGACAATGACGTCCTGATGAGAAACCGTGAGAGGTCGGGGGAGAAATATGGAGAGACAGGCGTTTAATAAATGTTTAAAATAATGGCCATAGGGGAGCGGCGCGTTGGGGATGTCTGAGGTTTGAATTACTGCGCTGCGATTTGCGTCTGACGAAAACAACATCGCAGACCTCTGCCCCATTCGACCCCGCGGGTGCGAGAGAATGCTTGCCTGGCTGGCCGGCTGTCTTTTGCAGAAGCGAGAGGTCCTCAGGTAGAGTGTGTAACACGATAGATACAACAACGAATACTACTACTTCTACTCTATATGCTCGCGGCGGCGCCATTACAACACTCTGATCATCTAGCGCGCATTCAGCCGTCCTGGTAGCAGGCCAGGTAGGCAGCCGTGCTACAGGGCTATAATATGCAGTAATAACAAGTCATAATAACGCTCGCAAAGTGCTCTTTGAAACACATTAAGCAAGCTATTATCCCGGATAGGGAATTCGCCTCGTATGTCACTGGCGACGACGCGACGTCGCACGACTGGCATCCGCTTTCGTTGCTTCTCAAAAATTCTCGTCCTCTCGGGGAACGAATTTCAAATATTCGAGAGCTCGTTCTACCGAACCGAAAATCTGGAGCATCGGAAGAGCCGTTGTTCAGCAAGCCGATGGTACACCATCAGATTATTAGGTCGCAGATAGGATCACTGTGCTTACAATGAGTTAAAGAGTGACCGCAATACATACATCAAATCAAATGTTCTCATAAAGAACAGAATTCCCTCTGAACACCGAATGCGACATGAAACGGGGATGAATTTTCACGTTGAGCCCAGACGAGGGTCCCAGCCGTCACGTTCGTTCGCAGCGTACGGGAGTTCGGGGGAAGTGAACGCATCGAAAATTTTGTTCGGCTAGGCAAACCTCGGCGTTCACTCAAGGCAATCGAAACACACTTGTTTGGTCGGCGCATGCCATGTGCCAGTGCGTGCTCCTCTTCCGAGTTTACATTCAATTCTTGTTCGATCATCTGGGGACCCCCGACAATTATGTAGATTCACAAAATATGTCAAAATTCGCACAGAAGGCTACATTTTGTACTTCCAAGAAAACTATAGAGGTTCGTTGTACGGGATGGATCGTTATCTGAAGGGTTCGTTGCTCCCTGCAGAAGGAGTACTCTTCCAGGTCCAGGATGACAACCTCGAAAGGAGCAGACTCCATGTGAACAAATGTATGCCAAGACATGTGTACATATATATGTCCGCACGTTTGAACCTATGTATGTACACGGGTATGACCCTTGAGGGCGTATCCTTTCTCAGCTTGGCTTCTCAGCAACGATCCTTCTTATTATTCACTCTTTTCGCTTTAGAGTATTTTAATTGTGGTCGTGGTGAAGGAGGGCGTATGTCCCAGTGGAGGGGAGGGGGGGCGAAATTCTTTTTATGAGATACTTCATCTTTTGTTTGAAAATCACCGATCCGGACAGTTGTTCAGGAGTCGTCGGGACGTTCTCCTTCCGTGTATTTGTGCCTTTGTTTCACCCGCGCTTTTCTGAAGAGGAACCTCGGTAATGAGACAGACCTTGGAATGCGGTCGTGGTGGTGGTGGTGATGATGATTATGACGACGGTGACCATCGCCCTCAGTTCCTTCGCCAGTCGTGTGACCATCAGAGTGAAGGCAGCGCCGAAGACGACCCTTACGACGCTTAGGAAAGCGGAGAATTGTTCTCAGGCGCAATTTAAGTGGATTCGTGGTCATCCAGATAGCAACCTCAACTTCCATTGCATATCTGAATGTTCATTCTCGGTCGCCTTGGCTCCTGAAAAGTACGGTTCAGGTTAAAGACGACTCGGCCTGCTGTCGGAGAATCGGATCATCGAAACGAAGGAGGAGCATTCAGCGGACTGGAGAAAGAAAAAGCCTTATGAGAGAAGCGCTCAAAGGTGAGCGAGTGATCTCCGACTCTACATCGGTGGGCGTTGGGGTCGTGTGTTAGATGCTAGTTTAATGTTCTAATCCCGAAATTAGAGAACACCGTCATTTCGAAGGGGTTATGTTACCACCACCAACTAACTCATCAGCAGCGTCCAAATGGGACCGAATTACGAAAGCGAATTATCTCAAGACGTTGTGAGATATCGCCCAAAGACACGGCATCATTTATATTCACCGCTAAACAAGAAAACGCCACCGCCGCCACCATCAAATTAGTTGCTTGCCTACGTGCTTATTATTAGGAACAAGCAAATTCACCACATCCAACCAACCAACCAGCTAGCTAGCCAGCCAGTCGACCAACAAGCGAAGCCGTTGGGTAAAGCAGTGCAGGTTGCCTTCCCCGCAACCTAATGCCGTATATCTACATAATCTCGCTGCAGATGATTCTCCCATCCCCCGCACATTGTCCCGTCAGTCCTGCCTCAAGAAAAGAATGCATAATCTTCAGTGACGTTGGCGCCAAATCGTGTGTCAATACGAAGTCTCGTAAATTCTGTCGCGCACCGATTTCATCCAGCCACTTTTCACCCACTTTGATCCACCTTCTTCAGATTACGATTCTCTTTTCGGCAAAGAATGCGGGATGCCGTCATATTTTCGATATTGGTCTCGGAAATCGTCTGACTTAATCTCGTAACTGTGACATTCCGACTTTCTATCGATCCCGGTGTCGAGCAGAATTCAGGTGGAATTGATAGCTTTTTCGAAGCTCCTTCAAGCTCTGGACCAGGGGTCAGAGATTCTTCAAATATCGAAACTTTCATTATTACATCCCCGATACGCTAGAGTCAACTAAGAAGTCGAGGCTGTCCATCCCTTGATGTCGAAGTTTCATTGGGACGGACGAAAAAGGCGTTTCGTCGCAAAGAACTTCAAATATGGTTTAAATCATTGCTGCGATCTGGCGGATGGAGCAATTTTCTCATGAAGTTTATTCCATTATCGAGCGCATGGACGGCATCTCGAGTTAGCAGATGATATTCTGCTTCTCTTTCTCCTCGTTTCCGAGTGTGAATTTAATATCCTGGATATTTCTTGATCAAGATCCACCAAACATGCCTCAATGTCTGAATATAAGAGATCGCTCGATAATTCTGCTCGGGGCATTGATTCAGCGCTTCTAACGCGCTCCCTGGTCGTTCCTTTCTCGGAAATTTCTCCATGACTTGTTCCAGGCTGCTAAAGTCGGTTCCCTCGATAATTCTCGTCACTAGGTGTTGGATCTCATTCCTACCTAAAGCCTCTTTCCTACAATCCTCGAAAAAATCAGCCATCTCCCCGATAAGATGATCCAGATATTGAACTTATGGAATCGGCCTATATTTTGTCCGAACACACGGTGTAAACCAGGAGAAACTTTAGTCAGGAGTGATGAATGTCATTGAACGACGGAAACACGTGAGACTTGAGACACACAAATTCCTGGAATCATCGCTCAAGAAATCGCTTGCGGCTGCAAACATTCATATGCTTCCGAACCTGTTGACGATAGAACCTCACAGATGATCATGTGAAAGAGAAAGCTTCTCACAACTCAAGGTTACGTTCGGAACCAAAATTGCTTTGCTACCTTCTCTTGGTCAATAGATGTTTGTGGTGATTCGTCATTTCCGGAAGCCTTGTTCGATAATTAATCTTTCCCCACTCCGCACACAATTTGACCTCCGAAAAATTTTGGTGATCTCGTGAAGGCTTCTCTGATATACGGCGTAAGTTTACGACCACTACGGTACGATCGAAAATCTTGGGGGCCGTCCGGGTCCCGGCACGCTACTGCATAAGGATGTCCATTCCTTCGGATTTCTATAAATAACAAAAAATGATAAAACCTTACGCATGGTGTTATTTAGAAAGAAGATGGAAGATTCTGTGCTCATTCACTTTCTTTCCAAAGATCTTTTATCACCTTTGAAACATTTCTATCTTGTAGCAACGGTTATACAATTGCATAACGGCTTCAAACATAGTTGAATCAATGACGAAATTAAACTGGACTGGACTGCCGGCCCAGTGAGCTTGACGAAGAATGCAGATGCTTTTCGGAGAGACAACCAGATGGATTCGAATCATTGCTGACTGACGTTGAATTCATTGTGTCAGAACGAATCCGCGAAGATTCCGCTTCTTATCGTACCCATGTATCTGATTCTGAGTCATCATCGAGATCGAATGAAAAATGAATATGCCGCATCGCGAAAAGGCTCTACTGGTAGTTTGCATCGCTGTGGTATATGTATGTATTTGTACCTCCGTATGAACACATGTATGTAGCTCACCGCGCGTGGCTGATTTGGGTTTTCGCTGCTTTGAAATGCGAAGCCGTAGGAGTTAGGTAGCCAAGATCGAGGCAAACGAAAATGAGAAAATGGGGCCAAAACGGAGAAAAAACGTAACAATAGAAGAACGGAGGGACGGGGGGAGTTTGATTAAAAGCCCCGAGCGTACCATAGCTGTATCGGTGGCTCAAAATTACACCTTTCGCTTTTCCTATGTGCAACGTTCGTTCGCGAAAGCAACGGGAATAGAGCCGAAACGAGTTCTCGGCCTCTATGAAATTGCGTTCGTCGGCATTCTTTGGATCTCTCCTTCGCTCACAAATCTTCCGCGTCCTCGTTTTTCCACCAACTCTCAGACGGCTTGCATGCGAGCGAAAATCGTGCGCTAAAAAATAGAGATGCTTTTGAAGTCTGTTTCCTGTGTTCTCATCTCTCGTATCTGCCACGGAAATAAAGCTCGCTGCTCTGATAAGAAATCGTGATGAAACTTAGTTTCGAATTCATCCGTTGGCTCCAAGAAAAGACCGTGTCTGTCTCAGCCAGATTACCATGAAGTCATATTCCTGAACCCTCGATTCGATCTCGGGACGTCAAACAATCGAAAGCTAAAAGATAACATGGATCTGTTCGATTCAATCTGATTGATTTAAGCTCGTGTGGCACTTGTTGAAGTTGTTGGGAACGAACTCAAGAAAAACGAGACGGTGTCGGAATGGTCCATTGTCAAGTGCCACGAATGTCCAGAACTTGAAGGTCTCAATTCCAGATTCAGATTCCGTTTTGGTTAGGAGTCCACCTCATTATTTTCATGGGAAGCTCACGCGCTCGACGTCACTTGGTTGGATACAGCAGTGTGACATCCACCGAGGGAAAAACTTCGAACGCAGAAGTGAGAAGAGCTCGGAACGGGAGGCTAGGTGAGAGGGGTATTCGGAATGAGGGGCCGGAAATGAAGGGGTTTCGCCTGCAAACTGAGGGGGCTGTCTCATGTTTTTTGATAACAACACTTTCCCTCTGTCCTCTATCGTTTCATTCATCCCACCTTCGTGGGAACATTCGGTCAACCGTTCGAAAGATGGAGCCTGCATGTGAACAATGAAAAATCGTACACATTCTGAACAGGAAAGGAATGAGGAGTTCAAAACATAGAAACGAACAGAACGGAACACAAGCCTTGTTCGCCTCAAAAAGGAAAAACTCTTTTCATGATGTGAGAAGCGCGATGCAGGGATCCGAATTGTGGATTTGGGAGCGGAGAATGGTGATTGAGGTGTGACGTATTCGACCACTCATGGACGAGATGCTCCATCACTCCCAGAGCACTATTGGCTTTTAGTGGAGCCCTCTGACCGCGGTTATTATCTCTTTGGGTCGAGTGCTGGAAAAAGGGAAAGATTGATTCAAGATAGGGGTCAGTAGCGCTTGGTGTAGAGCGAGTGGAGCCGTTTAAAACCGGGAAAGATGGACGCATGGAGGATGTCAGTCGGTCTGTGGGTCGTTCGGTCGAGAGGAGTCTGACAAGGAAGGGGCAAAACGGGCAACGGAACTCAACTACTTGCCGTTAATCTGTCTTGCCGCAGCTGCGGGTACTAACTGAGGGTGGTTGGTCGGTAGTCGTCGGTAGGAGGAAGAAGCTCAATATATATTTCTTGTTGGCTAATGTACAAGTTGCTTGATCGTCACTGCGGCCGCGTAGCCTTCGTCGCGAACCAAGGGCAGCTCGACGGCAGTGGTGGTGTGGCAGCGGCAAGTTTAAAGTTGTCGAGAAAGAAGTTGATTGATCTCTTCTTCCTCCCATAGATGTGGCTTCCTGTGCTCGAGAACGAGGGAGATAGAAACCAGTGAGCTGAGCTGAAGCAAACCAACGACGAAAAGAAGATCCGTTTTTTTAATTTTCTTATGAACAGCTACTTCACTGGTTCTGGTCGAGTGAGTGAGTGAGTGCATCTTCTCATCCGAGAACAGCGGAAAGCTTCGTATTGGCCGATGTGGTAGTTTGTGAAAACGATTCCCGTGTTCGTGAAGCGAATTCAAGTGAAATGATCCGAAATCCGTGTCTGGAGCTTTCATAAGAAATCCGAGAACTTCTCTCCTAAGACAACGAAAGAAACGATTGGCTGCCGAGACGCTGAAGCCCGCGAACGCCGCCGGCGTAGATGTCTGAACAATGTGAACCAGTATCGCAGGAAGGGTGAAGGTGAATCGATCCGAATACCCGATAGCGCGTCCGCCGCGCCGGTTGGTATGCCGCGTTCTCGAGCGGCGAGTTTGCACAAACAAAAAAAAGCCGTAGCCGCTTCGTTGCAAGTTTGTTCGTTACTTAGTTAGTTAGTTAAAACGCTGGCCCCGGTGCTGGGGTCGGTCAGTCTCTGATTAAACACGGCACCACGGGCGTGGGAGATAGCGGGCATAGGCGAGCATTCTATGCTTGGCGAGTTTGCATATTGAGAAACTAAACGGAGAGCAAATCAAGTTTTTAAGTCCGCCGTACCGCTCGACAGCCAGGAGCGGCTCTCCTGCTCGAGCATCGAGAAGAAAGTTGGCTCTTCACTAAACTAGGCGCACGACGAGCAGCTTTTTAGCGGATCTTGCTCGAAGCATTTACTTCGAACGCTCGGCGTATGCTCCACCTACACTCTAACACACTCACAGGAACTCGCTCGAGCATCGCAGCGACGAAACGGTTTCCACGATGGCGAAATAAGGATCTGCTCGAATCAATCAACGATTTCCGTAAGTTTGTTCAAGGTCGTTTTGTTTCATTCATTGTCAAGGCCAAGAGGATCGAATCGTAGCCGCGTGGCTCCGAGATTGCCGGAGGGGGACAGCGCAAGTCGAAGGGGGAGCAGCCGGGGCGGGCAATGCGGGGGCGTCGCGATGCTCGCCACTCGTCGTCGGGGGATGGTTGCATAGGAATTTATCAGAAACTCTCCACTAAGCCATCTATTCTAAATGCCCTCTTTGATCCTGACTGGAGCCGCAACGGTCAAGCGGTGGCGGGCTATTATATGCTTATGGGCCATATAATAGCATGTGACCCCCTGGCTATAGCGAGTGTCCCTTTAATAATAATGGGCGAGCTTTAATCCTAATATGCCCTACGGTCTCTCCCTCTGTCTCTCTCTCTTCCTTCCATTCGTTGCCAAGCGGGCTGCCTTTCGCTTGCTCGCAGCCTACGTAGGCAATAATACTAAATCAAGAGGTTTGAATGAGTTAGCATCCGCCATCCGGCTTGGTTTCATCGTTGGCGACCATTGCGGAGCCGGCTTGCGTTCTGCGCTCTGGGCTCAAATCGAGGACGACGGCAACGGCCAAAGAAACGATTCCCAAAACTTGATTCAGCAATTTCCTCAGAGCCCCTGCATGAGTTCGTTCTCTGGTTGAACGCCTCGAATGTAGATTTCACCAAAGTTTTGGATTCGAAACCGAAGGATCACCTGACCTGACCGAGGACGACTCGAAACCATTTTGTATTGATCATCCTGCTTCAGTTCACCTGCGGCCGAGTTTATTGCTCGAAACGACGTCTCGAAGGATCTCCGAAATCCACGACTGATACGATGGAACTCTTGAGACATCGATCGATGGAAAACTCGGAAACCTCGGGTAGCCTGTCTTTCGACTCGATCGAAAGTTAGCGACTTCGAATCCGGGTCCAATGCGAGCATTCCTTTCATTTTCGAGGAGCGATGGTGATCGTTGTTGCTATGTATGTAAGTTTGTGAGTGCGCGCGCATCTGTCAGTCAGTCAGGGCTGGATGAAGCTCGTGTTGTGGCGTCCTAGAATTCCATTAAAGCTGAATTACCTAGTTTGGTCGAAGTTGCCGACCGCGACTGCTAGCGGAGGAGGGCGTGATTTTGTGGAGGGTGCCCGGAGTAAAATGATAGAACGGAAGAACCTGCTTGATAAACGGCGAGAAATGGATGCAACCTGGGCGACCTCCCGACCAGCTCTCTCACTTGATCTCTCGTTCGTCTGCTTTTGCGCTCTGAGCAGCTGTGCGTTTCCACACGCACGACAAACGCGCCGAACTACGATCATCGAGATCAGTGAGTGGACAAGCATGATGACAATGTGGGCGGTCGTTTCGGTCGCCGAGCGTAGACTGTAATGGACGAATCGTTGGTTGCACGATAAATAATTATACAAAATTAAACAAATAAACACGAGCCCACGTGTAAGTGAGCGAACGGTTCGAGAATGTCCCCGTCCGCTTCTCTTTAACGAGCCGTCGTCTAATTTGCCCTTCTGGTACTCGCGACGAACACGTAGGTAGCCTTTTAGAGTTTATTAAAGATTGGCTGAGGTACATTTTTATCCGAGTTTCGCTGTGGCTATCCGGTGAGAGAGGAGCGGAATGATGGACAATAACCGACAAGACCGTGAGTGAGAGAAACAATTACGAAACATGAGAGAGAACACGATAAGGCTGAAGAGCGTCCTCAGAGGACATCGTGGAATCTGCGAGCCGGGAAAGCAACGATAGCGTCCGCTACAACCGGTGCGCAGGTGAAGTCGTTAAATTATTGAGCAGAGACAGATGAGTTTTTGCGTTCAACAGCGACACCGGCTCCGGAGTGAATTTCGTCCCTATCATGAGCAACTCTAGCCCCCATCAACATCGGGATCCCCAAACCCTCCGAGACCTGATTCGACCCTGTTGACAACATGTCCTGCCCCCGCTCGTTGTCGCCGTGATTGAATTTCATAAGGGTCCATCCATCGTCGCCATTGGCCTACAAACGCTCTTCCAGCCCGCATTTGAACGATCGCCACACGACTTCAGCAGACATTTCAACAAACCGTCCCACCTACACTGAAGGGAAGTATTGAAAGGAGTAATCGGACGGTTGAGTGACCTCCGTGCCGTCAAAACCGAACGCTGCCTTTGAAGAGAGATTCAAATTTGAGAAGTTCCTAGTCGATAACTTGTTCGTTTGACCTCGAGCGAGGCCTAGCCGAATATTCATAGAGATGGAGGAGTAACAAATTCTAACGCAGAATTTAATTGCACCCAAACTCTTCGGAACTTTTCGTATGAAACAACGGGATTGATTGAACACCGTGCATGCATGACCGCATTCGTCCCACTGGATGAACAGCAAGCCGCTTTTGTTATGCCAAATTTATGATGGTTAGATCAGTAGAACAAAAGAGAGGGTAAAAAAACGTTGTTCGCTTCGTGTAAATGAGTGCGCTCCGGTGGGGACTGTGCGAGAGTTGAAATCGACCAAAGTTTTGAGGTCGTGCGGTCGCGCTTTGTCTTCCCCGGTCTGCCTATGGTTCGACTCGCCGGCGTAACTGCCAGTTAGTCTGAGGGAGACAACGGGGACGAGAAGGAGGGGAAGGGACGAGAAATCTTGCAGCGACGAAACAAAGAGAAAGCGATGTTGCCCTCATCTGCGGAAGTTAAAAGCGAATCGTTGAGTGGATTCGGTTTCGAACGGGGAGTCGTTGAAGAAAAATGTCCGACGATTCGAGCCTTGCTCGCGGAGCACTGGCTTGCCTCACTCGCTCGCTCGCTCGCTCGCTCGGGGTCGCTCTTGAGAGAAGTCTGCGCGCGAAGAGACCGCGGGTATTTGGGGAGAAGGATTCATCGAGGAGAGACAATGGCTGGGCGAACCTGCGAGAAGTCTGGCGGACAGCCGAGGGCGAGTTGTTGTTGAAACTTGGCTGCTTCCCGGGTAAACAGCGAAACGACCCCGCTGAGGGTTAACCACGTCATTGATTTCGGCTCAATAATTTTCGACCCAGCGGTCATCGTTCAGGCTGTGATAAAAGGAGCCGCCTTAAAAATCAAAGATCCTATCAATAAGCTCGCCGGATTAATCGAGGTCTTCCTCATGATTTCCAGAGAACTGGAGTTTGTTAGCTTCCTTAGGCCGAAAAAATGTCTCCTCGAAACCTCAGCCGGATAAGTGGCGAAAAACTGAAGAGAAGGGATCAGATGGACTAAAATAAGGACGTCCAAGGTTCCAGAGGGACAGTACATAGACTACTCTCTCCAAATAAAGAATCCATTAACAGTAAAGTTCTTGCTCAGCACACCGCGGATGCTTTTTCCGGTGGATCCGCTGGACGATGACTCAGACTTGCGGGAGAGCAATCGGAGAAAACAGAAGACGCGACGAACTCGAGTTTGTATTTGCATCACGTTAGAGAAAAGGATCCAACAATGTGTTGGATCCAACAATTACATCAGGCGGTCAAGAAGGTGGAGTTGGTTTCTCTCATTAAGTCCACGAAAATTCGAAGCCGTGGTTAGCGCTTCGTTACCAATTTCAGCGTCGGAAACTGTTCTCTATAATCAAACTCGGATTGTTGAGTGTATGTCGGAGTCGGAATCCTCAATAAGTGTGAATCGTCATCAGAATATTCAAAAACCACTGCAACCCATTTGATATACATTTTTGTTTCTTCGAGTCGATCTAATCGTTGAATGCAATGATCAGATCTACATTTCAACAGGGAGACATCACGAGATATCATAATTGGAATAAAATCCCTCGACGCAGTTTCCGAACCGCTCGATTTCCGAAGTGAACAGTTAATCAAAGTCTGAGTAATTCGATGGAAGAAGCGAGAACGATTTGACGATCGAAATTCGTAAGATTGGCAACAAATGAAGCGATCATCTTCTGTGGTCCATCTATTGGCCATAATGGATTCGTCGGTTCGGCCACGATCGAAGCCTGCAATTAAACGGTACGCGTGTTTGTTTGTGTCTGCGTAGCCATCCGTGCTGTCGTCGAGATGCTCCTAAATAGCAGGCATCGAGCGCATTGTTGGAGCCATTCATTGAACCCACCATTGAACAAACCCTTGACTCGTTGATTGGTTGCCTTACTGGCTCGCTCGTTGGCTCGTTGCTCGGATGGTTCGTCACCACCATTGGTAACTGACCAATACGTCCCGATAAGATACGACAATGTGAATGCGCTGATAGATCATGTTGAACATGGAGGCAACAACAGCGACGGGAACGCCAAAGATGCCGATGATGGCGGCAGTCAGCGAGACGATGATGGGTAGAGTAATCGACGACCGGTCAGCGACGGTGCACAATCATCTTTGTTCGACCAAAGTCTGCTCTTCGTTTTGGCAATATTGGCCACCCACGCGATTGAAACAACAGCAACAAACGCCGCAAGCTCCATTTAACAATACGTGCTACGTTGGCAGTGACGGAAACCAGCCACTGAAGTTGAATCTGTAACATGACTCATTGCCGCGAGAATCCGTTGAAAAATTAGAAATTCGAGAAAACTGATGATTTCTCTCTCAAATCCAAAATGATATGCGTCACCTCAGGCGAATACAGTAATCATGGCTCAGAAGTGATAGAAAATCTCGGGATGTTTAAGTGTTGCTACCCCACAAGTGACATCCAAGTCGTGTTGTGAACCGGAGAGCATTAGCAAATTGCCAAAACGAAGTGTATCGATTGGCATTTATTCTGTCGGACGTGCAGGATATCGAATTTTCGAGTAACGTTATGTTTTCGTCGTTGAGTTCAATCCCAGGTTTTAGATGACCTGAGCTCGTCAACTCATATCAATGTCGATTCTGGGTTCTAGCCCCAAGACGACATGTATCTGTCTCCTTGGATAGAAGATCGACGAGAAGACTTTCGTGAGTGTTTCCTTCGATGTCCTCCTTCTAGCCCCAAAGACTCTCGGAATGTGGAATAGTCTGCCTATATCAGCGATCTCCGATTTGAGGACCCTGTCCGCCAGTCCCCCTGAAGAGCTGAAGGAAACATTTTCTGGGGGACCGAGCCCTGAATGAAAGTATCTCGGGCGAGATATGAAACCCGTGATTGTCATGAAGTTTGTTTCGCTGCTGCACAGGACGATTCGCTTTCGAGTCGTTTTAGGTCTTCGGAGCAGCCTTTCTCATTCCAGTCCAGACTCGAGTGCCCCTCTGACCTTGTTTCGGTTTGGAACTGCGTTATCTCATGAAATCCAACTTCACACAGAGGTTGAATCGAACGCTGATGCCGAGATGCGCATCGGCGTAATGAACAACGTACCGAATTTACTTCCGTCCGATATCGAGGAACTTGTCATCATAATAGATGGGCCGAACATTCGTCAATCTCATTTGTGAATCACCGGAAAATCGAACTATGAAATGATGATGAAAAGCGAAACGGAAGAAGATGCTCTTGAGTCGACGTTCTCCGTAGTGGTGTAGAAGATTGAACTCGAGGTTGAACCACCTCCATTCGACGTTGACTGAATTCAGAAACGATATCAGCCGGGTTCCCAAAAGTTCCCGCTCGAAAAGCGGCGGGATCTGTTTCATTGAAAGAGGCGATCCCAACCGGCAGCGATCAGGAGTTCTTCTTTTCGAAAACGGAAACCGCCCGCTTGGTCGAAAGACCGAGCGAGAAATCAACCGCCCGATTCTATAGCTTCGGGCAGTGCCGTATTGAACGGTGGCACAAATGATTCTGTTCTCTTCTGCGACATTGATGATGACGCCAAAGATGACCTTTGATGATTCTGTGGCAGCGGCTGACGCTGATGATGACGGCGATGGTGGTGGTGGTGATATTTGATCTGAACTTTCGAAGACGACACTTCGACGTGGAGGGGGAGGACATAGTTTATATCTAATGGCGTATTCTTCGGTCGATCAACGGCAGCGTCCGGCGATCGCTCCGCCGCCAGCTTGCCTCTGAACGCGAGCAGGAAAAAAGATGAGAAAAACGAAGGTGGAGATAATAGTGTTTCTCAAAAAAAATCATCCAATGACGACAACGACTGGGACGGCCGCAGTGACTTTGTGACTGAGGGACTTTCGATACTTTTTTTCGTTCTGCAGTCAGGCGGGCAGGTCGGCAATCGGGCCGATGACAATCCCAGTCTCACTGATGACCTACGCACTTTGGCGGGAGTTCTGTTCGACGACCGAAGAAAACGACTCTTGTAAATGAAGCTTTTTTGCGACAATAAGTTTTTGATCAATCGACCGACGAAATGAATTCTGACTGCAGTACGCCGGGGAGAATCATGAAACGAAAGAAAATTTCTCTCTTCTCCATCTATTGGCGAGGGCATTTGATCTTTCCTTCGCTTGATCTCGCATCTTTCGTATGGAAACACTGCTGGGGCCGAAAAATTTGGTAAACTCATTCTGGTATGGTTCTGCAAGGATCACGGAATTCTTATCTGTCCTCGACGTCAATAAGAGACTTAGGGTCCCTCGGAAAACGGGTGACGTTCCCTCCAATCCGAACTTCGGGGCAATCCAGAGGATTCACTTGAAGAAAACTGAGTGAAGAGAACCCTTCAATGTTACAGCTATGATGGGGTCGAGTCCATTTCGAGTAGAAGTTGTTTTGGTGTTTTTGAGATTCACGCTTCCCTGGTCCGTGTTCCCTCGCGTTTTCCGACCCCCTGAGATTGAGGTTGCTGTGTCGTTTCACTGTGGACACTAGCTTCGAGCGTGTTTGAAGCAAGACAAACCTGGTGCTGGTTTGGGAAGGGGCGAAGGACTTCGGAGTCTTTACGGGACGCCCAGCGAGGGGTGTGAAGAGGGCAAGCCTGGTGGCCATCACCATTTAGTTGATCACCATCTTTGCACCCAACGAGGGTCCGATCTCGAGAAAGCGAGTGAGCGACCGAGCGGGCGAACGAACGAACGAACGAACGAACGAGCAAGCGAGCCAGCAGAACCAGTCCATGAATTACTGAGTAGGGCTTGTCATGTCGTCTCAAATTCAGTCAGATGACTTCGTGGGATGACGGCCATCTTATTTCGTCCAGCAGCTCGTTCTCCTGTGACTTCTTTGACAGCATAAGCCCCTTTGCTGTCTTGTCGCGCATGACACAATTCGTTCGTTGATTCTCCTTTCTTCATGTCGGTTTCGTTTTTTTTTTGTTTCATCGTCCTGTAATTCCATAAATCTGCGGGTTCCACTTGGTTTCTCGCTCGGGCTGTGAGCTGTGAATCTGGACAAGAGAGCCAGTATTATGTTGGAATTCCTGCCGGAGAATGGAGTGTGAATAACTTCCTCGAGGACTTATTTCAAGTTGACCAGGCGATCTATGTATTTTGTATCAAGACCCGGTGTCAATCAGACGATATCGATTCCGATCGTCGGTGAGTGCACACTCTTCACTAAAGGATGGCTGACGTCTCTGTTCTCTTGCGCACGTGGACAGAACTAAATTAATGCTGATCAATTTGTAGATCAAGGTAAGGTTTTCGGTAACACAGGTGAGCGAACTCTTTCATACAGAAAAAAGTTCGACGCAGCGATTGCTCGAAGCGAAATTTCAGTTTTGACTGACAAACTCCAGGTGGCGCTGGGTGTACCACAACAACGGAATCGTTCTCACGAAGAAACGGAAATCTCGATTCGACGGCTGTACCTCAACTTCGGAGAGATCTGCATTTCACCAGCTCTCAGAGAGTTCGGCGACTGAGACTTGACAGGCTGGAAGATTATCCCCACGAGATTACAGATGATTGAAAGCCGAACGACATCTCGATGATAAGCTCATAACCTGTTGCGCGATAGGTCAAATATTTGATCGAAGCCAACTCGTCCTCAAAACTTTGTGTTCTTCGAGAGATTTCCGGATCCCTGATGTCCATCGTCTCTCATCTAACCGGCTCACAGGAAACCGGCAAAGAGATGACGGTGTTTCGAAGGCCCCGAATGGCTCCGTCTCGATATCTTCAGGAGCTTGAACTCACAACATATTACCGCGTAACCCGTGTAGCTGCAGGACGAACTTCCTGAAAATTTATGAAGCTGCGCGAAAATTCAGGGAAAATATCCCGGAGCCTCGACGATAAATCGGATACATTTCACTTTTGATTTGAGTTGAAAGCGCTTCCATCGGCATTAAAGGGTGATAAGTTTGAGATGTTGGTTCAACAAATATATATGTATCTTCGACGATATCCGTCATTGTTCCACAACTCGTAATCTTACACCGATGTCGATTATTATCGCAAACAGAGACCGATGTTCCACCCTCGAATACACAGAGAAAATGATTGAGAGATGAAAGCGAACCTGGATACATACATATTAACGCGACTTTGTTCGGCATGCACTCCCTGGACGATTGCGTTGGCGCCGCTCTTGGGCTCTGGGTTCCGCAATATTGACGCAAAGCTCACTGAAGACAACAGAGGTCGACTTCCATCGATGGATCCGATCCTTTCGGTTCCAAACCCATGGAAGATCATTCTCATTGCACGGATTCCTCAGTTTTCGAGAAAGGCAACTCACCCAAGGGAAAAACGGGCGCTTCGTACCTGGAATTTTCGAGGATTTTGTTAAACCTTGCGAGCACAAGTTACTTATGAGTATGTCTTTGAGCGGAGAATGAGCGCCCCATCGCGAAGTTCCGATGACAGATTACTCAAAAGAGTTCTCTACGAAGAAGCTCTGTTTCGGAAATCCTAAGTGCGGTCCGCGACGGTTCTTGAGATTTCCGATTGAGATTTCCAGATGAACGCGTACCGCTCAACTCACAATCAGAAAAGTAAACTCCAATCGCTGAACTTCAATCTCGGGCCTGTCCCTCCACAGACTGGCTCACTCGTCGCAATTGTGCCGGAATGAATTGTATTGGAGCTCAATCTCCAAACGTCCATGAGAAAAGCGGCGCCAACGCTCACGTCCCCGATATAAAAACTCATCAAGAAATTGAACCAAAAAGAACTTTAGTTTGGTCATTCTTGAAGATTCTGTTGAAAATTTAGATCACGATGAATCGGAACTCTGCGCCGAAAGTGTCGCTCCAAAGCTGGACTGAAATTGAAGACGCTTTCGCATGGATGATCGACTTGGGGACAACGTTGGAGGATTGTCAATCACTCCACCCAGAAGTGCGTCGACCGAAACATCTGTCCACGTTCTGAGTTCCCGAATCGCTATGGTGGGAAGATCGAAGAGGCGGGCTCAGGACATGATTATGAAGGGAGCACAAGACGTCCCGTTGTCGGAAGGCCCTCGTGTAATCGAACATTATTGGCTTCGATGCGTGTGATCGTTTCCATTGGTGGGGCCCTCGGCCTCTCAGCCAATGAGCTTTTCGCAATAAACTGACGTCACCGAACTCCCTACTCCCGAACGATGGCGGGCCGTTCCAAGCGGTGCAGAGCCAGCCACCCACCCACCCCCGGAGACGACTGCAGCGCCTCCATAGCAATCGGTAGCCCTTCGTTTCTTCGACAACGTCTCTCTCAACGTCTCTCGCTCCCTATGTCTTGTCTGCGATCATCCCCGGCCTCCCAAGATGTGTGTTCAAACGCTGCATACGTTAAAAACGTCTTCTTGTACTCGAGGCTTGAAGCACGTATACTGCACTTTCAGAGGACCAATATCGACAGAAGAAACTTTCATCCTCGAACACTTATGTCAACGTAAATCGACAAACACTCGCAGCGGAAAAAATGGGACTTCAACTTTGAAGTTTCCGATCGGACCTTATTGTATCCCAACTGATAATGCTCTCAGAAACCGCGAATCCTTACGATAAGATAGAGGTTTGAGCTCCGGAACGATCGTTCAGGAAGGAATCAAGCCGCGGTCGATGACACTTTCTGCTGGAAAGGAGAGACCGAGCAAGAAGTCGAGCCTGGAACAATCAGACTCGTTAACAAGTGCAGCAATGCTTTGTTTTGCTCACAGACTCACTCAGACAGGCGAGCGCCGAGTCACTCATAATAGACCCAACTTACTAATGGACGTGGAGGGTGTTATGTTCTTTTTCCCTTCGTTTCTTCCTTCCATTCGCGCTCGGTGATGCTCCCTCGCGCAGTGCTCGACAGTGAAACTCCGTGGTTTTTGAGGAATCGTGGCCGCGAAGCAAACCACGTGACGACGTCATATGGGAGAAAGGCGACGGGCAATGGACGGCCACGAAACCGAGCGAGAAAAAAATGGCTTCCTCGTCCCGCCGCCGTGCCGAGCCGTTCCGGTGGAGAGAAGCTCGGACAACCTTCGTGAAAGTCGGACTAGGTAAGGTCCGAACCTCTACCTTTGTTTATCGATGACCCCGAAAAGGATGAAATGACAATCTCTCAACGCTTCTTCCAATAATCCAGTTTTCAAATCCGCTCCGAAGCGACCAAGTTCCCGGCATTCGGAAACGAGGATTGTTGAGAGATTCTCAAGAGTTCAATCGTTTAAAGGTGGCGCCGAAGGGACCGAGCGCGCGGTACAGGGGATTTCCTCATCTGGAGTGAGGACGCAACACCCTCGAGAGAATACGGAGAGGAGCGGGATGGGCAAAAAACTTTTTTTTTTAGCTTCACTTCGCAAAAGTGGCTAATTCTTCTCCCGGCTCCCCAACTCACGGGAATCAGATGACTTCAGGGGAGGATATAAGCAAAAAGATACGTCGTCAAGTGAGCAAGCCCGTCAGCAAGTCGTCAGATACTTCATATCGCCCTCGTCAGCTTCGTCGTTCGTACACCGCGCTCTGTCCGGTCTTCCTCGAGTCAACAAGCCTTCGAAGGTACGAACGGTTCTCTTAGAGCTGGTTGCACCTTTATTAAAAGTGGTTCGTTTCTTTTTCTCAAGATTTGGCCACGAACTCATCGGAATTATTGATCGCGTCTCGCCCTTATTCGTTTTGATCTAGATTCTCAAACATCGTTCCGGAAGATCTTCTCAAGTTTCGAATTCTGGTTCACGTCGGAAGAGATTTCCTCCTGATTTCAGGAGAGATCCTCGACAATTCAATCCAGAATCGTGTTCTCGCGAGAATCATTTTGTTTTTCAAAATCGTTCCGCTTCGGCTGGCCGCGGATTCTCTTCGACTCCATGTTTGACTTGGCGTCCGTGGCCGACTCCGTCTTAGCGTCGCTCGTCGAATGATCCAATACGCTGAGAACGTCAGCTCGCACGCTACGGCCATCTTTTATATTTTTCTGACAAATTAATTGAGTTTTTCTCTGGACGCGAGTCGAGTCGAGCGAACCGAACGAGCTGCGACCGATACAACAAATTGAACGAGCAAAGAAAATCTCTTTCCGTTCGGCAAATACGTTTTTTTCATCCGTGTAGGAGGAAAATGACGCGCTTGCCCGCCCGCCCGCTCATTCGGTTCGACTGGAAGCGCTCCGCACCACCAGTTCCCAAACAGCGCGATACGGGAGTGCCGTACCGAAGCCACGCGAGCTATATTTGTTCAAGTACCATTGATGACGATATTTCTTCCATTAATGAGTTTGCCTTTTAAGCCGAGTGGGAGGAGGAGAAGAAGAAATCACACACGCGCGCGCGCGCCCGCACCGCCGGTGATCGGCCACCATGAGATCATTGGATTATTTGAGCGAGCCGATTGAAAGAGGCTCCGAGACAATGGAAGGCGTTCAGAAAATACGATGTTTGGCGGCTCATTCATCCCGTACATTGCAGCCAGCCAACGATTCGTCCACTTTTTCAAAATAGCCGATTCATCTTCTCTTGGAGCACTCAAATTAGGCATTTACTTTTCTATCTTACTTCTGAACTTTGAATTTCTCAGATTTCAGGACATTCTGAGCGGTTTCGGGGATCGATCAGAGTCACTCTGCTTTTCTGGAACGAAAGAAATTTCTCTTTTTGTCGGTAGGAATGATGTCATATTTCGAGCAGAGTCTGTGAGTCCGTATATATCATATATATGTAGAAGCAATAATGATGGTCCATATCAGCGGACTGAGCGATGAGGGAAGGGGTTGGTCATGGAAGAAGACCTTTAAGATAAATGTATCCGGAAGAAGCGAAATGATGATTAGGCCAGTCGTCATGAGAATGGCGATCATCTTTGTTTATTAGGCGGTGGCTGCGATCCCGAAACGACGCGGGCAGGGAATGTGGGAGATATGGGGGAGGCATCGGGGAAATGAAGAGACTGCGAGAACCAGAGAATGGGTGGGAGCGGAAAACGACGACAGAAGGGCTCCAGCAGATGAACTAGTAGAAGGGCGAGGGAAGGGTTGAGAAAATAGGTTGGGAAGAAGCTGGGGGAGATAGAAAGGCTTAGGGAGGAAAAGGATGTTCTGCTGTTTGGCAATTTACGCTGCAGGAAGTGGAAACGCCCTTCCTCCTCAGTCTGTGACGAGTGCACATACATACAAGCAAGCGACCGTCCGACCGACCGACCGACCGAAAGGCTCACAGTGCGTTGGTTGACCGAACCGAGCATTGCTTTCTCTCACCTCTAGGTTCACAGCTCAGGTTCACTCGAAATAAAAAAAAAACGGTCGTTCCTTCAAACATAGAAGTTATCATCATCCATGAGTCTATCATTAGCGAAGCCAGTGCCCATAGACCAGTCTAGATACAACAAGTAGGAGCCAAGGAGGGAGCCAGTGGGGATTCGACTCTTTTTTTTCGGAAAAGAAAATACTGCTTTTTGTTTATTCATCTCTGTTTGTCCGTTTCCCTTCCCAAAACTCACCATGATCCTTTCATTTCTGCTCTGCACGTTCCAAGGCTTAAGTTCGAGGTGGCTTTCAGGAAAAGAAATGTGAGTCGATTTGAATCGCGAAATTGTTTGACAACAAATTTGTTCGAAACCTGTCGAGAGAAGGATCTGTTGATCGTCGAGACAAACGATCTCCGATCGAGGCGAGAAATGGGAGTGAACTGAAGGACTTGGGTCCCGAGCTTGAACTCCACGGTGAAATTTCTGTTTGCGTTACGCCCCGCATGAAGCTCGCTGACCCGGCGAGTGCTGCTTGCGACGAGATTCAATTTAGCTGGCGGCGATTTTCGTTGCGATACGGAATGTGGATCCTGATACACATGTCACGTGGTTGGCGTGACTAGCGGTCAGATAAATTTCAGAGTATATTGCCACCCTCATCACCCTTAGTTTGGTGCACTTGATTTCTCTCTTGCTGATTCTCCGGCTAATTTTCTATTTGTATCACTCTGTCGGCGTGTACCTACTTAGCCGCGGGCCGATCCATCACGGAAGCGATGTTATCTGAGATGTCAACCGGTGATCAGCACCCTCAGCGAGGTAAACATCCAACGGGGGCAGGAACTGCGTTGTTCAGGGGAGCTCTCTCCACTCAAACTACCCCTATGCCACGAATCTCTGCGCTCTTTCAAAACACGAGACCGACCCGGCTTCACTCGACTTCGACGATTGCACCAGGTCGCGGAGTGCTCACGTTCCTGTGGAAAGACCTTTCTCGATGAAGTTTAAGGAAATTGTTCAGATGAACAATACACTCAACGACGCAATCGGAACACGCCGGCCGTCCCAAAGAACCTTCAGAAGAGAAGAGTCTTCCAACTGAAGAATAAGGAACGTTTCATCCGTGCGTTGAGGAGGACGCGCGAGTTTTACTCTGCTCGCTCTGCACGTTTGAGCCTGAGTTAGGGAGTTTCTATCCTTTATAAATGGGCATGTGTGAGTGTGCAAATGGCGATTTCATCCTCTACGAGTTGCTCGCACCCAGTCGGACTCCTCCTATGACCGATGGCGTCGTTTGTTTGTTGTCGTCATCGTCTTCGCGGTCGTCGAGGTCTAGCCAGTAGAGCTCGGTGTCGGTAGTCGTGGTGGGGCTCTTCCTCGCTCGCTCGCCCGTCCTGTCGGTCGGGTGGGCGCTCGGCCGCAGTCGTCCTGAGGAGGCAAGCGAACAACAGCAACAACAGCGAACCAAAAGAGCAAGCGATCTACTGCCACCGACAGCCACACGAACAAGACCCCACGACGCCGCTAAGACCCGGAATAAAAATGCTTTTGTCGGCTTGCGCCCTGTTTGACGCCTCGGCTGGCTGGCCGGTTACGGTTGCCCGTTGTCCCGCTGACCCGTCCGCTCATCTACTCGCCTGTATGCCTGCCTATGCGTCCACTCGTTCAACACCAGGTTTTGTTTTCCGTGTCAAATAGTCTGAATCGCCTGAATTGGTATAGATGAAGCCAGAGAAAAAGGTTTTGAGAGCTCTTGGTAATCGATACAAAGCTCACGCCTGATTCATCGAAGTAGCAACCGGTGTCTGATGCTGAAGCTTCGATGACAGAGTGCCGCAAGTACTTGCCTCGTTTCAGTCATCACTTATGGTGCTGGTCGGGAGCAAGTCCTGTCTCGATTCGCGGTCCGCTGCCCGCGCCGCCCGTCTTACGATGCAGCGACCAAGCCGTCCTTCCATCTATCCCTGCATTCATCCATCGGCATCGTGTCAACTGTCGTCTTACGCTAATTTATTAATTCGTTTATTGCCACCCAATTGACACCCATTTGGGAATTTGCACGCAGACCATCCTAATCACATCTCTGATGGATTAAACATCGCTCAGGACGCGATCAGAGACAACGTTTTTTGTACGGAATCACCCTCAGTCATCTCTCCCCGATGACTTATTATTGGACCATTTGCGAGCGGTCCCCGAATCTTGTAGTGCAATCGTCCCCAGGATGACACGTTAACGTCCTCGTCCATGACGTGGAACCGCTCTTCTGCTATTCGGTTGTAGCCGAGGTTGTGCACGTCACCATCTTCGACAATCCTCAACTGGGTTGGACATCTCGGAGCATTCAAAAGTCAGTCTCATCATCAAGATGCCATTAAGTCTCATTGAGGAAAAACTCATGCGTAATGGTTAGTCAACGAGAAATCGATGCTTCTTCCCTTTTGAACGACCTTTCGGAAAGGATTTCCGTTTCCTGCTCGTAGAGATTCCCCGCAGGGTGTACCGCTACGCGCTTGAGCTGGTATATGAGCTCGACTTCGTGGGTATGTGCTAGGGCAGCGGTACGGTTCCGAGGGCGGTAGTCAAGCAGGCCGGGCTCGGACAAATAGATAGATGTATCTATTTGTCAAATGCTTCCCTGGCTGAATCATTGGGCGAGTCGACATCGAGTCGCCCTCCATGTCTTCCTCAATAAAAGAATCGTCAGAGAGCTTCTCGAGAATGATTGAACTTTTGTGATGAGAATGCTCTCGATGCTGAGCATAGTTGGAAGATATCCTCCATCATCGTATTGACTTCGAAGCTTCGATGGAATTTGTGGAGACTAACGCACAACTTATTCGATTAAGAGTGCGCTGTCCGCAAAACCTAGAAATCGCAAATATTTGCTCATTTTGTTGCCGTTCTCGTGTTGCTCAAAGTATTCTAATACATAGGGCCGCAGGCTCGGTCAAGAGCCAGCTCGGGTATTCGGTTCAATATTCACTCAACGTAAACGACCTCGTCAGTATGCGGAATGCGTTGCGTACCGGTTGGCGTAGCGTTGCGATGCCACAATTCTGCTCTGAATCGCTGTCCGGTTATTAACGAGCGCACAGGGCCTGCTTATCCGGATATCCGTCAGGCTACCTTATCAGCTCGAAGAAGCGGAGTACAGGTGGTTGATGTAGCATCTCACCCTTGGGATCCATTGACTGACAGGATCATCTAAAAAACACTATTATCATCGGTTGCACGATATGCCGCTTCAAAAAGCTCTTGGATTCGCGGAACGCCGGCCGTGATGGGAGAAGGAGATTTCCCCTGATTCTTTTTTTTGGTGCTTGTGTTCTTTGCTATGCGGATACATATTCTTGGAAGGTCGTCGAATGCGCCAGATGACGACCAACAACGCTATTTGAGTGGACATGACTGAGCTTATAGAATTGAGAAAGCTCCCACTGTCTTCGAGGTCTATGTTGATTGTCCAGGTGAAATGCAGTGTCGGTCGCGCGGGGGTTCAATCTCTGGCCTCGTTTGGTTTTTCCATTTCTCGAAGGTCTTCAGGGTATCCCTTGGAATCATAATATTTATTAACAGCGCGTTTGTTAGTTGAATACAGTGGAGCCTTGAAGCCTTCCGAGTGACCTGAGTTTTACGACTCGGAGATATATTCATGTATGTGGCTATGTGTGAGTTCGTATGTGTATCACCGAGTGAGGCCACGATGCAATATATTAGAATAATAAGCATTCCAAATTAATATCAGCTGGCCACTACATACTGTTGTTGGATTCCAGCGGTGTTCTCTTTCGAAGCAGTAAACCTCCGCGAGACCTGGCTGTATAAGCAGTGACCACAGTCAGGCGCAACTCGGTCGCTCGCTCACTCTCTTGGTTTCCTCGGTCCATTTTTATCCGACTAATGCACTCGAACGGGCAGAAGTAAACGAATTCTAGTCCTGCCCCGAACAGCGGACTGGGATAAATGTGAACAAACATCGGATCGATTCGAATTCACGCTTTCCGAATGAATCTGAGAATTGCGCCAATGTCGCAGAAGCTGCGATTCCCGAGGAACGACGGAACGCTTTTTCATTTCATGGCTTAGGAGCCGTGGAGTTCTCACGGACCTCACCCAAATTCATGCGAGCGGTCGCGCGCACTTTTTCGACAGGAACCGCTTTTGCGATTCGAATGCAGCGCGTCGCGTTCGTCCCAGGACACTCACAATGCTGATCGCATAATGGTTTGTGTTTGTTTGGGCATGTGTGTCTGTGTGTAACTTCGGTGTTCTGAACGTTCGTTGTTATCTCCTTGCGTACGACGGCTGCTTCCAACTGATAGCGTGTTCGTTGTCCTTTTCGCTTCTCTGCACACGCAAACAAACAAACAAACAACGAAAGCGAATGCTCCACGCCAATCACTGCATGAAAAAATGAGAAACGAATGATAAACGTGAAGGTGAGATTCTTACACAACGGTCGAGCTGAGTGCGGAACCCGTTGGGAATCCGTTGTCAAAGATGCATTGTCCTGACCCGAAATCGTAATTCCGAATAGGAAAGATACAAACGGACATATCAGCGCCAAACGTCAGCTGCTTTAGAATCTTAAATCTGAAATCGGATAACGAGTCGGCGAGTCCGTTTCAGCCCTCAGGAGCGCGAGTTCTTGTGTGTGGTAGCGAGAAAAAGAAAGAGTCATGATTCGCTCCATGTAAGAGAACAAAAAACAGAAGCGGTTTGACCGGGTAGAACAGCGAGGATAGAAAAAGGACGCGAGCGAGCAAGCAAGCAAGCAAGCAACGAAGATGAAGAGTAAGTATTATCGTTAGCAACTCTTTCCGCTACATCTACTGGCAGTGTTGCGACGCTCGCTGCTGGTGATTCCAAAAGCGGAACAACTTGGACCACAATCACAAGCACTAATATGTATATAAACGCTCGACCGGTTCGTTCACATCGTCGCAGCATATAAATATAGGATATTTATGACCATGACTTCTGCGTGTCTATTCTGATAACGAACATACGAACACGGACAGAGGCTAAACGCTTCGCAACAGCGACCGTAGCGCGCCGTTGTTGTACCATGGGCGCAACAAATACTTTCCCTCCTTTTTCAACATCTTTTGATTTGTATGGCGATCTCCAACAGTTGCCGCAGTTCGTGCCTTGATTGACTGAGATTTGCAGAAGAAAATCGAACTTCTTTACAACCGCTCATCCGATCTCAGTCGATTTCTCTTTGGATGCTTGCACGTTCGACTCTGGGAAATCAATGTATTGAAACTGTTCTCTCGAATCTCCCTCTCGAACCTGTTTCGGATTCCAAGATTCAAAGCGGCCATTGGCGAGTTCGTCTCATTCCACCTGGGGTGTTTGGGTGAAGGTGGGCACGTTCGCTTCCCCTTTTTCACCCGCATCTTTTTCCCCAAGCTCCCTGTCCCTCGCTTGCTCGCCCGTCCATGTCCCTCGGTCTCCTGAACGCCGTAACCCTGAGCGGTATTCCTGATACGAAGCAACACGAGATCAGGCATTTCTCAAAGCACTAATATG
The DNA here is from genome assembly GCA_021527715.1 of Neoseiulus cucumeris. Classification (NCBI taxonomy): domain Eukaryota; kingdom Metazoa; phylum Arthropoda; class Arachnida; order Mesostigmata; family Phytoseiidae; genus Neoseiulus; species Neoseiulus cucumeris. The sequence continues at coordinate 1,299,163 of JAJSRV010000050.1, read as the reverse complement.
CTAAGCAGCTTCTTTGGAGAAGTTCGGATTTCATCGAGGGGACTACAAGTTGCTTGCCCAACACAACCGAAGCCGGAGTCGAATCCTCCGGCCTACTGACCGCAGACCACCACACCTCGATGTTGTCCCGTCTTCTCGTAGTCGCGCTGTTTCCACCACGACAAGCACGAATCCCTAATTTTTTCACCCCTTTCTTGTTCATCCGAACAATCTCCAGCCACTCTTGAAGCGGTTCGAGGTAATCACCAACTGCGATTCAGCAGTTTCAAAGAGGATCTTAGATATTGGTCGACTTCCGGGCGCGAACCGCGGATCCCTGTGACTCGTTGATTGTTTTCACGATGTGCAATCGGAGTTTGAATATCATCTCCGAGTTCATTTATTTATTTATTTATTCGTTTCTTTGGTGCCTCGTGCTCACGCTGACCTCGATGACGCTCGGTCTGCGGTAGGGAATCGACAATATAAATGGAGGCTTTTGACATTTGTTGCTCGCTGATCTGCGGGATCGCTCGCTCGCTCGCTCGCTTCGAGTTCTACCGCAACCACCCAAACTTCCACCCGTGTCACCCTCCTGTCTCGAGTTCTCCGACTTCTATCTGTCGTGTCCATGAGTATTTGTTTGTGCGGAACAGAGAAGCCAAAGAGCGAAAAGAAGAACTGTGTGTGGTGGTATAGGTGAAAAAGAATGCCTCAACAATTGTTCCTCGAGGCAATTTCATCCGATGACAGCAACCGAATTCCACAAATGGCGCTTGCGAAGGCCATATAGCACTGTCTGTCATTTCTATGGTCCAAGCGGGCCCACAGTCGTTCTGTGGTCCAAGCAAGTCAAGGAGCGGAATAGCGGGCGATGTAGCTGCTTTCCCCACTAAACAGCATACCTCTATTATTATTGCCTGTCAGGATTCGTCGTTCAGACGATACTTTAGCCGTTGGCCTGCCGCTCGCGATTCGATACCCGAATACCTCAATCGAATCGAGCGAAATTAGCCGCAATGTGCTTCGTATGAATCATCTGAGATTCCCCCAGAGTTCCAAACATGGTTTGTCCCGGTTCGCGAGAGGATTTTCGCGGAATTACCCAGAGGTTCCGCTCCTCCTTTCGGTCGTTGTTTGGAAGTTAGACACAACATTGGTTTTATTCACTCTCGTCGTTCGAGTAAAGAATCGAAATGAAGAGAGCAGGGGCGTAGTTGAACAAAACGACGACGACGACGAACGGCAACATCTTCAAATGAATTCGAGAGTTGGGCGCTTGGTGGTGTGCGTGCCCTCGTTCGGGTCAGGCTGGTTGGTTGGTTCGTTCGTTGTTTCACGACGAGGTAGAGGAAGGTGTATCGCGGACCCCGTGTTCGTCTTCTCCTTTTTCTCGTTTCCCTTTGCCGGGTCCCGTTCCTATTCGCCTAATCTATCTGAAATAAGATTGGACGCCATGCTGCTCACGTATTTTAACTTTATTAGGTTCGCTTGCCTTGTGGGTCGCCTAATGTTAAAAGTTATAAAAGTAAAGCCCCCACTTTCCCTCGTTTCCTTCATCGCCTGTTTCGCATTCTATATCTGCTGCTCGTGTCGTTGTGTCCGACCTCCGTGAGTTTCTCGCCGTTTTCGACTCGTATTGGTTCGTAGAAGAGCACGAACGAGCTGGAGGAGAACAACACGATCGGTAGCCGAGGAAAGGAGAAGAAGAAAGAGAGGGAGTGTGTGTCAAAATTTCAAAGGAACAGGTTGGAGAGTGGGCGCAAATCCTCTAGACGCGCGACCCCTTCAGCTTCTTACCACTGCTAAGTGATTCTAGATGTGTCATCTCACTTCCCTGTTTACGAATTCCTCCCGACGTGTTTCTCTTTAATACGATTTCCTTCGAAATTATCCTGAAAGCCTCTGTGTGTGCCTTGATCCTGAAACGGTTGACGGTCGTGGAGTTCCGGCGGACTATCGAAGACTTTCACGACCTGAGCGGGATGAAACATCGAATCGTTCGTTTCGTTCGAATTCCGATCCATCTATTCAATTCGACCCGACATCGTAACATTTCAGTCGCTTCTTGTGAGAGTATTGGAAAGACTCTTCGTCGCAATCACTGACTGAGTGAGTAGACTCGTCTCCGGGCAGGACTCTCATTCGCTCCTGAGAGGGCAGGAGCGACGCGGAGGAAAAAATTGAGAGCTTGCCGAGCCGAGTTTGCTCAAGCTGGTAGACGTCATTCTTATCTTGAGAGGGTCCAGATCATTGAAAGATATGGAAAACCAGCCAGCCAGGGAGCGTGCAAGCAACTCTCGCGAGCAATTTGCGCCGTGCAGTCGAAAAGACGACTCGGATGACATAGCGTTCTCGAATGCGGAGCCTCTGCGTCGGTCGGTGGGAAAAGGCTTGGGGCCTCTAGATGTGGGAACGGAAATAGGGAAAACTCGGGGAAAATGAGTATTACATAACGGCCCACTGCATTCCAAAGCGTATCGCGTATGTATGCAAGTTCCCTGTCTCCCCCGGCCCTTCTCCTACGATTTCCTCGGCGTCCCCGCTCTGAGTGTGAGCGCTCGCGCCGCCGCTTTCTGCCCAACGCCGCGATATAGAGTGATAAATCACGGACTTTATTCCAACTGGCCGTTCGAAATAGCAGTTTGTCAGCGGCCGACAAACATACAAATCTTCCCGATCCGTGTAGGGAGAACGCCACTGGTATCGGCGGAACAGCTTTCGTTCTCGTTCCTCGATTGACCCCAAACAACTGCTTCGCTTCAATTGCTGGAACTCGATTTCGTTTGAATTCCGATTGGTGGAAAGACAATTTCTGACTCGTTTTTGTTTTTCCTTCTGCTCGAACGAACTGCTTTTGCTCTGATGCCCCATCGGCTGCGTTCTCCAACCCGTTTGTTTGTGAGTGCGACACGTGGGTGGCTCGAGAGGGAGCAACTCGTTATCAGGTTCGCTGGACAAAGACCGCCGGACGCCCTTCGCGAATAATCAGAAGAAACGTATCTGAAATGTGTTTCCTCTTTTCTGGGAATCCCATCACAGAGTACGAGCCAAGGGGAAAGACGCGAATTTCTTTTTCCCTTCATTTTTTTTTTTTTTTTTTCGGTTCTCAAATGCATTCTCGTGAACGACCCATGAGCTTCTTGCGTGCGCACCGTTTTTTATCGAAGGTAGCTAATGCTACTTTTGCGGATTCATCAAAAGAACGATCCCTTTGGACATTACTAGAGTGGAAGGATCTCATGTTCCATAACCGATCAGACCGATGTTATCGTCAGAATCTGCTACAGTGATCACTCAAGACGTACGCCGGCCGGATCTCTCCGAGCTCGTGTGTCCGCAGAGCATGGTAAGGAATGCCAAAGACCCAGAGCTTGATGGTGCAGTCAGCTGTTGGTGCCCCGGGTCCAGGCCAGGGTCGCGCATCCTGTACAGCATGCTGATATTTCACTGTCGGATTGCTTCTTCCTGGAGATTGAGACGTTGTTGGTTCCCGAAGACGAATTGAATGCAACAACAACAACGAAGCTTCCTCCGTGAGCGGATGCTTCTTATCAGTGATCGCCAGAGCTACCTATCGCGAGTTTACTGGCGGCACTCCGCAATCGTCGCGAGAGAGGGAGAGGGAGCGATTTCGAGGGAACAAAATAGGAACGGCTGGAGATATCTCGCGACTTCGATGGCGAACAAGAAACGAAAGGGTGCGGTTGCCTTCAGATCAACGGGATTGACTCCTCCGCCCCTGCAGTGTTGCATCGAGATCTGAAATCGCAAACAAGTGGAGATCGCGCGTCTTTCCATCACAGGTGGAGGATGTTTGAGCGACGGAGTTCACGTCGACATGACGCAGTTTGAGGCGGGAACGTCGTGACAGATGCTCGCAGGGCAAGTCGCAGATGTGCCACGCGCGCGGACCGTTTCGACAGAGTCAACAGTGTTATAATCCTCGGTGTATTCGCTGCAAAAAGGAACAACATATACTTGCACGCCGGCGAACACATACATACACCCATTAGAAGTGTTGCCGTCAGCTGCCTTAATGAATTTACAGCTTCAAAGACGACCGGCCATAAATTTTTCGTTGTTTTTGTCTCTTTGAAGCCTCCGGGCTAAGCATCTCAAGCTTTAACCATTCGGCTTTCCTCTCACTCACTCAGTTAATCCTGCAGTCGGAGTGGAGTTACTTTACTTCACGATTCTACCCGGACTCAGGAGATGTCAAATCCCTTCTCTGGCCTTCGAGAAACACTCCGAGCTTCCGTCGAAGTTCCTTCTGCGCAATATTTCGACGCCTCCTCGCGTTTCCAGTTTCGAACATTCATCAATTGATTGATGAATCCATCAATCTATCGATTCGAAGCCTCGACACAACCTTCGATTGTAAGACTCAGGCAGAAGCCAGAGGGCTGAGACAAGACTGTCGTTGTTCCTCTACCTCTGCGGCGGGATGAGATGGTTTTCAACGATGCCTCGTCGCCTGTGATGTCCCGTGAGCTGTTCTCGTTAGGCAATCGTTTTGTCCGTTTCGTCGTCATCGCAGCGATCTTCGTCATCGTCGTTGGTGTTCCATTAATAGCGGCTATTTTTCTCCATCTGAAGAGGAGACGAGATCGTTGATTTCGTCGAGAAGATGATTCAGGGGGTTCGGTTCGTCGCAACGAATCGAAATTTAGCGCTATTATCTGCTCCCCGTCAAGCTTAACCCCTCCCGTGACATTTGCTTGATCCCAGTACACCCACATTTCCTAGAACACCATTCGTCCAGCCTCTGTATGAGGAGAGCGATGCGGGTGCGACTACAGGGTGTAGGAGTAAGTTGACGACCTGAAGTTTGAGTTGATTTTGCCTCTGTTCCGGCGAGCAGCAAGCATTTCGCATGATCGGCACCACCCGTTACACTCGACTGTTTTCAGAGAATCGCTAATTGCGGTAGGTCTGCTCGTTATTCGGAATTATTCCAACTAACTAGATCGCTCGAAAAGCAACCTGACGTGAATCGATTCTCGTACACAAACAGAGGAAGGTTTCATTCCAACGTGAGTTCTCTTTTCTCTCGAAGCCAGTACAACAGCAGGTAGAACTTCTTCCGCGGAATCCAATCGAATAGTTCGAGGAATAACAAAGAAAAGTTAGCTCCAACTCACAATACCCGCCTGAGAAATGATTTAAATTCTGCGACTCCTGTTCGTTCCCCACAGCTCATCTATTGATCCTTCTCGGAAAAGGTAAGGAAATACTTCTTCCGCGGCGAACCACCACAAAAGCAGACGCGCATCATCAAGCTCGAAATTTTTCTATGGTTTCACGTTGGACCATCGGCTTTGAGGTATTTTTTTGGCTTTAAGTCCCTCCGGCTCCCCGTCCCTCAACGCCTGACGGGCTTTTCCTAGCAAGACCCTGTTCGCTGTATTTCCTCTTGAAGGCATCCGTCTGGAGGTAGACCCAACGATTCTGTTTCTCAACAAAGGCTTTCAGGATCCATTCATGCAGTCACCTCATTCACTAACCCTCTCGTCTTCATGTCTTCATATTCATCGTTTATGAAGAGAGAAACGATACACCGATATGTGGTCCTCTCTAAATGTCTGGAAAACGAAACTCATCCGAAGCGAAAACAGCATGTACCACTTTGCGCCCGTCCGCTTGATTTCGTGGCAATTCCTTCGACACGGGTTCCTGAAGTGAGACGGATCGCCCAGCATGAAACGAAGACTAATTTTTCCCTCTCACATTATCAGCTAATGAAAGTGCAAATGTTGTTATATTGACAGTGTGTCTGTCACCGTCAGGGCGTGCCGAACGTGACTTCAGGCCGCCAAACAGTTGGTTCGCGCCGTCGTGCTTTCGACTCGGGTGCATTCGGATGGCGACTGTACTCGACCTGACCAAACCAGGCTCAGCTACGTTCAGGCGAGGAGCAAATTGAAATCGGTTCGTGTCACTGTGGAGCTGTGATATGATCTGATTTTTTTTTCGGTTTCTGTGCCGCCACACTAGAAGTTGACGTTGATGTTGTCCGGAAGCCGAAGCCGTTTCAGTTTGTTGGCGTTAATTTCAAACGGTTTCACAATCAGCCGAGTGAGCGGAGTTATCTGCCGGCTTTGTTGAAGCGTGTCGACGTGAATACGAAAACACGAGAGCAATAAAATGCACGCAATGCTGCAACATACAATGAGCGAATGCTCCGTCAATGTTCGCCACGACGGATGGCGGGACTGCTTCGAGTTTCGGACACCTGATATGACTGGTGCCGCGGAAGCTTGGATAACAACGACAACATCCACAATAATCGTGCATCGTGCCGCGTCCATCCGCATGACCGTAGCCGCATGCACCCCAGACGTGGATGTATCGAGGAACATACGAAACTACACTCAGTCAGATCCGTGAATAGGCGGACGCTCGGCCGAGCTGACAGACAGATTCACAGGCAATTTTTCGGGTGAACTACATTGGTGGATACAAGCGTTGTCCATGCTCATGTTTCATGTCGGATCCGTTCGGAATAATTATTGCGGCATTTCGCTACGAAGATATTTCATTACTACATGATCGCGGTCGTTTATTGCTTGCTACAACCGTCTGTGATTGTCTCGCGGCCCCAACCGTCGCCGCCACCACCACCACCATCGTATACTCATACAACGGACGCGCATATCGTATACCTTCTATGATTCTTTGGACGGGAGTGTTCCGAGATACGATCGAATCGAAATTGAAGATTCTCACGGAAACGCTCGTAGTTTTGTTCCTCGAGATCGACCGCGATTCCGTTTGGGAAAAACTCCCGGACTCGGTGACTTTTTTCGGTCACCGATTGATACAAAGTCAGTCGTGAGGCCAACGCAACGATACAGACAAAATGAGCTGACCAACAGCGCGCTTACGATTGGGGTGTTTTGGGGCAGCGGCGGGCAGGGAGAGGAGTGAAATGGGTCTGCAATCGGGCGCTCTCAAATGGGGGTCAAACAGGGACAGTCCGTGAGGACTATTCCACTTTTAACGATATATAGGACGGATACGCGCAGTGATCGGTCTCAACCAGCTGAGTGCATCCCCCACGACTCGGGCGCCGCTATAAACCATATTTTATTACGTACGCTAATTATGACAGTTTCGAAAAAGATCGGAGAGGGTGCCGCGATACGGAATCAGCTGATTGTGCATGGACGGATGGGGCGAGCGGGATTTCGGAATTCCTCGTTGACGACGATCGGGGAATCAGAATGCCGCACCATCCTCGAAGCCAGCACATCGATAGGCTCACACTAATTGACGACGTGCTCGAACGTCCGATGGTCGCATGCTGAGGGAACGAGCGAGCGAGCGACCGACCGACCGACCGGTTGGGTAGCGATCGACGGTGCGTGCTATCAACGTGAATACTCTCCTCGGTGACTACTACCGGCAGCTAAAGCAACGGCATTGTGACACATAATGGCCTCAGCCCATCGACCAACAACAGCCTGTTGTGGTGGATGAAGGCGAACTCGTGCGACTACGCGAGCCATCGAGCGATGTTAGCTGTCAGCCTTTCCAAGCGTATGAAATCAACTCAACCATAGATTGAAATCACCGATCACGCCTCGGTCACCCTTTTCGATACCGTCCAGTGTATCGTGTACACTGGACTCAACATCTCTATATTCAGTCAGTCAGTCGGCTGGCGCGGTCAATGTCCTTCGCGAGGTCGCCCCCGTCCACAAAATTGAGGGAAACTGATTTCATGATTAATTTCGCTACCTGTAACATCGGCCAAGTGGACATCGCGACTAAACTCGAATGAGATCGATATTGAGGCGTCTTTTGGAAATGGTGCATCAAGTGATATCACAATCGGATATCAATCGGATCGAGTGTGTCCTCATTCTGGTGAATGACCCTTTCACTCCAGGGGCGAGCAAGCTCAGCGGGACAACGGTCACAGATTTGGGGAAAGTGGACACCGGTGAACCCACTCCTATAGACAGCACCGTATTACTCTTCTAGAGCAAACCGGACATGCCTATCAATGCACACACTTTCGATGGACAGCACCGCTTCGCTCTTCTAGAGCGCGGACACGTCCATCGGTGCAGACACGCACGGTTGTGCTGCAACGACGTCTAATACACGTTTTGTATACGTCGCGGTGTGCATCCCGGCGGCCGTCGAGATTCGAAATCTGTGAATTTCGATTCTCATCTTCCAACTTCCTCGGCCGTCGAATGATGTCAACAGAATCTACTTCTCAGCGCCGTGATCTCGCTTGGATGTGGGAAAGGCTTACGAACATGATGCATTGCTAGCATGCTTTAGCCTATCTGTGGGAGATGTTAGCCGGGGAAAGCGTGGCGAAATTGTGCCGTTAATGTTTGTTCGTTTTCTTCGTCCGCGCGATGCTTTATCGTTTGCTTTGGAATGTTGAAAATTTGGATCGGCCGAATTTTGAAGAGGCAACGATTTCGTTTGCTCCATTTGCAGCAGGCGATAGAGTGGTAGTGCTGCTTCCACTGATGCCTACTCCGCTGCTGCTGCTGCTGTTGCTGGTGGTGGTGATGGCGGAGCGAACGTTGCCAGTGGAGTAATCCGTATGCAAGCCATATGCAAAATACACACATATACATGAGGACGGACGAATAGGCATTCAGGCATGGAGAAGGCGGACGAACTAGCGAGCAGAACGACGGACAGACACCCCAGGCCACATAGATGTCTCCAACTGTATGCAATGGTGGCACATATCGACATAACTTTTAAGTCGCTCACACACTCACTCGCTCGCTCGGAGCCAGTCGGGTTGTCCCGTTAAATATTCATTAGTCCTCACACTACAAGAGAACCATCGTTCCTGAAGCCAGACAACGCTCGAGTTTGACGCATTTGAATTCGACGACGGTTTCGCGGACAATTCCTCAACACATTCCTTAGATGAGGCAAGAGTCGGACCCACGAGTCCGCACAGGTCTTGGGAAGGTTCAGAGCATTGTGCTTGATTTCCTCCCCTGGAAGGTCTGTCTGTGCGGTGGCGATCGGGGTTGTGTTTCCAAGTGCGCGCCGTCCACGCATCCGAAGAAGAGTCCTCATGTTGTAGATTCTATCCAGAACAGTACCTTACGTTCAGAAAACACCCAAGTTTCCCCAGTTGGGAGGAGCATTTGGTTGTCGAGGTTCACGAGTTCAAGTCCGGAACTGCAAGGAGGCGAGTCTGTTTGCGGCAGACGGAGATAAATTGCGCCCAACCGAGGCGACGATTCCGACAAAATGCAGCTCAGCGCGGCCTGAAAATGCCGTCGACAGGCGGGAGGTTTTCGAGGGATCGCCCTCGACGGTAAGAGAATAGAAGCTATCTCATGATCGCACCTTTCACGAACTTCCATCACACGACTGTGTCTCGGAATCGCAACTCTTGTCTGAGCTCGAAAATTCCTCGGTCAGCAAGCATTTACCTCGATACAGTCATTCCAGGTTCGCAGACTCATCTCGCATCCTGAGTCTTCTTCTTCCAGGGAGGAACATCCAGAATCTTCTTTTCGTCAAACCTTCGGATGTACTGCTACCGGAATTTTTTGTTCCGGCGCGGCGTTCTTAATGTTCGGGAAATTCATTGGATCTCATCGGGTGTCGCTTGTGACGAATTCCCCAGCTGTTTGATTTTTTATCACCGTCATAAATGATTTGAATTCTGCAACTTCGTGTTAGACCATGAATGATTTCTCTTTCCTGCATCTCAAGACGATGTCAATCCGTGTGATGTCCGCGAGGGTCATCACTCACAAATTTCCTCGTAAAAGTAACAGATGCGCTGTTTGTCTTCTCGCTCGACGTTGTAATCTCCAGCGTCATTGACAAAACATTCTCCAGCCGCCTGAACGGTAGTGAAGTGTAGGAGTAAAAGTCAAACAAAATTTCCATGCCTTTCATTATCGCGCTGTTCCCCGGAGGAACGAACACTCGTTTTGTGACAGCTTCAAGTGTTCAGAATTCGTCATTTCGTTTTGGGGTTTGAGCTGCGACTCCAGCCACCCACGAGTGCGGCGACCGCCAACACCTCCTCTCTTCCTCAGCCGCCAACCTTAACACCCAGCCAATAAATCTCTCCTCGATGATCAAATGCACACGACGCTTGCTGCACGAAGATCACCCTAGGTGCGGTCTTTTCTCTTCTTTTCGCTCAGACTTCACTTGCGACTTCTCTACCGGAAGTCAAACGGCTGTCTCAAGTGCGTGGGTGAGGCCGATCGAGGACAAAGAACACAACACCATCAACGATTCCGGAAGAAGAAAGAAATTGGAATTTCTCAGCCTGAACCCTGAGTTCAGGTCATGACGGAGCTGAGCAACGTGCAGCCCATGTATTCTAAAAACACGATCGGCTCATGAGACGAGAGATCCTACGGAAATGTCATTATTGCTCTACCGATAGGAATGAGGGCGTTGGCCAAAGCAGAAAGAGGAAACAGTAGCGATGCGTTAATGTGTCTGAGTAAGAGATAAAGATAGGGTGGAAAAAAAAGCGAGTCTGGAACGGGAATAAGAGCCTCCCCATGAGTGTGAAAGTGGCTCCTCCACACTGTTCGCTCAGCTACAACGATGAATGTGTATTCAAAGTGCAGTAAAAGTGCTGCGCCAGGTCATAAAGGGTTTTTTTTCGTCACCCTTAAGAGGGCAACTCACGACTCGGGGCGGGGTGGGCGGCCATACATCTGTGAGATTTACATTGAGAAGAAGTCCTTCTCGTCTTGGTACACACACTAGAGAAGACACAGGTGAAGGTATGGCATAGGCGAGAACATTTATGATGTTCGCTGATATGATCCAGTCCTAACACGCGTCTCAGAATCAGCAGCCCACACTCAGGAAGATGACTTCTCAACGTCGATATTAGAAAGCCAAATCAATCAGAGGTCTTCCCGGTTCATTCACTGGACCGAAACCCTTTCTGAAAACTTTTGAGCGCGAGACTCTTTTGAAGCGAAAACTGACAACGCAAGAATCCGTCCTGGCGAAAGCCGCTCACGATAAAAGCAGGGACACACGGCCCGAGAAAGACGGAGTCAAAGGCTCGCGGAGTGAAAGAAACGGACAGATGAACCGACAGATACCGAAAATGAAATGGGGCCTTGTGGAAGTCGGAGTGTATGGACAGTGCCACGGCGGGTCTTTTATTCCACTAAGAAGATTTGTGTGATTCGTATCTAACTCCTGAATAGGTCCGACATCAGTTTGCTGCCGCTCGTGGGGGCGGCTCTTGTGGTGGTTCGCAGGACGTAAGCGGGGGTCGAGGAGTTTGGGGGCTCCGCAAAGAGTCACAGAGACGTCGCCAAACGAACAGAGAGATACGCAGAGGCGGCAATACGTTCAGCCAAAATCCTTTTGTTAAACAGCGCAGACTCAAATGGCGCTCGTGGCGGAGAGGGACCTAAGCCAAAAAAAAACATTCGCGGTAGGTATCCGCTTCGTTGGCTGATTCCCGTCCCGCTTGAGTGGACTAACCACGCCTGATCCACTGCCGCGAACGGATGACGGTTACGCAGAAACGCGGCAGCGTCCCAGAGGGAACCAATAGGAAAGGAAAATTAAGGGGGCAAGGAGGAAACTGTGGCGGCGGCGGTAGGAGCCGCTGCGACGGAACACCAGTTTAAAGTTGGTCAGATCATAAATCAGAGATTTAGCCTTAGCAGACGCAATTTATGGCGGGCAATTTAAACATGCTAATGTCGCAGTCGTCGTCGTCGTCGTCCGCAGTGGAGAGCTCTGCGAAGAATTCGACTGCAGCCAACCCTCTGTTCTTTGCTCCACAAGCTCGGTCTCCGTTCGTTCGTTCGTGGACTGTCCCCTTTCTCTCCAACGCCCCCAAGACCAACTTTTCGCTGTTCGTGGCCCCCACTTCCTCGTTGTTCTTCGGCTCCCATATTCTACGGCTCGTATTAGCTTCTGAGGAGAGGACACCTCCCCTTCGGTCAATCGTTCATATGCGAGCACGACAGGAACACGACGAGGTATGAGTGGCGAGGGAAGTTGGAGGATATCGCCGGTGTGGCTCACTTTCCGACTACCGTTGTAACGCCGGTGGCCATAGCACCGATTCGGAAAAATAGCCGCACGGGACGTGGATGTAAGCTGTCTTGCAAGCTTAATTGCTTTACGAGTCTCGAGCTGTTTCCCGTTTTCAAATTCTCTCGGTGAGACAAGGCTTCTCTCCGAAGAGACACTTTTGAAGTCTGCGCAGTCGATTTCGAATTCGAAGCAGTGTCATCTCTTTAGGCTTTTTTCGCGCCATTCGGAAACCATTCGTCAGATGGACGTTTCGCAGAAGTTCAGAAGATGCCGAAAGCAGAACGAACGAAGGATTCGACGAAGCTCCGGGGGAGTTTTGAGACTCCGTGGGGAGATGGATAAAAAAGAATCAGAAAGAGCGAGTGCGAATTACTTTGGCAATTAGTTGTCGTCGTGTCAGATCTGGATGCATTCTCATGATGCGACCGGGAGACAAACTTGGATTCCAAGCGGACTGTATGTGTTTGGCCGATAACAAATAACGATACGCTACGACTCCATCGTTCAGCGGACCGAAAAGAAGCCTCCCTTCCCCTCTCCCTCTGGACTCCCTGTGCTCCTGCCGTTGTTGCTAGTTTTCGCGTGCCTGACGAGCAAAAAATCGCAACTCAACTGCAATGGCCTCTCTTTATCTTTCGCCGTCCCTTGTTCTCCCTCTCGGTCCCCCAACTGGCTGCGACTGCTGCTCCCTCTGATAACTGTTATAGAGGAGGGTAGCTAGTAGTTAATGTCTACTAATTCGTCCCGCCGAGGTGGTTCCTTCAGTCTGACGATGACGGCGCGGCTTTCCATTTCATGTGGAGACGTTTTGTTCGATAAGAGTTGTGGTTCCAGAAGCGGTTCAGATCGACGGAACGGCATAATTCCGCTGGAGAATTCGCTATTACGAATGCGCTGTCGTGTTTGGTGCACAAACCAACAATTTAGGCCACCTGGCAGTAGAGTGAAGCTCGCTCGAGAAATCCGACTCAAAACTGTTTAATTGTGGCGACGCGGCCGCAACGAAAGTTAAGCGGACTCACAGTGACAACTCCGCTCACCGCCATCAACGTTGTGTCCAGAGAAAAGTACCAACGAGATAGGATTCGCGGTGGGGTGAGAGAACAAAGAACAACGCGCAGTCGGATGGAACGAAGTGGTGGCCAAGAATGTTGCACCGGCTGGAGGTTGACCCCACATTCATAAGATTCTCTCTCATCATCATCTCTGATATAAAGGGACCAAATTTCACTCGCGCCCTCGAGAAGCCTTGGGGAGCCCCGGCAAGGCTTGTGGTCGTTTCTCTGAAGGTGCGATGGTGAATCTTGCGGCCGTCCCAAGGGTGCCGGTCGCCAAATTTGCAAACTGCATTTCTCTGCAAAGTTCAGACGTCAGCCAAGATTATTCTCTCGCTCTTCCTCTTTCCAACGAAGGAGAAACGATTTGGAGTTATGTCTCACAAGGAGCCAACAACATTGTCCGCGCGGACTCCAGTTCCGCAGCTATCGCCTATCTCATCAAGTAGTGCATCGAGAACGGGGTCAGTTCATTCGCGTTTGCAAAAACACACGTCGTATCTTGGTCCATGCCTGAGCTCGGGACGTTCTCCTCCAGCGGAAAAAAATAATTCCCTCGATGCGACAGATGACTGAATAAACGACGTCCGGATGAATTCCGGTCCGCGCGACAAAAGGCGAGACTGATAGATGCAGAAGTTCGTCCTAAGTGTTATGGCGTTATGAATGCGCGACGCAAGTCACCTCACACGTAGCATATGGAAGTTTTCAAGGACTTTTGGCGCCTGGGGCGTTCATCCACGGAGACTGACAGACGGGCGAGGGAGGATTTGCATAGCAAATTCTGTTCAGGCGAGGATCTACGACGGCGACGTCATATTGCGTCGTTTGCCGCATAGACTTTTGCGCACGGGCCTCCGCACGCAAAAACTCGTTTGTTTCCGTCGCGCATCTCGTTCCTCCTTCCGCCGCCACATCCTCAATTCCCATCGTCAAATTCATTGCTATTCAATCATCGCCATGAGGTAGTCCCTCCGTCCCTCGCTTCATCGTGATGGCCAACGCAATTCCTTCAGCCTCATTGTCGCCTTCGCCCTCCTTGATCATCATTGCCGTCACCTCTTCATCGTCATTGTGGTGAGAGGTGTTCTCTGGGAAGGATGTGCGACCGGATGATGCTGCATTCAAGTTTCGTTTCCATGATGGTTTTGGCCAGGGTTGGCAAACTTGGAAAAAAAAAGGGAAGAATGGTGGGGTTCGCCGTTGAACGGAGGAGAGAGGCTCCGAAAAAGCAGCAGCAGCAGCAGCAGCTTCAACAGAAGCAGCAGTGGGGAGAGAGGAAGAGTTAATGAAAATCCCCATGATGATGGCCGCGGTGGCGTCGGCGAAGCCGTTGTAATAATCATCAAAAATATGCAATATGCGGCTCCCGCTGCGAGTGCCCTGCCTAGAAGGAGGAGGTAGTATAAGAATGCCTAAATGAACATTAATAGATAGATAGACAGATAGATAGATAAATGAAAGCTACTCCTTCAGCAGCTGGGGACTCGACTCCCGCGGCCGCCGCTGTTGCTGTTAGCCTTGAATGGTGCCCGGAGTCGGCGGAGGCAGCAAGTTACGCCAACACATGAATACACGGATCCAAACACATCTATTGGGATGAACTGACGTACTAAGAGAAATTGATAAATAGATATGCGCGTCGACAGATACACAAGATCAGCACACAGAAGAGGTGTCACTGTGTCGAGATCTTGGCGAGGAAGCGGATTGAGGGAACTCCTCTTCCTGGGTTCATTGTCGATGGCAACTTCCTTCACCGCATCCTGTGTCCTCCTAACCGGCGAAGGGTCTCTGGCGGAAGGCGGTATCGCATCGTACTTCCAGCTCCGAATGTTGGTCGCTGAAACTCGTTCCTTGACTCTTGCTGAGGTTTCCCCACTCGCTGAACGGCTCTCTGGAGCTTGATACTCATTGCATTTCGAAATGTGCAGTTTTGATGAGCTGCTATTTGCGCGCAGATGTGATCTCAGAATTCAGATGATCGATTCGCACACATTCGTTCTCGAAGTTGGCTACATCGATCGGCTCTCATGGGGGAATGTGTCGAATTTTCCGAGAAAATTTCGGCGAAATAACCGAATTCATGGGAAGCTTCCAGCCTGCGGCATCCATTGTTGCGGGAGTTAACATTTGTCTCGACGATGACAACTCTTTGAATGGCTCACTAATTAGTTCGTTCCAACTTCACGATTCATGGCAGGCGTTAGGTTGAGTTATCTCAGAGGACAGAGAACGTCGGACAGCTCCGGTAAAACGGCCATCCGCAGGAGACGATAACGCCGCGCCGTGAGCATATCAATCATAACCTCCTCTAAAGCTCCAGACGGGCGAACCTGAGGAAGGGTTGGAAGACCGGAGAAAAGGAGTTCAGCTTGATTGTTGTGCGACCAACGCGAGCTCGTTCCGGTGATTAGTTCATGCGAGGCGACGCACGTCGACTGATGTCGCTGTGGTCCTAATCGCGATGATTTGTTTTCAAAGACACGCGGACATCGAAATCAACTGGAGGACAATGACTTTAACTGCATCCCATTCGTTGAAATGGGCCTCGATGAGACAAAAGACTAATCGATATCCGTCGATACTCCGCGTTTGCAGTCAGAACAAGCGAAGTGGAGCCTTGTCCTAAAGAACGAAGCAAGGGTTTTCTTGGATCGTATTCTTGCCATACCGATTCGCCTCCTCTCCTATCGAGCGCGGCCTCCCGCACACTTACACACTTACTTTGGCGAAGTTATTTGGAGAAAAAGTCCACAGAGACCAAAGAAATACCACCAGACTGCAGGAGGAAAGAGAGAGAGAGCTGTGAAAGAGGAAGAGTGAGGAACGTAGACTCCTCCAGTATCCTTGGTGCAGCGTTGCGCCATGCGAGAGGCGTTCTTTGATATGCAAAACTTCGAGCGTTTGACTCTCGTTTCAGAAAGTTGGCCGCATCGCATTCAAGAGTTCAAAGTGGCGAGGGACCGCTGACGCCTCGACCCCGACTGCAGACACCACTCCTACTACGAACACCTTGCGTGTGCGCCACGACTTTGCAATTTTGTCTCCGACCGAAAGTCCTGACTCCTTGTTTGTACGATCCCTCGATCTCACTCTCCTCATTTCTCGATGAATGTTCCCAAACCTGCCGACAACCCGCGGTGGTTTGTCCAACAGAGTCCCCTTTTCCCGTCGTCCTCACACCCTTCCCCTGGACCGTCCGGGCCGGACCACCCCGCACACGAGTTGGGAGTCGGACTGTGCAGAGCTCGGCTCGCTTGTCTCTCCAAGTGCCTTCGACGACCACCACCCCCGCGATCTTCTCAGATTGGTCGTGTTCTTCCCAGATTGGCCCTGCTCCTCGCGGACGGTCCCCCGTTCCCCTCGCTCGCTCGCTCGCAAAGCCCGAGGAGCAGCATTGGGAAGAGGCAGTCGTCCGCGTAACTCGCGCACAATTATTTCAGCTCGGTTTTGTCGTCGACAGATAACAGTCAGCCATCCAGACGGGCGAGCAGCGGGAAAGCAGGTAGTGGTTCGTCTCTCCGAGAGCCAGACGAGCGATTCCATTATTAATTCATGCGGCTGTGTATCCCTTTTCATTCAACGAACCATTAATTAGTATTCACTCCAATTACGATACGACCAAGATGACAGCATTTGTTCTCTGCTGTCGTCGTCGTCGTCGTCTAAGTCCTTGTACTCGCGCCCCCACTCGTTCGCTCATTCATCCCACTCCGAACATGCTCCTGTGTATCCGACAATCGCCCCAAACCACCCACTCTGGTTCTCCTGCGAATCCTGAAGACGAGATTGACGGATGGAGTCGATTCGAGTGATCACGTGCGCCCACTGCTTGACAACGATAGCCTCGACAAAAAGATCACGCCGATTCCGAACTCGTTCGATTCCACATCGATATCAGGAGATCGTGAATCGCGACATTTGGAACCATCCTGACCAGGACAACAATCGAAATCTTCGACACACGGAGGCGTCTCGATGACCTCCTGGGGCAGCTTCCGCACAAATACGAAAACGGGAGACAATGAGGGAGACGACAAGAACAAAAAAACGAATGTCAAACCCAGGCCGACGAAGGGTTTGTGTGGAGCTCGAGCTGCTGATCTGTGAGGCTGCTTTAAATCCTGCTGGATTTGATTGGCACAAGCAAACGAGTACGCACGGGGTGCGGTGTGCTGTGGTTCGGGCCTTGGAGCTGGCACCCGTCTTGCCGTTTGTCTCTCCTGAAGGAGTGGCTCCTGCCTGATCCTAGTCGAGTCAGGGAGGCAGTCGTGCCTCCTTATCCGCACAGCTAACGAGTTAAAAGAAGTTGTTTCGCTTCGATGGATCTGTCCCAGTTTAAACGCGCTCGTGATTTGATACAGACCACCCACCACCGGGAGCAACAGTGGCTTCGCTACGACCACCGATCGTGGTTTCAGCTTCGGTAGTTGATGCCACGTCGGTAGTCACAAAAGTCAGCCGGAGTCTGCTGAAGACAGTTAGACAGCGGGATGACTGACTCTTGTCTAAGATAACTTTCCGCGTATATTGCCTGAGTTGGGCGAGGCTGGTGAATCGGTCCTCGAGGAAACCTCCTGCGAGCGTCTTAGTATTCCGAAGACGAAAGCAAACTCGAAAATCAGCTTTCGATTCGTTAACTGAATGACTCAGTGGAGCTCGAGCATTCGTCGGGATGAGAGTGAGAAGATTCGTGCAACGATAATGTCGAAGCCTATGTTATTTCTCGCCAAAAACTTCACGCATTGCGTTTCCCGCTCCGAGTGACCGATTCGTTTGCCCACCCCTCGTCCCGCGTTCACCCGAGCCGAAACGGGAGCACCTGTTTGAAGATGATCTGACCCGTGGCTACGTTCGCACGGACGGCTCCTGGAGGGAATTTCAGCGACGAGAGAGCGAGAAACATTTCCTCTCTGCTCGATCTATTTGTGGAAACCGACTATTTTCAGTTTAGTTGGTTCGTTTGATCACGTCATCATCACCCCGTCCACCTGTGAGAGTTCTATATTGGTTGTTGGCCGGCCAGCCAGTCAGCTAGCTGTTGCTTGGCTGGCCCGTAGACACTGAGCGCTGTTAAGGTGCTCTTCTTGGAAACGACCTCGAAGGTCAAGTCTGGCCAAATCGGATTCTCGCAAAGAAGCTCCACCTGATGAAGCTTCGGCTTCGGTTCGAAGATTGAAACGGAGATACGGAGGGACCAGGTGTCGGAGAAACCACAAAAGACTGTGGCAGCTCATGAAACTTGTCTTTGCGAACGGAATCCCAGAGTATACGTCCGTCCAGGCATTTCCGACTATGATTCCGGAAGGGATTCGCGACTCAAGGTCGATTACGATACAGCATTTTCGAACAAATATCGAACTAAATCAAATTCCATCAACTCTTCGTCCAAACTCACTTTGGGAAGAGCCTTTGGTGGACGGCCCGTATTGGCATCTATATGACATCGAATCGAAAAGTTACTCGAGATCTATTCATTGGTCCTCGCGTGGCCTCATCGTTCTCGAAAGACACGCTTTGGCGCCTTCGAGTTGTCGCCAATTCGGCTGTGAAGGTGAATCCACGTGTTTTGCGCCATAATTCTTGTTTTTTTTACGATTCGAATAAAATCTTCATAGAACTCTACTCTATATTCCTCGTCAATCTACTTGTGCCGCGGAGTCAGTCCACAGTTGGTGACGTCAACGAGCTCACTGTGCTCAAAGGGATAGCCTGGACAGTTGGTAATTAGCCTATTGAAAGGGACACGATATTCTCGAATTAGGGATGGCTCCATCTGTCATACGATCAAGCGAGCGGCCCAGCCATCAGTATTCGTGTATGTCAGTAACAACAGCGGAGTGTCTATATGCCGGCCGGCTCTGTGATCTATATGCAGCACGTATGTGGTATTTGGGTGACTTTGGTATTTGCGTACGAAGTAAAAAAAAAGAAGGCTGGCTTCCGTTCTCTGTTGGCTTAAGCAAATGATGTCGCGCACGGAACCCAATGACCGCTGCTCACTGGCCAACGAACCCCTTCCCTCACAGACCCGCAGCACGGTCTCCACTGTACCGAGGAGTGTCCGGTCGAACTGTCTTTGCGGACATCCCAAACGTCGACATGCAGCCGGCCGATCTGAGGACGTTGACAAAATCACGATATTTCGGAGCAGATGAGCGAACTCATTTGAGAGCGTGCAGTCCTCGTTCGCACCTTGTCCACCTCTGCTTGAATTTCCTCGGTTGGTCGATCAGCCGTTCAGTCGCTCGTCACCACGTGCGACGCCATCGAGAAGTCCCTTCTAGCCATTCAAACAGTTGCTAATTGCTCGATCGAAACGACGATGCGTGCCTGTTGAGGAGTAAAGGGGTTCGGAGCGCACGACAACGAACGCCACCGTTGTTGCTCTCGAAACACTTGCCGTCGTCATTGTTGTGTTGTAGGTACAGACTCCGTCGCGTTGTTGATGCTTATGTCGGTTTCGCTCGAGCGATACAGAAGTCGTGGAACGAGATGTGCGATGCCGAGTCGTGTTGTTTTCCCTTCGAGTTTCAAGTTGCACACGCTAATAATGGAGAGATTAATAGAATGATGAAGCGACCGGGGGGGGCGGAAGGAAGAAAGGAAGGCGACGGGAGGACGAGAAGTTTCTGAACACCACAAACAGATCATGGCGTGTATATTTCAATTGGGAATGAGTGCTATGGGTGCAGGCAGACAGGCAATCGGGCGGGTGAGCGAGCGAGCGAGCGAGCGAGCAAGCCGTGAAAGCGTAATGCGAGAGAGGAGAAGAGATGCGTTCAACTATCCATAAATTCATCCAGCCGTCGTTGTATCCATGAATCAGCTTGGCTGGCTACCTGTGTCGTCCGCACATCACGAGAAGGTGGAGATCCAGTGTCGATAGATAGACAGATAGGTGGCTGTCTATCTCCTCTTGACACCCGCGCCCCTGCTCTTGACTGAACTCGAGCATCCAAACGCTACGAAAGCGCATCGTTATTCGGATCGGGACTCCTAACAGCACAGTACACGAACGCTCGTGTTCGAACACCCAACCTGTGCAACTAGGATCTGTCGACACTTCCGCGGAGGCCCAATATATTTATAGAGGCTGCAATGAAAGGAAAACTCGACCACCGACCTCACAACATCTTCGCCTCCGTCATCGGATCACTATTAATCATCGACTTGAGTCTCAAACTGTCCTCCGTACAGAGTTTGAGTCAGGAACAAGAATTTCTTTTTGTGAATTCGAGACTGAACTGATTGAAGGCGATGGTTAAGCGACGGTGGTTAAACCATTTTGCAGAGCTGAAGCTGTTACAACCGCGTGACAAGTCGTGTGTCCGGTAGAGGAAGAGACAGAGAGAGTGCTTGTACCGTCCATTTGAGTGTGCCGGATAGGTTGACCGGGACGCGGAAGAAATCAGCGAGAAATTCGCGAGGGATAGCTGCTGGTCGCTCGTGCGTTCGTTCGTTCGTCCACCAGGAGATAGCTGCAATGGCTGCTGCCAGATCCTTCCGCAAACTGACCACCATGTCCCTATGATGAATGGATTTTAATTACGATATCATCATTAGTGTGATTTGCATTTATTACTGGTTAGCGGACGTTCGCTTCAGGGACTGACTGCTGGCCACCGGGTTTGTTGGTTGGTTGGTGGCAACGGGTCGCCTCGACTTCGCTCGGTGTGGATCCGCTTGCCAGCGCGGGCGGAGAGATGCGAGCTTGCATGAGACTGTGGTTAGGCCGCCATCGTCCATTAGAGGAAGGATGCTCAGTTCGCCTCCGCAGTCGCCGTTGTTGCCGAACAACAGTCCTGATTAGCAAACGGAACCAACTCATGCCTGCCCGAGCAGCTGACCGTCTGGAGAACGAACTTCGACATGAGGGTGACTGGCGGTGGATGCAACTGGCCCGTTTCGAGATCGGAGTGGCAAGAGGAACTTCTTGCATGATGAATCTTCCAGCGGAAGAAGTTACCGGAGGTCCTCAAAGTTCCAATCTTTCCAGAGAATAGGATCAGCTGCCTTCGAGGTCGATGCTTTCTCTCGACAGCTCTCCAGCTCAGTCAGAATAGAAAGGGCAAGGCAACAAACTGAGATTTCCTCGAGAAATATTTCATTCGATGAATCAGAGCCGAGGAAATCTTGGCCTGACAAGAAGAATAAGGAGAACTCTGAGGAGATTGCGAGAGTCGGCTCTCGCCCGATCAGGAATGAAAAGTTTGGGAAAAGGAGAAGAGTTTTCAAGGGTTCTCTCTTGACCCGCTCGAGGCTCGCAGGAGCACAAACGAAATTCGTACATTGTATTGCGTGGGCAGCTGACCAGTTGAGGGAAATGCCACAAAAATCCGGTCTCGCAGAAATTGTATGCAGATTCGAAATTGCGCGTCCTGAATCGTGATGATCCGAGAGTATAGAGATACAAAACGTGTGAGAGAAACAGAGTGAAGCGAAAAGAAAAACTCCAGGGTGGGAGACGCGATGCAAATTGGATCCTTGTCGTTGAGGAGGAAACCTGTAAATATTCCGCCAAGTGTTCCTCGCCCTGAGCATCTTCGGTGTTGGATGCCAGTGATCATGCTATGTTTGGGCGAGATTCGCCAACTAGGGGACCTGATTTAACTTGAATCACATTGAATTTATTCGATTCGCGAAAACGGTTCTTCCCAATACACAAAAAACCTAGCTCGGTTCTGCGAGAGCTTCGGAGGCTAGAAAAACCTCAAGATGATGTCAGTTGATCAAAACCAGGCATCGATGCCTGATTTGTTGCCCATCGCTCACCTACGAGGACGCGAGGCGTTTTCCATTGACTGAGTTCCTCTAGCAGCGGTCCGCCGTGCCTAATCCTCGTCTTTGAGTTTTCGCGCGCCACTTCTGCGCCTCCTTTGGCGGGGTGTGAGCGCGCATATTCAAACGCGCGGCCTCCAAGAGACGAACCAGCGAAGTATTCCGCACAAATAGCAACAAAGTTTCGTTTTTCTAAACAAATCTTCCGATGTCTGGATGCCTAACTCGCAGTTCTCGAACGAATTCGTTGTAACGAGGCGCTCGTTTTGAAGTGAATATCTTGTTTTCAGGGACCCTACCCCTAACGCGATTACTGTGAATTTCTCACACATTTTTCACATCGTCGATCGCATGAAAAAGGCGAATATCCACTATCAACCAGGTGAACCTTATTTGACGAACTAGTTTTGCCAGAAATTCGCTGTAATTACTCGTAAATGACAAGCTAGACTCGAGAACCTTCAGTCTGATGAGACATTTTCCCAAAAGAGAAGAACGCTGCATAGGGTTCCCCGTCAACACAATAATACGAAGATCGAGTGCTCCGGCACAAGGGACGCGAATTTGGAGAGGAGCGGAGCAAAAAATTGAAACAAAGCCGCGGCTTGGCGTGGGTTCTCGTCGAGCGCGCATTGTAAAACTTCGCAAGTTAAACTGACTAAGGATTGAACCACGTAGGAGTTTTTTTTTCTCCGCTCGGTGATCGTCTCGAAAGGGCCCCGGCTCTTCGATCGCTCAAAAAAAAGTACAGAGAAGAAGGAACGTGGTCGAGAAGAAGTCGATTTTGATATCTCGCTCCTTCATCAGGGAGAGGCAAAGGCTTCTTGCTTCGGTATCAGCAACGGACACCAAATCGAATAATGCGGGGCTGGCTGGTCGGATGCTGTTTTGAATATCTTTCACACAATCACTCGATACGTGTTTGAAGAAGTACGGTGAAGCATACGGCTCGATACCGCTTCCATCGCGATCTGTCTGAATCGGTGTTTTGGAGACTCCAGGCAACTCGGCTTGTTCTTTTGACGAAAATCACGGAATTTTCGGCGGAGATCCTGAGAGAAAAGTCGAGAGCCGAGGCCTCGCAGCGATCCGAAGGGAAGTTCGTGCTCCTGTCCACCCGTTGATTGAAGAATTGAAAAATCCAGATGGAATTCACACCGGATCTAGGAGCGGGCTCGAGGTCTAGGAGCCGGTCCAATCGCCGTGTTCCCCTTCTTGGCAAGGTTTTCCGAGCGAATGGTTAAATTCAAACGCGAGAGCTGGCTCCTCGGGAGTTAGAGGAAGAAAAAAAGAACCGGCGAGCAAGACCGAGGAGTCAGAGAAGAAAGCAAATGGCTGGAGACGAAGGCCATAGGGCATAATAATCAACGGGCCATATTCCTATTACTCGCGCTCCGACGAACCTAACTCTGATGAGAATCTTTCTTTTCCTTAGCGTCCGTTTGGCCCCTAGGTCCTGACGGTGGTTGGCCCCCTCTTTGTTTCTCGCTCTCGAACCCCTCCCGGTCCTGACCCCGCAGTCACTCGCAGCAGGCCGGTGCCCCCTGGGTCATCCAGCTTTGCTTTCATTCATCGAGATGATGATTACGATTATTTCCGAAGTGTCTCCGACGATTATCCGTTGTCTCCCATCGGGACCACAACTCCCACACAAACTTCACTCTCGGCAAGACGCGCAGCATTGACCGAAACAGATTTACAACAGGCAGAAGGAATCAGTTGATCAAGTCAACGAAGATTATTCAGTGGAGATTTCCTCTCCCAGCCTGCGGCACAATCGGAATCACGACGCCATAAACGAGCGGAGTTGGCCGATGCTAAATCCTCGAAGTCCTTGGAGTTTTGAGGACTCGTTTCTCTTCTTGATCTGTCGCTCTGTCTCCACAGCGCTCACGAGGCACAAGCCTTTCTCTCGTCTGGGCTGCTGAAACGAAAAACAGTCGAGCAGGTCGAGAGACTATTGTGGACAATTTGAGGTTTCTGCGTCGTAAACGGATTTTTAGGGTGGAGATCAATCTAATCAGTCGACCGCCGCTGTCGGCGTCCTTGAGTGGTTATATATCGCCGCTTTTCACGGAAGGTTTTTGAAATAATCCTCAATTTCAGATCCACTCCTTAGAAAGAACGATTCGAGGCGAGAACGAAGGCTCGCTCATCGTGTCTGAGTTCTTAAACCGTTCTCTGGTGGCTGGTCCGAATCATTTCCCCTTCGAAGGAGTTGGATTGAGCAAGTTGAAAATATTTTTGTCTTTTGCTCCTCGTGTTCAATCTTTCTAGCCTGCATACGATTTGGATTCACTTTTGAGACAGCTTCAGTCGAGCTGCTTTTCTCGCCAATACATTTTGTGTCATCGATCGGAAGCAGTCTCATATATTTTGAAATTTCCACGGTCTGCCTGTATATGTATGTCCGCAAGCGTCCCCGCGAGTGCATACTCCATGACATGAAACTCCGCGTCCGGCACGTCGAGCTGAACTCCGTGAGGTTTTGTTGCGCGAGAGTATCGAGCCAGGGACAACTCAGGGGGCCAGAGGCTACGGACGAGGAAGTCTGTCTGATTACGAGTTTGCGCGTGTTGACACTTGGTCGTGCGCGGCTGGCGTCGTATTTATAACTGGCAGAGCGACGAGATGGCATCGTAGATTGAGCTCCGTATCATCAGAGCTATCGAAAATGGATAGAACCGTGCGAGGCAGCTTGTCCACTCGGGACTTTCTCGTTGCTGCCCGTGACGAGCCACCGTATCGTTAAGGAGTTAGGACAAGGAGTTAGACTTGGGAGAGAGTCAGTCAGGATGCGGCTCCGCTCAACGGACACCGAACCCTGATACGAAGCAACATTCCGTAATTCTTCAGGAGGAATCTTTGGTCATCGTCGAACCGAATCCAATCGAACGGGATCGAGAACTTGAGATCCTCGACGGTAACCCTATACATATACTGCCCATTGATAATTAATCCATTGCACCTTCCTGAATGCGGCTGCCCCAAGTGCGGTGAGAAAAAAGTTTCCTCATCGCCCATCTCCGAAGGGCCAACAGTTGGCCCTTGGTGCGGCCATTCAATTGAGTTTCAAGTGAGCAACCAATGTTCTCGGTCTGTCACTCTGTCGTTGGGTCTGTTACCCGCCCGCCCGCCCGCTTGGTCGCTCGCTCGTTCTCAGCGTGTCGTGTCGACTTGATACCGTGTCGTCGTAGCTGGTCGTCGCTCGTAAGCCTGTTCTCGCGGCCGACATTCATGAATGAATGGGTAGCTGGTCGAGTTGCTCCTCTGCTTTCTCCCGCTAGCACAAGCAAGCAAGCGAGCGGCGGTAGCGGATGGGTCTGGACCGATCCGGTCAGGCCAGAGAATTCCCGCTGCTGTTGCCCAGCAGGGTCGCCGAGTATTTTGAATGGCAATCGCAACGGACGATGTCCTCTTCCATTTCATCCATTGCCAGCCAGCCAGCGAGCGAGCGAGCGAGCGAGCTAACCAGCCCTCGGAACATCCCGGAGACCCAAAAGAACAAAAGCATTCAATGCTTACCCTCCGAGCCACGACAACACCAACGACTGGCTGGAGAGTGACGACGATTGCACAACAAACGACAACAAGTGGATGATGATTTTTCAGCACCGTTTGACATCGGGTGGGGCTCCTTTTGCATTTGCTCCGCGGTTTGCTTAGAGTTCGCGTGGACCGCGGTCGGGGTCTCTTCTCGTTGCCTCGACCGCGGTCGCAAGGACTGTTGCTGCGAAATCGTTTTCGTTTCCCGAGAAACTCGGACTGCTCCGCAACAAGCCGTCTGTCTTAGTATGCGAGTTCGCCGGAAACTATCCAGATTTGCAGATATTCTCTAGGGATGTTCTCGCCGGTAGTTCAATGATTTTGATAGTGTTGTCGATTCAGGACCTCGAGAAACTCCCGTGGCTCGGGTTCGCGAGTATAGAAGACGAATCTGTGTCTTGGAGCTCTACACGGGGACTCGGGCACGAGCGAGAAATCATTCATGGCGACGAGCGAACGGAGACGGCGACGATGCAATCCCGAATCCTAGCGGAACCGGATGGACTGGCTCGTTGACCGCTGGTCTCTCTTTTTTCTTCTTTGTCGTTCGATGATGGCGAATGAACAAGTCGACGACAGTCTCAGCTAGCCAGCCAGCCAGCTCCGACGAGCCGTTTCCCAAGACGAGCGCATAACCAGGGAGGGACCCGGCGAAGGCTCGCGTAATTTTCAAAGTTGGTGGAGACGCGGTTCGCGTTTTTGAGAAATCTCCATAGATGCGACATTGAAAAATTTCATCCGAGTCAAATTACCCATCGAAAGACGACACAGCGAGCCGCACGCGCTCACAGACACGGACCGGCGAACGGGCCGACGGACGGACGGACAGACGGACGACTCCAGACTCATACTTACTTTCCTGTGGCGATCCATCCGGGAGAATCATAGAAGGAGGGATTGAAGCGCCGAACGAGAGAAAAATGAAGACACCGAGAGCGGAGAGCCAAGTTGAGTTGCCTACGACGACGACAACAACAAGTTGAAAGACTTCATTGCTCATAGGAGTTTCTTTTCTCATGCAAATCTCGAAGCGAATGTAAACTTTTCAAAGCCACCTGGGTCACGATATGGGTCGCAATTATCGAAAAATTGAAATTTATATCCGCTTTCCTTTTGTTGCCTCTCTTTTTCATTACTCATATTCTTTTCCGTCATTTACAGCGATATTCCCCAACCTTGTGGCTCATGATGTCTGAGGCCGGAGAAGTGGAACTCCAGGACATCGAGGGAACGCGAAATTGAGATCAGTATTTCGAGAAAGAACTCGAATCGATTCACGCCTACGCTTCGACCGCGTTTCCCCTGAACAGTGATCGCTTCATGAAGAAGCAAGCGACGCCAAGAGAATTAAGAGAAGCCGAGCTATCCACTGCGAAAATTCCCCGAATTTTTGTGCGCAGAACCCTTGTAGCCTCGTGGTGCCATCATTTTTGGGGAAACTGGCGCTCTTTCTCCTCATCAATCCGTCATCGGATCGCAAATAATTTTTTCGCTGAATTCAGCTCGGAGCTCGCATTCGGGAAACTTTTAGGTGGCTTGCGACCCCCGAGAATCAACTCAACTCTCTCAGGGTTATCCCGTGTCCGTGGCTAGGTGGATCTTGAGAACTCGTGGTATCGATGCTCAATGGGTTGAACACAATCGAGCGATCAGATGCGGATGTCACAATTCTGGTGGGCACGTTGACGCGATTCGAACTGTTTCTGACGTTGGATCAGCGAGAGCGCGATGTACATTTTGGCTCTCGACATGAGAATCTGATTTTTGTGTAGGGGACCAAGCGTCGCGTCGCGTTGCGGGAGATGTAGAACCTGTGGTCGTTCATCAACTCGGAACATTTTGCTCCGAAAAAGGGTTGAATTCTCAGCGCTCAGGGAGGGAAACACTTCGCTTTTATTGGCAGTTTGACTTGCGCAGTTGACTCGTAGATGTATGGATCAAGAGAGCATAATATGAATTTCCGTGGCTTGTGCCGTTGCTGCTGCTTTGCTGAGCTCACTGTCGGATCGTTTCAGTCCGACTCGGTTTGCGCGATCATCTCTGATCTCTCTCTCTCTCTCTTGCAATTCGTAGTATGCAATAGAAGCCCATATATATACATATGTAGGCCATATGGTCGTCGCGGAGCATAATATTCAAGCCATATATGCAGCGATGTATCCAGCTCTCGTTGCTTCCTCGCAAACCAGCCTTTATGCTCGCCAGGCGAAGAAAAGCGGGAGCGGAATGGTTCGAGAGCAAAAAAAAAACGTTCCCCAAGTAAATAGAGATTCGGCGCAGAACGATGCACCGACCTGGTCGGCCTTCTCTCCAGTCAGGTTGAAAAAAATCTCCCAAAGAGTTAAGGCTCAGGATAACCTCATCTTCCATCCGGAGGTAGGCTTTATGACTCGAGAATTTCTTCTCATCTTTTCTCCTGCTCTCCTGGCCTCCCTTGATTTATCGCTATCAGTGAGACACTTTTATTGAACGCACCTACAACGCAGCGAGCAAGAATACGCGGCTATTGAGAGTCCTACTTAGGTCCAAATAGAGTTTGAAGTCAACATCTTCCCGAGCCCAAAGAATAAGAGAGAGGACAAACGGTGAGAGGAGTCGGATACCCCGTTCAAGTTCGAAAAGTCAAAGACGCAGCGACGCTTCTCAAAACGAGCTCTTTATTGGTCGTTCCTTTTCTACGCTGTACTTGATGGTCGATCGTGGTCGTGCTCCTGACGTCGCTTTGATATTGCGATTGTGTCATCACTTTTATTTTTAGGAGCTCGAGATCGACTCCGAAGACTTCACGAGTTTTTATGGACTTCACGCTGCTGTCTGTTTCTTTACTTTCCTCCCATCTACCGTCTACTTTTTAGAGACACGCACAGCTCCTCGCGGAGGCACGCAAGGCTGGCACGCTTTTGGCCGACTTGAACTACGAACGCATTCACTCATTCCTCGCTTACTTCCCGCCAGCGAGTTTTTCCCTCGTCCATTCTTCGTTGTCATTGATTCGTCCCCTCATCATCTCTTTCCACTCGTTTCTGTCACAAAAAAAAGTTCCTATTCTTAAAGTTTTCGCAAAAAAACCAACGACTCACCAAACATCTTCACTGTGTCATCTTCATCGTCGAATGCTAACGGTAACAGCTGCAACCAAGCTTTCTCCTGCCGAACTATCGTAAATTGGAACTATAGCGGAATGTCGCATTCCTCTGCGACCTTTCCTTCCATGACGATTCCTTTCAGGATCAGATGGAAAACATTGGAAAGCTTCTTGACCTTCCGTAACCTTTTAGCCCCCTCGCCTCAAATTTTCGAAGTTCTACCGTCCATAGGTCTTCAACCACTCCAGTTCGAACGGAGTTAGGGAGATGATTAGAGAATTCTCTAGTTTTTCTGCATTGCTTTACAAACTGTTGTACAACAAGTCGTGATGGGAGGCGGAAGACATCTTGAAATGAAGGGGCCATGATCCGCTTCTGAAATCTCGCCATTCAAGCATTGTGAGACTTCAGACGATTCCGGGCCTCAAATCCACGGAGCCGATTTCTGAGCGTCTCTCATCCGTAGACAGATATTCACCAAAATCTTTGATTTTCTTCCGACATTCAACTAACACAAGCAAGTTCAACTTTCCGCTCCATGATCAGTGGAGAGTGGACCACATTTCGTCGAGTATTACCTACCTGGATGAACAATCAATATCGTCTGCATCCTGATATACACGTAGAATCTGGGTATGTAGCGCGCTGTTTATGATCGCTGTGGTGGTGGTAGCGGTCTCCGTCGTTGTCGTCGTCCTCGTCCCTAACGAGCCATATCCTAAGCCATAAGGCAACCATGGCCGAGGTCCACCATGCGGTTAAGGTGGCTAACGCCTTTCCTGGCCCTCGTACTTATCTCTTAAATGGTTGCTCGCTCGCTCGGTTCGCCTGCCGGCTCACTTGCTTGCTTGCTGACCAACTGACTGGCGGCTGCCGAGCTATAGTGAAGTTGCCCGTGGCACTCGAGCAACTAGCTCATCTATGGTATTAGTTTACAACCGACACCAAGCGTGCCGCCAGTATACTTATCCAGTCGAAGTGCCGTTCTGAACACACAGACTCACATATACACAACAGAGAACGGCCATAAATACCTCCGCACTCCGAGCTGGGCCGCCGCAGCCACGATTCAATGATGGATCGACGAATGGCCGCGATGTCTGCTCTACGATGTGGCAAGAATATTATCGCGAACCGCAGCAACGATCGAGCAAGATTCGATTAAATAACACTGAGCGAGCGAGCGAGCGCTCGTTCGTCGAGCCCCATGGCCTCGAGTGTGGAAACCGTGAGGTGTGCGGGAGCCCGAATCTATCTCTTTAACGACACCGAATCTTCGATTGATGACTTCTCATCCGCTAGAAACTATGACATGGAAGTCGAAACTTCTCCCTCCAGCTCCGAACCCCGAGTTTTCCCCGATGGAGAGACCCAGCTCGAAAATTGGTCGAACCCTTCCCTGTTGCTTTCAATTCAGTGTCGCCTTCGAGGCTCCTTGAGCGTGTTTACACTTTGCAGTCACCACCGGTCAGAGGAACCAAGAGCTAAACTACTTAGTCCTTAACAGCAGTTTGAACTCGGGCTGTTTGTGCGTTGGCTGGCGGGCTGGCGGGTTTGCTGCCTGGCGTTGTTTAATTAACGAACGCGACGAGCAAATGGGAGAGCTTGTGCTGGAGAATATAGAAGAGGGGTTTGGGGAAAGTCTCCCGAAAAAAGGGAAGTGGCAAGAATCCGATGAGGGCTGAATGGGGTGTTGAATGTGAAGAAGTGTTCGCAGGCGACTTTTTGTACTTTTGTATGTAAGTGAATATGTGAGTGTGCGTGTGGCTTTTTTTACCTAGCATGAAAATTAATCAGAATCGTCCGACTCTTAGCAGCTCTCTGCATCTAAAGGCTTCGGCAGGTGTCGCCCTGTTTGTTTTTTTCTCTGGGAGGAAGAGGGGCCTTCACTAAACGCCAAGACAGGACGGCGTTATTAAAGCTGCGCGGGTCCTATTCTCGCTCCGGACGCGCGCTCCGATAAGTTCTTGTTTCGATCTTTTTATCGCGATCATCGATCTCTCTATCTTCTCGGCGTTTCCGCAAGCTTGGAACGAGTTCGTTCTGCTGCAGAAACCTCGATAGTTGGCTCATCAGAGCCAAAATGGAGCGAACGCGTTCGAGAGAGCCCAAAGGAATGAAAAGTGTGGGTAGCGAATGGATGTTGAATTTCACACGTTGCCGGTCGGGTGAATGTCCACGCCGCTCCGGTTGTCGACCAGCGCACTTAACGTTCAGCTTTCACGGACGATTAGCTTTTGAATGCATGTTCTGTTTCGGTTCCTTCTTGAGACCCATAATCCTTTCGTATTCACATTTAACAGCTTCGCTTATTCGATACGTAAGGGTCACTTGTGAGGGCTATCGGGCGGAGAGCTCTCCTGCTCTTACTTCCTCGCTCGCTCGCTCGCTCGCTCACCCGGCCAGCCGGCCGGTATGCTTTTTACAAGCGGTATGCCAGCCCGTCCGCCGATCCGCACCTTGTCCCCCTTCCACGATCCATATGGAGGGAGCAAGAGTCCCTCCGTGCTCCCGCTTTGCCCGCTGGCTCTTATGATCGTACTTGTCCCCGTCAACGGTCGAATGAATCTATTGGATCTACTCTATTCAAAGAAAACGCATTCCAATGCGTCACAAATGAGGATCTTGGCCGCAGGTTCTCCGCGTCATTCCATCAATGGCTTCGTAATTTTGCTTTCGGCTCCATCCAACCTGTCGTCCAACGCGATTCTTGAATTCATGTTTCCCTTCCGTGGAATTCCGCTCTCGCCTCGAGTGATGAACTTGAATCCATCCCTTGATTCCATTCCCGGTCAGGGAACCCAAACGATTGAAAAAGTCGAACAAATCATGAGATCCGCTTTTCGTCTTCAGTTCCTCAGTCTTGATGACTCAATCAAGAGGAAGCTGTGGCCGATGTCTCCACAGTACACGTCTCGTCGCCCCAGCTGAAGCCTCTTTACCGAGAAACGGGAGCCTCTTAAATCTTGAAGTAATTATACAACAGCGGTTCCAAGTGTCGGAATCATATTCCAAGAAGGCCGGCAACAGCAAACATCTGCTCGACGCCGGAACCGAATCAAACTACCAACAAACTGAGCAAGCCTGCCAGCCAATTACCCACCTACCCATCCAGCCAGCCCTCCGTTCACATATACATATGGATGTATGTTTTTGCATCAAGCTCCAGCGTGAATATTGCGCAATTCAAACAGTCAGCGGCTCCGCTGACAGTTGGAGCGAATTCACATTGTAAATCTCGGGAACGACTCGATTTCCCAAGAAATCTCAAGAAGACCTGGTGGTGGTGGTGGTGCTGCGGCTGCCGCTGCCAAGAGCAAGAGAATCTTCCGCCCACCCAGGCCTGCTTTTGCTGCTGCTACTGCCTGCTGTACAACCCCCATTCCCCGAGTGATTCCATACAGAACCGATTCGGCAGTAGGGTACCCCACCCTCTCGATCAGACAACCAGGGATTCAATATGTACCGCACTCGTGATTCGAATTTACAATTGTCTGCAAGTCCGAGCGTCCAGCTACTTCGATGGGATCGCGAGGACTTCTTAGATCGGGGAAGGGGAGAGGAGGAGGTTTTCGAAAAATGCAACACTTGAATGACTCCGATTGAGAAGCTCGCGTGATGACGAAATATCCGCGGAATGTCATCGGAAGCATCCGATTTCGGCTTCAGCGTATACAGCGCATTATCCCGCCGGTCATCCAATTAATAAAACTCCAGAACGTGACCAACTGGAATCGGGTGAACTGAGTTGCAGCTGAAGCACACGCTGGCCACGTCCACCGGTGCTCCTGAACTTTAAAGGCCGGACGTATTTATTACAAAATTCAGCTCTTTCGAGAACATTAAAACGTTTGCGAGGATTTTCGG
Source organism: Neoseiulus cucumeris (assembly GCA_021527715.1). NCBI lineage: Eukaryota > Metazoa > Arthropoda > Arachnida > Mesostigmata > Phytoseiidae > Neoseiulus > Neoseiulus cucumeris. The sequence goes on along the minus strand of JAJSRV010000050.1, from coordinate 1,266,807 downwards.
CTGAGCGGCTATCGAGTTGAAGCCTTTATTCAGTCAAAGTAGCCGTGGTGGTCGTGACTGAGATTCCACGGAGATGATTTCAGCTCGCTTTGACAGTTCGAATCGTAATCACGATGACAAACGAGCGAGCGATTCGGTGAACTTTTGTAGGCGCTCCGTGCGGAATCCTCACGTCTTTGACTCGAACACTCACTTTTCAATAAATTTGTGCCCAGGGGCGTGACATTCGAAAGCGAAACCGACTCAAAATGAAAGCGTTCCAACATTCAGGCTGATTGCAACATTCCGAGGCTCTGATCGCTCCATCTCAAGAACACCTTGTCTTGAATGTAACCAACCCACTACCGCAACAACAACTTCGACCGCTACGAGATCTCTGACCACCGCAACACGACGACTCGAGCGCGTTGCGAACGGTCCCAGGTGGTTGTGGCGCAATTCTCCTCGGTGTTTTCAGCTAGCTGCGTCCACTCTTCCACTCGCCTGCACCGACCCAGCTCCCAGCGCTGTCCCCCGTTTCCTTGAGCGGCTTCCCCAAAAACCGAGCGAGTTATTTTTTACCCGGTCAGGCCCCCACTTTTTCCCTAGGTCCAAGTCAGTGGTCAGTCTGTATGAACGAGTTGAGTTGAGCCAAATAGAATTATGATTATTACCTTCCTATTATTATAATCACTCGCATCGCTATGAAGATGCAAATAGCCACTCAGACTAGAGTGACCAGGGCCATATATAACGCACTTAGATGTGTTTCTCCTCACAATGTGGTGCTCAGATGGACAGCTACAGGGCAGCGGTCTTACACTTGCTGCGCTGATAAAGCACAGGTACTGAGCAGATGCTTAATTAGCCACGGGTGCATTCGACGATCTCTATTTAGACGCCTCACACGACCCGAGACGCGCATGCACGTACTTGCGTAGCTCCTACGTTGAATCGACGACGCATCGTTTCGAGTTGGATGAAGAAACCTCTGCGAACAGGAGCATCCCAACTTTGGAAGTCTCTAACCCTCGGACAGCGAATGTCAGTGGATCTTTCTCTCACTTCACTTGCCTGCTCTCCATTCAAACAAACAAGCTCCATCCTCACCACGGGCACAACTTGTCGAGTTTCTAGATCCTAGAAACTTTTTCGTAGCAATCGTTATCAGCACAAGAACGTCCCTTTGAGAGATACCGAGTCGCGTGGCATTCCCACGGAAAAGGTGCTTTAGAGACGAAATTTTCTTGGTTTGATAATATATATGATAACGAGACTCTCATCACCCGGTCGTGGGCGCGTCGTCGGTTACTTCAATTGCTGCATTAATCTTCGAGCGCATTCGGTTTCATGCTGGAGATGAAAGTTGCATCAGCATCCCTGGGATGCATGTTAAAAAACGAAGATGCAGGCGAATGAAGTGTCCCGAGGAGATGATTATGGCGCGCTCATCAACAAGTGTGAGGTCACTGATGCGACGGGAGTTTGGACCGGGACGGCAGAACCCGGGAGGGCTGATATCAGCGTACGCTGCCGCTGCTGCGAGAAGTGAGCCGATGGACGAGTGGGCGAGGAACGCATACCGCGTGCGCAGATTGCATCTTCTACACGAGTGGGCGCACACCTCAGGCCGAAAGTTGATTCTGAGGTTTGTTTGCTTGCTCGCTCGCTCGCTTGCATGCATGCTCGCCAGTCAGTCAGACAGACAGCCAGCCCGCCAGTCAGCTAATCAAAGTAAAGATGAAGGAAAACTGCCATACGCTTGCAATATCAATTAGCATTACTTAATATGCTAATATCCTCCCTATGAGTGACAGCTGAACGCGGTTCAGATGCTGCTGCCGTTCCTGTCGCTCGTTCCTCGGTGTATCTAGACCAGTCACTCGGAGGAGGAACCTCTGATCATATTGCGATATCCAACAAAGTAAACTCCCTGAGAGACATGCAAACAGCCGGGAGGAATCCGCGGCTGCAACCACAACATCCTCGCGTCCCCTGGCGAGCGGAGTTTGATGGAATCTGAACGAATAGCATCCTCCTGACGATGTTCAGACACTCGAATCCAGTTGGAGGATTGGTCGGCACAGAACTTAAGATTATCCTCTGGTTTCCGAATGCAGACGTCCATCACGTAAATCGCGGCATTGCTGTTTCTCTGATGCCCTAGCGGATGAGGGTTCGTTGATTGAAGAGCTGTCTGTTTTGCGAAGCATACGATCATAATCATACTCATGGCAACGCTGATGATGACGAAGGCACCAGCAGCAACGGAAACCACGCTCTGCTCTGAGGTCTATATGTATGGAGGATGAGACAGTGAACGCGGGTGAGAGAACGCGCGGGATAGCAGTAAGTGTCGCTCGTCTGCTTTCGGGAGTCGATTGCGTCATAAAGATGATGTTGATGCTATCCAGTGTAAAGCCATTGTATAAGCGTAAAATTGTCTGCCGTGCTTCGTGGTGGTTTAAATCAAATTCCACTCCGGAGACGAGTCGGCGTAAGCGAAGGCTGGCCTGCGTACCTCGCACAGTGAGTCGCCCTCCGCAGCCATCTATTGCGTTTTGTTCATGCTCTATAAAATTTTTCACTCTCCGAAATGCATACAATGCCTGATAGCTGCCCTGATCGACGTCAAATATTACGTTTTTTTCCCCTTTTCGTTCTTTTAGATTATAAAACTATTCCGCGTCTCGACCGTCGACCCAGCATGTCGACGGAAGAGCTCGGGCTGCCGATTGCGATGTTTTCATCTCCAGTTCAATACTTTTTCATTCAAGAAACGTTGTCGCAACCGCCGGCTCGTCGTTGGGCTTCCTCGTTTTGGGTTGTTCCGTTTCGAGAGTGTTCTGTCCGCTCTTCTCGTTTCCATTTCGCCCCACTCGGCTCCTCAGTCATGACACGTCGATGCTCCCCATTTTTTGGGCCCGCCGGTGCATCCACTGGTGAAAAATCGTTGTAATTGGATTTGCTCAGTCCCTCTTTGACTCTAGTAAACCACTTCGATTTATCTCGACGAGGCTTCTTCGCCACAGATCTTCGCGGAGCGAGTGTGCATTTGGAATGTTTGTATAAATGTTTACGAACGAGACTTCGACAAATGAATGGGGTCTACAGACAGAGTATGAATGATGTGGGCGATAACAGCGCGCAAATCTGCATGTTCAAGCTCCGAGGAGATGTTTGCGCGAACGAAGATAAGCGAATCTTTCTCACCATTCCTCGAGAATATTGGAATCAGCTCCGATTCATCTTGAACGTCCTTTGAGGAGGGCAAAGAACATCCGTTGATGTCCACCTCTTCCCGAGAGAATCGGCCCAGCTCCAAGGAAACCCAGGGTCGACATAATACACTTTTGTCACTGCAACAATGAAAAGCGGTTCACGAGAGCAAAAACTCAGGATGCGACACAGCCGAGGTGTTTTCACCTTGACTTCTAACTGCGATGCGAGTCGGCCGAGCTTCATCGAGTCCAGAAAAATGTCGTCCGGACGAAGTTTTTGAAATCTCGACGAAACTCTAAGATTTCGTCTCGAACCTCCCGCGAGAATCTACAGAGTAATCGCAGACCCTGATTTGGGAATTTATCGCCAAGGCGTGCGAACTCGCAAAAGTGAAAGCAGCGAACTCTTGATTTGTTTTTTCAAAACTTTTCTCTTGCTCAGAGTACCGAGTGGGAGCGTGAGAGTCCCAGGTGGCAACAGTTTGTTTGGCAGTCTGTCAATCTGGCCAACTGACTCTTCGTGCGAATGAGTTTTCGTTTGTGTACACTCTCCCGTTGATTCCTTTCTCTTGACTTCGGTTCTCCCCGATACTTGTAGATTGCGGAGCGGGTCTTCGATACCGGTCTACAAATAACAAATTCCACCTCGTTTTCTTATTCCTTCCTGCAGCACCGGAGGACGAGGCACACCGCGGCTATACTGTCGCTCCGATTTCCCTGAATGTCCAGCTGTAAGGGCTGGGCATCAATCCTCAGCGTAATCTCAGAGTTCGTGTCGTCGGTGCTGCAGCAGTTGCTGCGTCTGAATGTGGCTTCATTCTGTTCCGCTCGGCGCAATAGCCGAGCCATTGACGACTTGGGTCAAACTTTTAATGTCGTTCGCCTATGAAAAATGCAACCCGTCACCCTGCAAGCCAGCCAGCCAGCCAGCCAGGTATTAGGCGAGTTGCGAAGCCACCGAATCCATGAGCGGCTTTTATTCCTCAACCATGCAGGTCGGAACCCGCTTTGTCCTGCCATCACCCCCTCCATAAGCGAATAGAGGAAACCACGGACAGGCGTCCCTCTACTGCGAGACCGCACGAGGTCGGAGCCGCAAAAGCCTGAGCACAGCGACTTCTACGGAAAAGCAAAGAGCGCGGATCTTGGTTCGGTGCGACTTTTCGAAAAGACCGCGAAGATTTCGTCAAGGTTTTTGTGTCTTTCTACGATCATTGCGATCTCGGAACTCGTTGCTCCTGCCGTGGCCGCTGCGCTTGTTCCGCGGCCCCTGATTTCCTCTCCCACACCTGCATATGCTAGTCATCATCGTATTCGAGCCCACGGCTCAGGCAAGACTTATTTGCGAACGAGCCACAGACCAAATGAAAAGACATTCCGCTGAATGCGAGATGAGCAACAGATGATCTCGGTGGGATAGAGCGATGGGGCTTGAGGGACAGGAAGAGTGAGCGCCCGGGAATCAGAGAGGAGGTAGTGAACACCTTCCATCCCCGTCTCAGCATTGACCAGCCTCTAGCTAAAACCTGTGACTCCGATTCGCAGAAATGGGGAGCGTTGCCACCCTGTATCCATCTATCTCCAACACAGGATTGATGGAGAATCGACGAAAAGTTCCAGAACTGGAAGCCCCATACGTATTCCTAAGGCTGAGGCATCCTTCTAAACTTCGAACTCAGCTCCTCGTTGCCTCCGGTTCGGGCTCGAGTTCGCGATCGCTCAGTTCATCAGGGTCAGTCCCTGTACGGAGGTCTCAGCTCTAGTTTTTTTCTGCGGCGGGGTGTCTCTTCTTGCCTTGTCCATTTATCATGCGCTCGAGATTTGTGTGAACCTGTCTGATTTATTCAGATCCAGTTCATGACTTGACTCTTTCGTCGTTGTTCATTTCTCCATCCGTTCAAATTCATGTGGCTCGCTTCGACTCAGGTATTCAGAGCGGCAAGGAGAGAAGTGAGGAAGGAAGAAGGTTCGGATTTTCAATAATTCATCAGGCCGAAATTAAGCTCTCGCTCTCTCGCAATGATGAAAAAGCGTTTTCCTTTTACAATTGCACCGCAACTCCACCTGCATAGAGGTGGTCTTGCCCACAAAGTTTCAGCCGCAGCCGCAGCCGCCGAGGGTTCGTGGAAGTCTTTTCAGAGCGAGGTGAGGTTGGGGATGGGGTAGGGAGCGACAACAGTGTGCAATAGGGGTTGCAAGATGGTCTTCTACTAAGCGTGCAGCTCATTTGCGCTTTCTCGCCACTGATAAAATGGCAATGGTGAATTTTTGACCATCCGGCACTGGCGGTTGTGTTCGAGCGACGAGCAGCACGAGAAGCGGACTCCGCGGGCGGCGGCGGCGGCGGCGGCGGGAAGGGGAATGACACTTTTTGAAAATGTGCGTTGCCGCCCCCGACCAACGACAACTGGGAACCACCGACATGTAATATGAATTGATGGCGGGGGCGGTTCCACTTGTTGGAGCTGCGGCCCGTTCTGTTCCCTTCTCTTTGTGCCCCTGTCGGACCCTTCGTAATCCCCTCCCTCCGCCCTCATGAACCCTTGTATCTCATGCATCCTCGAAACCACTCGAACCCGTCTTTTGCGAACCCATAAGCAACGACACTTCACCACCTAATCTAAGACAACAACGTCGACAGGAGTCCGAACCCTCAGGCAAAGCCGATCCCGAGCAGGATAGTTCTTCGCCCCCGTTTTGTCGTCGTTGTCGAAACGTTGGCTGCCGTGCTGACCAAGTTCGCACTCCGCTCCCTCCTCCTGTCAGTCAGCGTCCTATCTCTTTTGAAATTGTAACAATATGAGAAGTTGTTATAAATTCAAACTTTCTCTCGTCCAGCAGCAATCATCCAGTTGAGAAACGAGCATGAATAAGAAACTCTATTTTGCTCCTCGTGGAATAAGGAGCGATGGGAAACAGGGATGAGTGACCATAACTATGACTTGCAGAGGAACGAAAAAGGAAAACGACACGAAAGTGAGGCCCTGCTTCGTGCTGCATTTGAAGCGGGACTCTTGGTCAGTTATTCCTTCGGCTTTGCGACTGCTGCTTAGCTGAGTTCTCTGACTTAGTGACGCTTGCTCGCCCGCTAACTCGATTAGCAACAATCCCCTTCGTCTTTCCTTTGTTCCCTCCACAGGTGCCTCAGCTCAGAGGCGCGCGTGCAGTTGTTGCAGGTGACCGCTGTTGTGATATGCGCGTTCGCGCACGTCAAATATCCGCCCAGCCCTTCGGTGCATTGTATCTTTTTCGTTCACTCTGACTTCCTTGCGAACTTTTGCTCTTTCCTCGTGCCGCATCTGCACGTCGACCATCACTTTCGGTCGCGCGTGCACACCACGTGCCTTCCCTGCATATTCTCCAACTGACTCTACTCCTCATTGTATGTTGTGGTGTGTGTGTTTTTCTAATTTTTTTTTCCTGCGTTTGCTGTCCCTCGCGGCTGGCGATTCCGTCCGGACACCGTGAGCAATGACGTCCGCGAAAGCCATATTGGGCTAAAAGTTGAAGATATTGGGGGGATTATCTTCAGGTCGAATAAAGTATTCAAAGTCTATAACTTCTCGTCGAAGGAATTTACCCTATTTAGTATTATGAGGATGGACATCCGAATATTTCAGGGATCGCTCGGAATATTCATCTGGGGTCGGAGCTAGGTTAGCTAATTCATCGGCATGTGTTCCACTCATACCGATGTTCGTGTTGCTCTTTTCCTCCCCCTCCCCTGTTTCTCGTTGATTTCGTCCTTTTGCTTCGAACCACTCCTCTCTGAAGCCCAATTTATAAACTCTTTTTTCTCCTTCGTTTTTCGTTCCCAGAAGCGAAAAGAATGAAAGGGTTTGGCGTGCAAAAGGATTCCGTAGTACAAATTCTCTAAATTAAGCTCTGTCGCGAGTTTTAATAAAACACGACAAGACGAAGGATACAAATGGCCTCCTTTTGTTTGGGATAGACTTTAATCTTGCGCGAAAGAATTCGTATCTGAGGCATGCTTGCCAACCAGCCAGCCAGCCAGCCAGCCTGTTTCCGCCGCCACGGAGCTCCTGGCCCAACTGAGGAGCCAGTTTAGGAGTAAACGAAACGAACAAATGAACGAACGGCCGACCACGAGAGCGGGTGGCAAGCGCTGGGGCGAACGGGGGCGAGCAACGAATCTGTGTATGTCACTTGGGACTTTTCAAGACAGTCCTTCTGAACAAGAAGGATTCGTTGCCACCGTTGCTGATGTCGCTCCTGCGCCGCCGCCACCGCGGCCCCTCAAGTGCGTGGCTAATGAACATGAAGTCGCGTATTCCCCTCTATTACAATGTCTATGGAATATTTGCTCTCCAATCCCGTCCGATTGAAACCTACACTGGCAATGGACTCGAATTCTCGGAGGAAGATTGTTCCTTCACCACTTTCTCGTGAACTGGGATCGTTCCCTTAGAAATGTCACAGGAACATTCCGTCGGAAGTCACGATTTCCAAGTGGAATCCTGATTTCGGAAGCCTGGAACATGGACATCATTCGAACAGTGAACGATCTTGGAAGGAATCGTGTCCCTGGATCCATATCGGGTTCGTGGAAGATGTCTCGACATCTCGCGGAAAGCAGAGAATCTCTTCCGAGATTAAAAAGCGAAATTCAAAACTGACTTTCTGCTACTCACGAGTCGAAATAGTTTTGCGAAATTCAAACCGTTATGAAAATCCTGATGAAAGTGGTTTTTGGACTCATATTCAACATTTTTCGACCGGGAACTAGACGAAGTCGAGTCGATTTCGTCTTGGAAGAACGAGGCTCACCTTAAAATTTGAGATGTCGGAGATATCCTAGGTAAAGAAGAACAGGAAGGATTAGGATGGAGGTTGGTCTGTGACAACTTGTTAGACAAATAGTATCAGGGTCGGGTTTCGCGTCGTTGCGTTTGGAGGGAATAATTTTTTCGAAATCGAGACGGGAACTCTCCGTCTTCTTTTCCGATGAGCGGACAAGTTTCCCTCATCCACCCCATCCCCCCTTCCCCCTGTTCCTCTTCCGCAGACAAAGAGAGATTCCACTCACGGCAGGATGCGAGGAAAGCGAGTTCAAGCATCGGGGAACAGGGGCGACAAACCCTTTTTGCCGATTTTTTCGCGCGGTCTGTCTTTGAACGGTAAGTTTCTTGATCTCTTCGCTCACAAGAACCAACTAAAACCAAGTCGAGCCGGTTGACTGACTGACTGAGTGACTGAATCCGATCGTGTTCCACGGGAGTAACGAAGCGCGGAAGCCGAACCAGGTAAGAGACCAAGGGCAGCAAGTGCCGAGATTATCTCATGCTCCACTGCCGTGTCGATTGAACCCCGGGCGTGTGCTCGACAAAAGTCCTTCTAGCTTGATATGGTCCAGATCTCGATCGATTCGATCCCGGCCAACGTCCATTGCCTCGGGATTCGGGACCCCAGACTGAAAAAGTACCTCGAAACGGACCTAGCCGAGAAGAGAAATCGGAAATCCGGCAAAGACTCCAGGTTGTCCTCGTGATGGAAACCTCAAGATTCTCCGAACTGCTCGGCTTGGGCAACCTGCGAGCGATGCTCTTCATTCTTAAATTAGGAATGATAGCGGGCAATTTATTTTCAGTTTGCGACCTGCTTCCACGCGGCACGAAAATGAAATCTCAAATCAAAGAACGCCCGACCTTAAAGGGAGCGGAGGAGAAGTCGCATATATTGCTGGATGTCAGCGCCGCTGGCAGGGAAAAATTGGTGTAGACACAAACAAAAAGATGAGAAAAGAATGGAGTCGGAATTCAGAGAGGAATCAGCCGGAGAAAACGGAAAGCAAGAAGCTAAAAAAGAAAACTTTGGGGAAGGTGATGCATGGTACAATATGTTCTAGATGACAGAGAACTGACAATGAGCTAAATATCACTAGCACAGCAGGAAGTGCGGCGGCACTGTGCCGGACGCAAGGCAGCGAATCGAAATGAAAAATTATGTCCCAAGAAATAAAAATACGTCCAGCGGTACCGCTGTCAACGATCCGGCGTTCCTGATCCCGAAATTAAGCATTCGCTTCCACTCCTTCTGCCTGCCTGCCTGTCTCCTGTTTGTTTTCATGAATTCTCCTTGGAGTTGAATCTGTATCCTCTCGAGGAGTATTTTTCCCCTCGAGCGATGAGCAGACCCCTTTTGTCCTTTGTTCGTTTGTTAAATGGGATTTCGTTTCTCATAGGTAATCGTGCGCTGGCAGAAACGCACCTTACTCGCCGAGTTCTCCCGCCAGATATGGAATGGATGATACATATGTTCTTTGAGCGAGCGTCTCCTCGGTGTGCTCTGCTTGCATGCTTCGGGTTCAGTTCCTTTTCTCTTCTCTTTCCTTCATTCATTCATTCTGAAAATTGCCAACCCTACGACGAACCCTTTCATTCTCAAGATTAAGACTCCGGCCTCCCCCGCCAAACTGCGCCACCAGCAACAGCGTCAACAACAACAACACCAGCCACAAAATCATCTGCATGCATTCATCTCTAATACAAAATTTACCTCCGAACGGAACATCGCGAGCAAATCTAATAGATTCGTGCGCTGTATGAAGAGCTGAAATTCCTTTCGTATCCTCCTTCCCCAACTTAAAAATTGATTCAAAATTCTCCATTAGATGCTCTCGTCGACAACCCGAATGCGAAAACCGCCGAACTTTCCTCCAAGTCCGTACGGTTCGAGTGAATCCATCTCTCAGCTGACTTCGAGGAATCTACAGCTCATTGGGCTCATTGCCGTTTTGTCGGAGAAACCCCAAAATTCTTCTAAATTTCAGCTCCTTTCCGGATCAAACGGATGAAGGATATCTGGCGGAGGACTTTCACTCAACAACAAGCGTCGTATACGCGACTACAACTGGGACTCGAGTCGGTCAGCGAGTGCAGTGAACCAGGGTTAGTGTTTGGCGAGCAAAGTGCTTTTTCGTAGAAATCGTTCCATAGCGCCACTGTGGTTCCGTAGTACGCTCTCTAAAAAGGCTGCGGCCGCGTCCAACCGTCCGAGAGCCTAATTCAGGCTCATACATTATTTCTAGATGACCACTAGCTTCCCCGCGAGTCGGTGAATGGTTTGCTCGGTCGTTCGGCTGTTTGGGCGGTCGCTCGGTGGGACAGTGAGTTAGTTTGTCGGTCACTCGGTTGTCATTTCGTCGCTCAAGGTGAGGTACGAGGACTTTCTTCGGGCTGCGGAACGGGTTTCCTGCTTTTTGAGGTCTGGTTCCCGGCAACCTCATCTTGGGATCGGCCAAACACTCCTCTCGACACGCCTCTTCATTCTTCGGAATTAGCTAAGGCGATTTAGTTTTCCCACTCAAAGCCACGTTTGAACTCATTTGAGTGAATCTGCTCGCCCATTTGAATACTCGGAGCTCTGTTCTGACTCTTTCCAAGTTCATCCGTGCTGTCGATCAGGTCTTCCGTTAGTTCGCATCTGTTGACGAGAACAAAAAATAAAGAAAACGAACTCAAAGACATCTCGATCAACGGTGGCTTCTGGAAAACCTCACCACCCGGGTAACAAACTGCGTGCATTGTTATTGATGACATCAGGAGCGCGCTTCGAATTAATCCAGAACGGGTCACCGAGCATTCCAGCGCTGCTTGACATCAGACAATGGAAGCTTCAATCGTGCTCTGTTGTTCAGCTGTGTTGTCATTGTTGTTTGTTTCGACAGTGTCATTTGAGTTTAGTTTTCCAACTCACCATTGAAGCAATCGACTCTAACTAATACAGCCAAGCAGGGTGAAGTTCGTCGATCTCGTTTGTTCCAATATTCGATCGCATTGTCTCCGAAGAACACCGCTCTGCCACTGGAATTCCTTTTGTTCTTGATGAACAACATCCAGACCTCCTGGAATCCATCATCATTGCGTGTTTCAGACTCGAGGAAGGAGTTCATTTGGTTTTCATTTCTATCCCGTGGTTCTGTTGTTGACGAGTGGTTGCTGTAGCTCTACACAATGATTGCTTCACGCTCAATCTGTTATTGTGGGTGGAGGAACTGGTGGTGGTGGTCGTCGTCGAAGTCGATGACTTTCTCTTATCGCATTCGCTTCAGAAAGGTCTATAAACATGAAGAAATCTTGTGGTGGTTGGCCTGCTGCTTGGCAGTGTGTTCCCGAGAGTAAGTGTGAGGGTGCTTGTGTGTTTATCGCCCGCCTATATGTTGCCTATGTCGGAGGCTGTCGTGGTCATTTGTTCTACTCAATTGGCTACTATGAGCTCTCCCTATGAGTTGCTTGTTCGCCACGACGGTCGCTTTCTTGCCTGTCTCTCTTCTCGCTCGCTTGGCTGCTCGGTCGGTCGGTCGGTCGGTCGGTTGACTTGCGGCAAGCTTGTGGCAAAGCAGATACAGCACCAACAAAGTTGCAGCAACAACAACAACAACAACAGCGAAGATAGGCGCGACTAAGTCAATGGTGGGCGAAATACCTTCGGCCGAAACCTCTTCCTCCTGTCGCCTCCTTCGTGGAAGTTGGATCCTCGTTTTCTTCCCCGGCTCGTCTTCGGAATCGGGAGCCGCCGGAATTCCGTAAACACAGTAGGTGGCGTGTCTTCTCTCGCGGATCTTGTCGTGCAGTCCACGAAACTTTCAGTCATAACGTTCGCCGGCTTCGTCCAGGAAGAAAATCTTCCAAAGAAGATCATGTTTCCGCGTAAACATTGAAAATGATAGAGATTCCATAAAAATTGCGAAGACACTGAAGACTTCTTGGTACAACCGCTCGATCGGCCCGGATTCACAGGTAACACAGAGCACAAAGCGAGAAACTGGGGGCGATTCTTGAGATTAATTGCGGAACGGAGAGGAGAACTCGCTGAGATAGTGATAGTGGAGTCGAGAGTGGTGTGTTGAAGTGAGGCCAAAAATGCACAGCTGCCATTGTCGTCGTCGTCGTCGTCACTGATGCTGCCGTCGCTCCGCTAATCGCCGAATTTCAACGAAAGCATAAAGGCAAAAGACAAGAATGAAGACAATTGAGGTGAAAAAAAAAGACAGTGAAAGAGAAGAATGTTGCTCCAAGTTTGTCTTCAAAGCGCGTCGGCTCACTCTAATTGGCGTCTGAAATTCTTCGTTGTCCTACTGCCTGTGTTCAAGCGCTTCCTAGGCCTCGCCATCTAGTCAAGCAAAAAGCCAGTGCTTCAACTCGAAAGGTCCTTAATGGCGAGACTTCTCATAAGCTGTCGTTTCGTCTAAGCAGGCACGCAAGTAGAGGACGGCGTGTGATGACTGTTGTGTGATGAAGCCAGCGAAAAGGGGTAGGACGCTCCGTAATCTTCTCCACCTAGCGCTCAAAACTCCTTTGATGCTGAAGTTTCAAGAGGGAAGGTTTTTCTTACTTCGCGCCTAAACTTCATTTTCTCGCCGACTTCTGACTTCTTCCATATTGTACCACGATTCTAGGCCGGCGAGAAACTCCTCAACTTTGTTGGCATCAAATGGATTAGAGATAAAAGTTAATTTAGAGAGGTACTCATTCATGAACTGTGTACAAATAATAATCAGGCTGCAGATGGAGAGCGAAGTACGTCCTGGGTTCGACCCCATCCGTGTTGCACCTCGAATCACATTTGGAAAGTTGTCAGAGGAGACACCGAGCCCTTCAGTAAAATCGGAACTGAATATCTGAAGTTCAATTCCAGAGGAATATGATTCATTGGGAAAAGTTGTCGGCTCCCGCGATCATCCAATATGTATTTATCAATTTGATGTTTTGTTGAAATGCTTTTTCCCAAAAGGCGGACGCATAAAGAAGTCCCGTTCTGGTGTTGCCAGATCAACCAAATAGACGGTCGGAGTTGATCGAAAAAGACTAGTCGCCAGAATTTCGAGAACGTAAACAAAGCTTAAGCACTCTAAACACAGTTAACGAATTCCTGAGCTCGTCGATCTGAGTTTACTGTCTCGCTCCAACTATTAGTTTTAGGTGATCCGTTACCCGTGTGGCCACCAACAGACAACACCAGAAGCGAGCGACTTGAACGAGACAGACCGAGAGAGAGAGCCCGAAAATATCCGGGAGTTTAAATCGATAGAGCGACTCAAGAGACACAGAGAGTGTTGAGAAAGACAAAAACTTTGGTTCGCCATCGCTCTGCGTTCGAAAGAATTCCAGACGACCCTATGAATGAAAGCTCTTCCAGCATTGCATTCCAACGGGTCTTCCTACGATCATCTCCGGTGCTTCTCTCCCTCTCAGGGCTACGACTCCGGACCACTGACTTCCGTTGGTCGCTGATTGAAACGGTCACAATGTAATGGATTGCTTGAAGAGCGTTCTCGATTTCAGTCATTTGGCCATGCCAACGCCATCAGCCATCGTTGGTCAACTTTGGGTCTTGAGACGAGTGTTAGCCGTCCTCGTGCGGAAAGGCGCTGACCAACTAGTCAGTTGGAAACATTGTGGGCTCGAGGAGCGAGAATTATTAAACAGACGAAAAGAAGGCATTCACCTTGGGCGCTCGGGGAATCTTTTGGCTCAGCGCTGAATGTGGCCACTCCACGAACAGTAGAAACGGACGTCACTCAAACTCCCATCAACAAGAATGAAAACGAATCAAAACCACGAATATATTTAAACGCTAAATATGACGTTGTTGTTGTCGTCGTCGTCGTCGCCATCAAGAGCTGAGAGCATCGTTTCCTACGCCTTGTGAGATGACCTATGCTTCCAGTCCCGGTCGCACCACACGTTCCTAATGTGTTAGAAGCTAGAGCGTTTCAAACCTTTGAGAATTCAAGAGGTAAGATCTTAACTAACCGACTAGCGTGAAGAGGAGCAAACCCTTCCGCGACAGCCAAGTCACCCAGATCAGTGACCTATGCAGTTCAGGAACAGGTTTCGGTTTTCTTGAGCACGCCTCTGCTTCGAGCAGAAACAGCCGAGTCTCGAGAAAGACCGTCGACCGTCGAAACATTCTGGCGATGAGTATCAATCATGAATCGCAAACGATACGCCGTCCGAAAGACCGATGAACAGAGTTGTGCTTGTGGATATTCATCTTGTTTCCATTCATTCAGGAGCGAGTTGTCCGCGCAGGGTTTTGCCCTCAGCGTCCCTTTCCTGTCCCGCCGAACATTTTCCCGATGCGCGATTATGGCGAATATACTGGAGGTCAGCACAAATGATTCACGAACTCAACGGAGACCGCGCAACAACAGTGCAACCGGTTACAGACATTCTCCTGAAGGCAGTGTAGCCGAGGTGGAACATATATCAGAATTTTTAGGAGAACAAAGTTTCGAGTCGGTGGCCCTGCAGGCAGCTCTTTCCTGAAGCTCCTCTCTCAGCCTCCGACTCCGCGGTTTTCCTTCGGTCCTGACGGTGGTCGTCTCCGTCTGCCTGCCTGTCGTAGGCTCCATGCCAGCGAGCGGGGATGGATAAAGCGTGTTAAGCATGGCTGCCTCGTGGTCGACGGGTGCAGTTCGGCGTCTTCTTAAGTCGCCTTTCGCTCCTCCCGTACCTTATTCTGCTCAGAGGACAATTTGAGTTCGTTCGTTCGCACCGGCCGGCAGGCCTGCCTGCCTCCCTTCACGCAGCTCGAGACATTCACCTGCTGCGGCAGACATCTTCGATGACGAGGACTTTTCTATTTTGTGTTTCGCAACAGTAACAAGTAACAACATTCCTTTCCTCTCGGTTTTTCTGTCGACCAATATATCGACCGTGCCGTAACTGGCTGGAAATGTTTCATGCGAGCAAGGTCTGCAAGGCTCGCTGCATTTCGCAGAGTCTGCGAGTTTTGAAGTTCACGGAGTCCGATCGCCGCGTTTCCGGCGCAGATTATTATTCGATTTCGACCGATCGAATTGAGAGATCGCTTTTCAACAAATGTTCTGCTCATGAATCGGTGATGCTGATCGATGGGAATGATGAATCATCAATGAACTTTGATGCATTGGGAAAGGGCAGACGGGAAACGCGCTCTTCCACAAAAGATTCCCTCCTCATTATCAGACTGCGTAGCTCGATAGGCAGCTGCTCATTATTTGCCCTTCCCGGCCGATCGGCAGGTGGAGTCAAAGTGTCGGGCTGCAGTGTCGCGACCGGCGGTACGCGAACCAATACCGAGTCGAGGAGGCCGCCGCTCCGTTGGAACATGAACTGCCAGCTGGTGGAATGCAATCGTGCTACATATGAGATATCACAGTTACAAATGTCTGTGTGGCAAGAACGAAGCGATGGTTTTGTGGAAGGAGTTTCTGCAGGAGATGATTTCGGTCCGTACGTCGGAGGGACCGGACGGACAAACGGCGAAGAGCTCGAACGACCGAGCTGCCGGGAATAACGGGGTTGGATGGTTGGTTGGTTGGCCGGCGGGCTGGTCGCTCGCTCGCTCGCTCGCTCGGTTGGTAGATGGAAGGAAGGAACGGAAAAGGGGCTCGAAGCGGGGTTTCGAGAAGGGCCTCGGCAGCGAAGAGAAGGGGGATCCGGGAGCGAGTGTAAGTTGTTCTTAGCGTCAGCCAATGGCTGAGGGCATTGGGAAGACGGAAAGATGGGCCCGGCCATTGAAGGCGGGCCCTGCGGGAGGCTGCGGGAGCCCCCATCGAAGCCGATATTGGGAACGTATTGCTTCCATTGGTCGGAGCCTCGGACCGACAACCAATCAGGAGCTGAGCCTGAGGGCGCCACTGGCGGGGCCCACGGCCCTACATTGCCTGTCGATGGGGAGCCTCGGAAAGGGATTCGGCTCTTCTGCTTGCCCTTTCCTCTGCTGCTGCTGCTGCTGAGGCTAAGACGGAGAGGCACCCCCGTTCGTCCCCCGTCCCTCTCATCCCAAAAGAGCCCCGTTCCGTTGAGCTCGGTTCCCTCGATTTTACCCGCGAGGCCCCGAAGGTCCTCGCGAGCCCCTTCCACCGACACCTCCATAACGCTCCAATGCTCCGGCGCTATTTTTCACTTCTTCCAGTCCAGATTTCTGTTGGAGCCTCCACAGGGAAGGATTTTTCTTTGAGAGAAATATGTAGATGACTTGATTCTCGCGTTGTGAGCTATATTTTGTGAAGAATTCACGAAAACATCGATGTAATCGACTTCAGGACCGTTTCGATCGACAGCGGAAAAATGCTTCCGCGACGACAAAGTTGGACAGATGTTTCGGGAATTCTTTCGCGAAAACTGAAGAGTCCACGTGGGAAATCCACAGAAATGTAATTTCTCACAAAATGTTGCAGAGTCTGAAGAAATCAGATGGAATGACATCATGGCGGTCATTTTTTCATGGAATGAAAAGTTTTTTAATTCTCTCTCGGTTCCGGGTGCACAAAATAAAACGTAAGATCGAACGTTCGGTTCAGAGGTAGATTTCGACGATGTGCTTTTTTCTTGTTGCATAAGTGTCTCTCGAAGCAGGCGAGAAGCGGGAACGCAGGACGAAAACCGAAATCACGGAATGAAATCTCATGTTCGAATTCGAGACTCATCTCCATCGAATACGTTTCCTACATGCTTGGTCTGTGTGCATGGCCGTTTCCGGGGCTAGTCAAGAGAGCGGTGGCATCATTGCCGGCAAACACACTAATGAAGCAAATGGAACAAACGCAGTCGGCCGCCTCGACGAACGGCTAGCTTGCTCTGCCCCTCGAATGAATGGAGGTGTTTCGTCTTGTGTTCTATCGTATTGTAATTCTGACAAGCGAGCGCGCTTGAGCTCTCGCGCAACGTATGCAACGACATTGTTTTTATCAACAGTGTCATGTTGTGAGTAATAATCCGTCCGAGCTGCCGTATGCCGCTCGTTTCGTATCAGCAATTGAGAACTCTTCTCGTATTCGAATGAGTATGAACCTGTAGCAGTGCAACCATCTTCGAAATAAATTCTCTTCTCGCGATTCGCAGAAAACTCGAAACTCTGACTGAAGGAATCGATTGTGAATCCAAAAACTTCCCGTTCGATAACTTTTTCGAACAGGATCGCGATGTCTAAAATAGCATTCTTCATTCCAAGTTATCAACTGATAAGAGAATGAGATGTAGTTCTTCTCGCAGGGAAACGACGCGAAATATAATTAGTTCAATAGTTTCTGCCTTGGAAACCGGGGCGATTGTCACACACGGACAGAAGTGAGATAAAAGCTGAACTAAAAAAGCGAGAGGCGGTTCCAGGCAACGATCTTAAAATTCAAAAACGTCGAGCTACCCTTTTCGTTCGTCGGACGAACGGTCAGACGGCCAGCCGAACGGTCAGACTGTGAGACAGAAGAGCTTAAACGACGAGCAAGCTACCATCGATGACCTCGTTGACCTTTGCTGACGGAGGATTTTTATATCTTTTCGTCTTCGCTTGTTTTCGCTCTTCGCTTGTTTTGACTCTGAGCAGAAGCAATTAAAAATTATCCCCAAGATTTATTTCGCGTTATATTTTCCCGCTTTTCCTCAACGACTATCTCCATGCGCTCCTTCGCTCCATCACTAGTGTCCATGATCATCGTCTTGGCGACTTCTTGCCCGAATCGGGGACAGCGAATTGCTCAAACGCCTCGAGCAAGTGAACCCTCGAATGCGGCTTCACGTCCGTCGTCGCAACTGAAATTCGTCGTCACGCACGCTACTGTTCCGACTTCAAAGCTTCGAAAACATTCTGCTTTCGAAAGTTTGAGAATGTTGCCGGGGCGATTCGCATCGATGATTGATTCTTCGATCTCGGAGCGCGACTCTGAAAACAAGTCCACTTCTCAAATGACATCTGTGAGTCCTCAGATCCTCGGCTTATCCACATACATACTTGTCACCTTCCTGAACAGAAGCATCGACTCAATCCGATGATGTTGTTTGAGGAGGTCCTTGACAGACGATTCGACCGTGGAACGAGCCTGGACTCGAAGAGAGCCATCCAGAAGCAGTTATTCGTTCGGGTTTGATCGCCGGATGGCAAACGATATTAGATTCGTCTCGTCTCCTCACTCGTGCTCCAGTCGCCGCAGTTTCTTTGCCATCCGGTACAATAATTGACTGATGACCCTCGCTAGGGACGATTTCACATTGTTTGGCTCGCAGCTAGGACACACGCCATTCTGAAATTTGTGGAATTATGGAAATAGTCAACCCGTCTGTCAGCGGGTCCTGCGGGCGAGTTTCATCTCGTATTGCTGGCAGATAGACTTCTCACGCGATTTTTCGGACGCTTGTCATGAGAACTCGAATGTTAAAAGCTATCAAAGTTCAGGATTTTTAAAAGGCCATTGCTAGTTAGTCGGAGCGGCTAGGAAGGTACTCAAGGTGTAACTTCTGAAGCTTGAAAACTTTGATGTCGGGGTCAGAGAAGGCCCCCGTTCCTCGAAACCCGACAACTTGCTCCATGGAAAGTAAGGGAATGGCCGGAATCGATTGATTTAGCTTGAAATGACGGAATTGAAAGATTGAACAAGGAAACAGCGGCTTCATGGTCGGAATGTCAGACAAGTCGCCGTCACTATTTACACTCATCTCCCGAGTAACTCTGTCCACTGGTTAATGTCTCCAGCAGTCAATTATCATTAGGAATCGGCAAGCAGACCGTCAGGCATCTCTCATTATCATTTTTTGTTCCTTTCGTTTTTCCACAGAACATGACAACAGCCTTTGACGTTTCTCCAAGCGACGAACACACAATCGCCTCCGCCCGTAGATCACTGTTTGTTTCTCAGTTCTTTCTTTCTTTCTTTCTTTCATGTGTCTCTGAGTGTTTGTTTCTATATGTCCTCTACGGCCATGCTATGTCATGAGCACTGTGTGTTTCCATTCCGCGCTGATGCGTCGCGCCGCGAATGTGTGTTTGATTCTGGTAACGACGATGATAGCGACTACTGGTTTCTAGACAAACAGCGGGACCGAGTTGACATGAGCCAGCAGCACCTTGTTCTGTTTCCACAATAGCAATCTATGTAAGATTTTTTTTCTCTCTCTCACTCTCTTTCAGCTGATCGCTCTCTATCTCACACTATCGCATCGACTCTCGGTCTGTTTCTGCCGATTTCTACGATCCGGCACCGCAACTCATGGATAATGATGATTCTTCTTATTTTTCTATTTTTTTTTTCTTGTCGTCTCTCCACATCAACTCGTTTAGCGAGAGGCCAAGGAATAGATAAGCTCGATTCAGAGGCCAGCTTCGGTTATCACGATCGTTATCGATGTCATCCGAAATTTCGGTGACATCTTCCTACATGTCGAATCTTCTGAATCGTCTGAATTCCGATGTGTCGCATTCAACCGGTTTCTTTGGTTCTGATTCCAATTTCGAGAAGTTTCTGGAGGAATTCTGTCTTTGCTCTCGAGATTCGAGCTCTAACGATCCGTGAATTTGATTATGTTCCTCTCGGTGATACAATTTTCTGTCTGCCCTGGGTGGATCTCGTCGTTCCATAATTCGTGTGCGATCATAGGAACGGATTCGTTTGGACGTTCGGTGGTGTCATGCGGTTCCGCTGGCATCGGTTTCTGGTTGGGAATTCGGGAGCTTTTCGCGGACGCCCACTTTCTTCGGTTGATGAGAACGAGCTGAGTGAAGGTTCGAGTTGACATGACTTATACTTATTCGTCGGAACTTCCTGTCCCATTCTTCTCCTTCGTTGACTTCGACGCAGTTTCCGAGAACTCGGAGCGATTCACAAGAACAAACTGAAGTTTTCAAGTCGAGAAAATCTTGAAGGTTGAAGGGGATCTCAAGATGGTCAGGGGAAAAAAATCCAATTATCTCGAACGACTCCGAAGGAAGTCGTCTCGATCTATTATCTGATTATCTGAGGCTACTTGAAGATTTCTGCCCCTCGAGCGATCCAGTTCATTTCCTCCTTCAGAGATATTCTCGGTAAGCGCGAACGTGGGGAAAAACAACCTCATTGCTCTCCATCTGGCATCGGTAACCCGACCACACGAGCCGGCGAGAGGCAAGATTGGTGGCCGTTCGGATAATCCAAATATTCATCGGTATATTCCTCCGTCGAGATCTATGGATCATATGGCAACTCGTAGCGGCAACGGCAATAGCCTTAAGCCGAGGATTTCCATAAAAAGGACATTTTTCCTCGAGACGGCTGCGGCGACGAAAACGAGCCTCGCCAATTACGATTTCCTGCCCGCTTCTCAAGTTACGCAGCGAGGCTCACAGACGGACGGGCAAGCAAGCAAGCAGGCAGGCATAGAGCTAGTCAGATCGCGGCACTCTTGAAGACGAATGGAATAGCAGGCGGACAGTGGGAAATCCTCGGAGATGTCCGTTTTGGGAAGTATTCGCTTTGATTCGAGCTCTGGTGATATGCTTCGATCTCAAGAAAACTTTGACGTCCCAACGATTTCTGTCTTCGAACTTCCCTGGAACCCGGTTTGAGCCTCCCTCGGCTGTGGACAAAAGACGACGCAGAATGGACAAAGTTACAGTTGGTTGATCGCTGGTGAACCCTTCATCCAGCCGGTGGCATTTCGAAGACAGCTATGTGGTGGCCATCGGAAATGACCTCTGTTCTGTCATGGCTCAGTCACTTTGGACATTGCACCATCAACAATCCACGTGGGAGAAGCCTTTGAGCTCAACCCTTCGACGTTTCCTCTCTTCATTTTTCTTTAGGGATCCCGGTTCATACTCGAATGCTTCGAGTGGAGATGCCAATCTCTGTTTAGCCATCCCCGAAATCAGCAGGTTCTGCGTGCAACATCAACAGCGCGCAACAAATCATATCCAGTGCCAATATGCAACTATGAAGCATTGCGCGATGAGGGAAAAGTGAAGTTGTCGACCAGATTCCCTTCAGGAACGTTTTCGGTTCTGCTAAAGGACGTGTCAAGACTCGAGTCCTCGAAACCCTTTGCCGATCCGCGATGACGGAGGACGTCGATGTTCCGATGGTTTGTGAGTGCTTCATCGCGAAGCCCTGGTTGTCTCATGATTTGTCTGTATGTCTGCACAGCCTGGCTCATCGGGGTCTGAGTGAGCCCAACTCGGGTCGTCGGTCGACTCAGTCAGGCTAGCTGGCTGCCAGGTTGGCAGGCAGGCAGGCCGGCCGGCAATAATAGAGCAGAGAACAGCGGCAGATAGCGAGAAGCTGGCCGAAAACGATATACTTTGGGCGTGTCCCTGATCCCAAGCGTTGGGCCGTTCGTTCGCCTTCTCTTTATGTTCACTAAGTAGATTACCAGAATATTCATACCTTACCTTACCGGTCGGATGGTCCGTACACTTACCTTCTTTCCTCTCCTAGTTCTCACTTGCTATCAGTCCATTTCTCGCGTCGGTCGCTCACCTCACGCCGATGTGGATGTACCCTGGCCGTGTATGCTCATTCACAACCGGCGCCGTTGATCCGCTCGTCGTCCATCCGTCCGTCCGTCCGTCCGTCCGTGGATCCACTTTGCCTGTCGGCACGACGAAGGCTTCGCACTGTACAATATATTATCAACTATTAAAAATGTAGCGACAAGAGTGCGTACGAGTTGATCAGCGATCCGTGCTTTCCACGATGATGGACGATGAAGTTTGTCCTGCAGTCAAGCAGGGTCCGATGCCGCTGGACCAGATTCATGTGTTCGAGCGAGTAGAATGCAGCCACCTAGTAGCGGTTGCTGTTCTTGTTGACAACGTTTCCGTCTCGGTCATCGCCAGAAGCAATCATGAATGCCTGAGCGAATCATGAAGGCCCTGGATAGGCTGCTGAACTGCTGTCATGTCACTTGTTTCAGGACATCAGAGTCTGCTAGCCAGAAGTGGGAGACCTGCGGACCGGCGGATATGTCGCCGAATCCTTCTCCCCTGTCCAACTTCAGACAAAACTAAAACCGATCCTTAATACGCGAGGTTCTTGATACGTGAGGTTCTTCATAAGCGAGGTTCTCTATTCGAGAGGTTCGTTATAGGCGAGTTCGTTTGTCGATTTCCGTGCGTTCTTAGTACGCAGGAGTTCAGGAGTTCCAGGATGCTTTCTTGCGCTCGCTGAGAGTCCTGTGTTCTGCCTGAACCGAAGAAAGGAACGAACGAAGAACCGAGAGAGAAAAAAAGAGTCCGAGATCGCAAGCGAGAACAGCACTACAATTACGCTCTGTAATTGGACTTGTAGGGAACAAAGGTGGTTTATGACGAGACTACTCGACTTTTATGCTCATCATAAGACCAGTAGTGGCCAGTCATAACACTAGCTGTCGTCTCATACAACATTTATAGCTTTTGTGCTTCTCTAAACATTAGCTCATTAACAAGCACACGCGATATAAGTCGCTGGCATCGCAACTCCTAGCAGTGACCAGTGTTACCAAACTCCCGCAGCCAGAGCCCCGTTCACGACATGAGAGTCCTGACCACAGCCTTGGAGAGCATCACTCAGCGAAGCACAGCAGGCTAAAGATCCCACAGTCGTTCTCGACCGCGAACACACACTATGTAAAACCAAATATCCGGACGGATAAAACGAGTCGCACACCACCCATTATACGGTGAACACATAGAGACCCCTCAGTATCTCCCGTGATCCTTGGTAACGCAACCTACACACAGGACGTCGGATGGGAGTCTGATTTTTTTTCCAAAGTTTTCTAATCCGAAGATAAACTCACGGCCCGAGAGAGAGAATCACGGCTCCGAAATACCGGGACAGATAGGGACGGAGCGACGTCAAACGTCCGCCGCGGTTTTCAATTCGCTCATGCATCGAGTACACGGCTAGGATTCGGGCAGCGCCGATGAACGCGCTGATTACGATTTGAAGCCGCACTGCCGATTATCAGTGCGGCGACTCGAAGCGTGCGCGAGCTCCGTCCCGGCTTTGAGGTCGTCGGATCGAGCAGCTGGACGTACACGAAATAAACGAGAATTAACGGAGTTTGGATGGAAACAGGCCAAACACAATCAGCTGATCGCAGTGGTGCACATCGTTCGCTCGGTGAGTGACAGCTCTCGAGATCGCATCAGTTCCACGTCGCGTCCACGCTGTTTTGCCAGTAATTAATTTAGCGCATATGAAGAAGCGACTACATGGTTTACCCATGACGGTGAAGTACCCGCGTTGCGTTGAGTGTACGCAAAACCGCTCACTCAACGCAAATAAATATTTTTCATCGTGAGGACAGAAGGAAAGCGAAAGGGGAAAGGGGGAAGAGCGCGCGCAATTCGAATTATCAGGTAGAATAAAGCGAAGTTTTGGACCATCGAGCTTGTTACCTGATCGGATCCGATCCGAGCGAGTATCCCGTTGATCACACTTTCATCGAAGCATCAGAGGTTGGTTTTGGCAGCGACGCGCGGCGGCTGGTAAGAATCCCACACAGTCCATTTGTGTTTCACGCCTCTCTACGCAGGTAAGCGAATCCCGCGCTAATGGACTTTCAATAAGAAACCTCTCAATGAAGCTGAGAATCTCCCTGATGTGGAGCTCCGAGTTCGTCTGACCTCTTCACGGCTACGCAGCCGTCCGCTGGTTGCCTCACGGAAGGACCGGGAGTGGGCGACTCCGAGTGAGAGGAGCATCTTCGATTCCTTCGTTGCTTCCAAATGATAGACAGAAGCCAGGAACAGTTCGCAGGGAGAGTTTCACTTGATCCCGAGTGGAGAACCTTCGATGTGAGGAATCGCAATGATTGTGAGCTCTTTCGAAATCGCTGCTGTGTAAGCGGATCAATCGGTCTCAATTAGTCTTTGCGACGAATACGACGTCGCTTTGTCGCAGGGTCCTTGGCGGTTTTGTCGGGGAGAAGGTCCCGGGCAAAAATATAGGGAGCAATCTGATGATTTCGTCGCTTACCCCGCCCTTATCCATCCGTCCATCCCTCGGACGGAGAAGAAGCATCCATCTATGCATTTGCGACGAGTGTCGCCATGTTTTGTAGTGGCCATTTATCACGAGGAGATACGCCACCCATAGAGGGCTTGGGAGTTTTGCGGGGACGATGATGAGAGGGGAAAGTGAAACGACGGCGGGCCTCGAACAAGAGAGGGGGCTGGAAAAGAGGGGCGTTAGGAAGGAATATGCAGCATCAGCATCGTTTAATTCGCTAATAGCGGCAGTAGTAGCAGCAGCAGCAGCAGCAACAACCTCGCTCCCTCGGTCGCTCATCGTTGTTCTCTTTGGCGACCCACTCGATAGCTTTGAAAGAGGACATCCATTGCTAAAAATGTTCTCATCCAACCGACGCGAGACTCATCCCTCAGTCGGCAAGCGCCCGTGGACCACTAATCATCCAAAAGAGCAAACAAACAAATAACGAACGAACGAACGAGCAAGCAAGCAAACATTTGCAAAAGTCATCAGGAGACATACAACTTCATCCGATTGGAGATCATCGAGCCAGTTCAAATTAGAAAGAATCTTCCATCACAGCCTATCGAAGTATTTGAACCCATTTTACTTCTCTTCGCCTGAAACGAAAGAGAAAACCCTCAAGTTCTCCATTTGAAGCCGTGAAATGAGATTTTACTTCTTCTGGAAGACTCTAGTTTACGGATCCCTGTGGGTCCAATGACAATGTTCACATTTCCTCGATCGAGATTTCCGCGGAACCCCAGGGTTCCCCGAGGCGTATAAGGCCTGCTAGGGTTTCCACAAGGAGAGAATTTAGGATATCACTTACACGGATATCGGTCTCAAAGTATCAAAGAGCAATCATTGTGATGTCTGCAACGTCCACTTTTGGTGATTCTTCTCTGCCGTTGACAATCGAAGGTGACAGTAATAGAACGGTTAAGCCATTATAATTCGTCAAGCACGCTCAAGATAAATTACTCTGAAATGATCTCGATGATCTGATTAAGGTCCGCTTCGTAGACGGTTTTTCAGCCGTTCCGAAGATGAACACGAAACAACACTGTCTGCGCTTCAGATGCGTTTGTTCGCCGTCGATTAGTCGTTACCTGATCTTGACTATCGGCCGATCGGGGACGGGACGATCGTTTGTGAACCCGTAGTGAACGAGCCACCATTGACAATGCTCGATTAGAGACTTGGAAGCCTCATCGAACCTTCCCGCTGTTGTTGTATATCTGGCACTGGAGGAAGCAACAAGAGACAAGTGAATAGGAGGCGGAACACTCTCTTCAATGTCGTCTCCATGTCCGGTCGACATTCAAGTTGGAAAGGATTCCGAAGAATGTATCTTCTTCTCGAGTTTCTATGATTTCTATCCTCTTGACAATTTTCTCGCTTGGGGGTACGTGCGATGGAAATTTGACGCTCGAGAGCGCAAATGCTGATGGATTGTTTGTGTCCGAGCTTGATACTCAGCTAGTGAGCTCGACTGTGCGTATTCAGTGCTCGTTCGCATGTGTTCGTGGGAGTGCGCGTTTCTTTTTTACCGACCGACGGATGAGTCGTGGTATCGTCGGAGTCGTTCATGCGTGAACCCCCGCTGTTATCAGTTGTCAGTCGGCAAGGCACAGGAGAGGACCGACGCAAGCGCCGTTCAGTTTGTGATTCCGCCTGTCCTTCCATTCGTTTTTCTGTTGTGTGTGTGAGCGAGCGAGCGAGAGTGTATACACTACGAATCGTAAATAAATCGCCGTATGCTCTCCGTACAGAGACTAACTGATAGTGGAGTGAGTGACCGACCAGTCCACCCAACCGGTCGACCGCTCGACGCCGATAAGGCCACGATAAGGCGATGCGATAACAAACGGGTTGGTTGGTTGCTTGTGATCGTACTGCTAATGTATCGACGCTGTTCAACGCCCACCGGTGTTCTCTTTTCTCTCGCTCCGTACTCTCTCATTTTATTTGTCCCTGTGTTCGCTAAACAAGCGACCTGGCCACAAGCACACCTTGCTCCCTCGTTCGAACAAAACTGCGAGATCCTAGTTGTCACACGCAAACCGGAGCCACACGTCCGAAGTCGCACTGTAAACAGATATACGATTGGTGCGTGAGCGCGTTTATGAGCCACAACTCAAATATGTCACACGGACGACGAAGCTAGCGAAAGTTGTCACACCGACTTCGACACCCACCGGCCTACATGGCACGATACGCTCAACCCTGGATACGAACACTCACTGATATGGCATTTCAGCGCATCACCGCCACTACTGTATCGTCGGTCGGCTTGCACCTTGGCTCAACACCCGCGCCGAAAGCACGCTAGCCAACGGCAAGCAGCGACGATCATTAAGGGAAATCCATGTGGAATTTCAGGGGTCGCTTTGTATGTATATGATGTCGAACGTACAAGTTTTCGTATCTGTGTGTGTAGTCATCGCTCTTCGAGGCACACGTATAAGCCAGATATGGGAAGTATGCCGTGTCATACGGATAAGATTGTGTGGAAGGGGCGGTTACCCTAGGTATACATATATGTTTATATTTATGCATATTTTGTCCAAACGCTCGAAATATCCGAACTTCCGTGAATATTAAGTTTTGGGAGCTACACGGTAGATGCAAGACACAAATGACGTTGCCGTAGGAGACGGCATTCCACGGTCCTCAGGATCGGGATCAGATCCGACAAGATAGCGAAGTGGCCTTAGCAAGCAACGTGCCGATTTGCTTGTAAATTTAGAGTAGTTTTGGAGTACAGTTCCGAGATTCCAGCCCCTCGTGGGTCAGGCGACTCTCTAGTAGTTTTTCAGATTCAATCTATGTGGGTGAACCATTTTTTCGGAACTCTATTCCAGTAAATCTCCGTCCATATTCCGTACGCTCAATCTAGGCTTCGAAGGCTCAGCCAATCCACAAAATGGGAATACATCTTGGATACAGTTGGAAGTTCTTCTCGGGAGTTGACAGGAATCTTCAGATCGCAGTTTTCGAAAGAATGTTAATGGTTTTGAAGGGCGGTTTAAATTATGGGAATATGAAGAGAATGTGAAAGCACAATTAACCAAATGAGTGTAAAACTCCGAGCGAGCATGTAAGGAAACGGGATATTTCCTCTACGAAGCTGTACTTGTTTTTGCCGGATTCGATATTTTATTCGGCTGTAATATATGATCGGAATCATAATAATCGTCGACATTAATTTATCGTTTACGAGTGTCACGACTACATTTATGTCAACGAGTTAGAACTCTTCAAGTGAGGAAGTTGAGCTTCTCTTATTCGGTAAGTTTCCAAAAATAAGAGCAGGAAGTACTTGCAGGGAACGATCTACAAAATAAATGAGAAAATCCGGACGCTCCGTCCTGCGCAACTTTGGCCAAAACTACTGCACGAAATGGTGCGAAATCTCGCACAGCAGCGCGCGATCCGCCGAGGACGGACATAGGCTTCCTCACGTTCCCTATAATTCTTCGTAGACGCCAGAATCTTTAGAAAACTCTTTAACATTGTCGTCCTCATATATGTTGAGAGCACCTTTTGAATCACGCGCCCTCGGTCGTCGTTGTTGCCCCTGCGGCATTCCAGTCGCCGGCCTGGAAAATAGCTTCGTCATTCCTTGCAGCAGCGGTTGGCAAGCAAACGTGTGCTCCGCGTCTTAGGTATCCTGCGCGGCCGGAAACGTTCGCATTTCAGTTGGTCGACGTCCGGCGCGCATAGACACAAAGCAGTGTCGCGTACTCAGAGTGGGGACGCATTTTCTTTTCTCCTCGGCGACGAGAAAAAGCTCTGGCTCCGAGTCGGGCCATGAGCTTCAAGGATGCAGCGCCCACACTGCCTGGGCGCAAGCGTTCGAATCCCGATGTCGCGACGACGGAAGCACGTCAAGCTAAAATAGCGAAGCTCCCACACAATGTGATCGCAGCCGTTGAATCGTTGGTGGTGATGAACAAGCCAGTATCAAGAATGAATTGCATGTCTGGAAGCGCACTCCAAGGAAGCGCGAACGCTCTTGCCGTCGTGTCGGACTGTTCGAGGTAGTAGGGATTCATGGCATTGTCGATGTCGCGTTCACAGCATGAGGAGGTATCTGCTATGCTCGCCGACAGGGAGTTACAAGTTACTTTCTCGGCGGATGATCAACGGATGAGATCGAGCCTGTGTGAGAAAGGCCGTGGACTTAAAGGAATCGCGAGCGCTCCCGCCGCCGAGACTGTCTGGATCCGACGCTGATCATTCGACACGGTCCAGACCGCGACCGGCGAGTGACCGAACCCACGCTGCCTTTAACTATTTGCGAATACAGTAGGAATCCAAAAGTGAGCATCGGGCAAATGAGCACTGTTTGCGATCACTGTCGAGCCCTCAGGTTCCGAAATGAGCCCCGAGGTCTTTGTTGCGTGAATGGGCAACTGAATGGTGAAACTGCCGGTACTGCTGCCGCCGCCCAAACAGTACCGGCCACCTGGTCTTCGGTTGCAGGCGAGACGTCGGAGTCAGGGTCAGGTTTACCATTAGGTAGGCTCACTTTTACCAGAGGCCGAGAACGAGTCCGCGTTTCTTCGAATCTACTTCATGGGGAATGAGATGGAGGAGGCCCATCAGTGCCGTCGATTCAACAACAACACTGGGCAGCCGATCGTGCTTGCGTTTCAGGATTTTTCCAATGAACATAATCAATGAATTCGTAGGTTCTGCACAGCTCTCGATATCGAGATGTCCGCCGACGATTACTCTGTTTTCATACGTCCAGATGAACCTCCGGATGGCCAGCATGCCGGAGGTTCATCCGGACCTCCGGCATCGTCGCCCACAACCGACGATGTTGCAATCGTCATGTTGGGAACGAACTTTAATGGTCGTGATTCAGTTATACACGGTAGGCAAGGCACGCCACATCGAATCTCAGACACCAATCGAGCGTATGACTCGCTGCAGTGTCCAATTTTGTTTCGGCAGGGTGAGGATGGTTATCATTCTAACTTGAGAATGCGAGACTCTGTGACCAATGAAGAGAAGAATGAGGAGATCAGCTCAATGAAGTTCTACGCGTATCGATTCATGATCCGCGGCAACGCCGACAACCACCTCCTGAGATGCAGCGGGCTTGCCTGAATCAAACAAAACTTCGATCTGGGAATTACTTTATGTAACGCTATGCTGTCGCTTCTGATTCGAGCGTCAATGCGTCAAGACTTCAAGACTCGGGTCGGAGGGCCATTCTCCCGGCAACTTTCACGAGACGGTCCCCGACACATGCGCGAGTACGCCCAAGATGCTTTGACGTATCTCCGCGCGAATGGTCGCCCCGACCTGTTCATCACCTTCACGTGCAGAGATGAAACCAAGGGATAGTTGTTCCCCGGTTAGTCGCCGTCGGACCGCCCTGACATATCTACCCGTGTGTTTAAACAAAATTCATCAAAGAAGTTAGATCTCATGGTCAAGCATAACATTTACGGAAAAGTACGATGTAGGATATAGTCAGTTAAGTGGCAGAAGAGAGGACTGCCGCACCGCAATATTTTAATTTGGTTGGATGAGAAATTGAAACCCAACTGAATCGATGACGTGATTTCTGCAGAAATACCCGACGAGAATCTCGATGAACCTGACCCGAGCCCCATGTAACGCGTCGCAGCGAAGCGCGACCGGGACGCTAGTATTGAATATTGCGAATTGATTCCGGAATTACTCAAATGGAATGATCCCTCGCGAGCCGTGATTGATGATTGATGAGCCGTAATTGATGACTTCAACACCCCACCGATTATAGCATCGATCGAATGAGAAGTGCCCGGAAATTAGGCGATATCGTGAGATCTGTCCGCTGACTATTTCTGTGTACACAATACATGGCAGTTGTGAGCGGACACGGACGAGGTCGGCGGCGCGGTCTTTCGTGGTCGGTTACGACAGCTGGAAGACGGCAAAACCCCAATGGTGGATTGTATAACTTTTACGACTTTTCAGAGAACAGCCGTCTCGAAGCATCCGATCATCATCGCCGCCGTCTTCGTCAGCTTTCAAAGGAGAACTTCCAAAGGTAAAACTTTCAAACCTGACGCTTCTGATCTTAACCTATAAAGTCACTCCGTCCGGCCTGGAAGAGAGCTCGCCGACTCGTAAAATTACGCAGCTGGGTAGAGGTCGATACGATTAGAAGTTGAGAGTTGCGGGGCGCTTTTGTCTCGTTCGCCCGCCCGCCCGACAGACCAAACTTGAAACAAACTCCAATCGCGCCCTCTTCAATAACAAAAGAAAACTATCAATGGTGCCCAAGCTCCGATCATAAAAGAACTCCGCGACGGAGCGCCGGTTCTCGTTCCAGATCTACTCTCCGCCCTCCTTTCCAAGTTTTGAACCCAACTCCCAGATTAACTAGCGTTCTTTACTTCAAATCTTGTTCTCTTGATGGACATCGAATCTCTTGGTCTGTAGGAACCACCGAAGTGCGCATCGTACAGTACCGCCGTTTAGCGATCGACTCCGCTCTGAAGAATCCGTGACGACACGGATTCCACTCAATGGCTGTCATGCGTTGAGGTGGTTCTTGTTCTTGTCGCTGGCGTTGTATCATCGATGAAGTTGAATGGACGAAGCGAGGTGAGAAGCGCAGCGGCGGCGGCGGCGACTTGACACCCCGGTTGTGATGATCGGTGACTGCACGTTTCAAATGGAGGAGTGCTGCGGATGAAATGCACTACCATCAGCAATAGTTTCACGGGTTTCGTTTTTTTCATCGACTCCGTCCACTTTTCGGATCTACGCATGTCCGTTTAACTCAAAGGGCGCTCCTTGTCCGGCCGTCGCTGCCGCCGTTCAAATCAAATCACACAGCACCGACGTTGAAGATCGATCCCTCTCACTGAAGACGAGCGAACACCCCGCTAACGCCCAGAATGACGTTTGTGCTACGAGCGTTTTGAAGAGTCGAGAAAAGCCTTTCAACAACAGAAGATCATCATCATCACGTCCATCGTTTTCAGATATTGATAATGGAAGCGATCTGCTCCTCGTCGGATTTCGAAGAAAGAAAACTGAGGAGAAGAGGAACAAACGGAGCACGAACCTCGCGACTGCGTTACGGGACACGGTAGACGAAACTTGTTTGTAGTTCGTGTCTCGCGTTTGCGCGCTTGGAAACACGATTGTTCTCTATCCTGAACGATTCTGGAGCGAAGGTTCACCAGATGATCCGGACGGACACTTGGGGCTTCGAAGATCTTTCGAGTGACTTCAGGTTCCATAGCGAGAGGTCCACGGGGGTTCCTCGTTGTGCAGGGAGAATCCAGCTGGGGATCGAAGATTGAAAAAGTTCGATTACCTCTGGAATGAACGGTCGACTTTAGGGTGTCTTGAATCCGGAAGTTCTGGTCACTTCTTGATACGACACGAAATCCTCTTGGAAAATCGTTGAACAGTTCTTCATGGTCGGTGATCGGAAGTTTCGCATGATGCGGCTCCAGTATGAGAACAGAAGGATATTCCAACGGAAAACCTTCTGTACTTCGATGACCCTGAACGGAAAATGACAAAAGATGGCGAATTCTGTCAATATTCTCTCCGGTTTCGAATGCACATGTCGTGGCAGTCGGTATGCCGCTCTGTAACAGGTGAGTCGCGACCTTGCCGACAGATGGCGCGACAGACGCCATTCGGGAGTTTGAAGCAGAACTGTATCTCGCTGTCGTTGCTTCCAGTGATCGGACCAATTAATTCGAGTGATTCAAACTGCTTTTCAACGATAATTGTCAATATGGTCAGACTTCCGTCACGTATGGCATCGAACGATCTCAGTTTCTCATTCAGGGACTTCATCACCGAAAGAAAATGGAAAAAAATATCAAAATAAAGCGAAAACAGACTATCCTGACTCATGAGTTCGAGGTTTCTCCGTGAGTCATTCCCCTCGGCGATCCCGATGTTTGTAGTTATCGGGAACGATTGAAACTAAAAACGAGTTTCTGTGATGGTCGATATCATCTTTTTTTGCAACCGATTTTCAAGCTGACCACACGAAATGTTGATTCGTATGACTACCGCAGAGACATCACGGGATCGATTCGATCCCAATCCAATCCATGAGAACTCCTTCGTCCTGAACTCACTGGCTCTCCTGAGTTCGAGTCGTCTCGATTCACTGCACGTCTTTTCCCGGAGACTCGTAATAAAAGTTATATGAAGCAACTTAAAGACGCCTATGTCGATTTAACAGCGGCCTGCAAAGCTCCATTCGTCGGTGGCTTCAATGGTCGCTTGGTTCATATCATTCATTTAATGAGCAGCTCACGTTCATTGAGAAAAAGACGCGCGCTGCCGAATTCACAGGTGTCGTATCGAAGTGTCCCGAGACGTCTTCGTGGCCAGATGGTCACCGGAAACTGCCCTACAAGGACAGAGGTAGTCCACTAAACGTCGCGCTCCTCGTATGGCGTTTTCGAAATCAGATCAATCGTTTGCTGGTCCGTCCTCGTTGTTGCTCTGTTGTTCCCGCCAAAATTTCGAGCGACCGATACTTCATCGGTGACATTCTGTTCTGCTGGGATTTCCGTTGGTAACTCTCGGACCTTGCCAAATTTTTTGAGGAAACTTCTCAAAATGTCGAGGAAACGGCGTACGGGAGCTTGGTTTCCGTGTTGGGAAAACCTCTCAAGTCGGCGATGCGTACCATTTATAGTACCAATAACATTTCTGTGATATCCGTCCCGTTCTCCCAGAGGGGCAAATGAAATGGACGAAGTCAATCGTTCACTCAGCGGATGTTCGAAGGTCGAATTTGTTGGAAGTCTACTCGCGTCTCCAAATAGCTGGTTCGGCTGACGGCATTTGTTCTAGACTGCGTACTGGAGTAGAACCGAACGTAAAATGATCCGGAATACACAGAAGCCATCGGCGTGTGTCGGCGAAGCTTTGTTGATCAAATGTTCGACTGAAAAAAATTGAAATAGAAATAGTTGGTCGTCAAAACTTCTCAAGCATGCCGAAGTGAATTTCTTTCATACAGCTACGATCGCTGTTCCGTCTTCTTCTGGTATCACCGAGAGGCTGGCCATTGCCACCATCTGCGATCCAACAAAGCGCGCTGATTTCCCGAATCGTTACGAACAAACTCGACGAGAATCAATAGCGCGACCGACGCCGCGCCGGCCCTCAACTTGCCACTTCATTAAGTTTGTCGCGCGGGTTTTCGGTGCGAGCCGAGCCCTATCGGCTCTCGGTGGTTTGTGCGGCCACCAGATGCAGCCTCGTACTTTTTGGTTTGGCTCATCGTCTTTTCCCTGAAATTTATGTTCCGAAGACTCGAATAACACGAACGGCATGCCGGAAGAGCATGAGGCCATATATGGCGAAGAATCGTTTCGTCAAATCGAAAACTCCCCAAGAAAACAGAAGTAGGACGAAGGATCGTTGTCGCATCAAACTTTTGAGATCGTGGAGATATTTTCGATTGCGTACCCTAAGGTCGTAAACGACCGAGCCGTGAGAGGAAATATTTCGACCAGAGTCGAGGAAGAGCCATTCAAACAAGGAACGGGATTATACATATCTCGTTGATCATCATTGAGAACGGCTGTTGATGATGAGGAGGCACTCTATTTAGTGGTTCATTTTGAAGATTTCCCTTGCTCGAAATCTGGAGGGTGAGAGGTGGAACAACAAACCGACTGGCTGGCCGAGTGAATGACTGGAAAGAGTCGAATCTCACATGGAACGAATGGACGAGAATTCTCTTTGGTGTTCTTCCAACAGCTAGTCCAATTGCGGCCCCCCTGTTTTCGCCTCACTAAAACGAAGCGCTACCTCTCTGGGACATGTGCATCGCTCTTCCTCTAGAGAGAGGGACAAAAGAAAAAAAAACTAGGGAAAAAGAGGAGACATTTAATGAACGAGAAACGATCCCCCTAATGAGCGGATGACTCTGTGATTCTGGCAATCAGGGAAGTATGACTGGAGATCGCGGAAGATGGAGGGAAACCTGGAAGAGCAAGGGGTTGACTCGGTGCCCACGGCGCGAATGTGTCGTGCCAACTAATCAACTCTCTCCCGGGACATATAGTCACGACACAATCTCGAATCCGAATCTAACTGAACGAGTGGAGATCACAACTTTCGGAAACTTCGAGCCAATTCACAGACGTGTTTTTCCTGAGAGTTTTGAAACGGTAAATGGCGAGAACATCAACTTGGAGGAAGTGACAGCGAATTTTTCGTACCTGGCGTTGGAGGTTCAAGCTGAGCACGCATCGATGGGCCCAAGCGTCTGATGGTTTGCTCACGTTGAACTCGTCGCGATAGTAATTTTCCAAGGGATCTGGAAGGCCTCCACGATAACACGTAAACCACAGATTACCGCTGATTTCTTTCACGAGAAACGCGACATGATAACACTCTGACCGATCGTCATATATCTAATAAGTTGGAAGAGCGACGAAATCTGAAACTCGCTCGGTATCTCTCAGCTCTCGGATCTTTCTGCGTGTGTTCGTGTATTCGAAAGAAATTTCTTTGTTTTCGGAGCGGATATCTGATCGAGAATGTGCTCATGATTCTCGGAGGGCTTCCTTCCCATGTTGAAGAGGCTCCGTGTTTTCCCAAAGCTCTTATTCTGATTCTTTTCGTATTCCTTCCACCTGTTATTTGTTGAACTGGGATATTCATCAATTTCGGGAGTTCTTCCTCAGCATGATCATTTCATATGTCATTTTTTTTTATTTATGCACTTTCTTTGGATAAAGTATTTGAGCTGCCGCGGCAGCAGCGCCAAGTGAAGAGAAAAGGAACGACATTAGAACATGAAGTAGCCTTTGGAAGAATTGTGAGCCCCGAACAATCTGTCTGCGAGGGAGGAAAGCATGATTCTCTTCATCGCACGTTTGTTTGTGTATATGTACATCAGTGGCGTAACTAGGGGCCGGCATTTTCCGAAATTTCAGAATTTGCCCCTTGTAGACATCATTTCGTATACCGGTTGCCCACTCCATCTTAAAGTCACACCAAGTAGATGAGAACCTAGATCGAATTCGGGATTTGTAAACGAGAACTTCAAATTCAGTAAAATCTCGTTACAACGAACACTCCCACGAAATTGTGTTCGCTGTAACGGAATTTCATTGTAACGCGAGTCTTTCATAATGCATCCTATGAAAGGCCGTCCACACCAGAATTCATTTCTAGTTCGTCATATCGAGAATTGAGGGACGATTCTCGGGACGAGATGAAGAGAAGTTTCCAATTTCATTACATTTTGACTTTTACATGCTAAGGGAAAATTTTCGTGTCTCACGAGTGCCTCTCTGGAAATTCCGAATATAATTGTCAGGGGACTGTTAGCGGATTAACTGCACGGAATCGAGTCGAAATCAAAGTCATTGTCGCGCTGAAGCCGGTTCCTGCCGAAACGTGGTTGTTTATAGCGAATGGGATCGAACGTCGCTGGGAGGACGCGCCTGAATCCACGGCGAACAGCAGTGATCACAGATAAATTATTATTTTCCGAAGCCGTTCTTGATCAAATGTTTGAATGAGAGCGTTGAGCCGCGATAGATAGATAGATAGATAGATAGATTGATTCATGCAGCTATCAATCCGTCAATGAATTCGTTGATGGATCGTATCGATTGCTTACCGCATCTAACCATGGTGCACCGAAAATGTTGTCGGTGGTAGAGAAGAAAGTAAACGAAACAACTCGATATTTCTTATTATAGTCTCGTAGATGGATTAAGGACAACTTGGGCAACCAACACCAACCGCGTGCTCCGCCTGCCTGATCGCTCGGTTTGATTTTAGTCGAGTGCTTTGGAGCGGGCCCCCCAAAGCTTCAAACTTTGAGCTCGTTCATAACACTCTGATATGCGAACAGCATTTTTTGGTGTAAGTCATCTTAGTCGCTGGACCGTCTATCTTAGAGTATCGCCACCGCGTGCCAAGAACCAGGCGGGTGCTGTTAACTCGACCGGCTGGGATCGAATCAGATCTCGCCTCAATTGAAAACGCCGTTTTTCCTTCATACCGCTGACTTGAGCACATTTCGCTGGAGACGAACGCCAACATCGATGCCACCAGCCCCTTCTCCGAGAGTCGAAATCAAGGAACCGCTTTTCTTGCCCGTTTTGGCTTAACTCCGCGCCGTCAGCACAGACGGAAATTCTCAGGAGCTCAGGAGGAGTTGTCGAGTGGTTAGTCTCCATGCTCGGTTTGTGCTCGTGAACCCTGGCTCTTCTTCTGTCATTCTCGTTGTCGAGCTTGTCTGAGATTCGTCGGAACGACAGTTCATTGAGAGTCCGATATGAATGAGAAAACAGGGTGGAATTAAGCCGCTGGTTTACTCGCTCTCGTTTTGCACAGACTGAGGTCTCAGAGGAGTTTACGTTCTTGCAGGAGTTAATTTGCCAGGACGAGGAACCACGGCTCATCTTCCATTCTCCTTGTTTCGCCCTCGCTCCCTGCCAGGCGGCTCTCACTTCAGTTTCTTGGCGCGCGCAGCGCTGCATGCTCAAAGATTGTTCCCTCAGGAATCGCTGATTGACTCGCAAGATTTATTCTTTCTTCTCGTTGCTCATTTACTCTCGAGAGACGTCGGCTGGAGTATCGATCACTCAAAGTTCCAACCGTGGTTGCCTTTTCGGCGCAGCGAAGCGAGGTGGAGGTAATGCGAGGTCTCTGAGATCGGGACCTTTTCGTAATCGAGAGGAATTCGAAACTTCGATGCGTCGTGCTCAAGTGAAATCGACAGCGGAGCCCGGGCGCGTTGAATTGAGAAAGTCGCGCGGTCGAGTCCGAGTTCGACGAATAGAGATCTCTCTCTCTCTCTCTCTGTCCGGGTCACAAAAGATGTCAACGTTCATGGAGTCGAGGTGGGAAGGTGAGTAGGAGGGTAGCTGAAGTCGAGTTTGTCGTTTTTCTTCATAACAACGTTGGCTGAATGGCTTTTGACAGATGAGTGGCTTTCGTTTGAATTCCTTCCAAGAAGTGGGAAAAGTGGAGATTGTCGTCTTAGTCGGCTCCGTAGTCGATGTTCGCATCAATATGCTCCACACGGGTTCCTCTCAGCTCTCCAGGAGGAGTCCGATGTGCTTCCGACCCCTGGATGCCGTACCAGCAGGACTGGATGCCGTTGTTGATGATTGCGGGGGTGGCAGATGGCAAGCAGAATGTTGCTAGCAGGATTCAGGAGACAGGATACGCATCTCTAAGAAGGAGAACCGAGAGCTCGACCAGTCAGCCAACGAAGCGAGTAAGCGAGGGCCATATCCTTTGCTAAATGGCCTTTGGTGCTAACCTCCCAGCAGCTGGATGCATCTGGACAAGCGTCGAGTTTGCCCCGAGGCGCCCAAACACACGTTCTCTTTGACGACTTCGAGTTCACATGCGTGCTCTCAACAAACACCTCAGCTGTGGTGTCATGGAATGTGATTCTCAAGCTCGGAAGAACGCGACGTCTCGTGGAAAACTCGATCCGAGGCGGTCGGAGCAACTCCTCAGCGGAATAGTTATCCAGTCAACAACAAGAGCAGCATCAGCTCGAAGTTTATCGGTGGCGGGTAACTCGAAGCATTGAAGTGAATGAAGAAAACCCCGGACTCTCATTGTTTTCAGTGGTTTGGGGGCGTATGGGGGTCCACGGCTGAGGAGGTGCAATGCCAGTGGATTGGGCAGGACGAGAGGAAGGGGAGACGACGACGAGGGCGAGTGGCAAAAGGGATGGGCGATGTCTTTTCTACACGCCTCAGCGAAGTTGCTCATCACCGCAGCCATTGTCTCATGCAAAGCCTCGAGTGCTTCTTGTTCGCGGTCTTGTGTTTTGTGTTAATTGATTCTTGAAGCTCAGCTTTTTGATTTTCTATTACCTCTTCCTCTCTCTCTTTCTCTCTGTCTCTCGCTCGATGTCCCTCTCATTCGGTGGCGGCAGTGGCAACGGCGACCCCACTATCATCAAGATGAATAGAATTCGGGGGAAGTGGCGGCTGCAGCAGAGGGAACACAATCGAGAGCCAGCGAAGGAACGACTCGGGAGATACTCCAAAGCCGGATATGTTAACGGAAGTCGACCAAATCTCTTTTTTTTTCTTCCCTTTCTATTTCTCGAACGCCGCCGGTCAGATAGCCGCTTCTTCAGCAGCTCCTCGAACAACATTGGCACCACAGAACGACAATTAAGAGTAATTGAGAACTCCCTTATTCTCCTCATTGCAAAAATGCTCATCAAAGAGCAAGTGGGAGAGTGGA
The DNA here is from genome assembly GCA_021527715.1 of Neoseiulus cucumeris. Classification (NCBI taxonomy): domain Eukaryota; kingdom Metazoa; phylum Arthropoda; class Arachnida; order Mesostigmata; family Phytoseiidae; genus Neoseiulus; species Neoseiulus cucumeris. The sequence continues at coordinate 1,228,653 of JAJSRV010000050.1, read as the reverse complement.
CAATCGTCGCAACAACAGAAATCACACGCTCTCGATCTCTGCTGCTGACGAAAACTCAAGGTCCCCCAAAACTCCTCTTCTCTCATCCTGTCATCGGAACTCGTCGCAGAACTGCAGAGAACCCACGAATTCAGGAGAACTCGGAACTGGCGGCGCGAACAGCGGGGAAAGCCCCGCCAAACACGAAGTGTCCAAGCGAAGCTGTCCGAATGACGGGTCCGGTCGAAATTCTGAAGTTTTCCTTGTTTTGAAGAATTTGATTGGCTTTGACGTCTTCGCTGATCTTCAGTTCACGACGTCCGCTCGGAGTCTTCAGCTCTTCTTTCGAAGCACAGAACGGGCATCGATAGCTGCGCAGTGTCACCAGTCAAACGGTGTAACAATGCAAATCCTCGTTTCGATGTCTAAATATCGCCGCTGCTCAAACTTTTGACGGACGACTGGTGGCGGTAGTGCCGACTGCTTCCGTCTCGGAGCTCTTGACTCCGCGCCATTCGGATTTCCTCCGAAAACCTTGTCCCGATCGCTGAGATGAGCTCTGAGGCTCCGATTACCTCAAAGTAGGGTTCGATCGATAACGATATCAGACGCCAGAACTACAACCGAAGGAGAAAAAAAATTAAATCGCGGTTCGCGTGCACGGCTAGAAGTTGAAAACTCTTCTGAGCACACGATCACGCACTGCTAGCGTGGCTCACACTTTACAAAGTAACACAAAAAGTAAACTGGCGCTTCGTCTCACTGACAACGAAACCCGCTCACCTCCCCAATGCTTTGAGCGAAAACACAGTTCCGAATTTCTAGGATGTTCCCAGCGATGTAGATAACATTCGGTCGAGACGAACGCATTCCGAATCGACGCCAGGAACAGAATTATCTTCAGGATAATTGATTCGGGCTCAAGTGCCTTCGAAGGGTTTCTCCAAGGACTCGATGCAACCACTGGAACAGCAGTCGCACTATGTGTGACGTTTTTCACAAGTTTGTTGAACTTGTTTTGCAAGTGACAAATGCACAGCCGCAAGACACAACTATGAAAGGCTCGTTGCGCCGTGACTAATACGGTCGTTCGTCCGGCGGACAGACAGTAGGCCGCAAATTGTAAGATATAAGACCCCGTAATGGAGAAAAACAGTTTCCACTTGAAAGGTGTTGCAGGGTGTGGTTTCGACGCGGAGGTTTTTTCTTCCTCGCTTGCATTCGGTCTCATGCGTGCCATGGATCGGAGGTCCCGTGTTTCGCGGCGGTGCAGTGTCGGTACTAGAGCACAACGAGCCTCTTCAGAAGGCTAAAGTCAGACTATCCGTTCGCCCGTTCGTATGTCTGTGCGCCCGAACGGCCAACGAACAGTCAGCCAGGCGAAAGATAATCTCGTAATGCTCTTTGTCGCCGATGATCCTGTTTGTCTGTCGCCTGTCATTCAATGCTACATACAAATAGACACTCACATGATCCGTTTTGAGACGACATTTCTTCAAACGAAATGTCGAAGTCAAACGATCAACCAGCACTGCGCCGTTGATGAATTAGCCGATTTGCGGGATGACAAGAGAAGCTGCTCCTCGCGATCGAACGCTCCGAGGCCGGCCTCTGATTTTCGTTCTTCGCTCTCAATTTGGAACAATCGAGGATTCTTGGTTCGTTGAATGAAAATATTCACACTTCCGCCGAAAATGAGACAAATCCTCGAAGATATCCTTTCGGTGGTTAGAAGTGCCTCGAAGTTCAGGCACCAATTGCTCCTCAACAATTTGATCGGAAGAATGAAGTCATGGTTGCATGATGTCTGAATGTTGCACCTCCACCACGCCATGAGCTCTTTACTCTCGTGCATCCATAAATTGATGGATGGTGATTGTTAATTGATGAATAGAGCCTAAGTTTTCGAGATCTACATAGTGATTGGAATTTTGCGAGTGGCTTCCCTTCGAACGCGCCGAATTTCAAGAACCTAAACTTTACCTTTCTGGTTGGAAAAGAGAGAATCGTTTGGATGAGATTTCAGTTCGGCTCAAAATCAAAATCCGGATTCGCGTTTTTCGACATGCTTCATCGTCGGCGGGATTTTTTACAGCATGCAGAGTGAGAAGTTGTTTAGTGCTCTTCCGCGGCGGTAACTATCCTGTTTATCTGATTTCAGAATTATCCCATGAAGTTCTCGCACCTTTGTTGATCTTGTTCACGTGGTTTTGCGAGGTGGGATGTTTTTCAATTTTATCGCAGAAATTCCGGTGAACTAGAACTGAACTTTCCAGACGATCAAAGCGCGGAATTCACTCAGGGAGTGGATGGTTGACTCTATACGGGTTTCCATCAAATCAAAAACCGGAAAAGAATGAAAGAGATGGAACATTTCGCAGAAGACAACGAGCTCGTATACATCATCCACATTTACAACGTTTTACACCGAAACTTGGAGAGCTGCATTTCTGGGTCAATTCTTTGTCCTGTGGTTGGTTCGTGATTCTTGGCATTGTGTGAATTCGATGTGTATATTACATGAATATTTGTATGAAATTTCCTTCCACCGAACTGGCCGAATATACTTAGGGGCGTTTAAGCGCCTCAAACAGAGAGAAAAACGCGCGGCAATATTTTCTGGAGCGGCGAAGCGTTGCCTAGTTGATTTTATTTCTCGAAGAAGAAAGCGCGTGAAACGAAAAAAAAACATATATATATATATCCACCAGCAACAACAACCTCGTCGTTCGGTCACCCAGTAATTATAGTCGAACAGGGACCTTAGAAGGGCTTCATGAAATTGCCAAACTAAGTTGAGCGGAGCGGGCGAGGGACGACTACTGAGTGAACAGCGCGGTCTCTCTCTGACTTTGCATTTGCGAATCATGGCTTCGTCGTGCCATAAAACCGTTGAATTCGCCGCTGGATTATAGCTTTCTCTCGCGGTTTATCTCTCGCTACTTAGTCTTTATCTCCATTTTGGTCGCGCAAGAATTTTCCTCCAGCCGACAAACAAAAACGCACTGTATTAGGATACACATGCTCGCTCCGGGACAATTTCCATTATTTCAAAGTAGGGTCGGTGACAGCGAAGTTCGTATATCACATGACCCGAAACTATACTTGAACTTGCACGCTCATAACGACGTCTACAGAAAGACTTCGACGGTGATCACGTTGACAGCGGAGACGAAGACAGGAAAATGGTGCTGATGACGCGCTCGCGGCGAATGTTAGAATAAAAGAAAGGACAATTATATCGTCTTAATCAGAGAGTGAATACCGTCGTCCATGCATCGCGACGAGGAACTTCATCTTCAATTTCCTTCTTTCGATGTAAAACCGTATCCGTGTCCCCCGAAAACGCTCAATTATCTCGTTTTGAGGAACGCACAAACTGAAAACGAATTCCGGAACGAGAATTCAACGATTTCATCCGTCGAAAACTCCGAAATGGTCACTCTCGATTCTGACAAGAGGTTTTTGTCCTCGATTCGAAAAATCAGCAGAAAACGCGTCTCGTAGCGTTGTCGCTGTTTTCATCTAGCAGAGCCAGATATAAAGCGAAAGTCTAATTTTTTTGCGTGGGCGACAGCGGTGCTGTTCGCAACGCAAACTTTGGTTAACGGCATGCCATAGATTTCCATTACGGGCTTTCTCTTGCCGCTGCAGCTAGCGGTTAATGTTGTTAGGCCACGCCGTACGCCGGGCAGCAGCCAGAATAGCCCCTTTGGGAAGGGACAACATCGCCAACAGCAGCAACGACAGCAACAACAACAACAACAACGGAGCTTCGTTGGTTCGCTGTTACACCGGCAACCGAGACAATCTCATAATTTCTGATAGGCGCTGTTTACAGCTCACAAACACACTCACTCCTTCGTTCGTTCGTTCGCTCACTCACTCACCGACTCCCTCCTTCCCTCTTACACGGGGAGTTAGCCGCCAACATAGGAATCCCATCCACGCCAACAGTTAACTCGTTCTTCTTGATCACCCATTCTTGTGTGTATTGTTTTTCTGTTCGGGAGCTTGATCTCCACGTATTCATGAGCACTCTGCTGGCACTCTCGGGAGATGATCTCAACAAGGAGATGCAGATTGATAGATCACACGAGACCCATCGCGCGGAATCGAATTCGAATCCGAGAAAATTACGGAAAGTTCGCTTTCATCCTCTCAAGAAGCCCCGACGGGAAGTCTAATGACGGTTCCAACTTTCAAGACACCAAAACTCGATCTTTATCGTCAAGATTCAAGAAATCATGCGGAAGGAATACCGAGGAGTTCAAGTTCGATATTTTGCTCCGGTCACTCAGCTGGCATTCTTGGATTCCAGGATAACGAAGCTTTCTACCGAGGTTCGAAGTTCTGTCGGCCGATTTTTCCTCCGTTCTCTTTTCCACCTGATTGTTCCCCTCGCATTTTTGGCTTTTTTTTCTGGAAGTTTTCAGAGCAGCCCAGAAAGACAAGCCGAAGAATGTTAATTCTTTCCGGGTATTCTCAAAGTTCCTGATTTGGGCTCCCCAATTTCCGAAAATTTACGCTTTTCCATTCCCCAGAACCTGTTCAGATGACGTCATTTTACGACTCAGAAAACCAGAAGAACAGAAAAAACTTCTCTCATAGCTGAAACTCCCACCCATTCTTCAGGCTGGTACTCTTCCATGAAAAACTTGGTATTCGAGATGTGAAAATTTAGACATTTTTGATGATGTAACTCTCGCTATCGGCATTCCGTCCATCAATCATCGATAAATAATCATCTATCAATCAATGGATTGAAATTTAGATTGATAGATGACGCCTGAAGGTCAACAGAAATGGGAAACACCGAAATTATTCATCTTCTAATCTACGTTTATAGATGGATGGATGGCGAATTGATAATTATCAATTCTTTGATTTTTTGATTTGAATTGATTATGATCAATGTCTCGACTTTCGAGCTCTACTCACGGCCGATGGAGTATCGTGACTTCGTCTATTCCTCGTCGTCGATGAAGGAATGGCTTGAAGCGAACATAATCGATGGTTGGGGGCTTTCATGAAAGTATAAACCGTCGGGTTTATGGCTTTGGAATCAACCCACGAGCTCGAAACTCGGGGGCAATCTGTCGAACGAACGATAGGGTTAATTCTTTCTTCGAACAACATTTAGGCATCAGGTGGCGTTGGCGTTTCTGTTGATCTGGGGACACGCCCGTTCGCTCGCTCGCTCGCATGCCCATTTACCAGCCTTACCGATTGCGCCCGCCTTTCCCCCTCCAACACCCGTTAGACTGGTGGCGGGAACGAACGAGGGGACTGACGGACGGGCGGAATGACTTGGCGGCTTAGAGAGAAGCATTGAGTCGCGCAGGAAAACAGCCAAGCCGAGGGGAAAGTGGAAAAGGTGATTTTGAATTTCGCCGAAAACCTCATTGAACCTCTTATGGTAGCGCGGCGTAGAGGTTGTGGTGGTATGCAGAAACAGGCAGAGCTAGTCAGTCAGTCCGAGCGAGCGAGCGACCGTTCGTTCGTTCGTCTATTCGTCTATCTGTTCGTCCGACTCAAGCCTCCTCGAGCAATAGAGCCTTCTCGAGAGCGACCATATCGAATTTTTCAGCTTTTACGACTCGCGCCTGCCCGAGAGGAGCATCATTTTCTTTATATCTCTCTCTCTCTCTCGCTATCCGCTTTCCGTAGGCTTCTTCGGCCTCGTTGCCTCTCGCGAATGCGAGCGATCTCTTGCGAATGCCAAAACAAACCGCATGCTCGTCTCGCTCGCTTCGTTGCGAGACGTTCCTGGAAACTGGCCTAGGAAAGAAAATGAGTCGAAAGAATACGAGGGGAGCGATGGCAAGCGTCGGGATTGGCCGCTCCCAGGAACATGAAGAGCCTCATCGGAGAAACTTTCATGAATAAACATATCCTCATAGCTGGTCGCATAGTAATCACATCTTCACACTCTGTTGAGTACCCTGGCCATCTCGAACTTCGTCTCCTGGAGATTTTTTCCCCTCCTCCTCCTCCTCCGCCTTACTTTCAGCGTCGCCGCCGCATCGTATCCACGGTGTCAAGTCGCATCCGAGAGGAGGTGGCAAGGGTTTCCTGTTTGATTCGGATGAGGTTTCCGACAAACTCCTCCTGTTGAACAAGATTCCGGTGGTACTGAATGCAAGAGTTTGTTCTCTGAGGTCGGGACGGGTTCGTTCGGGTGGATTTGAGAACGAGTCGCAATCCGTTCGACAATAATCCGCTCGATCAAAAGTGTCATCATTCGAATGAAATGTGAGAGAAAGCTGGCCCGATTTCAAGGCCTCTGTCATCAGACGATGACGAACGGAAACTTCGAACTCATCAGGGGCCGCAAACTTCGGATTGAGGGAGGTTTTTTTTTTGTGTTCGCTGCGACGAAAACCCGTACGGCATCAGTGTAGGAACCGTAGAAACGACGTGGATCGTCTTTGTGTCTTGTGGCGATGTTGTTGTTGCTGCTGCTGCTGCTTTGTGCCGTAATGAAAAACGCCTCGACGATATTATGGTGGCTTTTTTTTCTCTCTTCGGGTTTCGATGACTATGGGCGGGTGGTCCGGGTGGTGATTTGATGGATCCGACAGGAAGAGGAGAGAGAATAAAAGATATACGTTTCGATCGTTTTTTTTTCTCTCGGCTCGGAGACTGAGGAAGATCGCGATACTCTCGCGAGCTGGTTTTGTTCCCAAAGTCTGGAGGAAGTTGAAGCTCCAACAGCCGGAAAGTACACACTTTCCTCGGATGAATTATTGTCCTGAGATTTATTCTTCTCACTCTGGATTCGAGGGGAAGGATATCTTCGGGACTTGAATCAGACAAATTTCTCACAAAAACTTAATAGCCAGCCAGAAACTCTCGAGAAAGGAGATAGCGACGGGGAAATCTTTCATTCCAGATAACCTTCCTCTTGGAAAAGTGGCGGAACTTCGTCCACTTTATCTTGTGGCGCCAAATGTTTGAATATTCTTTCGTGGTTATCACGAGTCGTCTCCTGGTTTCACTGACGTCGTTGAATCAGCTTCGTGTTTTGCGAAAGATTATCTCGGAAAGGTGAAGAGCGATCCAGATTGACGTATTTCCCAACTCGGAGTGCTCTTTCATTTCATACTTGTACCTGCTTCGGTGGACCGAGCATGACATGATAAGTAGATGCTCATGGGAAGGCAGCTCGGTTCTTTTCGGCTCTGATCGTCGCTCTAGGAAAAATAAGAGTCTGTACTGGCTATCGCTCTCAAAGTCATCAGACACGAAGGATAATTATGAGTCCATGACCGAAAAACTCTGACGCGAACTCCTGCGTCGTTAAAACTGTCATGAACTACCGTCGAACATAACGAAGTACTACTTCTGACAGAGCGAAGCGTTTTCGAGATAAAAGCACTTTTATTGTGCTTAAGAGTGTGATTGTGTGTGAGCTGCGGATCCGGCACTGATTGTGAGCAGCCCTTGTTCTAGGCCCGGGGTTTGCAGCCCGTTTGTCGTCTGTACGTCCGAGCCGTCGGCTTCTGCCGCATTGCTTGACCCTAATTCGCAAGACGCGGTGGCCACTTCGGCTCGCTGCTGACCTGTCACATGTTTCGAAGGGGACCTTTGATAGCCCGAGAGGTCACAGGAGCTAGTCGACTGACTGACTGACTGTCTGAGTGCCTGCCTGCCGACCGACCGACCGACCGACCGACCGACCGAACGACTGTAAGCTACCGACGCAACCGAAACAAAGCAAATTGCGAAGGGCAGTACTAGCTACTAATAATTATCCTTTTTCAGTTCTTCGTCTGGTGGCCGAAACGAAGAGACCCACCGAGTCGAGTCGTCGCCGCCGCCGCTCATGTAATACAGGAGAAGAAACGGAAATTTTCTATGAAAATCCCAAATGCTGATGGCCTTGCTGGCAATTCCATTGTGATCCTTCTGCGTTTTCGAAAGACCGAAATAATTAATCGCGACACCGCGTCTTCGGGTTCACCGCCGCACGCAAGTTGTTGCTGCTGTTCTGCAGAACAGGCTACCGACTGAGGTTACGGTGAGCGAACGAACATTCAATCGAGTTGCCGTCTATCGATCCGACACCAGAGGTGATCGGAACGCGAGAGTTTCGTTTCTAAGTTTGATCTAGAACCATTTTGACCAAGATGAGATCATCGTCATCGTAGCTCCCGGAGAGTTTTTCGATTTCGATCTGTGCATGAATCCACGAGAAGCGGAGACACAGTCGTAGATGTCACGTACTCGAAAATAATTGTTCAGCCTCGGACGGATTTCGTACAGAAATTTTGCATCCGTAATCCAACAACGCTTCGGATACAAGGTAAGTGCGCTAAACCCTTTCGTGCTTCGCTCTATCCTTGATTGCTATCTTTGACACTCTCACCACGGAACTAATGGGCAGAAAACCCAAGTCATGTGACTCCTGTGAGGACGAATCACTGCATTCCTCGTCGGCTGCCGCCTTCCCGGCCTTCGTTCCGGACAGTTCCGTCGCTGCTGCTGCTATGGATGTGGAAGCCCATGTTTGAGATTGTACGAACTGTACTCAACTTTTCGCTCTCTTCGATTGGACAGGGCTACGCTGCTGGATCCGAACTCAACTCCAAACGCTACTAACGGAATGAACATTATGCAGATTGATGGAAAGATTGACGTATGCACTCCCTCGGTCTCGGTGTCTCTATCTCCAGGTCGTAGTGTCCCAATCTCTCCTGGGCGCTGGTGTGGCGGCATCACAGACGTACTGTAGCGAATCATTGAAGCCATCAGAGCGTCGAATTCGAGAGTCGAAATGATCGGCCGTGATAGAAACGTGCGGCGCAAGGTTGTATCTGATATGGCCGATACAAATGGCACCATATCGACGCGATGAGACACGTTTATGGGGGTCGTTTCGACTCGTGTTTTCAACCCCAAACTGCAGGGGCGTAACCTCTCGCTAATGACCGCGATGGCCAACTCATCGATAGCAAAACCACCATAGCTCCTGTCGGATGAACTATCAAATCGTACTCAGTGGGTCCCGCATCAAATGTGTGCAGTCATTGAGCGCACCGTGGTCCACCTTCAGGACTTTTAGGCCGATCACTCGCTGTCCGCCAGTAGGAAGTTGCAGAAACTTTCAAATCTGGAGGAACTTCAATGTTTCATCACCGGTTCGTTTGAGTTGAGATATGACTCCCGTTTAACGGAAATCGACGTTTCATCGCTCGGGGAGTTTTGATGGAGACTCTTCTCGTTCAATACGGACTCGTTTGGGGCGAACGAAAAGCGATTATCTCGCGACTCGACCAGGTCTCTGACTCTTTGCCCCAACCCTCTCCGTGTGCTCGTGTTCTGGGCGGGTTCCGGGTCCCTCCGGTCACCCTTGTCTCGAGCGAGGGGAGAGCCGATCGATGAAGTCCCTGATAAAGACAAGCTTGAATAGAAGGCTTGGGAATTTCGCTTCGATCGTGGTTTCGGGTTAATCTGTTGTGAAGGCACTCAAGCAAGTCAGCTAGCGAACAAGACTAGCTAGCTAACGAACGAACGAACACGGAGTGATGTTTTCATCTTTTGTGTAAGCGGTCTCGAACCTGAAATTGAATGGTCTGGTCTTCGATACGGCGACACCCATCACGATCGGCGCGAGTCACGATAAGAAAACCTAAAGGTTACACCTATTAACAAAGTCTTAGGTTGACTCGCGCTTCGTAATTTCTTGCTGAAAATGTTCCGGATTCCTCCCATCAAATCAACCTACTAAACCGTCAGGGCCGATACTTGTTTCTTACGAACTTAAAGACCGCAGCCCTGACCGCATGGAATTCACGAACTCGGAACCTAGAAGGAAAGGAGAAACAAAAGCGGTAAACGATTGAAATGAAGGTATCAAACCTGGATACCGGCGCGAAGAGATCTGGCCCTGTCCACTGTCCTCCTGATAAAGCGGATATCAGAGCCTTCGGTTTTATTCTGGGCCTCTCAATTGAATGGCTCGTCGGGTGGCCACGCGTTGAGACAAAACGCCTTAATAGCCAGTTAGACAGTCAGTGAGTCCGTCATCTAACCCGCCGGATAGATAGATAGCTTGCCCGCCATCCAGGCAACAGATTTAGCGAGCTAGAACAAAGCAGCTCGCTCTCACATTGGCAGCCGCACGAGGTCAGGGTTTGCCCTTCAAGAAGCTTCAAAGTGCTCTTCGGATCACACTTGGAATAGGTGTGGTTTGTTGGCCGAATGACGGACGGCCCGATTCACTGAAAGACTGACCGAGCGGCAGACCCGGTCGCCCGATGCCAATAGCATCGCACCTGCTGTTGCTCTGCGCGATGCCATCGAACATCTTCTCCTCCACCCACAGCTCAGCCAAGGGTGTCTGTTACTGTTTCCGAAGGTCTATCCGTTCGTCAGTTCGGCTGTTCGGATCTCGGTGTAAACACCCATAGTTTCGACTGAAGATCCATCTACGTATCAGCGAGGATGTCGACCTGCTTGCCGAGCTGGCTGGCTCACTTCATGCCTGCCTGCCGCGGCAACCCGGACATGTCCAAAATCGGAAATAGTTTCGATTAAAAAAATGAAGGAGGAGACAGAGAAGAGAAAATCTTTGCCCATTTAATGAACAGTGCGTTTAAATTGATCGACTCTTCGGATGCTGGATCTTCGTTCGTAGTTTCGATCTTACGATGTTGTACACGGTTTAAGAGGAATACCTTAAAGGTCTTTGGGTCTCGAATCGAATATGAACCGAGATTTGAAGCTGAACCAACGATATATTTGTGTGCTTCGGATGCATCTCGAGCACCGATGAGCCGCTGCTGGTTGAAAAGATCATCTTCGATGTCCGATTATATCAAGTCATCTCATGGAAGTTTAGTTTATGGTTTACGATTTTTATACGGATTCGTGCGGGTTCGGGCTACGCATAACCCTTCAATCCAAAAGCCTGACTGAGATCACTGGAACAAAGGCGGCGGTTTCGAAAACGACGAATCATGGATGCGCGAATCTCGAGACGGGTTTCAATGTCAGCGTCTAAATCGAATCTTCCACCATATTGTGCTGGATATGACGTAAGTTTACGAATTGCAATAAGCTAGAGACCACGGCTTTTCTGTATTTACCACGACATCGATCAATCTCAGATCAATCGGATAAAAATCATATAAAGATGCTTTTACTTCAATACCGCGAGAGAAAAGCCGGTGCCCTTGGCATGAGACTGTAACCGTGCTTCGGTGGGGCTGAGTTCTGTCGTCAAGGAGCACCAATGACAATTCGGTTCGTTCTTCCTGGTGTCGGGTTGTGTCCGGCAGCGTATCCGATAGGGTCTCCGTAAGGACGTTCCCTTCACTTAGTTACCGTTGGTTGGAGTTGATTCAACCCGTGTGTCCGAAAAAGGGATCAAACGGCCGATTGTCTTGTGGTCACACGGCTGATCTTGTAACCACAACTCGATGGCGGTGGTTCGAATGTCGACGACCGCCGGGATGCACGCTAGGCGGAATGTACACATGTGTGCACGTCGCCGGAAAACATGTCTGCGGACGAACGCAGCAGCATGCATATGAGTGCATCGATTGACACTCGACGACTGTCAATCGGGAGTGGGTTCAACGGTGTCCACTCTGTGACCAGTCTGTGACCAGACCCCAAAAACTGTGGTTTGCGTAGCAAGGGCATCTGCTGAGCTTGCTCCCCCCGAAACGAAGGGGTCATCCACGGATGAAGATGCATGAATACCAACAGCAAATGTGCCCGGATGTCAAATCTTCTTCGGTTTATGTTTGAGGGAAAGATTTCGACTTTTTTGTCCACTTTCCGCGTGCTCTACTTTTGTCCCTCACTCCATCTTCGATCATGGATCGTAGTGCCAGAAGAGGCAAATGATTCATCGGTGAGTTCAACCAGACCTTCGTACGAAGCGGTTGACAGAGCGAGAGAAAGTAGGTGCTGTCACCCCACACGCACTCATCCGATTCGTTTTCGAGCAGTGAATTCGTTCTTAGAGGCCAAGGGTCACTCAGGTGGCTCACTGGACGTCTTTGTTCTCATCGTTGTGCGTGGTGTCTTTTAGTCGAAGATGCCGATTCCTTCACTACTCGCCAACCACGTGAAACATCGCGTGAGTATAGCCGCGCCCTGCCGTAAGGTCCACGTTCAGTTTTTTGACTTTCTTTTTTTTCGAACAACTTGAGGTGCTTTCGTGGCAGCTCTGATCCTCTTCGTTGTAGGCAGTGCGGATAACAACGACGAGACTCGCAGGACGAGTTCGTCAGAGTGATCGAGAAATGAGTCTTGAAAATCATCATCGAACTCCCAAGACGCCGTCGATCTCGCTCCGACTCTGAATAACCGTTCACGGCAGGCAGTCACTCGATAGACTGTAACGACTACATCATGACTGGTTCTGTGAGAAATTCCGAATGTAGGTGAAAACGTACGTGTGGAGAGTTTATCCGAGTTGATCACGTTCTACGACCGACTCAGCAAGCGCCGACGGACGGTTTTATTGATTCCATATATCATGATCCAAAATCTTGTGAAATTCGGCTACGTGATCATTTCTGACTTGACTTCTATCTGTTCCACTGTGTGGATTTTGTTTAGTTGGGATTCGCGCAGCCCATCGTCCAAAGAGCCAGCAGCGGAGCAAACCAATGAATTATCCGATAGTGAAGGTCTCTAGTGTGTAGTTGATGCGCTGACCAACTGCTCTAACAGAGAAAAACAATCCCATAGAAAATGTGGCCAGCATGGCCGAAATCGTTCACTTCGTTCGCTCGTGCGTCCAGATGGTAGTTCAGGGTCTGCAATGAGACACCGAAGCTGTAGAAAGTTCTTTACGATAGCGCATCACTCTCGATTTCGTTGCCGCCGTCCGTCCGCAGATGATTCGCGAAACGGCCAGTTCCTTCTGGCAAACGATTTGATTGGGAAAGAGGGAAAAGCTCGAGTTCGTCAAAGGAGAATCCGATGATGGAGTTGTGCTCGCTTCATGTGAAGAAATTAGTCCACAATGTCTGTTGTGGAGAGTCCTCCTGTTTGCCACAGCACCTCCTTGGGAAGAAGAAAGAGCAAGTTGCAGGTGTTCCCCACGAGGAACAAGATCGGATATGAAAGGCCACGAGAAGTAAGGGCAATACGGTCGTTGTTTATCTTGAACGGAAACGTGTTCGTCCCGTTATCTTTACGGCACAATGCAACTCCTGAATCTCTTGTTTGCCGACATCGTTCCATCAGCTAGCAACACTGCCAAGGGATTTAGGACAACGACGACGACGACAGAGTCAAGTGAACGACATGGGAGATGGAGCTCGTCGTATGGTCCTTCGACCAAGATATCCTCGCTGCTGTCGCTGTGGTCGCGTTTTTGCAAAGAAGTCTCCCCTTCATCCAAGTACTCAGTGTTCGCTCTGGAAACTTAAGGAAGAGAATGCGTCTAAAATATTCCATCATGTTCATTGACTCCTCGAAGAATTCCGACCCCTCGGCGCAGGGTTCATTCCCTCCACCTTTTCTAGACCCTTAAAAAGGATCCCTCGAAACACGATATATGAAATTCAAGAAGGAAATTCCGATCGCGTTGACAACGAATTTGATGCTCCAAAATTCCGCTGCAGTCCCAATGATCTCAGAACGTTCGTTCGGAGTCCCTTCGGTGACTCGAGGACACTGGGACGTCTTGCCAACGACTCGACCACCGGCGTTTCATTTGTATTGGGAAGTACGGCACACATCTATGAAATGACGTCACTTCCGCTTCCTCTGTACTCCCTCGGTACCCATTCGAAAGCCATTCATCTTATTGTGGTGACTGAGTGTAGACGAGGAGACAGACACCCAAGCAGTCAGTCACTCTGGCGACCCCAGAAAGAAAATATGCTAATAAATAAAGTTTAATCCCTAAGGGTCGTCGTCGTAGCGGTTGCACTCGTCGCAAAAGTACGGGAGATAAAGGAATAGAAAGTGGAGTCGTGGAGCCCTCAGCTGAGAGAACGAGCACGGTAGCGGCATCCGAAATAGAAAAAACACACACACTCACAGACAGACACAATAATGTGCGTTCCACTCAAAAAGTTTCGTCGGTCGGTCCTTCCTTTCTCACCTAGTTCTGCATTGCTCGATCTCATTCACCTCAGTGGGATCTATCCGCTCAGACGATTGCGATTCAAATGTCGACTTTGAAGAATTTGCCACGAATTCCTCTGAAGGTTCCCTCTGCAATCTTTTGAGACCTTCAACTGGGGTTCACTGAAACTTGCGCACTCGCAACCTTCGCCAACGATCGTGGAGTCATCGAGATTCGGCGTATTGGTAGTCTTGCTGGTGAAACAACCCCCCCCCTGTTTCTAAGAGGACGCCTTGATACGAATCCCAGTTGAAGCCTTTTGGCTCTGGAACATTCTTTCTTTCGAAGTCGCTTTCCTCCGCGAGACCCCGTGAACTCCAGCTTTTTTAAGCTCTTGAAATTCTCTCCTCTCAAAGGAATTGGCCCTTTCTTCTTTGGGAGTCTATTGTAGTGCTCAACGCGGAGTCTATGATGAGTCCGTGGCGCATAGGTCTTTTATGTGCGACGGTATGTGGAGTGAGGCAGCTCGTTTTTTGACCTTCTGTTCGTATCCTCGCGATTCCATGCAAACTTTCAGTCGCAGATGTATAGAAAGGAGAAGGAACGCTGCGCAAGGAAGAATTTAGTGTGACTCCTGAAGAGTGGCAGCTCTCCATCTGATTCACGCACGGAGCGTGCGAGGAGAACGACGCCAAACAGCGAATCAAAGTTTTCGCCACTTCCCTCCACGTCCATTCCTCATTGCTCAACGAATTCCTCTGAATAACACTCCGTTTTTTTTTGTCAAGCGAACATCCCACCCCACAGCGTCGCGGTCTTTGTCGTAGCCAGTTTGTCAGTATCGTTGGTCCCGTGTCGTTCCCACGAGTCGTTCTTTCCTGTTTTAGCCGTCTCGTAACATTTCTTCTTCCCTTCCAATTTTTCCCACCCTGCGACTGCTATCAAGATCAGAACCATCATCGTCAACATCATCACCATCATAACCCTTAGCGCAGCGGCGGCGGCGGCTGCTAACAGCGATTTCGGACCCTCTTCCAACACGCGGCGCACATCGGCGATGGCCTTAGCGTGGCTGCAGCAATTGAATGGAGATTTATCGTTAATTTTTTTTTTTCACGAATTTGACAACAACGCGAATATGGCAAATTATGTAGGCGATTCTGATGAATAGGTGGTAGCACAGTTCGTTAATCGACTACCTCACGCACAATGGCATCTGCCTCACAGCCATTCACACATACACACACAGAGTCGCACACTTTCAGACAAACAAAACACGGTCATGGCGAAATTTTAAGAACATCCATTCTGATTTCGTTGTTCATCTGCGTCATCGTCGTTTCGCTCAGAGCTCTTCTATTTCGCTCTCTCCACATTTTCAACCGTCTTGGACGACCCCCTTTCCGCCCCCCCCCAAACCCCCAGCCGAAAATTGTGGAAGCAATCCATCTTTCCCGAGCTCATCTGGAATATTTTCAGCGAAATTCGGGTTTTCCAGGCGGGTAGTGAGAATGTTCAGCAGAGGAAAATGTTAATAAGATTAAACAACATTCGGTTTTGTGTGGCGATGTCCTTCAGGCCCCGGGATATTCTGATTAGGTTCTATTAGATCTATTGTTCTCGAAATTCGGAGCCGTTTCCGCGACGAACAAATTCAGCCGATCCAGTTCGTATCGAGGAAGTTCCCAAGGTGATTCGAAGTCAACCGAATGCATCGCTGGATATTCGCCTGGATGGCAAACCAGACGAACCGTCACTCAACCAACCAGCCGACCGGTGGACGGACAGCAAAACAAACGGGCGAGTGAGTTGATTCAATTTTAATTCGCGCGTTTATTCCGAGCTTCATCTTAACAACAGTCAGGGTCATCGTTTAGCCTTCAAGCGACTGATTTAGCTCGCCCGGCGCGGATCGAAGTTGAATGAGCCGAGTGAGAAGTTCGCGATTGTTTTAATTCGAAAAGTACTCGGAAACAATTTTGATTAAGTTTTGATTGAGATGAATTCAAATCGGATTCTTTGTACTCCAGCTTGAACGGCCATCACTCAATCGATTGTAATTTATCTTAGTCTGGTGTATGCCCGAAATGGCGGCGAATGTAAACCACGGGAAAAGCCTGAAGACGGCTCTCTAACACGAATCATGAGGAAGACGAAATCCAGGACCAACTTGCTCTTTTTCTGAAGTCTGAAGCGAATATTGTCTCACGCATTCAAAATCGATGCACATGTACAGGAGCTTGCATTAGGCGGCTTTTGATATTCATCATGTGGATCCTGCTATACATTAGCATCCAAAATCAGGAGCACAGTTTCTCGAAGTGGGTTCCATGGGACCCTAGGTTTCCAGCATGACGAGACCCCCAGGGGTTCCGCGAAGAAAAAAGAGTTTGGGAACCACCAGTTCAGAGTGTGACTACTCCCAGTGGCATAGCTAGGGGGGGGGGGGGGGGGGGGGGCGGTCCGCCCCGGGCGGCACATTTCTGGAGGCCTCCGGGGCCCTTTTCCTGTTTTTTCCTTGTTACCGTTTTCTCCTGGGAGAAGGCGCAGGGGCGGCATTTTCCGAAATTTCAGGGTTTCCGCCCCGGGCGGCACATAGCCTAGTTACGCCCCTGACTTCTCCAATAGAAGTTTCTGAATTTATCGTGTGGGGAATTTAGAACAAATTCCGGACATTGAAGCGCTCTTTCTTGCAGCGATGTACTTTCCCGCGTCTTCGGTGTGTCATGGATACGTTGGACCCTTAACGGCTGGGCAGGTTCGTTCATTCCGTAGCTGGCTGCATGGCTGCGTATTCGGTGGGCTGACGCTGATGTTGATGAGTTTAAGACGTTCATTGTTTCGATAGAAGCGAGTGAGCGAACGACTTGTTCAGAGCCCTCGGCTTGCCTGGTGTGAGCGTCCGCCGGTCGCCTAGTCGCCTGGGTGTCTGTCTGTCTGGATGGATGGATGGATGGATGGATAGACGGTTGGGTAGTTGCCCGGTCCGTCCATCTATCCGTCGCCTGGTTGGTTCATTCGTTCGTTCGTTCGTTTGGCGATGGCCTGCTCAGTGCGCTCGTTGGAGTTGGGACCGAGTATTGCGTCTCATAGAGAGGAAGCGTTGCGTCTGATGCGCGAGTCTAGCCAGAATCGGGGCCGCCCGCCCGCCCGACCGGTTGGGTGGCTGTCTGGTTGAAGGGCTAAGTGACGGCGAACGATTTCTTTGGTTTGTTTGGCGCCTCCTTCGGTCGAACCTGGCGACCAATGGCGCGCTGTAGACTCCGTTATCACTAGCCGAACCAAAGTCCGATGGGCGGTCGTCAAGTCGTCGGTTCGTCGTTCGCGCGCTCACTCGGCTCCCGTAAAACAGAAGTTACACAACAGAAAATCAAGGGCTGCTCTTCCCGCGCTTGTTCGCTGTTGCTTCGGTCCGCCGGCGGGCTGAGCGGTGGAAAACGCGCGCGCGCGTTATATCTATCGTATATGAGCGATAATTACCAGCCAGCCAGCGAGCGAGCGAGCGACTGGGTCCGCCTATCCCTTCACGCTGGTCGGCGGTTCACCCAACGCAGCGGCCGCGGCGACGGCGGCAGCTGGAGCACTTCGAAATTTTCGGACGGCGAACCAACCAGCCGAAACGCTGTCCATCCAAGAAGCCACCCAACTATCTGTTTGTCCATCCATCCATCCACTCCTTCGTCCAATCGGCCCCAGACTGTGTGAAGGACAACTTTCATGTTCATCATCGACGTCCTCCTTACCGGAGCAATCATCATCATCATCATCGTTATCAAAACGATCACAACATCTCCATGGCGATCTTCATCTAGCTACTTCATGGTCATGGATATCGTCGTTGATTTCTGATTTTGTGAGTGAGAGCCAGTTTGTGAGGGAACAACCGACTGATTATCTGGTGACTGAACCCAGATGTTGCGCTTGGACTTGAACGCATCAGGAATAAGAAGCGCTCTCCCCGCATCGGAAAACGTCTTCAGTTTTGATGATAGACACCGGAATTCTAATGGCTACCCCTGTTTTTTGAGTGGTCCGCACTGCCCGCTTGCTTGCTCACTTGTCTTCTTTGTTGTTCGTTGATCTCGCTTTCTCCCGCTTCATTTTTCTGCTATTTTCCTTCCCTCACTCAGCTAACAAGCCAGTCGTTCACTGGCCCCTCACAGCGATTCTCACGGAATTATTCTCTCCGAGAGCGCCGCTTTCTTCACGGTAAGGATTCAGATGTTCGAACAACATCCGACCCTCGGTCCTGCGTCATCTGAAGACGCCCAATGAGCCCCGGGAGAGCTCAGAAATTTCACCGGCGACAACTTGGATCGATATTCGATGATTTCGGAGTTCAACCTCCGGCTGGATGAATTTTTCTGGTCTTATTCGTCGGAAGTCGTTTTCCAAATGAGTAGTGGGGTTCCGATTCTGTATTCATTTACAGAACGTGGATTCACTCTGGTTTTCACGAAGCAAGCCATCAATCATTTTGAGTGCAATGTGTAGTTGAATTTCGGCGCCAAAAGTTCTGCGAACCGTTCGACTCGGCAACTTGAGCTTCTCTTGAATTTCTGCTGATCATCAGCAACATCACCATCATCCTCGCTTCCGCCAAACGAGAATGCTAGTAACAAGGATAAGAATAAACACATAAAAACAAGAGTAATTATAATAACACGGATCCAGATGTTTACGATGAAGACGGTGGCCGGTGCTGAGGTTGATGATGATGATGATGGAAAACTAGACTTTCCGAAACAAACGAAGTAATATTCCAAAATTAGTCTTGGGAAATCAGAAAACGTTGGAACTGAAATCAGAACCTCGAAGAGCGAACGAATCATAGTAGCAGCGATAATTCGGTCGACCCTGAATGCGCGCAGCTACTCAAAAATTGAACTTCAGAAGAGCAATTTACTTTTCCGACGAATTTGCGGAGTCGGGAATAATTCCAATGGTTATTTCCACTCGACCGAGTTTCTCCTTGCAGATATTTTCTTCTGTTCTTTCTGATGTCTGCTTCAGTTTCCATCAAGTGATTCGGGGAACATGTACCCACTTCGAGCTGCCAAAACTAGACCGACCGAAGCAACAACAAAAAGCACCGCAGAATCTTAAATCTTCGGATTTTGAACGAGTCCCATATCAGCTAAAAATTGTTCACCGTTGGATCCGGAATCGATATCGACTGTTCTAAATATCATTCAGGGAACTTCGGAACCGTTTCTGGTCAGAAACGTGTCAATATTAGGCGCGTGGCGTGGCGGCAGGTTCGAAAATTGAAATGAGGAAACAGTGAAGAAGAACTCGTGGTGGCTGCAGCGGCGGTCGTATCAAGAGCATAAGCAAAACATTACGACCAGTTGCGTGTCGGAGCGTGCCAACATTTCATTCTATTTGTAACGAACCGCTTCGCTGGACCTTGGTCTGGCAACCAGTCACCCCGGCAGTCTGCCTCGCGCCCGCTCTCGAATTGACACTGCGAAATTCATGCGGAAGGAAATTCATACGTTAGTTCCGTACGACTTCATTAGGCTCACAGCTCAGTGACTCCGAGCCATTTCGAGAATTTCAACATTTGATCTCAGCTCCTCTGTTGTTCACAAGGGAGGGATCTACAGGACTGCGCATACCCAAACTTTTAGAAAGTTCTGAAGAAAAGAAGAGACGATCGGTTTCTTGAACCAAGTGCATTACATCTTCCATGAAGAGCTCGGAGGTTGCCGAGACATCTTCCGCCCTTCCAAACTTCGAAATTCTCCCGAAATCTGTTCGCTTTGCTTCGGAGTGTGAAATAGATGACGGATAATGAGCGTCGAAATGTTGGCGATGATCTTCTTGACGACGTCGTTGTTCGCGGGGAAGTTGATCAGGGTGACGTCGATGATGATGATTATAGCCCTCGGAACTTGAGCAGGAAATCTTGGGGCCCTGGTTCTGAATGGAGCGTCGGAACAAGAGATAGACCGAGAGGTAAATAATACAAACGAGCGAGCGAGAAAAGGGATCAGACAAACGGACGTGATGTCTCATAATCTTCGACCCTGGCGTGAAGATAATTGCGTCTCTAGCGACGCCGACGACCAGAAGTTCACTTCTTTGCTCCGGTCACTCGCTCCTCCCGAACTCCTCTCGCTGTTCCGTCGACGACGTCCAGTCAGTGACTGATTCAGTGAGCGAATTCATCCCATCCTGGAGACACGGCTGCGGCTACGTCTGTTGAACTGAAGTCTTCTGCCGGCAGCAACCACCACCACCACCGGTGAGCTACAATTCAGCCAGCGCAATCCATCCAGCTAAAGATAAGGACGTTCCGGACCGCTGACCACAACAGAAGTTCGGCCGAAGGGCGCTCGCCTGTTCGACCGAACTTCTGCCTTCCTTCCTGCGTGCCTACCTGCCTGCCCGTCGGCCTGCCTGCCTGCCCGTCGAAGTTCGCTATGAGGCCGAGCAGAAGACTATTACGCATCGAGATGAACTGACAACCTCATACACACAATAAACACCCTAGCAAGCACTCAACGAGTCCACTTGCTCGGTTAAAACCGAAAAGCCAAAAGACTCTTCTCCCAGAAGATCTGTCACGTAGCCGCCGAACAGCAAACGCTCTATAATGAAGCAGGCGGGCGAGTGAGCAGCGCACTTGTAGTAGTATTTATTATTGCAACGCTTCGGTTTACTTCGGTCGTTCGCTTCAATTCCATTCCGGCTCTCACTCGTTTTCGGCATCGGTCTTACTCTGTTTTTCCTCCTATCTCGATCTCGTGGTCATTGTTTCTCACACAGCTGCTGCCCTTTCATTTCTTTTCCATTCCGTTCAGGCTGTGAATGTCAGTGTGCGCGGTTGTGTGTGAAACGGCGAAGACGAATCCTGATTGATGACGTTTCGGTGGCCAGGTATCATTTATTACGCAAAGGTCCAGTATGCAGCACGGGGAGCAACTGATTGATGCTCAGCTCGGTGTTCACGAACTTTGCAACTTCTGCGCCAGAATCTCTCGTCCTCGAGCTTCGTTCAATGGAAAACTCTCGAAAGCCGAGAATTTCAGTTGGTCCGAAAGCGTATAAATTATTATCGGATGCAGACGGTCGTGGATAGGCGCATGACGCTCCGACGTTTTCATAATGACAAGGTGCTTCTGCTCTCGCGCGGAAACTGCCGGCCACTGATAAAAAGAGAGAAGCACAAGAAGCGACTCTCCCAACTGTCACTTCAATGAGAGATGAAGCCCGAATCGCTGTTGCCACCGGCAGCGGCCGTTTTAGCTTGCCATCGAGCTGGACATAATCAGCTCGCCAGTCAGTCAGTCAGTCAGTCGAGCAGAAGCGAATCAGGTAGCCGAGCGTCAGAAGAAAAACAATGACGCTCAATTCAAATGATCAACATCGGAACAAAAGAAGCTGCTCGAAACCCCAACTGACCGCCAGAGCGACCGAAGGGACAAATGTTGACTCCGGCTATTGTGCGTCAGCGGTTGATTCGACCAAGTCGCACGTCCGAAGCGATCATTCGGGCTCTTTCAGTTTTTCACTTTGTTCTAATCGGTCGGTGCTCGTTCACCAACCCGGCACTAGCGATAGTTTCCCAAGATGTCGTGGGAAATGTTTCCAGCGCTGAACCAGCTGATCTCGGAGTTCTTTGTCTTTGAGTGAGATTTTCGATGATCGATCCACGTGATCAGGACTCTCGTGGATTTCATCTGGAAGTGTCGGTCGCGTCGCCGAAGCGAATAACTTTGGTGCTGCTGCTGCCACCACGACAACAATAAGTGGTCAGAATAAGAGAGCAAGAACTGTAGAAAGAGATCACCGTCGGACAAAACGCCAGTTTGCTATTGTGTATCTGTGGACATTGATTTGTTCGTGCCAGGAAAATGGTGCTCGGACAGAAGAGCGAGATGTGTGCAGAAAACTCCCGGCTCTCTAAATATGAAGGGAAAAGAAAAAAGGAAAAAGCACTTGGTCATCGGAAACGATTCGGACGTCGGGCCATTGTTTGAGCGGACGGACGAACGAACGAATGGACGCACAGACATCACCAGATTCAGAAGCAGACGGCAGAAGCGATGGAATCAACATCCGAAGAACTAGCAGAAGAATCTAAAGGAGCATAAGTGATGAACAAGAATGAAGACGAAGCCACAGCGAGAGATAGATTCGATTGTTCAAAAGCCTCGAGCGATCTGTTCGAGTCATGCAACATCATTGTGAAGCACAAATCTTTGGTTCGTCCTTCCGTTCGTTCGTTCGTTCGTTCTTTCGTTCGTTTGACGTTGCCGGCGATTCATCTCAAGAGTGAGCACAGTCCATTGAACGATATGCTGCATAAGCGACCACCGAGACGACGTTCGAGTCTTTCCGGCTCGAATTCGTGAAAAGTTACGAGTCAATGATAAATATATGATTTCGCAATGTGATGTCATCCAACTCGAAGTCTGATTTGAGCCGGTAAAAACTGAACTGAGGATCGAGGACGACATTTCGTGAGAAACTGAGAGCGGTATCTCGTATCCGACGTCCGAGCTTTGTGAGTGCTCCCGTTCCTCCTCTTTAATTCCGATCAAGTCCGTCCTGATCTCATTCTATCGCCCAAAATCTAGCAGGTTTCCCCATCTTTTGCAGCAGCAACGCCGAGCAATCGATTGGAACAGAGAGTGTCTCGGAAATTCAAATACACTGAGGGGGAAAACGAGGGTTTGGAACGGGTGCCATTTGAGGGAAACCGGGGGCCAGACAAAGGGAATGGTCAGTGATACAAACCAGCAACGAAAATGAGAAAAAGCTCAGTTCACGCTACAAGAAACAGAGAGCGAGTAGCAAATGGCGCGATCAAGACGAGTGTCCGCCACACCGCTTCGCACCCTACAGCACCCTTCACCACACAGAGAGACCACTTTAACGAAAAGAGAAAGTAAGAGATATTATAGAGGGGAAAGAAAGAGCGCGAGCGAAAGGATACTAACCCCTCGAAAGGGGATGTCAAGTGGCGATTGCGTCCAGACCTGCGTAAACGCTTTGCTCAAAGTACTGGCATCCCTTCCCGATGTCCACCGACTCCACGTAGGACGGAATACGAACAGTGATCGAACTGAAACGTCATTCATCCTTCTTCAACACGACAAGATAAACGATTCAAAACCTCGAAACGAACCGAATGCATGGTCCCCTTTTGAACTTACCCGAGAGTTAACGAAACCAGACTCTGTTCCTTCCTGTCGAGTTTCCACATCGATGAGTGAAGATAAGGCTGTGCTGAAAAAAGACATCGAGTCAGTGACGATTGCGTCTGTCTCCTCGAAGAAGATATAACTCATCGTAAGTAATGATGCGGCTGCGCCCACCTTTGTTTTAACAAAGAGCACAAAAACAGAGAAAAAACCATCGTCTCGAACTGTCTGGTGACAGCCGTCAAGAGTTCACAGTGCTCTGTCCTCCGCCGACAGAGACATCCGATACTCACTCACGGCAGAGCAGCGATTCGACCGGATAGAATGAATTTGAACTTTGGAACTCTGGAGTGGGGAGGGGTCTCCAAGTTCTTCACAGCTCCGAGGTTTGAAACGGAGATCAGCCAGCACGCGTACAATCTATGTTGTAGTGCAGATCTCAGGGAAGGGCTGGAAGAGATCGGGCAAGTTACGAACAGCGAGGTCGTCGTTCTTTCCTCCCTCGGTTCCATCGGTCGTGTCGATTAAGTAAGTGCGAGTGTTCTAAGACGCCCCCAACTTCTGAAGCAATTTGTAATCCTGTCCGGCAGGCGCGTTCATACCATCACTGTGTGTCTCGTTCTTGTTAATATATCACATACGAACTGTCCGAGTGCGAAACGAGCAAAATGCTGGGGGTTCAGTCCAGTCAGTAGGATGAGTATCTGTCTTAGGCGTTCGCTGCGAAGATTACTCTCGAAAATCACCACCAGCCACCTCGGTTCCGTGACGATCCCCTCAGCGAATCGCGCTCACTCTGAGATTTCGGTTCTCGATCACAAACCTCCAATTGGTGAACTCAATTCCAAACCAGCTGATTTCGAAATACAGGAATACCTCGACTAGTGCGGCATCAACTAGTGCGGATCCACAATAGTGCGGTTTTCCCGAAAATCGATCTATTTCCATCCCTCTAACTCGGAATGACCTCACAAGAAACTTTCTCGTTCGCAAGTTGAACCTAGAACACCTTGTTCCTCGTTCATCCGCCATTTTTGGCATTCGTCTTACTCTGACTCGACTATTGAGCCACTTCGACTCATCTACTACGGAATTTTCTTCTTTTCAAAAATCAATTCGTTCCCAACCCTTTAGCTCGAGAATGCCTCTGAAAAACTTATTGATATCTGAATTGAATCCAGATCATCTCGTTCCTCGTTCATCCGCCATTTTTAACATTTTTCGCACTTCGACTCGACTAGTGCGGATTTGACTAGTGCGGTCCCGACCACCCGCACTAGTCGAGGTATTCCTGTACACAATAATCGATCGGATTATTATCGGTCACTGGCGATTGATGATGGGTCTTATGGAGCGTGAGATCACATTATGGATCTTTATCGCCATATCAGCTGTGGAGTAACATCACTTTATCTTTTTGTTTCTGCCTTGCACCTGTCGCGGCGTTCAAAACTGATTTATAAATGGTCAAATGATATCGGCTTCCGCTTTGCTTCGACGGTTCAGCTCAAAGCCGGCTTTAGGTTCAGCCAAAGTTATCCGGGCACTTATTCTCTCTTTCTGCTTTCTTTCTCTAGTCGTCCGTCCGTCCGTCCGCTCGTCCGTCCATCCATCCAGTCGACTGAGCGGCCAATTAGGGACTTAGTGTTCATCAGTTCAGGATGTCCGGTGTATCGGAGCCACCTTACACACCTGCCGTTGAACAATCGGCGACCAAAGTGATTCTCTGCCGACAACGCTGACAGAGCGTCTCATTTGCGACTTCACTCCATCCATCGCCGATCCACTCATCCATCCGATCATTTGAGTGTCCGATGATTCAACTTTCGCACTCATTATTCCGATCGGCAACGTAACGCTTCCAACAGCCCACAGCCAGTCCGGTCATCCAGTGCGCGGTTGAAACTTGGAGGAGATGGGAGAGACTGCGGGATGGCAAAGGAGTCGCGGATTGTATTGGAATCGACAGGGGAACCATCCTTCAAATAGAAATCAATGGAAACACGAATGCCAGTGTGAAAAGTGAAGATCATGTGCTTCACCTCTCTTTGTTCGCCTCAATCAAGCAGACCTACACACCGAATCCTAAGAAGAGTGAGAAAAAGCACAGATCATCGATTTCGCTCATCCCGGCAAAGGTTCGACAATGGGTGTTCGAAGGCAAAGGCTAAGATGAAGCAACACCAATTCACACCTTCTCACTCGCAGATGAGGCTCTGAGCGTTGAACGCCGCCTGGCCGGGTAGTTGTCCATAAAATTTCCAACGGATACTACTCCCTCTTCCTCACTCTCGTTCTTCGCTTCTTTGGTCTAATTTTGGGATTACCAGGCGACGACTACGACGACAAGAAACTCAAATGAGCCGCCGGGACGTGTATTCATGTGTTCGTGTACGAAGATGCACAAAGTCCCGCGAATACGTCCGGCGCGGAGCGATCCACACGACGACCAAAGGAGCGGCTACGCTGACGTGAAGAGGACTGATCTGCAAAACGCTTCAGAGAGTTCACGATATGAGGAGTCGGATCTCCACCTGCCCATCTTGTGACTTCTATTCCTCTCGGTCGGGCTCATTTTGAAAAGTCAAACGACAGACATCGTTGAACATCGTTCGGTAAGAGCACGCTCTTGTGTCTCCTTTTCTCTTCATGAAATCATAAGTATGAAATTGAAATTATGATCATTATGAAATTGTGCACTGCCTTGACATTTTCCAGAGAGCTTTCAACGACGACATCGCAATCGAGGTGGAAGATTCTGATTCTTGGCTGAAACGAATGAGCTCGATGTATTTCGGCAAAAACTGACACAGAAAGACGAAATCTCTTCCCGCCATTAGGAACCTCGATAAAATTACAGAACTGACGCAACCCAAACGTCTAGTCTTCTGGGATGGCTTGAAGTCGGAGCCGACGACGAAATGCACAAAAAAATATCGTCATCGAAGTTACAAAATGATTTGAGACAGTGCGTGAGCGACCTGCGCGCACGAATCGGGTTCGCTTCCGTTGCCGTGGTGTCAACCCCTTCCCATTTTTCTTCAAGTTCCGGGATCGAGGTTCTTCTGTCATCGGAACAGGTGTCGGAAACCGGAACGTGGGGCCGTTTTCTCGGTATTTCTGCAATGCTCTTCTTTGATTCGATTTCTGAGCTCGAGAGCGTTCGCACAGGTTCCTTTTGTGATCAATGATGACGGACCTTGAAGCCTTCGAGAACGTTTTGAACTTTGGAGTCCGAGCGAGGGCCGAAGTGAGCTCGGAGCCTGCAGCAAAGTCGAGAGAATCTTGCTTTGTCGCCCGTGGTTCGGCTATAGATCGAAGGCTAGATTGACGCTAGGCGGATGTCGTGCGGCGCTGTTACGCGGCAGCGTCTACGAAACGACGGATGACAAGACGGGGAAGGTTCCGTGACCCCCGAAAGCGCACCTGCTGCTAGACGTTCGGTGTTTCTCTACCTGTCTTATTGCTCACTTGTTTGCCTGGCTCCCGAAGAACCGTCCGTCCGTCCAGCCCGACTGCCTAGCGAGCTGACCCAGTCTGAGGCGATTTAGCATTGTCTCAGTCATCGACTTAGCACGAAACACCGCTTGCAGGAAGCGACAACGTCATCGGCGACGTCCATGAGCAACGACAACGACATCGACAGCGGCGACCGCGACGACGACCAGTGAAGAAATCCATTCTTGAATGAAGCTCGGACACTACGTCTCACGAGGGGCTCCGGCGGCGTTTATAGATTCCGCCATCAGATATCCTCGTTTCGGTCTCTTCAAAAAGTACACAGAACATGTCGTGCCTTGCCCCTTTCCAGTGCCGCCATCGGTCCGATGTTTCGTGTCGGCGGTTTGAAATGAATAGTTGGACAAATCAGGGAAAAGAGGAGATTGAGGGATCGATCCACTTTTTCCGATCTGAGGAGAACGTTCTTCAGCTTCCGATGCTCAGATGTTCGACATGAAAACGACATTTTTTCCCCTAGAATTCGTTCTCAGCGACAGACTGAAACGAGAACACCGATGAATCCGACTCTTATCCCAAGAGGAGGTTGAAACCTTCGTCCGCGAATTATTTTCTTCAGTTGCTGCTGGTTATCCGAAGTGACGCGGGGAAATGAGCGCCTTGGATCATAATCAACGGCAACGACTACGATGACGACGAACAAAGACAACGCTGACGAGGAGAAAGAAGCCCGAAACTTCTTGGGTGCATGGCTACCGCGGCGGATAAAGTCGAGAGGTTACTACACATCATTAAACAATACTTTTACCCAAAATACTGCCTCCATGACCAACACGGTGACTGGCTGCTCACCGCGCCAGCTGACCAGTACTTCGTTTGAGGAGCACTACATTGTTCGTAATAAGTGCTCGTCTAAGAGTAGCACCGGTTGTTGCGTGTAAACGACACTAGAAAATAAAAACAAAAAAAAATAAAGAAAAACTCGCGTTACTTTAACCGCAGCCTCCATGGCCATCGAACTTGGTTCCAAAACTTGATTACACGCAAAAGAGAGTAGGCGAGGGGGAAATATGATGAACTGAAGAGTTCTCGATCAGTCCGTTTGGTTCAGCATCAGGACTTCATCAGAGGAATTTCAAATCAAGAAGGAAACGCCGAGAATTCGGCGCTGAGAAAGACGAGACAGTCTATTGACCTCAAATATCTGAGTTGTATCTTTCAGTTTTGTTGTTCAGCTTCTGCAGTGGGCGTGAAGTTGATTACTGATCTGAGATTTTTTTGTTTTTTTTCTCCTCACAGTTACTCACGCTGAAACAGCTCATCAAGAGCAGAACTCGCGCTGGAGCATTGCATTCTGAGAAACAAAGACCATCAGAATTGATTAATCGCGATTTTCTGTTTTTGCTTTGGAATCCTGATCCCGAAAATTATGAAGAACGCGCGCGAGAAGCGGAAACAACGAAGGAGCCATTATGCCTGAATCCAAGAATGAAACAAAATATTCAAAAACTCCACACAGACGATCGGCGTCCGTCACTTTCCGAATCCATGCTGAAAAATGAGGAAATTTTCCCGGAACTCCCGAAAATCTCGAGTTCCTCGAATGTAACCAATATTCTTGCGGATTTTGTTCACAACTCCAAATTCTTTTGTGAATTTTGTAGGATTCCCCGGAATCAAAGACGAAATTCGAGTTGCTAGCAGCAAAGGAGAAATCGACTTCATGTCTAACATCTCGCGCCTCACAGGGGGATTTCATTCTTCGATTTAGGAGTCCCAATTTGAGATTTCCAGATGCAGCCTGCAGCCTGAAGCTGTTTTTCTCCGTATAATGAATACGACCAACATTCGAGCGACACTTTGTCTTTTGATTTGAATGAGAGTTTCTCAGCAGAGCTAGGACAAAATGAATTATGAAGCATTGTGGACGCTCGACCAGCTACCTGTATCTTGCAATTTCGTGACTGTTATTTCTTGTTTTCGGGCAGAGAAGAGCCGACGACCATGGGGTCAGTGCCGCGCAAGTTTTCCTCAACTTCGTTAGCATTTTCAATGGCCGGGCGAGCTCGTTATTCCTTCTCCCCTTTCTAATTCCTCACCTCCCCCAGCGTTCGATTGACTCGATCGCGTTCTCGTTTTCCTCACGGAATCGCAGGAAAGTTTTCCGCAAATTTCGAATGATTGGATCGCTCGTAATGATCGCTGAATTTTTTTCTCCGCTCCACCTCGATTCCCTCGTAATTTTGAACTCAAGATTTTCCGTCAAGCTCCTTCAATTCGAGCTTCGTTTTCCAGATCGCGTTCCCGAAAGGGCGTATTCATCCGGTGTGAGATGAAGTCGATTCTTTCCTTCAGATCGAGAAAGCCGACTTCAGTCAGTCAGTCAGTCAGTCACTGAGTTGTGCGACCGGTTCAAAGAGTTCCTCGGCTGAGCAGGCAAACTCAATGAGTGGCCGAAGAATAATACGTTTTCGATCGGTGAATACCCGACGTCGGCGTCAGCCGCCAGAGCAGAAGAAGGAGCAGTTGTTGCAGAAGCTAGCGCGGATTCGCGCTACAATATATTTATTCTTGTTCGGGC
The DNA here is from genome assembly GCA_021527715.1 of Neoseiulus cucumeris. NCBI lineage: Eukaryota > Metazoa > Arthropoda > Arachnida > Mesostigmata > Phytoseiidae > Neoseiulus > Neoseiulus cucumeris. The sequence continues at coordinate 1,199,438 of JAJSRV010000050.1, read as the reverse complement.
ATTGTTCGTTCGATCAAGACGAACCCGAGAGTGGTCTTCGGTCAACGCCTCCAACGACTCGAATCGGATCAGAAGAAAAAATCATTCGTCGCCTCCATCTATGTCAAACTTATTTCCATACGAAACTTTGGAAGCTTCGAAAGTCACTCGAGCTCGATTCGTCCAGAGTCTTTGTCAATTCGCCACTTTCGGTCCCAAGTCGGGTTTTCCATAAGTAAAACATCGATCGGACGACATCTCGTCTCGTTAATAATTCTCAGGAGTGTTCTCTTTTAGAGTTATGTGATCGCGTTTCCTTCGCTCGGGGCATCGTTTCACTCTGAGTCCCTGAGTCCTCACTCAAAGTCCAAGTCTCGGGGAAGAGTGCATTCTCCTGGAATCCTGGTTGCATGGGCCGTTGTCCTGACTTTTGATTCGGGTGGATTTCTCGGAGGCCTTTCTCCTTTCGTTTTCGCTTTCTTCTGGTTTTTCCGAGAAGCTTTTGGGAGCCTGACCACATTGCCTGTGGCAAGCGACTCGTATAGGGTTTCATCGTTTTTCGCGAGACCGTCTGCTTGGGAATCAACACTCCGACTCGCAAACGAGTCGAAGTGACAAGAAGAAAGAGAAACGAAAGACCAAACCGAGCAGTCAGTCAACCCTTGGTTGACCTTTTCGCAGAAATAAAACCCCCTGTGACGGCGACGATCTCTTCAGGCGATCCCTCAGAGAGTGGAGTAGAAGAAGTCAGGTCACGCTGCTCCTTGATGACCATCACTATCACCGAAACCACCAACGCCATCATATTGGGCCCTCCTCCAGGATCCCCAGCCCCCGACCCTCAAGGCAAATCCTCCCTCTGGCTCCCCCTCCTCCCATCTAGCTCTCAGCACAACGCGATCGTCACTTTCGCTTCTCCCGTGCGTAAAAAACGACATTTTGATCATAACAATCCAAAATTGCAAGCGTTCGAGAGTTCATCAAGTATTCCTCACTCTGTCTTCGGTCTAGGTCGCTCCCTTTCTTCGGGTGCTCTCGTAGTAGCTTGCAAACTCATTGGTATGCTTGTTAAAGGAAACATCACGACGTCGATCGAATTTATCACGTTCAAAACTCATCAACGTCGAGGGAGTGCGCGGCAACGAAAGTAAAGCAACCACTCATTCTGAAGAAAGAACTTTTCCCCTCGGCATCTCCTGTTTCCTCCTTTTCGCCGATTCCGAGATAGGTAGCAGTTGAAGTTTGAAAAGGAACGCACGTCTTGCGAATGAAAGTGAAGCTCAGGGATGAGTCCTGGTTATTGTGCTGCTGCTACCGCCGCCGCCGCTGCTGATGCGGAGAATTTCGGGAAAAAGCCGCTTGGCCTCCCATTCGAGCGAGATGGCGAGTGAGGGAAGGGAATCGGCCTCATCAACTCACAGAAGAAAGCAGCTCGAAATCGCCCGCCATAGATTGTCCGATCCGACCGGAACATCCTCATTTCGGCAAACTTTGACCAACCAACCAACCAACTAGCTCACTGTCTGTCTGTCCAGTTAGAGATGGCTGGCGGGGGCAGAGTCCAACAACACAATACCAGCTTTCCTCCCTAATTTTTGGGTGCGTACTAGTGTGTGAGCTTGACGACTGACCAATGACCAACCGGTCAAGACGCTTATCAGTGGAGAAATCAGAGAAGGGGCGCTGGACGAATGCAAGGGGTTGTGAGCCACAGCAATGCCAGCAGTGCCGTAGCCAGCGGCTAAGGCCAACGATGTCGGAGGGGTGAAGCTTCCCAAAAATTAGAACACATTTATCACGACATGCTCCCTCAGTGAGGGATGGAAGCTGTGTAAATGCTGGTGGCTCGTTGCGACTCGCAAACTCCACTAATGTCGGATTGCTCCAGCCATCCAGCGAACAGAAGCCATCCATCCGCTCGCCCTCATGGACAGAGGAAAATGACGAGTCTGGACGACCGAGGAATTCGAGGGCTCCCTGTCCTGACGAGGCGGCCGGCGAACCGTATTTCGTGTTATTCAGAATAGATTTGAGCAGACGCAGCTGAAATCAGACTCTTTGGCAGTCTGAGAGAGAATGATCACGAATTGGAGAAGCGCGTCGGAAGTATTTCGGGGAATTCCGCGAGAGAAGTCGAATTCCTTCTTTCGGATCACCAAGAAATGAACCGCAAAGGATCTCAAGCCTCGGTTTCCGCTGTCCACGTTGCCGTTTTGCCTCGATTCGGAACGAAGAGAGAGAGAGCGAAATGAAGGAGAAGCATCGCTCACGGATGATTTGGCGGCAATAACTTGAAGTAACATGGCATTCTCAATTGGCCGCCAGTTCTTCCCCGAGAACGCCACCCAAAGCATGCATTCAAGTCGGGATGGTCAATCTTGTGCGGCCGGTGGGTTGTTCGGCGTTCGCGTTGTGTAGAAGAACGAAAAGAAAATCCATTAAGAAAGAATTCAATCACGAGAGAGAAATCAGCAACTTCCATTTCGTGTTTTCATCACCACGCTTACTCAGCGTCTACTCCATGTACTCCCTCGCTGGCTAGCTGCCGTAGTACAACTGGCTGCCCGACCGACCGACCGACCGACCAACCAACTGGAGGTGGTCGAAAGCCGCACCCACCTTCTTTCCGTTTTTCATTTAGAAACGCCCATGGGATCCTGAGGTCAACGCTATTGTCCTCTTGCCTGCCTGCCCGCCTGCCTTAACTCTGTATGTATTCGTTTCTGCACATATCTTTCCCGTTCACCCCGACCCCTTGCTCCCTCATCTGTCCCCTGCCCGGACTGTGCGACGATTCCCGTTGGCATAGAGTCGTTTCTCGCCCCGTAGAGGGCCCGCGGGGAGGGGGGAGGGGGTTAGATTTGTGGAGGGCGAACCGCGGGGGTGTTTCGAAAAGGAAGCGGAGAATTGAGGAAATGACTTTTGGTCAGAGACCAGGCAGAAAGACCACAGACTGACAGGGAAACAGTGTATGTGTGTGAGTGTGACCCTAGAGCCAGGCAAGCGGCCGGGTGACTGAGCGACCGACGGACGAGCACACAAATGGACGTCACCAAAACAAATATCTGTTCGTGCAGCACCTTTGCTCAGGGAAACGGATACCTCCACAGTCGACCTGAAGCTTCACTTCATGGACGCTCTCGATTCGATTTGATATTGATTGTTTGCATCAATTCGATCTGGGAGAATTCAAATCAGAAGTCGAAATCCGATCGATTCGCCAAGTTGTGGCTTGGTATCTCAAGTGTAAGTTGGGTGTACGCCAATGAATGTGTGTGAAAGTTCCTCGTTTCTTGCCGGTCGGCTCGCTGTATCTGTTGCTCGCTTGTTCAGCTCTAACCGTCGTATTCACCTGTCAGTGGTTGCTACTTCTACCGCCGAGCAAGCAGACACAATCGGGGTCGGTGAGCGTCCGTCGAATTGACTTTGTACCTCTCAATGAACGTAACAGCCATCCACGGCTGTAGCAGCAACAGCAGCCGCGGCATCGCGTTCGGCATCTTCAGCGGCCGAAGGCGCGTACACTTGTCTGATTACTGATCCTGCCACCACCACCGCCACCGAAGCGGCAAAGAACTACCTGCCGAATCACTTCCTGAGGTCCTACGGTCAGCCAAGGCGCCAGTGAGACATCTGGTGGAGGCCCTCTACGCGACTTCGGTGGAGTCATCGAACATCGATAAACATTGATAGTCCGTGATTCTTGCCAAAGTTCTCCGAAGAGAATGAACTTCCGAAGATCACTCGGAAGATGATTCAAACTGCGCGCGATCCGATCTGAGAGTGCAGACGAAATTCTTCGGCAGAAGAGCAGTAGCTCCTTTTGAGACGCAGAGCGAAGAGAAACGCCCGCACTTCACAGAAAACTTCAAACACTGCAATACAATGCCTATGAATCGGACCGAAGGCCTAAATGAAGGAGTAAGCGAGTGAATGGTTGTAGCTCGAGCTGTTGTTGAGCTCAATGAGGTCGAAACAGGTGCGAGGAAGTGATAGACGTAAGCGAATTATCGCTGACCAAGCGACTCAGCGATGAGGAACGGCGCGGCGTTCGTTCGGTTGTTCGTCCACTCGCTTCTCCATTCGTAAGTTTGGCGGACGACGACTACAACGTACGTCATCGTCGCCGCTCGCTCGGTCACAACACATACATGCATGCATGCATGCACTGGATGTAGATCGGACTGTCGGCGACCGCTGCCTCGGTCGGCTAGGAAGCGAGCAGCACCCTGCTCACCGATGTGATGCTGAAAAAGATGCCCCTCGAGCGCCTGCTGACGTTTGATGATAATACGCTCGGCGAAAAAAAGCATCTGTCGACTACTAGAGCCACCGCAGCAGCTCCAACCGGCACCAGCATCAGCAGGACCAGCGTTAATCGGTTCACAGGCGACAGGAAATCGCTAAAGCACCAAAGGCTATTGGATCACGCGGACTCTTTTGTTTTTTTTTCTGTTCCTTCATTGCTGCATCGTCTTGGATAGCTGCCCGCCGTTGGATGGCTGGCGACGCGGCGCTTCAAACGCCAACTGTGGTGTCGGACGATGAGGACTACGATGTTGATGTACGACCGCGGCGGTACCTCCTAATTTCCGTGTTCGGAACAAGAAGTTCGTTCATCAGGTGCAAACCTCACGTCACCGCTCGAAATTTCCGAACTTGAAATCGGTCCTTCATCGTCCCGTTGCTTCAGGGAAAACGGGAGAATTGGGACTCGAGGAAAAAAATTGGGGAAACGCCCGAGCCACGAACAGTTAGTCCCGAGGGAAAGTATCGCCGCCGCTGCTGCTGATGTTGGAATGGTGCTGGTGGTGGAGAAGTCGAATGGAGGGAAAAGGAAAAAAAAAGGCGAAAATGAGTCGGGCTAATTTAGTTAAAGAGCTCGTGCAACTGAGAGCCTCTGATAACAGAGGCATGCCCGCGTGCGGCGTTCGTTTGCCCGCTCACTCGTCCGAATACGGATCATAAAGCCAAAGAGAGAATAACAATAATCATAAACAAATACCCACCAAAAACCCCTGTCCCCGAAGTCGCTCCGCGCAACCCCTTTCGGCTGTAGTTCATGCCCCCTCTGACATACCCGGTCCGCCCTCCTTTTCGACATCCCTTCGGAGCCATCTAACGCGGGCAGTCAACCCTTCCAAAGGGGAAGAAGAGAGGATGGCAGACAGAAAGACAGACAGACGGACACGAACAAACCCGGGTGGGTTTTTAGTGACATATCTACTCACCAAATCAACGGAGCCGCGCGTTCACCGAACAGACTGATTCTCAGGTGACTACCAATGCAATTTCACAAATCGTACTTTGACTTCGTTCATTTCTCAAAGTCGGAAACGAAGAATGGGAAGAAAAAGATCCGTGATGTGACAATATGTAGTTTTCCAGTCTATGTTCACCCAATGGTTGCTCGGGGTTTACCGCGAAGACGGTTGATCCCATGTTAGCTAGTACCCAATTTATCATTCCGTCAATCAATCAGAGTGAAACGCTGATAATGAAACGATTGGTTGATTCGGTGAACAGAATTCGATACTTGATTGATAGCGATGTGTCACCTCTTCTCTCCATGGTTTTCCTCTTTTCTCTTTCGCTTGCTCTGACGCCTCAACAGCGTGAAAGGCAGTCTTCGAGTTTCGTTGATCGCTGGTGCGACTGTTGTCGTTGTATTGATCTATCAATAGAACATCAATCTCCCAATCTATTTCGCTGTCAAACCTAATTCACCATTTGATTCTACATTGATACCCACCCGCTTCGACCACTTAAGCCGACAGTCGACCCAAACTGCGGCATCATAGTAAAACCTTTCGATCTGGATCTGCGGGAAGCTTCGAAGAGAGAATTCGATCCAAAGAGTCGAACTGAGTACCGAGATCTTACAAGGAAGCATCTTGGTCCGCAGTAAGTTTTTCCAAAATTCGAAAACAAACCCTCAAGAGCATCGGGTCCGTTCAATGGAGACTTCTTCGATGCGATTCCGTTCCCTATTCGGCGATCAATGACCAACAGCGGTGCAGCATCCTCTTCTTGACTCTATTGTTGTTGCTGTCAGAGTGTGGCACGAAGGTCAATCGATCGGAACGAACAGTACTGCGAGGAGGACAAGGAGACGAACGCCATACCCAGGGGGCTTGCCAAGAGCAGCCTTCCTGACTTCATGCCTCTGTGCTCAATGCACCCAGACACCGGATGCCCCAGGTGCGATCTCTATTGGGAAGCAATGAACAGTGACCGCCAAAAGCCGCGCTGCCAAGCGATACGCGGCCAATACGCGCACTTATGAACACATAAACAGATTTACAAACAGAAAAAAAAGTGCACGAGGAGCCACTCCCTTCGATCGACAACTCCGTCGAAGCCGATTTTTCAGCGAACGAGTTCAACAATAGCTCCTCTGTCGACCCGTCTTGACCGGAAACTCCATGAGTTGTCGAACGTACACGCTCCAATGCTCCATTGATACAATTTGTTGAGAGGAAGCGGCAGGAAAGGGACGTACAAGTTTGAGCACGCTCAGTTTGACAGAATAGAACATCAAAAGAATTCCGTGCATTGAAAAGGCAAAGCACATGTGCGCCGAACACCTAATTCCAAGCAACTCATGGCTAAAAGTCGTTCGAGATATCGAGTGGGAAGTCGTTCCCGTTGAGAAATGTTCGATATTTTGAGAAAATCAAATGAAAAGAAGTGGTCGATGTCCTTGGCACCTCAGACCTGCGGAATAGCGCACGGTGAGAGTTTGTGAGCGCCCGGGGAAGATATTCATGCTCGGATTCCAGCCGTTCTGACGTCGATTAGCTACATTACGACATCCGGTGGCTTTCACTGAGCGCCCGTGCTGCGCGTTGAGATTTCGGAAGATTTCAAACCAAGTTCAAAATTTTTTGGGCAATCATTTTGGACTTATCTGATTGCGTCCCGCGATATATTCGTTGTGATGGGATAAATTCTCGTAGAGAAAACGAAACTTCTTCTGACAGATCAAAAAATGAGAAGAAAATCAGATTCAGCCGGTGGTCACGTTGATTGTTTTGAATCTTCCACATTGACATTGAATGGCATGATGTCAATTGTCTGCAATGTGTCGGGGGACGTCGCTGAACGGTTTGCAACTTCGCTCTATCAAACCTTAAAAGACTGAACGAAGTAAAGACCCGACCGTTCAGAATCTGCTTGAACCTCTCACCAAAAACGGAGACTGACTCGCCCATCACCTCTATCGCCTCCGTCGGCTGGCTTGCTTGAGTGACTGACTGACTCACATTGTGGCCATACTTTGCTCGGTCATTGGCGGCTACGTCGGGCGCAGTTGGTTCCAATTCTATTCAGCGATCCATCCAGTCCTTCAGGTAAGCAGCCACCGGCCAGATTTATCCGACGAACGAACGACCAATGAGACAATGGCGACTACCGGCCGAGTGAGCGACTTCGTTCATCAGTTTAGTGACCTCTGCCTGTAGTGATTGTTGAACAACGGAGAATCACCTCACTCACTTCAAACTCATACTCACGGACAGACAAATGAACTGACGAACGAATAGACAGAGGGACTGAACGATACATTTTTGACTTAACAGCCGCTCGTTTCCTGCGCACCTGTTGTCAGCCACTTAACAAGTTGATCGGATATCCAGAACAGAGGACTCGGGTCATCCAAAGCTTTCAGCCGCGTCCTCTCAACGTTTCCCAGTACAACTTCATACATACATGTGGAAACTCGATTTCAAAACAGTTCCGATAGTTCACACCGACCAGGACGGATATTCCGCGACTTGTACCGCGAGAAGAGCCCGTAAATTCCTCCCTGTCATTGGTCGGCTCCCAATTAACTTCTCTCATTGTTCTTTAGAGATTAGTTGTTTCATTGATGTGTTCTCCCGTACGATCACTGATACCTGCACTGTAGGGGAACGGTTCCCTCGTTAGCTCTCCGACATCCGATTCTTTCATTTCGAAGTCTGAACCAATTAAGAGAGCGCAGAGAGTTAGCGGAGTCGTGAGGCGGGTTGTACAATGAAACCGTGAGCGGCGTTTGAGAATTGGTTGATTTTCCTAGACGTTCCAGTTGGCTGCAGAGAATCTTTATCGAATCTAATCTAATATAAGCCAAAACCTGCACTACAGTCGGAAAGTACTCGATTAATGTATCGCGATTCCTCGTCCTCCCTCCTCGTCCAACTAGTTCGAATGACTTCGGATCGTTAACTGTGAAAGAACTTGATGCGAACTCTTCTTAGAAGACGGGATTCTGACAATAAAACAACGCATCTAGACGTTCGGTGGGATTACAGAAGCCATGAAACACTTGCTCAGAAACCGAATTATGCAGAATGATGCGAGAAGAGTTTTAATTCGGGTGTCAATGACCGTTCCACTCAATTTTCGAAGAGGATCAGACAAAGAACAATGGTATGGAAACAATCGGAGGAAAGTTTAGTCAACCCTCATGAAGTCCCAAGCCAAGAAACGTTCTCATTTCGCCGTTAAAGGGTGAGTTCGGCAAATAATGTGTCAGAAGATATCTCGATATCTTGACTAATCGGATGAAGGGAGAAAAACTTGGAGTGGAACAGCCGACAATGAGGAGTTCATCACTGGAGCACCAAGAACGAATGTCATCGAATTATTCGAATAAGTAAATGAAGCTTCCAGGACCTCTTTTCACACATGGCCCCGATTCTGCTTCTCGAGAACCTTCACAAGTTTTGTGTCGTTTGTGGTGATGCGGTTTTCCAAAGAGGAGGTGTTTTCGAGTCGAACAACGGCCAAGTCGCGTGGCCGCCAGAACGAGATCACGGGGAGGGAAGCCATCGCAAGACAATCATAATAACAATGGACCTAATGATGTGGACTTCAATAGTCAAATGTTGGCACTTTTGCTTCATCGACACCGACAACCATCTTTCCGCGGAGCGCACTGTTTCTACTTTATGCCGTTGTTCTTATTTCTCACTTGTTCGCTCGATGCGATTTCCTTCTGGTAATTCCGAGCGAACATCCCCGAACTCAGGCCATGGACTTGTATGATTCCGCTGTAAAAGTCGAAAGCGAACAATTTAACAGAAGCCGCATCGCGCTTCTGAAGCAACCACCAAACATGACCAATATTAGACGACCATTCAGAAAACGATAAGGAGTCAAAAGGAAAAAAAAGCAAATTCAGCGGTTTTCGGGTCGAAAACAAGTCAGCGTTGCTGGATGACTCTGCCTGAAAGAGATTGCGGTCAGAATTCGGAGGAATAATCATCATTTCTCGAATACGACACATCAACGCCGGCCGCGAACTTTCTTTCGCCTATGATCAATTCAAAGAGCACAATTCGCTCACTCGTTGATTGCTGAGAAGTCGTTCAACGCATTTGCCAAAATACAAACTGCCACTTGTGATGTCGGACATTCGCGACCGCTTCAAAGTCGACGATTTGTTCTGTTTCAAAAATGTTGACGCCCCTGAAGAACATCGTCGTTTAAGCCGGAGTCACATGAATGATATGTCACTGATCATTGATCAGATATCCAATCCGTTGAATCAAGTCACAAAAATATCGGATATCTCGAGAATTTCCCGAAAGGTTTTCCCGATTGGCACCCGGGAGGAATCTCGAATCGTTCACCTTCTCGCGCACAATTCGAGGAAATGAAGAGGCTTGCTTCGAAACATTTGTCAGACATCACCCACAGTCTTCTCCAATCGTTCAGCTGAGCTTCTAAACGGGCGTCGAGAGCCTTAAGGGCGCGCCTAGCGGACCCAAAACATATAATTCATCTCCGACATAAAAAGAGTTGCAGATCATGCAAGACACAGGTTCGACGAAGGGTTCACATTTGTTCACACTCGTTCGCCATGAAGACGTCGGTATGGTGTTCTCAAACGCCATGGCCGCCGCTGCTTCGTTTCTTTCGTGATCTCTCAAATGGGAGCCAATTTACACCTTAACTGGCGCTCAGATCTTACCTTTTTTTCTCTCTTGTTCTCCTCATTCGTTCGCGGCGGCGGCGGCGGTGGTCCTGATGTCCTGCGTGCCAGGATTCCCACATAAAGGCTTGTTCATGTAATGGTGCTCGCGGAAACACCGACGGCCGCGCCGATCTTGTCGTATTATTAAACGATATGGAAATTTTGAACAGACGTCTTCGAGCCTGGCATTAGCATTCAGCAATCGCGATCTAGACTCTGAGGACACGAACTCGCGCCCTCACACTCACTATAATGATGAAGCAAACTGTTGTAAGAAAAAAATAAGCTCTTCAGAAGAGACGCGAGCAAAAAATGCCTCAGACAACGAGAATTTGAAACCAGGAAAAGAAGCTTGTCTATCGAGTATTTCGGCTCGCCTCCTCCTCCTCCTCTCGCTCCCACACCGATGAAGTGTCGCGATGGTGCTGAGCGCATCGTAAATCGACACCTCGCGGAGGTCGAACACCGTCTCGTTCATCACTTCAATCTGTTCGTCCATCAATCGGGTTGAATATGAGCCGAACTGTAGACTGCGTAACCTGAAAACGATCGAACGAACAATACGGGGCTCACGCGGAGGCCCTGTGGGACTCCGTGTTGAAAACCTCTCTGCGTTCCTCGAATGATGAGAGGAATGAGCAAACCACTGGTGGTCCTCCTGAGTTCCGGAACCGAAAGATCACTTTCCTCCAAGGAAGACATTCAGGATGGAAATCCCTGTCGCCGAATGAAACGAGGCCCGATCGAATGGTATGTTGAATGAGTTCGGAAATCTTGTGATCACGAGGTCGACGACTGTTCCAGGATCGATTATGGATAGCGAGGCAGATGCGAACTTGTAAAGACCGAGCGCTGATGGGATCGCCGGCTTTGAAATCTCTTTCCCATCTTGGGCACTATCGGTCTCTGAATGAATGACGAACGAACGAACGGACGGGCGTTGTTGCACAGATATCGGCTCGCAGTTGTGACCGCAGCGGATGATGGGAAACGATGAAGAACAAGGGAGGACGAACGAGCGAGCGAACTCCAAATGAAGGGGGTCGAGCACGGGGGCAAACAATCGACAAGATAATGAACTTTGCCGAACGGAACAAGGTGCATTTAACTCAAAGTCCAATGGTGCGTCATGGTGGACACTGCATGACCGATGTCAAAGCGGGCAGACGAACGATGGGGAGCAGGAGTTGGGATTCATCCTTTTGTAGCTCACCATTCATAGAGATCTCGGAGGGGCGCGTGGACCGATTTAACTGACAGGGCCCTTTTATTTCCATCTTTCCTTCTCTCCCTCTCGTTGTTTCTCCTCTTTTGGGAGAATCTGATTGACAAAAGGTTCCGATTGCAAACGTCGTTAATGATCTTATTTTGAGACCGCGGCGGGCTCTGAATGACCACCATAGGTTTTTTTTATTCTGCTTTTTGCTTCAACTTTGTGTCTGATTCTTCGTTCTCTGCTCAATGGGAATCTATTAACATCGCGCACGGACCGGGAAGATTCGCGGCCGACGCAGAAAGCTCGGAGATCAAGCTGACTCGTCGAGCTCCGGAAACTATTCCAGAGTGAGAAAGAGTTTGAAGTCGCCTCAAACCCGATGGAACTCTGAACGCCAAGGAGTCCGGTGAGGATTCGCACACCGAACAAGAATACGAGAGTTCCGACTCGGAGATGATAACGATCGGAGAAGAGTCCGTCAACTCTAATTGCTTTCATTCTAGAGACCGCTAACCATCTGTTGCTAAATGTCTTGCACTTGAAAATGCTTCATGTCACCGTTGTCTGTGTAGACGTTCGTTTGTTTGTTTGTTTGTTTGTTTGTTTATTTGTGTGGTGTGAGCGTCCTGGCGACAAAATGAAGAGGGAATCACCGCTCCTTCTGTTACAGAAGAAACCATGAGGCGGAACTCGAGAGACACAAAAGGAGTTTGAGATACACGAACGACGTACAATACACTGATGGCATCGCCTAGCCTGCATTGTGGCCTTGCTTGGGTGTTGACGAATCTCTCTCTCTCTCTCGCGCTTACAAACCAGGCAAACAGACTTGCAAACAGGAGCGTACAAGTTAAGAGAAGGAATAGTGAACATAGAAAACGATGCGCCGTCTCTCTCTCTCTCTCACTGAGAAGGCGCCTGAAAAGAAGTGATAGACGAACTGTTGACGAACCCAAACAGAACACAGGGAGTCCCATCAAAAACTGATGAAGTGTGATGACAGCAGAAAAAAAACTGCATTTTCTCAAAGAGATCCGAAAGAACAGGAATAAGACAGCAGGACCACAATCGAACAAGATTCCATGATTGAGTGATTGAAGGTCGCGTTTCCGTTCTGGTGATTTGCCGTCTTCCAAATATAAGTATTCTCTGGAGTCTAGAGCTCTAGTTCATGCGTTCGTGCTTTCTCTCCCTGAGCGGTCGCTTTCTTCTGACTATCGGTAGAAATTACCTCAAATTCACGAGATCACCAGCAGCGACAGCGCCCACGGTGCGGGAGGAGCAGATCCATCGACTCATGATTTCGAACACATTCCTCCCTCTGCCAACGAATCGAGACACCAACCACCGAGCCAGAGGTTCGGCGGAGGTTTCTGTGAATTCATCGATAGCGGAAAATGATTTCGCAAAAAAAATATCATCTCGGCTTCGAATTTCTTCTCCCCTGGACTTCTCTCCGTCGTCTTCGACTGCCTCGCTTCGATTCAAGGTCATTTATGTCATCGTATATTGTCGTGTTTCTGGAGGGAATAATTGATACAGATAGACAGATCGGTTGGGAGAAGGGAGGACGATGCGCGGAGATCTACGGGTTTCTCGCGGGGATTCAAAGACCACCACCTGTGTCCGAATGTCTCATGCGCCGGCGGAATCCCGAATCTTCTTGCGTTCGAGGTCGTCTGCCTGATTGGATCGATATTTTATTCTGAATCAGGAAATCGGAAGTCAAGAGAACATTTCGACGATTGAAGAGCCCAGAACCAAAACGTCGCAAGTCCAATTTTCTACTTTTCGAGAAAACCGCGAAAAACTGTGGGAGAAAATCTAACCGATAGGATCTTGTTGATATTTCCCCAATATTTCAGATCCGTCGAGAGCTTTCGATTCCAGGGGATAGACATCGGAGCCTCAATCGAGAACTTCCAGAAACGAGCAAGTCTAGGGTGGAGTTGCGACGTTTTGGTTCTGGATTTTTTTCCGCCATATTATTTCCCATAGAGATTTTTTTTTTCAAAAAACCAAAAATGTGGGGACAGTCGAGATCTAGTCGATGGAGCAAAAATATCGATTTTGGGAAAAATGGATTTGCGACGTTTTGGTTCTGGGCTCTTCAATTCTATACTTCGCACGAGATTCGTCTTTGCACCTCCTCTACGGTAATCGACTCGTTGACCGTGTGTCTTGTCATGGCCAGTAGGGGAAGCTTCAGGTACGATAGGATACGATAGATTGGCTCGGCACTCGGTGAATGGACACTTAAAGTCCCGCTCCCTCCCTCCCTCCCTTCCATCCACCCACCCACAGAGTTTAGGTGAAGGAGTAGAGCCCATCTTCATCGAGGTCGTCATCTTAGGGGGCAGAATCCTTCTTTTCGCAGCGTCACTGTAGTTAAGAGGCTTCTCCGCTACTGCGAGTGCCACCACAACGACGACCATCGCCTTCGAAGGAGGTCATTGTCTTAGCGGAGCTGAATGGTGCTTATCGGGTCCGTTATCGTTGACTGCCATAATCCACTTGAATACTGTATGAGGTGCTGATATCAGGAGCCAACTAATAACCATATTTCAATATGCTCTCCCCTCTCGTTATCCTGTGCCTCTCCTCCTTTCTCATCCTCCTGCCGCTGCCTCTGGCCGGTCGGTCGGTCGTTCGTTCGCTGTTGTCGTCGTCGTCCTGGTCTTGGTTTCATCCTTTTCCCGGGCTGTTCTCCTGATACGCTTCATATTTATGTCATTTCCGCTACATGCTGGTCGCTGCCGCCAGCGTCGACCAAGACGACAACGGCGACGCGGAAGGAAGAAGACGACGACGACGATGACACTGCATCTTATCTCCACAAGGAGAATGGCTCTTTACCCGAAGCAGGCCCTTCTGCTCCGCCTCGAACATTCAGTCTGCGGAGCGCTGGTATTGGCACTAGCGTTAACGTCTTGCTCGCCTTAGGTCGAGAACTCGATCGCCCTCAACGAAGGGGTGAAGCGGCAGGAGAGGAAGGAAACGATTATTGTTTGGAATCGATCAAGTTTCTCACTCTCGCGTTCGATCTCAAGGAGGAGATTGTGCGCCTATCTCAACACATGGACCCGAGTTCCGCGAGAGCTCATTCGAAAGTCACAGCAAAAGCGATTCTCGTGTCGAAGAGGATTCCGTCGACTGACCGCTGGGATCCGCTCGAACGAGAGACACGTGCCCCGAGAGTGGACAAAGTATCGAATTTTTAGAAAAGGAAGAAAAAAGCTAAAAAACCAGCGGACATTGTGTGTGTGTGTGTGTGTGTGTCCTGCTCGGTCATCGCTTGGAAGAATGAGGGTCCCACGAGAAGAAGAATAAGAGATCCCATCCACGCAAGCACCGAGGCCGTTGGTCCATCCGGAAGCAGGGCGCTCGAAACTCGTAGTGAAATCGACATTGAAAAATTGGACTTTTTTTTCTTCACTTCACGAGAGAAGAACGAAGTCAAATTGCTGTCCGTAGAGTCTTTCTTCCTTGGACGGACGGGCGGGCGGTCGGTCGGTCGACCTCACTCTCCCGCTATTCCTCTTCGAAGTGATGACATTGTCGGTTGGAGTGGGGGTAGTACGAGCATGTATGTATGTATGTGAACGAGGGTGTGTATGCTATTCGGTGGTTCGAGCATTGGAGCTCGCGGGTCGCGATTCGGGGAGGGGGGTCATAAGTCATCTCACACGAGACGTTCATTGTCATTCTCATGGAAATAGAATACAGCATCATCCGATGATCAGGTGCGCCGTCGGAACAACTTCATCAATCACAGCCTCATTGTCATCATCAATCTTCAATTAACTCAGCGTGTGCCGCATGAGATCTTGCCTTCAATGTGCAGCATAAACAGTTTCATATTGTACGCCGCGTTCATGAGACGAGAAGTTCGCCTCGATTCTTGGCGAGACCCTCTGTTCTTGCCGAAGGGGTCAGATCGGGGGATTTCCCTCGGAAGGATCCCACCGTTTCATTTCGATTCAGGAAATTCCCGCAACAAACCTCGATCGAGACTCACTCTGATTCGAAGCGAAAACTGTGTTAAAAAAAATTCGATTTTTTCGTTCTCAAACGCTTTCGCTCAACCGATAAGTTGCGGCAGCCAATGGTGTTACCGCTGCGGCCATTTAAATTCCTCCAAAGTTATGCTAGAAAGTTGGCTCGTTTCGAATGTCGCCTTCATTGGTGAGAGGCTGGAGAGAATATCGCCGATCGAGAGTTGGGATCGTTCGTGCTGTGGCGGCAGAGAGGTGAAACAAACGGCGAAGCATTCTCGAAGCCCCTTGGTTCTGGTGTGCATCGGTTCCGATTTGGTGCTGGCCACTTCTAAGCGGCGCAACCAGCAAAAAAGCCTCGAAAAAAACCTCCCAAAATTCTGTCTCGATTCGTCGCTGGTGATCGAGGTTCCCGAGCGGGCAGGCAGGCAGGCGGGTAGGCGACTAAAAACGTTGTCGATGCAGAATTCCTTTTTCGGATCTCGATCCGAAGAGCCGTTGAGATCTCGTCCGACTCCGAACGCCTGGAGCATGACACGGCTTCGTTTCGTTTCGGAGTTCGGGTTCCCAATCAGATTCTTCAGCAGAACTCGATTTACCGGAATCTCATTTAAAAATTTGGAATCTGGTCGAAGTTGAACAGATCTCGAGGTCAGTCGAGCATTCTTCCGCCTCTATGTAGTTGGTGCCGCCGATATGCGTCGATCTGATGCCGTGCGTAAGAAGGTATGGCCTGACTAGGTCCTTCGAGCGGGGTGAGCGGCGCGATTCTCGCTGTTTCTCTCTCAGTTTGGCTGGCCGAAGGCCAACAGCATCTTTAAAACTTCTTTTCCTCCTCCTCCTCCTCCCGTGAAGGCGATCATCTCTGCATCAGACAGTCGGACAGTGAGACTAGCGGACAGATGAACAGACAGCCTGATAGATAGATAGGTAGACAGTGCAAAACAGTCAAGCCCTATGTAGGTAGGCAGGGCGGGCCAACCATTATTAGCGGAGTATCTCAACAAGCTCGTTTCATTCTTCTTATTCTGCAGGACGACACCATTTCCAATAATCCGACTCCATAAAAGCATCTCTTCACTGTCTCTCAGATGTTCATGTTCCTCATCAGAATGATCGTCGGGTTTTCCAAAGCAACAGCTTACAATGAGCTCTGAAGATTCAAATTTGAGGGAGAAGAGAGAAGTTTTCACTCGAAAATCGTTCATTTCCATCATCGATCAATCAAGACAGCTCCACATATTGCGATTTCTAGCACCACGTGATGACTTAGTGTTTGTTTTCATTCAACTTCTTTGAGAATCTTGACGCATTCTTCTCGCCATCTACTACCAGGCTCTTCCAACACTCCGAATTATTATCATATCGATCTCGAATCTGATCCTTCTCGAGAGAGCTCACCACAGATGAAATTCTTTTTCTTCCATATTCGGGCGCTAGAGAAATAGTTGGTCGCTTCCTGAGACTCTCAGACTCCGTCGGTTTGATTAGGGATATGAAGAACGTTGTGACCGTCTGCTTGATTGAGCGGCCTCCGATTTTAGGTTTTCCCTATGTGTGTTCCTGAGTGCGTGAGTGTGTGTGTGTGTGCTTTTTTCTCCCTCACTCGTTTCCTCGCTGTGCACTCTCTCTCTCTTCTTCTTGCCGGTCGTTTCTGAGTGTGTCTAGAGTTCTGTTCAAGGTGTTCTGGTGGTAGGCTGGCATTCTGCCATTAATTGACTCTTTCGATCACTTTCTGAAACCTAACGGCTCGCAGCCTCGCTGGCCAGAGCCATCCGACCTCTTACTCACTCGCACTTGTTCGCAGAGGCTCAACACACGCTCGATAGACATTCTAATCGTTCGTGTACCTTTTTTTGCCGCCGCTCGGCTCGATACTCGAGTGCTTCCTCCCACGGCCTCGCCCGAAGTGAGCATTCATGGTCGTTTCGATACCTTTTTGCCTGATGGACCTTTCACATCCAATTAGGCTCTGATTCCGGAGAATTCTTTCCAGCCAAGAGTCAGTTAGCATCGGTTTCCAATAACAAATTGAATCGAACTGCAGAGAATCGAAGCGAGGGCATTGATTCCGAAATCCTCCCCGAAGGAAACATCTTCTCACAGAGTTTGTCGTTTGCTGGCATCCAGTGAAGGGAAGAAATTGATAATTGCGATCGCCTGTGACCAGAAGCGGAGCTGGAGGTGACGAATGCGCGGAGGAGACCGCTTCAAAATGGTCTATTGTGCTAAGACGCAACAACCCGAAGCAGATCTTCAAGTGTCAGATGACAGCAACAGACGAAAAGAAAAGCAGCTGTCTCTCTTGTACAATACAAACCCAATCTGCCGCTGCTGTTAGCGATCACAAAAAAATGATCCAACCCAAATCCTCCTCCCCCTCCTTCCCCAACAATCAGAAACGATAGTTTTGTATGCAAACTTTGTTCCCGACAACGGAATCGGAAGCAGATCGTGCTTCGAGTCTTCACCAAAATAGAAAGCATTCACGAGAGCTGTTCGAAAATATTGAATTCTTGGCGAATACGAAGATCAATCGATGGTATCGAGGTCTGGGTCTGCGAGTGTACTTTTCAACTCGAGCCGCGTCAACTGAAACCGCACCCGAATAGTTGTGAGCAGTCCTAAAAGGAGTGTAAGCGTTCGAGGAAGTGAGCCGCGCTCAGTAAGATCGACCACCAGCGCTTGCCTCGATAGCCGATTGACAAGGTCCATCTTCGTCACAGGTCGCTGTTAGCTTCATCAGAGTTTTGGCACCGACCGGTCACCGCGCACTAAGTAAGTACAGCAGGCGTGTTGTCAGGTTTTGCCTGATTCCGGTCGAGCGCTAAATCTTCCACTTGTTGTTGTTGTGGTGATGGTGGTGGTGCTCGAGCTTGTGCTTGTCTACTCCTTCTTCTTCTTCTTCCTCCTCGATATAGTGTCTCGTTTTTTTTTCGCATCGTCTCTATATCTCGACGTCTCTTCCGGACTAATCGATCTCTGCAAAGACAGCCGCCGCTCGCGGATAGCTTGACTGGCTGAACGGCCTGAGTGGTTCACCTTCCCGACTGTTGGCCTAGCGAGTGACTTGGTGCCAGGGTCGGTCTATGAGGTGGACACCGGGTCGTTCATTAAGTGAACGGAAAGCCCCGTAGTGTGACAAACCCAAGACTTTGCAGCAGCCGCTACGACTTCCAATCGATCGAGCCCTTCGAAGCGAGTAGAGGTGGAGACCTCGAAGCGTCGAGTTTGAGAGAAGATAAAGAACAGATTGAAGGAATAAAGGAAGAAACCATTGGTGGCGGTGACGGCCGCCACTCTCATGAGAAGAAAAGACATTTTTGAGAAAGCGAACCACCTTTGCTAGTGAACCAACCGGAGCAACGGGAGATCTTCGAGCGCCGCATCTTTCCTCCAGACTCTTCTAGAAAGCAATGAGCGTTCACTGAAACTTAATGGTTCTTAAACTCTAACCTCGGGGATCGACAAGGCCGACAGCAATAGGAGAAATCTCATCGATAGTATCTCGGCGCTGACAGCTTCAAGGAGCGAGATTCCTGAATCCCGGAGGCATCCTTGGTCACGTCAGACTTTCTCTGCGCCTTCCGTGACTTCGGATTTGTCACAAAGAAACACAAACCCAAAGATGACCACCTCTAATCGGGAACGGACGCTTGATCGGGGGGAATTTGAATCGATCCGAAGACGCTCGAGCTCTCGAGGATAGAGGGCGACGGTACTACTCGCTCTCAGAATGACCCCTGCCACGGAGTCCCGCTTCCTCGGACAGATCAATTCCAGAAAGTTCGAGGAATCGGAAGCCCCTGACACGTCGGACGACATTTCGTTCAGAACCCTCGCTATCGAGAGATTGATCATCGAGTATCATCACCAACAGGTGCCGCTTGGGTTTTGCTCAAGTGAAAGAGAGATGCTTAAAGAGTCGAAAGAGATTTTTTACAATACACAGACGAGACAGTCACCATCTCTGTTCTCTGCGGCTGCTACTGGCCTGATCTTCCTCGATCCCTCCTTAGTCTTTTAGAGCCGACTCTTGCCGTTTCTCGCTCGGTCTCGCACAGAAGGAAAGTTCATCAGGGGCACGCACTAACACGTTCGCCGATGCGACCTGTACTTTCAAAGTCTTTTCGAACACAGCTTAAAACATTCGCTCGAGGATGGATCCGTTTCTCGGTTCAGGCAGTTCGATGGCTCTATCGCTCAAGCAAGTCTGGAGAACTCGTAGCGAGAGACACACACAGAAAGATCGTCATCAAGCCTGAGAGCAGAACTTGTCCTGTGGTGCCCCCAACAAAGGTGGGAAAGAACCCCAGCACGCAGATGTCAATGATGAGAAATAATTAACACACATTCACTCACTCACTCGGCAAGCTGAACCAAAGGAAGACTCAGAGAGAAGAGGAAGACTATCAGTGCAACTCTATGAAAAGTGTTTTACACTTCCAGCGCACGGTTATACTTTCTCCCTCCGGTTCGTTCGTTTCGTCTCAGAGGGAAAAGAGGAAAAACTGAGAATGGGGAACATTACCACACTCACTCAGTCAGTCAGTCGATCCAAACTGGGTCGATCCACCGACTCCAGACGGACATACATACATGTCACGACCCGGAATCTACCTTATTTCGGTGTCAGTTTCGGATATTTTGTTTGGAACGAAAGCTGATCTTCATTTCCTGGGGGATGATTCACCCAAGAGCGTACTCAACTCTATGTTCATTGAACTCTTTTGTTTGTTCGATTGTGGAATCCGCAACGTTCGGCATCGAGAAGCTTCTGTTTATTGTAGTTCGCTTCGGTGTAGTCGCATCAGCTCGACTCGAACCGAATCGAAAGCTTTCCCCGAACCTGTTCGCCAATCTACGAAACAGGTTTCTGTCACGTCCGTTCGGTTCCGAACCGCCAAGCTCTCGGTTACCTCTAACTACAAGGACACTAAAAAAGGGGCCGGAGGACAATGGGAACTCCGAATGGATCCGACATCGATGAAAGTCTCTTCGAGAAAGTGTGTGCGTTCGACAAGAATATGAATCGTGTTTTCTTTCTCTATGTGCTGTAGCGTTCGGACAGAAGCGGCTGATTCCCGTTCAGCTTCTCGATGGACCGGCGGTGTCGGAGATTGGTCAGCGGGCGCCTGTGGCTCTCTAATTTGCTGGCAAGCTGGCAAATTGACCGCCTGCCCGCCTAGCTGCTCAAGGCGCAGATTAGTTGCACGGGAGAGTCTATATGCGCGTTGATGATCGCCGGAAGAAGAGCACCCGCTCGAGTAGATTGAAGAAGGTCGCATTTGAAACATCACTGCAGCGGCGGCGGCATCACAGTTACGGCCCGGTTGTCTCTCTTCTCGTTCCCTCACACACAGACAGACAGCGAGTATGATCGGAGCCGCACGCCGAGCAATAGAAACCAACTCATCTGATGCTCGATGTCTTGCCCGATGCCAGAACTCTTGCACCAGAAGGCCCGCCCTCTCCGCGTCTTGGACCTCGAGCTTTCCCACTTATTGAACAAATCACATTCGCCAACAGCTCGCTTATGTTTGAGAGATCCGGAGATCTTGAACGCGGACTTCTGAATGACGATTCACAAGAAACGATCGCAAATTATGGAAACGTTTCGCGGGAAAATCAGAGTTCACGCATTAATTGATCGATTCCACTCATCGCGAGTCGGGCGTTGTCGTTTAAGGACGGTTTTTAGCTTCGCGGCAACGTTCGGTGTTCGTGTGTGGGTAGAACACGTTTGATCGATTTGTGTCGTTCATGCCGCTGTTGATGATTCGTTCTCTTCTTTTTTGCGAACACTTTTCCTCCTCCCTTTACGCTGCTCCGCGGTCGTCAATGATTGTAAAAAGTGACCGTCGAGTGTCGCGCACGGCTCCACGTCTGTCAATCGGCCGAAGGGAGAATTCCTCCGAACGATTTGAGAAAGAAGTCGATGTTAGAGTAAAGAAAATTTGAGACGCACAGAATGCGGCGGCGGTGTTGGCGGCGATGAGAGATATGAGAAATAGTAGTGATGTTTTTTTTCTTTTTCTACTTTTCGCTCTTCGTCCCGAGTGATTCGATGATTCGAGCGTCGTTCAAGCGAAAGGTCGTGAGTCGGCTATCGAACGTCGAAGCTCATATTCTCCACAATTCACTCGTTTTCTGTCGCTGTCGTCAACGCCTCGATCGCGGCCCGGCTTTCAAAATTTGATGTTTATCGCCGGGTGATGACTGACGGCTCTCCTATTCGTTAGTCTACCCGCGGGTCCATCTGTCGCTCGGACCATGAACTGGAATCGTGGACGTTTCTCGAGTATCGATGACTTCAACTCCTCCACTGAACTGATCGTGTATCGGTGAATTCGTTCATCGTCCTATATTTAAAGCGTCATCGGACGAGATTCTTTCCGAATTTCAAAAACCAATCAATCAATCAATCGACCGACCGATCACTTCAGATTATTGGCTCTCTGGTTTTGTAATTTGATTAGTGCGAAAAGAGAGGATCACGTTTGAATCGTCGATGTCACGACATCGCTCCGCACCAATCGAACCAGTCAACGATGAAGAGGCTGAGAGATCGGGGCGCCTCGAGGAGCTTGACACAAAACACGTGTTGCTCCCCATTCCAGTCACTTTCTCGCTCCCGCCTGCTCTCCCTCACTCTCTCGGTCGCTAAAAAACTCGCTGAGCACCACTGTGTGTCACGACTCCCCACCTTTTTGAAGCGCCATTGACGTAAAGTCGCACCGATCAGGCTCCGTGAAGACTCGGAAACGATTCTTTTGTTTTTGAGACCGGCGAGAGCTTGACACATGGAATTGATTGCAACTCAAAGAGAGGTCTATTTTGAACGAATCATTGAAGCAGACAAGATTGCTGAAGGTTTTGAGAAACCTAGTTTCAAATTCGCGGGGTTTGTTCTCCTCGACAGCGACGGGTGTTCCTCATCCGAAGTCTTTGTGTTTCTCTTCCAGTCAACTCTAAAACCAACAGTTTCTCAAGCCTAAGCGAGAGAACAAGCTTGACAAAAGCCATTAGTAAGAAGACAATGACTGACCATGTCGTTTGTTCTCCTCCAGCTGCAAAACAGCACAACCGCCACCTCAGTCAGATGAGATTGTCACCTGTCGTAACGCCGCCGCCGCCGCCGCCGCACTCCCACACGACGCGACGCGCGAGCATCCAGAGACATTTTCGTATCGGATCCACATCAGACCGAAGCTCACAGTCGATGAATCGGAAGAAGGTTCGTCCAGGTCGCGAGGTTCGAGTTCCGAAGAACCTCTGTTTTGAGGTCTTGGCAAATGACTCAACAAGAGTCAACGACTAATATTAGATGTTCAGATGATCGGATCGCTGGCTCGGACGAACCTTTTCGGAAGTGCTAAGGGCTTGCTGTTCACTGGAAGCTAACTCGATCTTCCAGACTGACTGCGAGGAGGAACTCATTCGGTCCGAGATTTGTAGCTAGCAAAGAGAAAATCGTCACAAATCTGTCTTCGGACCATTAGGCTCATAGAGCGGACCTGCATGAGTGCGGCGACCGTAACAAAAACAAAAACGACGACAACGGCTCCTCTGTATATCTCAATATCCATCCACGACCCGCTCTGATTGACCTCCCGTAGCGAGAGGAAGATGTCAAAGATTAAATCCATCGAACCGGACGGTCGTCATTAGGTCGGTCGAAAATCTGATGCTCATATTCTCCCGTGGATCTCTCGCTCAGATTCGCTCGGAAACGAGAACACAAACACAGTGGTCCGACATCAGGAAGCGATCCCGAAACCGACATGATGATGATTGCATCTTCAACATGAATCGCTGAGTGAGCCGAGTACCTGCGTTTGTAATGGTCGCTGCTGAGTACCGGACCAAATGAAGAGTACCGGCAAAAGTCTCAGATTTTTGGATAAAAACCCGAACCGAATAACCCTCGAGGTCAAGATCCCCCTCCAGTCGTTGGAGGGAGGAACATACTTGAGGATCAAAACCTGGACTTCTGGAAGTGTAGATGGGCCAGCACGAGGTAATGATACGTTTTTTTTTTCCAGTTCCCAGACGAGATAGATACGCGGAATGAACGATAGGCTCTCTTCTTGTCAGGCGTCTCCGGGCGAGGGCCACCACGGTCGCTGACGATGCGTCGCGGGAAGACCGTAAGGAGTCGGCCGCGGCAGCAGATGAGGTTTTCTCATTTCAGATAGAGGAGTTGAAACAACGGCCGAAGCGACCAGCACCATGACACGAAGAAATTGAGAAAGAAAGGAAGAATAACTTGAACTTCATCCCGACATAATTTCGACATTAGCTCCAGCGCTCCCGGCTGCGACCAGAGGTCAAACTGGCTCACTGTCCAACCGACCGACCGACCGACCGGCTGGATGGATGGATGGATTGCCGGCTGATAAACGAGCATTGTCTCCGAACGTAAGGGTGGCTGAGGGCTGTTAAAATCATTGTGATATTTTTTTTTTTATCTTCTCAGCGACCAGTTTGTCGCAGTTCGTCCAGTTTCCGATGCTGGAGTTACAGCGGGTGATGCTGGTGGTTGTGAGATTCGAAGTCTTAGACTGACGGAACGATGGAGACGGAATCCGACATTGATTCTGTTCGAACGCCGAAAAACTCGATGAAATCAACGACGCCAACCCACCGTGAAACTCACTTCACCTCACAGAATCAAGAAACTTGGGAGATGCCGTACGCGGGACGATGTAATTTCCGAGTTTTTGATTTCGGCTCAGGTCTCCTACGTGGCTCCTGCGTGACACCCGTGACGCAAGAGCTCTGGTCGTCGGTCGGTCTCTTCAGAGAATTCAGAATCTCCTCCTCTTATAGGGGAACGAAGAATGAAGATCATCATCCGCAGCAGTAGCAACTGGAAACAGAAGTAGAAGACGAATAACTTGAAATTGTTGTTGTTGTAGCCGCTGGTGGCGGTCCATCTGTCCGTTCGGATAGAAAGAACAGCCAGAGAATGCTAGCCATTAAACAGGTCACTCAGCCATGAAGGAAAGAAAGGACCAACAGACACGGCGCTCCGGTGATGCTTCGAGATTCCGACGAACGAACTCTTGGATGGATAGATAGATATACAAAGTTGGCGAGCAGTGACGTTCGTTTCAAAATCAAACGCAAATACATTATCTGCGTTTATCGACCGCTCAGGCATTATTCGACGGCGCGCGCGCGCGTGAGCGAGCGAGCGAGCGACTCAAGACCCCGGCTTCTTAACACAACAATGCAAACAGAATTTGCTTATGAACGAGCCAACGCCTTTTGTCCGCTTACGCAATCCACTCGACTCGCTTCAGTGGCTTTATGATATCACCTCCATCTTCATCGTCTACATTAACATAGTTTCTGTCGTTTGCTTCTTCGATGCTTCTTGACACGTCCGTTTTCTAAACCTCAATTTTCCGTCAATTTGACTTCCTAGAGCCCAAGAAAGGGTTAACTTCAGCACTTTTCAGCGAGAAACGTGCGGGATGGTTCTCTTGAGTCTAGTTCACTTTGGGGAAAGAAATCCATGGACTCTTCGTTCGTCGCTGGCAGAATAGAGGCTGAACATCACCACGTAAATCATGACTATCAGACATCTCGAATGTTATGAGGAGCCGTTTCAATTATTTCGATCGAAGTGGCGGGAGTTCGCACTTGCGTAACTTCTGGCAACAATTAAAGAGCCAACAACTCAACTGGCGCGGAGGTTTCGCATTTCAGAACAGTGGTCTTCAGACTTCTTTTCAGAAACGCTTTCTTCTCCAATTCACGCTTAGGCGGCAGCAACATGGCAACGATGGCAAAGACCGGAGCAGATATGCTCATAAATTCTCGATAATTACGTCGTTGCCTCCTTTTTTTTGTTTTCTCCATTTTTTCCTCCACACTCCGCCTCCGGTGATTCTAGTTGGAAGCGGCATTCGTCGCTGTTCAGTGAGAGTCGAGCGAGGGCTTTTTTTTTTTTTTTCTTGTTTTCTCTTCGTTCTCTTATTCATGGAGAAACACGGTCGAAGTGCATCCACAAAAACTTGCCTCGTTGCTAGTTCGAGATCGTATCTCTAACACGTTAATGGCTTTACCTTTGATATTGAATGCGCTGTTTGTGTTGTTTTTTTCTTCTCTTCTCTCGACCGGCCTGACCGCAACCGCCAGGTCCTCCGGTCGTTTTGGGGAGTGAGAAATGTCCGTTGAGAATATACCGTTAAGGAAGTGCGCACACACCAAGTCTCAGAGGAATTTATCGCAAGCAAATGACCGAAGTTTCAACCCGGCCCAAGCAGTTCACGGAACGAGCGCGATGAGCTGCTGTCACGTCTAGGAATTAGAAATGTTTATTTGCGACCCATTCATTTGTCGGTCAACTCTCAGCTCGATATGCATTCTAAATGGTTTGAAAGCGCAATTTGTGAAGAAACACGAAACGTTAATGACGCCGAGCATCTGAGACAACGGATGAATGCAGTCGCTGTCGGGTCAGAGAGGTATTAAAAGAAAAATTAAAAAAATCCTACGATGACAACCGACGTGTCGGTCGCAATGGATGGACGAAACTGACAGAGTGACTGGATCTTGGCTACCAGGCTGGCTTCGTCGACCCCGCATAATCACAACAGATAAATAACAATGTCTAATTTTCTTATTAAATGCGCTTGCTCGCTCCCCTCGGTCGTTTTGCTGGGTCCGCTTGACTGACTGACTGACCGACCGGCCGACCGACCGGCCGGACACTTATTCATTTCGAGAGATGCTTTGCTGCTTCTTCTCTTTTTTCTTCTTATTTTTTCCAACCTTTTACTTGGGAGAGAGAATCTGCCACGAAGTAATGTGTGACTCATCAGCTGGGAACCGCTCGTTGTTGTTATCTTACGCACTTCGAGATATTTTCAGAAACTCGTCGAAGGAAAATGTCAACTCTCGGTGTGGATGATCGAGACTGTAGATCGAAAGCTCGAGAAGAAGGACGGACGGATTCTTTTCTCGACGAGATCGAGATTTGCAGAACGAAATGCGCGCTTTTAATTCGGGTAATATCGTCCTCTAATTCCCTCCGTTGGTTCATCTCGCGGGCCAGTCTGCTCATTTTGAAACGTAGTCTGTTATTATCGGTGCATTATGACTGAATGGTCTTGGCACGGGTTCATCTATTAATCCTTGCGAGTGCGGCAATGCCGTTCGTTCAGCTGTCCGATATGAACGGTCATTTATTCACAATTTTAGGCTTACAGCTCTCTCGGTCGCTTTTGGTTCGCTGCTTAGTTGGTCGCTCGCTCGCTCGACCGGTGTGAGAGTTGGCTGCTGGACTTTTGTCGTCGTCGTCGTCGTCGTCGGCTCACTCATCGTCAGTCATCGTTGTCTCCCATTAAGCTGAAACCTTGTTCCTGGCGTGGTGGTGCACAAGCTGCCCGCCTGTGGGCCTGCCCAGAGGGTTCGGTACTGGTGCTGCTGCTGATACTCAGTCAGTCGGTCGTTTGGTTCAAATGGGAAGCCCTGGCTCTGTTATCAACCTACTACTGCGATTGCCATTAACAACGTGCTGCACAATTTCAACCAATAATTACGGGTTTCAACTCCGAATCACTTGTCATCCGAGGCTTCCTCTCTCCTGATCTCGGATTAGGTGAGAGGAAGCAACAGAATGTACAAAAGATTCACCAGACGGAAGTCGAGTCCGTCCGAGGGATGTCTCCTTGCCGTTTTCCGCGCCCACCGCTCGACATCGCCGAGACTCGAACGTCAAGGAAGCAGAGGGAGAAGGCATCTCAACAACAGCGTCTCGAAAGAGCTCGGCACTCTGAGCTGAAGCTGCTTCATAATTGGATGTCGAGCAGGAACAGAAAGATATGAGACGAAGTTTAGCCAGGCGGATGATTCCACCTCAAATTAGTGGAAGAGACCAACTTCCTCGCTTACAAGCTTCCCCGTCGTCTGAATCACGAGAGACCGGGAGAATTTACGGGGCCGCCCCGCCCCCTCCGAGACCATCATCGAACATGAGAAACAAGACGGCAAGGAACCAGTGGAACATTCTGCTCCGAGGACAGATTGAAGAAGGAGCAGACGGAGTCCTTGGTCTCGCGCTCACTCATCTTCATCAGAGACTCGACTGGAAACTTTTGAGGATTCTTCGCGACCGTCGTCGGAGGTCCGGGCCTGCGATTGGAGGTCTTGAACTTATCAAGTTTGTTCACGACGACGACGCCACGCTGTCCGCGACAGGGCAAGCAATCCATCCGAGCCGCCTCGGTGGGTAGTTCGTCCGTTCGGTCGGTCGGTCGGCCGGTCAGTCAGTGAGTGAGGTAGCAACCAATTGTCCGGAGTCCGAACTGAAGATTGTCACTTGCCGTTGGTGTTCCAGTTGGCGGATTCGCGTGTCCCGGGCGTTCCCGACAAGATGATGAGTCTTTGTCATTTGTTGAAGCCGCCAGATCTTCGGGCAGGCTTCGCTTGCTGCCGTTGTAGCGGTGTTGGTAGTAGCCAAGGATGTGTAAGTGTTGTCGGTAAGAAGGCTCGAGCTCTTTTGATTTTTTCCACTTGCGCCTTTCATTGAGGAGCAGTGCGCGGCGCTGCTTCATCGCTCGAATGCCGCATCACAACAGGGGTGACAATTTTTAGACGAGTTTTTTCTTCTCTTGACAACATTCAAAAATTTTCCCCCATTCCCCCCTCCCCTCTATTCCTTGTTCTATTCTTCATCGTTCTCACTTGAATCGAATGGCCATTGTGGTTGACACTTGTGGTTGCGTCGAGCAGTCTGGCGCGACCGCTCGGCGAACACCTCAGAAATGATTTGCATGAATCGAAGCAGCGTTCGCGCGGCGCTGCCTGAATTCTTGTTTCAATCGAAGTTCTCTTTTCATTTTATTTTACATAGCGCAGCGCGAAGAATGAGAAGACAAACAGTGTCCGGGCAAGGAACGAATGGCGAGAGTTTAATGGATCGTCAAACGTCGGCTGATGGTTCCCACTTGTGTCTGGTCGATATGCCAACTCGATCCATCCGTCCGTCAGTGAGTTAGTCGTCAATTACTGGTAATTGATCGAACACTTCACATCGAAACATTGAGGCGCGACATTTGTCGATCATACTACTTCTTAGAAACAAAACAACACTCGACCAGTACAACCGTTTTCACACGTCTCCTCCGTCGTGAGTGCGTTACGCCGCCGGGTGGGAGAAGATGACGTTTCTCGTGATTATGGCAATTGTATTCATCGTGGTTGTTGCCACAGTTTGTATCGCGAAAATCTTCTCCATCGTCATGATTGCGAGAGTCGTCATCAAAACAATAGTTATCACCTTCATTACTACTGGAATGGTAGCTGAAATAATCACGATGCTATCACCAAAATTATGAATAACGTCTTCCCCGCACTCAGACTCATTAAAATCGTTAGATCCTCGGCAATCAGAGGAAGAGAAATTTCCGCACTTATCTGATCTGAGTTTTTTCAAAAGCCACAATAAGCTGAATCAGATAAGAGACGACCCAATGACTCGAGAAGTTGTCATTCGACTTCCAGGCCAACGAAATCCTTCGCAAACAAGAATCGGGGACACTTGACTTCCGGTATCATCCTCCAAAGCCACTCACATCCGATGTGTTCATAATTTTTCGCCTAATTTTCATGAGTTGCCTCCAAAACCTTGAAAATCTTTCCGAAACTCATTCGAAGCCGTGACCTGACACTTGGCGACATCCCTGACGGTACTTGTGTCATCGTATAGTGAGCGTCCCTGACAATATTCGACTCGGGTCGAGATGCTGAACAATAGTCGAGGGATTTAATACATTTCAGGTCATACTCGACACGATTTTGGAGTGAATGTTAACGGAAAATGTTTTGTACTTTCAAAACCCGCTGATATTACCGTTAATTCGTCTCGGAAAACTCGTGGTCGACGTACGGAAATCTTGAGAACGCTGCATTGATTGCAACACATTACCCTCAGTAGAACTCTTGGTCGCACTTGGTTCGAACTGTAATCTGTCGGTGTAATCTGTTTACACCACCCCCGTACCGATGTAGTATAATCTCAGGGAGCTGTAAAAATTGAAAGGATTCAAATCGAACGAGGATCGCAAAGCGGACAAGCTTCACTAAGCACAAACGGTTCGAACCCTCGCTGGGCCAAGAGGAAAAAAAAGATTCTACCCCCGAAGCGATCGGAGAGGCCCACGAGCCATCGGCCCGAGAACAGATGTTGAAGATCGATACCTGAGTATCTGCGACGAACGCGGAGATCGATTTAAAATTTAAAGGACCAAAATTTTGGCCGTTTCTTTTTCGAAAAGGGTTTTAACGAGAAAAATTTGCGATCAACAAGCTGGACGAAGCGAACTATTGGCACCAGATGCTCGCGCTCTAGAATGGAATTCGAATTTTTAGGACGAAAATTTCGAAGCAAAAGTCGAGCACGAGGGGCATTTCGAGATGGGGGATGATTACGATGGGCATCGCAGCCAGTGGATGTAGCTCGCGCCATTAAAAATTGACTGTTTTTGTCCCGAAAATCGCTTGTTCCACCGACCGGACAGCAGGCCGGCTCCGAGCGAATGGCCAGCGTGTTCCGAAGCTCTCGGGCAGCAGACACAACGAACATTTTACGCGAATTCGAATCGAGTCTGGTCAGTGATCTCGACTGATCGAAGCTTTTGCATCAATTTGCTCCGACTTTCGAAATAGTCAACGCTGGCGGGTGATAACTTTTGATTGGTGTCGCGCTCATTTGAAATACACGGCAACAAACTTGTCAGAATTGATTTCGGTGATCTTTTAAGAGCGCATCATCATGAACGAACAACTTGTGAGCTCGACATTGATGGTCGAGGCCGTATATCCGAGCCTGTCGCGCTATGGACTTGGTTTGAGAGTCTTTTTACAGTCTATTCGCATCATTTTCTCTTATCCGAATCTATCTTCCGACTGCTCGGTGTCTTTGTGAGCGACAAGTTTAAGTGTACGAAGTGGACGGTAATATTTTCAAGTGATAAACCTCACTCAAACAAGCAACTGAACGAACGAGCTAAGCCATCCGTCTGTTTCTAGAAATGAATTGATGGCTGGATAGATGGCCCTACCGACGGGCTCGTGAACAGAAAGCGAAAATCGTCGTAAAACGTCACAACCAACAAAACCTAAATTAGATCATCATCATCATCATCAGCGGCAGCAGCAGCGTTGCCATTTTTCCTTGGGAGATCCATTTTCATCATCTTCTCTGAGATCGTTTGCTGTGGATAGCGACGGCCACTACTGCGCTAGAGATCTGCCAGAGTGACTGACTGACGGGCTTTAAAGTAGACCCGGATTCCGTCATGAGTATGACAATCACGCAAAGATACTCGTTTTGGACAATCGATTTTGGCAACTCGGTCCTGGGTCTGCCAGCTCTGCAGTACTCAAAGGCAGCGAGTGGACAAACATTTCTGATTGAATACCGAGAGGCATCGAGAATCGTTTAAGTGCGGCATGCACCGTAAATGAGTGAGTGTTCAACGTCAGTGTCGAAGAGTAGAATCGAAACAAACGATCGTCTTTGGAGCCGACACAACGCTCGGCGGTCGGTCTCTGCTTCATGTTGTTGCTGCTGCTCTCTCTTTGTGGAGAAGAAGAAAGAAAAGATGGCCGGCCAGTCGCTTCGTGTGTAATACATCTATTAGGCTCTATTGGTCGTTGGACTCATTGCTCGATTAGTCAAGATATTGAGTGTGTTTGATATTTATTTATTGGCAGATAAATCATCCCCTAGAGTGACAGACGCTCGCTTTCTTGCCTGCCAGTCAGGAGGCCTGTACGGAATAACGCACGAGATACTTCCATGGGTGTATTTTCATCGAGAGACTTGTCTAGCGGACGCTTAGATTGGCGGCTGATAAATTTCTAGAGCGCATGTTGAAGTTCACCCGTTCGAGTTGCAGCTTGCAGGCTCGTCTACCGACCTCCTGTGACATCAGCTTTCAACCAGATGTTTTATCGGATCGCTCGAATCGCTTGCGTTAAGCACCGTCCCGAGGACTGGTTACTTGTTGAACTATAGATAACGGTTTGAGGTTGCTTCGGGTGCGGTAATGTGAATTTTCGACCTGCTTAGAATCAAAATCCTCTACTAGACATGCTGGACTCTGTGGTGGGACGGATTGAAAACTTTCAACTGATTCATTCGCGGAAATTTCATTCCTCCATCGCAAATACTCACAACCGGGCGCCCAGATCCGGACGGAAGGGATTCCGGGAGACAAACCAGAACGCGCTTTTCCAGAAAGTCACAAGTTTTCAGTGCGAGAAAAAAGAGAACGCTCGGTGTTTCCCTGTGGGATTACTGCTTCGAATCCTGTTAGCGCGCCAATGGAGTGCCGTAGTGGTCTATGTTCGAGCGATGATGTTCGCGAAGAATCCCTCGATCTACATGATCGAGGTCTGAATCGTGATCTGACGCGTATTTTACGCTGTTTGTGTCACGAAGTTGTCATCCACCACTATCGCTGGCGCCGCCACTGTCAACAGTTCGGCTTCTCACGGATTCTTTCCGTCAAGCGAACGAACGGCGAGCTCATTTGCAACAAAATCTCCTAAATTCACCATTTCACTGCTTGTTCGGTTTTGCTTTGAACAGGGCGAAAACTGAACGCGCACACAAACACGAAGCGAAGACAGAAGACGGCCGGCATCATAGGACAAGCGAATTCGAGACGAACTAAGAAACAAATTCCTACGTTTGCCATTGTGCGATCCTTTGGACAAGAAGTGAAAAAAAAACGACAGTCGAAGTTTTTGAAACGACACAACGCCGCATCGTGGCACTTACATATGCTCGATATGGCGCCACCACATACAGTGGAAGCAGAAACGGGACCGATAAATTATATGACGATGTCATGGTGGAATCGACACATTTTCATTTCGTCCGATTGATCGACGTCAGCCGACAGTGGGATCACTCTCAAATTCGTTTGCAGCCGATGCGGAAATCCACTGAAATGGATGCCGCCGGTAGCGAATACACCATCGAGTACCTAAGGTCTTCTGGAACTTCGGAAACAAAAAACTCCGGTCCGAGAATATTTTCTCGCGAAGAGGACGTCCCGGCTGAATCGATTCATTCCGACAACTTCATCCGCCCGCTCTGACAAGTGTTGTCTACTATCGGTTCCGCTAATCGCCATATTGAACGGATCAACGACCGAATGCGGGAATTTAGTCCTAATAAAGTCGTTGAATCGCTTCCCGAATTGCGAGCATCTGTTTTGTTCACTCAGCAGAGTCGGTGTTTGATCTGATCTAGCTAGATGCTGACGGTGGCAACGACTGCGGCCGATCATCGAAATATGACTTCCTCTTTGCGCGGCAGCATGTATTGAAATCAAAACTCTAATACTTTCCGTTTTCTTCCTCCGCCCGCGACATACATCTAGTTTCAAAATCCCTCCCTTCGATTTTGAAGTTTCTTACAGAAGTATTTCATGTGCGACTTCAAGTTTTTCGCTCTGGTTAGAACAGACGGGAGTCTTCGTTTTCCGGCGATTGATTTTCCAGGAGTTTTCGGTCAGATCATCGCAACGAGGCCCCTTGGCACGGACAACAATTAAAAAAGGGAATGGTGCCGTCGGAGATAAAGGCTGTCAGTCACTCGATACGGGTTGGGAGAACGTCGAAGCACGATTAATTGCCCTAAAGTATGCCACCGATGGGCCCGATGTCATCGGGACGGCCTGAATTGTCCTCTGTTTCCTGCCACAGCGTTTTCCAACCTGAAAAGCGGATCGAAACGTCAGCTCAGAGCGTGTCCACCTGTAACCACGATTTGATGAACGACTGACAGGGACGCTCTGGAGCGGGCCATCGTACACACTTTGAACACGAGAGAAAATCTGCGTGTAGTTGCGGTTGAGCAGAAAAATCCACAAAACTCTGGACGAATTCACATGTGATCCGGGTGATAGCGATGAACTATTTGCTTCAACGAGCGCGCAGGCATCGGCAAGTGTTTAGAGCAGCTAGTTTTATTATTGTGGAGCGGACCGAAATATTGATATGACCGATGGAATATGGGCCACACTACAAGGACATCCAGGAATCGTTTGGGAACATATTTCCCGATATTCATCACGAAAGGAAAAACCATCTCCAGTAGTGCAGTACTATAGTGCCGGTCAACTTCAATGTCGAAGAATCGGTGACATCATTGGAAAACTTGTTTGGAATCCTCCAATCTTTTAGAAAGTCAAAAAGAAGAAAGACTTTTAGAGCTCAAAGTTTCAGAATTTATTCCAGGTCATTAATTCTCGAACTCATCTATGAGATGTTTGGCCGCAGACAACCGACGAAAAGTTCGCTCGGAACAAAGATAATTTTCCAGGTAATTCCAAAATGACGAACTCCGAGCAGAAACGATGGCCTTGAATTGAACAAAATTGCTTTCGGTGGAGCTCAGTTCCGGATCTCGAATGTCGGCGATCAGCTGGAATGTTTCCAGTTGACCTTGTTTTTAGCTCCTCCGTTCTATATTGCTCGAGACAACGTGCTGCTCATCACCAGCGCTGTGGCGTTTGATGCCGCTCGGTTGAATAGATGTCCTTATGGACGAATTAATTTCCAATTCCAGCGAGAACACGCGCCGGCTCGAAGCATACCATATGGTCGTTCGAAGTCTGCTTCTATTGTTCGCAACGTCGCACAAAATTTCGCTCCTACTGGAAGTCTATCCGGTAGTTTCGGAAGTTTTGCCCGGAGATCGCGTCAGCAGTCTGGATACCCTTCCTTCAGTACAGAATCAGCACGAATTCAGTTCATCGCCACATCTTGTGCGATTTCTATAGATTTTCCAAATTGTTCGTTGTTTGATTTGACGTTGTATCGATGAATTGTCGCCGCTGATTCGAGAAATTCGATGAAGAAAGTTGATTGTCCTTGGAGTTCGAAGTTTTTCGCGGGAAACTTGTTGCCAAGTGGTGAACACTACTCCATCAGACAATTGTCGGCCAGACAAGCGGGCTGACAGGTCTACACTTTGTGAGAGAACTCTCGTCTGCAGTTGACTAAATTCACCTGGGCGTTTATGGGGTGTTTTTAGACAGCAGCGTCTAGGCGAGTTTGGGGCGTTTTTGGAGAGTTTAAACACGGCCCGCCTCTAACCTCAGAGTTCAGTTGAGAGCAGGGTTCCCTCATAGGCGGCGACCACTCAACAGGTTCCGCTCATCATCCAGTCATCATCGAACCTGGAGAGATCGCAGGACAATTTTGGAGAAAGAGATCCCTGGAAAATTTTCCCGACGCCTCGGCTTCTGACTTCCGGAACATTTGTCTGATTCACGGAGGTTCAAATCGGGAATTGACTCCAAGAGATTTTGGCTCGAAGCTGTCACATGTCAGGACAAGTTTCTGTTGCTACGCCGCGGTCTGGCGCTACTCGAAATCGCGTCGTATATCTGATGCGTGCGCATACGCTATCCGCTCGCCGCCAGCATCGTACTCAATGTTTGGCTGAGCTGGCCCGTTGATTTCCAATGGGAGTCACGAATTTATCTTGCTCTTTATTTTTGACTGCACGTTTCGATAACGAACGAAATGTCTATGAGAGATGCATATGCCCACTCGCTTCGTCTACTTATCTCTATCTCTCGCAGTGAGAGTCGTAACTCTCACTGTCGGTGTTCAGCTTGCCTGCTTCGTTGGTCAGTCAGTCAGTTAGTTGCCGGTGAGAATGAGTGGCCGCTCGGAATAGATCGCATCAAATAGGGTTAATGGCTGAAAGCGAAGCAGCTCTCGGTTGTCGCGGCCGCGTCGTTGTGAATCTGAATATGAATTGTACAATTATGATGAGGTTTCGCACTCGGGATCGAACTCACTCCGTCGTCCACGATCCGAATCTCTGCTGCGTGTCGTTTGTTTCTGACAATCGGATCGCGAGGTGAGTAAAACTGAAACTCTTTCCGCACACGATGTCGTCGTGCCGATGTTCAATTCATGAGAGCTCTCGACGAACGAATGGAATCTGACATACTGGATGATGATGATGATGTTTGTTGATAATGATCACTGTTCGAATTCTGCTGTTGATCTTCATTATGGACCGCTGCTCGCAGTGAAAATATCGTCGAAAGCGAATGAACGAAGCAATGCTAGACCGCTTAAAGAAGTCAAAGCTAAAAATAGGCCTCAAGACAGAATGACAGACCGATACACAACACACAGCGGCCGCTCATCCAGGCACATATTAATTTCAGTTCAGTCACTTCCTTTTTCCAAGGGTTAGGAAAACTTTTTTCTTCTTGGCTTCTCCTCTCACGGTATCGCACATCCTATGGCGTCTCCTTCCTCTTTATTCTGTGCTGGCGGACGAGCAAGGCCAGCATCATCGTAGGATCGCAGCCTGGGTTCGAATGGCAGGAAGGTGAGCGAGCAGGTAAGAATGAGCAATGAGCACCGAGAAGGGCTGAGAATCTAGAAAACGAGCTACTAGATCATCGGAATCCGTGGCAGGCCGGAATTTTCGAGCTGCACTCCTTCTCGTGGCCTAATCCTTACTTCCTCAGTGAATGCTCATCTCACTCATATCGAGACAACGCGTTGTTCACGGGAAGTTCCCAAAGAGTGACGTCCGATTCAGTGCGAGGAGCTCTTTCTGACTCGTTCCACGTTCGATATACATCGTCTCGGAAGAATCTGTTCGATTCCCTTCCTCAGGGATGCCAGGACGGTTGGTTAACTTCTCAAGTCGCATGTCTCATCCAGTGGCCCGAAGACCCCTTTTCCACTAGAAACTCCACATGGGGGAGGGGACTTTGTTCGCGAATTCCGGATAGAGCGCTTTCTAGTCATCAAGAGGTGGCACCGTCAAAGGTACTCGGGAATCAATGAACATCAATCCGCGGAGATGTTACCGGACGTCTTCGATAGAGTTCCATGTCATTCATCACAGTATGGTGGAGAAACAGAGGAAAATGTCGCAGGTGAGTTTTTGATCATTCGGTTCCCGACTTCTCATTCGTGGACAAAAAAGTTCCAACTCTACTCGAGGGGAAATCCGCCTCCCACGACACGGGGTCCGGATCCGGATCAAGACATCGGAGGTCCTCACCTGAGCCATCATCATGAAATCATCGAATAATGAGTCCCTCTTGTGTTGATTTGATCGGAATGAATGGATTTCGATATTCAATATTCTCGATTCGATTATTCGATTCGAACAGTTCAGCCGTGGTATCTCGGTACCAACTACCGGAGGTGAAATGTGCGATCGAAAGTGAACGAATCAATAAATCGATAGAGGATCGATCGATCGATCGATTGATGATCGATGACCAATAACCCTAATTACTTTCCCTAAACCTGTCGACGAGAATCGTCCTGCGGCGGTTTCTCGCGATCAATGGCTCTTCCCTTTTCGGATGAATGAAAGAGTTACGTCTTCTCCGACAACCGATAGAAGACTGACTGAGCCGGTTGAATCGCGCGAGCCTCTCCGCTGAACTTGGGCGCCGTGTGTGTGAGTGTATGTGTGTGGGTCTTCCTATAACCGCCGCCGCCGCTACCGATCCTGCCGCTGCGCCGGCCGCCGAAGCTGCAGCCGCTGTTGGTGGCGATTCGTTGAAGGTGGGCGGAGCCGTTCGACTGCCTTTCGCAGTGGTAAGGGTTCGAAAGAGGCGGTCGTTGCGGGTTGATAGCGAGATCGAAGCCGTACGGTGGCGCCACCTGGAGGGACTGATGCGACTCCGGGCTTCGATATCCCCTGCCGCCGGTGGTGGTGTCATATGAGCGAGCGGCGAGCGCATTTAGTAGCAGTCGAAGCGCTTTCCCGAGCGGTCAGACCTGTGCGCGGCTCACCAAAGAAGAGCTGTGCCTGTTTGCCTGCCACTGCCTGCCACTGCCTGGCCTGCAGACCATCCATACAGTGAGTGGAACAGTCAGGAGGTACGGATGGACAGACGGACCGACAACCAAACAGAGTGATCGCCCTGAAATCAATCAATAGATCGATCGGTCCGTCATTGGAAGACTTAAACGTGAGGTGGTGTTCGGTTTTGTGTCAACGAAGGCCTACAGCAATCGATACCCAAGGTTTTTACGTGCTCTTGTTTGGTCGGTCGGTCGGTCGGTCAGTCAGTCGTCAGTCCGTCAGTCCGTCAGTCCGTCAGTCAGTCAGTCAGCAGTCAGTCGGCCGGTCGATCGGATGCCAAGACCGCCGTCGATCAGTGATTCGATCGATAGCAGGCTGGAAGTGGAGCTGCTGCTATTGACCGCCACGATACTCGGCACGAGCAGAGTACTGTCGTTCGGGCACACTGACGTACACTGACGTACACCTGGTTTACCTGGAAGTGTCAGATAGTGGATGTGGTGACCGCGGCTACTACGACAGCTAACACACACACATACAAATACATCTTTAGAAAATCGTCGATCTCGACTCGCAAGAAAAAGGAAAAAAAGTGTGGACAGCGAATGTGAGTGAACTCGTTCCAACGGAAAACCAAAAGTGCGACTGACTTTTCTGTGAGGTTCGAATTCTGTGCGGTTCATCCACGACAGAGGTTGCGAGTTCCAACTGGACGACGAACCGAACGAAACCGTTCCACGTCGAGTCTCGAAGTCAGAGATTATCCAATCTGAGAGAGAATCTGGATTCGAGCTTTAGAAATATCCGTGGAAACAGTTTGAACAAACCTCGAACCGCTTCCTGCAAGTAGTGTCAAGGATTCAAAGTGCTCACACGGTTTCCGAGGAAGTAGGAAGACGAGGGAGAGTGAAAAAACAGAAACAGGAGAAACTCCAACCGGCATCTTTCAGAGCCGTCAACGTTGTGATGAAGTTGAGGGGTAAGTTCGCATTAATTTCTAGCGATTCGTAGCGAGCGTTCGAACTCGAGCCACGGCACAGATGCTCGTCTAGAGGTTGAACGTGCACGGTTCAAAAACACATCGAGCCCTCTCGTCGTGTCGTATCTTTGTTGATTTCAACTACTCTCGATGCGGAAGCAGACGTTCTGGAAGTTTATTCCTAAAAAAAAAACAGGAATTCCAGAAGGAATCGAAGATTTTTGGTTGCTGGAATGCGGTGTCTGTTTCAAGTTTTCTGTAACGCCATTTGCAATATCAGCGAAACCGTTCCGTACAAAATGGCGACGCAGGCAGAAAGAGAAGTGTTTTGCGATGAACTTGAACTTCGGGGCCGACATCGATGTCGGCTCCCATCGAAAGCTCCCGAGAGAGGATCACTGGAGCGAATTCGTTCGGAAGAGTTATTCTGTCGAAATTTCCGAAACGAAACCGCGCCAGCTGTGGAAATTGTTTTCTGTTCGACGCCGCCGTTGCCGTTCCTTCCTGAGCGAGCCATTCCATTTAACGCTCATTGTTCGTTCAAACGTGAGCTGACCTTCGAGAATTCTGAAGCAAATCACCGAACGAGTAGAGAAATTAGCGCATCAGTGATTGCGCGTCACGTAATTTGCCGATACATACTGCCCACGAGGCTGAGCATGCCAGATACGCCAGGGTGCTTCGACCGCGATGATGGATTTCAGTGTCGTTCTCCGTGCATCGTGCAAGCTCGTTTGCACGTTATAGTTCGAATGAATCCGGGTTTTAGTCTGCTAGCTAATGCAAATTGCGTGCTGTGTTCCGGCAATCTGAGCGGAAGCGGTCCTGTGTCAAATGCCGGCTGGATGGCGACAGTCGATAGCCTCGACGCATCCTGACCGCCAGACCCGGGTCCCTGGTCGGCAGGTAGACCCGACCGAACTCGAGTGCAGGTCGAACTTGTAGAATCTACAGCCAAAAGCGATCGTTATTCTCGAACCGAAAGCGAACGCTCAGCTCTGTATGCACTACATATACCTATATTGACCATCTTCGCGATCTGTACTGTAAACAGCACGCGTCACATTGTGCGGACTTTCACGCACGGTGTGCGTTCCTTCGATTTTTTCTTCTTCGTGTATCGGAATAAACTTCACGCCGACGGATCGAAGACAACTTGTCCACTTTGAGAGTCAGAGATGGCAGTCGAAGATTTGGACGATGTCGTTCTTGCCGTTGGCTTCGAATTTCGCTCTTTTCATCAAACACCTCACTTGCTGTCGATTCGATCTCTCGAACGACACGGACACACTCTCGGGAAGAAAAGCGACCGAGTGAGAAATATTACATTTTAAATTCTGTCTGCTCTTCGATCTGCTGCAGTGAAGCTTCTCTAAGAGCACGGCGGACGCGCGGAAACGAAAAGCGAGCGTAAAAAAAACTTGATCGACCTTTCACAATCAGATGTTTATCGGCTATGGATCGTAGCAAAGAAGTCGTTGCCTAGTACGAATGTAACAAAGCCGTAGAATTTGGGGAATAAGAAACTCGGCGAGGATTGAGAATTCGGAGAAGACGACGGAATCTCATTCTTTGAGAATCCTGTATTGCCTTTGTGAGGCGAAAGTATTTCTTTGCTCTCGAGGTATCGGGTCCTGTGTGACGTCTTGCTTCGAATGTGCGAAAAAGTGATCTATCCCATGACCCGCCTGGCCGAGCGGTTCTTTTCCAGGCTTGGTTGGCTGAGTGGAAGCGAACATGTCTTTTATATACGACGAAGAAGAGAAGGGCCTGACTTAATCAGCGCTACAGGGTGATTAACCCACAGGGCAGCCTCTGTGTCTTCGTTCGTTCGTTCGTTCGTTCGACGGCGGCTCGTCTGTGTGTTGTCAGTGCTGGAAGTGAGTCGAGAAGCTCAAAGAAACTGAACTCGCTTTGCATACTTTCTATTCCGCCGGACGAGAGGATCGCTTCCTCTGGAGATATTTTTGGGACGCGATGACGTGTTGGACGTCATCATACATTCACGAAAAGTACAACATCAATTTCGTCGTTGTTGTCGCGGTGTCTCCAATGAGTTCAGAGGGCAGGGGGCGTAGTTTCGCATCGACATATCTTCCGACAAAAAACTACCTCGACAGTAGCGGCAACCGCAGCAGCGGGAGCGGCGGATTCAATCCGGCGCGGTGACGAGGCATGGAAGGGCTTCGAAATCACTGAGGTGTTAACCAATCGTTCGACCCAATGACGACGACGACGACAACCACCACCTCGGCGGCGGCGGCGGCGACGACGACGACGGCAACAACGATTGGCAAAAGCCCGACAACCGAGCATCGGATGAATTGCTCTTGTGTTCGGTGCGCGGAGCGATTTTGCGGCTGATTTTGATTGAATGCCGACCAATTTGAAGTATCATCATCATTGACGGATTCTATCCACTCCTATGATTACTCCGAGATCGGAGATCATGATGACGATCACAATAATCGTCACTTGCGTTTGACCGCTCTCGAGCGACCCGGGTCGGTGGCATTACACCCGAGACCAGGAGCCCTTGC
This sequence comes from Neoseiulus cucumeris, assembly GCA_021527715.1. NCBI lineage: Eukaryota > Metazoa > Arthropoda > Arachnida > Mesostigmata > Phytoseiidae > Neoseiulus > Neoseiulus cucumeris. The sequence continues at coordinate 1,158,933 of JAJSRV010000050.1, read as the reverse complement.
CGCGCAGTCCACGATATTGAAATACTCGCGCAGAATAGAACGATGCACGTTCGGTTTGAATAAACAGTTTCACTTGACTGACAGTCGGTCGAACGGACGGAGGCAGAGGGACCCGGGACTTTCCGTAGGGCGGTCAGTTAGTGGACTTCTCCGGGAGACGGAGAATCAAGCGCCGATATAGTTAAAACATTGCTTCCCGACGATTTATCGCCAGAATAGAATCTAGTTTAGAGCCACGTTTAGATTCCGTTCATTGTTGATACGAAAGCGCGACGCCTACACGAACTTCGTCGCTCGAGGAAGTTCCTACTCTCCAAATTCAAGGCTATCGTGAAAATCGTTTACGGAATCTATCGAAAGTCGGAGGAATTCGGTCGGATGGACGGACGGACGGACGTCCTTCGAAACGGTGCTCCAGTGAGCGGATGTTGAGCCGTGTTGCTCGTCATCCAGCCAACGAACTAACTATCAACTACAGGCAGAGGGCTATTGTGGCTTGAGTTGAAAGTTCATGGCGAGCGTCGTCGACTCAAAGCAAAGAGCGGCGAAACGGATCTCCGGTTGAATCTGTCGAGAACTCCTCTTTGTTTTCTCGGAATTTCAGGAGTCCGGTATCGAAACTCCTGAAAAACGAGAAAAAACTCAGGAAAGGAACGAAAATTGCTTTCCAGAGATCGAATGGAGGGATTTAGTGCACGACTCCGCGACAGAGGACGAGCATTGGGCAACAGAGGAGGGAAAAGGGAAGCCAGGGGGGGGGGGGGGGATGGGGGGCAAATGACGAGGGCGGCGCCACATGAAGGGGAAGAGATGTAAATTGGTGAATCGGTCGGATAGCAAATAGAGACCGAGAGAGAGACGACAGTGCCGGCGAGTGAGCGAGCGAGCGAGCAAGTCGTTCCAATGCCCACCACTCAATCGAATACTGATATCGGCTTTGAGAGATAATGCGCTTCGGCTGGAGAGGCATTGATATCAACAGTCGTTGTGTGTGATATTGTCTCTCATTGATTTCCCTTGTTCAGAAGCAGCTCGGGTGACGTTAGCCCAAACAAGCGGCAACGGCGGCAGCGAGGCAACCCTTCGAACAGATCACCATCGAGCTTCGGGAGAACTCTTTCGACGAGGAAACCGTGGCGGCGTTGGAATTCGAGTTGATGACCGAGACCGGTTGATTTCCTCCTTCGATTTTTGAAAAAAAAAAAGAATGAGAGCTCTCAGGAGAGAGAGAGAGAGATGAAAACACCCGAAGGAAAAAATAGAGAAAGAGCTGACCGACCAAGAGAGGAAACGGAGAGCGCGCGGTCCAGGTGTAGGAGATGCCAGAGGCCAATCCGTTTTACAGGAGAGATCTTGTGTCGAGTTGCTCTCTCATTTGGCTTCTATTCTTTGTGAATCCTCGCTTGATCAGTCTTCTCGTCAGAGTTGGCTTTAGGTTCACTTCTATCGGTCGGTCGTAGCCTGCTCGCTCGCTCGCTCGACGGTTCGCTTGGTCGTGGCTTTATGATGTTATTGTGTGCGTTGGTCTCTGCTGCTGCTGCTGCTCAGCCGTCGTTGTCGTCGTCGTCGTTGCCGCTGCAGCGGCCGCCGCATCGTAAAGATAACCTCCAATCACGCTCTTATCACTGCTGCTCAATGGACTACTCCCCCTAGCCTGCCCTTCGGTCGAGTTCGGTTCGTTTCGCTGCCGTTCCTTCTTCGTCGTTGTCGTTGTCCCCTAAATCCCCCGAAAAGCGTTTGTCAAACCCACCGTGTCAAACAGCGTGGAGTTGCCTCAAAAAATCAACTATCTTGAGCGTGTTATCGAGCCCTGACCCGGTTTCCTCTTCTTCTTGTTCCTTCTTTTGAGAGGCGACAGGAACTGAGCTCATCCATCTCTCAAGGCGAGAGTGGAGTTCTTTGTTTTCTGACCAGCGGACAGCGGTGTCCGACAAAACCAACCACGAGGTCCCGGAGTCGCGCAACCCGTTCAGAACGAGTTCGCAAATCGGACGGACGTACGGCTGGCTTCGTCTATCCATCCATGTGTGTATTAGTCGCGCTGATATCTATTCGAGTGCATTCGGAAGAGGAAGCACCAAGCCTCATCGTGCTAACTGAATTGTCCAGTTGCAGACAACAAGGTCTGGTCTTCGGCGCCTATCTCCCTCCACGCGAGGAAACAACGATCTCGTATCAGGCGAGAGAAGAACAAGTGCGCGATCATAACACGATTAGCGTTGCTCATATTCAGCTGCTGGTCCGAATATGTTTGCTCGTAGCTTTTAGCGTCCAGGCATCTGCAGCGATCGGCAATCTCCTCAGGATGGGATTCCGGGACTCCTTGAGATCCGTTCGGTCTCTCCTCCGCTTTTCTCTAACCAAAACCAGAGATGCCCGGCCGACAGGTAAACTTGGCCTCCTCGAAATGAGATCGTCGCAGCATTCGATCAGAGAAGAGACGTGGTGTGTGTGTGTGTCCTGTCGAGGAGTCGATGATCCAAGGAGTCGAGGATGCTGGGCCTCGTGGAGTTCGGGAGCAGTGGGGCGCGCTAAGGAAGCTTTAGTTTTTCCTGGAACATCTCATTGAGACTAGGAGACTCTAGTCGCTCCGAAACAGCGGCGTCTGATACAGATAAGAACGTTAATATGTTCACTTATATATCATCATCATGATGTGTAGTTAGAGCGCGGCCCTGCTCGGAAACTGCTCCGCTGATTTTCTCGTGCTCCCGAGTTTGCATTCCTCGCTCGTTCCCCCTTCCAAGACACAACATTGCGCTTTCCCTCTCCGAAGATTCTCACAAGAACTCATCTCTCTCTCGAAGGGAAATCTTTCGTTCGACATCGAGAGCGCGGGATTTCAGGAATTCGCGGAAGACGCCGCGTCATTCACGGATGTCTGTTCTCTCATTGTTTTGCTTTCTGTTTGTTTTGTTGATGCCAATGATGTTGTGGCTCATGTTGTCGCCGCCGTTACTCGTGCTTTCGTTGGGGTCGTTCTGTTGTTTTTCCTTTTCCCAAGATTTCGGCCTGGCCGCTAAGCCTCGCCGGGCGGGTGTTTCAATTTGTCGCAGTGAAATCATTGCAAACTTGTGCATGCCGCGCGTGCCGTTAGAGGAAAAGGGGAAATCTAACGGAAAGAAAGTCCCATGTTCCTTCTCCCTCCGCGAATCGCGAAATCCATGCAAAAACAAATCGTAGCCGAATGGATTAGGTGAACCGAGTTTTCGAGCTCGGAACCGAATCCGAAACCGCGTTGTTTCGCGATCGCCCCTTGAATTCATCGAAAAGTTTCATATTCATCGGATCGAATATTTCCTCGGTCTGTCTTCGACGAGGGTCGCCTTATCGCCGAATTTGTGGCGATCGCTGAATCGAGTTGCGGTTCGTGTACGCAGTGGAATCGCTCGAACGGATCGGCATTCGATTTCAACTTGTTCAGAAACGTTTTGAATCTTTCTCCGTCTGACAACTTGGAGACAAATTGCATCGGCTCAGACACAACGCAAAATCAAATACTGGAAGCGCGCGAGGGAGATAGTGGGGGGGGGGAGGGAGGAAGTGGTCGAAAGCAGAGAAAAGCGAACGCTCTCGCGTATCCTCACGCATATGCAGCATGTCAACGATGGCAAATCGACAGCAGTGATGGACGGCGGCGTCCTTCCATCTGCGATCTGTGAAATGACCCGGATAAAACGCGAACAAAAGAGTCCAAACACGAGCATCGTTTAGCTTCGCCGACCCCCTCAGAAAGTCGGATGTCGAGACATCGCTGGCGAATTCGAATTTTTCCGCCACGAATTCCCTCCGCCATCTAGTCGTGCATCGCTCAACTGTGAGACCCTTGTTTCGTGGCGGCCTGTTGGGGTTGAATCAACGGAAATTCGCTGTGCCCGTGACTAGAAGCAGTTTGAAAGTTGTGATGTCTGAAAGCATAGATAGAAAAAAAAAGAAAAAATCGGTGATCAGGAAAACGATGCTGATGTCGTACCTTGAGCCATTCCGTCTCGTGGACAACGAATGCATGCTGACGCATCCACGTACACATGCATAGCTGATCCCGGTTGAAATCCCCAAACTTTTTGATGACGACGTCGTTGACGTCCGGATGTTCGAAGTCGACGCAACTGCAGAACTCGCTGGAACGACCTTCTTTCTCATCGAAGGGGGTCGGTTCGCCGAGGTCGCGCACACGGAATCGCTGGAGAAGAAATCGGATTTCGGAGGGAGCCGGAGAACCGGAAGCGTGATGGAGGGCGCCCACCAAGAGTATTTTCTGAACTCGTCGAAATTCGAAATCGGACATCTCGTTTCTCGCCCCTCGAGGGTTAGGGAGTGGCGTCGAGGTCCTTCCTTATTGACTTGATCCAAAATCTTTCCCAAGTTTTGTCGGTCGGTCGATCCGTCCCTCGTCGCGGTCTGGGGGAGCAGTGGTGGAAGTAGCGGAGTTGACGAGGCCGTCTTTGACTTTGATGATGACAGTTGCTTAGTGAAAGAGAAGAGGAGGAAAAAGAAAACGACATACGAAACAGCGACCGACCCAAAACACATCCGGCCCTGAATCCAGCAACTAAGGCCACTTCTTGTCAAACGCCATCACTGACTTGCTGCTGCTGCTGCATCGCCGACAACACCGACAGCCAGCAGAAAAGCTAACGACCGCAAGCCTACTTCGAAACCGTCTCTTTGATCAAAAATGTCCAAACTGAACTCGACCGACGTAGTATACGGTTTATGGCAACGGCGAATCAGAATAAAACTCAGCTCCAAGCTCCAATCCGGACAGGCCCAATCGGTCAGGTGCCCGGATGGATTTTTCTCAGGTGGGTTTCGAATGTCGTCTTGACTCTCGTGTCGTTGTTGGTGTTGTTGACAAACGGGAGGCCCGATGACGTCAATGGGCGGACCTATCGATACTTATTTGATATAGAGAATCCCTCCTTTGCCGCGCGCACGGTTCAACTGATAGAACGACGGATGGACTGACAACCAGCGCCAGCGCGCAAGTCATCCAAACGGTGCGCGATGTTTGTATCATCGTTTCGTGTTTTGCGAGTTTCTGGAGTGCCCGAAACGAAAAATGGAGACAAAATGGCTCCGCGGAATCGGGTGTCTGTTTCAAAAGCCCTGAAGCAGTACGGCGACCGGAGGGAGGGAGCGGAGGCTCTTATCGCTGCGTCGGGTCGCTTTCTTGTATCTCGTCGACGTAGTGTAATGATCTCTAACTATCCGGAAGAAGATTAACGCAGACCCAGCTCCACGGTAGTTTCGAAAACGCCAAGCTAAATGACTTCTACGGCCGATGCCGCGAACTCAGATCGGAGCTCCCTCTCGCTTTTCCAGTTCAGATCCGGAATTCCGATCGAATGTTGGCGAGAGTTCGCGCGAAGGATCCAGTCTTCGAGCTGCATTTGGTTGCCGTGGCCGGCTCGGTTCCCTTTTTCGCGCTGCCGGGTCTCTCTCTTGGTGATCGTGATGATGTGATGCTGTCAAAAGCTCGTGGTCGTCGTTGGCTTGCTTTCTCGGTCGTTTGACGTTGTCGTAGTATCGAACTGATAACGAACGACATTATGCGCCATCCAATGGAAAGCAAGCCAAAGATGGAAAACGGTGTCATTTTCTATTCCACCGTATGTTTGACCGGTGTCTCGTTTTCTCTCGATTCCTTGTCTTTTGTTCCAATGTTCGTGAGAGGAAACCAGGAGTGACGTCATGTTTCTCCACGGAAGATGACTTTCGATATTCATTGAATGTTGTTGCTCCGCTCCAATCCGGGATCCTGGACCTTGCTTCGACGACTGTAAACATTATTCAGTTTATTATCTCCAGGTTGAAGGTGTTCCCTTTCTCGACATCCACATTGACAGACGGGCGCGAAAACAGACACTTCATCGGAATGATGGACCGTCTTTGGGAAAATATGGCGTACAATGAAAATGAAAAAAAGAAACTTCAGAGGATTCAGTCCGTATTGCGCAGCGCATCAAATAAAGAAACGGGAACTATTGGATATCGTTCGAAACCTCTGATCTTCGAAGAAACTCGAAAACTTATTGGTCGGTAGATCTCTCCGATGTAAGCACGAGAAAGCAAAGACGAGAATTCAATGAGTGGACCGTGTCTGGCTTCTGTCTGTGCGTGTTGACAAAGCCGTATCTGTTTCCCAGTCTTCCACTTTAGCGCCCCATTGTCTGCCTCGAATTAGGTTCGGGCCATTTAGAGACCGCGGGATTTCAGAGAGCGTGAACGAACGAACGACGACCGAAACGAAATATTTGTTTTCTGTTTCCTTTTCTCGAAGCAGAGTTGATCGTTTAAAAATGCTCGGCCGAGTTCATCGATCACTTTTTTATGATGTTTTTCCGCGGTCAAGAATCCACGGAATTTATCGCCGTAATCGGTAACGGCCTTGTTCGTAAGAACAGTTCGAAGCGAGTTAGGTCGGAAGACGTGTGAGAAAGCCTGTATAGATAGTGAGGAACGCGCAAGTGAGTATTTATTGTCGATTGATGTGGAGTCAATTTACGCCGGCTGTCGTTGTTGTTCGGCGGGCGAGCTGGCTGACTGGCTCGCGATAGATTTCTCCGGTTGCTTTTCTCATTGAGCCATGGCGCGAGCGAACAAGTCCGCCAGTCAGCAGCTATACATCTTCATCGGAGCAATCTAGATCATCATCATCATCATGGACGTCTTCACCATTGGTTGCTGCCGCCGCCGCCGCTGCGCAGAGCACGACAACTATCTTACAGTGTGGTCAAACCTGATCCTTTCGGTTTTCCTCTTGTTCGATCAAAGACGCCGATTGTTGGGAAGTGTTCACACGCAAGCACGGATCCAGCCAGACGTCAATCCATCAATCAATCAATTAATCGAACGGTCGCTCGACTATTCTCTTTTCTACTTTTCATGAGGAATCGATGAGTGATCTGCACTCGAGACGATTTCCACTGAATCCGAGCGATTTGGTTCGAGGAATCGTCAATGAATTCAATTCGCAATTTCCAGAGTTTCGACTTCTGGAAGAATCTCTCGCATGTGCGGACGAAACAGGTTGTTTTCGATTTTCTCAAGAGAGAGAGAGAGAGCGCGCAGTTGGAAAAGTAGAGCGGAACACGACGTTCAAATATCTTAAACGTTTTTTGATCTCGATGATCAAGCTCTTCCTTCCAGTGTCTCGTAGAGGGTGATGATGATGATGATGATGATCGTAGTAATTGGAGTAATTCTTTAATAGCATCAATTTTTCCTCTTTTAATCCGCCCTGTCTGACACGGCGAGCCAATAAAACTCACAACAGCCGGCAAAATGATAAGTAATAAGTAATAATAATGATGGTCGTGGTGGTTGCGCTTGTGGTTCTACCGCGCGCGGATCGAGTTCCTTATACAGTCAACGGATCTTCATCTTGATCGTTTCCATGTTCATCTCTGTCTTTGGTCGACATACATTATTCGGGAAGAACTTCCGCCGCGCACTCAGCTAGTACGGAATGATGATGATGATTTTTTTTGTTTTTTTTTTTTTTTTGTTGAAGTTTTCGTCGTCGTCGAATCGTTGTTGATGTCCTCGAGGAGCTTTCAATCGTTTATCGGTTTGACGTGCTTGTTTAAGTCGGTTTTCTCTATCCGTTGTCGTCGAAGGAGAAGACGATGCTGTGATGACGGTCAGTTAATGGTACGGAGATAGATAGATAGATCCCCCTGCACTGAAGTAGGCAACCGAGCAAGCGGGGAGTGGCCTTAGCGTCTGCCCTGCTCGCTGGGCTTTCCTCTCTCTGGTCGTCAATGAATGAAAGAAAGAAAACATCAACAGCAGCAGTTTCGTCGCAGCAGAAGCACTACAAGTGAACATATTCTCCTTTCTTATGCTTGCTTAGACTGGCACGCAGCTTCAACAGCGGTTTGGTGTGTTCATCTATTTGAAAAGAATCGATCACATCCACGTTATGAGAGAATTGAAGACCTGACTGACTGACTGACTGACTGCTCCTCGGTTGGCTGGTCCGTCGGTCGATCGGTTGGATGACTGGGATCGCCACAGGGTTCCATCCGTGTAGAGCACCGCGTCACTCAGTCGTCGTCGTCGTCGTCCGCCGCCGCCACCGCCGCCGTCGTCGTCGTCGTCTTGGACTTCATAGCGTCAGTCGGAGTTTTAGGAGAAAAACTCAAGAGAAGAGAGAAATACGCGGCGACGACGAGGAGAAGCCGTCAACTGTTTCGAGCGAACGATGGCCAAAGGATACTTTGAAGGATAGCCTCGAGAAATGAAGTCTGACGGAAAATAATTTCCTTCTCTCGCCGTCGTACGCGTCCATTCAATAATCGTTCACCGCCAATCACTGTTTGTTTTCATGATGCTCCTCATTCCTCGAATTCTCAATGAAATTCTTCGGCTTACTGCATGCCCTCGAGAGAATCGATCTTGCACTTTTCCGCCAATTTCGGTGCGAATGAAGGGTGTCGTCCGAGGATCGATGTGCTTGAGTGAAAACTTGTTGTTCATCGGCGAGTTGATTGCTCCGAAGATGTTCTATTGGACCGTTTTTCTGTCGGTCGAATGGCTGCTTGATTCGCTGGATTATTCTTCGGCAACGACCGCCTACACTACGTGGGCGACACTGAAGTGCGGTGTCGACCAGTCAGCCGAAGAACGATTGACTGAATGAGTGAACGAGAACGCTGTTGTTGCTGCTGATATTAAGCCGGTCGAATTATATATGGACTATGAGAGGATTTCGCCGCGCCTTTCGTCCGCAGCCGAGTAACGAAGTCAGTGTGTTCGGCTCAGCCTCTGACACGGATGGCGAGCAAACGATTTCTTGAAATGTCTTCTTACTTAGCACCGCCGCTACCATAACCACTCGACTCGAAGCGATTAGCACAGAAATGTAATTCGCCCAAAATTAGAATTCTTCAGCAAACAACATTCAGAATCAGACGTCATCGATCGCAGCAGAAGAGGAATGCCCAAGGGTTGACAAACTTCGGGTGCCGTGAATCGCTCAACAGTCGAATGACGAATTTGAAAATCGATCCCGAATCCGGATCGAACGTCTGAAGTATTCATGAAGTCACGCCTGACTGGGTGTTCACTTCTGTAAATTTCTCACATCAGAGTTGGATTCAGAAGCCGCGGAAATTCCACGCCCCGATCGAATCCAGTTGCTCGTCTTCTTTCCAGCAGAAGACGCAGCTCTCGCAAGCTACCGGGTTTCGGTTCCGATTTTTTCTCATCTTTTTTTTTTTTTTTTTTGCTCTTGCTACGACTTGTTCGACTCAATCTGCCACCGAGAAATTTCAATAACAAATTTTTCCGTGCGATAGATTTCATTCCCATTCGGTCCTGTGTGGACTGGAATTTATCTGTTCGAGTTTGATGGATTTGAAGCATTCCGTACCGCTGCTGCTGCTGCTCGCGCACTGGATAGACAGATCAGGGCGCCTGGGTGGTTCATTCCCCTCATGAGTTTTTCTCTTCTTTCGCTCGGGCTCGCTGTTCGTCCGCGTTTGTTTCGATATTTTCGGACTTGCATCTCGTTCGAGTAAGAACTGAGTTCGAAAGTCGATCCCGAAGAGCTGTCAAAAACTTTTACACCAGTCCATAAAACAGCCGTCGCATCGATTGCGAGTGGACGATCTCTTCATCGCTGTCGAATTCGTATCGACTCTGTTACCGAGATGTTTGCATAGCAACACTGTGACGGAGATGTCGACAAATCGAACGGTTCTCTCTGTCCTGAGATTTTCCTCGAAGTTGTTTCCTTCTCCGCGATCGGCCACGCGAACAATCCTTGCGGCCTTTGCCCCTCGATCGCAAAAACCTTTCAGATCGGTGTCTGCGACCATTCGGTGTTTGAGTGGGAGGCAGCTGGGCGTGATTTGCGACGTCCTACTAAGTTTCACGTGAGGAACAACAACAAGCTTTTGCGTCTGGTCAACGTCAGCGCAAGGCCATAGATCATTGGATTATCGGTGGTCATTACCCGGCAACGATATATATATAAACATATATAAACGACGATACAGCTCCTGTGAGCTGCCAGCACGCCTGCTTCCGAACGACGGGAAGACATATGCCGAGATATAGAGATATATGAGAGACAGCAAACGTTTAATTTGTCCTCATAACCTCACGTGGTCTCTCTCACCATCCCCGCGCGACGAGTCATCCACAATCGACTCTGGTGGCCACTTCGCTTCTGTGGACTCCTTTTCGAGGTAAAGAATCGAGAGTCCCCCGCACCCTCCTTTCCCTATCGTTCGTTGTCCTCGCCCCCCCCCCCTTCCTCCACCGGGGCTCCCCGATCCTGGAGAAAAGTCGCTCTGCTTCTCCTTGGTTACAGGAGGGGAGCGATGCATCGTTTGTTCGCGGCACAACAAGAAGCTATTTGTCGATGATGTTGTCATCTATCAAGCGTTTAGGATCTCGATCGTTCTGTTCCCTTTTTTAATCTAGGCCATTCCAATGCTCTCACTGGTCAGTCGCAAGCAGTGCAGGCGAGGCGAATCGTCGACGTGGTCGAACGGCGCGGTCAGTGTCGATTGGACTCCAAGTCGTTGACAGAACTTTGGGAGTGTTGCACTGTAACAGTGATGCCGTAGTAGAGCTGTCGCCATCCAATAGTTCCTCAAGCGGACAGTTTCGATCAGCCTTCGAATTTTTTCTTTTTTCCTCCAACAGACCACCTGATGCCAAACCCAGCCACGCAGCGATGACCTAGAGTTGTCAAAAACTCGGAAAAAAAAATGAAGAAAGATCTCTGCGTGGCGAGTTATCACGATTTCTCAATTTGCCTCATTTTCCTCATGATTGCAAATTATTTACTTCACTTTGGGAGTTGATTCTTCTGTCGAGTACCTCCTTCCTCTTGTCAGCGGTCTCCGAAAGAGAACTCGCAGCTCAACAGAAGACTTTTGTTTTGGGAACTTTTGGAGAACTGAGTTTGAAAGTTTTTTTTTTGTTAAATTCGACGATGGAGAGAAAAAAAACTCCGATTGCTTGGGCCGATCGTCGAAATTTGATGTGAAATTAATCAAGCCCTGTTTGAACAGAAACTCTCTGGTCATTTAGGCGAGCAATAAAAAAAGAGAACCAACAACGCCGCGCGGTCAGTGTTTCGAATGACGGCACGGCGGCGGCGGCGATAGCGTTTAAATCGAGAGAGGGAAACCAACGATCGAGAAATGAACGCCGACCGACCGACGAAATGATTTGAGGGAGAGGAAGATCTCAACAAACAAACAAACAAAAGATATTTAGTTCAAATTCGAGAACGAATCGATTGTGCGCTGGACTCCTTCGTAATTAGTCGTCGGGAAGATTAGTTCATCTCTCGTTTCTTTGTTTTTATTTCGCGAGAGCGAGCGCACGTTCGCGCGAGACTTCGCGAGTTTAGAGTTCGGCTGAAACTCCAAACGACACAAAGTGGTGTTGATGGTTAAGCCGCTCCGCTCGAAGAGGGTGGCAATCGTTGTCGTTCGTTTGATTTGAATAAAAAAACTCAAACTCGATAACTGGCAGCGACAGGACAACAATTGTTTGTTGTGCAGTTCGATGGATCGATATCGTCGCAAACCGCTCGAACGTTCAAACTGCTCCTGAGCGAAAGCGAAATATTTGGTTCTTTTTTTTTCAATTGAAACGATTGAAGAGGAATTCCAGTACAAGTCGCCATTATTGACGAGGATGACTCACGACGGGTTCGAAAGTTTGGATCGAGGGAAAGTACTGTGGAGCTTCATGCACAGAGCAGGTTAAGGCTATTGTTTGTCCTGGTCTTGCGGTTGTTGATGGTGCGTGACGCCCTGCACGTACGATTAATGCTGTGCGCAACGTTGTGGTGCCTGTGGCCTGTCTGTCTGTCTGTCTGTCTGTCCGTAAGTCGGTCGGCCGCTGTATCGGCTGACTGACTGAGTTCGGCGGACCAGCGAGCCTTTGGGCAAGCACTTGTCAAAAGGAATCTATTTGAGGTAAAATGGTGCAGTGGCTGGTCGCTTCAACGACTCGACCATACATCGTTCCGATCTGTCCATTCAAAGATCGGATGTCGACGGAGACTCCGACCGCCTTGCCCGATCCAGCCAGCATTGTTGTTCGAACGGGTAATGATCCCTCCGTTTAGCGCTGCTGAGCGAGCGACTGAAAGAACCGACCAGCCAACCAACCGGCGACGAACAACAAACTTGAGAGCGCCCCGCTGAGGAACCGCTATGTTTGAGGATCTCCTCCAATAGACGTTGGCTGAATTAGAAGCTTCATCTTTGGGACAGGACAAAACCGTTCGATCCACGCGGTCGACTCGTTCCATGAGATGATTTCCCTCGATCGATCGATCTCTCTTTTTCTGTTGTTTTTGTTTTCTTGATCGGAATTCAAATTCGTCAATTCGAGAAGAAAAGTCGAAGAATTTCCTCATCGAAATGCGGGATCATTGCTATGCTGACTGGCTGGGTGACTAAGTTCACTGTCAGTTTGTTGGCTGTTTCTGTTGTGGTGGCGGTGAGTAAGTCTCTGCCTCTGTCGGTCTGTCCGTGTGCGTCGTCGGCATGGCATCATATTGTTCGAGGTCATCAGCGCGCCGAAGATCATCAAAGTCCGCCTGCAGAAGCACAGGTGATCTAGGGAATGGTGGCCCCCTTAGGCTTGGGGCAAATTTTCGATTTGAGCTTCGATTTTTCGTCTGCCTCGACATTCAACCGCCCGCCTGCCTTCTTGGCCGCTCATCAAGCGGCGGCGTTGTCGTCGTCGTTGCCGAGGACGGTTTTCACACTGAACCGTTTCTTCAATCCCGTTCTCCGGACAGCGAGCTGCTCTCGTCGCCTCTTGTCCTGTGCCAAGAACGTTCCGGTGGACTTTGGAATCGCGGAAACGACTCTTGATTCGAATGCGGGAATCGAAGTGACAAGTTCAGAGAGTTTGAATTTTCTGTGAGGCGCTCGAAACGTCTTCTGCGATGGTGGCTGACGATCTGCGCGCGCGAACGATCCCGACTGAACGAGTCAGCAAGCAGGCGAAAGATACTTTTCCCTCATAAATTCACCTGAACAGAAATGTGTGGCTCGGAAACTTTGGCCCACAGACGAACATTTGAATATATATATATATATACAACAAAGAAAATTCTTCGACGCAGAAATAACTTTGCCAGTCGGCGACCGGCCAGCCAGCCAGCCAGCCCATCGCTTCTTCGGCACTGCCTCAGAGAGATGGTCGACACGACTCGAACAATGGGGATTATTATCACTACTACTTCTACTACTACTATCCCTCGCGATTCCCTTCTCCGGTTTTCCGTCTTCCAGAGAGCTGAGTTTCCGGACGAAATCGCTCAAAGTTCCACCGATCGAGAAATCGACGATCAAATCCGGGGTGATCTCGAAACAATCGGAACTCCGCCGGACTTGGAAACACAGTCAGAGCCAGAAGGTTACGTCCGCTAACAAAACCAATTGTCTTTCTCGAACAGAGCGTGGCTCGCAGGCGAATCCAGCGATTTCTCATTCATAAATCTCCTCAGCCGAGCTTCTGCTTTGCGAACCTCTGCAGACTGATCAATTTGCGAAGGTGGAAACCTCCAACAATGCAAGAACGGGAGTTTGGAAACCGCCGATTTCAAAACACTGATTTCGACTCGAAGTCTGGAAGAGTTAGCGCAGCTATTGCTTGACAGGAGCTCTATGATTAAGTGCACTTAGGTTCGAAACATTTGAGTGGGGCTGGTGCGTTGAGCCTGACGGACTCGAAATAGAAGCTCTAAAAAAGACACAGCAAATATACATCATTCGTTGCCAGAAACGCTTCTAGTGGACATTGGTCTTTCGGTTTCTTTCTCGCAGCGACGAGTCGTTCAGGTGAGCCGAGTCTTGAATGCATGCCCACGGGCCCGTCGCTGCCACTCTCCGGCCCCGAAGCACAACAGACAAGTGACCGACGCGGCTCTTGCGAGTCCGATACGCTCTCTGTTCGATTAGCTGCTTTGAGAAGAAGAAGAGAAACCTGTGCGGCGAAACCGTTCGTGAGTTGTCGCACACTAATAACTGCCTCGAGGGACCCGCGGGTCGCGATCGGGGAAAGCTTCTTCCATTCGATTAGAACCACCCGATGTTCCGAAACCGAAATCTGGAGGAACATTCCAACGACTTGACGTGGATGTCGGTGATTTCCGACATCGACGACCTTGTCTGATTGATTCTTTCGAAGTCGCGGGAACGGATCGTTTGAGTTTCGGATCCGGCCTCGGTGCCGTTAGGGGTCCGTTTAATGTTGAGCTTTTTTGTCCGATTTCTTCCTCTCGGCTTTTGAGTTGTCTTTTTTCTTCTCCTTCCACCCACGTACATATATCGGCTATCAGCGGCGAATGATCTTCTTTTAAGTTGTTGTTGTTCGATATTATATTTCGGCGACGGGGTGCCATCAACTCCCACGCGTGCTCCGCCAAACACCGAACGCTTTTGTGCGCGAAAATCATTCCCTCTCAGCCAGTCACTCAGCGGTCTGTCTGGCGGTTCCTTCGTTCGTTCGTCTGTCCGTCAAACAGTCGGCTATCCATCTATCCGTGCTTTCATTCATTCATCTATACACTCGTCCGGTTTTTTTTCACTTATTCGGTCACTCACTCGTGCCTCCATCCATTCAGGCTTCCAGCCTCGCACTCAAACTCGGTGAGAGTACGCGCGGGCACCTCAGAAGAAAGTACCAAGCAGGAAGTACCAAAGCTCTTAGGGGTCTGGACGTCCTCGTGGAGCGCCTACATCGTCGTGAGATCTACGTGAACGACGACAACCACAACAAGTAGTGGGTCGTAGCTGGTGAACGATCTAACACCTTCGGCAGGCGCTCGTGAAGCCGAGATCACGATTCGACATTCGGTTGGTCGTTCGGCCACGCGTCTAACAGATCTCTATTCTTCGGATCATCTATGCTTTTTGTGTTCGCTTCCCTCGTTCGTTCGTTCTTCCGTCAGATATGAGCAAGTCGATCACTCGTTTGATTCCCCGTTCATTCGGATCAAAGGTCATGCTCTACATTGGCGCAAGTATCCATCGAGTGAGCGACAGACGGACGAACTGAAGGAACGAACGAACGAACAAGCGAGCGAGCGAGCGAGCGACATGCTTGTCGGTGAACGGATAAACGAACAAGCAATGTATTGTGAAAGTGTACTGAAGAATTTGTTCGCACGAATGAACGCCCGCAAGCGAGCGAACGAACGAACGAACGGAGCCGCAAAATCCGTCGCCGAAGCCGCGGCAGCCGCCTACCCACGATGGTGGCAGCATGCGCGGTTCCACTTATTTCGCATATTTTCATCGTCGATGGCGCTGTTGTTATTATTCGTATTAAAGCGTGCATTTCGTTCGTTGTCTTTGGAATGAGTGTTCGTCTATCCATTTCTGCGGCCGGTCGACCGTTGCGCTCGCTGTTCAGGGTTGCGCATAATTCGCTGTCCGAAATTGAAAATCTTCATAACAAAAACGCGGATTCGCATAATATTCCATGAGATATCGCACCGTGGAGTTTCCTCCGCTCTCTTGAAAGAAAATAATAAGATATATCTAACAAAAGAACGAGAGGTAAAAAAAAGAACGTTATTTCATAGTTTTGAAGAATATCCGAGGTTCCTTCGTCTTCAACTCGATCTTCTTGAAGATTTATCTTCGATTAAAGTATATCTGTCATACATCTGGAAATGTACCGACTTGGAACGTTGGGTGGCAGTATCACCATCGGGAGGAAGGACACAGATAAAAGGCGGTAAACGTGTCACTTGGCATCGCGTGGCGAACGTCTCATTTTTGACAGTTTTTGTCCAAACACATGTCTATCATCGATTCGGTTTCTGGTCGCTGGTGTGCCAGCTCAATGAGTGGCAGACTGACTGACTGGTTGGTTGGTTGGTTCACCAGATGAACGTTTACTTGAATCGTAGATGACTGAATGTTGGCTGGTGATTTGAACAATATCGAGCCGACATCAGTTCCATTCCATCCTGCAGCTTGAGGCGAATGGAAATATTTCCCCCTATCGATACCGACCTTCTGAAATCTTTCTTCCGGAATCCTCACCTTCGGGACTTGGGTCGAAATTCTTAAATCAATTAACAGTGTCGCTCACTTCATCCCACATTCTATCTGTCCGTGGCCCGACTGCTCGTCGTTTTTCGATCCTCCACACTACGGGCAAGGAACGAACAGCTTATAGAGCTCACTCAGAAAGAGATCGAATAATAAAAGAGCATGAAAGCGAATCCGATGATCGTCAATACAGAAACTAACCCACAGGCCCCCAACTCTCTTTGCTTCTCTATTCATCTCCCATCCTTCCTCGCTCGTAACGAGTCGGACATCAATCATACAATTGAGTAACACTCGATGTTCTTCTTTTCAGAGTTCTCCCTCCGCCAGGAACAGGAAAAACAGCAAGCGCACACCAAGGTGAGTGTTCTCACGCCTCGAATCAAAACCAGAGAGAAACTAGCGAGGGGAACCGTACCTAAATGTCCATATTAACTACACACCTTCTTTGTTCCTTGAACGAACAGGAATCGCGAATCGTTTTGTGACAATTCTACGTCCTGTCATCGGCGCCGTGAGTGGTCTCGCATTGCAACAGGCCTGAAAGCGCCCTGGGGACATTATTCTGTTGTTTTGAGCAATAATTATTGCTTTTAACGGCGTCATTCACCTCGCCGCTCACCCCTTCCACTCGCTTCGGTTTTATCGGGCCCCCTCGAGGCCCTCCCCCCTCCCCCCAGAGTTTATTGAGTCCCTCAGAGCTTTGCCGTCTAGCCTACCAAGTCGTCGGCTCGTTTTCACTGTTCGGTCGCGCACCGTGTGTCAAAGGGTGTAACCGCTAAGCATAGGGTCACATCGAGTCAGGATAAACGCTCGGAGCTGACGATCATGAAAATTGAATGGATGCTCGTCGGCATCGAGGCCACGTGAGCGATCTGCCTGAAATTGGAGGCTCCAAGGTATTGAGGTTAGGGACACAAAAAACCACTTCCTGGTCCGCTCGGAGACGTGATCGTATTCACTCGAGTTTTTCTGTCCTGAAATATCGAGGACCGAACAGAGAAACTCTCGCCATGAATTCCGGAATTGGAAAACTCGGACCCGGAGAGAGTAAACAAATTCCTCGACCGAAACGACGATTCAATCGAGTCGCATCCTTCGTCGTTGTCTGACGCGAGCGAAGTCGTTTCGAGGCTGCTACGAATTGCCAATCATAAATATCGTACTATTACAATCATATGGGCGCAACGACATGTCGAAGGGCCAGAGGGGAGAACGCGACGGAGGGACAAGAGGGAGTCGACATGGCACGATATGTGTTTGTAAACGACGCCAGATTTAATATGGCCGTTAATGTTATGAGATTTGCCTCATGGGCAAGCAATCCGACCGGCTGACCGACTTCCCCTCTGATCCAATAAGAATCGTTGCATCAAGCAATCGGTTGAAGTCATCGGACCCGAAGCTTGCAACCAATAATCATGAATGATATCTGCCATTAACTCCGCTGACCATCTCGACGCGGACCTCTGTCTCGATGATCCCACCGACGCAATAAGAAACCAAAGTGAATCAATTGATGTCGTGGAGGTCGCCGAGGGAACTGTCCACAGGAGAAGATTGAGGTGCAAGACCGACCTTTTACCTAAACGTTCGGAAAACCTTCGATTCTGTCGAACAAAGAAAGAGTTGAGACAGGCGCTGTCCTTTACGCGATTGCCACTCTTTTTTCTTGGTGATACCAGTTGTTGTTGTTGGTTAGAATGTTCAATGGCAAATGGCTTCGGCGAACGAACGGACATCGGAGGGACGGGCTCAGGATGTCCAGGAGCCCTTCTCGAATCACGACCGAGGGGTGACGACGGGACGCGTGGCCTTACTTCAACCCTTTCTCGGACGGAGACAGACCGGGCGGTTGTCCCGCAAGGTCCCGCAAACGGATACCAATCAGTGAAATGCTTCGAGAAGAGAGCGTTCGTCTCGAACATCCTCTGCGGCCAAGCAGAACATCTATTAGAGAGAAGTGGAAACCGTTTACAGCGATACAGTTTTCCTTTCCCCCTCCCCTGGCCTCCTTTTCGTCGTCTCGTCCTGCTCGCCTTCCTTATTCATCCGTTCAGTTGTTGTCCTTTCGACAAAAACTTGGACTACAGCGATTCTTTGATACAAATCGTTCACGGATCGGGTTGGAAACTCATTTTGCCGAAGGAACCGATCCGAGCTGATGTGAGTGTTGTTCGTTTTCGTTGTCTCTTCTCGTTTCGACAACTAGACGACTCCGTCGCCGCTGTAGCGATGCAATAGCTCGAGACAAACGGACCGACAACAGAGTTCGGACATCTGGATTTCCATCTTTGTCGAGATGATCTATCAGACCATTGAAGCGACCAGTCAGCCGGACCGTCGGCTGGCCGGCCGGCCGTCTCTTGCTCGACCAGGTAGGCAAGCGGGGAACGGCAATGGACGGCGGAGCATAGAAGGGGACGCCATTCAATTCTGTGCTCGTGTTTTTGATGTTGTCTTATTCGTTCGTTCGTTCGTTCGTTCGTTCGTTCGTCTAGAACTTTGACTGTCCGACTGGACGCTTGGTCGGGTGGTCGGACGCTTTCTTCGTTCGAAGGAGTTCGGAATCCATGTCGACTCGGCTCCGATAAGTTCACCGCGGCTCGCATGTTGTCCGCCGGATCGGCTGCTGCAGCCTGCTCACGCATTTTCTCTCTCATTTTCTGAGACTCGCTCGCACACACACACACACACAAACAGTCGGACGGATGGACGGACACACAGATACGTCATTCTTCTCATCCTTTGTCGTTGTTGTCATCGCCGTTTTCTTCTATATTTCTCTCCTCTCTGACTTGTTCGTCTTTCTGCCCGACCAGCAACGGCCGCCGCCGCCGCCGCCGCCGCTGTTGCCGCAGAAAATACGACCGGAGCTGCAGTGGTCATCATAACATTATGACATTTTTTCGGTTGGCTTTCTCGTCGACAAGGGAAACGACGTTTTTGGCGAGAGGGGAAATATCGAATAAAACACGAAGACGTCTCTTTCGGTTTCTCCAAAGTCACTGAAATCATAGATTCGCATTTGTGATTATCTTGGGACATTTTTGGAGAATTTGTCGCAAATTCCGCAACGCTCACTTCTTGTTGAGAATTTCGTGGATCCTCGCTGGCCGCGGAGCTGACGATCTACGACTTTTGTTCTCGATTTGTGCGTCAGAACACGCTGACCAGGACGTCAGAGCTCAACGTAAAAGGCAATAATTGTGTGCTTGGCGTACAATAGGCCACCTTAGCCGTTCGGAGTTGACGGCCTCCAATACCACCTGTACCGACCAGCCGTCATCATCACTTTCCATGTTCGAGTTTGATCTCTTTCACTTTTCCAACCTAGTTGCCGCATTCATCGGAACCTAGATGAGGAATTCCCCTCTTCCGCTTCATGGCGATTTCAGCGACAAACTGTCGGCCGAAAATTCCATATGGTATGTTCACTAATGGGAGGATACGCGGATAGACGAGATTTTTAGAGAATTAACTGAATTGACGTCCGGGTCTGTGGACGATCTGATGAGCGACGAGGAGACTGTCACTAGACGAGTATCAGCTGTCGTCGTCGTCGGTATGTTTTTCGCAGGTGGCGTTCGCTTGCGGCTCCTTGCATATCTCCTCGTGTGCCGGGTCGGATGTTCGTTTGCCTGAAGCGATCTAGATTTTATGCTACTGGTGCAACGACGAAATAGAATCAAAGACCACATGAGTCATTTTTTCAGTGACATATGCCCGCGATCTCGCTCCCTGGCTTTCAGCTCGTCGTTCTCGTTCTCGCAGACCAGATACGGGGTCGCTTGCTGTTGTTCGAATCCTTTACAGGAGCTCCGGAGACAGCTCAAGGTTAGCCTAGGTCGGCCTAATTGATTCTAGCCCACGAGAGAGGAGAGCAAGCAGCCTACGAGAAAAGAGGTTTCGATATCAACTCGCTTCTTATCGAACACGCGGAGTTTCGGCCCCGTCCGCCTTCCCCTCGCCCTTCTCTTGGATTCCATTTGAGAATTGAGAAGCACTTCGATTCAACGCACACAAAAACAGAGGAATTGTTTTCCGCAACAAAACAAAAACAGACTCCGGTGTCACAGCGAGGTACAGCTAATCGGAATTTGTTTCCATGCGTGAGTCGACGCCGCCGCGCCGTAAGAACGCTCGTCATCGCAGAATAGCGAGCGAAGCGGCGAGTGGCCTTCTCGTTCCGGCCTTTGGTCATCAAACAATCGGTGTCCAGCGAAAAACTTCCGTCATCACTTAACGACGATGTCATCAGCTCGAAACTACCCCTTCTCCAGACGGCAGTGTTTCACCCGCCCCCGCTTCTCTCACCAATAAAACTCCTCATCATCATCGACAGCGGGAGCTGTAGGACAATGCCGTCGTTATGTGATTTCGGATACTTTTCTGGAATTATTTCTTCGAATTCTTCTGTTCAGTAGTTTGACCTCGTCGGAGAGCTGCTACCTTCGCAGTATGTCCGATCAATCGATCGATTTTTGCACAACTCCAAACATTTCACGCGAGATCTTATCTCTCTCTTGATGGAAAGCTGGCGACGAACGCGTCACATCCATCAAGTGATCGATTGATTGATTGATTGATTGATTGATCTGTCGAAGGCGATCGAAGTTGAACTGAAGTCAATATCGAGCAATTCATTCTAAGAAAACAGGGATTGACGAACTTCCACTCAAAATTGTGACGAAAATTCCATAAAAAGCACAAGAAACACCGTCTATCGATTCATTTGCTACATGAAAACTCGATTTGACGGAAGATCCGGAGTTTTGCAGGTTTAGACTTCGATAATCCAAGGCATTGAGGAAGCAAAATCGTTTTTCTCCTTCTCGTTGGGAGCGGTTGAACTCGAAGATGTTTTGGAATTCAATCGTAGCGAAGCACGAAGGTCAATGGCGCGCGACGTCGGCTGCTGCATCGTCTCATGAACGGCAATAGCCGTCGTGGATTTCGAAAATGCAACGCTAGTGGTGTATCGGCCGTTGGTTACGCTTTCGTTCATATATCTCCGCCGCCGCCGCCGCCGCCACTCTCCCGCGCCTCCTCGTCTTGTTACTTCTCCATTTTATCGTCCTCTTTCGCCTCCATTCGTTCTCCGCCTGCTTGTAACTCGGTTATCGGTTGCTCTTTGAATCTGGTTTGCCGCAAGCCACTTTGGAGTACATTAAGCAAATATAAAACCTCTGCCTACCCCTCCCCCCCGAGCGGACGACCGACCCGTCGGACCGTCGGCGAGAGTCCCATTTCCCAATTGTCGATTCTCCAGACATATCCTCGAACGAACGACCGTCCTCTAGGCCTGTTTGCCCTCCTCGTTCGACCCTGGGCAACGATGCGCCCTCTTCGGATGCCTTCCCCGTTCTCCTCCTTCGTTTTCCCCATTCCCCGCATTCGGTAGCTCTCAAACGAGTCACAAAACGGCGAAACCATTTTCCATCGTTGAGTGGGTTTGGCGTTTCTTTGTGGTGCTTTCGAACGCCTGGCTGTACATAGCTCCTCGCCAGCTCGCGACTCAATCCGACTGGTTTGTCGTCTCGTTCCTCCGCTTCCCCTTCACCGCTCACCAACCCACCCACTCCTCATCCATGTTCGCGCTCCAAGTTCAAAATCGATTCAGTCGACTCTTTGCTTCGAGATGTTGGCCTTTCGACCTCCCGAACGCCCATCCATGCTTTCCCATCGGGGATCGGATCCAAATCTCTTGTTCCGAATCAATTTCGGAAGAGAATCATCTGGAAAACGCCTCGGAAGGAAGTTGGAAGCGCCGTCGCCGTGATTTTTACGCTCTTGTTGAACGACTTCGAGGTTTGTGCTGCCTGCTGTCGTACTGACTTCTATGTGAGTGAGTTGTGGCCTTCATCTAATTTCAAGATGAGCGGTTTCGACAGCGGCGGCGACAGTCGCAAAATCGATTTGGTTCCATTCTCTTTCGAGCCGAGTTTCCTCATCAGACGAAAAGCGAGAGAACGCGGTGAATAAGTGAACATCGAACCAGTGGTGGAGAAAGAGAAAATAATAAAGTTGCGTCTTCTCATCCAATGATTTCGGCGTCGAACTCCGTTGGGAAGGATGCGTTTTGGAACCCACCCTGTCACCAGCGACCGAGAATTCGGGATGTCGAAAAGATTGAGGGAGAAAAAGCCCTCCAAGATCGAAACGTCTCGAAATCCAGTGATTCACCAAAGCAAACAGTCTGGCCAGTTAACGATTTTGCCAGGTTAACAGGGAGTATGAACTAGAAGAGCGAATGAACAAACGAATCATCGTTTTGCTGACATTCGCAGTCAAGATCCACGGTCCGTGGTCCAGATGGTCGGTGATTTCGCGATCTATTCAACACTAAATCCTCTACCAGCCACGATCGCTGGCGCAAACCGCTGCTGTGGCGAGCTTCTGATCCAGAGCACGCCTGCCAGAAAGAAAGCGACGCCGCGCCGTTTCGTTTCTTTGCGTTCGTTCCCACAGACGCACAACACTTTTCGGCGCGTGAAGAAATCCTACCGGAATTCGATTCTTCCTTCGCCGAGTGATTATTATCTGTCGAATCTTCTCCCCACTGACCCCTGAAATACTCGTTGCTTGGTCACGGTTTACGGAGAGAGACTGAGTTGCTGTGCGTTATCCAAGTCCATTCGGATGCGGACAAATTGTTTCTAGGATCTGATCATCTCTTTTGGAAAAGAAATGCCGAGTGAATGGAACCTCATCGGCTGCGACAGCTTCGGTGTTGTCTTCCACGCGGCGCTGTTGTTGTTGTTGGCGATGTCGATGCTAATAAGCAAAAGAGAAAAAGATACCAGCCACCGATAACAGACCTGCATGCATGCATGCATGCATGCACGTAGGTGGTAGCTGACGCGGCGTCGTTCAAATGCATGATCGATTCACGCTGAAGCTCGCTCGCTCACTCTCCTCTCGTCCTCCGGTATGAAGCGAGAAAAGGAATATCGTATCAATTTCCATGAGCTCAGACACTTTCGCGTTGATTGGATGAACTCGTGGGAGGGATCATCTCGAAAATGAAAAGTTTCTCTGATTTCCACAGGAATTATGCCTAAGCAACTTTCCCTCTCCAATACCCCGGAACGATAACCTGAAGTCGGGGTTTAGCGATCGCTCTGAAGAGAAGAAAAAAGCGGACTAGACGGAGAATATTTATATGAGACGACGACATCAAAAAGAAAAAAAGAACAAGCGGCAGGAATACAGAAGAAGCGGCGAATCGATTCGTTGAAGCGGATCCGCTGAGCACGCCAAGATCAATAGCGATTCTGATTAGGAGACGGATCGACAATTTGTGCTTCACTGACGACCGTCCAACTCACTCCCTGACTGTTTGTCTGCACTCTTCCTCGGCTTTTTCCATTCGGAAGAAAGGCAGGCGAGCGAGCGAGCGAGCGAGTATGCAGGAAGGAAGAGAGACACCAGAAGCCATTGGCCGAAGAGAGAATAATTCGAAGTTTAGTTTTCCTCTTGTCGTTGCCGCCACCATCTCAGCGGTCTCTTCGACTTTTCTGCTCCGTCATCGTCGAGGTCCACGTTCGGTCCAACAGGACGTCCTTCGGTCATGCGGAGGATCAAACTCAAAGAAAACCATCCCTAGAACAGAGCTGTCGGTGGCATCGACCAGTTCCTGGCTATCTGACATCTGAATATCTTGTCTCCTGTCCGATCAGTATCTGGCGCCAATTTCAAAGTCGGACGTTTCAGCATTGAATAGAGAGCACACCCGGCATCGAACACGATCCTCCAACGAAGCGAGCCGCGGCGCTCGACGGAATGACCCATGCCTCATCTGACATCACAAAACGCGACCGACAGAAAGAGAAGAGGAACGAATCGGGAAAAGCAACAGAATCCGAAACAGTTCTCGGTCATGGACAACAACGGGATCATCGACGACAACGACAAGGAAACGCCGACGGCTTGACCACGACACAGTGGAGATCGACAAAGTCGGGGATCTCTTCCTCAACCCCGTCTCTCCCCATTTCCCCCAATACGAAGAGAACGAGCGAGGTATACAACATGTCAGATCGTTCGCCGAAGGAAGAGGACAAAAGGGGCGAGGGGAAAACTTGACCAAGGAAAGGGGAGAGTGGGAGGCGTGGATGTTTCCGGACAGCAATGGCGTTCAGCATTGCTGACTCCAAGAAGTCGCCCCCCCCCTCCCCTTCAGCTCGGACTTCCCGTTCCAAACTCCGATATCCTTTTCCCCGCCCCCTCGAGGGTCTTTTTTGGGCCAAGCTCCAGCCTTCTTGCCTCTTCTACTCCTTTTTCACATTCCCCCCCCCCCCCCCCCCCCGGTAGCCAACCGTTTCTTTCGCGATAGCCGAAGAGACACGCATACATGCGGAGCCGGCACGCTGAAGGCACCAAAGAAACGTTGACTTGCTCGCGGGATGGAGGGCGATTTGGAACGGCTATAAATCTTGAATTTTGTTCAAACAAGCGGCCTGGATGCTTCCATGTAGAAGGCGTACAGTCCCCGCTGGCTGGCGATCCAGACAGGCAGCACGGTGGCCGAGGCAAAGCAAAGGCTGCGCGCTGAAAAGACGACAAATGAGCCCTAAATCCAAATATTCAAATAAGTCGCCCCCTCTCCCGCTGTATCTGGCTCTGACTCGCTGTATCCTTCCTATTTCTCCTTGCTCCCTGACCAAGACGACGACGACGACTGAGGGACGGAGGGACAGACCGAGCGAGCGAGCGAGCGAGCGAGCGAGCGTCGGTCGGACATCTCTTGCTGAAACGTCACGGACACCGCCCCACACCAAAAGACCTCTCTCTCTTGCCTCGCATCCATCTCTCCCGGTTTCCCTATTCATATCGCCCGCGTATTTTGAAGTCTGAACGGAAAACATTCAAATGAACTCAATGCCGTTATCGCAGCGGTCTCCTGAAGCCTGAATCGCGATCCTCACTGCGGCGAAGATGCTTCGAAAGGTCCCTGATTCGTTTTCGATTTTCTTCTGAAGAATTCTCCACGATAGTGGAAATAGCTTTCCTCTTTCGAATTCGTTCCGGGATCGCTTGGGGATCGGGAAGGAAAAGGGAAGGAAAAAAACGGAAAAATTGTTGACATCGCCGGCACTTAACGGCGCTAAGTGATGAACATCTATCTTCATAATTGGTTCGGACTATGGCGACAACAGCAACACCAGCAGTGGCAAATGTCATCCGTTTTAGTGGTTGACATCGTTTGAGTGGATCTTTGGAAGATCTTCTGTAATTCATCGCCGCCGCCGTCGTCGTCGTCATGGTTTTGTAGCCGAATATCGCTCTGAGGATATAAGTGGTGATATGAATTTATGGTTGACTTTGTCATCCATTCCGGCGAGTGTGGTGTCAGTTCTCGATCAAAGTCACCGCGTTTCCATCCATTCGAGTTGATTCTGTGAAAACCGGTTGATAGCGAGCTTACGCTGGAATTCCGCGGCTTCGGATCACCGCCGACAGCTTCATAGATGCTTTCCAGATGTTCCATGTCATTGCCATGACATGGCGAGCGTTGCGCCGCGCCGCCGCGGAACCATACACAGAGCGGGAGTGAGGGAGAAACACCTCACGGGAAAAGTGCGAAGAACAGAAAAAGGATCACATCGAAAGACCGGTCTGTTGGAGTCATTGCATCCTCAGGAGAACGAATTTCACGAATCCTCCGACTTCTCCTCGATTCGCGGCTTTCAGCGAGGCGCTGCGAGGGAAAAATTAGAAAAAGAAAAGAACTAAGGCGTCAACTAATTCAAATATATTAGCTGACAATCTCACTCAAAGCAAATTTCCTCCTTTCCCTCGTTGCCGATGTATTCGTCGACTGACTGACTGACTGACTGACTAAAACCGGCGCTAACTTATCAGCGAATTATGAAGACAGATCAAAACGTTTCTAATTGATTGATCGAGTCGTCACCGCGAGAGGCGCACGCCCCTGCCTCTCTACTTGACTTTCATTTTCCTTCGCGTGCTCATTCGGGCTGCGAATTCGGGAGGATATTCGATCGAGGACAAAAAGACATTCGACGCAAATAGAAGAGAACTTCGATTTCCGTCGATGAACTTTCAACACTGGAAAAGAATCGACTTCCTCTCGAAGCTTTGGCCAAGAAGTAGCGGAAGCGTCAAGAAAAACGATTTGGATCGGATTGGGATGAACTTCGATTTTGAGAGAAGTCGGCTTTTCAACTTGCTCCTCCCATTCTTGCCGTTGCTTATCTGCAGCTCGCTATCTGTGTACGCGTTATGTGTTTCGATCGGAGTGGGGTCTGCGTCGGGCTCTCGGAGCTCGAAGACAACCGATCGCGATTTCTCTTTCTCGAATATCTTTTTGTTTCATCTGACTATCATCTATGGCGCCGTACTTTCCCTGCTCGCCGTTCCCTCAGTACCTCACTCACTCGATCGCTCGATGAGCTAGCTATCACTTACTCAGATCACCGATCCAAAGAACTCGTCGTGTTTCGCTCACTGACTGACTGAGTGAGTGTCAATGACGCATCGAGACTCTTTTTCCTCGCTTCATTATTCACCGAATTCGTTCGATTCAAAACTTCGGTCTTTCGAGAGAGTTTTTGACACTTTTTCTCTTTGATTTCAGGGCTCTATCGGACCTGCGTGTACTTTCAGCCCGTACTTAAAGCCGGCACTGCACAGCAAAGGTAGGTTCGTATGTTGTTCCCTTCCGACTTTGAAGATGTTCATTTTGCGTGTTCACTTGTTGTGTCTTCTGGACAAAAGAAAAACGCGCTCGAGCTTAAACCTCTCGTCAAACTGAGTCCATTCCTTGAATCGTTTCGATCCGAAACTCGAGCAGCAGCAGCGTAAAGAGAAAAACTCATCGAATCGGAGCTCCAATGTCATCAGAGGGAGTCCCGGATTCAAACCCCGAGACGTGAGCTTCGGAGTCCGAAGTGGAGCTTGGCCCCGAATCAGCCGAAGGAAACGGAAAATGGCAGAACGGTGGAATGGCCAAGGCTAATATCATAATGGTTCGTTGAGGTTCGAAGCGGCGCGGCGGTGACCGCAGCAGCGGTGCCTATGGCGTTAACTCGATCTGTCCGGCACTTCATCTCTGTCCTCAGGGGATAGACTTCATCTTTAATCAGTCCGAGAGAGAGAGCGAGAGACATATTGAGAGAAAAGAACAAAAACTCAGTCGTTCGTTGCCGGTGCTTATGGAGTGCGTTGGGAGTCCGGATTTTTTAGCGTCAATTTCCTCCGGAGTCTTTTATAATGGAAGCGGTCTGGCAGCTACCTGCGCGGGATATTTTATATCTCCAGACACCATTCGAAAGCTCCGCGAATCTCTTCTGCCCTGCTCGATTTTCGAGAACGGATCGCGCGCTATCGATGCCACGAGGAGTTTGCTTCGAGCTCAGAATCGAAGGTCACTGCGGAAAGTGAGCTTTTCTGTCCGCGGTCGTGGGCGAGGAAAAAGAAACACTTCGATCAGAGAATGCGAAGAAAACTCGTTCAATGCGTTCTCAAGTTAGCGAGCCTCTTCGTGGAGGTAGATGGTCTTCATACTTAACGCTCACACACACAGTCGTCGCCAATGAGGCGTTGCCGCCACTGTCGCCGAGTTCTTCGTGGTCGTGGCGGCGTCGATCGTTCATGTGTTATATTTGTATCGCACACCGTGGTCCGTTCAGAACTCACGGGAGGTAGAGAGTTTTCGACGTGAGAAGCAAATAGAAATATTTCCGAAAGTTTGAGCGTGGTTGAAGTTTTCTGTTTCGACGAAGGAACCGAAACGGCGATCGCGAGTCACTCAATCGCTTCGAATCGAAGGAAGACGAGAAAGCGCTCCCGTAGACGCCTTCATTCCGCCCCTTCTGACAGCTCGGATTTCGCACTTCACTAATCAACGCTCGGACTGATACACCAACAAGAGATGAAACTTCGGAAGAAGAAAAAAAGTGTTAGCGATTCTCTCTTCGACTTTATCGATCGATCAGCGGAATTCCGACATTGATGTACGCGATAGACGTCAGCACTTCTCGATGTATTCTCACCCTGCCGTCCATCGAACTAGAATTCTCTACTTTTGGCGGTCTCCTCCTGAACCATGTTGTGGTTGAGTTTCATCGCCGCGATTGGGAAAAGACGATTCCGCGCTGCAGAGGGAAGCAGCAAGAAATCCTCGAGCGGATATGTTTTTACAAAGAGGAAGAGAGAAAATCAAGCGAACAAGCGGATCGACGGACAGATGGGTTGCTGAGCGGTGTTGGATTTCATCCGAAGCTTTCTCAATTTCGATTAGCTCGGCTATGATTCAGATTGGAAGACACAACGAGCGACGGGAAAAATCCACGTCCTCTCAGCTCTCGAAGAGGAACCATCACAGAAGGAAATCGTCCGACAGCCGGCTCGGATCGCAAGATCTTCAGAATTCGCGACATTTCGTCCCTCGATCCGCTCAAGGAGATTGCGCTGCTCTGCGACGACGATGATGAACTCCGAGTCGATGACGCTCATCCTGAATTCGTTTTCGGTTATTCCTCTTGTTTAGTTGAGAAGACGTCCTTGTCGGTGGCACAACACAAACTGCAACTGTGATTCTTTTCTTTACAGAATCTCACAGTGCAATCACTCTGCAACCCGACGACGGCATTCAAAGGTGAGCCCGATAACGGAATGAACTCCGCGATCGTCGGTCGGAATAAATGCCGCGAGGAATCGCTCGCGGATACCTATCGCAAGCGTCATCGCCGTAATCAACACAGAACCACTGATAGAGCGTAAATCGTCGACGTCGCTCGCCGCGCATCCTCTGCCAGATCAACGGACTCGGTCGGGAATAGATATTCGATTCTCGAAAAGAAAGCGCGGCCGTGTTCGCTGCGGAAAAACTACAAAACCACCAGGCGGCGGCAATGTCTCGGTGACGAACCCCTTCTCGTCAAGTTCTAAGTTGAATTCCTTCCCCAGAGCCATTCCGACAGCTTTGTTGTTTGAAAAAAAAAAAGCGAAAAACGAGGGATTTCTGTGGATCAATCAACTTTCACCCACACATAAGTCATCTTTCAAGGCCACAGGGACCGAGGGGAGCAGGCTGGCCGAGGAGAGGAAGAAAGCAAGCGCGAAAGGGAGCCGAATGAAAAAAAGGGACCGAGGGGAGGGAGGGCAGGCAGGCAGCCGAGTACGACCCTGGATGGGGTTCGCGTGTGAGAAAGTGAAAATGTTTCTCTACGAAGGGTTGTATTTCACGGCTTGTATGATGACGATGACTGCCACCAGGATGAGGACGACTGCGACCTGGATGATGCTGCTGCTGCTGATGTTTTGGGATCGCGAGATCAAAGCGAGGACGGACTTTGACTTGCTCGCTCGCTCGCTCGCTCACCGAAAGTGAATGTCGAGATATGTCTTCCTGTTCCCGAACATTCTGATGCAAAGCGTATCGTGAATGAGAAGATGCTTACTTTCGGGCGAGCGCGCATTCACTCGATATGTTCCGAAACTGTTTTGCGCGCCGCCGCCGTCTCGCCGTCTGACTTTTTGTTTAGGCTCTCGTTTGCGAATCATCATTTTACATGCAACGCCGTGCTCGCTTTCCGTCCGGAGTCTCTCGCGCTGGGTTTGTCCCTTTTTCGCTCCTGATGGCTTTCGGTTTGACATGCAGTTCAAACGTGTCTTCGTACAGAGCGTGATTTCGGTCGCGACGGCCGCGAGAACTGAATGGGATGTCGTCGGATTCGAAGCGAGTTCTTCCGTTGACGACACTTTTTCACGATGAACACTCGTATTTTAACAGGTGGTCGCACAGTCTTGAGCACTGGCATTATCGAGTTCAAACCCTCGTCGAGCGTGGACGATCGCAGCGTAGAGTATTTGCTTACTCTGTTGCTTAAGGTGTTGCCAAGTGCGGCGAAAAACTGTCAAGTGTTACCTCCGCCTACTCGCTCGAGCTCGGCCGAGGAGGCTGAGACCACTTGAGATCCTCATTCCGTTGAAAATGTTGCGAGCGAGGCGTTAGCTATGAACGCGAATTCATCGTTAGACGTTTTTTCTTTTCGACTCAACAAGTCGTCCGCTATTGCGAGCTTGTTAGGAATACGATTTCTTTTGATGTGAGGAATCGTCATCTGATGCTTCGCCGACATATTGAAAGGAAATCTCCCTCTGGATGCACCTCCGGTGTGAGGTACAAAGATGCCTACTTCGAACATTTGAAGAGTCTCGGAGCGCGGCATCCCTTGGAGTAGCGGCTGACGGAATGGCGAGAGGTGTCAGTCGTGCAAAGTTTCCTTCTTCGGGCCGTCGCTATTGACGAACAAGCAATGGCTGAGGGGAATCAAGTTGCGAATGCTTTGATACCAAATGAAGCGAATAGAGGAAAAACTGTCCGCATGAACAGGATCGGGGCCGCATGGTTTTTATCAGCTCGCTCGAGTGAACCGCAGGCCGCATGGCAGGCAACGGGCTCATCGTATGATGAGGGCATCATCCTCATATTGTGCTATTACTAGTATTTGTTATCAGTGCTTGCATCGGAGCTCCTATTAAAAAACAGGACCGGACGCAACCGGAGCGACATCGACGTGATGATCAACGTTGCTCATGAACTGCTTGCCGACCCCGTTGAGCCCTCGTCATCATCAGGGCTAGCCATTCCGCCAAATTAGGCCGACGAAGGCTCCGTGGTGTCCTTTGGCGAGCGACGACGGGAACCGAGTCGATCACCTTGCTGGACTCTTCTTGGATTCGTGTTTTTTCTTCATTCTATCGATTGTTTTTGAATGAAATCGATGTGAAAGTCGTTCATTTTCGAAAATATCGAGGAGGCTCTGTTGGATTGGCGAACATTCTCTCGGCATCGACAGAGGAACACTCGGCGGGGGCGTGCTTTGAATGATCGGACGTCGAGGGAAGATGCGATTTTCTTAATATAAATCACTATACACTGACGGATGGGGAGAAGAGAAGGACGCTAACCGACTCTCGGGACAGAGACAAAGCCAGATTTCATTGTGAAAGTTGAACGATTCGAATCTCGGTGAGGTCGAATTTCAGAACAATCTGAGCTCACTCGGATCCGTCGCTCTGAATTCCAGCGATCTGAGAGACCGTCCATGGGTCGACCGATTGGTTAACAGGGCTGGCCGGTTGTCGAAGTTTTTGTGGCGTGTCTTGTTTTTGAAGATGATGCCTCGCTGGATCGCTCGTTCGCGGACCTCCTGCTACGCATATGACGTTACGTACGTCTACGGAAGACGAAGCATACGAGCAAAATAAATAAAAAACTCTGTTCAATCATGCTTGATATGGCGCACGCGCGGATCACCACTATTTCCACCACCCCCACCCTTAACAACATTTTGAAGCCCGTGGTCTTCTTTTCATTTTGGTTCGAACGCCGGCGCCGACTCCTTCGCCGAACATCGATCTTTGTCGTTTTCGTTTCCTTCGACACTCGCGTAATTCATTTGCCAACAAGCACGCTTCGATTTCGGAGCACTAGAACAGCGTAAGCAATCGACATCGACGAAGTTCTCAGTCCGAAGAATCTCTAGAAGATCCTCGGACCTCCTGCCGGGCTCGTAGGTTTTGCGACACGTGCGGCGAAACTTCGATGAGGAATATTGCAAAGGAACGCAGTGTGAGAAACGGGGTTTTGGACTTCACGACGACGACGGGGGGCGGGGCGAAGGGGGCGGGTGGGGGAGCGATGTCCTGATGAGGGGATCAGGAGAGGAATCGGAAGATCAACGAGGGTTGGCTCGGAGATTTTTTATATATGCTCTTCATTTAGGGTTGGTTGTCGTCATCTTGTCGCCATCATTGGCCATCATCTTCTCTATTTATAAGTAGGGCTTGCTGAAGCATCATTAATTTGATCATTTGTGCGCCATTTATATTAGTGGAGTACGACGTCACCGCTGCCGTTCGACCGTCGGGTGGCTTCTTTCTCGGTGAGCGAGCGTCCTTCCTTCCTTCCTTGTCTCCGATCCTGCATTCCCCGCAGTGCCCGTACCCCCCTCCCCCCCCCTGCCTTATGTAATAATACATACGCCATCTCTGCGCCTCCAGCGGCAACGACAACCCTTAGTGAAAGGAGCTATATAAATAAAAATAATAATAATAATGTCATTATTATTCATTTATTATCCTCGCCGCTTCGTCTCGGCTTCGATATATTATCATCAGTGGCAGCGGCGGCGGCGGCGGCGGCACCAGCATCGAGTTAGCGGGCAAGACGAGCCTGGCCGGCCGCCACTGCAATGCCGGGTGGAGAGCAAAAAACTTGTTCATTACACGGCTATTCATGATAGGTCATTGTATCGTTCGTTCGTTCGCCCGTAGAGCTCTTCCACAAGCAGAATGGGAATCTTCGGGACTGGGAAACAGTGGGAAGGTCCCAAAGAACCACCGGAACCCTTAGGGGCTCATCGACCTTGTCGAGGTCGCGAGAATCCTTTCAGTGTTGCAAAACTACTCTTCGATCTGAAAATCGGGCGAAGACCTTCTCCATGCGAATCTTGATCTCGACAGCGATTAGGAGAAATCGATTTGGATTCAAAAACCACGAATTTCTAAAGTTTTTCTCTCTTCCAGGGCGACCCAGCGATCGAGCTATGAGGTTGCCATGCTCATGATTGACGTAGATCGTTCTACTCAGGTCAGTATTCCACATTTTTCGGTTTGAGGTTAGATAGCAATCGATAACTTTCCAAAATCGTCTGATTCCCGTTCTCGAAATGTCATTGAAATTTCGAAATTCGTCTCGAGTGCGGTCTTGGAGGTTTTCGATCAACGGACGAGTGGTTCGTAGTTTGAGTTAAAGTCGAATTCCGAGATAAAGAATCCGAGATGTACCAAAGGAGTGGTTTAACTGTAAATGCGGCTGTAGATGACCCGTTGTTCACTCGCTGACTGACTGAGTGTAGCAGGGCTTTGAGAAGAAGGGGGGGGGGGAGAGCTTGGGGAGCTAGTTGATGGGCGCCCTCCCGATTTAAAGCAGCCTTAAAGGCTAAAAATTCTCTTCCCACACACACACATACAGACTAACAAGGGGGTAGGGGGGAGAAATAGTGGTGGTGGTGGTTGCTCCATCGAGAGGAGGTGGGGAAGCAGCGCGCCGGGGGAGGTTTGCTGGCTGATGCTGCTGCTGCTGCAACCCTTTCGTATTGGTTATCGCCGATGAGTCATGTGCTTAGCCTAGCCTTGCCTACGATGCCGCCGCCGCCGCCACCCCAGATGGGATCGAAGGGACGCCTGTTCGAATAGTTGAGAACTCGTTCTCCCGCTCGGAACGACTTTCTCTTAATCCTAGGAGACCATGGCGGACTTCGTATCAAACCATCTCTACATCGGTCGAACGATTGTTCGGATCTATACGAAGTACCCGATCTGTGCTCCCGAACGAGCTATGGAAACAGAAATCGGAAAACAAATGTGGATTGGAGAAGGCGGGGAGCTCGAAAAGCGATTTAAGAAGTTTGTCTTGGCATTAGAGCCCTAAGCGCAGTGCGATGCAGCATCGACTACGACAATGATGGCAGCGGCGCGCGAACGATGAAGACATTGCAGACCCGAAGTATAAATCCTCTGTTCGCTCGCTCTGTCTTTCGTTTTCTTATTTTGCTCCGAATTCTTCGAACTTTGTTTGTAATTGGCTGCGTTCCTCCTTCCTCTTCTCCGTTCGTTCGTTCGTTCGGAATCCTGGGTGAGGGGCCAGAAGAATATCAACAAAAAGAAACTGAATCCAATGATTCGAACAGAAATGAAGACGGCGACAACAAGGTCACCGCCCGGAGTCGATACACGCCACCGGTGAAAACCCCGAGATCCGAATGTGTGAAACGTTTGACGCACTTTGACCGAAGACAAAGAAAATCTGCCATAGTTCAGAGTCAATATCATCGACTCTTGGCGACCGACCGACGCCTCTCGTTGTTCCGCTCGTCGCGCGCCGGGCAGCCGAAGCAGCTATCGAGTCCGCGAAGTGATAAAATATTACGAGTATCGTAACAGTCGGGCGAACACAATTCAATTCGAACGCCTCGCCTACGCTGGTCTTAGTTTCTCTCGTTTTTCGTTCTCAGTTGTCGGCGTGTTTATCTAGATACTACCTCTTTAGACCCATTACACGATATTGGCGAGGCTGCTCTCGGAATGAACGAACGCGAGGAGAGCTCTCGCTTCGCAGAAGGATCTCACAGTAGGAGTCTGTGTTTTTTTCTTCCTCTTGTTCTTCCCTCACAAATTCAGGAGCAAAGCTTGAGCCTACGGATCGACTCGAAGGCACGTCGCCTCTGTCGTTGTTGTTGGCGTCGCCGCTGTCGAGGGCAAATGTGCTCAATAGGCAAATCGTTGTGGCTTACTATATGCTCTCCATTTTTTTCTCGGCCGAGTTCACCAGAGCCATTTGTCCGCCGCTCTCCTGTTTGTTCTCCTGAAAAATCTTCAGGAGTTTAGTCAAGGCGAGCACCGTCTGAGAGGCACGGGAATGAATGGGCGAAGAGGGAATTCCGAGTTTAATTCGAAGGCGATTTGTTCCAAGTGAAACGACCTGCTGAAAGAAAGTCCCAGACCAGAGATCCCATGTGTCCACAAGATACGGAATCAAAAAAAAAAAAACTTGACCGACCACGAGGAACCGTGCGCACCCAGATTCCCTTGAAATATTCGCTTAGAACGTTTGTCTACTGTGATGAGCCTTCTTCTTGGGAGCGATGGATGAGCCGAGCTCCGAAGCCGACCAAAAAGAAGAAATGGAACCACGCTTCCCTCGAACATTTGCGGAACAACCCGATGAGCAGACAGTGCGGCATGCTAGGAGTACGGAGACACCGGAACTGAGGGCATGGCATGGCAAAGGGAAATTCTCTTTACCGCCAAAAAGCTTGCCAACTCGCTTGATATTGGGATATTTGACGATTCAAATGGTACTCACTGTCTGTTGGCGTTTACCATCTCTCGACACCCGTCATCGTCGTTTTGTATGTGAGGGGAAAAAGCGGAGCAAGGGGGTGGGGGAGGGGGAAGGAAACGAGGGAGTCCGTTTGGACGGAGGCAGAGTTCGAGCTGTCGGTCGCAGCCGTGTTTGGCAGTTCGAAAAGCGGCTCGCAACAGTCTTTCAGCCAGTGTCTGCTCCCCTTCTCCCCTGGACAAAAGTCCAGGATGCCTCCTCGATGTCCCCGATGGCCCACTGTTGTCCACTGGCTCTTCGGAAACGCTGATCCCCGATGTTTTCGTCGCAGATGATCAGCTGACCCATTCTCGATGTCGGCATTCTCTAGCCTTGGACTGGTTAGCGGCCTAGCTCGCTTCCCAACCCTTCATGGCCCCGTTGCTTGCCGCACCCTCCCCTTCCCCTCCCCCTCGGGAGTCCCTCGTTCACTCGTTCGGGCTGTCCCCTCTCCTTCCCACCCATCCCCCTGCCCTAAAGATCTACACTGGCTCATAGACAGAGTGAAAAACTTATTGAACAGCGAGTCGAGGAAGGGGTACAGCGCGAGAATGACGCAGCATTGGTTTTAAATTCTCGAAAAATTGGGGTTGAAGCCTCGGCTTCGTCAACTCCTCTCTCGGGCGCTCGCCAACTCCCGATTCCGCGTTGTTGGCGGCTGGCTTGTGAGTTCTGATGATGGTTAGCGAGAAGATTTGATTCATTCGTTCAATTCACGTTCTCAAATCACTCACAGGAGCAGTCAGTAGCTGCGAACGTTCGTTTTCTGACAACGGTCCCGTACGACTTCATTGAGGCACTTCGGCTCCGCTTCATCGATGCCGTGCGTCATTTCATTGAGACGGTGAGCATTGCGATGATCCAGAATGGCCGAATCGCTGGCGGAGTAGGGTGGCAGCCGTGGACGCCGCCGCCGCCGCAGACGCGGACGCGGACGTCAACGGTAGATTAATGACAGCGGTGGACGTTTCGTTTATTTGGTACCGATCGTCGGTCTGTCTCGCTGGTCGGTCCGTCGGTCGTCCGTCCGTCCGTCGGGTCCGAATCGTTCTTTCTCTCTTCGGTTTGGCCCTATGGAACGACTGACTTCGGCGGCGGCGGCGGCGGCGGCAGCGGCGAGTCGGGCGTAGCTGCTTGAAGAAGTGCAGCGGGCGTCTCCAGTGACGCCTGGCTCGTTTGAAAATGAAAAAAAAAAAAAGAAAAAAAGGAAAATAGAAAAATAGGAGAACCGTGTGCGTTCAAGCTGTCTGGCCGAGCGTCTGCGATCGGTGACGATCGCCATTGCAGCGGTGGCGATGATCGCTGCGTACGCCGGACAGACCGACGATCAAGTGAGAAGACCGACGGTGGCTGACTTGCACGCCGCTCGCACACAGTCAAGCAGACCCCAGAAGCCGGATCTACCAACACCCTCTTCTATTTTCCACACAAATATGCGGATCGGAAAATAGAAGCGAAAGGGATCGATAGTTGTAGAGGAACTGTTCCGCTATTTCCACAGCGTCGTCACCATTGACGAAAGTCAGAGATCTGATTCGGGAACAAATTCACGAGGGAAAAGTAGGGAGCAACGAGCTCGATCGACCTTTCGGCGAGTTGTATGAGGGTATGTCGATTAATCTGAGCGATGGGTCAAGCATCCGCAACAAATGCAACTCGATCGTTTGTTTGCATGTAGACGCACATCTGTATGCTCGAAACGTGTCTAACGGTCTGATTTTATTGCCAATCTCGCCCCATCGAAGCGAAGACGTGGTTTGCCATT
The DNA here is from genome assembly GCA_021527715.1 of Neoseiulus cucumeris. Classification (NCBI taxonomy): domain Eukaryota; kingdom Metazoa; phylum Arthropoda; class Arachnida; order Mesostigmata; family Phytoseiidae; genus Neoseiulus; species Neoseiulus cucumeris. The sequence continues at coordinate 1,122,194 of JAJSRV010000050.1, read as the reverse complement.
TGGGTTTGTTTGCCAGGCAGACTCCGAGTGTGTTTCTCTCTTGCCTCCGCGCGTCTTCTCTCCTCGTATCGGTGGTTGTTGTTGTTGTCGTAGTTGTTTTCGTGCGTATCGAAGAAATAAATTAAATATCGGAAGCTATTGAGTTACCACCGGCCTTTGCCAGTCTGCCTGTCAGCCAGGAGTCGAGAGGGGGTGCAACGAGTGCCTCATGCTCGTCTTCGGGGAAATTCCGCACGTTTGCCCTGAAAAGTGACGTTAAGACAATTCAATAGAACGGCTCGAGCATTTGATCTCGACGAAAGCGAATTCCACGAACATTGATTGACGGACGATCTCTTTGACAAAACACAGCCGCGGCACCTCCTCTGAAAACCTACTTCGAAAGCGAAGGTATTGTGTCTGACTGAGTGTATGGAATAGAAATGCTGCTATGGAATGGTATTCGCCCTCCTCCGCGAATATCGACCCGCATTGGCAGCGCACAAAAGACTGATAGGCATGGGGAAAGTGGAGGCGAAGAGGGAAATATCGAGGGGCAACAACCAACGGTGGAAAACTCTCCGATGCACCCTTTCAGTGAGGAATTGCCTCCTTGTTCTCCTGCGCTTCCCCGCAGTCCATGGCTTCGCGATCAGTTACGACTTCAGACCGCGGAACTCACACCTAATCGGCTGAAGACTCCCGGACCAGCGGTCTGGAGGTCAGCGGTTTCTGGAACGGCGGCACCGAGGAAAACTTCGTCATGTGTTCTAGCGGCGGTGAGATGATCGTCTGTCGAAGTGTGGAATTCAAAAAAGAGCTCGAGCGAACGAAGTCGGCGAAGGGGTAACTCTCGATTCGGCAAAAAATGATGCAAGGGGTCGGTTGGTTGGTGCGGAGCGGAGCGGGGGGAGGAGGAACGACAACAACAACAACTCCGAAGGGGTTTAGATGCAAAATGCGACACCCTTCGGCACCTACATACATACTCACGCATATACATACATATATGGTCGCTCCCGAGGACCAAAGACAGATATCTCTTCAATCACTCTCGCTGCCAAATCTCTAATCATGGCTTTTTGTCAATTTCGAATTTCAACTGGATTGTGACGTGTTCGAGGGAACGCTCGTTGCTTCGTTGATTATCGTCGTTTGTTCGCATCCGATGATTCAGCAGTTTAACAGTCGATGTCGCGTTATCGCATCTTCTTGCCTTCAAGTGAACCTGTGTTTTACAAAATTTCAAGGTTCCGCGAGCTCCTTCAGTCCGGGAACGAACTTTTTTTGAGTCCTCAGCCCGAGCTTGAGGAGAACTGAAGGATATTTTTTGTTGAGGAACGAGAGACCCGAGCAGCACAGTGAGGCGAGGAGTGGAATAAGGAATTATTGGTTGCAGCAATAAGCATCGGAAACTAGTGAGCGAGCGAGCTAGCGACGAACATATTGCGCGCTCCTCCGATTCCATATATTTCTGCCTGTATGGGACCTCGCAGGGTGTGCCATCGAGTCAGCCGCTCGCGTATGGAATCAGTCATGGAAACGGCGAACATCCAGCTAGGCCACTTGCTCGGAGGGGCGCGGCGTCGCCAACGTTGCATGCTCATATGCTCGCTCGCTCGCTCGTTCGCTCGCTCGCGTGCTCGCGGGTGCGATGACGACGAGGTCTTTGTGGCACGAATGATCGGACATTTGTTTTGTGACGACGACGCTAAAAACTCCTTCGAACATTCTGACAGCAGCCGGGAGACGTCAAACGCATATATCATACATTTGCCCTCGCCGTCCCCTTCTCGAAAGTCTCCATTCTTAACGGGATACGGGTTGTATCGCACAATGGCGACGGAGGAAATCGCAACTCCGATCCATCGATGGCAGCGGAGACTCGCACAGAACCCAAACAAAATGCCTGCTCGTGGTGAAATACAAAAAACAAACAATATACCGGGAAATTTTCTGGAAAATCTCTTCTTCCACGAGTGGCCCTTTCACGAGATCAAAATGTTTCGAGATGGAATGAGGAAAAGAGAGGAAGATAAACATCGGGATTTACGAGAACAGGTGGGATAAGTTCGATTTGTTGCTGTTTTTTCTTGATGAAGGTGCTGCCGGATTTCCACTCCCTCGTGATCTGTGATGAACTCTTCCAATATTTTCCTGATCCAACCAGGGGTCATCCAGTGATCTGGGCTCGGCTGCGACGGCGGCGGCGGCGGCGGCGGCAGCGTGGCAAGAAAATCAACGTGAGCGACCGATCGAGCTCAAAGGCAGTCGAACGAGCAGACAGACAAACAAGCAAACCAAGTTCAAAATCACTGATGCTATATTCTACTGAACGCCAACGCATTCGTCGATTCGTCTATTAGATTTCCACTATGCCTTCGGAGGCAGAAAGACGCGCCATCGTCGGACGCCCAGACCGACGGATAATTCGCTTCTACCGCCGCCGCCGCACCCTGTTGTATTGCTTGCCTATTTGGCGAGCAGCTCGAAGTTTCTTCGTTCGAAGCGGGTCTTCTTCTCCCGCTCCTACGGTCGTGCCGGTTTCGGTCGCTCGTCCGTTTGATGGGAACACCGGTGAGGAAACTCCCGTTTATCCCGGATCTCCTGTCGAAGCACTTGAGTCCACTAGAACCTCGTTCGGGTCGAATCTGTCGATCCAACCGACCAACCGACGAAACCAACGCTTTATCAAGTTCTGTGCATGCGGTCGCCTTTTCGGGTGGTCGACGCTTCCCGCGGCCTTGTCCTCGTTGTCTTATTACCATTCGTATCGTTGGTGTCGTGCTTTTCGTTTTACGCGCGGACCAAATTAATCGAGGCGCGCGCGAGCGAGCGAGCGAGCGAGAACTGCAAACAGACACCGAGGCGCGCCGGCCGATGATGGTATTTATCCCAGGAGCCGCGAGGAGGAAGTAGATCCTTGTTCGTTCGGAACGGTAACGCAAACAAATCCGAAGGAGGACGTTGGATTTATCCTGGAATCCCCGAGAGAAAAACAATTTCTGTCTGCGATGGGGGGAGGGGGGGTGGGGTTAGAATCGAATCGTCGAACACGTTCTGTCTCGTTTAATATCAAGTGATAGTTCTTACGTGATCGAGGGAGGCAAACTATCCATAAAGCATCCATCAAACTCAATCTTTCGGTCTTCATTGTTGCTGTTGTTTTCACGAATCTTGGTGGCTTGGCTTCGATTCTCTTGGCAGTATCCGTCGTCATCATGGTTTGTTTGAAATAATGGGTGAGTCAGCGTTAAAGGAAAAAAAAAAGAGAAGGGTTGTAGTAGTAGTAGTAGCCTCCTGCCTCTCTCAAACACTCGCGCTCCCGCTTCGATTCCCCGAGTTGTTGTTGGTCGCTCGTGTTTTCTAACTCGATTGAAGCTCAACCTCCGCTGCCGATTAAGAATCGACCACTCGGAATCGAGTTCCCTCGTCTCTCGATCTTTGAAGATTTCCAATGGGGCTCGAAGCGCGGCCGGTCTACTTGGCCTCCTCGAAGGAAGATCCTCGGACAGGAGTATCCTCGGTCGGATGAGAGCTTTTCGGCGAACGAATCGGCCCGGCAGATGTTGCTCTGTGATAATGATCCAACAGAGCTGTGCAGAGCCGACTTCACACCTCCGCTCCAGTCACTCGACTCTCGATTTCCTCCAGCGCTCCTTGTCCGTACGCGGAACCCGTCGACTGACTAACAGGCGCTTTGCTCGCATTTCCCCGCTAACAATCGGCCAGCAGAAGAGAAGAGGCCGAAACCCACGGACAATGAGATCAATCTCGATCAATAATAAGGTGCGAGAAAGAAAGAAAGGAACAACAACAAGTGCCCATTCTGATTCCGAGGCATCTTTTCGCCGAAGAGAGCGCTCGACAACATCAAAATTCGCCTCGTTGAACATCGTATCGTGATTGTCATCGTGAACTTAAGTCGCCATGAGCACTGGGCGCAATGAAACAAAACAAAAAAAAAAAAAAAACAGCGAAAAATTCCTCGTCAGAACAATCGACACTACAGCACCCGACCCGTCGGTCGTTCTGCTATTGACGTTTCTGTTCCTGCCGCCGCCGCCGCCGTCGTCGTTAATATCATCTTTATTTTTATTTTTATGTCTCTTATCGACGGTGCCGTTGTTCCTTGAGATGAACCGCAGAGTCTTCTTTTCTCCTATGGGCTCTTTATGTCGAGTAAAGCTTCACGTCTCGTACAGGCCGGCGAGGTATCGAATCCGGTGAAAATTGAACGAATTCTCGGCTCGCTCGCTCGCTCGCTCGCTGGCTCGATCGCTTCGCTGCTCAGTTCAAACGATGTCATTGTTTTGAAAATGGCTCTGTCGATTGACGACGTTGTTGTCCACCGAGCGAGCGAGCGAGCGGGATAGGTAGATAGATAGATAGATGTATGATAGATAGATAGCAACGAGAGTCGTCAAATCAGCCTTTCATTTCTTTTCCGTTTCACTCCCTCTCTGTGCGCGATCGAGCCTCATTGATAAAGGTGCCGCCTCGTCCGCGGGTCGTATCGATGTTTGTCAGTCAGACTTGAAGGAAAGAAAACCTTCGCTTCGCTGATTATTATCGAAGAACGATATGTATTGACTGGTCAATTGGTCTCCGGTGCACGGAATCGATCACGGCCCGGTTGGTGTTCTACACTGCGGGTTATCCATGACCTGAACAGCGATGCTACAGTGGAAAATGGATGTGATTGAAATATGGAATGTCTTACCGATTTCCGTGATTTTTTTTCTTCGTTTCTCCCGTTATTTAGGCAACGGTTTATGGGGAGCAGAAGCTCATCTCTTCCAAGGAGACAGATTTTGTGTGGAATCGATGTTTGTGGAAAAAGACGAAACAGCCAGCCGGGGTTATTGAGTGACGAGACGATCTAATGGCGGTACATCGCCGATTCGGATTCTATTAGCTCACGATCGTTAATCAGAAGAAAAGTTGCTCGTCGGCTCCCACGCAACGCAACGTCAAACCAAGCCGAACGACCGACGTTGTCCATCATTTGTATTCAGCAGACATCGTTTCCACGATCGGCAAAGCCCGTCCGTCCTCCCGTCAATTGGTACACAAGTCCGGATTCGATCGTTTATGTACTTCCATATTAGATTGTATTTCACACCGCAAACGTGTATTCAGCGGAAGATTCGTTCGCAAGAACCTACAGTTCAAGCTCCGCTTCGAATGGCAAGCACTCCTAATCGGGCGATAGCCGAAGTCGCCAAGGCGTTATTTCTTTTAAGAGCGGATCTTTTCTCTTCTTCGAATTTTGCCGGGTAACACCCAAACGACCGGACAAGGTTCTCCTATTCGCCCCCGACGATGATCTCATTGGCGGCTTTGATCGTCTCTCTGGAATGCTGATAACGTTTGGAGACGAAATCGGCAACTCTGATTGTGAGTGAGAAACCACCGAGGGCCCATCCACAGTTTCTCTGAGAATTGTTCCTTCAACTGTTGGGAGGACGGCATTGGGATCGTGCCGATGTCTGCCGTCGTGTCGTTGGAGCCGTTCCGCGAGGCGACAGAGGACTCGACGAGCACTCACGACAGGATCTCACAAGTTTCGTCAGCACTTGAAACTGGAACAATACATTGTTACCGAACGGGAGAAGACGAAGAGGAAAAAAGCGTCTCTTTCCTCTTCTAATCCCACAACTCTTTAACTCGTTACAAAGGATTCGCTGTCGAAGTCCTGCTCCTGAGTTTGCGAGCATGCTCCTCGCCGGTTGGAACGTTGCCTCGCATTTCGTTCTCGGCTCTCCGAGAGAGAATCTCCCGATCTGGGAGTCCATGTCGCGGAGCTTTAACTCTTAGTTTTAGGCCTGATTCGACCTCGTTCCGTCTGATCCCGGAAAACATTTCGGCATTTATGGCCGATTGTTATTCTCTTGAGAGAACTTCTGCGATCTTGGGACCTCTGTCGTGCCTTCGTTATTGCTTGGCAGACTAGCGATTCTGGAGTTTCTTTTTCATTCTTTCTCTTCTGCCTTTTTGTGAATTTCAAAGTAATTTGCGTCGATTCATCAGCCGAATTGACGGACGGACCGACCAGCGGATCGACGGGCGGGCGGGCGGATATTAGCCAAGGATTACGATACTCTGATGCCCCGAAGACCACGGCAGCGGTACCGGTGCGGCCGCTCGGTCGGCGCTTGTGGCGTTGGCGGTAGTGGTAGTGGCGGCGGCGGCGGCGGCACTAGTAGTAGTGACTTCGTGTGTGTAAGCAGCAGAATGAGCGTATCTTCGGGGTCAGGTCGTGTTGACCTGAGGGCTGGGTGCGTCCTCTGAAGCGTTCGACCAGTCGACGGACATGCCCAGAGAATCAGGCATCCTCTTGTGGGCATCTACTTCGAATGCATCGGTTCGAAAGGGCGTCGATTATTGACAGCAATTCAATTCGCCATTTTCTTAATGACCGAAGCGATATCGCCGCCAAAACCGTTTTTTCGCTCCATTCATTCATTCAGTCAGTCGGTCGGTCGGTGCTGCCTCCCTCCTTCTATTCGGAGCGCTCCTCCGACTGCATCTTCTTTTCAGATATTTTCTATCATGATCTCATGAACATTCTTCGACCGCAACAATCACGCCTGTTTAGCTTTCGGTCGGATCCCCCGCTCCCTTGTTCGGGGACAGCGTTATTTTTTGCGTGTTACGGATCAAAATCATTCCAAAGGGTGACCGTGTCTCGTGATTTCAATCCGCCGCGTCTTTCGACTGAGATTGTTTCGGTTTCCGTCAATTTTCGTGGGGCGGACACGAGGCAAAAAGAGCGAAGGCTACACGTGATTGAGCGCGCGAGTGGAAGAAGTATGTCAGGGAGAACGGAAGCAGCATTCTTTCAATTTGGCCCTCTGACAGTCGTGCTGGTGAAGGCTCGCTTCCAGCATCGCCGTCGTACAAAAAGCGCCATCGTGCTAAGAAGACATGCGTTGCCCCACCGTCGTCGGTCGGTCGGTCGGTCGCTGCTGCTAGTGCTCGAAAAGCGGGAGCAGCTTAAGGCCGAACGAGTCAACCAGTGATGCCAACTATAAGCAATCGAGCTCGTATAAGTCCGAGCATGCATGCATGCAAGAAAGAAAATCCAGCCACCTCCTTCAAAATTAATAAAACGCTCCTCGTGCAGTTGACAACCTCGTCGTTGGCGTTTTTTTATTTTTCATTTTCCTGCCTCTCCACTCAGCGCCCCCCTCCACGCTAAGCCGGGAGACCCTTGTCCACATTGGCCCGAGGCGTTGCTATATAACACGCATCTATCCATCCATTCATCTATCCATTTAGTTTCGAAGAGATGTCAACGACACCCTGTGCGATTAGCGGAATCATGAACTCGAGAATATTCATTTTATGAACTCGATCTGCGTTGCATTCGAAAAACTCAACGGAAAACGCTATCGCTTTGTTTCTGTGCGGTCGCAGTCATCCCTGCAGTCGTTTCCGAAAACATCTCGCTCCAAACGTCTTCCGCGAACTGTTTCTACGCTACGGGATCCGCGTCGTCATACCGACTAATGAATGAAGACAGTCGTCGGTTCGATTCGCATGGAGTTTCGTTATCAGAGCGCCCTTTTGTACTCGATGTGCAACGGATGAGATATTGAGCTCCGCTGCTGGAAGGAAGAGAGGGAAGAAGGAACAACGACGACGATTCCAATATTAATTTCGCCTCGAGTATCGGGTTACCACCGATACAGAAAGATGTGATAGACGCCAATCTAGCGCTTGAATGTCGAAAGCCATCGAGAGAGGATATTTACTCGGTCGTCAACACTGATGCCGGAGACGCAATCGAAAATATCTCATCGAGATACTCCTGGGAGAGGAGGAGGAGGAGGACGCAGTTCAAAACTCCTGTCCTGGATTCATCAATTGCAGCAGACATTAATCAGAATGAAAGTGTACGGCATCGAGGTGGGGTCGATAAACAGTTAATTCCCTAAGACGATGAACGAACTCAACCCTGCGAGCTTTTTCACATTTCGAGCGCTCAACGACACACACACAGTTGAACAGACACATACACAAAAACAACATAAGCAGCAATGTCCCCGTGGTGCCCGGTATTCTCCCCCGCGCCCCCCCCCCCTTTCCTTTCCTCTCCCCCGAGCCTCGATCGCTTGCATTACGACCCCAGGCCGCGCCTGTTTCGAATCCCTTAGAAACGAACGGTTCATGTGCATCTTATTTATCGCTTGGCACCCCAAGCAGCTGATGACGACGATGACGAGAGATCCCATTTGAAACGGTGCGCTAGCAAGTTACCTTGCATCTAACTCTTGCATCACCAAACATTCGTCTCAGTCAGTCCGGCAGCCGACGAGCCCGAGTTCACTTTCACTCTCCTGGTATCAGGCAAAGAATTTCTTTTGTTCTGCTGAATCACTTGCTCCGGCTCCCGGTCCAAGAATATTCAAGAAATGAGCTCAGTGTTGTTTTGGAACATTTCCAAGTCGATTTCGAACAATCTCGACGTGATCGTCGTCCGCGTGAATTTTGCGTCGTGCCGATCGGCTCGAGGCGAAACATCAAATCTCGTTTCGCATTTTAAAGTTTCATTCTATTGATGGCCCCCAACGATCACCCCCTCCCCCTCCCTCCCCCATTACCCAGCCGGTCTTTACTTCCACCTGTATCTGACGCGCTCTTTCGAACTTCGATCCGACGACGACGACGAGATCCCCGGCCCCGCGATGTCCTTGTCGACACCTAATGCTCGCATTGATCAGAGCGGATCGAAAATTTAAAATTGTGTCATGCCACATGGCTGAAGTTGAGTCTGAGATCCTGTTTTCTATCTCTGTGGTCCCTTGCAATGCTTAGCAACGGAGCAGCGTCTGTCGTCGTCGTTAACTGTATCGCTTCGCCGTGTCGATACTGAGCAAAATGTTTTTTCCACCTCGATATCGTTAAAACATCTTCCGCGCGATCGATTTCTGCTCTCGTCGTTGATTCCGTGCTGTCGATCGAATTATTCGTCAACGGCCGGTATCGATATCGGCGCGCCTGTCACCGAACGACCACTTGTTGCTGGGCCCCGGAAGGCCCCGCGGAGGGCGGAGCCGATGCCAAGATCGAAGTTCGATTGGCCATCCGAAGCCCTATGGGAAAGAGGCTGCGCGTACATTGAAGGGCCCTCGCTTGCTTGCTGGTTGGTTGGTTGGCTCGTCCCTTCGTGGGTTGGTTGGTTGGTTGTTTGCTGGCTGGTGGAAGGGGACAGGACGAAGACGCTTTGACTTTTTGTCGTTATACATCGCTGGTCACTGGTTGCAATCAGTGAGCGGGCAGTAAATGCCCGATCGTTCGCCCGTTTCCTCCCTCTGCCCCAAATTGAGAAGACGCAGCGGCTCCCGCCACCGCTGACACTGGCGAGCCCTGTAGGGACTCCCATCACCAGCATCTCAACCATCACCAGGGGATTTAGGGATCGAAGGGTTTGCATTGGGAAAGTTTAAGCGAGTGCTCGACTGCCTCGTTTATTCTTTTGGGTGGTCGGTTGCGACGAGGAACAGCAAATAAAAACAACAAGCCTTTATCTCAGCTAGCAGTCGTTGCTCGCTTATATCTCTCTGAAATAACAATGGCACCCAGGCGTCCTTTAACAATCAAATTTGATCTCCTGATGAACGAAGAAAGACTTTCCCCCCCCCCTCGGAATCAAGCTCCATGTAGAAGTCGAATGTGTTGAAATCTAAGCGTTGATGTTCTTTTCGTTTGCAGCGTGCCCCGGAAGCCCAAAGAGAGTCCCTACGCCTTCGCGAGTTCTCAGCTGCGATGGACGGATCTCGCCCGGCGACACCGCCGACCCCGAAAGAGAGTCAGGACGTGGCTCAGCTCCTCGACGAACTCCGCCAGGTCAAAGCCACAGTCGACGCGTTACAGGAGTCGAGCGCCAAGCAAATCGCACAGCTTGAAAAGCTGGTCAAGGAGAAAAGCCGAACCATTCAGCAGCTCGAAGAGCAACTCGAACGCCAGAAAGATTACGATGACCTCAAGACACAGTTGAGGAAGCTGCACAACGGGAGTCAACACCACCACCAACTTCATCATCAATTATCAACATTAACGCAACAACACCTGCAGCAGCAACAACAACAACAGCAGCAGCAGCAGCAGCAACAACAACACCTTCATCTCGTTGCGAACGAGATCAATCCGTTAGCCATTTTAAATCAAAATCAACCGCCGGTCAAACGAGAAGACGCTGGAGGCGAGTCTCCGCGTTCAACTGACGGCATCGACGACGCCAAATCCGAAGAGAACGGTTCGTACCTCGATCTCAATGTCAGAAGAATATCGATCTCTTATTATCCAGCCTTCCCCGGCAATGGAAACCCCGAATCGAATGTAACTAACTCTGGTTTTGTTTCTCTTTTTTCGTTCTCTCTTGCAGAAAGAGGACGCTTGCAACACAACGTTGAGGCGTTTGGGTCGCTCTTGGGGGAGGAGATTGTTTCGAAATTCTCTCGAATGCTCAAAAGAGAAGCTTCTGAACCTGGAGTTGTTCAATGTGTGGGTCAAGCCAGTCCGCCAGCGACTCCTAAGTCACACGACGACATGTCGTCAGGAACAGAAGGTTCAGGCTCTCGTTTCGGCGAAGAGCACGCTGCTAGCCTTGAGCGCCTCCAGGAGTGTCTGCGCCAGAACGTCGACAAGTATCAGTCCGAAGCGCTCAACACGGGCAACATTGCCAGATGCGTCAGAGAGCTTCTCAGTGTACACAACATTGGGCAGAGGCTTTTTGCCAAGTACGTTCTGGGCTTGTCGCAGGGCACGGTGAGCGAACTGCTCTCCAAGCCCAAGCCATGGGACAAGTTGACCGAGAAAGGGCGCGATTCGTACCGGAAAATGCACGCCTGGGCCACCGACGAGAACTGCATCATGATTTTGAAGGCACTCGTACCACGCAAGGGTTCAAAGGAGACGCCATCGACACCGGTCGGCGCTTTCCGCCATGAAGACCTTGCCGAAGATCGGATTGTCCAGATTCTCTCCGAGGCCCAGCAAGCCATGATCACGCCGATGACGCCGAAGAAGGAAGAACCCGATTCCGACACAGCCGACAGTCCGCAGAATCTCAGCAAGAAGAAGACAGACGACAACGACCAGACGGGAATCGATCTTCCTCCCGAAATTCTAGCCCGAATCTATCAAGAAGAATTCGCCAAGATGGTTGGTCAGCGTGTCGAAGAGAGTTTCCGCAATCCCGCCTCGGTGTATGATCGTTCGCAGGACGAGATTCGGCAGGCGCTCTCGATCTACCACCAGGAATTTTCGAGATTGTCGCAGTTCGCCTTAACGCCCGGACACGACCTGGCACGATTAAGCGCAGCCCTACCCGGTGCCTTGTTCAACGGCATCAATCTGCAGGCGATGGCTGATCCGCGAGGACGCGAAGCCCTTGAGCGTCAGCAGAGCGCCTTTTCGATGGTTCAGGCTGCCCAGCAGGCCCAGCAGCAGCAGCAGCAGCAACAACAGCAGCAGCAGCACCACCACCACCACCAACAGCAGCAGCAGCAACAACAACAACAGCAGCAGCAGCTAAATCAACAACCACACCAACAGCAAGCCAGAAAATATCCGGCGCAAAGCCCGCCCGCTGTTCTGAACGTGGCCAACGAAAGCGAGGAAAGCAATCCTCTACAACGGATGCAGAGCATCACGAATTCGCTCCTGACGCAATCTGCCATGCCGAGCCTGGCAACGCCAAGTCCTCGCCAGGCGAAGGCCGTGTTGCCTCCGATCACGCAGCAACAGTTTGACAAGTACAACAATCTGAACACCGAAGATATCGTCAAAAAGGTCAAAGAGCAGCTTTCTCAATACAGCATTTCGCAGCGGCTCTTTGGTGAAAGCGTATTGGGACTCTCCCAGGGCTCCGTTTCGGACCTGCTCGCGAGGCCGAAGCCGTGGCACATGCTCACTCAGAAGGGCCGAGAGCCTTTCATTCGCATGAAGATCTTCCTCGAGGACGAACAGGCCGTTCACAAACTTGTCGCCTCTCAGTATAAAATCGCTCCCGAGAAACTGATGCGGACCGCCGGATTCACGGCGGCCGCCATGAACAAAGTGACGCCTGTTCGACACCATCAATTCGATGCAACGAAAAACTCGTCGATCGAGTCCCTTCAAGCCGCCATGAAGGAGCAAGTTCATCTAAATCTCACCCCACCCGCAGCCCTTGCAGCTCTTCAGCGACAGTTACCTCCTTTGGCGACGCATTCCCCTTCGCCGACGCCGATCGCAGCAACGACGGCCAACGCAACCTCACCACTCGGCAGCAGCAGCAACAGCAACAACAACTCCAGCAGTAATCCCAACTCGAACAACGCAACCAGTAATACGAACAGCCTAACGAACAGCAGCAGCAACAATAACAACAGCAGTAATGTGAATAACAACAACAACAATAACAACAACAACAACAACACGAGTAGCACCAAAAACCAACCGGCAATCAGCAACAATAGATCGTCTTATATGCAACCCTCCGTTTACGAGATGGCTGCGTTGACAACCGACCTCGATACGCAGGTTATCACGGCTCGTATCAAGGAAACACTCATGGCGCACAACATTGGCCAAAAGGTGAGCATGAGTTTGAATATTTTGGTTTTTTTTTTTCGATACTTTTCTGCTCTCGATCGATGATCGCAAGGGCTAACGGTCGTTCCGCTTGCAGATCTTTGGAGAAGCGGTGCTGGGCCTATCGCAGGGGTCAGTGAGCGAACTGCTGTCGAAACCAAAGCCGTGGCACATGCTGTCGATTAAGGGCCGGGAGCCCTTCATTCGCATGCAGTTGTGGTTGAGCGACCCGCACAATGTGGACAAACTCCAGGCGCTGAAAAACGAGCGTCGCGAGGATCTCAGACTGTACGCAGCTAACAAACGGCGTCGAGGACTTGAAGTTGACTTCCCTCGCATGGAACTGGCCGGTTTCCCGTTCCCGTCGCCGAACTCGCCATTCCCCGCGGCCAAAAAGCCGCGAGTTCTGTTCTCCGACGAACAGAAGGAAGCTCTCCGACTCGCCTTCTCAATGGATCCCTATCCGAACCAGGCGACGATCGAGTTTCTCGCCAACGAGCTCAACCTGTCCGTGCGTACGATCACCAATTGGTTCCACAACCACCGCATGCGGCTGAAGCAGCACTGCTCGCCAAACCCCGAAGACCCTCGCCCTCCGGAGCTCAACCCCGCAATGCGCGATCAAGGTAACAACTTCGACCCAGTCGCGTTCAGATCGGCCCTCGTTCAGCGTCTGCGAGACATCCAGAGCGGGGATCGCTCGGTGTCGCGAAACTCAACTCCACCCGCGATCTCTTACAACAACAGCTATTCGCCATCGTCGACCAACGACGAAGGAACCCTAGACCTCTCGATGACGACCGGTCACGGCGGCAAGAGCGACAACGAAGACAGTCAGGAGCCGACCGCGACCGAGGGTAGCGATCGCGACTCGCTCGACGGAGCAACGCAGACCAACAACAAATCTTCATCGTCTCGACGAAAGCCTGCCATGCCAAAATGGATCGATCCCGGTCTCAACGATTTGGATCACTACGAACCCGAACAAGAGCTCATAATCAATGGCGTTTGCAGACTGAACAGCTCTGATCTACGTGCAAAGACTGACTGTGATGAGTCGATCGTCCGCATCGAACCTGTCGCTGCCCCAGACGACCTCAGCAAGAAGCGGCAAGAGAGCAACAACAACACCGACGACATCCATGGCGTCACAGGAACGGCGTCAGACGATGATTTCTGAATGGATTGTGTGTCGACCAGAATTAACGCGAAAAGTGATGAAACAAGGAGGCTACTTCGGGCAACCATGGATTGCCATGGATCGAGTTTATCTTTCGCCGCGGTTTTCTCTCCAACACCCGAACACTTTTAAACTCACATCCACACATCCCACTTATTCCACACGGTTCACGAAGCGGACCTTGAGTGACCGAGTGAACACCAATGTTGAAGTCTCTCTTCAAAATCTGAACGCACACATCTTCGACTCTAGTGGAATGCTGGACGAACTGGACGATTTGAAAGACGGAGAAGGAACAATGAGAGAGCTAGCTAGCAAGCAAGCAAGCAAGCAAGCAAAGTGAGTGAGTGATTGCAGAAAAGCAGCCGAGGAAGTTTGACTACTCGTACTGAACGGCGCAGGGGAGGGGGAGGGGGGCGTTACTTCTACATCTATTACTGCAAACTTTCGTACTTCCTCCCAAGCTTCCATTTCTTGCCGATGTCAGCTCTGAACCTTCTGAGATGCCGGGTGCCAAAAAAAAGCGAAGAAACAAGAAGCAGCGCTAACCTCCACACATCACCACCTTGCGTGTTGCCCATCGATCCGAGTGTTTTCGATCTGCAGAGCTGCGGACCTCTCGACGCAAATCACGGATTCTCCAATCAGCACTTCATCATTATCTAGCGACGCCTTCGTCATAATGTGGCGGCGGCGGCAGCGGCCTCATCTCAAGCATCGACATCACTGTAAATAGATCACGCATCTCCTTTTTTTTGCGACTGGAACCGAGCGAGTTTATCAGCGAGCAGAAGATTAGCTGTGTGAGCTTGAATGCAAATGTTACTTTAGGCTCCGTGGTGCACCTAGTTTCGTGGTTGAGTCTTCGGGGTTCATTTACCCTGAACCAATGATGTATTGTCGTCGGCTGCAACGACACAACTCTGTCGATACTGTGAGACTTTCTCGTGGCCAGAGGAAGATTCGCTCGAGAAATTGCGCATTCTCATTAGAAATCTCTTCGATCAATCGATCGATCGATTGATTGGTTGATTCAATCATCGAGCAAGAACGTAGCGGCGTCTGCCTTCGGGCAAACGAGCAAGCCAGCCAGCCAAAGAGGCCTAGCCTTCGAAGGCGGCCTAGTACTTATTACTTCGTAATGATGCATAATTGGTAGTTCAAAAAACTACTCGATGATGCTAGTTTTTGCAATATTGAAATAGCATATACATACACTCAGACATAAGAAAGAAATTTATATATATTTATATGAATGTGAATGGAAACCGATAGCAAAGAATCGTCATAGAAAAACAAGTTCGTAGTGAACCAATCCCCAGCTTGCCTAAGTCTTTCCCCACGTAGAACTGTCCCAGACACTCTCCCTGTTGATACTTAGCATCGAAACGTCGGCATTTGAGCGGATCGATGTTTGATAGACCACATTTGATGCTTTCATCAATCCATCCATTCACTCGTGGTGATGATGATGATGATGACAATGATTTTCTTCACGTTTTGTTCGCGGAACATGAGCCTATTGATAAACTGGCTTCTCTGCGCGGTGTTCCGTCCGGGCGACATCACTTCGAGCCGTTGGGACACTTTGAGCAGAAAAAAAACACCATTCCCGTACTCACTCATATGATGAGTGTTTCATTCTGTGTACATAATTTCTTGCATCTCCAATGAGATTTGAAAGACAACGATCGGTTATCCCCTTTCGTGTCGCGCGCCCGCGCTCTCTCCCCCGTGAGCCTCGAAAACCTCTCGCCGCGGTATTTCAAGTGGACAGAAATACAGATAAGCAGACAAAGAAATCAACGGGAGTACACTCAAACGTGCCGCATTCTCAAATCTCTCTCATTGTAATTGTGAACGGCAGCGAGACAGTTGGTCCTCCGGGCCCTGACAACAACAGTGCATACCAAAAATGACTGAATTCGTCGTCGATATTGATCGAGGCAGAGCGCGATAGAGATCTGTTTTTCACTCGGGAAACTCTTGCCGAAATTTATGTGTGTGTGTGAGTGTGTACCCGAATGGGGAGCGAGCGGAGGACAAGAAAGCAAAGGAAAGCGACGTCGCGCTCCCATTGACGGTTGCAGTCGTCGTCGCCGTCGTCGCTGCCGCCGCCGCCGCCGCATACAGAGTTTCCAAAACAACAACAACAACAACAATGTACTTAGAGTATGAAGCCATACCATAGAAGGGTACGCGCGTGAGTTCTTGAGACTTTCAAAGGTCGCCGAGACAAGCTCGAGACGAAAGCCCTTCTTAGCCATTTTTGTAGATCTTCAGTATTAGCAAGAGTAACTTATTCACTTCATATTTGACGACCGACGGTAGCAAGGAATAGAGAGTACGTATATCACCTTCAATAGATACAAGGAATGATGATAATTATCCAACGATGAATATTGCTGAACATGACTTCTAATAATATACTTCGATATGTGTAGAAACTTACTTAGAGCAGCCGCAGGACTTCCTGCGTATTTGACATTAACTAGGTACGGAATTACGGACGGACGAACGAGCGGACGGTTGGACGTACGGTCGGTCGGTCGGACGGATGTACGAACGAACTTTGCATTGACTTACGATGATGATGATGATGATGAAGACGCTATAAATATATAAATACATATATATATATATATTCATGTAAGTGTGCGTGTGCGCGCGCGAATGTGTGTGTGTCACCATCTACCCCGGTAATATTATTATTATTATTATTGAAATATTTGTTATTACGGTCAGGTGTAGTCGATGTAGACGTACAACACGCTGAACTGGAGCATCTCGCCGTAAGCAAGTGAGCTGAGATCGCCCAACCTCAGATAAGCTGAGATCTGGAGAACAGCGCTAAAAAACCCGGTGACATTCTACGATTAAGCAAACAAAACAACTGATGAAGATGTTTTCATGTTTTTTTCTCCTTCCTTTGAATATATTCATTCATCGAACTACTCATTTATATTCGTGGAATCATTTCAACCAATTCATTCACGTTCACAGGAGGTCGATACCGTTGACTCTCCATAGATGCGTACTGAATCTACTCAAATAAAACAAGAAACTCTTCAAAAAATATAAATCCCGTCTCATATTTATAAGAAACTGCATGTTGAGGGAGCGACTTCACACTTCTGATGACAGTCGACATTGTTTCTCCGAATTCTCCTCTCACGGACTGAAAGTCCTTTGATTCAGCAAGCTTATGTCGATATATCTTATTCTGAGTCGAGTCTGATGATGACGCACGGCGCGAGGCTGTGGGTGGTGCTTCCAGCGATCGTTAAAACTGTGTGCGAACTGGATAGGTTCATCGTTCTCGAACAGATCCGCGCCAACGATTCCAGTGGACATAGAACGTGCTCTCGTCCCGAACTAGAAATCGAAGGTTGATCTGCTGGAAAGCTCATTTGTCTACGAACTCATTGAGTAGCTTTCCAGAACGGCGAGTTCTTCCTATGAACTACGGACCCTAGCTCATTGCCAAAACATTCTGTTGCAGTGAACTTTTAGGTGACTTGCGCTGAACTGAGCTGTCAGAAGGTGCTAAGTATGGAGATATTGTCGCGTCCATGGTCGAGAAACAGCGTCCTGAACCCGCGGAATGCCATCGAAACACATTCAAAGCATGGAGACACTATAGATCACCAAGATTGTACATTCATATCGCCGCTCCCGGGAGGCCCAATGGCTTCAAAGATCCTTGGGGTCTGGCGCGGGAAAGCGTTTGCAATCTCTCTCTTTAAATTCAGCATGATAATATATGGGTATGGTAATCGATGGGCTTAGGTATAGCATGATAATATATGTTTTGATGAACTTTTTTATTCAAACACATCTGGGATGAGAGTACACCGAATGCAGATAATTCTCCTTGACTTGAATCATCGCCCACGTCGGAGCAGCCTCAGCCGTGCCATCCGCGGTTTCTAGACTAGAGAATTAGTCACTTCGGCGGAGAATTCAAAAACGTTGCTGAGAAGTTGTTGTTGATGCGACAGGTGAGCGCGGCATCGATCCAAGTTCGCCGGGGAAATAGAAGGTGATGATGACAAGATTGTGCGCGCATCAAGTTAATTCTCCTGCGTTAGAGGGAGACCTCCGCCAGAATTCTTCAGAGCTGTGTATGATCTCTCTCTCCGTCTTGATGATCCTGCGTTTGTGCCTCGATTGATTGTTTGAAAGTCATCAGATATGTCATGAGAGATTTCTCATCGTGTCTCAACAAAGCGAACTCTTCCGCATCGAGCAACCTGAGGTACAAGATGGCATTGGAGGGGATCTCTCAAACGTGATAGGTCTGGGCGAAAACAGTGAACAAATCATCAGATCATCCGACACTGATTCTTACTTTGGTGTTTGCACTTTTTTTTCGGCCATCTCGAAAGCTGTATGCAAGACGCCTATGGGATCCAGGTCTATACTTTGCGCTATGAGTTGCCTCTCGTCATCTTTCAAGTAATCCATTACCAGAGCCATAAATGCTAATCCACTTTTCCAGGACGAACCGAAACTCGGAACGTCAACATCGTATTTCCGGCATTTCTCGCGACACCACTCGAGAAGGGCAACCTTGATTTCTTTCTCGGTTCCCACCCGTTTTGTCTGTAATGAATTCTGAGCTGTGAAACATTCGGCGGGGAGAGATTTCGGCGGAACGGGCTGAATATCCCGAATCCGAGAAAAATTACGGCGCATCCAAGAAGGAAGAATCTAGAACAAGATGAGTGGCTCTCGTTCTGAGAGCATTGCATCGATCGAAGCAGTGTCAGATCGATTCGAATCGATGAACTCACCTTGAGCTTCTCATTTTCAAAATAGACGTAATGTGCTAGAATGACGAACCAAACGACTCGAAGCGTGGGTTGGACCTTGCCTTCAACGATATCTTCCGCTCCGATGTCAGAGAGATCGGCCTCGAGCTGCGTCGATCATCTGTTGTTATTACTATGTCGTGGCAGTTTTCCCTAGGAGGACGGCTATGTTTTCGTTGGTGACGCCGAGCCATCTCGGATCTCGAATACGCTTTGAAATATCTCCTCGTCGTATACCCGATACCTGTTTCTTGAGGAAAGAGAGGACTCGATTGATATTTTCCACTTGTTGAAATCTGTTGGACGTCTCTTTTGGAACGATGAAAGAAGCTCCACATAGTAAAACACAGAGCTGCATCAGGAGCCGACCATCCTTCAATTCTGTCATGTAGTCCTCCGGCACAGACACGTTTTCCTGTCGAAAACAGTTATCACATGATTCCCAGCCACAGATCGCTAGAAACACAGCAGTGATATTTCAAAAACTTGCCGTAGAAGGATTTTTCAATGAGTCGAATCCACTGGTTTCGTTCGGAGTATTGATCGGAACACAGGAATAGAGACGAACATCCCGTAGTTTGGCTTGAATCCATCTCTGGAAAGTCTTCTTCTGGAGTTGAACACTCTCTTCCGCTAGTGCTCGGATGCGGCTGACTTCGTAGGCACGCAACCCCATCAAGGGATGGCTGGAACACATCTTAATCTGAGAAAGCCTGCACCCTGCCGCTGGAAAAGCTTGCAAAGCGCGTGTAACTGGTTCCCACGGATTACGGTGACTTGTCACTGCTGAGCCCAGAAACAATAGAGAGCAATCGAGAGAGCGGCAGTCACAGTGGGAGACCAAAACGTGCATGACTCAGAAAAGAGTTTGATGACCGTTTTACAACGCAGTGTTCGAGGGTGCGGCACCAGTCCTTTCTTAGTCATGTTGTTTGAAACGAACTCTGAGAAATCGCATAGCCTCTCAACAAAATCGCGCTGACGTCAGCGATCCTCAATATCAAACAGACCCTCCAGTGTATGTAGACAGCCAAGGATGCTTTCGGTTGGGTACTCGATCTTGACTAATCGCTCGATATGTTGAAAATGTCGATCGTTGTCTGTTCAATCTGGGATTTACCAGGCATCGCAATCAGCCAGCCTGATGGATTCCAAAACTGAACTGTCCAAATGAACGCATGAATGGAAATGGTCCAAGCTGAAAGGAAAAGAATCCTGTCGGAAGGAATGCGGGAGCGATATGAACCGAGAACCGGTGCACATCGTCCATAAACTCGAGTGTCGGTCGATATGAACCCAAGGGTGTTGTCCCATTGAGGCTGTGACCGGTGTTCCGCGAAGTTTGGTCGTCTGTCGAAAAAGATTCGGAACAAAATGATTTGTATCAAACGAAAAGATTGCTTTCAATCCTCCCATCCACAATAAATGTAGAATAAAAGAAAACGGGCCACCCTCTAGTATCTGAAGGACACAACCGAGACAAGGGCTTCATAAGGAATCTGGGAAGTCCCCATCGTTTAATTGCGTCACAAAGCCCTACAAAAAAGCACACCACTTAAAGTATTTCTCACATTCGCAGAGTTATCTGATAATTTGGCCGTGATAATCCGGTTCAGATGTTGATGATCGTTGGTAATTGCACACGATGCCGATATTGAAAATACTTGTCCAACTCAGTGTAGAGGAACAGAAATGGAATTTATTTTGATCAATCATGGCTTCCCAAAAGTTTCCTCCGCTTTGCTGACCTCGGGTCGGAATCTCGCTGATGTGATTTTTTTCTCGCTCTCGTTTTTCAACGAACGCGAATTCTCATTTCCCTCTGCTTCCTGTGGAGCGCTCCGGCCGAGGGTGACTTCGTAGGAAGGAAACGCGAGATTCGATCCTTCACCACCACAGTAAGCAGGGTTCTCGAATGTTCGTTTGCGAGACATGCGGTCTTGCAACCGGACGGAATATTTTCCAAAAAAAGTTCGGAAACGACGTCTCAGTCCTGAAAAAAAAAACCAAAATATCGAATAGGAGTTCTCGATTAACCCGGAGAATAAAAAACGCCAAAACTATCGAAACGTCCCCGCCTCGAGTATTTCGGAGAATCTCCGAAAATGTCAAAGGCCAGTGAAGCGGTGGATCTTGCATGAGGATTAAACCGACCCGAGTCCATTCAAATCGATCTAAATTTGAAAGAAGAACTCGAACAAATGATTTCAAAGTTGGGACGTTACCGAGCTGCGGGGCCGATCCTTCAGGAATCCCACGCAGAACAAATTGTCGACACAAACATTACTTATCTACGTGATTCGTGGGAAAACATCTCACGCCCTTCTGTACTCACTCCAGGATCGAAACGAAAGGCACGACATCGTAGATTCATTTGTGGAGGCACTCCCTCTGGTCTCGTTTCCAATAGATGGACGAAGTTGCTCCCTCGAGTTGTCGAAGTTCGATCTCGATCACTTGTCGGGAGTCTCAGCTTAATGTAGGGAGCTCCCACCGATGATGCAAACTGTGATGCCACCTAATGCTCTGGCTTCGGGATTTGTCAGTACGGTGCTGTGTTTGATTCGGTCATTTGTTGTGGTCAACTGTTGGATGTGATCGCAGAGATGGACGGGTTCGTCATCGATCTGCCTTCGTACGAGAACCGACTACTGAATGATCTGTTTCGGCGGCGGTGCACTGATGAACTGTTCGTCATGGGGATACGATGCGCGGGAGGAAAAGTCGTCAAATGCCACCGGTTAGCTCAGTGCATGTAGGACAGAAATCCAACACAATGTAGGTCAATAATCCACCAGCTCATATCTCAATCCCATTGATTTCTCACTCGAGCTACCTTCGTCGTTTTCAGCGCGGTGATGGCGAAATCCTGCCTGCGGATTTCTCCAAAACCAGTGACGAGCGCGAGTGAGGTAACGGTGGAGAAATTCTTCGAAATGTGCTACGGTATCCGGAAACACATTTCTGTCTACGATGTTCCTGAATTTTTGAAGATAGCGGAAGACCTGAAACTTCAAGACCCCATAAGAATGACACTGATCGAAGCATTCTCGAAGCAAAAATATTTCCTTTCGCGTCCACACCTTGCTCAGATGGTGCCGCAGTCGATACTCGATGTTACGGATGATAGTGGCCCGGAATGGGTGCAGTTTTTGTTCCAATGGTGGGACAAACAGCCTAAGAGACGAGCGGTGTACTTGGAACTGATGAAAAAATCCAAACTCAAGCATTCGTATTCCACGAAATCTGTCGCGGACATGAGCTTGAGCAAATTTTACCTGTGAGCGAAGGGACGGCAAAGTTTTCATTTGAGTTTGACGTGTGCAGCTTCATTGCTTTTGGTGAGCGATCGAAGACCCAGGATGCAGTGAGTGCGCATCGCGAAATAATCGAGGGCTGTCGGTCCGGTAAAGGTTAGGCGTGACTTCTCAGAGTCTTGTAACAAAGTGAGCTGATGTAGAAAGGAGACAGCTTGTGTAAGTTGTTGAGAAGCGCTCCATGGGTGTGACTGGGGTCATTGAGTGCAACCTCAAATTGTGAATAAATGCCAACAAATATGACTTTTTTGAAAATGAGTGTCCAGTGGAGATCATACGGATGTAATCATTAGGCCACGAATTCCAGGGCGCAGTTGAACCGAATTCCGGGGACTTCACATCATCTTCTCGTTGTTCAGCTTTGAAGGTACCATCGGAATCCGAAGACGGGGATTCGAGCACCTGATTCCGATAGCTATCCTGGGAAAAAGTCTATCAAGGCGGGCTCGGGCTTCAGCTGGAGAATTCGGAACGGACTCTCAAAAGTACTTCTTCCGCGTATTCGAGAGCAAAGCTCCGAAAGTCGCAGAATCATCAGATTCAGCATAGTTCTAGGTCTGCTGAACGAAAACATGAGACATTTTGATAATTTGAAATCGTGAAACTATGCTTTATTAGAAACTTAACCATAAGATCACAAGAGCAAGAAAGCCTGATTTATGGGAAAGTGCATTTGCACGGACTTCGGTCTTACGATTTTCAGAGCCCATGCAACCGGCATAGGCTCAATTAAAATAAAAGCGGTTGAAAATGGTCTCCAAACCTTGAAAACTTGCCCGTATCCAACTGACTTATAGTTCAAAGCTTGACAAGTACAAACGAGAAACCTTGCGTTTCCTCTTGAAGTTAGCGATCCAACTATCTGAAGCACCGAATCTCTGAAGATGCAATTCTTCGGCCTTTTGTAGGGCCCACATCCTGATTCTATGATTATCAACGATTCCACCACTTGCCTCGCTTTTATCACACATTTCATTGCAAAAACGATCAAGTTCGCCGTAGATGCTGGGCTTCCTCCCGAAATATCCGCGGTTTCTCTTGAATCTGTCTATTTGTGAACCGTCTCGTACTCTTGTACACTTCCCTGTGACAGTTTCGAGAGAATGCGTTGGGTGCCTCTCCACATAATCGAGCACCTCATCCATGTACTCGTATGGAATTGGTTCCCTCTTCGTCGAACGCGGCGACTCCTCGAGAGCCGGATCGAAGTCTTCGTCTTCTTCTGTCGAAGACCTACGGAACTTTTTAGTCTTTTTCTTTTTAGAAACCACGAGATATTCATCCCCTTCTCCGCGGACACAGTCTTCGTGCGTCGATTCAATGGCTCTGCGTTCTTCTTCTCTTGCCGCGGCGAGAAATTTTTCAACTTCTTCCAGACCGACTGAGATCAACGCTCTATCGAATGCACGCAGATAACCTCCGTGGCCCGATTCGAGGTCTTCCTTTCTGTCTTCGCGCTTTGTGTCGCGAGATCTTTTGACTTCTGTCGAGACAGGCTTCTTCCCATCTTCGCTGTCAGATTTGATGTTGATGGGCGTAACTTGTTGCGGTCGGTTGACGGGCACGGGGCTGCGGATGTTTCCAGTTCCGAGTTTGACGAAAAAATCTTTAATCGTGAGCGAGGGCATGATGTCGAGAATCTGTTTGGAACGCTTCTACAAATGAGAACAATCTTCCCGATCGGAAGAGCAGCTTCGAGTTCGAACAGTGACAGCACATTCCAATATTTCAACGCAATTGAAACATCTTCAGCTCGCACGAGTACAGCATCGGAACAACACGATCTTACCGATCCCGGTTGAATGCGGAAGCATCGGACAAGATCCTCACGGGGCAAGAGTTTTGGTGGAAGGCAATGAGAATGAAAAGCTTCTTCCCTTCGTCGATCGCGCTCGACAAACGGCAACCCGGTGCAGACGGAAATCATCGGCTGACGTTGTTACGTTCACATCGAAGAAGGACTCTCGAGAAAGAGGGTGGAAAAAACGCGCCCACGATCAGTACGAGGCCCAAAGTTCCTGAGACGATGCTGTGGGCTGTTGAGGACACGTCGGAGGCAATGTGAGATCATTGGGAAACGAGGGAGTAGCAATATAGGCTTG
Source organism: Neoseiulus cucumeris (assembly GCA_021527715.1). Taxonomy (NCBI): domain Eukaryota; kingdom Metazoa; phylum Arthropoda; class Arachnida; order Mesostigmata; family Phytoseiidae; genus Neoseiulus; species Neoseiulus cucumeris. Next base: position 1,098,217 of record JAJSRV010000050.1, on the reverse strand, counting down.
GCTTGACTCTGAGGACGGAGGAACCTGGGCCCCGGGCCAGCGCCTCGAAAGAACTTTTGAATTTCCCGGGCAAAACTTCTTCAAGTTCGATTGGAACCAGCAGCTCACATCTCGGGGTGCCCTTTCCACTGGAAATTCCTAAACTCTGAACCTTACAGATGACTTGATTGCGACGGAATTCGCCTCCAGAGAATATCTCTGCCATGGTGCTTCTCTCATAGCTGCGCTCGATCACATCGGCGAATCATTATTCCTGATTCATTTTCCAGCCTCATCGCCGTTCCGCGTCCACTTTTTGTTGTCGTCTGCACTTGCCTCTCGCCCCAACACTCTCCCTCAATAATAATCGCACACTTTTCAGCTGTGACAAGTCACTGAACACGGGCAAACGTTGCTGATCAAAGGAGCCTACTTAACGGGACCTCACGTGATAACTTATCGGTGAACGGGAGTTCCCGTAAACGAAGGATCACCGACGAGAATAAGTTTCAACGAAAACAGTTTGCCGGTCCGCTCGTGAGCTAGCACTGGTCGTTCTCTTCTGTCAAAATGGTTCTCAAACATTCGGATGGAATCGAGAGCATCCACGATGTAGACAAAAGCGAATCCGATCAAATGCTCTATCGAGGACTGACGCTCAAAAACGGTCTCAAAGTTCTCGTGGTGTCAGACCCCACAACGGACAAATCAGCGGTGGCTCTCGCTGTTCAAGTCGGTGTTCTTTCGGACCCATGGAGCATTCCGGGTCTCGCGCATTTCTGTGAACATATGCTTTTCCTCGGAACGAAGAAATACCCAGGAGAGAATGAATATATGGCTTTCTTGACGAATCACGGTGGAGATACCAACGCTTTCACTAGTCTCGATCGCACATGTTACTTCCACGATGTGATGCCAGAGAACTTCGAGGAGGCGAACGACATTTTCGCTCAGTTCTTCATCGAACCTCTCTTCACCGAAAGTGGCACGGACCGTGAGTTGCTCGCTGTTGACAATGAACATCGCAAGAATCTGAAAAACGACGGTTGGAGGCTGTGGCAGCTCCAGAGAAGCACTAGCGATCCAGAGCATGATTTCAGCAAGTTCGGTACAGGATCGAAAGAAACGTTGCTAGATATTCCGAAACAAGAGAACATAGATCTCCACAAGGCGTTGTTGGAATTCCATTCGAGTTACTATTCGTCGAACATTATGGACTTGTGCATTCTCGGGAAAGAAAGCTTGGATCATCTATCGGACATGGCGGTGGAGCAATTCGGAGGAGTAGTGAACAAGAACATCACAGCACCTGAGTGGCCTCAACATCCTTTCGGAGAAGCTCAACTCAAGAAACTGATCAAAGTGGTCCCCGTGGAAGATTCTCGCCAGATGATCATCACATTTCCGGTGCCCGATTTGAGGAAAGAGTATAAGGCCGGCCCGGATCACTATATAAGTCATCTGGTTTGTCACGAAGGAGAAGGCAGCCTGCTGTCATACCTGAAAAACAAGGGCTGGGCGACCACTCTGAGCGGCGGCGTCGAAACTGGAGGACGGGGCTTCAGCTTCTTCTCGATAACAACGGATTTGACAATCGAAGGCCTCGATCGCTCAGATGACATAGCCGAAGCGCTGTTCCAGTATCTCGAAATGCTCCGCGAACACGGTCCTCAGGAGTGGATCTTCGAAGAGATCCGGAAGACTCGTCAAACAAATTTCCGATTCAAGTCGAAAGAAAAACCAATAGACTACGTGGTAGCCTGCACCGCCTCTATGCAGTTCGCTTATTGGAAGGACATCCTATCTGCTCCGCACACCGTCGAGGTGTACAAGCCTGAACTGATCAAACAGTTGATGTCGTGCCTGGTTCCGGAGAAAGCGCAAATCATGCTCGTGTCCAAAACGTTCGAGGGGAAAACCGATCTTCGAGAGAAGTACTTTTCGATCGAATATAGCATCGAGGCCATTCCGGAAGTGAAGATTCAAGCCTGGAAGAATGTCAACCTGAACGACAAGCTTCACCTTCCACTTGTGAACGAATTCATTCCAACGAACTTCGACTTGGCCTTGGAAGAGCCCGAGCACACGACGCAACCGAGTTTGTTGGTGGACGAAGTCAGCAATCGGCTTTGGTTTATGCAGGATAAGGAGTTCAAGCTTCCACAAAGCATTGCGCAATTCGAGTTGCGCAACCCCATCCTGAAAGAGAGTCCTCTTAATGTTTGCTTGATGGACATGGCGGTGAATTGCTTCGTTGACGCCACCAACGAGTACTTCTATCCGGCGTCTGTTGCGGGTCTGACGTTCAAACTCAGTGTTTCTCGCGAAGGCCTAAAGATGAACGTTTCAGGCTACAACGAACGACAACAGATTTTGCTAGAGAGAGCTTGCGCGAGGCTTGCTTCTCTGGAAATCGATCCGAAAAGATTTGAGATTCTTCGAGAAGCTCACGTCCGGAAGTTGAAGAACTTCCGCGCGGAACAGCCATATAAGCACGCAGACTACTACTTGGGAGTAGTTCTCACAGAGAAAATTTGGACTCGTGAGGAACAACTCGCTTCCATGGAGCACTGCACCGTGGAAAATTGTGAAAAATTCTTGAAAGAGTTCCTGAGTCACGCTTCGCTCGAGAGTTTGATTTATGGAAACTTGCGTTCTGAGGACGCTATCAAGATGTCGCATGCTGTTCGACAATCTCTTAAATGTGAGTCTGATTCTTTATAGCGGAGAAAGATATTCTTGTTGTAGTTGTGCCAGGTCATTTCCGATGATTCTTTCATCCGTTGTTTCTTCGTTTCAGTCGGCGGACTCCCTCTCAAGGAAACTGAAAGCTCCAGGGAACTCGAACTGAATGACGGAAAAATTTACGAGTTCACTTCGCACAATGAGGTTCATCCCAATAATTCGGTCATGACTTACTACCAAGTAGGCTCGCTGGACACACGAAACATCCGCTCCATCGCTCTGAATGATTTACTTGGTCAGATCCTAAGCGAGCCTTGTTTCGACATCTTGCGAACTCAAGAACAGTTAGGTTACATAGTTTTCGGAAGGCCGAGGCGCGCCCGTGGAACGATCGGTGAGTTTCTCAGCAGATATCAGCTCGGCAATCTAATGGGTTACTCATCATTGTCAGCTTTTAGATTCCGGAATATTTATCCTGACTGAAAATCTCATTCAAGGACTGCGAGTGATTGTACAGTCTGACAAAAATTCCTCGCACCTGGTCGAACGAATCGAGAACTTCGTCAACAATCATCTGAAGCAGTGCTTGGCGGACATGAGCTCCGAAACATTTGAAGAGCACAAGAAGGCTCTGATCGCGTTGAAATTGGAAAAACCGAAGAAACTCCAGGATAAATTTACCTAGTGAGTGAATTCGATCTCACGATCTGCCAGGGGCATAATTCTAGCTTCTCGTATCGATTTGCTGCGTCTGCTAAACCTCAACCTCGATTCAATTCTTCTTTTCAGACTGTGGGCCGAAATTTCGGATCGCACATACGTTTTCAACCGGAATCAGCTAGAGGCCGATGAAATCGCCAAACTCACGAAGGATGATGTCGCAGATTTCTTCACGAAACATGTTGCTCATGGAGCTCCAGCGCTGAAACAGTTGATCGTGAAAATCAAATCGAAGAGCAATCCCGGTGATGATGTAGACAGCATCAAGCCAGACTACACGATCGAGAACGTCGAGAAGTTCAAGTCTATCCATACCTACATCGAACGTCCGGCTCAGCAGACGAAGAATTGAAATTTTCAAATGAAAAACTGTACTCTGGCATCAATGTCATCATGTTCTCCCACCTGAACTGATCAGAAAGTTGCGCCTGACGGAGGGTCTGATTCTATGCATTAGGTATCGATGGTTGTTCACGACTACGATTTGGTCAGGATTCATTTATACATGAGCGGAAGAGCGAATATTCGGAATATCTGACCAATAAATCTCTTATCATTTCTAACTAATGTTGAAACGTCCGGTGTCTTACCCGTTCCAAGTCTGACCCCTTATAATGTCTCCACAATGGTTCTGGAAGCGACGCCGCTTCAGACCGGGCCGAATCCACGTTGACTGCAAAAAGACCGGATTCGGAGTAGGACTTTCGCACGGGGGGCGATGCGAATTTTAAAGTTCCCGGGAAGCGTTCTTGAGCTGAGCCTCGCCAGATAACGTAAAGTCGCCGGAAAGAAATGTTGGGTGATTTCGCTGGTCGAGGGAGGCGACGGTGGAGCACGACTATTCATTTGTACTCGAGCATATCAAACGGTAGAATTGGACACAATAATTTCGGGGAAGTTTCTAAGAAAGGCGATTCCTAGTTTGAATCTAGTTTCGATAAATCGGCAGCCTCGCCTCTCGATCAATAAATGTTCGATCCCATCGGAGAACTCTCACAAATTAACCTCTGTCCCTATGGAGTGACTCCACGGTGCCACATACATAACCACTTGAGAGGTCCTTGAGGATCCTATACATTCATTCTGTAGTCTTTCTTCGCACCTAACCGTACGTCTCGCGAAAATGAGACGGTCGATTTGGGTCACATTGATAAAATTCAGAATTGGGAAGATCCTAATGAGCCTTGGATTCACTCAGTAATATCATATGGTCAGAGACAGATCAGACACTTCCATGGAGCTAAGACTGAAGTTTAGAAGATGTTGCACGCTAATTAGGGAAAGAAATCTCTTGAGATGAGTTTTCATCAGACAATGAAAGGACGATTTTTGAGTGCAGGGGCTCGAGTCTCTCTGGATGTCATCTGAATTCAAATTCACATCCTTGACAAGGAGGTATTCGCACAGCCAAGGAGGCGCATTCTCAATCAAACCTCTCGAACGTTACTGGTTAGGGCCCAGTTATGGCCTATTTCATTCCTCATCCGCTGCTTCTTTCCTGTGTGGGAGTGTGGGAGTGGATAGTTTTCGACCGATCTCAGCTAGATTCCGGAATATTTTTCGGGTTTTTACCCGATCGCGGGCGCTTTGCTTGTATTATGACCCGGAGCAACGACTTCCTTCAAGTTTGCTCGCGAATATCGAGCCTGGGCTTGCAAATCGGCTCTAGCTCTAGCCCGCAGAGTACGAATACTACAAGAATCCATGTTCTCCGAAAGTTTATTTAGTCGAGCCACAGTTTCTCGAAAGTCCGTTCAGAGAAGATGAACTCTGGCCGCCCATGCCGAAAGGGCTAGAGTCCCGAAAAAAATAGCAGGAATCGGTTGAGCCAAGAGTACTAGCGGCAGGTGCACTACAGGTGAAGCGCACCTGAGCGTTTTGGGTTCGGAACCGTTGACCTTTATGCCGTCAGGTGCTCCGCTCTTGTGACTGCTGTGCGGGCTGAGCACAAAGAAATTTCTGTCCTTGTGTTCGCCAAGAAACTTTGATAAAATCATTGATGATTCGTTGTCCCCAACGGTCAATTAACATGCCTCCGATCGTGTATCTCGACGTGCTATTGGAAATCTGATCTGATTGCTCAACGGTTTTCGTTGCTCTCTGCATGCCCACATTTGAAGATGGTATTCCCGTCGACCCTGGAGGAATCCGCTCGAACCTCCAACGGTTTGGAGGCTGAGATATCCGCGGCTTCGTCGGGAGCTGCAGCTAAACACCTCCCACGAGTTCCCCTGCGACAGTTGCCTTCTCCACATTCGCACCTTATCGTCATAACGAAACGTTAACAAAAGCCAGTCCAGACCCGAAATCGCTGAAAAAGTGTCGACGGCGAGGACCTTTTGTTTGAGGCAGGTGCGTTGGGGTGCTCTGAAACAATGGCTGAGGCCGCCTTCAGGGAAAATGAATCGGAAACAACGGAGTCAATGCTGTAAATTCATAAGGAGCAACTCTGGAAATGTCTTTCGAACGCGAAAGACTCCAGGTATCGAACTTCATGTCTTGAGATTAGTGCCTGGAAGTATAACACACTGCGACATACACATCGCTTAGAAGTCCACACGAGCTTCGATCAGCTTTGGAAAGAAACCCGAGCGCGTGAGTGGACGTCGGCCGACTATAGACGATCGGTTGCGTCAATCACGGTGTCGCATGACAGGTCGCCGTGGCGTTGTGATTCGGGTGGTTGCTTCGTTCTCTCGTTCGTTCGTTGGTTGGTTTATACAAACTGGATGCAGGTCTCACAATGCCCACCTGATCCCGGGGTTGAATTGAACACAACTCAGCCTTTCTCTCCCTGGTCGGCTTCTCGCCAACCTTTCCCGCGTCTCTCTTTGTCTATACTGACAAATCACGGTCGGCTAGTTCGCTCTTTCGTACGCTCGCTGGCTCGCTTGCCTCCGGCTTGACTTCGAACGGCGCGGTTGCACGTGCACGTCTGGCCGTTGTGATGTCGGCACGCCTCGTTGCTCGACACAAATGCCGAACGCGTTCGTAACAACACTCCTCCACACTCAGTCGGTCATACGAAAAATCTGGTCGCACAAAGCTGGCTTCTGACTGAATGATCGTCGCTCCTATCGGGGAACTCTGCGAAAATGTTCTTCTAAAACCGGGCGGGCCGTTCTTCATCACAATCGGAGGTCGAAATTAGATTACTCATCTCTCATCTTGAGTATTTCCTCCTAATAAGTCCCCGAAGTGGTTTGTTACGTACTGCGAACATAAGGAGACGCGACGTCAAGGAAAGCTTCATCGGCATCCAGCCCAAATGACACAAACTCTAAACTAGAAATGACGTGCGATGCGTTCGCACTCTTTTGATTCTTCTTCACTACTCGTGAGTTTGGGAAATCGCAAGACTCCAATCGAGATCTGCGGCTGCGAACAATCGACGATTGATTCGGTTCCTTTCCTCTGCCATCATCTTCGGAAACTTCCGGGACAAGGCTCAACATTTCAACCGATACTGTCGGAATCACGATTCTGACGTTACCTGTTTGGGTAGATGTACTGGGGAATTCATGAAATTGGATGGGATATTCAAACAAACTTGAACAACCTCGCTCGTCATATCAGGTATTTTCGCTGGCCTTTGTGCGGCACGGGCTGCTTTGCGTTCCCTCCACTTCGGACTTCAGGCCTTCGGATGCACCATTTCCACTTACAGTGTCGGCCTGACACTAATGGAGTGGAACCAAACAATCGCAATTTCGTTATTCTGGCAATGAGTTCATTTGAAGAAAACTTCAGTTCTCGATGACAATGTCCGTTGTAGATTATAATTCGGATATTTCTTGTTTCGCACCGAAATGCCCTCCCGAGAAAACTAGAATAAATCCCGTTGAACCTCTCGCCGTTTGGCGGTGGAATTTTGTTTCAGAAACCTCAACACAAATGACGAAGCACAACCATTCTGTCGCCTCAACAGGACGGGATTTGATGGAAGATAGTTGGGATTTCTCGAGGTGGTCTTACAGAGCAACCTGTTGTGAAGGTAACAAGCTCCAGAATCGATTCTCTCGGGAGCGAACCTCGAGATTCCAAGAGCAGTGCAACACAAGTGACTCTTCACTCGTGTCGATTCACGTGTGTCCAGAACGGCCCGCCTGACGATGTATCAGCGATTAGTGTGTTTCGCATAATATCAGATGAGATGAGATCTATGCCACCAAGGGCCCTCCATGAGAATGAGCGAACTTTCGATTGGTAAGAAGATTGGCCTAGTACCGCTGTGCTCTGACTAAATGTCATTGTCACCGCTCGTTACACTCATGAAATATCCGAGGTGAGTCAGAAAAATTGTCATAGCTCCATGATTGAAAACCTCTCTCAGGTTGAAATCGGCACATATATTTCAATATTTCACGATGATAATGATAGATGGAATAGACAAGGAAGGGCACAGAATCCAAGCATATTGTCGCACCGAGAAAACTGAACCGCACGTTCCCGTCACGAACTTTGATTGGGTTCTGCTATTTTATGCATTGGTTGATCGTTCAGACACTTAATCCGAGAGCTGAGCCACGGGTTTTGAAAAGATTGATTGAGGGAACGTGGAAAACTGGAGTTCGCGGCTCCTCGCTCTGTTAGATGTGATCCTCGTATATTCAGCGTTCTGACGGCAATTCCACGCTATTGGAGCGTCATTCGGAACAGCGGTCCGGTCTCACAGCACACAGCGAGCATGACGAAACAGCCTATTCACAGATGAGCACCTTTGAATTTGTGCCATGTTCATATTAATACAGATGCGCGCTTCCACGGTGAAATTTGTTTCTCGGAAAAACAGCTCGAAACATCATCTACGTCGTCATCTAATTGAGCACGAGTCGGAATTCGTAATGGAGCCTTCAACCGACGGCCGCTAACAAATAGACTCAGTACCGTATGCCCAGCGACCCTGACCGTTTGTTGTTTGTTTGTTCGTTTGTTTGTTTGATCGACCTACCGCCGAGACCCATCATGAGGAGCCTTTGTTTTTCTCTCAGAAAATCGAATTGTAATGAGAGAAAAATATGGGAACTTCGAACACTCCATCGCTCGAGTCGAGAGATACCGTTCATGACTTGAACTCAATAGCAGGTCTGAACTCCATCACGGGAATTCAAGAAATTCGGAAGAGCACTCCAACTTGAGGCTTCCGGGTTCTCGAGAAACGTGATTCCGCTTGACGAGCGAATGAACACGGAATTAGTCAGAGTAATGAGTGACCGATCGGCGGAAAAACAGTTCGGCATGAAAGTTGATCACCAATCACCAACATATGGTGGGCACATCTGAGAACACACTGAACTCGTCAATTGTTGCGGAAATGGGTTTCTCTATCGAAGCGGATGTTCAGCTTTCATTTGATATGGGAACTGCGACATGGTTTAAATTCTCTAAGAACCCGTTTCAGATGCCGCGAACTGGCGCGATGTTTTGATCGAATCGCCAACCGCAGCTGATGCAAACAAGCTTGCTTCTTCAATTCAAAAACAAGAAACCATGTTTCATGAGGACTGATTGAACAATTGATCCGTTCGCACTCCATTCACGCGATTCAATCGAAGCTTTCACTCTGGTCTTCACCGGCTGAGTTTCTCCGATCTCTGCGTTCGCAGCTCGGACAGACATGATTTTCTACTGTGGGCTCGAGGGTGTACACGACCCATGAAAGAAAATTCCGACATTTTCAGACTCGGCCACACTTGTAGTAATCTCCCAAGAGAAACTTCTGTTCCGGGAAACGCTGGTGTCCCAATACTTGACGAAATCCAAACCGGACGCCCATTCCGTTGGAAACGGCCTCTCCTTGCCCCTCAGTCGAAACGGCTATCGGCTTCAGAGGCAAGCGATACAGGGTCCTACAGGCGTCTAAATGTGCAGAGATATATATGTCAACAAAATTACAAATTGCAGCGGAGCGAGATAGAATCTGGAAGGACGAATCCTACAAAGCACTCACAAGGGAACTTATAGACATGATAAGCGATTTCGGGATCGATTTTGACATCGATGGATAGGTACCCATGCCCCCAATCCACCCTGAATTTTTTTCCCACGGATGGCCACAGGCAGTGCTTTTGGAGGGGTTCAAAGTTTTAGCCCATTTTTCCAATGGAGTGATGGTTCTAGAAAGACTTGGGTGTATTCTCAATGAAAATGGTAATTCACAAAAAAATACCTCACACATAATACACTCCTACAATATATACATCTTATGAAGGGGAATACTGGACAATCGGCGCTAGAACTGTCATCGTCGAAGGTGAAAAGCATTGCTGCGAGGCTGTCAAACGGTATTGCAGGTACATTGAAGCTTCCCAAACGCCATCCGCACAGCCAGAGAGCCTCTTCTCATTCTTGACGCATACGAATTTCGTTATTTTCCTCGACGAAATTCGATAAGTACGTTTGAAATTATTCACCCAGAACACAGAGGCGGTGAAGTCGAGCAAAGAGAGTTCACGAGCTTTCTGCATGGCCCAAATCCTAATCGTTCGATCGTGGACAGGATGCTGATTTGCTCGAAACTCGTCGAATAGATCTTTGCAGTGTTTCGCAACCATGATATAACGCTCTCTCGCTGTTCCCATCTTATTCCTATAGTCCCTGAATCGGTCGAGATAATACATGTAGTTCACCCTCGGAAATTTCCATCTGATTGAAGCTATCCTGTGGTTCGGATGTTCCTCGTGGTACTCCAATACCTTGCAGATGTACTCGTAGTCGAAGAAGTCTCTTCCATCAACGGCACAAGCGTCATAAACAGGTTCATAATCTTCATCCACGTAGCACGATTCGTAAAGCTCATCGGATTCTTCAGTATTGAAGTGATCGATTCGTTCGAGCTTCTCCGCAAACTCGAACACTGCATCCACGATTTCGAGTTCAGCTTGTCTCGGGTTATCCGCAATTCGCGGATCCAAACTCAGAGAATTTAATTTTCGTTTGAGTAGGACCAACAGAGCGTCTTTTCTGACCGACATTCCGAAGTTCACGGCTAAAAAAAATTGCAGAGCAGATTGAAAGACACACAGACAATTCGAAGAGAATGAACAGAGGATCCACGCGCGCCGATGACCGTTAGGATTCCACGTGAACGAGATGGCGCCAAATTCGAACAGTCGGCTGGAATGAGAGGGAAGTCTGGGAAGGAAGGTAAGCTTCAGGCGCGCTCGGGAAGCGGAAACAGTGAGACAACGGGGAGCATCAGTGAGGAACTGGGTCGAAAATCAGCAGTTTCAATGGGAAAATGGCTTAAAACTTGAAACCTCTCTAAAAACACTGCCTGTGGCCATCCGTGGGAAAAAATTTCAGGATGAATTGAGGGCATGGATACCCATCAATCGACATCATAATCGGTTCCGAATTCGCTTATCATGTCTATAAGTTCCCTTGTCAGACAAATGTATCCAAAAGCGCCATGAGAATTCAAGAGATTCTAAACGGCCGAGATTCGATGGGAAGCAACCCCGATTGTCACATATTGCAACATTGTCAACGAGTCCATCGAGGAAAAACTCGGCTGAGAGGCGTACCAACAACGCGAGGTCAAGATCGAACCCCTCTTCTTTGCCAAAATGCATCACATGCCGAAGAATAAGTGGCCCAGGGCGATTCTCGACACGATCGTCACCAACAACCTTTACAGCAAATCATATAGAAGAATGCAACAGCTGAAACAGAGATATGAGTGCAAATTGCAAGTTTACGACGATCCAGTCACTGGAAGATCGAACTAGAATCGATTCAAGGAAGATGTGGACGCCTGCACCAATTCATACATTGACGGGACTTCGAAATTGACGATCAGTTTTTCGTTTCATCACATCGAGTGACTTCAAAAGTGTAGCAATTACCAATCTACGCATTTGGTACCGGGAGTTAGTTTGAGTTTCAACGAAATACTAATGAGAGCATCTTTCGGTGATTTAGCTCTCGTTGGTGGACATTTTATTACATCGAGTCCCAGTTCAGACGTCACATTTGAATGGTACATTCGAATATACTCGACCGGGCCTTGGAGGCGATTTCACGTCGGAAGTTCCACTCAACGGTAGAAAAGTTAATTAGTTCTCGTTTTCGAAATAGAGTTGGATCATGAGAACAGAAGAAAAAACCATCTCATGCATGTGTTCCAGAATCATGGTCGATTTCGCATCAGCTGGCTACACTAAATTCAAAAGGGAGCAACGTTTGAGTCCATTACGGAACAAGTTTAAAAGATGTTCTCGGGGATGTGTTTCGTAGCTTGGGGTAATCGAAAAAGATAGATCTTGTATCAGCGCTGCGAAAAGGATATTTCGAAAACACGATGGAGTCCGCTCGGGCTCTGAGCTCTCGGTCTCCTTTGTAATGTTGCCTCTTGTACGCTGAAGTCGTGGTACTTCTTCACGGAACACCGAAGTCAGGATGGGTTCCGAGACTCTTTCCGGAAGGAAATCTGACTTCTGACCGAGAAGTCGCTCGCTAAGTAACATTCCACACGTGTAGAAACCTCGTCGTCGAATAACTTCCGATTCAAACGAACAGATTTCGTCCGTTGCTGCTCGAGTCACGCCCGAAGGCACGTTCACATTTAAACCGTTGCAGCCGGAAGAACGAACGTGCACGTCAAGCCCGGCGTCAACAATAGAGGTCCGGGGATTGGTCGTGGCCGCTGTCTGTCTGTCTGTCTGTCTGTCGGTCGGTCTGGCTGGCGGCCTGTTCAATCGTTTGCTCGCTGATCCAACTGCCTGGTCCCACCTACCTAGGTGAAGACCGTATTGCTGTCAGACTCCCACAACCTGTCGAAGCGTTGCCGTCGATTCAACCGAATTTTCGAACGCCCGCCGTACGCTCGCCCACCCGCCTGGTCGCCCGCGCCACTGACTTCGTTGGGGGAGTGAGGCCGTCAGTCACCTGCGTTGCCGGATATCAATTTTTTTTAACGAACTCTCTGTTACATCACCCGTTCCCGGGTAACGATGGCGCTTTAAATTGCCGCGAACGTGGACGTCGGCCTCGTGAGTCGTTCGGCGTCCGATGAATCGACGGCCGAAAGTTTGCGATGTAGTTTTGAAGTTGTGATTTTGAGCGAGAAACCTCGATGAGGAACGATCCCCCATTTCCTACCCTCGAGCTTCTACCGAAGGAACAGCCCCATGGTTTTTCTAAATTATTTTCTAGGATGGTCGGAACATGTTCCACTGTCCCTCGTCGAAAGCCGCATTACAAGGACATGTGTGGTATCCAAGGGAAAGACAAACGGATGGACAAACGCTTCCGCGGAAAGCCGGGCGGCTTCGAATGCTCAAGCTGAACAAATTCCACGCGACAACTGTCGAGCGTTGCGTCGTTGCTTCTCAAGTTGGCGCTTTAATTCTCCGCCGTTTTCCGGAATTCGAATCCTCCGTCGCCCGAGGAGCAAGTCGCAGCTTCGTGAAGCAGATCTGTCGGAAAAAAACTCCTCCCAAGGACTGTATTCACCAGCTAGTACTCCTAAAGTTCAATAGGTATGTCTGTTATAAAGCGAGAGAGAGTTTTGTGCGTACTCGAGATTCGGGAGAGTTGTTCCAACCAAGACCACAGTTGACGTCCAAGGACACTTGCTAGAGTACAGAATAGTAACTTTGAATGCCACGCGCCGTCCAAAAGACCAGCGAAAGGCACAAACAGATCAGACGTCTGAATAGGGGTAACTGAAACCCTTCTGGATACGATGAGTCGAAACGTCGCCTAAACACGATGTAGATTCTCAATCTGATGAAGAAGTTCAGGCCAAAAGCTCTCTAAGGGATTCAGAGAAAGAAATTTTGACAGAGAGCCATAGAATAAAGCCTAAATTTTTACGAGGCGCGTGCTCACGATTGTATATAGGCTCGTATATCAGCGGACCATTCCCACGAACGTGTGTAGGACCGCCTGTCTACAATTGTGAGCGCTCGTGGCGGAAATCTGTGAATGACATATCTCCAAGGTCGCTCGACCTCAGGATCAACTCTCAAACAACGCCTCAGGAGACACTGAATCGTTGAATTACGAGTCGTTAGTTAACTCGATGCAAACGCGTCATGCGAGTTACCACCAAGAATTAGCTAAGAACGTGCCGTGATAAGCGATACCGATACTGCTGTTTGTTAATATGTTTCATGGAGAAGAATTTTGTTCCATGCAGAAGATGACATCAAAGGACCTTTCGATGCTGGAAGTGGGGGAGACTGGTTCTTAGGATGGTTGAGGACTGCACCGCTCTTATCATCGACAAAGAACGGATATATGTACCTCTGGGAACCTGTGCGATGTTTTGCTCCACACGGCGGAGGTGAGCGGCGGTTCAAGAAACGAAAACATCAAACCACGTAATCCGTCGTCATACTCCACGGGATAGTCAAGTTTGGCGGTTGATTTTCGAAAAACATCTCGAAATGCCGCCAGCCGCCAGCGTAATTCTAGTAGGTGAACGTTATCCTCACGATGGTCCCCAATCAAAGAAGATCCTCAACATGATTCTGTTCCGGGTTACCGGCCAACCTTACAGTTTGAGTTTTCTTGCGATTTTCGCGGCGAGATTCACTTTTGAGATCCGCTAACGTGTGATGAATAAGGTTGTTCCCGTGAGGTTCCAGAATTCTTTTAGTCGCAGCATGCTAATAATTGAAATTCCTGATTTTCATTCGTGCCACGCCAAGGTGGCGATGTTGTTGAATCCCATGGCCTACAACCTATGCGTTTATGTGATACCGTACTTTACGCCGCAGAATGGTGACTCGCTGCTGTGCTCGTGCCGCCGTCGGCTGTTGTGTTATAGATGCTGCTGCAGCAATCCAGAAGATAGTTGTCACCAATTGTCGGCCACGTGCGGACACGGAATTTTTTCCTCATGCGTCACGCGAGTTTCAAAACGCTGACGAGTTGAAAAGAGGTTCAGCTTTCTCAAGCTTCTGCGACTCTTCGAAATCAGCTTCCGCCAACACCGGAATTTCCGATGGACAACAGATACAGTCCGCAAGGAGTACAACGCTCCAAGGCGGGGTTCAGGAAGAGTTGGAACTCGGGTCGGAACTCTAAACGCTGTACCCACAGAGGACGAAGAACCGTGACGACATTTTGGAGCGAAGTTCCAACTCGACTCGAGTGAAATAGCTAGACCAACAGAATCGAAACGAGTAGACGTGGGAGGAACGTCTCAGAGGGATCAATTTGCGATAAAAATAGGCGGAAATTGTGAGAATCAGATTCCGACTCGCGGGTGCTGCTGCGTAGACAGCGTATACCTGCCTCGGTACAACTGAACAGCTCATCGATTTTCCAGCTTCGGAATTCCGGCGAAATTACCACCTTTACCTTAAATCTTCGACAGGCGAATGACAAACCAAGAAAGAGGGACGGAAAAAGAAAAGCAACCATTGACTATCAACTAAACTTACACTGAAGGCCGCGTCAGAGAGAATAAAATTACAGAATTTCCAGCTGGCGCTTCCGTAGAAGCTTAGCGGAATTTTCCAGACATCCCGATTCTCTTCGTCAAACTCGTGTGGAGGAATACGCAGCGATCGCTAGACTCTGGTAACATCAAGTGAATCCCGAATTATATTTCATCGAGTTATCTGAAATATTTCTCCCAAGAGCAAACATTCTTTTGAGGGTTTTTTCAAGATTTCTGACACGGGTGGCGTTGTGCTTCAAGACGACGCTTCACGGTGATCATCTCGCGAAGAGATTCAAAAGTTTTCACTTGTTCCGATTATTTATTTATCAACTGATCGGCACCAACGTCTCTGTCATTAGAGTCAGCGAGATCTTCTTCGGAAATTCTCTTTCTTAGGTGGCACTGCTGGAAAGAATCATGTCGAATTGATCACCGTCCCGAAAGACCAAAAAAATATCAGTTTCCGCTCGGCTTGTGATCAGAGAGTAGGTTTCGGAGTTGATTGATTTCTTGTTCTTAATCATTTGATTTCATGGCCGCAGTCCAGGTGGGATTCTTGACTGGAAACGTCTTTAGTTTCGGCTTGCTAGGCTGTTTGGAGTACTTCATCACTTCGGCAACGAAGATTTGTAACGAAATTCAACATAGAACACTACGGAGAGTACCAGAACGCGCGCCGCTAAGGATCAGAACTCGCCATCAACCAGAGATCAGACTACCTGGAGCCCCTGTGTTAGTTCTAGTCAGGAACTTCGCGACCAACTTAGGATTATTGCTCTCAAAAGCTCGAGTTTGTGACGTCATCGCTGAGAGTAATAATTTGTAGGTCATTAAAGATGTATTCAATGGGGCTGTTGTTTTCAACACGGCACTCATCGGGGTGTGGGATCTCTGCGTCTTCTCTTCTCGCTCCCGTTATGAATTCTCAGCCACTACATACGATCTACAGGTTCCAATATGGGTTCCATTCAGCAGCTGTGGGCCACCATGTTGAACGATCTCACGGATTATCAAGAATCACTCAATGTAATCTGACGTCATCTTCTATGAGGAAAACACGATATAAGGAGACCAATATTTATTCCAGGGGAAACTATTGAAGATTGATAATCGGAGGGTAAGACCTGGGATGACCGTGTTCTGTATTTGTACCGCCAAACTTGAACATACCTAATCATAAATCCATCGAGAGCCATCGAGAGGCGCATCTCTCGGAATAGCTTCGAAAGTCCCGTGCGGCTCTGCACGTCATCGTTCCATTGGACGATCTTCAACGAGAGCATTCAAATCCGCCAGGAACGAGTTTCATTGCCACAGGATCGACTCGCATTGCTTTGACATCTCAAAAACATCTCTTTCTCCCTCTGCGGAGTACAGAAGACATTACGTTCTTTGATTCATTGGTACTTGGACAAGGAGTGAGACTCCTCCTTGGACTCTTGTCTTGAACTGTAACCAATCCACTTGAGCATGAGTGATACTAACGTGGCGTGGAAGACGATCACGCGCCCAACTCTCGCTGTTCGTCAACTGAACAAGCAGTGTCACTCTTCGACCACCACAGCGTGCAGCGCCGTCATTCACTTAGATACGTGAGTGCGCTCCAAGAGCGAAATTCTGACGCATTATTGGGCCGTTCAAATGAGAAGGCTGCGCTCGATCTCAGGAGTCCACAATCTTGCATTTACCGCGACCTTTTCTTTGACGTTCCGCACGGCATGCACGTTCCGGTGACTTTTCCGATATCAACACGTGGCTTGGGATCGACGCAAACGGCGCGGCTCCAGAGAAGCTCAAGCCTCTCCATCAAATGGGAAATCTGAAGTCTGCGAAGCTGTGACCATGTCTTTCGGGTTTCACGGGCGAAGATCGACCCGATTAGAATTCTGAGCGGAACTCTGTTCCAGACGATGCGTCGGACTAACGACTCATCGAAGGATAGAAAGTTCATGGAGAAAGGAAGAATTACAACATTCGCATGAATGGAAACGACCTTGGTGAGCCGTCCCAGTAGAACTACCACTACGACGACGACAGAAAGTTCCGTTTCACAACAGAGAACTTCCCCTATTCAACATTCGGTCGCATGGTTGGTAAGCTGAGCAAACCCGCGTCACGGAACGGTGGAAACGCTTCGCGTGTGCTCTCTACGGCCATACAATATCTGCCTAAGTACCAATCATGGCTGTCTTGTGTCAATGGACCATAGTTTTTGAGGATTCGGCTTTTAGGAACCTGCCGCGAACGTCTTAGGTGCTTCAGCCAATGCGAGAACGGCGCGCAACGCCGATCTCGCAGAAGTTTTTCGTCATTGATACGTCCACGCGTTAACCTTGTACCTAAGCTTTCTAGCCGTCCCGAGACCGGAGGTAGAAACCGTGGAATTCGGTGTCTCCCCGTTCGCTCGAAAGTCACATGCGCGTAAACTCCGATCCTCAGAGAAATTCTCGCCCACATTGGGCGCATGGCTCCATAGCAGTATTTCTATGCCAGTTCAAGGGGTGGTTGAGGCCTCATTTTCTAACTAGTTACCTTAAAAGTACTAATCAATAATTGCGCCTGTCTTTTAGTTTCTCACGTGATGAGTTTGAGCCTAAAGGTGGATGTTTTCATGGAAGTTTCCTCAAGGTTCGAATCGCGGCACAAAGCAAACGGAACCATGAGCCTCGCCGGGAATTCCATCCGCTCACGCCTCATTCAACGACAATGGATAAAGTTCCAATGGTTTCTGGTCAAGCCGTTACACCCGAGATTGAAGCTGTTCTTTCTCCGAAAATCCCCAATCCAACACGGAGGAAGTGATCCATACTTCCAAAGTACTGATGCGTGCGCTCGTTCCCGGATTCCAGGTCCAGTTATGATTTTTTTTTCTCCACGATTTGAGCATAAATCAGCTATGACGGAGAATTGGCTCGCGACTCTCGCCCCCTCTATCAATGAGACTTTTTCCTTCATTCAGATTGAGCTTGAACTTCGAAGCAATAAGACCAACCGTGGTTTCCGAAAGAATAAATTTTCCATTCTTTCACGAGAGTTCGTTTTGGATGGCTGACCTGCAAATCCGCAAATCAAACCGCTTGAGAACGAATCCGCTCTTCGGTTTAGAAATAGACCCCTCTGAGATCTCTTCGTGTTTGGAAGGATTCTCTTTCGGTATCTCCGCTGATACTTCCTAGAACAGAAGTTCAGAAATTGCAACGAAATTACTCTTGCTTTGGGGATCTCAAATAATTTCTTCGCACCGGACGGCTGAGATTTTCTCCGAGAATTCTCTCGCTTCTCATAACTACAAAAGCAGAAGATTCTTGAAGGAGTCGCGGAAGGAATTCGAGCATAATGATAACAGAATAAATGAGCGGTGGATTCCGGAGCGACTAATCAATGAAAAATGTATGGGTGTCACTGACTCATCGTTCAGGGCACCGATCGGGAGTCTGTCGTCGGTCTTCTTATCTATTGATATATTTTGATACACAACAAAAGAAAAACAATTTATTCTTAAGGGATGCGTTCTATGATCCCTCCTCGCTATGACCCCTTCGAGCGCCCGATAACTGAAGGTAGTGAGCGGCGAAATCGATTGGAAGTTCTCTATGATCAATCTGTCCCTTCCCGCGAACACCACTAGATATGAACGGGCGACTGAGGATAAGTAGGTAAATTCCTTTTTTCCAGACCTCGCAGAGGAGGGTTATCCTAGGAATTCCCTCGAGTCTAATTCGGTGACGCTGATTGCTGAGGACACGAGGCGAGGATGAATCTCAATTTGGCGTCAAGGTGAAATTCTGTTTTGTTCGCAAATGCTTGGAGGGGGCTGAACGGAATCCATCTTAAGACAGCTGTGATCACATGTCGCCATGATTGAAAGATAAATCTTGAGTAAGATTTCATCTCTGAGCTGATGTTTGACGGATTCAAGGTCAAAGGATTCTAGCCGTTCTGTCTAAATAGGCCAGAAGGAAACTGTGTACCGAACAGAGGATAATTAGGTATGCGGAAGTTTTCCTCGCCCTAAGCAGTATATAAAACAAGTATCGCCACAGAGAGCATCTGTACGAGGAGTCTACTCTTGGTAGACCCGTCCTCCACATGAACTTTGCGAAGGTGTAAAGAATGAAAGCACCAATGGGAGCTCGGGAACTTCAATCGGCGGAATTCTCTTCGGTTAACGACAACAG
Source organism: Neoseiulus cucumeris (assembly GCA_021527715.1). NCBI lineage: Eukaryota > Metazoa > Arthropoda > Arachnida > Mesostigmata > Phytoseiidae > Neoseiulus > Neoseiulus cucumeris. The sequence continues at coordinate 1,079,257 of JAJSRV010000050.1, read as the reverse complement.
CACGCACAGCGTGAGTTGTTCGTGGTTGCACAAATTGACAAAAGGGTTGGCCTCATTATTCTTAAGCAGTGCTGACGAAGATGACACTCGCCTCTGTTATACATCGCTGCGTAGGAGATGTCCAATTAACATTATCTCACATTGTGAGGGGACTTGATCTTGATCATCGCCAAGACTCGAAAGTTCAAACATTGCAGAGCTGCAAGTTCGTCACGGTGTAAAAGACCAAATATAGAAGAAAATCGCGTTCCGCAATGAACCTACAGTCTTATTCGTAAGCCTTCGTCCTGTCCCTCAATTCATCTTCGAACCCAGGAATGGTCACCACGTTCCGTCCCTCCTCGTATTCTTGTGTCATGTTGTGTAATGATGATGGGATTCCGGAATTTTTTTCGCTTTCCATTTCCCTCAAATATTAGATAGCAGTTCGTAATTGTCGTTCGTAACCAGGTCGAGCGAGATCGACAAACAACGGGAGGACATTTATTGGACAGATTGTAATTGTCACCACAGAGTAAAAACAATTCTCTGGTGATTCTTCGCAACAAAATTTCACATCGACTAAGAGGCCAAACCATAAATCGATCAATACCATACGGGAATTACGATTGAAAAGTCTTTTTTTTTACAACAAATAGAAACCATCATCGAGAAGTTTCTGTTATCGCGGAGTTCCAAAAGGTGGTCTCAGCTGTGGAATTGGATGATGAGAGAATTTTCACAATAAATCGTGTCACCGTTTCGAACGGACAAACAGACTCGAACGAGAGCTTTGTATTCTCTGTTTCGGCGAAAACCCTCACTAACAATTAGATGAGCTCAGAAAGCTTTTGATTCGACCTTCTTGACGATCGCCGTCTCCTGGATGAGTTCAGGAGGTAGGTACCCTAATAACATCCTGGAACTACCGAATCAAGATTTTGGATTCCATTGTCAGCTAGTCTGTCGGGTTCGGCCGAATCAGCTCGTCGATTACGCCTAACAATTGTCGAGCTCTCGAAGCGCACGACTTTCGTTGGGGATCGCTGATAGCAGTCAGCTCCTATCTCCGACAACGAAATCAATCGCGCTATCGATAGACAACCAGCTTTGATTTAGAGACGTCTGGTAGTTCGAAGAATCGTTGAATCCTTTGATAACGGCTACCCGGATCTCAATTGTGGAGTCGATAGTCAGAGGTTACGCGCGCCGCCTGTTTACCAGAAGGGAATATCGATCGAGGGATTTGTTCGAAAAGTGGGAAATTTGCAAAGCATCTACAAAACCTTCGTTGGACTCTAGACTTTGAGCTACAATCGAACCCGGCGCGAGCGTGCCAAACTTCGAAAACACCTTTTAATCCAGACAAAACAGGGAAACGATCCTGAATGGAATTCGAGAATTATCCGGTTACAGTTTTCGATCGACGAGGAGCGGGTCTCTTCTCCTCGATAGGTATTGTACTATGATTTTGCTCGAGGCTTCATCATCTCACAGATCACAGTTGGAAGTTGGATGCTCCCGACGACCTGTCAGGCACCATCTGAATCCGTGGCAGCACTCCCAAAACAGAGAAGTGTGGCCTATCTGAAACAAACGAAAAAAAAAAAAGAGCCCGGCTCAAAGCCCTGTCGACTGTAAATGAGAAAATTCGGTGAAAATAAATTGGTCGCCTCTCATGTTTGACGTTTCTAGTGCGGGTCGCTGTAGCTTTGACGCTCGTCGCGCTGTCGACAGCAGAGCTCATCCAGCAAGCGACCGAGTAAACAAATTAATCTCTCACACTTGCTGTTCTATTCTCCAGACCTAATTGGCATCGCTGTCCGTCGCGGAAAATACGTACCGAGAGACTTCTGTATAATATACATTTTCAACAACATGTCGCAAGCTGCTTCTTTCTATTTCTGACCGATGCATGATTGGGAGCCGTCAGTCTTCCGCCATCCGGAGCGATCGCTTGTCGACGATTTCGAATTGATTTCTCTTCGAAATGTCAGACAAAGATCGGATCTCGTTTCGTGAATTCTGGCGAGATCGGCGAAGACTATGACGCGAGATGCGTCTTTCGCTTAATCCTCCGTCGAAACAGGCGCCCTGACAATGGCCATGCTCTCTTGAAAGTGGTAACGGTGAATAACGTTGACTACTGATTATTTTATCTCTGTTTTAGTCATAGCGGCTGATTCAGCTACTTGAGCGATTGAAAGACCCGTGCTCGCAGGCCTCGAGAACGAACTTTTCTCGAACTCTATCGAGTGGGACATTCCCTTCTGCAGATATCAGTCGCGATCGATCCCTAGAGAAGCTCTTTACGCTGGAAAGGAATGCACAAGAAAGAATCATCATCCACGCTCAATGCATATCCCAATCAAGAAGATTCTGACGCAAATCGCTCGCGTTGTTTCCAGTGCGAATCGGTGCCCGATCGAGTTGAGGGTTCCTCATTTCGAGCTCTGAGACTCGAAATTGATCCGAGGTTTCTGAAGCCCATCCCGGCCTGACCTCCAGCTCTTGTCACCGCTTTGGGGCTCCCAAGTGGTATGGCAGCGTCGCTCCTTCCTAAGATCAGTGCTAGACTTTTTCGATCAAACTTTGACGGAAGTCCGCCAAGGAGGTAGAAGCACCAATGAGATTCTCTGAATCTTAGCTAAAGTGTGAAGCATAATCGCTTCGTGATCCCATTTCATGCTTGTGGACGGGCTGCCCTAAAATTGGTTTCAGAAGTAGCGAGCGAACGTTCGCGGAAGCAGTGAGGCCGTCTTGAGGGTGGTGGAGCTTGCGTGAAGTTCGGTAGTCGGCTAATGTTAAAGCGATTCAGCTCCGGCTTCATCTAGGCTATGGTTCCGAAGAGATCAGGTCGAGTAGAAAGCCTCGTTTGAGAAGTTGCTTCTCGACTTCATCCGCCCCTCAGGTCCGAAACGGCTTGACGAAGTTCTCCTTCCAAGAACTCTACGTTTGCCGAACTCAATGAATGAATCTAGAGATCATCGGATGCAATAAGTGCCACATAACTAAGTAATGATAAGAGTTTGGATTCGGTTTGAGCTGCCTGTCAACCTTCCGTTGAGGCTTCGAGTTTTTATTTTGCAACCACAACACCTATTCTTTGAAATACTTTAGGCGCGGGTCTCGTTCTGGCTCTTTTTTTCTTTCTTTGTTTCGCTGAGAAAATATTTTATACATTTGAATGGTTGTACGTTGATGATTTTTGTGTGCGTCGGTTGTTGATCGATTGTCTTGAACTAGTTGTGTGATGGAACCCTTGGCAAAGTGTTGTTCATCAACTATCACAGCAGGCGAGCGAGATCGTGAAACGATGATGAGCTTCACCAGGGTCTCCACACGGAATCGTCGCCGCTTGCGACCAGGTTCATCGGTGCGGGCGGTGGGGATGGGATGAGCACCGAGGTGAGAAGGGGCATCGGTGAGGTCACTGATCGTTCCGAAGCGGCTGGCGAGAGAATGCCTGAAGATCCGAGCACGTTCAAGGTGTTGCAGTTGACTGAGATGTCGTTTCCGTTTTTAGGTACAACGAGGGCGATTTCCCCGGAGGGAAGACGGGTAGGAACTAATTGAACTTGAGGGTTGCCGAAGTACTTCTGGGCGGCCACGCTGGCGGCAGAGATTGCGGTGGGGGTGGCGGTCTGCATGGGACTGCTTCGGCCGGCGGCCGGTGATGTCTGGCCGAGGTGGTTGACGAGGCACTGACGGACCGAGCTGTCGACGGATTCGGTCCGGGCCAGGTAACGGGACACTTCGTTGGCGCACTCAAGGTATCCGGCACGGAACTTGTCGTTGACGTTGGGATCAGCAGCTGCACGCTGGACCGACATCTGACGGTGGAGCATCTGAACGTGTCGGACGGCCATCTCGAGGATGTCGGCCTTCTCGAGTTTGTTGTGTCGAGCGGTGTCTTTGCTCTTGTTGTAATCCAGAATGAGGTTCTTCAGTTCGTTGAGGGAGTTGTTGATTCTGGCTCGGCGCCTTTTCTCCATGATGGGCTTGGTGGTACGGCGCTGGTCGCTGGTTTTCCTCTGTTGGGGGGATGCTGGGGAGTGCATCTTGAGATGTGTGTTGGGGGTGGGGTTGTTGTAACTGAGCACTGGGTCGAGTTGACTTCGAACGGAGAGTTTGTATCCACTTGTGGAGCGCGTTAGGATAGAGCTCGACTGGAACACCAGCAGCTTGTCGCGAGCAAAAAGCAAGTGCCTATCTCGTAGAGAGCGAACGCTTATATAGGATCGGTGAGGCTCCGCCCGCGTGTGCGCGGAGCCCTCTCCAGTCAAGCGCATGCCTGGCGGTGTCTAACAGCAGCGACACCGTCAGCAATAGCAGCAGCACCACGTGTATTCTGTCGGTTCGCCAGCCACTCAAGTTCCCTTTCTTGAACGGCTCATCATTCTCTCTCTCTCGCTCTCCGTTGCTTTCATTCTGGCTCGCTCTGGCTGACTGTGGGAAACAAACTGCACCAGCCGCCGAAACCCAGTGAACCAACTTTTTTATCGTTACCGGACCCGCTTTGGCGCATATTCGCCAAAGCGGGTTCCCCTCATCGGAATCTGGATTCGGTTGGATATCTGGAACGTAGAGATCATGCCGAGCACGTCTGGATCGTGCACGTCCCGAAATCTTGAGAAATTGCACGACTTCAGACCGGTTCATTCCAATATGCGGGACGTTGTGTGTGTGGAGGTCAATGGTGGCGCAGTGGCGCATGCGACCGACAGAACGGAGGGACTTGAGAGCCGCCCGGTTCCCACGCCGCGCCGATGGTAGCTTGGTGGATGGATGGCGCGCGCCCATCTGCCGCTCCCTCTTTCTTCTCTCGGCTGTCTTTTCTTATTTTTCTTCTGCATGCGAAGGCAGCCTGCCGCTCGCTCGGGACCACGTAATCAACGGTTCATCTCAACGGCGGTAGATGAAGCCGCGGTAACAACCGAAGTACGACGAACAGAAGCAGCTACAGGAGCGATGGTCGGACGTCAATCCGAACCGGAGCAACAAGGCCGTTCCGAATTCGCCGTTATGTGGACAACGAATTGCACGATAAATCACATGAACGAGCTCGTTCGATTTATCCCGCTGTCGACTCATCTCACTTCAGACAAGAGGCGGCACGGAGTTCCAAGACGGATCGATGACCAGAGAACTTCTTCGAGAGGAGGCGATTCACGAGCATCTCCTAGAGGGACTTCTGTAACATGCGACTCCAGGAAGTTTACTTTCTCTAAACAGTCTTTGTCCATTCTTGGCACCGAGAGCGACTCCTGGAAATAGCCGTGTCTACTCCAAATACCACTCGATCGTTCCAGTTATCGGATGCAGGGAGATGGGAGCGTGTAATTCCGTCTTGTTATTATTGTCGTGGTGGTTTTTGCGACTGCAACAACTGAAGTGCCGCCGGCCGTTTCCCCAGACGTGCGCGGCAGAAGCCATCGGTCCAAACGATGAGCAATGAAAATTTCGGAAAGAACGACCGCTTCTGTGTTTCTGCCTGTTTTTCCGTCTGCCGACCGGCCGGTGCAAGCTACTCGGCCGTTCCACCGGACAGCCTGACGCACGGCCAGTCAGTCAGTCAGTCCCGTGTCTACGACAGTCCACCGGCCGGCGTGCGTGTGAGGGCAGCCGTTCGATGACTGCGCGCGGTTGAAAACATTTCCCACGGTCGGGCGCGGGTCATCCGTCGCTCGCCGTTTCGTTCACTATCTATCTATCTCTTATTCGTCGTCCGTTCGAGCAGTCAGCGGTTTCACTTAACAACAGCAACAATACTTCTTTTGCTTCTACGAAGAAGACGATGATGATGACGGCGACGGTTGCTTTGACACCACCTCCTCCTGGAAACAATATCCGTGTCAATAGACCATCGTCCACAAAGGCTAACAATTACAACGCAACATCGGCTCATCGTGAGAAACCGCGCTCAATTAGCGAGTGTTTCCATTTGAGAGCTCTGTCGACAGAAACATCGAATCACGGGACCCGCGACGACCTCCACAACGTGAAAGTTCGGAAGTGTCTCGAGACGACTTCTGGATCGAGAGGAATCGTCGAACATTGAAAGAATGGTTGCAATGTCCTATTGAGCGGATCCTCGACGAGCATACGATCGAAACTGACGAGAAGCGCGACTCTGATTGATGCGTCGACAAAAGAACTCAATAATGATTCATTCAGCCAACCACTTATCCACTTCAAGCGGACAGAAACGACTGACGGAAAGCCGGCAATCAACAGAAATATTCGCGGATTTTGGCAGAAGTTTTGCTTCACGCTGTCACAACCTCGCATCTGCGCTTTCTCGTCGAGGTATCGGGCAGGGATTGACATGATGTGATTAGCAAAACCGCTTGCCAACTCTTCAGAACACTCCTTCTTTCAGACTGTGGACACATTAACAAAATGACGACCTCACATCCGGATTTATTAGGATGCGCGCACTCGACGACGTTCGTCTCCGAGCTTTCCAGGAAGTTTCGTCATTTCGCATCAGAAGTATTCATCACAGCGCGAATCCGTGGACTCCTGAATTCTACGCGACAGCCGCAAACTGGGATCTCGAGACCGTTTTTCGGAAAGTTTCAGCAGGAGACTTCGATAACGGACCTTGTGGAGAGAAAGGTCCTGTTCCAATAGATCAAAGAGTGCGGATCACGATCGAGACAGCTGCTTTGATTCCGTGCACGGTTACTATGGACAAGCTGCTGAATGAATGATGATTACTCGTGTCGATGCTTCACCGCTCAAAGCTTGGAAGCCCGTCTGGACGCGTGTCCGCCTGAGGCTTCCGCGTTCGGACGTCTACGAGCCGCCGTAAACCCCGCTTGGCCTTCCCGAAATGATTTTCGAATCGATCCACTTGTGCACGTGCCTCGATCAATCCTCGCGCGTGCTCCACATTCGTTGCTATCCGATTCGCAGTTGATGTCGCGTCCCTTAAACGCCGATGCCTGAAGGTCGACCGGGTTCCTGAAACTGCGGCGAGTCGGGAGCGAATCAGGTTCATGCGGCATGATCGCACGCGAATGACGCAAATTTCCGAGGAAAACTCGATACGAAGAGGCGACAGACGTTGACACGTGTCGTTCAACTTCCTAATCCCCCTCTGCTGTCAGCGGGCATTGTTTGTGGCTCGAAGTAGTCTCGAATGTACTCTGGCTCGTGACAGGTCCTCGAGAATTAGCTAACAAACATCCTATGGAATTCTATACTGTACAAGAAAGAACAAGTTTCTCAAGATCACCGAATCGAACCAAAACCCGATCTGATAAACGAGAGCTTCCGGGAATCCCGAATGTAGTCGATGCCTTCCTCCAAGAGGTGAACCCGGTAAGTTTGCGTGATCCTGGTTGAGGCTTCTGTCATACTTGCTCAGCACTCACTGCAGTGGAATTGACGATATTTTTGATGCTGTGATCCACCGGTATGCAGACAATCATTCGAAAAGCTGAGCGGATTGTGAGCTGCTCGTTTGAAAGCTCAACGAATGTAAGTCTCACTCAGCTTAAGTCATCGGTTCAAGTGATTTGGCGACTCCAACGCACGCGATGGCATTTTTGATTCCGATTCGGGCGCATTCAACATTTGAGCGATTCGATCGGCTCACAGTTATCTTATTTCCGTCAATATCCAGGAACAATAATTGACGGCCGGCAATCGACATATGTACCTGACTTCAATCTGACCACCGTCAACGTCATTATAGAATGTCAGAAATCTCTGGACAAACGTCGAACACTGAGAAGAGTCCAACAGAAGGAGTTTCGGCTCAAAATAGCGGGATCTCGGGGCTGTGAACTTTGGTTTGGATATATCGTTGTGACGGTTGTGCTACCATGGACTCGCTGAGAGCCTTTCTATTAACGCCTCGAAGCACTTGAACTCTATCCTTTGGGTTGCTGCATGGGAACGTGTCCAGAGAAAACGCGCGATTGTTGTGCGCTCGTCGTCCACAGCTCTTCTATCTTTCAAGCACGCTCAGGTCAACGCTCAGTTGTACATAGCAACAACAACCGCGTTTTTTCGGTGGCGAGTGATTCGAGGCACAAGAAGTGTACAATGAAGTATAGGATGGAGGTTGGGGGCAATGCGAGCCAAAGCGGACAATCATCGACTGCCGCACAGGTGTTCCTCGGTCGCCGATGCTTGGCTCAGCGTCGTGTGTCGATCGGCTGAGTCACTCACTCGCTCGCTCGCTCGCTCAGTCATGGAGTGTGTGGAGGAAGTAGTTGTGCTGCTACTCTTTGACTGACGACGGAGACTAGCTCGGAGGACAGAATCAGCAAAAACGAAAGGCCCGACGCTGAATCGCACCGAGACTGGAACTCTGCCGGCTGAGAGCGGCTTTCGCGAGTCCACGTATACAATAGCGCTTCACAATAGCTTGTTGCAGAAATTCTTCGCTCGAAATAGTGGTGCCCCATCAGAACGGCAGCGAACAGCCGGCCAAGCGAGCGAGCGAGCGAGCAGTTTGAACCAGCTCGCAACCAGAGTACTTTCCCACGCTGGGCTAACGCGTGCCACCAGAACACGACGCTGGTTCTTTAGACAACATCGTCAAACAAGCGACAAGCTAACCAGGTTAACCAGCGACAGCGAGCAACAAACCTCCCTTGGAGGAGTCCCGCATAAAACGTTGCGGGATCGACATCCGCGGCTGAGAGTTCTGCGATTGTTTGGATAAATGGTCGGCCGTGATTGGACAACAATCGATCGAAGCCAAGTTGCACTGCTCGTGTTGTAACCGAGAACGGTACTCTGTCGATCGTTTGGGTGAAATTGTTTCAACACGTTCGCATCGAGTCCGCTCTGTTGGGGATCCGCATTCCTGAACTCGAAGAGCGGGGGGGACGCCAGGGGAGTCGAAACCGCTGCGTGAGCTCGATGAATCTCCCGACTGTTGGAGTCATTTAACGGTTGGCTTGAGTTGTGAGTTCGTTCAACAACTACGAACGAGGTGAGCTGTGCTCCTCTACTGTCATGTGTGTTGAGGATCACGGGCGTGAGAATTATCACACGCTAGTCGGAAACACATGCCCCGATGAACAGACGAACTGACATAGTCAAAAAAAAAAAAACTCTGCGAACCGAGTGCTGGACTCCGCTAAATTAAGGTCGGCGGCACTGAAGCGCAACACGCGCGTGCAGAGGTCAGCATGCTCATGCACTACTCTTTCACACGAAGACCGTTTATGAGAAAAGTGAGCTCTTTGTTGCGAACAGGCTCGAGGAGAACGGTCTCCTGTTTCCCCGAAGACGCTCGGGTGGAATTTCGAGATGGAAATCAATTCATGTCCGCGTTATTCATCATTCGGCAGTCGGTGTTCTGGTGCGATCGTTCAAGAACCGTTCAAGGAGTCGAGCGGCGGGCGAACCGGTGAGCGTGCGAGCGAGAACCAAGAAAGAAGCAACGTCTGGATCTTACAAAGAGCTGCGAGTAGCAGCAGCCGCGACGATGCGACTAAGCGGGGAGCGTCCGTGGGAAACGCTTTCTTGATATTCGTTATTGGACGACTGTTCGGCTGGCGCGATGGCAGCTAGGCAGCCAGCCATCCAGCCAGCCAGGTACGCTTACGGACTGCTTGCCCGGCTCTCCGATGGTACGGCCGCCGCCGCCGCCGAGCCGTCGTCATCATATCGGTCTGTCTTTCCCGTGCGGCATCGTTGTTGTTGACGTCGTCGTCGTCAAGCGGACGAACAACGTCAGCTGGCGCGCGAAACGACGATACACACACACACAGGCACACATCCACTCAGCCAGACACACAGAAAGGGCCGTAGCGGAGCCGCTCCCACCAAACGAGCGTGTGACCAGAATGCGCGCCTGTCGCCGATAGCGCGTGCCACGGGGGCATCGGCGCGGCAAATATTCTGCAAGGGGCAAATTGGCCGAGGGCTTTTCGGCTTCCACGGCGGCCGCGCTGTTTCGAATTCTTCGAAAACTTCAAGTTTTGCCAATTCCTCCCGAGGCTGTGCCCTAAACTCCATTCGACTTCCTCCACCGCATGAGTCCAGATACTTGATGTTCCTCCTTGAAATCAGTATCTTGAAGATTCCGTGAATGCTGATCGAGGCATCCCGCCAATCGTGGACTGGTGAAGTGGAAAACGACTTGTTTGAGGAGATTTTCTCGAAATGTGTCTCTGAAGAGCAACTATACGGTCGCACACTTCCAATGAAATCTAACCCACGCGAGCGTTTTCGGCGATTTTGGAAGGTTGTCGATCGCTCGTTCAGGCGACGCTGACACGGCCGCCTTTGCTTGTTATGAATTATTTCCCGCTGCTTGTCGATCGCGATAGCAAGCAGCTACAAGTCTGTGGATTCGATACAGAAACAAATCGAACGCAATCCGACTGCAATAATAATAAATGGAAGTGGAATGACTGAATGAATGAAGGAAGGAAGAAAGGCAGTCAGGAAGGAAGGAAGGAACCAACCGGGACACCAACGCAGACGTATTTCTCTTCTCGCGAACGCTCGGAGCCGGTGTCTGATACAAACACTAGAAGCAATCCAATCAATGACTCCGCAATGATGAATGGAGGCGTCGCGTGGCGTGCACTGTCCAACCTTGCGACGGATAACTGATTCGAAATCGATGGAATGATTGGTGAGTCGTTTCTCTGAACGAAGAAAACCATCCTGAGTCGTATTAGTGACAACAGTACCGTTCTCCTGATGGATCTCGAATCCATCGATATGGACGATCCATCGATCACTAGAGTTCGAATCACTCAGACATGAAAAACGAATTTCTGTGTCCTTTTCGATCTATCGATCAGCTGTGCAGAAGATTCAAAGTTCGCCCACCGTGAGAGAATCTTCTAGCATTTTTTTGTCCACTCGGAAATTGACGTGGTTCTCATGTTCGCAGAAAACGGTCGAAATTCCCGTCCTATCAATATCTTTGGAAAGAGAGTCCAAGCCTAGGTTACGTTGCACCAGGTTGGCTTTCACTGCTCGCGTGCCTGAACTGGATCATGTGTGTGTGTGTGTGTATGTTAGACTACTACGACGACGACGACGACAATGATGGCGACGGCGGCGGCGGAGAATACGACCCATGCACCGGATTCCTGAGAGGACTTTCCCACACTCTGGTTCAGGGTTTCTCTTTGTTTCTCTCCTCCGGCTCTCTGGCCCATCCAGTTGGTTCTCTGGCAAACAGGCAGCCAGCCAGCCGGGCTGTTGCTTGGTTTTCTTCGCCAAGAATTATCAGCTGTGCCGTTAGACGACGCACGCATCAGACAGGGTCACCTCCTGCATGGCATATGCCGCCTCCGGACTGTGGGAACGGAGCAAGCGAGCCAGCCAGCCAGCCCGCGAGCGAGCGAGCGAGCCGACTTCGGCGAGTGGACGCCCTACAACCAGACCGCCCGACGAACACCGAGCAAAGGACGGACGGACCGATCAAGCAGCAGCAGCGGTTCCAGAAGAGAGTAGTGCCCCCAAGCAAGCAAGCAGTCAGTCAGGCAACTATCAACTACCTGTCGCGGACAGATGTGCGCGCAGAGCATGGGAACCAACGGGGCAGCTAGTCGGAATTCTCATCTGCTCTAAACCAGCCAACCTGGTTCAGGCTTGGATTCTTGGCTGCTCACTATTATCGACAATAGCACGACGATGACGAGGTCAATGGGATGGGGCCGTTGTTGTTACGTAGCTTTTCAGGGTGTGACCGCTGGCTGCATGTAGACCTCAATCACGTGGATGCGTGATTCGGCTTGGACCGTTTACCGTTGCTCTACGCGGGCGCTTCTTCATTGGGGCAACCAGAACTCACTCATCTCTCTCTCTCTCTCTCTTCTTCATCGACAACAGTTACTAGCACAATGGTTGCTTCGGGAAGCTACTGTTTGCGGACCTTCACTCTTAACCCCATTGTTCTCCGTAACTTCATTCTGGAATGTCTGCAGTACACGTTTCGATTCTGCCTCAAGGAGCTCAATAGCGATCAGAAGACAGATCGTCCACTCTCGCGGATATTCTATTCGCGTCGACGTTTTCGGTGTCGTCGAAACTCGATGGCTAATCAGAGACCCCCTCGAAGATTTTGGCAGAAGTTCCGGAGCTGATGAGTGAATTGAGACATCACCGGATTCGATTCTGATTGCGCCGCGCATTGGACAAGGACGGAAACGTCTGATGGAAGCAGTCGATCATCTTCGGTTTTCGCGGAGTGCTCGAGAGCCGTTTCTCATTTCTGATCGTCCGCCGCATCTTTGTTTCTTGTCTCGTCGAGAGTGCCAGCTTCACTATAATCATAAAAATGAGATATCGATGAGATTTCGGGCTCCTGGGTTTTCGGACTCTCGATGTTTCGGGCTCGTGACCACACATTCATGTCCACAGGCGACGGAAACTCCGATCAACTACCCTCGAGAACATCGATCGAAGTCCGATGTCGATGCTGAGTGTGTCCACACGAAAGGAGTTTGAAAATATGAAATGTTCACAACGCATGCGCTGTGTTCGCCGATGAGGGAATCTCGCGTCTCTCCGCACAGTATTTAAAATTCCAAGTTGCGTTCCGCTGCGTACGCTACGTCGACTGAAGGGAAACGGTGTCGGTCGATTTCGATTTGATCTGATTCGTTCGCTTCGACCGATCGTTAGACGGACACGTAGGTGTACGGAAAGTTGCGGTTTAGCTGATCTCAAATAGAATTAAACGCTTTCTAATCGCGGCTCATTGTCCGTCTGATTAATTGATCGACTTTCGACCCGCTGTGTTGAGTCTCGAGCGATTGATCTGCTGCTCTCGGAGTCGTCTGATGTGGGAGGAGCCGCCGTCTCGTCGAAGCCCCCCCTCCCCCCCTCTTTGATCTTAAGTCAGTGATGTTGAACTTCGCGGGTGAACTGTAGCCGCGGTCGAACTTCTTTCCGCGGACTCTCGCGTTTTGATTTCTTCGAACAAGACATCGCTGTGGTTGAGTGGGCATGCGACTCCTTCTACAAACGGGACGTCCTTTCTGACTTCCTGCTTAACGAGAACTCCGCGCACAATGGAGTTTTCGGAAAAGAAAACAGAAGACGTCGACCATTATGTCGACAAGCGAGAGAACTCGGAACGGTCAGGTTGCGAGAACATGGCTCAACACGAGGACAAGTGCCATCGACGTTCGTTCGTTCGTTTGAATCGAGAGGAAAACAGACGTCTGAGATGACTTCACGAAAAGCTCTAAATCATCGAGCGTTTCGGCGAGTCGGAAAGAACACCTAGGGGTGAATTTGATTGTTTCGAAGAGGCTTTCGTCTTTTCTCAACAGTTTTGGAAGCTGACCGATCGGGTTCCCGAGAACATATACATACTCCAACTCGTGCCTGGCGTCGCTCTTCTCTTTCTGTAATTACAGTTTTCGAGGCATCGGTCACGATACATACGGTGTTCGAGTTACAGACGACTCTTCTAATGTGGGTGCTAACTCTCGGTGAACCCTTTGAGCGGGGTATCGCGTTCGCATTTACGCGAACTCGGGGTTCTGGCAGCCCGAGGTTTGAGCAATTGGATCAAGTTAGGCCAACGTTGTCGGAACACCACATCATCTCTCCGAAAAACTTCGCTGCTTTGATCTCTCTAAAGGGTTCGTTCATTGAGCGCTCATTCACTCCGAAGCCGCCTCTTGTTCAACGAATCAATAAATTGTCTGTCTGTCTGTCTGTTTCCTCCGTCTTCTCCAAAAGTTTCGCGAATTCGAGCGGACTTCTGATCACTGAGTACACCGAGCTATTTGCACTTGACGCTCAGTCCTCGGCAGCGGACGATGGAATCTAGAAGATTCTCAGGGTGCATTCAAAAACGTTTATCACGTCATCATCGATTGTCGCTTATTCGTTCAGCGGTCAGCTTGTTATGAACTTCGCCGTCAAACGCCGCTCATGGATTTCCGTCTCGTCGGGCGATCTTCGAACGTTTCTAGCGACCGCGCACCCCCCGCCGACCACAAAAAGAGACTTCATGGTTAGTCTCAGAGCACTCGTCTCGTGACTCCGAGAACGGCGGCAACCGTTGACAACGACGGTGAAAACGTTTGCCAATTCGCTGACTCGTGTGACTGACTGTTCCCAAATCTCTTAACGAGAAACTCAAAGACGACAGATTCCCAAGCATCTCTCCAGTCAACGATGCGAGCAACTACCGACAATCGACCAAGCGGGTCTCGAAGGAAGCCGGTCGGACGCTTCGTGGGTCGGTCATCCGTTCCGACACGACGTCAGGGAACCGGAGAAGAAAGAAGATACAGAAGACAACAGAAAACGCCGTAAACAGCCACTGTGGGAACAATCCGTTGGTCAGTTGGTCCATGGGAACCGTTCGCTTTCTTGGTCTTGGCGGCCGCCGCCGCCGTCATGGGAAGCACACGCTTGCAAAGTAAGTACGAACTCGAACGCGTACATTGTCGCAGTTGACGTCGTGATCGTTGTCCGAACCAAAAAAGCTCGACGACCAACCGACAGACGTCTCCCATGCGTGCCGCTCACTATTATGTCGTCGACCGAAACGAAAGGAAAGAAAATGAGAAAAGATTGAGAGATGCAAGCGAGGCGAAGAAAAAAAAAGAGAATTGACAGTTCCCGAATGTTCAGAAGTTTTGTTCTGGTCCACGAAACAAGATCTCCTGCGATCTGTCATCGTCTTCAGCCTGAAGCACTCACGGCGTCCATCGAATCGAGGAGCTCAAGGTCTACTCCTGACTCCTGAATCGGAAAGCGGGCAACAGAAGGGAATCCCTAGAATCAACAACCACCAACAGCTGGGCGCGATTTCCATGAGAACGAGCTCGAAGATGACAACGAGATCTTGTGTTTCATCTCTTCGTCTTGAAACAGACACACATGTGAGCGCAGAATTCCCACAGACGCTCTCCCATCATTTCGAGACACAAGCATCAACAAGTGGTGGCCAGCAGCAGGTGGTTGTTCGTTCAACTCAACTGGGACAGGGTGACAGGGATGAGAAAATCCTGAGTGAGAAAGGTCAACGGCGTACTGCGTATTAGCCGAAGCTGGATTCCAACCCCGATATGAGAACGTCTCGGGAAATCGAGTTTTGCACACGTGAACTTCACTCAAACAATGAAAACACAGAACTTCGAGAAACTTCGTGCGCAGTAGCAGATCAGGAAGTAGATTTCGGGTGAAGTGATCCAAACCGTTAAACGGTGAGGTGGATGAGGAGCAATAAACACTTAAGGGGCTGACAAGTTCATGTCGAATGATAATGAGTGATAATAATAATCCAGATGATAGCCGTGATAATTCTACTCGAAACGTCGACGACGGAGATACTCATAACAAACTTTCTAAAGAAACTGACGAATGATTACCTAACGATGACCGCGGCGATGAAATAAGGCTCCAACTTGGCAAGCGATCCAGTGAATCGAGAAAGTATTTCCCTGAAGGAAGTATCCACGTCAGTCAGTCAGTCAGTCAGTCAGTTTTGGTTTTGCAGATATTGTCTCCACAACTACTCAAGCCGACTCGTTCGCTCGTGTTTCTATCCAAACGATCGCGCTGCTGACCATAAAAACCGTCCTGGACAGTCGACATCGCACGAAGTTTTTCTGCGGGAAGACATTTTCAACATGCTCATGATTTCTTCATTTTCCATCGATGGACGATGAGCATGAAGTCGAAAGACATGTCTCCTCGAAACGAGTTTCGAACGTCTGTAGATCCATCGATCGTGCGGAAGCTTCGAATGGACTCAACGGATAAATGTCTCCACAACTCACGGCTCGCTGTTGCTTGCGTTGTAGGCCTCGTTTAAATCGCCATCCGAGGAACCGTTGGAAACGAGTGCATTGTTGTTGACCCAGTGAGTTTTAGTCGAAGAGTTTTTCCCTGCTCTCCGGCGAGTGAGTCGGGGGGCTGCTTGTCTTGATGATTGGAGTTCTTTTTTTGTTGTTGGCGAGGGACAGATGCCTTGAGGCCAGTTCAAGGGTTGAGGCAACCGGGAAACCGGGCTAGCGGAGCAGTAGGCCCTCTGCCACAGTGTATTGAGCGCCAGGTGTATCGAAAAGGGTAAAAACTCAACTCGAACCCGAACTCGAGGGCGGAGAAGACTTCTGAAGAAAGCGACCTCTCCAGACAGTTTTTTTTCGGAGGCCTCAAGTTCACTGAGTCTTGCGAACGGCTGGCCTGGTCGAGAATCTATATAGTCCGCAGATGTGAATGCCAGACAAATCTGCAAAGGTTTCTCGAATAGCTTTCTTCATCTATTCTCACTTTCTTCTCATTTGTACTTCGCTTGTTCGCACGGAGGCCGCCGAACGCCCATAAAGCTTCTCTGATAACGAATACTTGGCGTTGCTTTTAAGTTGTGTTTATTACATTCTGGGAAACGGAAGTCCACTGAAGTCTACGTCGAGTTCTTCGTCATCTCCAGACTCCGAAGAACGTCAAGTGGTTAGCCATTCAGGAGTTGCGGCAGATCCTGATGATGTCACAGGCTAGGGTTTTCAACCTGATTCCGGTTTTCAAATCGGAAGAGTTCCGGAATTAGTGAAAAATTACGACTTGAATCCATGCCTCGCGTGTTCTCGGGAGGAAGAGTTCAACTTGGGAGCTTTGTGGATCGGGGCCGCGGAGTAAATCGAAAGATCTCGTTAATCCATTCTAACTTGTTAGCGACAGCTCGATTCCGTCGCTCATTGAATGATTCTCCGGTGACAACAGCCGCCGTGTCGGCAGGAGATGAAAGCTCAAGCGTAATCCAGTACAAGATCCTGAAACAATAGGTGCTCAGTTTTTCTGTTGGTTTAGACGGCATTCGTCTTGATCAGACCACTCAGTGAAATCTCTCGTGACAGAAGCGTCTACGTGAGACACACTGTTATGGCCGAGTGTTCATGGACAGACGATGTTTCCAAAATAAGTAGGCCGGACCTTGGCACGTTGTGGTCGCTCGGTCGGTCGGGCGGTCTCTCCTCCTCCTACAGGGCTGAGCAAATGTTGGTCCAATCAAAATTTGGTTTCGTTGATGATGGAGGTGAGCACCACGATGAATGAGGCGACAATCGACATTCGGACTTTGTTTTCAAAGACGAATCGTGTTGACTGTTCCGAAGCGCTCATTACGGAGTTTAGAAATACCACGAAGGGCTCTCGGATCTCCTCGAAATCTCAAAACCTTTTGTTGAAATACGCCCTCAACTCAGCAATGACATGCAACACGGATTTCACTGAAAAAAAGTGACATAGGTAGTTCGAATCCTTCGCAAATGAATGAAATCACGGGCCGGCCCCGTTGTCTGAACTCTCTCGTCAGCGTGAAACTGCTACGATCCGTTTAGGTGCGGTTCGCGCTAAGGATGTTTTTAGAATCACCTTACTCTGACCATATGATGTGCTGACCACGGTGTAAGATCAAATTTCAAAAAGGCGCCAATCGAGTCTGACGTTTGTTAAACATAGACAGCCACGAGAACTGTTTATCCGCGTACGTCTGGCTCCGGGAGTCTCCTTGGATCTACGATTCGTATCCCTGCGACCATGAACGAACTGTTCGATGCAAAGAGGTCTCGCAGCGTACAGACCGCGACGCTCGTTCATCCATTTTGTCGTTTTCTCCCCAATGGGAACACCGAACATGATCAATGATCATGCGAATCATCTATGAGTACTGCACATTCGATCCGAGGCATGAAAGGTCCTGCTCGACTTGTCGGGAAGAGGTGCAAGGATCGCCCTTCTTTCCACGTCTATCCTCGAACTCTTTTTACAGGAGTTGGACAACTAGAGCTCGCGACCCAAACCCAGGTACTAAATGGAAAGTAAGGCTGCGATCAAATCGAAGTTGTGTTCTCAGCGCGAGGGGAGCCAGCTCTAAACGCTTCCAATTCTCAAATCAAAGAGAGAATCCTCGAGTAGGGATGGAATCAAGACATGCTCTTCAAGCCCAGTTTGGAACTTCACCCGAGAGGAAAACTATCCCTCGGTGGACTGAGAGAACCTCTACGAAAGTCGGCGAGTTGACGCTCTTCTATTACGAAGGAAATGTAAAACACGTCATCTTCGAGTGCAACGAGATTTCTCAAGAATTCCGCGGAAATAGAAGATATTTCCCCAGCTTTCAGTGAGATTTTCGCAAATCCTGGATCGGTGCCCTGTAGTGAAGTATGTGTGTATCGTATTCCGGCCGCATCGCACGGAAAAGATCATTTTACGCCAGATTTCCTCCCGGAGCACTCAGTCAAATTCACGGTTCATGCAACAAAACGCTGAAGGAAAACGGAGAAACAAGAGAAGCGGTAGAATCACCCGTGACCATCAGATGAATGATGGCTCACTTATCACACGTGTCTGTGGAAGACAAAGCGACTGAAACAGGAAACGAGTTTCGGAAACGCGGAGACCTTAAAAAAGCGCAGAAAAATAAATAACGTTCAGAAACGAGAATTCCTCCAGATTGACATTGTTCGGTCGTCACATATTTTTCCTCGTGCCGCCGCGGTCTTCGAGGTCCCCATCGACGTCGTCGTTGTCGTCGCTCACTTTGGTGACGTCTAACAGCTGTTGTTGTCGTCGTCGTCGTCGCTGTGTAGACGGACAGACAGGACAGTGGGCTCAATGTTCTATTCCCATAATACAATACGTCGAGCAGAAGTTGAGTAACTGCGTGGTTGCCCGAGCGGATGAGCGAGAGTGAGAGCGGCAGAAGGCGAAGTACAGTTAAGTTTTGCCTTGTGGCGTGTTTGGGGGGCATCTAGTTGCCAGGTGCGCTCGATCCTGTGTCGCTCGCTTCTTGTTCATCTTTTGAATCGCCGATTATACCGTTGGTTGGATCTGCAGGCGGCTCGACTTGGTCTCTTGCCTCCTCGGTGCCGGCAGGCAGGCAGGCTGGTTGACTGGCTGGCTGGCTGGATGGCCGACCGACCAGCCTGGTGCCTGGCGATGGTGTTTGTCGGCGGTGCTTCGCGTTCCCACGGCAAAGCATGCATGGATCCAGCTAACCGACCGAGCCAGCAGCACCTGTCGAAGATGGAGTTTTTTACTTTGCTGCTCAAGGTTTCAAGGTCTTCTTCTGAACCTCTCGCTCGCAGTCAGGTACTCGGTCGCCTGCTCACGCACCACCTCTATCGCCTGTTTCTCCTCAAGCGAAGGTGCAACCAGGATTCATTGGCTTTGTGTCTTTGTTCATGGTCGCGCTATTGGCATGGCCGATAGGAAAAACTTTCGTTTTTTGTTCAACTTTGTTCTCTCTTCATCCGAAATTGAGTTCGTCGATCTCGGCTTTCGCGCAGCGGTGGCACAGTGCTCGATTTCGGATCAGATGAAACACATATGTTGTATCAGGTCCTGTCCACGGGACTAGAAGCACATAAGCGACGATTTCCAGAAAATACAGTGCAAACATACTGCAGCTGGAAACAAATCTTTCGAACCTGACTTTCTCTGTCACCGTTGTTGACATTGTTGATCCGAAAGCCCGACCTCAACAGATCGCGTTTGGACGCGCGCGATAAGAGTTGACCATCGAGCTTTCCGATCCGTTATCGGAATCAATGTCAGGGCGGACCCAATGACGTCATTTCTCATGACGTAAGTTAGATGTTCATGGAGAGCTTTCAAGAAACAGATGACTGAAGTTCTCCCTCCATCTGCGTCATAGAATTTGACTCCAAAAGACGGAGTTTCCAAAAGAATAATAGCTGCCAGGTGATCTATGGAGTCATTGGGATGATCTACTGTACTGTTTGGCGACCAGCACACTCGGAATCATCATCATCATCATCTACAACTAGCGGGCCCGTGAGTGCTCGTGCTGGTAGCTGACGTTTAAGACCACGGTACTTTAGATTCACTGCTCAGAGCAGAATAATCTTTGCTCGGAGGATATACAGAAGACGTTCCCGGATGAACACTGCAGGTGGACACAGCGGATGTCACAGACGCACAAAGAGACGGAAGCGTGCCTAGATGCATCTTCCGCTGTTACCCAACTACAGTTCGACGGCCAGGTGAACGTTGACTGCGGTAGACCCCCGTTTCTCTACTGCCGTCGTCCACGAGAAGACTCTTCACTGAAAAGTCTGCAGCGATCGGGGAAAACAATCGCCCACGATTCCGAAATCCAAATGAATGAGATCGAATTCGGTCAAGATGAGGTGAAACCTCGAGCTTGAACTCCGAATCTCTGTCTGCCCCAGTTTCGGGGTCCAATCGTTTTTCCGATAAGGATGTGGCTCATTCTGAGTAAGCTGTGTCCCGAGCCCGAGCGTCATAGTCTCCACCTGCGAGCAAGACAAAGAGACGAAGAAGAAACTCAATCGAATGCAAACGAGCTGCGCGAGATCACCAGATTGGCTTAATCTCAACTCCACCCAGTTTCGATGGAGATCGTTGTCGCATCGAGAAGCATCTGATGAAGTAAGAGAACAGAATCCGATGGACAAAGACCACTCGACCATCGATGGCTTGCTCGCTGCCTGACTGCGCGGCTGATCGAGCGGCTGATTGACGATACGATCGAATTGTGGCGTTTCTAACCGATCCCGAGCGTTTCTTCACTCCATAAATCACAAAACCCAATAGTTGTGTTGGTGGTGGAGGTGGTCGTCGTCGTGGTGATCGTGCTTCGATCTCTGAGCTAGACAATGCCACAACGCCTAACATTCCGAGAACACGTCGTGACAAGACCGTCGGCCGACAAGACAGTCTTCGCGGGTGGTAGGTGTCCAGAATCCGAGGGGGTCATGCAAGGTCATGCATACTTAACACCAACGGTAACACGAGCCGGCATCCGTCGAACCGGGACGTTCGTGTCGTCAGCTAATTGCCTTCTCCGCCAGCTCCGGTGTGCACGGTCCTGGAAAGCATCAATCTTCCAGAGTGACACCTGTCCGAAAAGCCGCAGAACTCTTTTGTGTCTAACAGGAGATCCGATACAGAATCTGTCGCAGATCCGGAGCGGATATCGCGTTTGGGTGGATCCCGATATTCGGTGGCGGAGGTGCGCTCGAAGTCCGCCGGAACCAAAGCTGTGTAAACTATTGTACAAAATGACTACCGTTTGTCCACAAAGTTTGCTGGCTGGCCGGTCGGTCATCGGAAAGAGGATCCGGTTCGCTCGCACACTTCAGTTGTGCAGTTCCGAACCATCACGTGCATGCTCTCGAGCCGTCACGTGATGAGCACAGCCGTGTGTCACAAAGTGTACGTCATGACGAGCGATGCTTCCCTCCATGATGATGTCCATACACGGCCAGGTGATAATGTTCTGGGTGACCAGGACATGGACACAGCCGGCCATGGTTCCGGCACGGATTCCATCCCCATCAATCGATTGATGTGTTCCTCTTGAGTTTGTTCCGCGCGAGGACTCGTTCCAGAGAACTCGCTTCCAGTGGAAGGTATCGCACAATTTGTTTCTTTGATCTCGTTCGCTGCGATCCCTTCTTTTATCTACAAGAAGAGATAGAGATAGACATTTCGATTCGATGAAGAGCTTTCTCGACGAGGGCAGAGCGCACAGCCTTCGAAGGGCCAGAGATGAAGACAGAGGCCGCACAATGAAGCCAATTAGTGAAGCCGATAAACACTTTTTCTCTCTTCGCACCGAACAAGTCTAACCCGAATCGATCATACACCGCGTGTGACAACAACGGCAACTCCTATTCGAAGTGCTCTTTCGATTCGGTATGATGTACGACTCCTCAAGTCTTCCTTCGACTCGAGCGCTACAAAGCTCTTCTTTGTCTCTATTCGATAGTCGTTCATTCGATCGTTGGCGAAATTGGTGTCGTCTCTGTTGTTTTCGTCGTCGCCGCCTGCGCTGGCGGTCGTGGCAGCGGACGTATTCTGGTTGGAAAGCTCAACGGGTCCGTCTGACGACGACGACGACGGTCAGAAATACCACCACCACCACCACCATCATCAGCAGCAGCAGCAGCGTCGAAGCAGCACAGTCGGTGTAGAGGCGGACGAGCGACCGACGTTCCCACGGGAAATCGGCGCGCGCTTTCGTGCGCCGAAGACGCCGATGACCTTCCTTGACTGGATGTGTGAGAGTGTGTCCGCGTGATTCTGCGTATTTCTGTTTATGTGTTTGTGTGCTGTCTCGGTGCGTTGTTTCCCTGACTGAGCTAGATGAACAGCGGCAGCGGTGGCGACCGACTAGAGACAAGGCATCCTCGTCAACGCGGCCGCCGCCGTTGTCAGAAATGTTTGCCGCCACCGTCGCTGAAGTGAATCAGAAAGCTGAAATTCGATATTCCGGATTGTTCCCTCGAGCGATCGCGGCAGGCGGACGACCAAGAACCGGTCAAAGGATCCGATGGAGGATCTCTCGACGCATGGGCTAAACATTCGAAGAATTGCGACAAAACGGTGGCGGATCAACATTTGATTGTTGTTTGACATACGATTCCGATGACGAGCCGGAGAGAAAGCTCCGCCCACCGGTTTCTGGAACGATTTCAAACGTTTGATCCCATTCGGCTCGCTCTCAGGACTTTCTGGACGTTCTATTATTGGATTGATAACGCTGGTGCCCTTCGCGGTTCTCAAGAATCCCCTCAGTCGGAGTGTTTTTCAGGTCCCTTGCTTGAGCGATCTACGATTCATAGAAATCAAACCCTCGATCTCCTCTGTCCTGCTGTCGTGGACCACAAGGACCGATCAAAGCGATCTCCAGTCTTCTTCCACATCGGTTATCTCATCCAAACGCAGATCCGAAACTCGTCGTGTTTTCGATGAGACGCTCATTAGCGTGCGTTTCCAGTTTGGCGAATAATTTGGCCGGTTCTGTGCAAGAATCGTAAGCGCGGCCGTCATCTCGCCGAGTCGAAGGAAAATCCGCCGGTATTCACGATTTGCACCGAGTTTGTTATTTCTGTTGTTTTCGACGTCGCTAATTCGCTTCATTGCTCGAATAAAAGGCTTCCAGGCCAGACGACGAGGGCCCGCCCAGAAACATTTGGCAATTATTGTTGACGATCAGTTGATCCGCGACATTCGGATCTTGGAACGAGATCACTCTGTGATCGTCGGGAGAAAACGAATCGTCGGAATCCCGAAAAGATGTCAACCATGAGTCTATGCAGTGCGTGTACGGGGGCACCAACGTCCGTGGACTTTCGCTTGCGCGTGCGCGGTCGACGCGCGCGTGCTTTGCATTCCACGTGCGATGTCCCATGGCGCGCCTTTTCGTCGTCGCTCGGGAGTTTCTGTGGAAGTTGCGTCGAAAACGAAGAGCGGGATTTCCAGAGAACAGAAACAGCCGGGGCGAAACTGGGAGTCGAGAAGAGAATCTATTCTTTATTTTTTATCGACTTCTAGAGTGTTAGCATAAACAAGTGCACGTGTGCCAAACACGGGGCCCCACATCGCCTTACGCTCGCTCGATGACGAACTCCTCACTCTCTCTAACTGTCGGCTCGTCTGACTATTTGTATGTGTGTAAGTTCGTGAGTGTCTAACTCCGGCCTGCTGAGTGACTCTGTGTGAACGAACGTTTGGAAATTCTTTCAAGACGACGACAACGTCACTAGTCAGACGGGCGAAGCAGCAGAAAGCACAAAAAATGGAGACGAGAAAAATGTCTTAACATGCGACGGAATTGTTGGACGGAGTCAGAGCCAAAAAAGCAGCCAGAACAACTCGGAGACAAGTGAGAGATCGGCGAGCGGAGAGAAAAGCACCGACCATATCTTACTAAACAAATAGACAAGCAAGCGTACCCCTGAGGCCACGGGTATCGACCCTTGACTAGATTCTCGAGAACAGAGTTTCATTTCGCCCGAACCTGTCGTTCGATCGAAATTTTGAATTTTCGCGCCAAAATTCAAATCGCTCAGTGCGGGGAACTTCTTTCTTGTCTGAAGGGAGACGCGAGCTCTTGTTCTTCGTTTGTCGCTAATCCCGAATGACAACGTCGAGGTTGATAGAGATGGCTCGGCAAAATCCATGTTCGCAAGTCGGTGTCGTCGTTTGGTGAAAGATTAATGCCCGACGGCAGAAGCACCACAGGGTAAGATCGAATGCCAGACGAGAGGTGATTGTGGACGTGTTAACTTTCGAAAGCACGTACCGTGACATCAGCAGAATATTAAGGAGTGCCTAACACACCTTGATTATCGATCATTACAAGATTCGTCTTGTGATTTCATTCCGAAACTACGTTACGTCTACAACTCGTTGGGGAACTCCCGCCAAGGTCGTCTCTGTCGTTTCCTGCTTTCAAAATGAGTCTTCCAGCCCGGCTCAGCTGAGTTGATCTACAGCAGCGTGATGATCCGCTGTTGGGCAGCCATCCACGACCGGGAGAGGTTTGACTTGTCGGAGAAATCCAATGAAGAGTGAGACGCCTGTGCCTGGTGTGCTCGAGTATTTCAGCGTCGGCAAGGCGCACGCGCGACGAAAAGTTTCCAGCAGCGAAGAGAGCGACCAAACCAGCGGAAAGAAAAAAGCTCGTCAAGCTCGTAATCGGTATCGAGTTAGAGGCTGAAGATCTTCAAGAAGCGATTGCTCGAAGAGAAGACAAAAGAAGCTCCGCCCAGCTTCGTTTCGGATTACTCCTCAAATGTTTTTCGCTGAACGTTGCGGGCCCACGACTCGGTCTACAATTATGTATGTCTCCGATCTTGAACCCTTCTGCAGCAGTTGCGTTCTTGCTCCTGTGTTTCGGCATCGAAGCGGGGTGCCGCAAGAATTCGTTTCGTTCCTCTGTGCCCCAAACCGCGACGCGTGTCGCAGCTACAACAGCCGAGACGAGAGTTCCTTCGAGTTCACGTTGTAGGTCTCACCTAAGTTCCGAATTCAGCTGTGAAGCGATAACCAAGCATTGCTGCGGAGAGATTCTTTCTGGTACAGCTACAGAATCAGAAGCGATTTAACGAGATCGTGGGCTTCCGTTGCTCAGATCGGATCATTAATTTGGCGGAGACGCATCGGCGAAACGACTCAGAGGAAAGAGAAAATAAAAAATGCATGAAGAAGAAAATGGGACCGATTTCGTCTATTCGGAAGCCGACGGTCATTACCTCAATCATCTGCTTAATGAGGTGCTGCGGACAAATCTCATCAAGTGCACTCGCTCACTTGACAAAAATATATAATTAGAGAAAAGTGCTGTTGAAGAGAAGTCCAGAAGACGGCGATGCAAAGTTTACAAAAGAGAAGATCAGCTGCGTGAGCTCAGTACCGGAATCGAGGATCAAAGTTTCGTTTACGTTGAGCGAGTGTCGGATTGCAGCCTCGACGAACGGACCGCGAGCGAAGTAATCGAGATGTTTATAGAAATCGCATTGTGTCGTAATCGAAAACCGCGCAGATTATCTGTCCGCTCACTTTTTCTGTCCGAAGCAAACACCAAAATGGTACCTGAGCTTATGACTCTTCACTGCAAATGGTTTTCGAGCTGCTGCTGCTGCTGCCGCCGCCGCCGCCGTTGTTGTCATTGTGGCCGTGTGCGTTTGTCCATCGTTTCGTCGGACGTCCATCGGATCCATGTCCGAAGCGAACGCGTCGAAGTCGTTGGTGATGATTCTCGAGGCGAGCGTATATTTCTGAAGTCCATCTTCATCTTTGAGATTCAACATAGACCAACCATCAAACGAAGGGCATATTTGCTCGCTGTTGTAAATGATGGGGCCGCCGCGTCGCGCCACGACACGACGCCTCGTCGTGTGCTCAAATTTCCTCAAAATTTTACGCACTCACGCTCGCTTCTTGCGCTGAACAGCATCAGAGTCTCTTCTTCTTTGGCATCACGACCCATGACAGAAATCTCTAGATCCTCGTCCTCGATTGTCTTCATTTCAACACTGACCCCCACTCTGACTCCATTCCCTCATGACTTATGTGAGGTGCTAAAGTTCCTTAAAGTTCTTTCCAGCGGTCATGGCGCTGGTGTTTGTCATGCTCTCAGGTTTTCGCAACTGAAATCATTAGCTTTAATGAATTTACAAAGTATCACCGTAATCCGACTCTGTCCCTGAGTATTTTGAAGCAATTAGCTTTTATGAGCGTCGTTTTCTGAAAATCAGTGACTTCAAGGGAAGGCGGTAAATGATGATAAATTCTTAAATTATCCTCTCACTTCCCGCGGCGCTGCTCATTGACGATGGTCAACTTGCCCAGAGCGTTCCAGAATACCGGAATCTCGACACGCGATGTGTTTTCTGGAATGTCTTCCTGAAGACTCGCACTAATTACGACGATCATTTTTAGAAATCGAAGATTTTGAGGGCATCATTTAAAGACCTACCCGTGCTTTTGGAACGAGGCTCGGATCGCCAAGTTCGCATCACTGAATGCATGCAAGGTTACGAGCGCACAGGAATCAACGGAATCTTCGTTCCGGATTGATGGATGACAGTTAACAATCTGGGAGATGATTGGTCGAGACTTTCTTTATTGATCATTGACAAGAATATAGTTCTTCTTGGTTCCGAGCGGCGGCCCCCACAGGACTGGACCCTCGGAAAGTCAGTTATCAACGAGACGAGCAGAAAAACCAACGCTCGTCATTCAGTTCCTTCGTCCGTCGTCGGCAGCGAGAGCGACAAGCTCGATCTTGGACGGATGTGAAGCACACAATATTCAGTGAAACTCTTGAGTTCTTTCGTTCTTTCAGATACAATGAGCCACAGGTCTTTCGTTTGCAGACAAGCGAGCGACCGAACGAAGGAGCGAGACTAGCGCGCCGGAGGTGGTCGCCCCTAAGCTAGGTAGCAAAGGGCATTTTGGGAGGAGCCGCTCAGAGGTTGCACGTGCGCCCGACTGCCACGTGTCCGTCCGATCGTATCTCGGCACGTTCGATAAACACTCCAGGCCGTGTGTTTCCAACGTTCAAGGACCTCGATCCACTTGGAACAAAGCGCTCTCGAGCGAGGCTCGTGGCCGCGCAGATTGAACTTGACATCGAGTTCGGAGTCCTCCTGGCGGACATTCCGCACCGAACAATCTAAAGACGGTCCACAATTTGCGTTCGAAATACCCGGAGATGCTCACGATTCCGCTAACACCCTTCAATAACCGACGACATTAACATGCGGGCCGCGTCGCCTCACACACAAGATAGTAGTAGTAGAAATACATAAGGTGAATTATTTGCTAGTCGACGACTAGGGAGCAGCAGAAAGTAAAGAACGCCGCCTTTCTTGCTCAACTTTCATGAATCTGCGACAAGATATGTTTGTCACATTTTCACAAGAGAAGCGTTGAATACGTAAAGAAGAAGGAAAAATATCAATTGTCGGCGTTTCCCTTTGTGCTAGCGGTACGTGGTCGGGTACGCGGGGATTTCTGATGCGCCACCATCGGAATGCGGTTCTGATTATGTGCGACCATTTGATGTTGTGCATCATCCTGCCTACTTGTATTACGACATCTTCCGTGGAATCTTCTCTCTGAAATATCTTCGCAGTGAATCACTTGCGGCGCTCCAGGACGTGACACAGAAACTTGCGCAGCGATCAATCGGATCATACATTCCCGGGGAAAAAGTTTTTCGCTTTCGGATTCGAATGAGAGGAAGACGCACCTTGCTCGGTGATACGCTCGCCGACTTCTCTGCGCCGCGCCGCTCTCTGATCGTGATCTCATCGAATCTATACTTTCGCCGGATCAATAACGCTGCCGGAACCTGGGTAGTCGAAAGTTGTTTCGAGTGAAGGTGATCATTAAGTTATCTCTCAGCTAGATTATACCTTTCAGACACCGAGGGACCCCTCACACTATCGAGCACTCGTCTCCTACCGCCGCTGCGCTTACGCCAGTGAGCCAGTCGTCCAGGTGTTCGCGCTATCGCTCTATGGTGCCACTTTCCAGATATCGTTTTCCAGATTTAGAGGATGCGATCAAGAACTAAATGTTTTGTAAAGGTCGATTATCGGGCCCCCACATGGGCTCGGAACACCCACATCGTAAGCAGCACTGCAGTCCCATTTGGTGACCTAGTACCCCACAATTGTCTCCTACAGTTCACCTGATTTTTGGGTCGAGCGCCCCCAACACCGAACGTGTGGGTCTTCTCTTGTGGGTCAAGTCATCTCAGCTTGGAATCAATCGGCGCTGAAGTCGTTTCTAGATGAAGACTTGAGTTCCACCGAACTTCGAAGCGAGCCTTCACGCGATTCTTCGGCCTTCAGCGATCACAAAAATGAGTCCTCGTCACCAGAAAGAGAATCCTTTGTGGATCTCGATTTGAGCTGATTTCCTTTGAGCAGTTCCTGGGTCTTCGCTCCCGTTTAAGGAACTAGAGAGCATCATTAAAGTAGTTTATAAATGTGTGTATCCGTGAAAGTAAGTGTCTCCTTTGTGACTTCTCCCTCCTGGCTTCTTTTGATTTCTTTCTTTCTATCTATCTATCTCTCCCTTTTCTCCTTCTCTAGGCTGCACTTCTGGCGGGTGCCTCTAAGGGAGCCGTGGGAACGCTAGGAGCTCTTCACATCATCTACCACCTCACCTGCTCTATCGGAATGTGTTGTGGATCAAGCGAGCAGGCTGTCAGCCACGGCGCTTGAGACGAGCCCGCTGTTCGCGAACTCGGAAGCTGAACGCACAACACATCGCGAAACGGTTCACGTGCACCGCACGCACGGCTGCGGCGTGAGTGGCATGATGTTATTTCCAGTCAACTTCAATTCTTCCGGAGCAAGTTTCGAAGCACGGAATGAATCTGTACGACAGAAGACAGATGGTGCCTCAAGCGCCCTAAAAGACACGTTCCCGGCTCGCTTCCCACGATACCTATCCAGCTAGCTAGAGAGGTGCACAGGTGAGCTACAGGAACCAAAATGGAACCAAATGTCATCGACCAGAACACTAGAAGCGGCAGCGGCAACGACGACGACAACAGAAATCACTCTGGCTAGCAAGGTCGGGCGTCCTATCAAGCGGAGGGTCGTTTCATTCATTCATTCATCACCGGGTATCAAATTCGTTACTGACGTATATAGAAGCACCAGAAGGAGGAGTTTCGAAATGAATGAATGAATGAATGAATGAATGGATCGGTACTACCTGGCCACTGGTTCTCCTTCATCTCATGTCAGTTAGGCTGACTTTTCTGCTTCCGTCCACTATGATTTTGAGATGAATCTTCTCAACTTGAGGAATCGAGTTCTACGGGCGGAAGATGCTCGATTGGATCGCGTCGATTCGTGGCTACTGAACATTCGAAGAGCTCGCCGAGGACATAACGGGTTGTTTCGGGGACAGATTTGAAGCTGGAACGATCGATCAAGCGCTGCCAGACCGAATGCAGAAAGTATCTACTCTGTATGGCTCAGCTCGCGAGGACTTTCGATAGTTAAGAAGGTGAAGGTTGTCGCGAGGAAGCTGAGGTTGTCGCAAAGGTCATCCGGATCTGGAGCGCTCTCTCAGCTCGTGCGATTCTAAACAAAGTTCATGGGAAAGTGCGTCAGGCCGACCGACCGGCATGCATTCATGCAGCCAGTCAACCTGGCTCACACTTTGAGCATGCTGGATGCGTATATCCGGTCTCCACGAGCGAGCTCATCATCATCGCCCGCAGCGGCGGCATCGTGATCGTCGTCATAGGCATGTGCTCGGTTCACATAGAAGTCCGTTGGGTCTTCGGCTCGCGCTGAGCCGAACCGTGGGAGCGATTCAATGCTCCCACCAAAACCAGAACCGGCCGGAAGCCACTCGCTCTTCGCCGTTGTAGATCGCCTACTCCTCCTCATCGTCGTCGTCTTTCTTATTCTTTTCTTTCTCTTCGCCTGTCTCGTCCTCGTGGCTGTGATAGTGATAAGTCTCCCTCCCACATTGTGATAAGTGAGTCTTCCTCGTCGACTCCAGTAACCCTTCGACGAACTCTGGACCCCATTTCACGAAATTCGATCAAGATCCTGGATCCTTCGGGGTTTTCGAACTCTAACAGGATGATGTTCCGACCCAACGAGTTCTCTCTCAGTCGATCGGGAAACATACCCGAAAGTTAGTGAGAAATTTTCAAAAATAGTTTTAATCAGAGGAGATTCATTGATACTTTGTGTATTGAATGATGCGAAAACGATGGCAGATGTCTTCGGTGCTCAGCTTCTCGTAACAAGCCCCTCATTCAGATGAAATCGGTCCCACGCTTCATGCCGGAGACCGTCAGGACTTGCCCGAGAAGGGCATCTGCGGCGGACATGTCCTCTTTTGTTCGATCATGCACGAACTCGTATGGCCAGTAGGGAACGACCTCGTTCACTCTTAGAGGTTTGCTCGCTTATTCCCAAACCATATCGTCTATGACCTTTTTCCCCGCGGTTTCGTCCAAACACCGCATGAGACAAGAAGTATTAACCTGATCCTGAAAGACCTTAAACTTGATGAAACCGAGGACTTTTCCTCAAATTCCTTTCATACTGCTTTTCGCACAGCAATCTACTGCCTTTGACTGTGTATTGTATTCTCGACCTTGCACGAATCAGTTCTCCCAAAACCGGGGTCCGAAACTCCGAGGGGGTTTCTGGAGTTTCTTTTGTCCCTTTCAGCGGAAAATATTCAATTACGATATTCTCGGATTGCCTCTTCCCTTCGCGATAATTTTCAGTTTTCAGATTAAACCTGCCCAAAGGTCCAGAGGTCCAAGGCCCAAAGGTCCTGCCCAGGAGCTCTGGGAGATCAATCTCGAAGAACTGGAGGGAAAGGACCGCGACCGAGTCGCGTTAGGGACCACGGACCCTTCGGTCTGTTTTGATATTTCGGCGAATGGAGTGAATGGAGACGTATGTAATCCTTCAATGGAGAAAACAAACGGACGAGTGAGGTAAGAGAATCCTATTCTCATCCCGTTTCTTTCACCTTCAATTGTATTCCTTTGTGTGTCTTCGATTACCGATGAGGTTCGAGTTGCGAGCGATGAGGCGAGCACGTGAGTCGAGGTCCCAATTCAGACGAATCGCATAAGGGTCCTCCATTCTGGACGCACGTAATGACCGCTTACGTTTTCCGATGCGAAATCAGCTACCACGTGCCGATCTGGGTGTTACTCGTTTAATGAGACCGTATTACACTCATTTGTCTGTTTTCTTCTCTTCTCTGATTCCAATTAGCAAGCGCGCTGCACAGCGAAACAATCCCGAGGTCCCGTGCGTTTTCTCCGCGTGTTTCTTGAAATAGAGCGTGCGTGCGTGCTCTCGCTGCTGCCGTCGACGACGACACGGCTGCCGTCGATGAGACGAAAAAATTTGCTGGGGAGGAATGTTTGCCACAAGGTCGCTCAGAGTGTCGTTTAGGGAGATTTGCAGATCTCAAAAGTCGTTTTAGAAAGTAGAACGCGCAGCTGACAGGTTGGCTCTCTCGCTTGTTGAAACCTTCGATTTTATGCGAGCGGCGGCTGTTGCAATGCTGGCTGTTCGGAGCTGCCGATGGTGGTGGGAACGCGACCCCCACATCCGGCCACGAGCTTTCGAAGGAACTCCGTTTCCTCGATGAATACTTCCGCAGCGACTGAGCGAGCGAGCCACCTACGAACTCTCAACGGTCGCGCGAGCAGACCAACGGATTTCTTCTAAGACTTCCGCTGCTTGTCTTCATTCGACTTTAGAAGAGAATTCATCGCCAGACGGATGGCGGAGGCGATGGCCGGTGGCGCCAATTACTCTCGTTGGTCGAAGCTCGATCTAGATTTTGGAAACGAACCCTTTGAACTCGATCTCCAAGCCGGAATTGACAAACACCTCAATCGTTCGGGTGAGGGCTCCATCGAGAAGAATCTTTTGACTTAGAAATAAACGCTCGTTTGATCTTTCTCGTCCAGGTCCGTCGGCTCTATATTTCGAATTTTCTCAACATTGAATGCAAATCCAATGAAATTCTGTTCTTCCGATCATCATTTTCGTTTGACCGCTTCGCTTCATGTCAACGAAGCGCAATTCGTTTGGGAACAGCTCCGTTGTGAAATTTTGAGATCCGCGAGTTCAGCGTTTTTATTCAAATCAACGAAGTAGCTCCGAACTCTTCGACTCAGGCGGACCGTGCCGTCTATCTGCGCATACCGAAAGGCGTTCACGAGCCGCCATCTACATTTCAACATTCTTTTCAACTGTGACCTGTACGTTTGTGTTTGTCTGTGTGCTCAGATGTGAGGCAGCAGCAGCAGCAGTTCGATGGATCAGGTGTGTTTTTCTCGTCCTCTCTCTCCTCGTTGTCGTCGTCGTCGTCGTCATCATCATCATCATGGTCCACGCACATCAGCAGTCGCTCAACAGGCCGCCAGTTTGTCGCACCTGTGCACAATCGATTTAGCCCGCGAGCCAGTCACCAACTAAAACAGGTAGCTCACTCAGTCAGTAACGAAGCAGACTGCGGAGTATCGAACCAAAACAAACTACGAGTATCCACGAACACGCGCGCGTCCAGATTCACAAACAAATTCACATTCCGTAATCTCGTGATGCTGCAGCTGGACCGAACACTGTGTCGGCTCGTTTCCCCTCTCGAAACTCGATGTGCACTCAACCAATTACCGAGATCTGTGTCGATGTTCTCGTGTTCGCACGTGTATCTCCAACCGCAGATCTCTTTCGCGTTCACATTTCCACTTCAGAATTAGGAACTCGCGTCCACCCTCGGCCCGAGAAATCATCGATCGTCAGAGCAGATCGATGGCCGCCAAAATCAATGTAGCGCACACATGTTTCGGTACCTCCAGCCGCGCGCAGCTCGTGTTCTCGAGGAACAAAAGGGGTGAACGCGGCCGAGCGTCGCTTGTTGGACTCAGAAACAGGTGAACAAGAAGAACAAGGGAAGAGTGACAAATACAAAGAGATTCCAGGCGATTCAATTAATCGGGGTCGCGCTTCGTCGACTCCATCGACCTTGGGATGACGTAGAGTTTCGTTTCTGCGTTTTTTGTCTTTCGACCAAAATGTTTTCGTTTTCGACCGAGGGGACGTCTTCTGTCCGAATAGGAAAAACATTCTAGCGACGCTTGAGCGCTCGCTCTCTGTCTCCGGCCACAGTCACCTAGCACGTGGCGCCTAGTCAACGTCCGCCGGTGGACGTCCCCCCGCTCATCCTTCGTCCCGTCGCACTGTAGTTAGTCATGGCAGGTTGTTGTAGTTGTATTGCAGCTGGCCTTTGCGGTGGTGATTCGGCCTCCGGGGGGCGCCTCAACATTTCTTCAAGTTTACTAGGTTGTCTTTAGTTTTTTTTTCGCTTTGGCTTTCTTCGTCTCCCTCTGTTGCTTGTCGTTGTAGCTTAACGGCAGTGAGTGTCGGCACGCAGCAGTCAACCTACTTCTCCAGAGGCCCGTTAGATGACCGGAGCTGATATGACGGATGGACGCTTGGATGGATTGCTGCTAGGCTGGTCACCTGATTTTCCTCCCGTGCCCTGAGCGGAGACGATTCTCGAGGAAACGCACAAAAGTGTCTTCAGGAACAGCGAACCGAAATCGCGAATTGAGGAAATCGAAGTCTTGGACCCGAGCGACGAGACCAGAGTCGCTCCAAAAGTTAATGACCCCGAATCGATGTCACTCGAGATCGGGTGTTCCAAGAATGATATATAACCGTGAATCAACGATGGTCTCTTCTGGCTGCACGACGCTTGTTTATTGTTGTAGCTGGCTGCCCCTCGAGAGAGAAGGGGCCGGTGTCTATGGGGTCGTCTGTCGACGACATTTGACGGACTCGCTGAACACTCGGCTGGCGGGCGAATCAAGCAGCCAGTCTTGAAAGAGCATTCGGAACACTTCGTATTGTCATCAATCTGTCTGGTTCGCTCTCCGCGCAACCACGACCGTTGCCGCCGCCCTCAACAAGCATTACCTGCTCTCTATGGAGGAGGATCGAGTTTTTTGTGCAGTGTCCGATGAATGAAATCGTCTTACGCCATTGTGAATCGTTCTGAGGTTCGGCGGTCGTCTCATCTAGAGGCGGCGGCGGCGAATCACCCGGGGGCAGAGTGACACAACACAAACGCCAACGTACAATAACGAATGAGCACACACATACTTTTTGCGAGATCGCGGTGCACTGTGGCGACAACATCGAGAGAACATTTCATGAACTAGAAAGCTCAATTCCTCTCCAGAATCTAATCTCGAGAAAGAGAAATCACGGTAAGGCTTCCGTAAATGTCGCAGATCACGGAGGATTGGCATCCTTCGTCGATACTTGAGCAGTTTTTTCTGCAAATTGACAGAATTGAAACCTCTCGGAGCAGGAACGAAGAGTGTGGATACTCTAGACTTGGCACCGTAACGAGGAAACTTCGAAATTCCGATGAGGTGCTTGAGATAGAAGAAGTCTCGGAAGTGTGTTTTCAGGAGACCAGTCGTCTTGCACCGAGGAGCTCGCAGGGAAGCGGAACACACAGTGCAACTCCGGGCCCGAAATCCTCAATGGGGGCATCGAATGCAGCAGCTGCCGTTCGATTCAAGCTATCAGCGGCGCTATTCATTGTCCGAGCTGTGGTCGGTGATTATTGTTCGCCGGCTTCATGGAACGACCGTGGCGCTGTTGCTGCCTCTGCTGAACAGGTCGTTTTGTGTTTTGATGTGAAGGTTCGAGATCCAGCGTGAGAAAGTGTCCCGACCGACCGATCCGACTGGAGTGACCCGACAGAACCAACCAGCTAGTCAAGCAGTCAGTCAGCCGATCGGAGCGCACTGGGTTCTCATGAAAGCCGCGAGGCCAGAGGTCATCAACTGCCCCTTGGATGCAAAGTCTAGTGGGATAAGAATTCATCGTCGACTTTCCATACATCGGAGGGGTGAGAACGAACGGATCGAGATTCATGCGATGCGTCTTTTGACGAAGTAGTCATTCGAATAATTTTTGTTTCGACCTCGGTGCGAGTGGATTTCCAGGCGCGACCATCGTCGGAGAACAAAAAGTTCAGAGATCGGCAATCGTTTGACCCCGAATGACCTTCATAACTAAGCGCGACAATCCACGCGTCATATTGGACTGAGTACTTTGCTCGCGGGTCCTAGCGCCAGTTA
The DNA here is from genome assembly GCA_021527715.1 of Neoseiulus cucumeris. Lineage (NCBI taxonomy): Eukaryota > Metazoa > Arthropoda > Arachnida > Mesostigmata > Phytoseiidae > Neoseiulus > Neoseiulus cucumeris. The sequence goes on along the minus strand of JAJSRV010000050.1, from coordinate 1,044,360 downwards.
CATAATGCGCGCTTCCGCTGAGAATATGTGGAAGCACAGGATGCAGCAGCACTAGCCAGCCAGTCAGTGAGCTAGACAGCACAGGATGCTTCTCATGCGCCTATTTTTGTGGGTGGAACAACAAGTTTTTTACTCGCTTCCGGCCTTTCTGCATTCGGCTCCTGGCTCTCAGTAGTCGGCCTTTGGGTTAGCAGGCTACCAACGCGCACCCTACGTGGCAGGTGTAGCAGCCACTAGGTCGCGCTCTTGAAATTCACTTCTGATCGCTCCCAAGCGCCGAGCGTAAGGAATGAAAGAGCCTTTCACAACAGAGCTCTTCCTTCTTCTGATGGGGAAGCGTTTCTAAAATTAAGGACTCTTCCCTCCAGGACAGCTTTCCGGAGTATTTGTCGTCTTCCGGGACGTTTTATCTCAGAGTTCAACTTGGTAAACGCGGTTCGGTCTCGCGGAGTAGCACTTATGCAGGAAACGAGGAAGTCCATTGAGCTCAAGTTTGGTGGAAAATCCATTCTGCGTGGGATATTGTTTCGTAATCGGGCTCTCAGATCTCGCGTTTTTCGCTGATGCCGAAGCCCTAGAGGCCAGACGAGCGTGCTCAAGTGTCCGAGCAGGGTTCATACGAATAAGTGGCTCTTGCCGAAGATCCTCTCACAGTTGAAATGTCTTCGGAGATGAGCTCGAGAGGCCGATCAAGGTCGATTCCCATAAAAATCCGCGTTGTGCTCTGGGCGTGATGGTGTGAGTTCGAAGAACAAGTCAACGTCGACTCATCACCCTGGAAGGGTAGTAAAGAAACAGATCTCTTTACAACCTTGAATCGTGTGAAACTCTTGCTTGGATCCGCCCCAAGCCCCAAGACTGGAAAAGAGTTTCGGTTTGTCGCTGTTCGATCAAAAGAACACTGCGGTTTCCCCGTTGTTCAGACTCTTTCTTTAGTTTCGGTTTCTGATTCCCCAATTAGCCATCCTCCCTCAGATCGATGCCGCAGCGAAGTGCACTCGATCAGGGATCTTCTCAGACAACTGCCGTTGAGCAGAATCGAGAAATTCAGTTTCCTGGCAACGTTCACATTCTCGCTTTGCCTTTCCTCAGTCAAGACCCATTGAGTTCGAACTCTCCGATGTTCCAAAGTCGCAAACAACTCACTTGTTGGGGTACGGTCAGAACTCAGCAACGGGATTCACGAAGAAAATCATATGTTTTGACATTTGTCTTGCGGAGCTGCCTTGCCATGTCGATGAAAGCGATTCTATCATTCGCCATTTCCAGCAGACCTTGCTCGAAGTCGGTTGCGGCGGCAAAGCTCATGTGTATAAATCGCTTATTTTCTCTTTTTGTTCGCAATCCAGTTATTCTGATTCTATGATGAAAATGGCTTAAACTCATGACGGCAGTCCCAGCCAACATCTTTCGACTCTGTCAGGATTCTTTCCACGCGAGCTCTGAGCTCTCGTTCGGGGCAGTGTGATACGGCAGCAAGTGCAATGACCATCCGGGGATCCCGCAAGTCCGGAACGACATTCCAGCATCCTTTGAAAGATTCCTTCCCGGTGAATCACTATTCCACATTCTGTCCGAAAGGAACTCAAGTTCGAGGACATCTTTTCATAACCTCATCGATAATCCGCTTCCTTCCATAAGACTGTCAGCTATCATGGTGACATGGATCTGCAGCTGGAATGCAGTCGAGTTGTGAGTCGCGTGCTCTTATGATTCAACTACGCTTTTTCCTCAGTGTGAAACTGGAAAGCATTTTTCGGAACTATCGGAATGTTGAAGTTCCCAGGGTCCTGAAGGGAAACCGAGCTAAACGGCCACGGGAAAACTGGATCTCGCAACGTTGAAAACAGCCTCAAAGGTTTCGCGCATGTGTACGCGATCAGAAAGCTCAGATCAAGCGTTCAAGTGAATCTCACTCAGTGGACGAACTGAGACGTCTGGATCGATGACGGCGTCTGCTTCCTCTCCACGAAACGAATCTGTCAATTATTCGATTGTTTCCGTCGTACCAAACTCTTGCGCTGACGCAAGACGGGACCGCGACGCAAACATTCGGTGCCGCGTTACGCCCGCAGCGCCCCCTGGGAGTGCGTCGCGGAAATCGTTGTTGTGTCGCGCTTGGCGTTTCGTTCTTTTACTTTTTCTCCGTTGTCGTAGTCGTCGTCGTTGTCGTCGTATTTCGGATGTGAGTCGTGTGGCCGACGCCGATGCCTATAGCTAGCGTGGGAACAGGCGAGGAGGCAGATTCACAGACGTTCGCTTGTCAGTCCGTCCGGCTCGCTCGTTCGGTTCGTTCGCCCGTTCGCTCGCTCGCTCGCTCGCTCGTCCAACCGAAAGAACAGCAGACTGCCGTTGACTGGATTCTTGGCTGACTTCTTAGCTTGACTGGCGGCTCACTCTTTTCCTTTCACAGAAGCGTCTGGACAGAGAAGACGCGCGCCAAACAGTTCACCGCCACCACCGTCACCGCTGCCGCGGCCGCTGTCTGCCAAAGAGGGCCCGTGCTGCCGCTTACTTACCTACGGCAGTTTACCACTCCGCATGAGACTCATAATCACGATCTACGCTGTCATAATAATAATTATTGTCGTTTCCATCACAACAGTTGGTTTTGCAGCAGCTCCTGTCTACTGGAGGCGGACCTGGTACGGTTAGCGATTAGCTCACAATCGATCTTTTGTTTCGAGGGGTGACCAAACTGATTCCTGAGAACACCGAATGTATGACACGAAAAGATCGCTTCTCGCCCGATTTCTGGACAAACCGCTAGTGAGCTCGACGTAACTCGAAGTTACCTCACCTTAACAGCATTTTGGAAAGAGAGGCTCGACCTGCACAAGTACTGAAATCGAATCCGGCAAAGGAGAATTGAGAATAAGAGGAGATGATCAATTTCAAAGTTTGTAGGTGAGAAACACGTGCGATTCGTTAGCTCCGAATAATTACGACAATATCCCGAACAGCTGACAGCTCATAAAAGCGGACTCGGCGTGAACTGTTCGTGGCCTTGGATGGTCCCGAAGAACTTTCGGTAAGTTTGACAAATCTCCTTCCAAGTACGAGATTTCGAACTTCGAAGTCATTGTAGTCTTTTCAGCTTCATGGAGATACATCTGAACCGACGGTTCTCCCATCGTTCAGAATCAGAGTTTCCCGCTTTCATGTTGAAATCGATTCAGTTTCGAAACTTATTGCTTGTCATACATTCCCTCCTAACGGGCGGCCTTGCTGTCTCGAAGAGCTCTTGGACTGGACAGATTTACGGCGTGTCCCTCCACCGCAACAGTTGCTGGATTAGCGATGTAATATAGCACAATGCCGTCAAAGAATATGCTGACGAATGTTTCCGATGATTTCCTGTTCTAGAAGAATCGGATTTCTTCCAAACCAGGCGAAAATTCCGACAGAAGAAGTCTGATCTCAAGAGGGTTGCTTTTATTTGCGCCATTCGTTTTCCTCTCGTCGGTTATTCTTGCATTAGAGAGCATGGAAACGACCCGCGTTTTGATTAGTCTAGCTTCAGCGATCAAAGCATGCCCGAAACATCGTCCGTGGAGGAAGTGACGATAATTTACGGAACAATTTCCGCTCATCACGAGCGCCATTCCGACCGCATGTCCTGAAGCTCAAGCTAAAAGTAGATTCGTTTTTGCACTGCGGCACGCCCGAAGCATGCGCCACCTCAAAAACGAAAGTGATCGGACATTCCACGAAATTTCCGCTCGTCGTTGAGCGGAATCAGCTTCGATTCGTGGCCTGTGCGCCGATTCGAAGGCTGCCCCCGCTTCTCTTTCCTCATGTACTTTTTTTTTCTCTTCTTCTCCTCTAGCACTAGCTGTATGTAATACGAACAAACGGTCAGGTGAGTTGTGAGCCCCTAATTCTCACCCCCCATCGCATCCCCTGACCCTCAGCCCTCACCCCCAGAATGGAGAGGGTCCCCGAGCAGACACCCCAAGAGCCCGTTAGTCGGGCAGAGTCTAAGTGTCAGTTCGCTTTGGAGACGGGATGGATCTGACGTGCGGCTCCGGCCGGTTCGACGACGATTCCTCCAACGAACAGACCGCGATGCACTCAACGACCAACAGCCAAGGGTCGGATGGTCAGCAAGATGTGAAACCGTTGACTCCTGCGCAGGAGCTTCGAAAGGTAATTCTGATTGAGTTGCTAAGACGTCTTCTGTTTTCTCTCATGAAAATTGGCGCTTTTTCACCGCAGGTGAGCGGATCTTCCCTCGGTTCCGCGCGCTTCATTCGTTGAGCAACAGGTGCCAAAAAAAGAGTTCCCAACTCTCAGCGCCTCTTTTCCTTTTGGATAAAGAGCGCAAATCGACGCTGGCCCATGTCCACCGATTACTGGAATTGTCGTACCTGCGCTCAGCCGCTGGATCCTTAATCGTCTAATCCAGAAGTTGAGATGACTGTTTTCCTCCGCTGCTGTCGCAGTTCGCCGCTGTCAATCAGCGTAAACGCGGTTCGCTTCGCGTTTCCGTCGAAGGAACTCTCAGATTGGCGTACAGCGTGAAGGGTAAAACTGCGAATACGGTGCTGGCGACGTTTTGTTTCCGCCGCATCGTTCATGTCGAGAATTCAATCCGACCGGTCATTCGTAGCGGCCGGTTCGAGTTGGAAACTTTCGCTGGCGGTTGTCGTTTTGATCATTCAATCAAGCGAGTATTCCTCCGACCTTCACACTCATGCGTCTAGATGACTGGATACTTTTTCCGCTGAATCAGGAATTCTAGAATCAACTGGTCTTCGGTTCTAGATCCACTTCCAGTAAATGTTTGAAATTGTCACCGTGCGTCCGCTGGGCACGTCGTGGTGCACCTGTGCACTTGCTCCAGTGGCTGCGAAAGCTTCATGCTCCGGGGACGTCCAACGGAAAAAAGTAGAATTTTCGTTGACGCCGTATCGATGGCTGCGTCGAGAGCCAACAGACAAGCGCGGACCGATTCAGATCGATGGAAGGGATAGATGAAGTCTGAAGTAGAAATTATGTAAATGAACGGTACGGCTTCGCGAAAAGTAAACAGAAGGTGTGGTGTTTTCTCACCTCTCTATTATTATTCTGAGAAAAATCACCCAAAACATGATTGGCTTCGGTCCACTGTTAGGCCCCTTCTCTCGACTTCGACAAACGAACGAACGGTAGATCGGTGGGTCGGCCGATAGATCGAGGTGTTGCTCTAAAGAGCGACTTCACAAGATGATAATCACCTTTCGAGAGGCGCCTTCGAACTATTTGCGTTTCGGTCGAAATGGCCAATCCCTTGTGAGGCGCTGGACCTTCCTCGTGCATTGTTCGACTTCTACATGCGGAGCTTAAACTTGCGTAAACTATCTCGTGGTAAGCCGGGTGACTCGGACCAAAAAACTTCGCGATCGTTCGAGTTCCATTTAGTTCTCACGTTTTCACCGAGGACGCATCCGAGAACGAGGAGCAGAAAGAGCTGGTTTATCACACCAACATCGTTTCCTCTTCTGGAGATTCGATGAAAGTGTCAACTCGTGTCCTGAGATAGTGTTTTGTCGTTGAAACGTCTCCCCAACCAGGAACTCGTTGATACGAATCCTCCGATGCGGAGACCAATCGAGCATGGGAGCTCGAAGTCGACGAGATTAGAATTTCAAGATGCTTAGCAACTTGTCGGTCGATCAAGCCTCACTCAAAAAGGTTTCTTCTTTCTTCAGGCGACTAAACCTTTGATGGAGAAGAGACGACGTGCGCGAATCAACCAATGTCTTCAAGAGCTCAAGGATCTCATACTTGAAGCACTCAACAAAGACGTGAGTACCGAGCTGTTTTTCCGCAAAGCGACGTTTTTTATCTCTATCATCATCATCGTATCTGATCGAGCGAAATGTTCGAAGCCTTTTGGGCTCCAAATAGAGAGGCTCGAAGAAGCCACTGTCCTTTCAATCGTCACGTCCTCCGTTCCGTTCACTGCGAACATTTGTCTACCGCTTATGAAACTCGTTTTGTTCTGTTTTTATTTTTCTGGTTGAACAACAGCGTTGTGGACAGTCCTGGAGACACGCGATTATCTCCTCAGGCTCGGGGCATTTCGTGACATGTCAATCGATTGCGACACTGACTGAGGCCAGAAAAATGTTTCACTCGAACTATGTTGCTTCCTTTCTTGTCCGTCGCCTTGCAAGCCTCCTCTATGTCCGAGTTGCATGCAGTGGCCGACGATCGTGATGAACCACTTAGTTCGCGGAGTTTGGTCTAATTGTTCCGCTAATTTGGCCGAAACACGAATTTCCACCCCGAAAAAGAAGGATGATCGAATGAATCATGATTATGATTCGATTACGCGGCGCTGTTCGCGTATTGCCAGTGAAACGTCCGAACGCGCTCCGAACCTGACGGCTCAAATCAGATCGACGCCAACTCGTGACCACCGATCGAGTTTCTCGTCGGAGATCCCGCGTCTATATTTCATCATTTTCTCCCACCGCTCCGCGGTAATTGCTCGATTTCTCTTCCGAAGTCTTGACTCTGTCGGTCTGCCGCAAGTGCGCCAAAGAGTTGGGTCCGGAGGCGTGGCCGTTTAGCCGATATTTATGAGCTAACCCCGACAATAATCTCACAACGTTCCGATTCGAAGATAATTTCATGAAACATTTTCCTCCTCCGACAATCAGCCCAGAAAACTGAATTGAAATCGTGATCGACAAATTATCGGATAGAAACTACAACGTTTCTAAAGCGAAAAGTCCATCTCTCTGTCTCTGTCTCTCTCTCTCTCGAAATCGATGTTCGAGGTCAAATCCGAAAACCTAATCTGGTCTCATCTCCTCAGCCCGCTCGACACAATAAGCTCGAGAAAGCGGATATTCTTGAAATGGCAGTCGTCCACCTCAAAAATGTTCATCGACAAAACCTCCAAACACCTCCACCTCCCGCGGAATGCGTCGGAAAGTACAGAGCGGGTTTCACCGAGTGCGCGAATGAAGTTTCGCGTTTCGTGAACAACGTCAACGTCCTACAGCCCGAAGTCAAACAGAAACTAATCGGTAAGTAACTCGGTCTAGTTTCTTGAGCTTCCTTGTTTCTCTCCGATTACGCGTGTTCCAATTTGCGTCATCGGGCAGCGAGCCGGGAAGCCCAACGACTTTCCCGTGAGTTCTTCGATGCCAGATGCTTCTTCCGGGACAGGTGTCACACTTCCGTTCAACGGTCTTGATTGTCTCTAACGTCTTAAGGTTTCCTCCAGGGCACCTCTCGTCTTGTATCAGCACCTTGGACGCTTCTCCTATTACCCCGGCGTTGGGTTATCCCACTGTGCATTCTCCTCCTAGTCAGCACGAGCTCCAGGGTGGACACGGTGCCGCGACGCCTCCCCTTTCCTACTCCCCGTTCCCACCGAATTCCCCGTCATCTCATCGGTCGTCCCCTCCGTTTGCTCCTGCCCCGCTGGTCGCGTTTCCCGGGATGCTTCCGCCGTACAACCAAGATCTCAACAACAACAACACCGATGCCATGCAGCACGACATGGACATCGGTGCGGACGAGGACGACGCCCCCTTGGACTTCTCGAAAAAGTATTCTCCCACACACCCCGGGACAACGGGTGGATTCCCTAATCCTCGGAAGAAATACCTCGCATCGGTGAGCCGAGGCTCGTCATCGTCTTCATCTGAAGAGCTGCCTCATTCATCGAGCGATATCGAAATGCATTTGTCACCCACTGAACCCGTTAATTATTCAAAAAACGTGTTTGGGGGAGCTTCGGCTCCCCGTTTTAGTTTCGATGGTGACCATCGCTTCTTCATGTGCGATGATGACGACGACATGTGGAGACCTTGGTAGTCGAGATGAAGTTAAGTTTCAAAATGCTGTTCAAATGTAAAGTTTCTATTCTGACGATGGACATTGGTTTGGTAAATGTATACCGGAGTGCCAAGTTTGAATATTTGAGATTCGGCATTTGTCAAATAGGTACGATCAGAGTTTACGAGAGCGCCATTGTACTCAAGGAACTCTCCAGTGCTTTTGAGAAGTTCTCGTCCGTCTCGAACAGACTCCAAGATATTTTCGTTGGGTCGATTTCACCGTTCAAAATGTCGAGATTAGGAAGTTACGAGAAGATTGTGGAATTTCTTCACAGGCGAGGTCCGATATTTGTAAACATATTCCATGAGATACTAGGAGCAATTGCGCGCTGATGTTAATATTTAGTAGATTCAGATGATATTTGCACTTTGCGGTTTTAAGGTGTATGAAGGTTTCATATTTTCTCCTCGAAGCGGCATTCAGTGGAGCTGTTGTGTTTTTCACGAGATTCCGTCAATGACGATTCGATATTTCGATCGGCGAGCTATCGAATCATTGTGGTGAATTGAGGAAGAAACTCATGGTTGTTTCATTCATTGGTACCGAGTCGAGACAGTCGCACGCACAAAAAAAAATACTGATCGCGACATCAGAGATTCATCTCTGGATAACTATTTTTTTGACCCGATCAATAAAACCAACCTGTCGTAGAAAATCATTTCCCTCCTCCTCAATCGTTCCTGCAAGAATGACTAGAATCCCAAGAATGGATGATCTCTTCAATCTTTGAATGCTTATTTCGCAGGAGAATTATTCCCAGAAGTCACGAATTTATTGCAAATTGTGTCCCAAGTAGTTTCCGGAGAATCAGGACTGTTCCTCATTGGGAGCACCGTTGTGGAGAACGATGGTGTTGGTGTCGAACGGTTAGGAGAGAAGGTGTTTTGATTGATGTCTGTAATTTTCTCAAGATGGGCACTCCTAAATATCGATGAAAGTAGTCATAGCTTCCATGATCATCAACCACGTCGTCCCGAAGGCCAGAGACCACACCCAACTAACACCCCGAAACCAAAAATGAAAGATGCCATCGATTTATTGACAAGTTATTATGAAGCATCGCTGACAACGGTTCGAAGCAGGAGTCTGGTGCCGCTTGATTCAATGACGATGCATCCTGAATCTTAAAGACGCGTTACTGATTGTGAGATATCACAGAAGACCAATAGTTTTTCGAGGAGCATGAATCGTGATGAATTCTGTCCGATAATCTCCTGGAGCAGAGACGGGAAGTTGCTGAAAGCAAGACATAGTTGCGAGATGACTTTTCGGAAATTAATACCTTGTACATAGATTCGTTCTATGGAGACGTGCGGATATCATATCCCAAGGAAGTATCGAATCCCAATTAAATCAACACTTGAGGAATCCCGGTTACCGATGCGTCACCTTCGTCTGTCACGTAGTAATTCACGAAACAGCCGTTACACCAACTAAGATTAGACACCTCCACTATTTTCTAAAAGATATTCGATACCTCATAACAGCACGTTCAGATACGATTCTTCGTTTTCTGGATCTATATAGCACTAGCCGATTAGTGCATCCGTGGTATGCCAGGAAGGTAAGACAACCAGCCAAGAGTAACATCCCACCTGATAGCGTTCCAGGCATCGCTTTTTATCGAGTCGTAGTGACTTGTCATTATCGTTCTGAATTCTATGAATACGGTGCCTCACTTCATGTGGAACGAGGAGAACCAGATAGTTGAAGCTCGGGAGCAGTTTTTCCTCAACGGAGGGGCTCATGATACTCGGTATCAGACTCGAGGCACTCGTTGGATCATTCAAGCTCTAATCGAAGGTCAGAACATGAAAACATCAGCCGGAAACACAGCAAAAGAAATTACTCATCGATCCATGAATTGAAGCCAGAGACGAAATTCGTCTTTGCCCACGCCGACGCTGACCTTTTTGTCGTGCTGCTCTTCAGAACTGGATCACCTGCTCCCGCGTTGGCCGTCGAGGAAGATATCGCCGAACTATAATGTTCTGCTTCCTGCGTACAGAAATACCATTGAATGAGCTCAATGAATCCGGAGCTCAAGGCGTTTCTGTCCCCGCCAGCAAAGATAGAACTCGCACGACTCAATTCTGATACGAATTCTATCAATATGAAGGATTACACCTTGAAAATCGTCGATGAGATTCTTCAATAACTTCAATTAGTAATTTGGAAAAAAAACTTTGGACCTCTTCCGACATTTTGAGAGCACGAGCATGTATTCTGCTAGATTAAAGTTATTTCTCCTTCATCCCTAACTCCATTCCGGTGTGAAGCCTCAATCAGCTATGGAAAATGAGAGTTGACGACAAATCAGGAAGAAGAATCAGAGCGGGATGTTTGCAGCCGTTGAAAGTGACCATCAGGCGCTGTGTTGCTGTCGTTTTCGGTTGCTATACTTCGATTTGTCAATCAAGGACGGATCGAAGGACATTGGAACCCGTATCCGGTTTCGAAGCTTCCGATTGTCTATTATCACGACCATTATTCCGCCTGATTATTGTCTTAGAGACCTATCATGCAGGACGCGGCCACCGTTTTCAAACTGATTTCTGTATCGTCAACATTTCATCGGATAATCCGACGACAACGCGCTGAAATCTGTCGCGATGAATTCGGCGGGCCGGAGTCTAGCGAGAAGATCGTCGCGTCGTCGACACATCCACGAATTGTCTTTCGGGGGCACCTCAAGGGTCGCGGAACAAGGGCCGAGTCGTACAAAGCCGGGTCAGTTATGCAAAAGGTGCTTTGATTGGTGGATCCACTCCCGCTGAGCTGAAATTTCCAGCCTAAGGGCCCGTCGAAGAATTCCCGATAGGAGGAACCCTAAAGGGCGCCAAACAACAGCTAGTGCTAAGCTACATGGTTTGAGCATTCTGCTTCATGAATCTGATGCTTGGACACTTAACACGTTCTGTACCGTTGTTCTAACGAAGAGTTCTTACACAAGCACTGTCGATTCCGTTGACCTTCGAAGTTCATATTTTCAGCTCAGAAGTGCTGCCTCTGTCGCTGAAGGCTCGAAACCCGATCCAAATGGAAACCAAATATTCTCAACCCGCTGCTCGTTGCGTCAGACTTTCTTCTGACATCACAAAAAGTCCGCGTTTCTCTTTTTTTCCGATTTCAACAGGAAGACCGACCCCTCCGGTGGCTCATCGATGCAATCTGGAAACTATTCCAAACTTTTTGATGCGAAAGCTTAAAAACGTATACATGGAAAAGATACACATTATAAAATCAAAGCCTTACCATGACAGATGAAAGGCGAGGGTTACAGCAAAGGTGACACAGCCGTCAAGCTGAAAATCTTCTCTGTTCCTCAACAGAATTCCAAAGAAACGATGGCTTTCGGGACCTAGCGACGGAGTCAACAACGCATTTTTCTTCTGGAGCTAAATTGCCAAGCTCATCATCGCGCTTCTTCTCCCACCACTTTCTGACGCGATCCATCTTTATGAACAAATCCATCCAAAATTGGTAGCCCCAACCGTTTAGCATCGAATTGCACGAGACCGCGGTGAGTGTCTGATAGAATCTGAAAGAAAAAATAAACCATAACCGTGTAACCAGAAGAACGGGAAGGATTTTTCTTGGCCAGTTCCAGTTGACGGTCACAGCTCTGGTGGCCGATGGCAAACGCATCTCGTGATCGCGGAACATAATCTAATGAGCCGCTGCTCCATAAAAATCATCACTTTCGCGTGTCCAGTGATGTCATTTGTAGCAGGAGCAGGATTATGCAGATACGAAACGTTGGAAAAGAAATATATTACGCTTCTGCAGCACGACCTCTGTCCGAGCACACAGTGCGAAGGACACATAGCGGTCCATAGTCCGCACGAGCCTTGATATCACGAGAAAGAGATACATACAGTTTCAGATCGAGAATAAACTTGTCATCATCATCATCATCATCATCATCATGCCATAGTGTCGCCTGTTTTCAATTTGTTGCGACCAACCGGGGCCGGCGCGAATGACATTCAGCGCACAATAAACATGAACGAGAAATTCAATGTTTTCCGGAAGCTCTGTCTGAAGCTTTTCCCAGAGTCCAATCTGCGTAACAAGGGCATCGAGTTCCTCGTTTTCCACGAACTTTGTTGTGGATAACGATCATTTCGAATCGGATGGTTTTCACACCCTTCAATCAACGCCCTCTCATTTTCCGAGGTTTTCTGTAAATCCTCAGAATCATTGGAGGGACGGACGATTGCTCTGAAGAGATTTCGTCCAGAAGATGAATCGAAAGTGAACGATCACGACGGTATCTGCGTATCTATGATTAATGAAACGTCGTCCAGGTCGATAACGAGACGTCATTTGTGACGATTCTCAAACAAATGGACAGCGGCTGATTCGGTAGCCGCGGCGGCCGAATCCGGAACCAATTTTTCAAAGGTGAGAGAGGAGGGAGATTGTTGACCGAAAAGCCGCCCACATCCTGGCTCCAGAGGTTAATGACGCCCGTGGTCGAGTCTTTGAAACAAATACCTCGCCTGTCCGTCCGCGTGCCGAACTGAAAGTGAAACGAAACACGACGACACAAAGTCAACGGTGACGTTAAAGTCGTAGTCGTTATTGTTGCTCCATTTAGTGATGCGTTCGCGCTGATCCAACGTCGCTCCTGCTGGCTGTTGGTGGCCAGTTAATGTTTTCGCAGATTTTCCGCGAGCGAATGATGTTCGTGTACAGTGCGTAGGACTCCGTAACCGTGTCTGTGAAGTTAACCTATGCAGACGCAGCTGCGACATTGTAACGGTCATCAGGTATTCCTTTCCTGGGATCATCGACACGGCTAGGTACGTCTTTATGATACTTTTCCGCAATGATACTTCCCAGACGAACACAATATAGAATAGAAAGAATCGCGATTTCCGTTCCACTACTCCTTGATGAACATTTCGTTCGCGCACCTAATCCCAGCAAAAACTTTCAACTGTTTTTAACTCTGACTCAACGGTCAACTGAGGTGTCTTGTCTTTGTTGGAGAAGGGACACCAATTACAGTCGCGTGAAGAATTTTCGTAGGAATGAAGTTTTTGAAAGTGGCTCCACTTCGTCGCACAAGCGTAGGTTCGGTTGACAGATGAACTTCATTGGGATGCAAAATCGACGGATGGCAGCTGATCGGCGGACTCAGCGTTTCGGAAACTCTGGAAGAATTCCCCTTCACTCTTTCAGCTGGAATTCATGTCAAAAACTTACCGGAGAGATGCAGAAATGTTGGAAATCAGAAAGTCTTTCCACATTTACCCCGAAAAAATGAGCTCCGTCTGACGGTTCAAATCCCAGATCTCGATCTGATTCTGAAACAGCGTCCGAAGGAATGCGTAAAGTTCCTCGACTAAGGTCCAGCCGAATAGCATCACTTCGTTTCCCTACGACTTGGATATGAAACACGGAAAATAACGATTATGTGACTTTTCTCTTGACGAAGAAAAGGCTTACGTGACGTCAAGTCAGACGTCTCCTTCTCTGTAATATTCTCGATGACCCTCCGATTGTGAGTTTTCCTATCTCTCCGCTGCGATCTCAACATTTCTGTCGAATCACTTGCAGTATTGCCGGGCACCACTGGGTTTCTTTTTTCACTTTTGTGTAGCTGCCCCGAAATTGATGATGAGACACAAGTAACGGCCCGACTGACCGAGACACTCAAAAACAGAAAGTGTTTCCCATCGTTCAGAAAGTGATTCTTCGTTTTCTGTGCGGGGTTCTGACCGCGGCTGATTTTTGTTCATGTAATTTTTTGTTGCAGGCTTTCCCCGTGTTCTGATTGTCAAAAATTGACGAACAAAAAAAAGTTTCGATTTTCGACTTCAACTTCTGCGGCTGCCGCTGCTACTGCTGCGTCTTGGAGACCTTCACGGTTGGTTTATCAGCTTCTGGACACGAGCGTCTTCGTGGGAGTAGATTTTTTGTCTGTTCTGTTCATCTATATACCTGTCTGTTAGTTCGTCTTCTATCTATATATCTGAGCGGCTGAGCGGCCCATCTGACTGACTACCCGCCTGTCGAACTGACAGACAGACAATCAGGCGGTCTGTTGGTGCGTTGTTTACGGTCGAACATTTTGAACAGTGAAGGATTTTAAAGATGATGCGAGAGGATATGCTGCGTCTTCGCATAACCTTAAACCCGCTAACGTGAGCCGCGAATTTACTTCTCCAAAGTTTACTTTCTTCTGTGTTTGTTCAGCGGCGCGCAGGTCGCATCGTTCTGGAGCCACCCCTCCCCATCCATCTACAGCTCGGGCCCTCTTTCCTCCGCTGGCCTTAAAAGACCATCAACACTTGCCCGAGCCTAGTCCGATTCGGGAACTTCGTTTGACGAGATCGTGTAACAACAGTTCAGAACGATTTCGTGGATATGAGCCTTTGTTAGTGTGTGCAAGTGATACCGTGATACAGTTTGGAAAGTTCACAACGACTTCAAAGCGAGCCATGCGTCTGCTTCTGACAGCTTTGTCCGTCGCTTCGGTGCTGGCCACTGCGCCCTCGGACCTGAAAACGGACGAAGCTCAGTTGAAAGACGTCATCAAAGGCGTTGTAGGTCGCTACCTCGGGGACTCGAACGAGTCGCAGATTCTGTCCTCGGCCTTGATGAAAGCTTTCGAGGACGAAGGTTTCGGCGACGACTCGAACAACATAAAGCCTTCCACCGCGAGTCCTGATTCGTCAACAGTTTCGCTGGAGAAGCGCGACATCCGCGCCGATGCGCTCCCTCCTCCTGAGTTGTTCCTCGATCTCCTTGGAGAAGATCTGGACAATCCTCGGAGACCTTCGCTGCACATGGAAGTCGCAGCCAATGCTAAACGTAACTGCACGAAACGCAAACGCCGCAAGAAGAAGTCCAAAACGGAACCATTCAAACTGCCGGTCGGGCTCACTCGCACGAATCAACGCGAACTCGCCGAATACTCAACATCTGGAGTGCCCCCAACTCATGTGGAGATCCCGAGACTCGCCAACGGTGACCACCCGTTCTTCGATGATGAAACCTCGCAACGACCTTCTGTCAGCTCTGGAGCCGACTCCTCCTTCGCGCATTTGCCCGATTTGAAGCAACGAAATCAGGATAAGGTCGCCGCCTTCTCCGAGCACGCTCCCACCAGCTATCAAGTTCCCTCATCGTACTTCTCTCTTGGATCGACGACGAAACCTTCGCTTCGGCGGAACCCCTTCGAACGTTTCGAACAGACAACCAGCTTTCCCTTCAGAGAAGAGAGCCCTCCCGAGAGCCGGGACGTGTTGGTTCCCAAACGCGCCAAGAATCGGGATCCCCGAACTACAACTCCCAGTCCCTCGAGCAGATTCGCAAACGACGACACGGATTCGTCCGAGCCGAGCCGACCAACTTCATCTCGAGTCTCAAAAGTGCGACCAACAACAACCTTGGAACCGTTAAGTGACCTTCAGAAGCCCGAGGTCGCGCAGTACAGCTTCTCGCCCAAGAGCGCGACGACGCTCCGTCCTCAAACTCCTGCGACGGCGTCACGTCCAACCACGACTGCGAACTCACACTCGAGTCGAAGTCCCGATACAGGCTACAGGACCCTGGTCCCGTCGTCGCTCAACAAAGGAACTCTCCAGCATTTCAGCTTTTACCCTAAGCAGCCGCAGTCGAATTCTCTGTCGAAAATAATTCTCGCTGTCGGTGGTGCGCGTTACGCACCTCTCCCGATGAACTTCACTTCGAGTCTGCCTTCCGGTTTCAAATCGAATTTCACTTCGAGTGTCGGCGCGTACGATGGACCGGGACCAGGTTTTGGCGCAGTTCCGGAGTTTTCTGATCGGACCGCGTCTCCAACAGGACTCTTCAATACCGTCGTATCGAAACAAACTTCATCGCTCGCAGCGGTGGACGAGAGTCTGGTGATTCAAACGCCAACTGTGCGTCTCCTACCGAAATACCAAGATGAAGTTCCGGAAACACCCAGGACCTTGCTGTCCATATCTCCAAGGGTGGTCAGCGGACAAGTTTTGGTTTTCTCATCGAGGAACCAGCCTGACGACATCGAAATCACTCAGCACGACAGTCATCCTGACGAATCTGGAAAAGCAGGCTCCGATTCTGAAAGATTGTCCATCGAAACGACAACGAGTGCTCCTCCGCGGACAACGGATTGCGTAACTCACGGAGAGGCGACCACGCTTCGACCCGAGTTCGGAGCAAGGATGTTCCCGCCTTCATCATCAGAACGAAGGACGACAACTTCTGCTCCTTCCCAGTCAGCGGTTGCCGTCACAACAGATAAGCCAAGGGAAACTTCAAGCAGTCACGGCTTCATGCCCGATGCTCCCACGATCCTAATGCAGGTGAGTTGAATCAGCCGCGTCTCCGTCTAATGTGAATTTCGAAAGATACCGAGTCTGAGGAGGATGAGAATATTCTTGCATTGTCGGGGCGATTGTTTTCCAAGGAAGCGAACTTTAACATACATGCTTCTTCTGGAAGGAGGGAAGCGTTTTCTAGAACTAATGATAAGTGCGTAATTTCAAGAAGACACTTAATTTGAAGCAGAAACTTGATTGTTGGTGTCACAGAAGTCTAAATTCAGGAAAGAATGCTACCAACGGTGCGAATTTCTCCCAAAGGTCCCGCTTCCGGATTATCCAGAACTTTCCAACCATGGCTACGTGAAAGGAAATGCTCAGCTCCATATCCCGCTCGTGTACAAACTACAAAAGAAGAAAGATAAGGCTAGCGCTCAGAGGGAGCTGACGAAGGAACGGACGTTAATCAGTCTCCCGAACAACCCCTTCGCTCGGCTGAGCCCAGTGAACACGGCCTACTACAAATATCGAGAATCGGACATCAAGGGCTACTTGCCGAAAGCCTTTATAAAACTTGAGCGAGTGCAAAACGTTCAAGTTAACGCTCAAGCACCGCAGAGAAGCATGGTTGTGTTTGAATAGATTCCCTTCGAACGATTCCTTTCGATAAGTCGGTCTAGTTCGGATCAGTTCTCGTAGATGTAGTTTGAGATTGAGATCGTTCTTTTCCCTCCGCTAATTTATTACTTTTCGAAACCGCCCGTGCATCGAAAAGCTTTTTTCTTTCTCGAATCCTTGGGCATCTTGCGCACCTTCGGCTGACCGAGTACCCTGCGCAATTTCTAATTTCCCTTCTGTTACGAAATCTCCAATTCTGTAACTCTTCTTCTGCCTCACATTTCATCCGACGTATTACTCAAACCGCTAGTAATGTATGTAATAGTCCAGCCCCTGGAAATCTTTTTGAAAAGTTCCATTCAGTCCCAGCTGACATTGAATGACACTTGAACAATGAGATGGATGAGGTGAAAACGCCAGCGGTAGAGACCCCACACACGTCGCAGGAACTACGTAAGAATGGAACCTTTCTCATGCCATGTATCGCTTCAAAAACGATCCAACCGAAAACGCCTTTGAGCGATGGTAAAACTTCCAGCTGTATCTTCATGAACATTTCATCGTCGTCTTCTGAACGAGAACCAAATCCATGACGAAACTTACAAATCAAGTCGCTAATGACCTGACTCAAGGGCAATTTGTTCAGCGTTGGTTCATGTGGTTTATCTTCTCACCGCGGTGATACACATCAACAGATCAGAGAGGTGAACCACCAGAATGCTCGACGATGGAATAGAACGAGGAAACAAAATAGACCGAAGATGAGAGATGATTCGATGAAGGACTTCGGATGGAGGAAAATTCTCGATCGATGTTCGAAACGCACATCAGGTTTTTGGGGTCTCCATGGGGAATCCCAAGGAACGTCTTTGAATATGAGTTATTTTGAGTTAAGTTGTTGCGCAAAACTTCACATCTTGTTACTATTTGTTCGAAGTTGGGTCTTGTTTTGTTTTCTTTGATGTTTGGTATCACTTCATTCCTCATTCAATAGCTTCATTGGATTGTTATCCTCCTACAGTAGGTCGTGACCGTGAGTCTTCGTCACCAGAATATGGTATTGTCACCATCGTTTCTGATTCCGTTATTACCGGACTCTTGCTGTCAAGTTCGCCGCTTGGACACTCACAGCAATCAACATCGTTCATTATGTCCACTAAAATAAAGAGCCCGAAGCGGCCCGGCTGTTCGCAGCCACTTTTTTCACGAATCTGCTCGGTGTACTTATGTAGGTAGATGGCTAGTCGCTTCTAGAACTTCATCTCTCGTACCAACGCATCTCAGACTCTCTTCCCGGGCACCCTTTCTGAGGGGAGCATCACAACAGGGAAACTTTGAGAACCGCTATGTTAGGCACTAGATATAACTCGAGCCATTTCTTGTGGTTTTGTGGATGATGTTTTTCCCAACACAGAAGCGTGTCACAGTGAGGTCTCGAACGAGACATGACTCGGTGGTGAGGAAAAAGATCTCATTTTCCAAGCGATCTCACTCTTTGGCGACATCGTGGACTCGCAGTCCAAGATGTCAGCCGGGCTGATTTCGACGGGTCTGCAGAGCTGCAGCTGGTCATCACTTTGACCCCCAAAACTTTGTCTGATGCCCTCGCAAGAGTTTTCAATCCAGAGATTGCGACAGAGAGCGGTCCTCGTGAAATCGATCATTATCTTCGTGGAAATGAACGCTTCGAATCAAACCATGGATCAGCTGTGAGAACACCCAGCGAACGGCTGCGAAGCGATGGGAAAGAAGTTCTTGCAAAAGCACTTCTGACCGCCCAGTCAGTCCGTCGCACAGTGGAAAATCGTTTCTGTTTCATTCCACACTCACTCAGTCAGTAATAGTCTTCTCCTCATATGAAAATAATGCTTCTCCAAACATGTTTGTACCATCTATCTTGAACAACGAACCAAATCGTTGACTGGGGTCCATCACGGTACTAACTATTACGTGGGAACATCTGTTGGTTTTTCAAATATCTCCACCCATCTTCGGAATTCAGAATGACTCCTGTTGCTTTATTCCTTCGTTTGAGAGTGATACGTACTTGTTTGAAAGCAGGTCGGACCCGCGGTTCCTTGAGAATTCATCGCACTGACATTCTTTTTTCCTACGGAAACTCGTAACGATTCGGCAGCTTCGTTGTGTTGGATTTCGCAACGGGAGCATGGTGTTCCATCTTAGATTTATTGTCTGTCCCCGAGAACTGTGGTCGTTTTCCATTTTATTTAGCCCCATAAACTTCGGAAGAAAGTCCCCAGGAGTTTTGAAGTTTATCATCCATTATGACTATGCTCTGGATTTCAGAATCAAAGCTGTGATCGAGTGCCATCTTGAATCCTTCTTAAAAATTTCCCTCGTTTGCTCCTAGGTCGGAATCGACTCGTACCTTTGGCATGGGTGCTTCGTCTTTTCGTCTAATGAGAGAATTTTCGATTTGCAAGTGAAGGATTTGTAACTTATATGCTCCGCGAAAACATATTACCTTCCATTCTCCATGCGAACTGTTGGTCTAGCGTCCTCCCTCTAGAGACTGACAGCGGAAGGGAGATGAAACCCCTCCTCTTATTGGTAGCCTTCAGAGTGAAAACTTCGTCAAAAATTTCCTCATTCCGCATCATTGTCCGAAATGCCCTGAGATCAGCCTTGTTTAGCCTATCTTCGATTTTGACTAGCTGCAGAGTTCCTCTTCCAAGCTTACATCTATATTCTACCCTCCTGAGAAACCTCGACCTTTCCATCTTCGCGACCAGAAACCACACGGCGCTCGTGTACAATATATTAGGAATGACATGTGACATGACCTCAACAATATGGAAATAATCGAGCACCAACGGCTATTGTCCTGCAGGGTCTCCGACAGGACCTTCACTCAGCACCGTTGGTTGGAGTTGATTCAACCCGTGTGTCCGAAAAGAGATAAACGGCCGATTGTCTTGTGGTCACACGGCTAATCTTGGAACCAAAACTAGAGGGCGCGCCCTCTAGGATCTCATTCCGGTGTACCACACTCCTATGTGCACGCAAAATACCAATACCGAAATTGACGAGCTCAAGACAACGAAGGAATGAGTCAGGGTTTTATATATCAATGAAACATACAGTTCGGAACTATACATTACCGCACTTTGATAAGGTTTGATCGATTAGCCTAATTAAGAGCAATGTGCCCCAAACCGCAGAGAGAATCTTATATCGCTTGTTCCGCTGAAGGCGTCAGAGAACATTCTATCCTGGCTGCGTTGCTACCATTGTCACACTGTTGATTCGAAAGTTCATTCGTGTCATTGTCTGGAACTACGACAACGTTGCGAACTCAAGCGCCTGAGAGACTTGTTATTTAAGATGCGGAGGAGGTTAGTTCAGTTAAATCACGAAACAATTCAGGAATCATCTCAGAATCGGGTATGTTTTGAAGCGAATCGTTTTATTCAGAGATCATCACTTCGTCGCGTACAGAATACAGGGTTGGAGTTCGATTGCCGTGCCGGACCTAACGACGTCGCAGGCACCATGGAGGGATGTGAACACCTGGGGGCTGCAGGCTGTTTCGAAAAACTGTTCAGTCATGGATACACGGTGAGGGGAAAACACCGCGAGCGGTACACCGACGTCGCAGTTCCGTACCACGACGACCACACGCCTTACAGCACAATTCTTGCGTCGATTCTGCATGAGTTTCATTTTTGTTAGAGTAAAAACCGCGCTCTCCTTTCTTTCAATCAGTAACTGCTCCTCGTCATCATCACCATACAACTTAAATCATCATCATCATCTTCGATCTTGAAATCATCAGTGCATCATCGACAAGTCGTCGACGTCATCCATAAAACATCGGCATCGTCTATCTGCCTGACAACTTCTCGTAGAGGGTAAGGCAGCGCAAGAATGGATTACGAGGATAATGGAAAAATGATAATGACATCGTTTCTGATAAAATTAACAAACCGCTCGGTTGTTGTAACTATGGGGTTCTTGAAAGAGTTCTTCAAGATTATAATTATTCCATGAAGTTGTATATCCGGTGGAGTAAAGCAACCGTGGTTGCAACTTCTGAGAGTCTACTTCGAGTTCACGTACTTGTTTCTGGGATTCCCATCAATAGGGTTCTTACAGATAGTTTACTCTCTCTCTCTCTCTCAAGAATATTGTTGTTGTTATTAGGTATCGTCATGGTTCTCACCTTCTCATTCATTGTTCATAGTCGTCAATCATTGTATGGACCATCTAGTGATCTAAATAATGTTGTTCTCGAAGATGTGAGTGCATTTTTTGAACAGTTCTCATTCGTCTGCTTTGCGATCCGCTGACGTGACAGCTCCATTCATTCCGGACCACAATTATGCAACATGTGGACCTTTTTTCGTTCAAAACTCTGAGAACTTCACTCTCGGTTCCGAATACTGCGGCTTGTCTCACATCAATCTATGGATTATCTTTGTTTGCTCCACGGCTACAAGTCCGAGAGAGGAATCAAAATAGAAGGAATATTGCAATGAAATCCTCCCATCGTACGAGGTTCTTGCTCCCGAAGCACGAGAATCGTTGCCTCCGAAAACCCCACCGGAAGGTCGCGGTGCGCGAAAGCACCACTCCGGCAACCCGGAACACTCACTGACACTCCCGGAAACCAAACTCAGCACAGATATTCTCTTTCTGATGGTATGTGAGGAGACACCGATCAGCCTATACATTTCCGACTCGAAATCCTCAAAGCTCCGCGTCTGGGGTCGGTGGGCAGTGTGTCGTGTTCGTTGCAATCCACAGATGAGAGGTGCTGATTTGGTATTGTATCATCATTCTTGTCGACATGCGCAAAGATCATAATAGACCATCATTTCATGTTTATCTAGCTTTGTTTGTCTGTTCGGGTCCTATGCTAATTTGTTTGGAGTAGCATGGTGATCGTATGGCCTGGCTACGGGTCCAGCGGCTAAGTGTTTGGAATAATAAATCTACATTTTCTGCAGCTATCGTACAGAGATTTGAGCATTTTTGTGCGCAGATAAGTCGCGCCGCCAAGAGGCCTCATAGTTTCAATCAATCAATCAATCGATCATGAAATGTAACTCATGGATAAATGAAGGAATGAGTTCAATTACTCGAGGAACCGATAGGATTAGCGCATACAGGAATACTGAATCCATCGACTCACTGGCTCAGACACATCGAACACTCTCATTTGAAAACTCTTGTCAATAGACGTGAACAGTGGTCCGGTGAGGATATCGGCCTCTCCTGAGTTACTCTTCCAGTTCACCAGCTTCCACCTCATAGAGAAATCAAAGAGAACTGAGCCTAGGGCAAACCTTGAGTTCTGAGACTAGTGTTTAGGACTGCTTTTCGAATCCACAAAACGACGACGCTGGGTCGGCCTTAGTGAGATTTGGATGATTTGAGATTCGATCGCATAGTAACAAAAGATTTTATCGGCGACTCCGACATGTGACCTCATGTGGAATTTTCCGATCCGATGCGGTCGGATAAACATCTAAAGAAATCTGAATATGGCAGCAGACATCCGGAAACCGGGCACTCATCGTATAACTCCATTCCGCACTTGAAAGTCAAGTGGAAAGAAACACTACAGTCACCGATGTCGAACAGGTTGAAGCCGGGGAAAAAATTTGTTTCCGAGAAAAGTAAAGAGTTTGTGGGTCAATGCAAGTTCGTTTGTTTTGGTACGTAATATGTTTGGAGGTATGTATGTGTTCGCGTGATGATAAGACTCAAAAGAGGGTTTGTTCATACATGGGAGGTTTGTTTCTCGAGAAAAGTGTAAGTTTGTTTGTTTGTTTGTTTGTTTGTTTATTTCATGTCTTGCTGGTTGGCACGTCATTGATCATGTGCGCGCTCGCAACTCAGCCATTCAAACTAGAGCCAGCTTCACACTCCATGCTACTGTCGTCGGTAGGATTTGTTTTTGTTCATTTTTGTTGCATAAATTGGTCATGGAATAACTCAGTGCCAGGCCGAGAAGGTGAGAGAAAATAAAAACTGGATGAAACGGCGTCAGCCTGAGGGCATCGTTTCGATGGCGCTGGCAAGTACATAATACTGTTGAGATTTGTTGGAACCAGGATTTGCTATAGAGCTGAATCAATTCTTAGGTATAGGGCCCATCACTCGTCTGTGATAACGGGTGTCATGGAACTTATCATTTATAAGATCATCATCAATACTGTAAGTGGGACTTTTCAAGATCATTGTCATCATTGGTTTCTTTGTCATTGCGGCATTATTGCCCGTCATCTTTCCTCGCGGTTTCCTTAAGACATTTTGAATATTTCTAAAAGTTGATTTGTTGGATGTTTTCAGGTTGTTGTTCTGAATGCCGGATGCTGCAACGCAGCCTTGACGTGTTGAATTCGATTCAAATCTGAAGACGTCGATCAAACCCGCACTCCTTTCACGTTTGCGATCGCCAGCGTCGCAACGCCTCCTGGTTTACAAGCTGGCCGCAAGAGAGGCAGATTTCGCGTTCATGAATCATCGCGCTCAAACCATCTCCGCGAATTTCATAACTAAACAGAGTTCCAACTGTTGAGCTCCGAAGAACGAATCGAAGTCTGTGCTAACACTACCATGGTTGCACTGGAACTGTTTACATCGTTTTGGTATTCATATTTTCCGTCGTCGTATTCCGGTTCAACAGTTGCTCTAACAATACACAATGTCGATCGAGAATATAATTGACATCTGCACAGGTGGCGATGGACGCTTCGTGGCGTTGGGGGACGGCGCTCGGCTAAACTGCTCATCACGAATCAGAGGAGATTTCACCACTTGTGGCCTTAACGGAATGTTCTACGCCTCACTTTTCATGTACATATATATAGACACATTACTTTGTATGTATGTATGTATATATATGTATATATATATAGATGAGTAATTGTGTTCAGGTGTGGAGAAGATGATTGCTGAAGAAGTATTGTCCTCTCTCACTTTTTAAAATTTGGTTGCGCAAGTGAGATCTCCATCTGATGTATTGACATGATGCCGCTGTAAGCGAAAACCAGATGTTAGATAAGATGGAGTGGATCCGATCAACTGGCTGAAGCGGGCTCTGTCGAAATGGAAAATAGAACACCTCGCTCGGATCCGGAATATCAGATCGCTTCTGAGGGAAGTACCATCATCTTGAGTTTCACCACATGTTCATCTTCTTCTAGAATGAACTTCCAAGATTCAACGCAAAGGCGAAGTACTTATGGGTGGCGAGAACGAGGCGAATGATCTTGATGAGAATGAAGATGGCTACGGGGAAGGAGTCGTAGAAAAATGAACACAGAAGCAACGAAGGAGTTTTCGACTCGTGAGAAACAAAAACGAAATTTCACACTTTGATAAGCGACCGGATTATTGGATAAGCATTTGTTTGAATTATGAATTATCGATCTTCAAAATGAACAACTCCATGAATTATGGGGAAAGAAAGAGAACCAAAAACAACTTACAACGTATTAGGCAGGAATTCTCACTAAAGCTCAGCGCAGATGATCAGTGCGTCTACCGTCATTACGTCTACACGAGCTTACCCTCCCGCACCTCAAGCGTACATGGGTGCAGAGGGTAAATCCACGTGGAATTGCCGAGTGCTTCCCGCCAAGTGCTCATACTGGGAAGAGAAAATCATGCGTTTGATATCATACAAAACCAAAATAAAATGAGGGGAGAAGCGCAAATCAATAAAATATCTATTGAGGGTTACATGATGATTTCACTTCTACTCGACATTCAGCCACACGCGAACTATGCGGTCAAATCAATGACACTCGGGCACGCACGCACGATTCTTCAGCGAAATCAAATGCCGATCGGGGGATTCGGTATTCGTCTCTACTGTTTTATGATTGTTTGTGGTCACTCAGTACTTTGTTCTTGTTTTTGCGAATTAGGAAACATGCGGATACGGTTGCCATACTTCACATTGAGACAGGATGGATCGTTCAACTCTATCATTCGAACGCAAATGCCCCTAAGCCATCAATCGGAGCCGGGATTCGCGGGGAACGAATTCGAAGAAGCAACTGCATGATAAAGGTGATCGCCAGTTTTGTCCGGCTGTCACGGAAATCTTTCGCGACCGTCGAGGAATAGGTGCGCTTAGGATGCATGGTGGGAATTTCGCAGGATGTAAAGGAGGCGACGATAAGCTAATTCACTCAATCAGTCACACTCTCACACAGCTCGGAGAAGGGAGCAGGAATTCTAACGCGGCAGTCCCGGTGTTTACAAGACACAGAGTTAACGAAACAGATCTTGCTAATCTTGCATCAAGACTATTTTGCTTTACGCCTTGGTGTTGCGTTTCTGGCGGATCTACCAGGAACAGTGGAGTACGACACGTTCCCATAAGGTGTGTACACTGGATGCGTGTTCGTGCTGTTCAGGCAGTCCTGCAGATTCAACTGCAGCTACTTGACAGCCCTTTCTGTGAATAATGACCAACCAACTAAGCATACGAGACGAGGCTCTCCTAGGACATTGTCATTTGGCGTACATAATACAATATGTAACAACATTCAGTTGGCCAGGGGAGACTTTTTGAAACAATGAGGACATGGAGGGCTGCTCAGCATGCACATCGGAAGGGAGATTTCAAGGAATCACACATAGACAAGACGGGTCCACAGAATGAACTAAATGCGTAATGACAAGGATGAAGATCTCGATTGCTATTGTTGTTGTTGTCGTATCCGCCGTCGCCACGATCGCTGACGGGACAAATCGAACTCGCTCTCCAAGGCGGTTGGAACAACATTTTGTACAGCAGCAGCGAAGACAAATAAGCGCAGCCAGTCGATGCACGCTCGCAGCCAATAGCGGTGTTCTACAATTGGCATAAACATCTGTTTTCGAGAGAACGAACACATACTTTTCTTGTGCCGGGACGCCGGACTCCCTATATCTCTTCACATGTAGAGCTGTGTGTGTAGAGTGGTGGCCAGACGACGTGAAGGTGTGTAGAAGAAAGCAAGAAATTAAGGATGAAGAACCATTAGTGACTAACTTCCACTCGAAGTGACCACAAACCTCACTCTTCATCTACACAAACTAGGAATGGGAAGAAGCTCACAGCAAAAAACCAACAGCAAAACGTCAACTCGTACCAAAAGACGACGGACTTTCTTTGTTCACGTTTTTGCATTCGACTCGAGCGCACCAATCACAACAGAAAACTCCCAGCGGACTCCTCTCGTCCTGCCCTCCGAGTCCGCGATACTCGAGGAGAACTTGAAGGAGCCCCAGCAATGAGATCGAACTTGAACTTGGAAATTTTCAGCTGAGCTCGCGATCGTAGTTTGTTCGGATCTCCTCGGCCAAGACACGGCTCCTTATTCCTGTTTGTTGTGTTCCTCATGAATAAATGAACCTAGACAAACCCCGAGTGCATAATGGATCAGCTCGAATGAACGACGTCGATGTTGGTTCGTAGTCAAGCCAGCAAATCGCTTCGGCCACGACATCGGAGCCATTTGTTCAACAACTGCTCTCCTTAAACTCTTCTTCAAATCTCTGCTAGTGCTGCTGCTCCGTAGCGAGGCGTCGATCGAGCCTTCGAAACAAACCGCACGTCCTCACGCTTGCGCAAAAACAACCAAACTCACAAACACGCACTCACACACCGTCAAAGTGCAGGTTATGCACTTCGGCGAATTTGATCCGCATGGAATAGCGTCTCGTGCCAACGTCAATCACCATGGTGTGATCGGGTACTTACCGCGGGAGGAGGTGTATACCTGGCATGCAGGAACGCCTGATCTTCACGACCGTTTCCTTGGCTGGTCCTGAACAGAGACAAGGGAAAAACGTCTGTTATTTCTCACGAAATTCACCTCCCGTCTGATCCGGAGTCAGGGTCTTCCAGAATCTCACTAAGGAAATCTCAATCAGTTCTAGTGTCAAATTCGAACAGCGTAAATGGAAGACCTTCTGACTGAATACTTTCAAAATATAAAGTTCGTGAGCGACAGTAACTGTCGCAGTTAATGGGGAAACGTGCCAAGGCTCCAACATCATTCTACCACATGCAAGCAAAGTTAGTCATTCGTACGCATTCACCTCATACACATGAGCAGGAGCAAACATGGATGTTTTGGAAAGAAAAGAAAATCTCTCCCGAATTATCCTAAAACCGATCAGTGATTTGAAGCTGACGCACGCGTTCAGCCCGGAAACCGTGTCCTCTACGGAAAAGAGGAATAGGGTGATGAGAAAACTTTCGCGGGTCGAGTGATTTGAGGAATGATCGAACCGAACCAGTTCCAAGGAGACAAAAGCGAAAAACTTCGAGTCGTTCTGATCCCAACAAAACTCTCAAGACCGTCTTCCGTGGATTGTCGCAAGCACGACCGCAGTCGAGGATAACCTTGCCGATTCCGCAATCGAGTTGTCGATAATAATTTCCTCGTGCCTCTGATGAGATTTCTATCGAACCGTTGCGATTCCATCAGGCTCATCGGTGCTCGTTTCGTGTGGAGGGTGGGAACGAGCATCAAGGTTGGTACATGTTGACAATCTGAGTGGTTAGTCGGGGGTAGATACGACGTGCGCGTCGATCTCGTGGAGAGACGGTTGACTGATTGATTGATCTCGGGATTGGAGTGCGCTTGCATCATGGCTAGACAGTCGACAATCTGCCTCGTTGTGATTTAGGTCTGTGATCGTCATAATAACATCTTGAATGACTCTTACTTAATCTTTCCGCGGATTCACACCCATTTCGTAACCCGTTTCTTGCAGCCGCACCTAGAAGAATCAATAGGAGAGGACCAGTTGCAGCCACACGACAACTGTCGACTCGAGGGATGAACATCGCAGACACGTCTTGCGGCTCGTTGGACGTTTCGAGTTCGTCCACGCCCGCGGTATTCGATTCGGGGAACGTTGGGATGGTACACACAGGAATGGACACTCGATGCAGTTGACACAACAAACACGGTTCGAGGAATAGGAGTAGACGACACAGCAAAACACAGACAGCGTTAGATGCCATCAGACTGAAGAGACCCGGTTTTGATCGCGATTCGGGTCTGGCTTTCGTGCTGATCTTTACCGGTAATATTGGCCGGCGTCACTGTGGTACTGCTCGTCGTTGGTGGAGTGCGTGGAGAAGCCATCGATTGGATGATGTCCCAAGGCACCATCTGGATCCCGATCGCATCCTCTCCGGAGAATGTGTAGCGATCCACTGTACGGGCAAATTCGAGTTGAACGATGTGTCGCGCGCGAACCTAACTATCTCTGAACGTTGACGATAATTTGATATTGAGCTCAGGACCATCTTGCTTCAGGTCGCCTGAGGCGCTGTCTTCCTATTCTAGGCTTTATGCGGATGCTCAGCGAATGAGTATCGAAAAAGTGCACTAGAACCATATCATTGTGCGTAGTGGTCGGCGCGAATGTCGACGCGCGTTCCTCCATCCAGTCATTCGAAAATTACGAAAACACCATCTGAATCTTCTGCAATCCGAAATGCACTATCAACTGCGGTTTGCGCGACACGACAAACGTGAAGCTCATGATTTATGGATGCAACACTTTCGTGAAATGCATCCACTCATCTCGAAATGGTGGAGAGTCTTCGTTCCAAGAAATTCAACCACTGTCGGTTCCATTTAGATAAGTCTCTGATGGGAATGAAATCCGAGTATGCTTCGGAACTGTTCGAGAGACGTAAACTATCACCACATAGGAAAAAGTTTTACAGTTCCAGGCCGAACTTGAGAGAGAAACTTATCTAGTGTAGACGTTACCGAGTAGAGAAAAGAATAAAAGAAAAAAGAACTCATGCTCACGACAAGGCAGATCCCAGAAGAGGTTCGGCCGGCGACGCAGCCTGGTCATGCGATTGCGTGCGATGTCCCGAGGTCAGGACTTCTGGGTGCAGGCCGTGCGAAGGTGGATAGAAGTTGTTGGCGTCGTAGAGGTACGCGAGTTTGGCGTTCGACTTCGACGGCAAACCGTTTCTATATTCATTTTCGGCACGCTGTTGCGCCCGCAAGCGGTGCTGCTTCTGCATATTCTTAGACACATTGGAATCGTACGTGTTTCGAGGTACTCCACGGCTGAGTGTACCACCCGTAACGACGGCACTGGGCAGAAACGGCCTTCCCTCATCCTCGGTTGAATCGTTGCGAGGGTGGCTATGGGATACGTTCGTTTTAGTGGAGTCCCTGCGCGTTTAACGCAGCGACGGATGCAACTCACATACTCAAGCGGGAAGTGGCCAATTTCTTTCTCATGTCAGGGAAGGATAGAGCATAACAGACAGCACTACATATCGATATCTCATTTGGTTTCGATTCAATGTTGGCGACGAGATGAAGGGGCTCGAATCAACTCAGAAAAATACTCATTCGAATAAAGGAGAAAATAAATCGAAATCTGCTCGGGTGCGGATAGATGGATGAATCTTCGATTGGGGGCGATCGAGCGCAGGACTCACCGGGAACGTATGTGGATCCAGGTGTGGGATGCGATCCAGATCAAAATTGTGAAGAGGAAACCAGAAGCGGCCGCTGAGGCTAACATGAACACCGTTCCTGCAAACGGACGAATCAACTCAATGTGACGATGACGCCATTATTCTCCCCGCCAGAACGAAAGCTTTCCGAGGAGGATCGTTCGATGATGTGTGAACTCACCTTCGAACGTGCTCACGCAGATCGCCTCCATGGCGTTGAGATACTCGTTCTGTATAGTTGTACATTCAACCAGGGTCGCCATACGGCTCAAGGTCCTCTCGGTTTCCTCCAGGCGTTTTTCCAATGAATGCAGCAGCGTATGCACCTCCTGATCGGTTTCAGCGTTCGTCAGAAACCACGATCGATTCAAAATTTCTCTCAAAACCCTACGAAAGCATGAAATCTTCGAAGCGAACTCGCGAAAGCCCCCTCACCCGTTGCGGAAGATACTGGTTGGCAATCCTGTTAAGGATTTGCGTATTGGCCTGAAGATCCTGGATAGCGCGCTTGCCTTCGACGATGTCGAATTTGAATGGGTTATCGGTCATCTCCTCACAAGTCATGTAGTACTCGATGGCCAGTCGCTCGCCTTCATTATTCCCAGCCATTCTGTTCAGGATCGACAGCGGTGTTAGTCTTTGAATGTTGTCGTCGAAGGAACTCGACTCCAATTCTTTAGTAGAGCGAAGCAACTCACCTATTGAAGAACGGCTCCGGGTTGAAGCAGAAGTCGGCTCCTGCGACAGCGATTCCGAAGTACAGAGACACCATTACCCAACAGATAACTACAGAAAGCAGACCCAGGACCGAAAATAGGATGAGCAGACAGCGCGAGTGCCTAATAACTCCCCACAAAAGCAGGAGACAGATGAAAATTAGCCCGCACAGCAGTGTGATTGTGCCGGGCCAACGGAAAAATTCCACGATTTGGAGCCATTGTGGCAGGTTCCTGAGGTCCAGGGCTTTCATTTTGATGTTCATGTCCTTGGTTTTCGCCAGACTTTGGCTGATGTTCGCACGCATATGTCCCAGGGTCTCGCGTACCATTGAACGTACGGTGGCGTTCGGTAGAGGCGCTACATAGGAGTTCAAATCCGGGTCAGTTTGCTAAATTATGGAATATTGTCCCGAAATATCTCTCGTTTTGAGAATCACGAGCCACAAATCGCCGATGAGTGCTCTCTCGCTGTGACTGATAGGGAGTCCATGGACAAGACACACAGACAAAATCATCAACCGTAACGTCTATCGGAATCGAGCCCTAATGGCATCTCCTAGACAGACTAGCTAGCTAGGAAGAAGAAATAAAACGCTTCGAGAACACTTGAAACTGAATAGTCACAGTTTGGAAACGTGCTATTGTTGCCAACCCTAAAGACAGCTCAATGAAAAGGACAGAATGTAGTTGTTGAAGAAACTCACCAGAAAAGGCGACCGATATCTGGTCGACGTCTTCACGGATCGAATTGTCGAGAATCTGCTCGATGAGCAATGTTTCGTTCCTAACAGACTTAACGACCGTCTCCATCTCGCTAGTGCTTCGTTGTACCACCAGAAGTGCCTGATGGGCTTGGTCGTTCCCAAATAGTCCCAAACTTAGGGCGCCACTGAAAGAGACAAAGAACGAAATCGTCGTTAGAGTACAGAAAATAATGGAACGGAAAGCATAGTTGCTGTAAGAAGAAAATTTTCGCCATCGACCGTGCTTAAGTACGTCGAGCCAGTCGAACTCGAGGGCCATGAGCATTGCGACCGAGCATTAATATTGTGCTCTACGATAGTCCAGATGGCGGCAACAATCACAGTCAGAGGCCGGAGCGCCATTAGATTCCTTGCAGTGTTTGACTCAGCTGTGGTGATTGTGGCGGCCGCGACAAAGAGTTTTGTCACCGCTGTTCATACTGACTATTATCATTGTTTACGTCTGCTCCCGTCTGAATTGTAGTCCTTTCATAGAGAGCTTCAAACGTTCCGACGATATGACGCATATCGATTAGGTTATCGTTTCACGCTTTGCTTCAATCAAGGCTCTGTCTTCCTTCGTTCACTTCCAAACGTCGGGCTTTCACCGGAACTGTGTGAGAAAAGTAACGTGATGTGTGTAGACAGCGATAGAGTTTGGAAGCCGGTTGTTGGCATTCCGGCCGAGAGTTTTATCGCCGCCCACATTTCGACCGATTGCCCGACCGCCCTTCCGGTCGCCAGATAGGCGACCCCTCCCATTAGGGACCGAGGTCGGGGTGGCTCCCGTCAAGCGATCGATAACAATAAGAATGGGAAGCTCTAGTTGCTTCCAACAAGGGAAACATACATTTTGTGAGGTGCCCCGATATTTGGCACCCTCCCGCTTCCCAATGGCTGGCCGTTGTGTCGATGACTGCACAACAATGTGGCTTCCTCTCGACAGCCACAAGATCCTGCCGCGGGAGCACTTCCTAACCAGGCGGCAATTGATCGTTATGGTCACCGCAGGAATTTCGTGGATTACCATGGATCACTCGATTCCGATGGTGGTCGACCACGGACAGGAGCCGTGACGCATCATGGAACGCTTCGAGGAAGCATTCGTTCATATTTCGGGCGAAACCGTCGGCGGCATCACGAAAGAATTGCCGAGGGAGCATTTTTCCAGGTTTCGGGAGGGTGGAGCGACTTTTCGAGAATCTTGCTCCTTGAGAATCACTTCAGCCGAGGTATCAGCGACCGAGCGCAGACGTGGATGCTCCCGGCGGCGCAAACAAAGATTCGGGCCAGCGCTCCCGTAAATAGCGAAGGAATTGTTAGCGGAAACTCGATGACTCGAGGCTTTTCGAAGTTGCAAAGCACCGACCCGGAGGCTTTTGTTCTGCTCAGCTCTCGGCCGAATCGATTGAATCGAGCCTCTTCGTCCCGTTGCCGCTATTGATACTCGCGGAACAGGCTTCACGACTTCTGAAAGGTTTCCTGATATTTCAGGAAAGCTCCGCAGGGTTTCTGTTCGGAGCTTTCTTCAAACGTCTGGATTCCGCTCACAACGAGATACTAGCGCTCGAGTTGGAGCGATAGCTACAAAAGGGCTTCAGGGCACTCACCAACACAGCAGGGCAAAGAAAGCCAGAATCCACTTGAGGGGTGTGATTTTGTTTTTCTTCTTGGAACTCGAATCACAGCATCGACAGAGGAAGAAGATTAAGAACGCGAACAGGGTGAAGATCAACCAAAAGCCTGGAACGGCGACCAAGATGCCGAGGCTCTGAAATTGAAAATCGATTCGAGTTAATTGCGGACATTCGTCCTTAAAGGTTCTGCGGAGTCGGCAACGTAAGAAATTATTCCGACCAAATGGCAACAAACTCAATAAGCCTAATCGCATTGGCCAAATGTCGGCCTGCGGTGGTTACTTCAGTTAAGGGAGTTGTCCAAATATGTACTCTTGTTTGTTTTCATTCTCTTCAGATATGTTCTTCGCAGGATGAAAACCGAATATTTTGATTGTTACCATAACTCGACCGTCGCTACGTCCAAGTTTATCGAAACATGCGGACGCTTGTCGCCACGTAGTCGGTTTCACGTTACATAAAATATGTCTTTTCTCAGAAGCGACTCTTCGTCTCTACCTGATGTCATCATCCATTTTGTTCAGTGAGCTTGAATTTCTGTGATTTGTCACCGCTTGGCATCTGATATCTTCATCAGCATTACTTGAAGCTTGAAATCAACGACCATGAATCGAGATCTAGGGTACGCAAAAACAATTTGCCAGAAAAGAATGTGAAAAGATGCGATCCGTTCAGAGTAGACGAGGAGGGAAGACGATCATTTTAACAAGGAAGTTCCAATAATCTCTGTCGGCTGTGGTGCGTCAGTCGTCCCAGCGGTTTGTATGTCATTTTCTAGTGCGGGGCCCGGCAGCGACAGCGCAGAGATAGCGTCACAATGTGGTGTCTAAAGAAAACTCAGTCCGCGACTATCTTTCTATCTGACTGTTTGTGTTTCACTGAAATCAAATGAAACGATCGCTTTCGGAGACGAAGCATGCATAATGTTCGTGATTCTCAGCGACCAGATTGAAAGATTGTCATTTACGAGGGCACAACAGCAGCAACAAGTGCTGCAAACCCCTCATTCCCACCAGACCAGTTCCTTGGGCTCGACACTCGTTCACATGATAGCGTGCTGGCTCGCTCGTTGCTCAGGGCCACAGGTAGCCGTGAATCCAGACGACAAACAACAAAAGGGGTGGAGTTCGAGAGAGAATCCTTTTTTCTCCTCTGGCTCAAGCCGAGTGCGCCGATGAATATCGTCCTCATTTCGTCTTTGTCTGTACTCGTGCTGTCTTTTTGGGTTTCAGCGAATGCGGCTCATTTTATCATGCGCGTTGTTTGGGGCGGAGCTCCTTTTGTTCTGCTTGGAGCAGAGTGAACGGCCGTGTTAGCGACGAAGAACTCCGAGAAAATAAATAAACAAACAAACAAGCAAGCAAGCAAGCACTGTTCTCGAGCTTCAGGCGCCGACGTCAGCTCTTTTAATGACGTGGAGCTGTCGTCTGAGTAACAAACCACGGCGGACTGAGCCGACCCGGTTGTTCGGGAGTCCGGCACACTCTCTGGAAGCAACAGAGGCCGCCATCTAACGACTGACGTGTAGAATGAGATTAGCGTGTCGCTGCATTTTTATCATGAGTTTTCCGCCCGGTTTTGTTTCCACCGGAATGTTTGAGCCTCCCAAAAAAATTCAAACTAGGAGAATGCCGCGCTCCTCAGAGCCAATTGGAGTTACGTTTCTCTCGAGGGAAGACCGACTCGACGAACTTCAAATTCAGGATTCTGACTTTCTTCTGTCGCCGCTGTGGCGTTCTCACCCCACCATCAATTGGGGGGATTCTTGTTTCGAAGCTGATCAGCTACAAGCTTTACGAGGCAACAAAACAAACTGAGTGAGATGAAATAGAAGAATGCGATGAACAAGTGATGAGATGGAAAGCCTCGTACAGAAGAAAGAGGAGAGAAATCATTTACTGCTCGGAGGCACCCCTGTCCGCAGTAAAAATGTCGCTAGAAGTTCAACAAACGCAACAATAGAAATGTGCTCCTCAAGGGGTCGGATCGGGAGTGAATGTTCACGTTCTTGGCGACAGCGGAATGTTTGTGGAATAAAAAAAGAAAGTAAAAACGACGGCGAGAATCGACATGATTGTCGTCAGCGATAGAGACATTTTGGGTGGGAGGCGAGTGTCGGGAGCGATACCACGCAGTCATCTGAGCCGTGTGTCCGAAACAGTTTTCGCTTTCAGTCAGGAAAACATCTAGTCCAGATATGGAATCGAATTCAGGTACATTCGGAAATCAATCATTCAGCTCGGAATCTGAAGAGTTCCCGACCTCTAAGTCAAAAAGCAATCGATAGATAGATACTCACCTCGAGGTATATATTATTGTACGGATCAAAGGTGCCATTGACAGGCTGTAGGTTGACGTCGAAATGCGGAACCGCGTGGAAATAGTCCACCAGTTGCGAGATGTGATATCGAACCCGCTCTGAGATATCGGGATGCCGACTGAATTCGAGAAACGGCAGCTTCATGATCATCGTTCGGCTGGTTGGCTCTTAGCTGAGCGTTCTCGATTCCGTGTGTTATCTAGATGAGGCAATACTCCACTCGAGTTCGAAGCCGTGCACGAAATACGGCTAAGACCAACTCCTCATTCAATCTGCAAAGAAGAAACTTAGATCATTCGATGTTCTCCTGATTCTGATTTCGGGTCTCGATTCACCCGATGTCGGTATCATCTGGTCGTGCGGTAGCTGTCCGCAGCATGCACAAATATTGTCGTGGGAAGAGAGCGATCGAGATCAACGGAACTTCGAATAAAACAGCGCGAAACGTAAACAAACATTCGATTCAAAACCAGCAGGAACGGCGAATCGCGTACTGGAAGCTACATCGACATATTCGAAACCATCAGATTCGCTGAGCGTAGATCGATGCATCCAACGGTGGACCGGTCAGAAGATGGCTACCTACACCAAGCGAACATCGGGTTTCCTGCGACATCAATTACTGCACTGTCTCCGAAGTGGCCTCCACGGATAATAATTGCTCCCCAGATTCTCGAATAATGAAATGCCTCGAATTCCTCATCGAATTGTGACGTCCCGGACTGCGACGTCAACAACACGCGAAGCTGTCGTGTCCGCAATGAGGAGGTGAAGTTCAACGTTTCAATTAGGTTTCATCCTCATCTTGATTTCATCGATTTGAAACTGGGGAGGTCACATTCATTGACTCCCGTATGAGACGATTACGAATCAGAGATCGATGTGATGTTCAAATATGACACAATTGTATCACCTCTGCAGGTTTGTTGCATAATGTTCGATGATAGATCCCGCAGCACTCGGGGCTTCTTCGTGAGCAGCGATTTTCGCCAATTTTTCAAGGATCGAGCTTCTAGATCACAGCACGCAAGAAACTGGAGACATCTGATAAATAGAAATCTCCACGGCCGACAACGGGGAGCTACAGTGGCGCCTCCCTCACACATACACGTATGCATGCATGCATGCGTGCATGCATGTATGTATGTCCGTAAGCTCTCTCGTCTGTTTGGTGTTTCCTACACGAACAAGTCCCCGGGAAGCTTGCGCTGACAAAGAAAAAAAGAATCACGACGGAAGAACAAACTGCTTCCTGCTCGAACGGAAATCCAGGTACCTCGACATTTTCGACATTTCCGCCGTATTTGTTGCCATCGACTCGATTGTAAATCGTGGAGAATACGGGAACGATTTCTTGTTTTCCGCGTCATCAAGTAGCACTCATCTAGAGAGTGTTGGAAGCCTCTTTCTCAGATGAAATGGATAAATTATTGGGGATCGAGTTCGACGAAGGAGAACTCGTCCTCCGCCACGAAAATCCGGGGCTCCTCCTCTCATACAACACTGTTCCTACTCTTTTCTCTTTCTGTCGGATTTCGGTTGTATTTGCTTCGACTGCCCGTTCAGCAAGCCGTACGGGAACTTCATGTTGACAAAAGAGAGCTGGAGAAAGAAGGGAAAGCGAGCCGTTGGGCGAATCGCGGTCGAACCAGCAGATTGGTCTTCACGGAGGGCTGCTTTCGCATTTGCATACTCAATATTCTCCCAAACAACGTCGACAAGACAGCTCGCCTTTGTTGAGGTCTGCTACTGAGAGTGAGAGGTCTTGCCAGCCAGTGTGGCGATCATCTTGACGACCCGACAACCCAATCGCACCCGGAAAGCAGCCGATCAATCAAACGAACGTTACGTTTTTGAGTGAGCCCGGCCTAGCCAAGCTGTTAACAGCCTCGTTGAGAACTCGGTCCTTGTTCTCGAGAGCTGCTCTCGGTGGGTTCACCACTCCATCGTTTGTCGGTGAAAAGATTATTGTGTCTTGTCGGAAGTTGCCCACGAAATTTCCTCTGATCTGTCTCGAACAGCTGAGGCGGTCCAAAACATTCTCGGCCAATGCCAATAGGTTCGCGGTCCAACATCCCTTGGACATCGACGGCGGAACAGAAGAAGCGAACGACATCCATTGTTCATTGGTCGCTTTTCCTCGTCAATGGATCGAGCAGACAGTCGGTCGCTCGAGAAGCTCACCCGGCGAACATCCATGTGCCGCTTGACCTGGAAATGATTTACCCGCGTTCTGTATTCCGACCACGGAAGACAAAATCCACAACATGGCCACTAGGCAAGCCGTCGGACAAACGAACGATCGGACAAGCTGGTGAATAGTGAACGAACGGGTGAGTGCGTGGAGGCACTCGTCAAAAACAAAGGATCAAGATGAGTTTCCGCGCAGCATCATCACTTTTTAGACGCCTCCTCTTCCAGAAAGCCGCCAAGAATCTCACAAAGCGCGCTCAACGGAAACGACTTTGTTATCTTCCGTAATCCTTCTGGATCACGACTTTCTCCGCTGTTGAATCCATTCCAGTCAGAACTCCGTATT
The DNA here is from genome assembly GCA_021527715.1 of Neoseiulus cucumeris. Lineage (NCBI taxonomy): Eukaryota > Metazoa > Arthropoda > Arachnida > Mesostigmata > Phytoseiidae > Neoseiulus > Neoseiulus cucumeris. The sequence goes on along the minus strand of JAJSRV010000050.1, from coordinate 1,007,185 downwards.
TCGGAACAAAACATGAATCTCTTTCAGAAACTTGCGCGGCCGTCGTAGTCAGCGGAAGTGTTCCAGTCAACACCCGGAATAGCTAGGTAGTAAGGAGCATCGGGCGATCGATACACGAAGATGACGTTCAGCCGCTGATGCTTTACGGAATGGGCCGGGCGGAATCGGGACGATTTTTAACAGCGCTAACAATTCAGAGCAAAACAATCAGAACGATAGCGTCTTCTCAGTCAACGACTTACGCTAGGCCTAAAAGTTGTTCTGTGGGCATATCGAGGGGTCGAGAGATAACTCGAAGTTTAGAGAAGCGAGATAGAGTAGATAAGCGAGCACGTGAGCACGAGCGTACCGAAATACGTGCACCGATCTGTATCGAAGTAGGGCCTCCCACGTCCCCTGAGCACTAGTGCATGAATGCATGATCGCATTCAAGTACATACTCAATACCCCTCCCCGTTTCCTTAATCCCCCTCAAGAGGCCCTTCCAAGGACGGGCCAGTGTTCCTGTCTGATCCGTGAGCGTTCGAGCTGTTTCGACCCAAACCGATCCAGGGAAGAAGATTTGTATCTTCTGCGAACTGCCTTCCTCGAGGGGACGTAAACTCGAAGTGACTTCACAAATCGTCGATTTTCGCTTTAGCCCAACATCAGAACGAAGATTCAATTGTACTGTGCTCTCAAGTGAAGCAAAGAGAAACGTTGTTAGCGACTGACGTAGTTGGGAGGATTGTACGGAGATAAATTGCGAGTTCCTTCCATTAAGAGCAGAAGTGTTTGTCGACAGCCGCGCACAGAGCATGGCATTCCAAATCCGGCTTAGAGTAGTCTATGTTTAGAAACTCGAGCAAGGATGCAAGCCGTGGAGGACCAGGAGAACAGAAGAGGACGTTGGCCAGATTTGGGGTTCCCAGTCGTGGGCGGATGCCACGCCGGCAGCCGGAGCAGGCAACGGCCGCCATGGTTTCATCCCCCGCCATGTTCCCTCCATCCACACAGAACCTCCAAAACAAGTTCAACTCCACCGCCCACGAAACGAATTGTCCGATCCGATTGAATATAATCGACCAAATAGTCGCTTCGAATCCAGGACGTCAGCTCACTTGTTCGCTTACAATTTTCACACAATACCGAATTCGACGAACACCTGACTTCCAAACTCTGTCGAGGATATTATCTCTTCGGTTACAGGGATAGGGCTTTAGAGAAATCGTCATCGTTCAAAGCAAGTATCCAAAACCCTCTCGAGAAAACTGACGCGGGATCTCGAATCGCCGGAGAACTCGGCCGGGGGTTCAGTATGGCCATTGACATCCCGCATGACCTTAGCTTACTTGGTCAGCGTACACTCGGCCGAGATAGACCAAAAAAAGAGAAAATATCCATGGAACCGAATGTACGAGAGAGCGGTTCCATCGAGTTTATGACTTGGAATACCGAGATCCGCTGAATCTATTTGTATATCGTACCTTTGGTTTCGGAGACCGTCAGATTCTCGTCCTCGAAGCCGCCATCTTCACAAACGCTGTGGCTCTATGACGCCGCCCAACTCGACGACGCTCGATTTAGCGTGAGTTTAAGCTCCTAAGTTGAAGTGAACACCGAACCAAAAAACGGAACAAATCACTTGAATCCGATAGTTTTGCGATGGAGACGATGATGCCGAAAATGAAACTGCCGCACAGGGTGTGTCGGTGCTGATGTGAGTGCTGATGCTGCTGCGACCACTGCGGCTGCTGTTGTTCGGATGGATGGTACAGCAGTACAGACGGCTCAGAGCATCGATGCCGGTGATGCTGCACACTATCGTCGGAAAACCGCGAAAAACACTAACGCTGCCACTGATTTTGTGTACTTGCCAACTTCATCGATCGCTGTCTATTCCCACGAACCACATCGATAACAACAACAACAACTACTGCACCTCGTCGTGTGAGAATCCCCTGCCGCCACCGAGTTTTTTCCACTGCTTCCGCCGTGCTCTGCTGCTGTTGTTGTTGCGCTGCTCGTTTGTGCAGTTATCCAAACCGCTTCGAGACCGACGACGACGACGACAACAACAACGTCGTGTGTATCGTCTGTCTATCCGTTCGTCGGTCGTTCGCTCGCTCGGCCGACCGGTCTCGCCTTGTGTATTTGTATGTAAGAGCGAGCGAAGTGGGAAACGACAGACAGAGCCAGCCTGCAGCAGTCGTCCAGCAGCCTCTCTCAATCGTCGTCAGTTAGCCTAGCGGCCAGCCAGTCTCCCAGCTACCAGTAGGCAAGAGAAGCAGCGGCAGCCGCAGAGTATTCGAAGGCAGGCAGGCAGGCTCGCTGGCAGTAGGCAGGCAGTCTCTCCGTCGTCGTTGAGGCAGCCGGGCAGGCAGGCAGACAACCAGAACAGTCAGCGAGTGAGGCGAATGAGCGAGCGAGCGGGCGGGCGGGCGAGCAATCAAGTCAGAGCCATCCCTTCCTTAGCTCCCAGCAGTCAGCTCTTCGTCAGGGAGCGGCTCTTACCCACGAGCCAGCCAGCAAATCGGTCGGTCCGTCCCACGGCGGTGGAAAGTGCACAACAGCGAGAAACGGAAGAGAGGATGTCGCCGCTGCCACTGCCGTTTTCCCCGCTAGTTCAGTAGCAACGTAGCTATGGACTGGCACGCCGCGCCGTCGGTCGCGGGCGCAACTCTCTCTCTCTCTCTCTGTCACCACGCTGCAAGCCACCCTGTCCTCTGACTCTCCCTCACGCTCTTCACCGGAGCACGCGACCCGGCACGTAGCGATGAAGCACGCCACCACGCCGCTCTGATAGCGGTGCCGGCAGCTCGGCACCGAGATCGAGGGAACGAGCGGGAGGAGACGAAAGAGGAGGACAGCGATGGCGGCGTTCTCCACCCTCTTTCTTTTCCCCATTCCCACGGAACTCCCAGAGCCGATGATGGCGGCAGCGACGAGCTGGAAGGCTCCGCGGATTCTTCCTCCGTTGCTGCGCGCTTCACTCGCGCGACAAAAGAGGCGGTCGTCCCTCGGCGACAAACAGAACTTTCGAACTCTCGAACGAAAGCTGCTTTTGCTTCTGTTCATTCGGCAGCGCCGCCGTCGCGGTCGTCGGCTCGAGATGGGGCTGAAAAGCATTCGAATTCGAGGAAGACCTTTGAAAACGAAAGCCTCTGAGAAACTTGGGGAACGTGGCCGCCCAAAAGAAACATCGTAGACAGTCTCTAACGAACTGAAATGGGAAAGTCGCTGTCTCGGATTATGGTTCAGAAAGTAACACTGCGGGAGTCGTCATCGCCGTTCAGCTCTATCTGCTTGTCCTCGTCGTAACAGTTGTTTTTATCGTTAATGTTCTCCTGGCGAAGACTGTGGTCGGAGACGCCGAAAGATAACGATGATGATAGCGGCGGAGGCGTTATCGTCCTCCTTCCTGGACGACCGCTCCTCGATTCCTTCGGATCCTCGACTGTGCTCTCCTAATATCGTCCTTGTGCCCGAGCTCTTGAACTCGCGGTACAAGAACGACCCACAAGGCACACGCAAAGTGGTGACGTAGTCAGTTTTTTCCGAGTGGCGAGTCTATTTAACGACCTCATGCTCCTCCACCGGGGAAAAAACACAAGAGTCAGACGGGGACAAGCAACGAATTGTTCTCTCGTGAACGGTTCCTCGAGCAAGGATGGAACAAGTCCTCTTGTTCTGGAGGAGAGGACTTTGTGCTTCTGCCTTTCAAAATGTCTCCCTTTGGTAACTGCATAGCCGAGGGCTAGGGTTCGTCGGGGAGAAGCACAAGAAGAAGTCATTCGGGGACATCAAAAAGAAATGAAACGTGGTTATAGCCTCTTAACAAGCTAGGTCGCACTGGGGACAGGGAGAAGGAAGAGAGACAGGAGATGGGAACAAACTTCAAACAAGCTTCGACGGTGTCGCTGATTTTCGATCTTCTCGTACATGAACACGGGTGGATTTGAGACTTTTGAGAAATTCAATTCGAGGCTAGGTTTGAGGTTACATAGTTCCTCTGTATTTTTGGGTTCAATCTGCCGTAACAACTCGTGATCTAATTTTTGAGCGATTTCCAAAGAATTCATCGCTCGTTCCTGATTCCGTATCCAGTTGAGTTGTCTTCTCAAAATATTTCAACTTCCGTTCTCGTAACCTCTTGGATCAATTATTGCTCCTCTTCGCTTTCCCATGTTTCGAGCCGGATCCTATTGACCCTCTTGCCTCATCCGCCGTCTACCAGGCCTATTCTTTCGCTCAAAAGAAAAGGAACGGTCCGAAGTGCACAACACACTTTTGAAACGAACTCTATTTGGAATAAGAGCCTTGGAGGGATTCTGGAATGGTCGAGCAGAACTTTGTTTGTACATTCTTTTGTTTACACCAAGCTCGAGAAATCTAACGATTCGGTTCGAACAGAACCTCCCGGACCCTTTTGTTGACGCTGTCGCCGCAAACTCCACACTCGAAGCGCGCAGCTCTTCGTCGTTCTCGGGCACTCGTTTCTTTCTCACCATGATATGCTTCCCGGGTGAGAACTAGTTTCCACGATGAATGTAATCGAAACAATGACACAAACAGAACACCACCCATGGCCACGAAAAATGAACTTTTTCACACCATGAAGTCCACTCTGATCGAGATCTCGCACGCTATCGATCGTTTAACGTCCGGACGCACTTCCCCGTTGGAAACTTCTCCCAATACTTCCCGAGTTTCGGGGTCCCATGGTCACAGACTTCAATAAAGAGAAAAAAAAAACGATCCAGGGGGACCGGGACCGAAATATCGTGATTTTTCTCCCAGAAGTTAGGAATATCACTTCCGAATATAGAAGTTGTTTGTAAAACGGTTTTGTTGCCCTCACTGTTTGCGGGACCTGAACGGCAAACAAGGTTTGCACACTAATTCTCTCATTCTTACGTTACAACAGTTGGTGTTTTCCCCATTCTATGTCGTTCCTGCATACGAAAGTGGCCGGGCTAAGCACAATGAGGTACGCACGGTTGCCCCCAAAATGATAATAGAAATAAGCATCACGGAGTCATTGCCAGCGTGTCGAGAATGCCTTGAAAAACCTAATGGGATTCAACTGATTGTGAGAGACAACGCTCGGAGCGCGCGCCTGCCTCTCCCAGGAGCAGTGAAATGCAACAGCCTCGCGTGGAATCTACCGTTGAATTGGGTCCCTCGCATCCAAATCTCCGTACGTACGTTGTCCGAAAAAGTCCAATCCTCTCACAAAGCCGGACGTCAAGCACATTCTAGTAAGCCGACAAGAGTGGGTGACGGTGGCAGCAAGCACCGAAGTAGACGTTCGGAGATTCGATCTAAAACGGAGCTCAAAGGAGAGTCGGAAACGCTGGTTTTTGAGGTTGCACTTCGGTTAGGCTGACGAGTTTCATTTTGACTTCACGATCTCTGCTGCGATGCAATTTTTCCCAAATCAAAATCAAGGCCGCTGCTCTGAGCTCCGAGCGGGATCTAAGAAGCAGAATTTAATTCAGCTCAATCGACTGGAAGCTTTGCGAATTCTAACTAATGGTACTTCCGAACGGTCACTCTAATCGATTTCTTCTCTCTGAGCGCGCACGTTCGCACATTTCGGCAATGTCGTTCACTTCAGCTCGCCTTTTCGCTAACATTAACCTACTAAACGAAATTCGATAATAAAATCCTCAATCATGAATCTCCGATTGCGAGCGAATTCCGGTCTCGCGGAGGTGATCAAGAAATCACTGTGTACGTTCAACCTGAAACGCCACAACATTCGCAAAGAGTCCGGACACTAGATTTGGATGAGATTCGAGGCGCGTCACCGCAAGAAACCGCTGCCGGATGTTCACAGAAATCTACGGTTTCCTGAGCTTCAATCCCATTCCCAACGACCTTGATCTTCTGTGAAGGATTTAGTGGGAGCGTTTCCAATTAGTGCGGAGGATCTCCAACTCATCTCGTCTTGGGACAACGTCCAATTACGAACGAGAAAACAAGATCTTCCGGGGCAGATATTTTCTAAATACAAAGTCACTTCCAATTACTCCTTGTCTGTGTGTGTCTGAGCCGTGTCGCTGGCTGACTCTCTTGTCATTGTGTTTAAAGTGAAAGTCCCACTCGGGCCCGCCGCTCCAGATCCGGGGTTATCTCGCTGTCATCACCTTGGAAATCTAATTTGGGACTCCCTTGTTCGGGTGTTCTCCTTCCTGAAACTTTTCTGCTCCTGAGAATGGAACACTAGTTGGTCCAGTAATCAGATTATTCTCCAAACTAATTTTTCAGTCTTCAAAGGGCAGCTTCTCGCGCGAGTACTTCCTGCGCTCTGCTTCGTTCCTGCTGAGTACTTTCACTTCATTTTCTCCATCAATCCATTGTGACATTCTTTCTTCCGGAACACATTTGGTGCGAAATGTTGTTACTGTCGCCAGACTGGGCCTTCTCGATGTTCAACCTGGTTTTCGTGGAGTCCCGCCAATCAGATTTCACTCTGAGAAGGTTTTAATACTGAGGATTGGAACATGATGATGAAGCGTGCTGATGCTCACTCGGTCGTCGGGGTATCATTTGGAGCTCGGGGACATCACGGCGAACTTCCGAAAGTCGGACTTTCAGATCCCGACTCGTGTCGTGCCGTGTTACTACCGTGCGCCAAGTTTGGCGAAGTTCCTCTCAGCGAAAAAGTTATCAGAGAGATAGATAGAAGAGGAGCGCCAACGCGAGAAACTTCCAGCCCAACTACTAGTCAGCGTTTCGCCGAAGGAACATCAATCTCCATCTGCGAACGCTGTCGAGTCTGAAAAGGTTGATATGGCGACATTAAAGAGAGTATTTCCCTATGGTCCCCTCGACGATACCCAATGTAGAACATTCAGCTGACTTGTGGCTCCTCAAGAGATTCTTTTCCGGCTTCTTCAGCTTTCCTCCATTCCTCTCTCCTCCAGATTCGTCCGAATTCTGGAAGCATTTTCGTGGATATGTTTTCCAGAAGCGACATAATGCCTCGCTTAAGTAGGTAATCAGAACGTGCTTTCTCACGAACCCACAGCGTTTCTTGAAATGGGGCACGACCGAAAAATAGAAGACTGAAGGCGCCATCTGAGGTTGGCGGTTGCTCATTTTCCCGCTTTGGAGGACCGTGGAGAACGTGCTCGCAAGGGTCTCGAGCTTCTGGTCTGCCGGGACTGAAATATCCTCGAGGCCAGCTGTCGAGGCTCGGCACTACCCAAGGCCCTCATCGAGAATTCGATCTCGACCGGCAAATCATGGCATTCCGGTTTGGGTTCATGTACGGAATCGCGAGCTGTGAATTTCCTACGCGCTATCAGGAAGGATGATTGTTTCGCGCATTCGTCGTGGAAAATGTAGAATTCGGTGAATATCGAAATCGGTTTCGGAATGTTTCATCCGCGATCGAAACTCGCTTCCATGCCTAAACTAAGTTTGTTCCAAAAGAAGCTCCAACGATGGGGAACTGGCTGCGCTTATTGGAGTATGAACGTGACCATTTCTTCGTGCTCTGAAAACTCCGGCATTGAAGCCGCAAACGTGCTTTCGGGTAGATTGGGATACATGGCAATTTTTCTGAATCGATGGCTCCCCGAAATCGATGCAGAACATTTTCAAGAATCTCTGCACTCTTGAAGAATTCTAGACTGATCAGTGATCACCATCGTAGATCGATGTTTTGTATCGTCACTCGAAGATTTTTGTTAGGATTTCCATCGGCGAAACTTGAGTTGCAGCTGTCGTGATACCGGTCGCTGCAATGTTTTGAGGTCGGAGGGAAACATTCTGCGTTCTTCTCATCAGAAGTACAACTGTCCTCCCGTTGAATTGAAATCGACCTGGAGCGACTCGAAATCCACCATCCGATTGACTCAGGAACGTTCAAACGTACATCAAGATTCGTTCAAACTGTTCACAGACGGGACTGATTTCGTCATCAATCGTGTGCCTTGGATCCAACTATTGTCTGTTCGGTCCGTGACATTGAAGAGGCTTTCTTCACAATATCTGCAGATCCTCGGCTCGTTTTCAGTAGAATCAAAACTCTAATTCTTGCCATAACTCATGGTTTCGGTTTTTTGAACAGCTCTGATGTCACTGCTTTAGAGGTAGACATGAATCGTGACAACGCAACGCAGGGATGACGCAGATCGCGCGTTACGAAAAACAGAGTCAGCACAGTGTCTTGCTTCAGCAATTGATTCTCCTCTCTCCAAACTCGGCAGACTCCACATTGGTATTGACTTACCACTTGCAGAGGGTGCTCAACGTCCTTCTTCCGCAACCTGAAACATAGATCTGGCCCACTTCCGGGAAAAATTTGGAAAAGAAAAAACTTGGAATCGACGTGTGTTCGGACGAGCCTTCGGATGCCGATGAGGAAAAGTGAGGGTTCGTCCAGATTATTTCAATTTTTTCGCAGAAAACGGGAGAGCATCATTTGAGCTTCTCGGATGGCCTAATACCGAGCGTAGTATTGACGGGAATCTTTCAGATTTGAGCTTTGCTCGAAGCTCGCGATTTCTCCGACGAATATTGAATTGTCCTAAACGTCTCATTTACACGATAGATCCCTCAGACCGTCCATCAGGCCCTGACCGAGCTCGGATACACAATCATCCAGCCAGTCACAGCTTCGAGTACGTGTTTGTTACTCCGAGTCTACCAAAAATCCACGAGGAACCCACTCAATATCGAACAATATTAACGAGATTCCGCGACTGACTTCCAAATATTCATCATTTGAGGATCGTTCGATTTATTGACGTTCCAACCCGCATGATTTGTTAATGTAAGCATGTACGTTCTGCAAATGAATGTCTCACTCTGCGCAGGTCAGTGATCGAAAGCGATCTCCAAGTTGAGCTGCCGTTCCAACACATCATTTTCAATTTGAAAGCAGGTTCTCGAATGAACCGGGGATGGTGGACTTGACCCCTTGCCGTAATGAGCATTGTGCAGAGAGAACAAGATGAATTGTCATATGAGAAAGATCGTTTCTTGAATGAATGATACAGGATTACGGTCGAATGGAAACATGTGTCAAATCGAAAAACATTCACAGAGAATAATCATCATCGGCACAAAAAAGTTCTGCATCCGATGTCTTTGCCGTTGCAGTGATACCTATATATTCAAGACTATATTCACAGCGGATCAACGTGGTCAAGATTGTGTGTTGATTGTTTGCAAGACTTCAAAGTCTTCAAAGTCGACAAGAATTATATTCCGCTTGAAGTGCTTCTCTATTTTCTTGATGTTGATCATGTCCCTCTCGCTGTTGGGATTCACGAAGTTAATCGCCACCCCGGTTTTCCCGAAACGTCCGGTTCTACCGATGCGGTGCAGGTATGTTTCGAAGTCTGGGTCGCCCTCTCGGTTGACGGGCAGATCGAAATTGATGACGAGAGAGACCTGCAACAATATTGCGTTTCAGCGGAAATCCAAACCTGAACATCAGAGGATGATACACTTTTCACAATCGGATTCGGAATCCATGGCGCGCGCCGACAACTTTCAAGGCCATCTTACTTGTTCGATGTCAATGCCTCTCGCGCAGAGATTTGTCGTCACCATAACCTTCTCGATTCCGCTTCTGAACCTCTCGATCGTGCTGACTCGCTCCTCCATTTCTAGGTCTCCGGTCAGCATCGAAACGTTTTGGCCAAGTTCCTGCAAGGGAAAAGTAATCAGGGATGGTCCAAATTACAGAGAAAACGATCGTGAAACTTGCCAAGCGTATTCTCGAGATAGGAACTCACCTTCATTGCTTTCGAGATTTTCGAAGCAGCCAGTTTCGTCTGGCAGAAAATCACAGCTTGACCGACCGATAAAGAGCAATAGATGTTCTGGAGAGCGCGCTGCTTACTGTCGTCATCGGGGCAATGCATTACATATTGTCCAATGTTCTCCAATGACTCTTCCTCGCGTTTCAATGTGATCTGAGGTGATTTCTCACGTTAGAGGAACCCTCAAGCGATTCACCTTTTTCTAGACGTCCGAAAAGTCATCACGCTCCTGAACGACTCATATTTCCTTAGCCAAGGCTGCGTCGTGGAGATATTTTTACGAAACCATCTTATTGGGCTACTGACCTTGATACAAGGGTCCGGTATAATCATGTCCGCGAATTGTATGACTTCATCGTCATAGGTGGCAGAGAACAACATCATTTGACATTCTCCCGACAGCTTCCGGTGGATTCTGATAACTTGATCGTGATGACCAGCTTCGGCGATCATGACATCGGCTTCATCAAGAACGAACACCTAGGAGGAGAGGTTTCTTTAGAAATGTTCACTCAAAAGTCAAACACATTTTCTTTGAAAATGTCTCTCGAACTGCGTCACAAGGGATCGGAGTTGTCCGTCTTTGACCACATTTGATCAAAAACACCATACCTTGATTTTAGAGATGTCGAAAAAGCGGTATCTCAAAGCCCAATCGATCATTTTGCCGGGGGTACCGATGACGATCTGTTCTTGAATTTGACTTCCGGGAGGCAGGATCTAGAAAAGCACGCGGTATTGATTTCCACCTCAAAATTAGCCCAGCGGCCAAAGGGCCATTCCAAAAGATGGTGCGAACACCTCTTTTGAGGGAGGACACATATCCCGAGGCTTGAAGACTGGTTAGTCAGCCCGGCACACTTCCAGCGGAATTCTAAACGTAATGAATTGTTTTCATTCTCATTACCTGTCCACGCACGACGAATTTGACCTCGATTTTTGGACAAAACTGAAGCATCTGTTGGGCGACAGTGGCCGTTTGCTTGGCCAGTTCGAAAGTCGGACTGAGGATAAGAACTTGGGGATGTCTGATATTTTCATCGACACGACTGAGGGAGGCTAGCAAAAAGGTAGCGGTTTTTCCCGTCCCAGATTGTGACTGTGCGATCATGTTGATTGGAGGGTCGGCGATGAGAGTTGGCAAAGCGGTTTCCTGGATTTTAGAGGGCTTCTGGAAGCCCATTTTGTAGATAGCTCGGAGAAACTCTTCTCGAAGCTTAAGCTCTTCGAATGTGTGTACGGAGTACAAGGGTGAGTTGGGGTCCGAGCGATGGATTTCGACCTCGTTCTTGCTCTCCAGCAGGGTTGATCTGAGCAGTTTCTTCATGTAAGACACCTCGCTTTCAGAAACATTCCTGCAAAACGAAATACAGAGTTGGGCGGGGAGAATCTAAACATCAAGGCGTCTTAGAAGGAACATTGGATGAGGTCAGAACACGAGGACCACATCACTTACGTCTCATCTTCGTCCACCAGGAGGGTGTTTGCACCTGCTCGAGACAAGTCTGACTCCGTGGTCTGTTTCGTCAAGGCTCGGCCGGCCTCACTCGGGCTTTTTTTCGTGTCACCGTCGGCTTCAGGCCAGTCGTTGTCAGCCATTGTGATGAGAGGGGTTAGATTCCAGACGGAAATTCGGAACAGGAATGCGAAGTTTCCGGCCTCGTCGATAAAATTTTCAAGAAACACAGCTCGATGAGGTAGTCCCACTGTTTTTCTTGACCACACAGTGATGTTTGAGCCGGCGGCAGGGCGCTCCCTTTAGTGAGTCGTCTGCAGCTGAGGGTTTGTTTCGCTTCTCTCCCCTCATATGGCTGTGGACGCGACTACTGCTGCGCGAAAATTTGAATCTCTCTTTGGGGGTAATTCTGTTCTCTAGACGTGTATCATCTCGGGGAGCGAAAATTGATTTTCTTTTCCCCTGATTCCGAGTACTCGAAGGCTGACCTTATGGCAAAGTTCCGAAGACTGAGAACTGCTGGCTCTGATAGACAGAGTAGAATTTCTGGCTCAGAGCGAGGTAAACCAGGACGATTCGTGCAACCAAAGGAGCGGTTTTATGGATGGCTCGAACGGTCCTGGTTTGCCTTTCCCTGAGCTGAAAATTCCAGTCTGTCTATCAGTGTTATCAGCACGAGCATCCCAACAAGGTAACTACAACGACGAAAATGAACCGGGAGGGCTATGGATAGCCGTGCTGGTCGGGGATAACCACGCACAAGTAACCTGATCTGAGAGAGCTGCAGAACCAGAACCTCTGATGTGTGGACCTAGGCCACGAGTTGTCAGCAATATCATCCTAGCAGCGGACGGTTCAGATTGGATCACATGGATTACAATCATCCACACGGTTTTCGACGATGAAGCACACGCTTGGGACGTCGTAAGCGGAAATTTGAACCCACCTAATGCAGCGAAGGCAAAGTCTGCAGACGGGAAAACTCAACTCAAGAACTTCAACATGGGGCACAAGGCAGCACGGTTTGTTCTATTCAACTCAATTCAGCAAGAACTAGTCGTTGAATTTGTTGCTGACGACTCACACACAGTTGAAGCCCAGGAGATGTGGAGATCGCTCAAGAACAAGTTCAACAGCACTAACGGAGAATTGAAGCAAGCAGCAACGAATGACTTCCTGAACTTGAAGTATCAACCAGGTATTCCAGCCAGTCAGAACCTTCTGAACTTCAAGAAACTTGTCTATCGACTTGCATCTCTTGGGGCCAAGGTAGAAGAAGATTATCAATGCACCCGACTTCTGGCATCCCTACCACCATCATGGGAACCCATGCGACAAGGATGGAGCACCAGACCTGACGACAAAAAGAAACTGAGTGCCCTCATCAGTCTGATCGAATCCGAGGCTTTGAGAAGAGGCTCAGAAGATACCAATGTAGTATCGGCTATGTTCTCTCGTTTTGGATTCGGCCGTGGACGCGGACATGGATTCCGCAGATTCACTAATGCAAGAAGAATGGTGAGTCAGCAGTTTTCTGACGTCGTTTGCTTCAAGTGTAATCAACGCGGACACATCGCCCGAGATTGCAGGGTCCAGGTTCAGCAGCATCGAGCGACAAGACGCGGCCGAGGTCGGGGGAGACCCAGACAACACCAACAACAACAACAATCGCATCCTCAAGTCAACCTCGTGGAAGCACTCATTGTCCACCTTGATATTCCTGAAGCTCATCAGGCGGAAAGCGCCAATCAGGAGTTCATACTCGACTCGGGTTGCAGCCACCACATGGTCAATGACATCAAATGGTTCACCGACTACGAACCATATGAAGACAAGCGGGCAGTGACGTTAGATGGATCGGAGGATCTCTACACACACGGAACAGGCCTGATCATCCTGACGACTCCTGATGGAGCAACCGTGAAACTGGAGGAAACTCTGTATGTGCCAGACTTACGCCGAAACCTCGTCTCAGTGGGAGAGCTCACAGCTCGGGAAACAGCATCCAGGTCACCAAAGACGCTGTGATCGTGGAGGAAGAGGAAGGCAAGATAAACGCTCAAAGAAGAGAAGGACTCTACGTCTTCCAAGCTTTGTGCCGAGCCGAGGCAAACATCGTTGGCATGAACAGAAGGTTAGTCTATTGAAGGCTCATCGCACGTTCGCGCATGTGAATGGCGATTCTCAGAGACGCATGCTGAAGTCAAGAGGGTATGAAGTAATCAATGATTTCGTCCAGTTTACAGCATGTAATCTAGGAAAGACTGATAGACAGAGTGGAATTTCTAGCTCGGGGCAAGGCAAACCAGGACTATTCGTGCAACCAAAGGAGCGTTACTATGGATGGTTCGAACGGGAAAGGACAGAGGTTCGGTTTCAACTGAATCTTTTCACGCACCGTGTGCTGAGTTTATTCCATTTATTCCACCTTATAAAGGGAAGTGTGGCGTACCTGTGCTATTTAGAGGTGCCTCCTATATCTTATCCTATGATAGTCTCAATCTTTGAGTGGTGTTCATTCGCTTTGGGTTTTACCGACACAAACAACTCTTACAAGCTAGTGCTGACACGCGGTTGTGAACTAAAAGTCATAGTACTTTTCATCAGTTCCAGATCAACAAATGCCAACTCATGATCGGACCTGGTCTGATTTTCAAATGAATGACAGCCCTCGCATCTCAAACACAGAGGCGTAGCTAGGAGGGGGGGCGAGAGGGACTGATGAGAGACTGATTTTGCAGTATCTATGTGGCCATTCTGGTTCCAAGCTCAGCCGAACTTATTTGAAATAATCACACGATTTCGATGAAGAATCATTACGATCGCCCCACTCTCGAGTGATAGTGGAAAGCCGATAATGTCGTACGTGCGCACTACAAAGCGTCAGGAGATGCTGAGCTCTCCGACACTCCTGAGGATTGAGAGAGCGGAGACGGAAGGAACTGGCTTCGATTTTCTCATTGGGGTTTCGCCTCCAAGAAAGCACGCAAAAAGTTATTCCGATCCTCGAGTGCCCTCTGGCAAGTTTTGATTACACATAACTAGTATGCAGTGAAATCTCTATAACTCACAATTGAAAATACAGCTTCCAATGCTTCGCAAATCTTGCCCTAGCGAGATCGCAAAGCCCTACAGGTCTCAATCTGGAGAATTTTCATTTTGCTCCAAAATGCTATACGGCATTTCGTTCTCGCAACGGTAAGATTTGCGAAGCGTTTGAAGTTGCATTTTCTATCATATGATATAGAGACTCGACTGTATGAGATATTCAATTGGATAAATATGAATAACTCCAGGAATTTTCATATCCGTGATAAAATCAAACTTAGTCGAGACTTTTGAGCTTTCACATTTCTTAACGCTAGAGGGGGGAGGGGCGCGTTTCCGCTTGCTCCCCGGGCGCAGTTTACCCTAGCTACGCCTCTGCTCGAACATTACACGTCGCCGGAAAAATCTTCTCGAAGTTTATCTGACCCTTGCCCAGCACCGTATACTCGGCGCGCATGATTATTCCATGGCTCAGTTCTCTCAATCGCCCTTGATGCGCCTGTCTAAAGGGTCCGGGTGCAAGCACACTGGCTGTAGGTTCAGACGGACTGGAAGGATAAGAAAGGAGTCACTAGGCTATTGATGGAAAAGGATTTATTGTGTGGTGTGGGCCTGCTCCTATGTACATGAAATTCAGGCCGGCAGAATCTACATATGAGAAGTGTATTGAGTCGCAAGAGGGTGTGCAGCCCCGGAGTGCTTGGAATTCGTCCAAGCAAACTGAGCTCTAGCTCTCCCGAGGAGACTAACCCGACCGCGACGCGTGCGCTGCAAGTTGCGCCAACTAAAAGCGAATTGCGGCACTATCCCGTGAAATTGGCCAAAATTATCAGTTCCATTGAGCTTCTTGAATAAACTGAAAAGAAGGCTGGTTCGTCTGCTCGTCTGTGATAATTGTCCGGGGAACCCCTGTCGATTCATTGCATCGCAAGAGCCAATGTATGCGGGTTCAAGGAGATAAAGTTTCCAGTTTTCCTTTTTCACAGCTTCAGTCAACTCACGTGTCAGGAAAGGATGACACTGTGTTCGCAATGGAAGATCGACACGATCAGTTAATTATTGTTCTGGAAAGCGTCTGGTAACTAGTGAACGGAACCCTATTGCTCCGCCTCGAATATCTCCAACACTTGCGCTCAACGCATGAACGGGAGCCAGTTGAAAGTCGGAGATATCTGTTTATTAGCGGACCAAATCCCATCGCGTAGTTTTTGGCTCTTGTGCCGGATCGTTGACATCTTCGGAGGTGTACGCACGGATTCGAGACATCGTTCCTGAATGGTTAAGTTAGGAAATGAAAAGATTGTTAAGAGACCTATTTCGTCTCTCTACCCTTTGCCAGAAGAAGAAGTTTGAGAAAAGTTGGCTCCCAACTTTTGTCCGAGGAGGGTCCGTGTAATCTGACAGAGATCTCAAAAAACAAGAGGGCATCATCTGCGAGAACGTTGGTTCGAGAGAGAGCCACGGTAGCTCAGACTTCTAGAAGTCACCGGGGAAGTGTCGCAGAGCTATGAAACATTCTTTAGAATCCATCAGATTCGTTGCTCTAGACCAGTGGTTCTCAACCTTTTTTCCTCCGAGGACCCCCGGGGGGTCCGCGATGAGCTGCGCGGACCCCCTTCTCGACCCTACGAAGGCATACAGGAGTCATAGCAATTTCTGAGAACTCGATCTAGTCCAATCCACGTAGAACCCCGAGATATGATCTTCGATTCGGACCAATGGACACGGGAACATGCAATTGTGTTTCATTTTCTTGGATTCAACTCCAGGTTGTTTGCGAAATCACCGGAATTCCGATCGCCAGAACGTTTCGAGGACCCCCAGGGACCCGCAAAATTTTCGGTAGCGGACCCCCAAAAAAGTCCCGAGGACCCTCAGGGGTCCGAGGACCCCCGATTGAGAACCACTGCTCTAGACAATGAAGATATCGGAAGTCGACAGTCTCATCGATGCTATCTGAATCGGAGCGCTTGGTCGGAATCAGAGACAACGATCTTGGCCGGTCTTAAGAAGGCCTGCGCTGGCCATTCACTCATTTTCGATTCAGCAGCCGGCCGATAAGTCCCAACCAGTCGCCTCGAAGAGCCTCAGTCGCTTTTCCCCGTAATTCGGTAACAAACCTCAGTGTGCTTACTCAGTATTACCGTGGGTTCTCGACAAGCTCGTTGTGGTTCTGACGTCGTCTTGAACGTGTAATTCGTCTCTGTAGGGCCAGTATTCACAGACTGTTTGCGGGACGAGAATCTTGTCCCTGGGCCCGCCCTGCAGACCTGCGCTCATGAGTGCCTCCATCTGTTGATCGATCTGACATAGATGTAACGTATTCTTGGAGCCTGCTGTCGTGGATGGGGGTTGTACGGCGGTTGCGATGCTGGGCAGATCCTCGAGGGTGTCCGCGCTAGGATTTCTGGAAAAGAAATCAGCGACGTGTAGTTTTCTACTCCACGATATCATACACCGATGTATCGAAGTTGCGTGGAGTAGCAGCGAGGAGGTATGCTTTGTGGTACGCGCGTGTCTGAAGGCCAGACACGATCCGGGGGGGATGGCCTGCGCGCCTGACTGTTGCTCCTGTTGTGGATCTGCTGGCGCTTTCTTCGCCGGCGTACGGTCAAGTCTGGGGTTTGCTTTATCACGCTGACACCATGTCGGGTTCCTAGATCAGGCTAAGGAACGGATGACACTATGTTCACAATGGAGGATCGACACGAAGTGTCAGTTTATTATTGTTCTGGAAAGCGTCTTGTAACTAGTGAACGAAATCCTATTGGTAAGGCTATTAAGATTACAAGATGACGATATGAGTTCACCAAGCCCCTGACGCTACAATATCCAAGTCTTGCCACAAGAATTCTATTCCGAGGAGTAGAGCTCTCGATTCCGTTTCGATTTCCAACCGCTGTCACTGATTCCCCCTATTCTCGATCGTTCGAAGCTGGTATATTATTATTCCTCATTGAATTTCTAATACAGGATGACAGAATATAACTCGGACAATTCTTCAAACGAGTTAGCTGCGAGATGACCGATGAAGACAACGATGTGAATATTGTTATAAATTCGCGCAACCCCGTAGTTGTTGTGCGCCAACTTTGATTCGAATCCAGCCATCCAGTCCTTCTTCTCGCCATGCCGAGCAAATGCTGGAAAACGTCAATTCGAGATCTCTCGCCTGCTCGCTTTGTCAGAGCAAACCGTATCCGACACCATAAAACTGTTTCGGGAGCCGAGCCACGGCGGCAACCGTCCTGGGAGAGGCCGAAAACGCAGCGCAAACACGCAAAGTGAGCGGAGAAAGATCGAAAGGTAAATTCAGCGTAATTCAAGAGTGTCAATGAGGAAAATCGCTCGCGAAATCAAAGTCAACCGTGAAACACTGAGGCAGATAGCCAAACTCGATCTGGGCTTGAAACCCTACAAGCCGAAAATCAATAAGGAAATGTACAGGAAAGACATTCCGGGGACTGTTGTGATTCCCCAGGCCAGAAGCCACTTCAAGAATTCGTCCTGGACATTCCAAGCAGATTCAGCGCCGGCTCACAGAGCGACATTGTTATAGGAGTGGTGTCCACCCACTTCCCTGATTTCATCGTGGCCTCGATCTCGAATCCCAAGGTCATCCGGGTTCCATAGCGGAGAGTTTTGGATTTTTTCTTGACAGCGATTGACCGAAGTCTATCGGACGTAGGGTACGTCGTGGAATTTACTCGAAGACTCCGTCGTAGAACAGAAATGAGCTCGGCAGGAAATGAATCGTTGGGAACTTGAATCCATTGTAAACGGCCAACGAAAGTATCCGCCGTAGACACTAGGACACAATTTCGCCTCCAAAAATGGAACGCCGATCAGTTTCAGAGTTGCCGCATCCATCGTTCGTGTGCCTTGAAGATCTCGGGCAAACCAGAGCCCACCACACCAGGGACAGACAGCTCCATATTCTTGCCGGAAGAAAGTAGACCCGGATTCTCCTGTCGCCAATATCTCCTGATTCCGTTTCGACGTCATAGTTCTCAACACCGCAGCTTGGGCGATCAAGTCTGCTATTGAGGGAGCTGGGGTCGAACTATTTCGTCGTGAGGACAAGCGTCGGCGTCGACATTTCTCTGTCGCTGAAGTTTCTTCAGTCATAATCGTTCGAGCGAGAGACGATAGAACAACGAGTCGCAAGTGACAGCATGAAACATGCAAGGGCTCAGGGAGAACGAAGACGAATAAAACCCATTGGGATTGTGGCCGTCGCCGTACTTGTGGACTGCAAGTAGATATCTTTGAATGTCGAGTGCTCATTGGCAAATATTGGGGGTGAGATTCCGTGGCCTTGTAGCGGGCTTGCCGCAGAATTTCGCCTCGCAGATCACAGCGGTACCTATGTCACTTGAATATGTGACGTCGTTCAACATCGGAAGCTCGGTTGCTCGGCACGGTAACATGTATTGCACGCGCACCCGGTCCGATTTATGGGCTGTGCCCGATAGGATAGGCGCAGCAAATTTTTTTTGGTTGAAAAAAATTGAGTACCAGGGTACTGTAGCTGGTTCGTCCAGCCGTTTTGCTTGAGGCTGTCTTGATACGATGTATTGATGATTCAGAGATGATATTTTGCGAGTCTTGAGCACGGAACCTGATTGCTTCCGAATTTTTTTTTCAAGTTTCAGCGCGACCCGGACGCGCACCAACTGATGCGTTACGGGGGACGTCTTGATTCATTCGGATTATCGACTGTAAATCTCTTGTTTCCCGTTTTCCCATGCAGGACTAAGGAATAGATCGAAATATCTCATTTCCGAAAGTTTTGAACCCAAGGCTCGATGACAGCGATCGCTTCGTTCTATGGATCGAAATCGAAGTCTCAGGCAATCACGACCGCGGGAATTTGGTATATTTCGTCCACGAGGAAGACGAATCCGATTTTTGGCCGTGAAATGTAAGATAGGTCAGGTATCACGCAGTTCCTATCGGGACATGCGCAAGACCCTGTGAACATTCGATCACTTCACACGTTCACGCGCTCTCGTTTGTTGCCGGACAGCTGTTTCGTTATCTTCCCCGATGCGCTTCGCGATTCCATTCCCGCCCGAATTCAAGTGAGCTTCTGTGGTAGCCTTTTCTGACGAAGTTATCGTTCTTCACTCCGAGGTTTTCTTGGGATTATCTTCAATTAATCTGTTGAGGTGATTTGAGCATCTTTGATGAACAGTCCGCGGTCAATGTTCAAATTCAAGCCCGTGGGGTTCCCTGACTCGTCCGTCTGCGATCCAGCTAACAAGCTGCGATCCGGACGAGGCACGTAAGAGCCGCAGGACGGTTTCCAACCGATTGGAGTGAGTTCATTTACTCTGTTTTAAAATTATGCGCTAATTCTAACAGAACTTCCTACAGATTGCTTTCGAGCATTGTCGGATGTGATATTCTTATTATGGTTGAACAGGACCTAATGTATCGCTTTTCGATTCGTCTTATGAAACGGTCATTGCATTCATTCGGCTTCTCGGATCGCTTTCCGTAGGAAGCGCCTGGCGAACTACGAGAGCGACTTGTCTCTGACTTTCCAAACGGTGGCGACTCAGCGCGACCCGTTCCCCGCAAAATGAGAAGGTCTGACCTGAGTGGGTCATTTGACGCTCATGGGCAGACTCATCGACTTCGGTAAAGATCCAATGTTCTGGTCGTTCGAAGAAACAGACCGGGAGATCGGTAGGAACGTATCTAAACTGAGCAAGGGTTTCGAAAAGAGAAGCCGAAATAATTCCGATCCGGCTGACTGGCGGACAGTTCCCCCGGGTTAGTCCAACTAGAGCTGCTCAATATAGAGGCTCGCCAGTTAGCCAGACTTGAATTCGGCCACATGAGCACGATTCGAGTTTTACTCAAGATGTGGCAAAAGAGGATTCTCGGGGATTCCTCGAAATTTGTACGAGCGCAAACCGTGGGCTCTATTAGGGAGAGGCTTCTGTGCACATTGGATCGAAAGGACCCATGAGTGTACAGAATCACGTCGAATCGTCGAGTCGAGTTGCAACTCATTACCGCAGGGAGTTTTCCCTGCGACTCGCTAGAGCCGTTATCTCGGTATCCGTGCTTTGTCGGGGCTGAGTTTCTGGCGTCATGGAGCACCAATGACAATTCGGTTCGTTCCCTCTGGTGTCGGGTTATGTCCGTAAGGACCCTCCCTTCACCTAAGCACCGTTGGTTGGAGTTGATTCAACCCGTGTGTCCGATAAAGGGATCAAACGTCCGTTTGTCTTGTGGTTACACGGCTAATCTTGTAACCAGAACTCGATGTCGTTGGTTCGAATCTCATCACGGCCGCCGGGATGCACGCTATTCGATGTGTACGAAAAAAATGCTGTGCACATTGTCGCAATATCTGCACAGCCAAAACCCCGCGGCATGTGTGTGTACATCAATCAACTCTAACAAGTCAATCGGGAGTGGATCCAACGCTGTCCACTCCGTGACCAGATCTTTGAAATTGTTGTTTGTTGACCCCCTGAAACCAAGAGGTCATTTACGGATGAGGACGGGAAACACAGCAAGGTACAATGATCATATAAGGTGGAATTTGCGATAGGAATAAGCTCCTCGTGAATCCAGGGGAGGCTGCGGCCAGCGTCTCGTCCTGTGTAGAGAAATACACTTGATTAGTGAATGCTTCGAGCAATTCGAGTCAGTCTGACCTCTTGACGATACCTCTATTGTGCGATAAACCTCCGAGTATGATGACTGACCGCACTGCGAACAAATGAATCTTTCCTTCTGTCTCTCATCTAACGCGATCCTCGACTTTCCAGTCAATTCTTGTTTCTAATTTGTCGACAAAATGCTGAAGGGGTTCTTTGCGGTTCTTGACCGCGTTTCCGATCTAGCAGTACTCGAGAACCACATTCTCAAAAAATGCTGCTACAGTTTGGAAGGCCCACTCTCGACCAAGATGGATAATGAACCGCAGAACTCAATATCCGCATCCCGAGCTCCGAAATCGTTCTGCAATCGACCTATGGTCGAAGGATTGACGAGCGGTTGACTGGAATACACCCCGTTGAAGATCGCCCGGAGGTGGTTCTTCTGCAAAATAGAAGTGCCGCACTCTCCGAATGAGAACTTGGGCGAGGGGCTGGGTGCCTCCGCATCATATAAAGTCATGTAACGAATCGATGGAGTCTTCACATGAAGAATCGTGCTTCGAGGTGTTTCAGCCACACGAAAGCAAGATAATTCTCCGACTTCGAAGGAACTCTTGATCTTGTCCACTCCCTTGGTTTTCGAGCAAAGCTCCCTATCAGCGAATTTCGCCGTTTTTCGGAGTAGAACTTCACAAACCGAAATGAGTTCCTACAATCAGTCTCAAGCCAAGAGCGGTGTTCCTTCTGCGAACGAGGACAAAAAGTGAGTAGACTCTCAACTTGATATTCATTCATTCATCATCTTCGGGGTCGAGGATTCGAATAACGGAGTCTTCCGTCCATTCCGCAGTGATCGTCTCGGGAGCAGCGAGTCCCGAATCAGACAGCTGCGTGCATTGAGAAAAGGCGAGAATCCGGTGAACTTACGTCGTTTAAATCCGGACTCGCCACTGTACTCGGCATGCACTTTCGAGGAACTGAACATTCCTCGAGAGTTCCTCGAAGCTCTCTATCTGATGGGCTTCCATCGACCATCGAAAATTCAGGAGAACGCCCTCCAAACTCTGATGGCTGACCCGCCTATGAACATGATCGCTCAATCGCAATCCGGGACTGGGAAAACCGTCACTTTCCTCCTCGCTTCACTCAGCCGCATCGACAGGAACCTCAAGCAGCCGCAAGTTCTCATTCTCAGCCCAACGTTCGAGCTTGCCAAGCAAACAGCTGCCGTTGCGGAACGATTGCTCCGCTTTTGCCGAGAAATCAGAGTCCAGTATGCCGTGCGCGGACAGGTAATCTCGGAAACAGAAACTTCGTGCAATGGTTTAAATCCGGATCGAAAGGTCGGAGAGTATTTTGAGTTCGGTGCTCAGAAGAGCTTGTAAGTTACGGCGGTAATCGTCTGACAGCATTTATCCAGCCAATCACAGTGAGGGATTAGTGGACGAATGGCGTCAGGATTCCTCAATCACAGATGGATGGAGGATATGAATGAACCATGCCGGAACTTTCAAGCTCTGGCCATCGGGTTCGGAATAACGCTATTTGTGCAGTACTCGACCCATTGGATGTTCGCTGATGGAGTTCTTTACGTACTTCTAGGTTCTCCCTCCTTGGAGTCAGATCAAAGAACAAATCGTGATCGGCACTCCGGGAAAGATCATCGATTGGGCCCTGAAGTATCGATTCTTCGATATTTCGAAGATTAAAGTAAGTTATCTCGTTTATTATCATCAGAAGTCTAGAGACCATTGATGGAATTCCTCTGAAAATTCCACGGAAGACATGTGGAACTGCTGATCAATGCCTGATGATCAGAGCTTGGAAGTTTAGGCATTAATCATTTTTGAACCTCCATCAATCAATATGAATTGATGGATATTTAGTGAAATAGTGCCTGATTATTCCAGCCCATGACTTTGTTGGGTAAATATCATCGAAGGAATCGACCTCCGATCAATTTATCCATGGATTGATGGAGGTTGATTAATGAATAATGCCTAAACTTCCAAGCTCTACTGATGATCAACCGCCAAGTTTCATTACCATTGGACTGGAGAAGACTTCTAGTTTGTCGTGACTTAACTTGCGTTTTCTTCCAAGGTTTTCGTCCTCGATGAAGCCGATGTCATGATTGCCGAAGCCGGCCATCGCGATCAGAGCATCAGGCTCCATAACAGACTCTCCGTCGGGTGTCAAATGATGTTGTTTTCGGCAACGTACAACGAGGAAGTCACAGAATTCGCGAACACAATCATTCCGGATCCTTGCGTCAGGGTTCGTCACTGTTCCAAATGATTCTCTCAATTTTCAATCGAGTTCACAATTGTGTTCCGCGAAGGCTCACTGCAGATTCCTCTTCCAGATTGTGCTGAAACGCGATGAGGAGTTCCTCGAAAACATCGTCCAGTATGTCATGTACTGCCCCGGCGAAGACACCAAACAACGAGCTCTAGAAAATATCTATTGCTCGTTGTCAGTGGGTCAAGCTTTGATCTTCTGTCAGACCAAACTGTCGGCATCCAGGATCGCAGAAACCATGAAGGTAGGCTCGACTCTCAGGACGTCTCAGCGGATCGGGGGAAAACCCTACGACCTAGTCTAAGTATTCTCAGAATTTCTCAAATACTTCGTTTTGCAGAAACTCGGCCAGAACGTTTCGGTTCTGACCGGAGATCAGAGCATGGACGAGCGCGCATCGATCATCCAGAGTTTCAGGAACGGCTTCCAAAGAGTCCTGATAACGACGAATCTCTGCGCCAGAGGAATCGACATTGAACAGGTAGAGAACCGTGAACCTTGTTTGAGATCGCGATTTTTTGAAGATGTATTCTTCTGCTGCCGAGGATCATTTCCTCATCCCGTGCATCCACAACATTACTTGAACGCTAAATAATTTCAGGTTTCTCTCGTGGTAAACTTTGACATCCCGGTCAACCGTGACGGCGATCCAGACTACGAAACCTATCTGCATCGCGTCGGCCGCACGGGACGCTTCGGAAGGCCCGGAGTGGCAATTGATTTCGTCAATCCATATTGCGAGAGTGACTTGATCAATACGGAGAAAATAAGGAAGCGTTTCGGGCAGCGCGTGAAAGCTGTCAATTTCGCGGATTTCGAAGCTCTCTAGAGAAGGGACGAGTAATGCATGCGGTGGAGTTCTATCTGCCTCTGCTGCGAAATCTAGTCAACGACTCGTAGTCATCATCCGTCCCGGGGAACCAAGGGATGTGAAGTCATTTAAATCGAGAGAAGAAATTATAAATCGATCGATACAGTAAAAGCTCGTTACAACGAAATTTCATCACCACGAACAATATTTTCACTTTTGTTTGGCTTTCCGTCACAGTTGGAGAAAACCCTGATTATGACTGGAGCTTGGAATTTTAGGCATTATTCATTAATCACTACCCATCAATCTATGGATAAATGGATCAGAGGCCGATCATTCCATGATATTCGCCTAACAAAGTCGTGGGCTGGAACAATCAGGCACTATTTCACCAAATATACATCAATTCATATTGATTGATGGAGTATCAAAAATTATTAATGCCTGAGCTTCCAAGCTCTAGTTATGACTGAAATGAAATATCGATCCGACGAAGGCTTCTTCCCCTCTGTTTTCGGTCCAGCGCATCGCAAAATCTATGTTAGGATGCTCTCGTCAAAACGAAGTTAGCCCCAATCAAGCGGTTTCGGTGTTTTCCACTTCAGTGCCGATTGTTCATGGCGGTTACCTCGAGTTTCAGCAACGAATGGCGTTGCTGCCGTCGATGGTAGAGAGGAATTAGAAGACAAGACCACTAGCTTTTACGAGACCATCGACGCATTTGAGGCAATCACGAGACCAGTAGCAGCCCTGAGAGATGTGCCAGAAATCGTTTTCCATAACCTGAGAAGAGTGAAGAATAGTTTCTATTGAAGAGCCGGTCAGAAAACTTGGTGCAGTCAGAACTCACGGATTCCTTGCACAAATCTATGAGAAAATAGGCTCTAAGCAGATTCTTTTACCTCTCAGGTCAAGCGGTTATACCTGAGAGTCAATTTGAAGAGAGCAAGCTACCTGTGATTCTATCGCAACCTGGATGAGACGTCCCTCGTGGCACTCGTATCAGAAATTGACGTCCTCCCGTTCCACCTTATCACAAAAAGCTAGTTCAGGCTTCCGCAGAAACCGCAACTGATCATATTATTTATGTTCGACATCATGATCGACGGGCTGCTGTGTTGCGCGAGCTCACGATTGACTGTATTGTGCTCATGTTGGGACTTGAGATGCACTTATCGGTTCATCCGCGGATATGCTTCCATAGATGTAGTGCCAAACGGGGAGTCGATTAAGACGTCTCAGATGAGGCATTCCAACGGCACTCTCAGAAAACCGGGACTACCTCGGCTGCCATGCTCAATCTCAACAGTAAATAATTCATTCTGGGTCACGATTTCTGTTCGGTTGTCTGCCCCTCCCAAAATGTTGTGGTACTCAGAAGTTCTGGAAGTCATCACGGACCAGCGAGAGAAAGTCTTCTCGGCGGATAAACCTCCAAGATCTCGCCGCGTCTCATTAACAGTGCAAAGCCTGACTGTATACGAAGAACACTGACTCCGTGCGTAATCGAATCAAATGAGGAAGATACATTCGTTCGTTTGGAATTATGAAAATTCGTTGAAGCGAGGTTTGAATGTGCGTCGAACACACAGTTTTGTTGTTCAATAATATCGAAAACCACAGTTTTACTATTCTTCCATTGACCTTCGCCGCTCCAGAGAACGTTTGAACGCCGGTTCAACAGAGTTTTCGAGAATAGCGGCATAGCTCGACGATTTGGTCGTGACCGAGAGCAGCTTCGAAGAGCACGAGAATCTTCAAACGAGGATCCGAGAATTCGGGCTTACGAAAAATCTTGAAAAGTGTGCGTTTCCGAAGCCAGAAATCAAGTTCTGGAACGAGTGATTTCGATTCATCTCAGGAGAGGTTTTCTATGCTCCTCGAGTCTATCAACGACGAGCAAATCCGACGCTGTCTCAACAGGGCGAAACATTATTCTCACATTGAGGAGAGGCTCTAGCGCTTGTCTTCGCAATCATGAAGTTCCGAGAGGGTCACGAGTTCCTGCTGCTCATCCCATCCTCGTCGCCAATCGAAGTGGTTAGCAGTTCCTGAAGTCCCGCTTTGGAGAAGCAGACCCCTCATTCACGTGTACACTCCGTCCACGAAACAGATGCCTTAACTTACAAACTTGATAGAATGCAGCTTCAGAAACATTTCTTCGCCTTCTATCGCTCCGTTCAAAACACCAAACGAGCTCGGTCGATCTCCCATGTATCGTGGACAAGCATCGATGCTTGCACGTCAAGACTTGCGGAACAATTCCTTCGTACTTGAATGACGGACCCGAAGATAACTTTTGCCGCAAGCACTTTTGCTGTGTTATTATCTGAAAATTCACGGAGCCTTCCCATACAGAGCCGTGCCTTGTATTCTCATCTCATCAGAAATCCAAGGTATCATCTCCAAAATTCGGACGACAAAGTGAGGGACCACTTTCGATGTTTCCCGATCGTCGAAAATAGACTCCGGCTAGTCCACCCAGCCGAACGCTGGGGCCCCAGCGAGTCTCCCACGTCAGCCCTGGACAATCCCATGTCCTCAAGCCTCGGCGAGATGGGTTGCCGCTAGCACAGTATATCACCGTGCATCACAGCGAGATGGGTTGCCGCTAGCACAGTATATCACCGTGCATCGCAGCGAGGCGTTCAACCGTTGCTGACTATTCACCGAGCAGAACGGGATGTGTCCGTCAGGCCTTCTTGCCGTCAAGACATCTCTCTAACATTTGTTCGGAGTCTTATGCGCACACTTTGAAGAGAAAGATGATGGCTTGTGTGTAGCCGTGGTAATCTCCAAATAAACATAGACCTCATTGATTAGAAGCTAAGTTATCCTAGGAGACGTTTCGTATCGAGCTCCCCTATGCCGCTCTATAAGTCGTTGACGGAGGGAAGATCAGAACCGTGGGAGCTCATCAGAGATAAGTTATCCGACAGACATCGGGTTCATAACACGTCTCCCTGATTGTCTTTTGCAAAATATACATGGCTCATGGAGCAATTGCCGTGTTTTGATGCCTTCCCTCCGCCTTTCAAGAACGTCTCTCCGCCTGGAATGCTCTGATTCGAAGATCTACCGCAAGATTACGCTACCAAGACAAACCGCCATGCGAACAGTGATGTGCGTTCCGTGGTCTCAGCTCGTTCGCTATTCACTTGCGTTCTGTGCAACGCATTCTACACGTTCGGCGTGGTGCATGTCTCGGGTCGTTTGAAACTCGAGATTCCCTGGGTTGCTCGCGGCCGACTGTGTCATCACTAGGGCTGGGATTCCTGTGAAATACATATATAGGCATATTAACGTGGGCGGTTCTGTCTCTTCCTATGCTTATTCTGCCAATTATCGCATCCAAGTGTTTTCTTGGGGAGTTTTTCGCCGGCTCCTGGACTATATATACACAATTGCTTCACGAAAACTGCTCAATAATGTTCGGGAAGGAAAATATTCGGCGACCTACCAACAATGATTAGGGTTTAAGGATCACGGCCCGTGGCCCGTCGTTTGAGGGCCTACCAAACCCGTTGAACGACCGCGACAAAAATTTGAATTGTCCTCTCTTTTCGGAAATTTCAGAAAATACGTTGCCGTCGCTGGTGATGAGCACCCTTCTTCATTGAATCGAGCTCGAACCTGAGCATATTTGTGCTGATTTTTCGTGCTTACTACATGCATATTTCTCGTTTTTTCTTCCATGCATATTTATTCCAGCCCTGGTCATCACGGATGTCGATTCGTGACCCCACCACTTTTTCGATAGATCTGCGATCAAAGTCCCAGAGTTGTGAAGGTCCCGGTCCATCTGCAATGCTCGACCTCTTGGTTCATCGACTAAGCTCCTTCGTGAATTTCAATTGAATCTGAGCTAGTTTCTCGGCCTGAAAGTTTTGGCGGTTTCTTTGGCATGATTAGGTCAAACGGGAATAAGGGAAGCGATCGATAGCTCTTTTCCCCTGCTTCCAGATGCACCACAGAGAAATTTGATATGGGATCATTCATCGCAGTGACAAGACTTTGAAGGGAGAGGTGAGGCTATCGGAAGCGTCTCTGAGAAGTGATATAAATCGAGCCATCTGACAAGAAATTACATCAAAAGATCCTAAGAAACGAGAGGAGGCTTAAGCATGCAAGGAAAATTCTGACTTTTCAAGACTTCGAAGGTGAGCTTGTCCTAAAAATCGCTGTAGCACAGCCTCAACCGAGAAACTGGAGGGAACGATTGAAGCGCGGCAGTCTTGGACGCGGAGAAGATGAATCGGGAATAGCTCGGATGATTAGAAGTCAAAACTTTACCACATGGATTCAATGATTGGAGAGTCTATATTCACGTGTATGGATTTTATTTATGTCATGTTTACGTCTCGTTAGATCACTGACAAGTGAGCTTTTCGCACAATTTTCGAAATCTTAGGATGTTCGTCCAATATTATTCAACTCGCTTTTCCTCCACGAGTATTCGCAACACTGATTACGGTAGAGCCACTACCGGAGCGGGCACAACGGGTTGGACTGCGACCGGGATCGCCGCTGGAGGCGCCGGAATTTGTCCGGGGTCGCTGGTGAGTTTGTTGCTGTTTTGAATGATGACCGTGGGACTTATTTCTGAGACTCTTGGAGGCGGTGTCGTGCTCGAGTGGTGAAGATGAGCCAACATCTCGTGTAGTCCCCGATGCGGCTGGTGCGGCGGAAGCTGAATCGTCGTCGTGATTGTCACGACTCTTGGAGGTGGGGTTGTCACAAGAGCCGCTGGTGGAGGAGGTGGTGGGGGAGAAAGCAACTGTGATGCCAATTTCGGTAAACAACGACGTGCCGGCAGAGTTTCGAGTTTGCCGACCACGACCGGAGCCACCGCGACTCCTGGAGGTGGTGGCGGTGGTGGTGTCGTCCCCAGCTGTATGTGAACTAGATGTGGGCTGCCCGCCACGGTGGCGATCAACACGGAAAGTGACAGAAGAGTCCTCATATTTTCTGGAAGAATGAAAAGCGCTTAGAAAAACAGTAATCCATGGACTGTCCGCGGGATAAGACTTCCCACACGATATCAACGTCCTCTTGATGAGCCCGCTCGAACTTGTCGACGCCCGGTGGAAGGTCACTTCCAAATGAACAAGAGGAGAACTTCGAATGCGGTTTCCTCGTAGCCATCCAGATTGGGAAGCGCTGACATGGCTGGGCATCGGTTTCTTATTGGGTATTTATCAGCTTGTGAGCTCTCTCTTGGAAGGAGTCAGAGGTTCAGCTAAGCCTAACGATCTTGGCAAGAAGCTCTGACTGCACTCGCCAGAATGTGCATCGAGAGGATCTGATTTGGTATGCAAGCAGTTCCGTCCTCATGGATCTTTCGAAATATTCAATATTCTTCATTGGATTGAATAGCGCCGTACAGGGTGGCTCGATTCGAGCTGAATTTCGCTTTTTCTGATGTAGTTGAAGAATTGTTTTCATTGAGCAGAAGAGTTATTTGAGCGATCGAAGAAATGAACCATTTCTGATAAACGAGGATCAATAGAAATCGATTGAAAACGCGAACGTCGAGGGACTTACAGTGTGATGACGATGCTAACACAAGCTTGACTCGAATCCGTGTGGAGCTTACTGGTCTTATCTCTTCACATGCACGCTCAATTCATCATCAGACGTCACCGCCACATTCTACTCTCCATTCGGGGGCGGTAACATCAGCACTTCCCATTCAGATGATGCTGAAACGTGACTTCTGAAATCATCCGGAACGCAAAGAATCGAGGATTCGGTAAGGCTTCGGGCAGACTAACGCATCTCTCCCATGATGAAACCAATCTTGTTTCTCTCGAACGCGTTTGAGAGAAATTGATTGCACCAAGGCTTCCATTAAAATTGTAACATGGCTTCAAAAGCGCGAACAGTGGGTTTCCCGCGAAATCTCTTCGGTCGGAGGCAATAGTCGAGGAGAGCGATTCTTCCGTTGTGGATTTTAATTTTAAACTTCAAACCCATCAAGTCTTCGCCGATTTCGTACAGTTTGGTCAGAAAGCAATCAATACCTATTTTCAGCTAATCTAGCGGAGCCGGATCTTACCACGATGATGAAGCTTTCTATAAGCACCCAGGAATAGCCCATATCACTTGAGGTTTGGAATTCCGACTTGGTACGGGTTCAGAAAAGGTCCAAGTTTGAAACCGAGTGAGAGAATCCATCCTTCCGATGCGATACCGCTAGAACTGGATTCAGGATTCAGCCGCCCCTAGACTGAGAAGGAATCGCCGTTTCGATATTCCTGAGAAAGGAAGTGCCTCATTAGATGAGTTCCTCCGAGTGTCCAAATTATAGTCGTTGAGAAACCTTCGAAATTGAATATCTGTCGTGTCGGCCTGTAGATACATAGCTGTCGAGGGATCAATTGCTACCCTCAACGGATGGAATCGAACTTTTGGGGGGAACTATCGGAGCAATCAACGGTGCTGAAAGAATTGCCGCTTCTGATAAGTCTGCCGCTCTATGCTATAGCGTAAAGTAGCCTGTGGAGAAATCTGGCTATGGGTACCGGAGTAGTTCCTCGGTTGAGCCCCGCGGCCCGAGCTGTCGCGCGAACAGCCTGTTTGGCTCCGCGAATCAACATCGAAGAACTAAATTTATCCACTTGGATTGCAATGAGTTTGAGAATCTCATCTCATAATGAATTCAGCCTCCGCCTTAGCCTCAGCTGTCGAATTCCAGATTTATGAAATGAGTTTCCGATGGAGCTCCGAAGCACAACCAACAGAGGCGAAAATTCTAAAAATCAGAGCTTCCTTGTCTCAAAAATTTATATGTTGTATATTCATCTTCTAGTGATCGATTCAACGTCACTTCATGAACGGACCTTGAATAAATGAACTTAAACTTGATTATCTCAAACAATTCGTGCAAAACAAAGTTGATATGGTCGTAAGTGAAAATGATAGGAAGTTAGCTGAATACCAGAGGGTTGATATAATCGAGGTGTGATCTCATCGGGGGAAGGGTGGTCCATGTTGTAGTAATCGAGGTTTTACTACGCTGATTGATCTTCTTTTCATTTCTGCATCTAATTGTCCCACATTTCCCCTTATATCTTCCTTGCGATTCCACCGAATCCCTGATTCTCTTGACTCGAGGTCACAGTCTCTTGGATCCGATATTTAGTTTCGGGAACTTCCCCTAAGCATAGCATGGTGCAAGGGTGAGTTTTGTCGGATATTCTTCACACATTTTTGGTATGGGGCGAGTTTCGTCGCTTGATTCCTGAGATTCTGCTCAAGCCGCTTGCCCAGATTGCAAGCTTATCGCAAGCCCATCGTTTGTGAATCGTGACAGGTGTTGCGGACATTAGTTTGGACAACCAGATGGAGCCTAAAGGTCTCAGGCTCCGTCTTCCATGAGTTTATCGTGTGGGTTCACAGCAACGACAGCACAACATTGAGTTCGCTTTGCTTTTCGCTATTTCCTTGATCCACGATTCCTCGCGAAGATCATCTCTGACATCTTCCACGGACGAACTCCCTGAAGATTGGCTACTATTGCTCCCCAAGTTTCCTTTAACCACACCCAACAGTTGACGTACTGCCTGTTTTCCAAGTTTCTGAAATGCGGCTCTACCCTCAACGTCTGAGAAGGTGAAGTGCGATTGCGAGGGTCGTGAAATTCGCCTGATCATGAGGCTGTCGAAGCATCGTTCACAAGCTGCGCACCAGACAAAACCTAAGGTTCCATTCAAGCTGAAAATACGCATTGCATTCGTTTCTGGTATCGTGTTCGCTGCTATTTGAAGGGAATATCTCCTCATGGCGGGTGACAGCTGCTTCTGGAGATGTCGAACAACTTCATTCGGGACCTTCGGGCTCGTTTGAATGTCCTCGCGTGAGTGAGAGTCAGATCAGAGGACTCAAAGAAATATCGGTCCAGATTCTAGAAACTCTCAAAAGAAGCAGCGGGTGCAAAGTCTTCTACGCGAGGGCATGCCGATTTCGTTCTCGATTTTCTTCCACACACAGATTTCCACTCCTGACAGCATTTCCAATATCCCCCTGGAGAGATCCGAATTCGCGTATCAAATCCCGAGAGCAAACAACTAAAACTGATTGATTGATTCATTGATTAGTTGATTCGTTTGTTAACCATTTCCCTTTGGTTAGCCGTGAGTATACCCATTCGCGGGCACAGTGTATCTTTCACTGTTGGTTACGATCCGCTACCAGTTTCTGCGGAAGAGTGGACACCGTTGAACCCACTCTCGACTGACACTCGTCCGGTGTCAGTTGGGTCCGGCTGGAGCCGGCAGGTCGGATTGGGATGAGTGGAGCTTAATAGAGAGACTTCGCAACGTTCCACAGAGATGAATATGACTCGAGAGAGCGAAATAACGAGACGAGCGAACCATTTTCATTGATGAGTCACATGCCGTTTCCACGCACCTCATGCCATATCTTATGGAGAACATCTTTTCTGCGAAGGAGCTGAATGAAGTCTGGTCTGAAGAAAATCGAAGAGCTTCCTTTTTTCGGTGGAACGCACACGAAAATTCCAAACCCGAGCCAACGAGACATCCTGATTAGACCTCCCATTTTACCGCGGTTTTTGGGAATTGCGGTTTTTGGTTAACCGAAAACCGCCAAAAAAGGCGATTAACCGCAGAAAAACCGCAAAAACCGCGGGTATAAACCGCGGTTACGGTGAAAACCGCATTTTCTTGCGGTTTTTGCGGTTTTTGAACCGCGGTTAATCACCGCTGCGAGGTCTAATCCTGATTGAGAAATTCCGCATTCATCCGACTCGATTCGTACGCAACTGGTAACGAGATTCCTTCTCGGCATGCCTGCGAGACAATAGTCAAGTCAATCGACTCCGAAACGGAAACCTGACTCAGCAAGACATAATCATTGCATAATTCGTGTTTGTTACCCGCCACTGTATGAGTGTACAAACATAGGATATCGGAAGAGTCGGAATAATGTCGAGACAACAGCGCTGGACACCGAAGCTGGTTCGGAGTTATTTTTCATTTTTTGTCGGCAAAACACTCTACGTTTTTTGCAGTACAAAATCATTTGCGACGATCACGACGATGTGCTGCCCGGTTTTCATCTCACAGTTCACAGTCAGTAGCGATGAGGTTTTGGACGAGCGAGTCATTGGATACTGATCGTTCAAGGAAACAGTTCTGGCAATGTTTATCAATCGAAAGTTCGACTTTCGAATTCTTCGTAGGGCCTGGAACCAGAAGAGAAGGGTGGAACGATCGCTTCTTCAGTCTTCTGTCATGCTGAACACGATATACTACGCAAAGAGGATGCCAACAAAAATCATCAACATCAGTCCTCCTATGACGATGCCGTTTGCAACGGTTAAACTGAGTTTTTTTTCTCTTTTCCGGAAGGGTTCCGAGCTTTGTTCCGCTTTTGTACCCTTTTCGTTCGAGATCAAAACCTTAGAGAGCTTAAAACAAACGTCGTTTCTGTCCGTGTCCGCAGCAGAGTTGTCTTCGAACTCGAACCGTACGGACACGGGTTAAGCTTCTGGCGCTGCGATCGGAGGTTTATACTTCCGCACTCTCGCCCTCTAGCGGATGCATTGGCAGCAGCCACGACTCGCTAGAGGGCGCTGATTTTTTGAGGGAGCAACCAAGCAAGCAACAACGACGACGGCAACAACAACCACATTGCCCGAAGCTCCCAACCGCCATTGTGTCCCAAGTGCCGTTAAAATAGCTCAAATAACGAGCAAGCGTCTGTTCCCCGAAACTCTATCCGTCTGGACACTTTAATGAATAAGGATAGAAACCGATCTTTCCGCCGGTATGTAGAGATATTCCCTAATTGACCGCTTCCCGAGTAACCAAGCCCTCTCCGGGATGAGAGCTTTTGAGAAATCGTACGCTCGTTCTACCGGCTGGCCGAAAAATGTCCCCAAAATCCATGATGCCAATGAGTCAGTCAGAATCATTGCTACTCATTTCGACTCTCCGCCGTCGCGAGGAATTCCTTGCACGTCATAAGAATGCGAAATCACGCAACGTGAATTCCGAACGGCGGTTGTGCACAAAGCCATGTTGCCGCTTACAACCACTAGAGCCGAGGTATTTGAGAGACCTTTCGGGAATATCTCCTGCTTCTTGGGGAAGTAACGACTCTCCCCGGCCTGAATGTCACAACTGCTTTGAATCAGATTATTTGAGCAGACGGTGCTCGAACTTCGAATTGAACTCGACGGCTTTGCATGCATGTAGCATCAGCTACGCTCGCCTTGTTTAGAACCCGTGAATCTTGAATTTCGTGCTCGAGATGCGTCTCAAACAACATCGTTGCGATCCACAACTCACTCAGACAATCTTTTCCGTCTTTCCAGGTCGTCAATTTTGAAATCGGAGTGGTTACTGCAGCCGTCGAAGTTGTATGCGGCGTCGCTAACCGAAGTCGTGAAGATCTGAAGCGTCGCCAGTTACGATCGGTTTCCAGCAAACTGATATGAAGACCCGTGCAAACCTGGGCAGCACCAAAGGACAGTCTGCCCTTAACAAATGTCATAGGGCGTCTTTTCCCAAGAAAACGCCTCAGCCAGTTCATCGCACAGAGGGCGAGAAAGATTTGAGCTCCCACAACAGCCGTTCACCCGTACCTCGTCAGAACAAAACATTAACGATTCATTTACTCACCCACACCACTCCGAGACTTTCGAAGTGCAATGTCTGCTCTAAGAAGTTTCCCGATAAGCAGAGCTTGATGCGGCACAACCGCGTCCATACCGGAGAGAGGCCGTTCGTCTGCAGCGAGTGCGGAGCGAAGTTCACCCAAAGAGGGAATCTCACGACTCATCTGCGAACACATACGGGGGAAAAACCCTTCGTCTGCACAGAGTGCAAGGAAGCATTTTCCCAAAACGCTCATCTGATAAGGCACGTCCGAACGCATACGGGAGAGAAACCGTACCGTTGTCGTTTGTGCAAGCAATCGTACGCTACGAAAACGTCGCTCGATTTGCACGTCCGGATACACGCGGGGAAGAAACCTTTCCCGTGCAAATACTGCGGACGCGGATTCGCCGACAAAACCAATCTCAAATCGCACGAGCGGATCCATACCGGTGAAAAGCCATACGTGTGTCTTGAATGTAACAAAGCATTCATCCAGAGCAACGACTTGACCCGTCATTTGAGGCTTCACAACGGGAAACAAACCTACCCGTGCGATAGATGTCCGCTGAAGTTTGCGGGCGAAGATAATCTCAAACAGCACTACATGCGACACGAAAATAAGTGAGAAGAGTTGATGCAGTATTCCCATGACAGCACAGGGATCGACGCCGCCATCTGAGTTCAGCGGATATCCTCCTCGTGTGATTATTTTCAACTGATGAAAAGTAATTTAATCTCATCGGTTTCTGACGAAAAATGTATTACGGTTGATGAAGTCTATACGTCTCGCGCCCACATGAATCGGTCTTTGAATATGAGTATCTATTCAACGGGTCGGTAGAGCACCTTTAGTTTCGTAGTCGGAGCTCTTCAAATAAACACACATAGAAACCTGAATCGCGCAACATTAAATGTTGTTTGGGAAGGATCTGATAGTCATTCCTGCGATGAAAGGTCATTTTTCGAATTTCTCGTTTCTTTATTCCATAACTCATTGCGTCCGTACGAGCTGTAGTAATCTTGTGTTCTGCTCGTTCGCCGCCTTGTCGTCGAAACAGATATCGCTTTGCACACTATTCCAGTGATTTTCGATGAACAATAGCGAGTTTTCGCCGTCGTTGGTGCGGTGAGCCGAAGGAGGAACTTCAGGTACACGGCTCTTCGGGTCGGGTACATCGGTAAAGATGTCCATTTCTGACAAATCGTCTCAGGAAAACATCAATCAAGTCAGGCCTCCTTGAATGACTCCTAATAATCAATGAGAGTTAAATTTCGTGAGCTAGTCAGACTTTAGAGAGTGGTTCGATCCACATCTAGTTTTTTGGGAAGTTGGAGAAATCTTTCGGGCATCTTCTCGAGCAATCGAGTGAATCGAGAGAAGGTTGAGGATTCGGATAACTTAAACGGCTAGCCGCTCTGGCAGAGTGGCGCAAGACAAGATCTCGATTTCTCGTTCATTGTTGACAATTTCTGAAACCTGCGAACAGCTGATCTCGAGATTCACGACCTGGGAGGGGGCTTCAGGGAGCAAGCCCCCTGTGATTCTCCGATCGAGGGAGGAGCACTAGAGACTCTTTTCTCCTGCTAGAAGTATTACTGGAAGCAACTTTTCCGCTACTCGCAAAGTTAGTCGGGGTCTCAAGAGAAGAAACGGCATGGAACAGTTCACGGCAACACCATTTAATGCTCTGTTTACAACTCGATAGGTTCTTGCTTTCCAATACTAATTTCTTCGGATTCCAAGATGGTCGTCCCAGTTATATTATTCAAGGAAAAGTTTGTCATTTAGTGGTTTACGCTAGTGTAGAATGCGTTCGTGTTGATATCAGCATCGAGTTGAGAATCGACTTGGGAATGACTCTCGTTTCCGAGTCTGCGATGCGTATCTAGGAGAGCAACAAGCTCCAATCAGAGTCCTCGATGGAGGATTCTCTTCACTGGAGGCAGTATGAGCGTGATTGACGATCCCCACCTCCTCCGAGATCGTGTCTAACTCGATGAAGAACCAGATCTATCGTGTTTCGATAGGTGCTTTCTATAGTTGCTTTTATCGGAAAAACTCCGTGAACAGTTTGGGCAAGTGTACGGCTTCAGGCCCGAATGGATGCGCTTGTGCACAGTCAACGAGGAGTTGCTTCGGAACTTGGATTCACACTCGTCACAGGAAAAAGGTCTCTCGTTGTTGTGAACTTGCATATGTTTTCCCAGATGTGTTTTCTGTTTGAAACCAGCTCCGCACTCCGTGCACGAATAGGGCTTCTTGTCGTCATGGATACGTTTATGAATGATCAAGTTTCCTCGTTGAATAAATGACGCACCGCACTTATCGCAGGCGTATGGCCTTTCCCCTGTTTGCGTACGGACGTGATTCCTCAGATCTGCTCTCTTCGTAAAGTTGGCTTCGCATTCGACACATGTGAAAAATTTCGCCTCTTTGTGAATTCGTAAATGCTTCAACAAGGCCGCATTCGTTGCGAATCTCTCACAACAATGCTTGCAGGGAAACGGATGTTGCTCAGACCGAGAGCGTACATGCTGAACAAGTTTATACCTGTACTGAAACAACCGACCACATATATCGCAGAAGAATCCTAGATGCTGTCCCAGGATCCCGAGAGAGTCATGTGCTTGCCCCGCTCGCGAGATCATCGCATCGACCTCACTCATCAAAGCTCTTGGAATGGCTGCGCTCGTTGATATTTGGCTGTCACACATGGCCACAAAACGAAATCAAGTTCTGCGTCTTCGGAAAAACTAAAGTTGGAAGAGATTGTCTTCCGGAGACTTCCACCTGCAATGGACAGAAAGATCTCCTTAATAACTTATTGCTGTCATCATATCTCCTTGTTACCCCGGTGTACTTGGGAAGCTGGAATCAAATCGCGATTCCCTTCTGCGGAAGAAGCGGATCCAAATGAAAACTGAGATAACTTCTCAAGATCAGTTCACCAAGTTTGTTATCATGAGTGAAGTTGCCTCTGCGACTCCAATTTCGAGAGCTGAAAACCCGACTATAAGCTCCCGGAATGAGTGAATCTGATACCGTTAGGAGGCATTCACTCGCGATACCCGTAAGAGTATCTTAAACATGCAAACAACTTGGAACTTAGATGGTGCAGATTGCGCAAACGAATTCTGTTCTCGACTGCATTTCTCAGAATGCCTTTAGTATATAGCAACCTCGCGATTCATCTTCAAACATTTCTCATTATGAGGTTTACTCACCGATACCGGTAACTACTATCAGTTATGGCTGAGGAAAGAGTACGGATCACCGTCGAACTCACACACGCATAGAGCACAGTCGGGAGTTGTGAGACCTCGTAGCGAGATTGCTTGACTGATGAGCAACATCTTGAGTGGGCGAGGGTTCAAAATCCCTCGCCGTTCCGTTTCAGCACCGATCTTCTGCGAACTCGAGAGCAGGTAGCGTTTCCGGAAGAAACCTCCGCAGCCTAGATTACATCGCGCTATCCGAAATGTTCACAGGTTCTCGTGGATTCAATTGTAACCGTGGGGCATCAGTCCCAAGGTGAATTATTATTATCTCACGAACGCTCTACCACTGGAATCTCTTTGTCTCGGCACGCCATCGGGTCCATGTGGACTCGATCGTGAACAGAAGTAAATCAAGTCAGAACCCAATGGTCGCTGAGGGGCAAGGCGTTCGGGCGCAAATTTCGGAGTGCGCGATCACGTTTCATCGCTTCCCATAATCTAAAGAATGCCCGTTCGCTTCGAAGTGTCGAAGAAAGAGACTCGAATCACCTTCGGCGGTGTAGTGGAGAACCGAACAGAAAAATCTTCCGATAATATCTGAGAATTATGGCCCACGTCGCGTCTCGGTAGGAATCTAAAATGTGTTATACATATGAAGAGTCCGATCGAGATCTCGCAAACTTGATGAACTCTTTTCATTCGATAACACTCAAACAATTTTCCCGGAAATAAGCTCCAATGCGGAACACATCATGCCGCTCCGAGTTCAGAATCAACCACTCCCTGTTGGGAAGAGAGCTGTTCCGATATGCGCCGTAAGACTTCAAGGAGGACGCAGGCTCAGATGTTCCCCCGCAATGCACTTTGAGTTAGCTTGGAGCCCTCGAGTTCCAAGTTCCGAACTCCGAAAATCTCCGGGAAAAAGCAAGAGTGGAGGAACAAGAGTATTCACAAGCAGCTCAGGATTCCAGTATCACTCCCGTGATTTCGAAGCAGAATAAGAACTTTGCTTCGAAGGTGGCCCACGAGCGTTATCGAAAAAAATTGCGTCATTCTCCTCTCGACTACCTTAACCCTACTGCGTCCGACTCCAGGCCACCATGATCACAAATCAGGACCATTCGGCTGTTAGTCCCGAAGAAAGGAGCGAGTTAGATCGGAAGATAGAGAATCTAGTATGGCCGCACACGTGTCGTGAAGTTCTCGAACTGCGAGTGCGATCGAATCATCAAATAAATAAACCATAAAAATGTTGAGAGCACAGTACCACAGCAATGCCAGTTACGAACTCCAACCAACCTTTTCGTCAATCACGACCGACCGCGAGTAATTTTCTGTTAGACTGATGTCAGGGAACACTTGTCGTCGATCATCTGCGCATAAGTGAAACACAGTCACGTGTGCGAGATGCGCTGTCGGAAACGTTCGAAACTTTCTTCACTTGCACTCTGAGCGAATATTCAAGTTGGAAATCTCTCGTTCCTAGCTATCGAAGGGCTCCGAATTCGCACTGTTGCCGGAACGAGAAGTGTCACGGAGGAGGTCAGCTTGAAGTCTCTCGGTACCGGTTGAAGATCAGGAAGTCGTCATGTCCTGAAAACTGCGATGTTTTGCGCTCGAGGTCGACGAAGATTCTGTAGATAGCGTATCCGAACTTCGAGTAATTTAATAGGAGAGTCCGCGAAATTCTTAGTCGAAGGAAAGTAACGACGGACTCTTCGACTGAAACCGTCGACGGCGCCGGCGTCCGTTCTTTGACAGCTTCATTTCAACTCAAGGAGACAGCGGAAAATCGTGAACGGACCGAGGATTTCGTGCAATTTCTCGTACTCGCCGATCGATCATTAGGCATCTCTCTTCCTTCGACTGAAAACTCTCCGAGATTTAGTCGAGCGACTTGCCACAATTTCATTGCTGAGCTTTCAACCAAGAGGGATGAGAGAAATGACAAAGTGTGGACGCGAGTTCGGATCTCCCGTAGACGTTCACGGGCTAGCTGCGAATAAAGGAGACAGACAATTCCCACGGAGATGCGCCGGGACTACCGAGCAAAACCCGCGGAATAACGTCTATATTCATGAATCTACTGCTCCGGCAAAAAAAAATAACTGTGGGCTGTGGCAGAGGAACATTTTCAAGGTAGGCTCGTAAAAGCCGCTGTTGGATCAGGGGAAGTGAGAGAGAGAGAGAGCCTCATCAGAGCTTCACTCACAGGGGCGCCCTCTGTCTCTCGAGCTGGGACAGCCTAGTCTGCAGAGGCGAAAGGTTTGACAGTGAAAATACGAATAGACTCCCCGAGACCAAGCCTCGGAGGAATGGCTTCCTATTGAGTTCGGAACTCGCAGTCGTTGTAGACATCCGACCAAGTTGCAGGATACCTGATCGTGATGAATGTTCAGCTGAGGACGGATATCGCAACGAATCCCGACATTATCGATGTCCGATTGATCACGAAAAAATCTCCGACGCTTTCCGGCCGGAATCTCGAACACGTGTTGACAGCTTCGTTCAGATCGAATATCGCTTCCAAGCTGCGGCATTCCAGTGTGTTGAGATCGAGTATGGTTTTCGCAGCCCTCGGAGCAGTTGTCAGCGATCCCGAATAGATTTCTCGATCCTCCAAACGTCGGCTGTTCATCGGTGATTGTGCGGAATTCAGAATGTGGTTGTGGCGGGAACATAACCTGTTCCTCGTAACTTGCGTGTTCTTACTCATGTATCAACTACCCCACACATGCCAGGCCGACAAAAATCGAGACTGTGAGTAGATATTCGAGAATCAGAATAGAATCTGCTCAAGGAATTCGAGTAAGCCGAGGCTATGCTTGATTGGTCTACTTGAGCCACTGATTGCAACAACAACAACAGCAACAACAACGGAAAACTGAGTGATAATGTCGAGGTTCTGCTCTAGTCAACTTTCCCCGTTCTCACATGTTTCTCAATTTTACAGTCCACATATCTTCGCTTTGCTCGGGTGACCGAGGCTTCCCTCAGTACAAAATTGTCCAGGGCGCTGTCCTGACCTCGGGGAATGAGAATAATCTGGATTGTGTGATAACTTTCCAGACAGATTCCATTCTGCAAAAATTCATGATCCGCTTCGAAAAGCTCGCTCTCGATTGCAACGACCATCTCATAATCTTCGACGGGGGACACGCGATTGGAAAGAGCAAGGTTTGGACGATTCTCCAAGATCAATGCAAGGAGTCGGAGCTGATTTCAAGCTATCCCGAAAGAATAGGCGATTCTAACGAGAAAACCTTCATGCAGGTGGATTTGTCCTGCCGGAGTACTTTGGCAGATGTCGGCACGATTTTCACGCAAAGTAATTATGTGACCCTGAAGTACACGACGGATAGCTCGAGCAAGTCTAGCAATGGTTTCAAACTCGTCATCACGGCGTACAAGGTAACAGATCCCCGGGATTTCCACGAGCTTTCCAATGAGGTGATACTTCTGTCT
Source organism: Neoseiulus cucumeris (assembly GCA_021527715.1). NCBI lineage: Eukaryota > Metazoa > Arthropoda > Arachnida > Mesostigmata > Phytoseiidae > Neoseiulus > Neoseiulus cucumeris. The sequence goes on along the minus strand of JAJSRV010000050.1, from coordinate 965,870 downwards.
AGCCTCAGAATCTTCGCGGCCATGTTACTTTGCATAAGGTCGAATCCTCAGAAAACGCTTCAGTACATTAATAATTCTAGGATATGAACAATCCGAAACATGAGCAGCTCCGTTGCCATCAATACGAATGTGGACAACTCAGACAATATTGCATCTCTCGGGACCTGCTTTGTGACGGAGTGAACCACTGTGGCGATGACAGCGACGAAAACGAGAACGCTCAGTGCTATGGTAGGTCGATTTATCCGAAGTTTCAGCTGATCCGGTATCTCTGGATCGAGGGGAGCAGTGTCTCCGAACAGGAATCTGGAAACATGATTTCTCTGAAGTAAGACTTCCCTGTATCAGAGATGATTTGAAAACCCATTTTTCATTTCTTTTTTTCCTCAGAAAACAACAGCAGTCATCAAATACTTGGGGTCCAGGTTGCGTTATTCTCCACGATTATCGCCATCGTTTTCGCGTTCTGCGTTCTTTGTATTCTAGTGGTGATTTGGTGTACATGTCAAAAAGAATCCCAGACGACAGTTACAACCCAGGTCAGTAGCAATTTCGTAGAGATAGTAGTCCCAAAATTATTGACCTCGCGTTGCCAAAAAAACCGTAGGCGAACGGAACCGATCTGTGCTTAACTCGATCAAATTTCAAGGTTGTACTCCATGACAAGGGACATTTCGACGACCCAAACATACGAACCAGTTTTGAGGAAACCGCTCTTTCCCACTTCGGAACCCTGCGCGAAAAGGGTGGTCAACAATTCGGCGATATCCAGTTCGGATCACAATTCATCTTTCCACTTCAATCTCCAACGAATCCGAGCGAGAAATCCATCACCCAGTTAGCACCCGAAGACAACTGGCTCGTGTGAAAACCTTTACTTTGCATGAAAAGTAACGAATGTCATGTACATACATTGAACGATCAATTCCAAGTGATTTTGCTTGTGACAGTGTAAGCGAGAGTGCCATCATGCAGCATATTTCCATCCTGATGAATCAGGAACCTAGGTCACGACAAAATGTCGTATGTTTACTCCTCTCAGAGTGATCGGACCCACTTCAAATATAGAAAACTCAATCGTGTGCATATCGGTTCCAGTATATGTATTCAAATATCTATCTCTTTCACGGAAGTTGTGATTTGAGGAGCGGCTGATTCGTTCAGCCGCGAGTCAAAGTCCTGAATGTACACTTATGTGAAACATGAATAACTGCGGTGTAGAAAATGTAAATAACCGATGACCTCTGAATATATCTTGAAAGGGCCAAGAAATCTCACCAGTACCCGCGGAGATTCCTGCGGAGCGAAAACATCTCCCTGATCTCATTCATTCCTCCTTTGGATTCATTCAATATATCGTGTCTTGTATTGGGGTTGTGAAGCACTTGCAATAGTCTTCATCTCTTTCCGACCAATAGCGTTTTGTAAGTTTTCACTTCTCTTCAATGCCAAATGGAAACTTCAAAGTATTGTCTTCCGCTGATGTCTTAAGGTATGAATCTCATCTAATAAATTCAACTCGAAATCATGAATGGAGTTCTTTCTCCTTCTGGATGCAGAGTTCTCTTGCATAGAATCAGTCTCAGGTTTGGGGTGTTTTATCTGTTTATAGAATCAGTTTCTATCTACGATTCTTAAACGATAGCGAAAACGGACGAAGTCTCCAGCTCACTGGAGCGAATCTACTCTATGAGGAGAGTTCGAACAAGACAGCAGAATTTTTCCTTTGACGGACGTAATCAAGCATTAGTGATGCTTAGAGGCGAAAGCGATTCTCTGTTCCTCGAGCGAAGTTTGCGATGAGCTTAATTAAGGAGACTCCGATGACTAGTTTCTGATTTTTGGAAAAGCAACGTGACCATACTCGTGGAAAAACCAAGTCAGATGCCGCTCTCGATCCTCAACGTAGCTCGATAGCGGCTCCTTTCATACTCCGTTCTCTAGCTGCGCCTCGGAGGGAGCTTTCGGATTCATAGAGAACAGGTGCAGATTGTAGAGTAGAACTATTGTCGAGAGCACGAAAAAGCCCAAAAACAGTGCCAGAATGAAGCCCACCGTACCCTTGTAGCGGAACCGCCTGCAATGCAATCCCTTGAATGTAGGCATGGTCCCCGTTTAAACGGAAAAACGGCCCGTTTAAACGGATCCGTTTTTTTGACCCGTTCAAAAACGGGTGAGAAAAACGGGTTTTTAATTTGTCTGAAAACTATCTAAACTTGTAGAGGAAGATGACCTCTACAAATGTCCCTTTGACCTCGACCCTCGGATCCCCTAGGTTTTCGAGTTATTTGAATCGTGACGATGAATTTGTTCGTCCGGCGCCGGACTTGGAAGAATCACGGTCCGAGACGTTTTTTCGACTATTTTCGGAAACGGTCAGGGATACGGGTGAAGGTCCCATAAGGGAACTTGTTCATCTCGATGATCCCCACCGAAAAGTTTTCAGACAAATTAAAAACCCGTTTTTAAACGGGTCGTTTTAAACGGGCACTCGATCGCAGTACTTAGAAAATTCGCGTTCTGGAAATTTTTCTCACATTTTCCCCAAAACGGCTCGGCTTACGAGGTTTACAAGCTCACCTACTGGAGTTGCGCCACAATATGATTCGATAGGAGCTTCTCGAAGACAATGCAAGGTATCGAGTTCTGTGCAGTTGGCCGGTAATTATCGAGCCCAGATCTCTTGCCCTCTTTGAAAACAGGGGTGACAAGAGTAACACGGAAGAACCATCTTCATACGAGCGACAAGAAATGAGGTAAAGAGGCTCCGCGATATCTTACCCGGCGCGTATACGTGATCTTCAGAATTGGGCGATGGACGCATGAAGCGAGTATGCCGCTTGCGTGTGCTCAAACGCTCACTCGCCAATGAGCGATGAATTTAGCTTTGATTGCTTCGTACCATCGAGACCGTGAGTCTGTGGAGTTATTTCAAGCGGCGGAGCTGGCGTTTTATTCCACCTCCAAATATGATCGTCAATCAGTGCGCATCGCTCTTTCCATCTAAACTCGCATCCCGGAGCACGGAACTATCACTGCGATTCCAAGGTGCATCATTATGAGAAGCGGCACTCCTCAACTTTCACTCGATGTGCAATGAGCGATACCGTGATCGCCATTTTTCAGGCTTTTTTGAGGGGAAACTATTTTGAGACCCGATTCGAAGCATCAGTCGCAGAGGCAGAGGGAGTTTGCACGTACAAGGTTCGCGACTAGTCCGGATTAACGACATTGACGCATGGAAAAGCGAGAAAGAGATTTTGGATGGAAGAAGATATACACGCAACATTCCAAGTTGTGATTCTAGTCTCAGAGACGGCACTATACGAGGAATTTCGGAGATCGAACAAGAGCGTGAGTTGATTCTGTTACTCTTGTTCCGGAGATTTCCTCCCTCATTCCCGAAACTAACAAGTACATAATTATCTTATTTCTTTGACAGTCTCGGAGATTCCTCTAACGGAGCGCTGAGATATTTCGCGGGACTCAACGCAATTCGTTTCTGATGTGCGTTTGGATGCTGCGGACATCGGAGAAGTGGAAATTGGTGAGATTATTCATACGGAACAGATCATTCTCAGACATCGACCATTCTCACGATTGTAGGACTCGATTTCGGCACAGACATCGGATCCGAGTGCTCTCAAGATGCTTAAACGTAATTTCTCAAAAGCTGGCGACGAGAGGAAACGGCCGTAGAGGATCGGGAAATCGGGTATCCAGAAACTATGGAAATCAGCGAAAGGTGATTCTCTAGCTCTTATCGTGATACTCAAAAAGAAGCTCCTTCCTCTCCGGGATCGAAGAACAACGATTCTCTTCGCATCCTCGCGGCACGTCACGATTCGCAATGCAAGTCTTGAGCTCACGTGCATGTCTAAAAAGTAGATTGTTGAGATGGCGGTAAGGACGAGAACAGTAAAACCCTCGGCTGGTTCTGAGAAATGCATTCAGCCGCAATCTCTCCGTCATTCAATCTCAGCCCCTTTGTTTGAATCGGGCTTCATTTCACTATCTTTCGACGAATCTCCGGATGAAGATACTTGTGAATCTAATACTTCGCTGGTGTTCGAATTCTCGAATACAGTCCGGAACTTGGAATGATTCTGCTCAGGTTTTTCTTGTTATCTTTTCAGACGAAAGCAGAACAGTTTCAAACGTTGAGGTGAGTTTGAAGTGTTCATGATTTCTCATTCTTCCCTAACCGATGATACTTGCGGAAGCGGGAATGATGATTATAACGGCTGCACTCATTGAGCGGACAACAGTTACTTTTCTCCTCCTTTTTGCGCATGCCTCTTCCTTGCTCATGTTGCAGAAAAGAAAGTCTCAGTCAACTTCCCTCGTCAGTCATTTGTCCCAGCTTCAGCTCTCGGCTGTCTCGCCAGGAGCTTTCCGCAGTCGTCCGACCATTCTCTGGCGTGCACCAAACATTTCTGGCTTCCTTGTTTCCAATGTTTCTCCCATGCTCTATTCTGGTTGGACTACGACAAAACAGACCTGATCTGATGCTACACCCTGTTATTATGCCCATTCCATGGTTCACATCCGCCTCGAAGATTTCCATGGAGCGAATCATGATTTTGTAAACCGATTATTTCGGAAACAATAGGTTTTAGAATTATGATACCGGATACCCTTCTCGCTTGAAATTGCATAGAACCTAGATGTCGGAGGTTTCCATGACGGGTACCCACAGAGGATGGGGAAGTTCTTCTCATTGAAACGGTTGCAATTCATTCGAAGATTGAGTTACTCATGTGAATTACGTACACTTTGAGCCGGCGGGCTCGTGTTGCTCATGCGGGAAGTTCTCAAAATCCAATTCAACACAGAATACCCTCGGTTGTCCGCGCTCTGAGGATATTTTTTCGGTGTGATTTCCGCGTCCTGTGAGCGTCTATTTCCCTTTCATGGAGAACTCTGGCGAACTCTAAAGGAGGAAGATAGAACACGCCGCAAAACAACACTCCGCTAACAACACTCTTTCCTTCCTAGCACCTTTGCAAAGAAATGCATGTATAAACTTCCGAATTCCGTTGCTCTGTTCCGTTTCGATCTGTCGTCAGGTTATGAGGCGAGAAGACACGTGTATGAGATGCAAACAATAATAATCAAACGAAAACGATAAAAGGAATATATGACAAAACCGATACCGATAGTCTTCCATGTACTTCCCTCGTTCGAGGCCCTGAGGCCACACCGGTCGCGTGAGATCTTCAAATTTTAGAAAATGTTGAATGTTCGCAATCGACAGAACGAAAGGCTGCTGAAGCAATGTTTTTTATCAGGAACTTCTTCCGTTCCCCTGTTTTACTAAACACTAACACAGCAGTGCCAATCCGTGAACAGAACTTCATCTTCTACGACTCATAGGTCATGAGGTCATGACTCACGACTACGTAGGAAATGAAGCCTCTGATCCTAGAATATGATCTCTCCCAAACAGGAGACTTGAGCACATGAACAGTCGCCTTGTCGGTTCAATGGAGCAACAACACCAGCTACAACTCCAGCAACAGCAGCCGCGGCTGCGACAACAATAAAAGGTGCAGCAGTTGCTTCTGAAAGTTGAGATTTTGAACCATGAGCTCCAACAACAGAGAGCTCAGAACCAGGAAACCGCTCGGCGTCGACCAAAGATTATACCTCCTGGACTCCTCACCGAACTCCTCGTTCCAATAAGGTGAGGAGGTTACTGAAATTGATTGTGAGTCTATTTTATTGAATAGCTCTCGACGAAGTCAGGGATGCACAACAAGCGGCCTGCGGCTTCCTTCTGAAGTTCCATTTGAATCTCCGGATAAAACGGATGTATGTTGGAGTCGCGATGGGTTCCAACAATGAAAGATTCCGACACGATGCGCCTGCATGAGTTGATGAGGGAGGGCCAAGGACTTGATTTCCGTCAACTCTTTCCAACTTCATGCGAGTAATGCCTGCATAATTTTTCCCCTGGCCGAAGTTGACTGGGGAACCCTTCTCCGGAGCTTTCGCCTGATTTCAAATATACATAATGTATCACGTCCTGAGGGCTCGTGCCTAGTCGTAGTTCGTTTCTCATTCATGATGGTTCGACTAACTGCGTTTTGTCTCCTATCAGGTGATCAAGCACGTGTTGAGTGTTGGTGGAAGCTCAGAGTCCAACTTTCGAGAGCTGCAGCTCCAGTTCTAACCCATGTCCATCTTCAACCGTCTCAGGGACCTCGATTTTGGGTTCATTGAGACATCACCTTCAAGTATCATCGGGTGCCACTCAGCTTCAATCCGCGATCATCATATACAGGAATACCTCGACTAGTGCGGCATCAACTAGTGCGGATCCACAATAGTGCGGTTTTTCCGAAAATCGATTTATCTCCATCTCTTTATTTCTTTATTTTTTTTTTTTTTTTTTTCTTGTTTTTTTTTTTATTCTTTATTTCTTTTTTTTTCGTTTTTCTTTTTTTTTTTGTTTTTTTCTTACTCTTTCTTTATTTTTTTTTTACTTTTTTTCTTTTTTTTTTTTTTTTTTTTTTTTTTTAATTTTTTCTCTTTCCTTTTTCTTTAGTTTGTTTTTGTTTTATTTATTTTTATTTTTATTTTATTTATATCATTTCTTTCCTCGTTCTAACACCATTTTTAACATTTTCCGCTTTTCGATTCGACTAGTGCGGTCCCAATCACCCGCACCAGTCGAGATATTCCTGTAAAAATTCGAAAAACGTGGATACAAGTATTTGATGATCCTCGCAGCAAGGACGAATCAAGAAACGGATAACAATGTGAACTTTTTGTTGATGAGGGGAGCCCGCAACCCGAAATTATCGACACTCAAATCTTCTTCATTATCTTCTTCTTCTATCTAAACCTTCTTTTTAACCTTTAAATGCGAATGTCTGTCCTCGATGTATGTTCGGGGTATACTTTGTAAGTGCAGCGTTCGGTCCACGGAACTTGGGACACACACGGAGGGGTGAATAGGACACCCGTCACGTGTACCGGAGTGGAATTTAAAGAGTTCTACCGGAAAAACGTTCCCCGTTTGATCTCTTTCCCGTTCGTTATTTGTCTCTGAGAGAGTTTCTGGATCACAAAACACAAGGCTTCGTTATCAATGAAGGGCAGGGTCGGGAAGTGTTTGTTGAATATGATAACGAAGTCCAACTCTGAGAAAGTCACAGAGCGCGGTTCGAGAAATGTGTTTGACGAAACCTGACATAATTTGAGGGAGTCATGGGTCGAAAGCGTACATGTCCGTGCTAAGAGAGTGGAGCCATCACAGACCTTGGAGACGGCCAACCAACGGGGAAGGCGTCTAGCAGGGTACCGGAGACGTTGCGGCGAACTCCTGTCGGCGGAGAACGCGGAACAACGGGAAGTGCGGTTAGGATAACATAAGCAGCGGAGAGTTCAGAGTAAAGAGAAGCAACGACTATGAAGATCAGAGAGGAGTCAACGAAAGAACGCGGCGGAAGCAGCGGTGGTAGACACACGAGAGACACAAGGAGTGGAGTCGGAAACTGTGCGTGGATTTGATTTCCGAATGTTGTTATTAGAAACCGAAAGAGGCCAGAAGACGGAATGATCGCAGATCGAAGAAAACGATTGAAAAGCGACGGACGCGACTGCTAAGTAACCGGGAAAGGATGAATCAAATATAAGACGAGCATTATTACGGGTCGAAACTATGATCCTGAGATTGATTATGGAAGCCGTCCGATAGTAGTTTTCGGCTTGCATGTTTTGTAGAGCGTTGCGATTCAAAGCAGAGGCGCCTGGGCTTTGTTGAACGGTTGGGCAAAATAACCTTTCTGAGTTGCTGCCGCCACCGGAGCCGGAGTGGATGTCCGGAAACTCAAGTGAAGCTCAAATCTCCAAAACGGCTCAGCTTACGAGGAAAGGTCCGATGGGATCTTCGGCGGTGAGATGAACAAGTTTCCCCAAGGGACCTTCACCGGTTTCTATAACCGTTTCCGAAAAAAGTCAAAAAAACGTCTCATGTCAGACCGTGCTTTTTCCAAGTCCGGCGCCGGACGAACAAATTCATTGACACGATTCAAATAACTCGAAAACCGAGGGAATCCGAAAGTTGAGGTCAAAGGGTCCTTTGTCGAGGTCATCTTCCTCTACAAGTTTAGAATCACAAAACGAATCAATCAAAACGGGCCGTTTTTTCGTTTAAACGGGATCCATGTCTACTTGAATGAATGAGCGAGTCTTCAACCGAGGAAAAAGGAATACTTTCGAGGATAGCGATGGAGATGAGCTATGATTAGTCCAGACTTACTTTCTTCGATTGACACCGGTTTCGCATGCTTGAGTGTGCAGAGTTATGCCGTCCGTTCTGTTCTCCGTCGAGATTTGTGGACCATGTGATGCAGTCATTTTCGTTTCCAGTGACACTTCGTCCACGCTCCTGAATAGATGACGGACGTAGTGATTATTCGATCATCAACGTTGGATTTGAGAATCGCAGTTCTTGCGTGATCCGCTGAGTCCACGGCGGAATGATTCGAGGGGCGATCAAGATTTCGGGTTTGAATGGTCTCGAAACGAGAATCCATTCATCCTTGTCAATCAAACTCACGGCTGGCTGAGCTGATTTGCTTCAAATCTTGACTTTTGTACTCATCTGTCTGTCAGAACATCTGTTACTACCGTCCGTTTTAGCAAAGTCGCCTCGAATCGGAGCGTCTGAAGTTGGATTTGACGGTCAGGCGCTTGTTTGTCGCGTTTCCGGCAGTGCGTGATGAGGTCAATACTGTTTCAAAGTGATCCTATGAGCTCATGTCGATCTGCTTCGCTCCATGAAATCTTCCCTCTGTTTGTTCAAGTCGTAATCTGATTGGCTACCAATAGACTTCACGGGTCCGAAAGACTACTACCCCTGGATGGTATTTTCTCCGGACTTGTGACGCGCTGCACCGCTATTTCAAAGGGCTAGAGTGCCCTGGTTTGGTACAATGCCCTCGCGCCGTTGCCATCCTCAACTCAAGGAATTCCAATGGCGCGCCGCGCCCTCCTCCTCTCCACCGTTGCGAACATTGAGTGGTTTCGGATTGATTCGAAGCACATGGTGCTTGTTTTCGTCCTTGTTGTTGACGTCGTCGCGAAAAATCGAATACTTTTCTCACTTGCCGAATAGAAGACAGTTTATCATCGAGCAAGAACCGTGAAAGGAGGGTTGATATCATCTGTGAGCACGGAATTCATCTTAGGAATGTTTTGAGCCGAGACGGCTACCTGTGTGATTGCGCGAAGTGATCATGTCTTGTAGACTGTTTGTGAAGAACTTTCCGAAAGAGGTATTTGATTGGAGATGTCTTTTCTGCTTATCGACTGTCTCCTCTAATTATCCCGTAGTGCATACCATTGCTCAGAATTCTTCACTCACGCGGATTCTCTTCGTTCTGACAGGCGACGGAAAATAAAATCAAAGACTTCTTCTCCACGAAAGGGACGGTTACTGATGTTTCGCTGAAATTCACGCCCGAGGGGAAGTTTCGACGCTTTGGATTCATCGGTTTCGCATCCAGCAATGAAGCGGAGGAAGCACATAAGTACTTCGACAAGACGTTCATGGGTAAGCTGTTGTCAATAATTTGGGTCTGCTGTCGAAGGTGTTCCGATGAGAATGAATTGTCATCATTATTTTGCTATGGGCAGGTACTTCCCGTCTTCATGTCGAAGTCTCCAAAGAATTGGCGGAGAAGCCCCGCCCATGGTCGAAGTACTCTGAAGGAAGCACAGCGTATCTGAAATCTCATCCCGATGAAGCGAAACAGAAAGCTAAGGAGCTTGAGGAGGAAAGGCGGGCGAAACTGGAGAAAGAGGTGACTTCTTAAACACATTCATACTTCAATTCTGCCTAGCCCAAACTGAGGACAAACTCTCAATAGACATTCAAACGAAATCTGTAGGAGAAACATCAGGCGAATGATTCCTGACGACTTTCGATTCACGTTGCAGAAAATCCGCAAAGAAAAGAAAGATTTCCTGAAGGAAGTTTTTGGAGATGCCCCCGAAGATGACGAGAAGTTCAAGGAGTTCCTGGCTGTGAATCAATGCGAGAATCTCCTCTGGACGAACGATGAAGCAAAGCGAGAGACGAAGCCCGCAGAAGAGGCCACGACGGAAAAAGGTTGGTTCTTGTGCGTACGATCCTCTATAATATGTAAGACTGACGGAGCACCTCTGCATCGGCGTGAATTGATCTGCAATTCAATTTCAGAGGATTCGGGCACGGAGTGCGAGCCGCAAAAGAAGTTACCTAGAGAAATATTTCCGAATGTTGTTGTCGTCCGGAATCTCTCTTTCAAATGGAAGCGGAAAGACTTGAAAAACTTCTTCAAGGGCCTTTCGGTGTGCTCGATCCGGAAATGCCTGAGAGCTGGAGTGAAAGGTTAGCGGACAGTCAGTCGGATTTCCTAAACACAAATCCTAACTCATGAAGTTATTTCAGGAGGAACGGAAATAGAATGTGTGTCTTCGAGTTCATCACGGCTCCTATTTGAGATCTTTTCCGTTTCCTTAGGTGTGGCGTATGTGGCTTTCGAGACTGAGGAAGACCTTAAAAAGGCTCTCGAGCTGGACAAATGTTTCATGGAACGCCGTCAGGTCCACGTGCTTCGGCATGTAGACCGTACTAAGAGAATTCAAGAGAAGCCCGTGTCGGCTTACAAGGATAAAGAGGTCGCTCCCGAGGTCATAGCCGATGTGAGTTTTGCTCGATCTCTGGAGACTGTAGCTGCATGCTCAGCTCCGACGATCCCATTCTTATGCCTCGCAACTTGTTTCTCTCCGCAAATATCTTTTAATTCCTCAAATGAATTGACCAAGCTTTAACTCTCTAGACCGGGCGGCTTTTCATCCGGAACTTGCCTTACACAGCCACTGAGGAAGAATTGGAGAAGCTTCTGAAACCGTTTGGTCCGATAGCAGAACTCCACTTGAGCATTGACTCAATTACCAAGAAACCGAAAGGTTTCGCCTTCGTCAGCTTCGTGTTTCCAGAACACGCGATAAAGGCCCATCAAGCTCTGGATTACACGACATTCCATGGACGCCTTATGCACATCATACCCGGCTTGGCGAAACAAGAGGATCCGCTCATGTCCAAAGGTGAAGTCTCTTCCTCATCACCGCTAACTCGTGATCCCTTCTCTGAATTCGTCTCAAGTTATGAATCACTAATGCAACTGATCTTGCTCTCTTCCGTTGGCGCAGACAAGGCGGGTTCGTCTTTCAAGGCTGAGAAACATGCGAAACTGAATGCAGAATCTGGGAGTGCCCACTCTTGGAATTCCCTCTTCCTCGGAGCAAATGCTGTCGCGGACGTCATGTCGAACAAGTACTCTGTGGACAAAATGCAACTCCTGGGAGCTGTAAGTACTTCGGACTGGGCCGCTAGAACACAAAAAAAAAACGTTCACAAGCTGTTGCGATTTCCCCGTGAACGGAGTATGCGATGATCAGGAGTGCTATAAGTCGTACCTTTACAGGAAAAAGGCGAAAGTGTCGCTGTCCGTATGGCTCTGGGTGAAACCCAGATCGTGAATGAAACTCGCGAATTTCTCGAGAAACACGGCGTGGACCTCTCGGTGTTCAAACAAAACGTCACGGAACGGAGTAAAAACATACTTTTGGTGAAGAATCTTCCGGCGAACACAAAGGAGACGACGCTCTGGGATCTCTTCGATCAAAAGTGAGTCTAGAACCACGACATCCACGACTTCCCACGGAGCGCAGAGAACTAGTTCCTGAATCTGGAGGCGTAAGAAGTATAAACGCGAGGCTAACGACTAATTTTTTTTTCATTCTTCCAGGAAGAAATGTGTGCTTAGGATCGTTTTGCCCCCATCCGGAGTGACTGGTTTGGTGGAGTTCAGTGAGCCACAAGAAGCTCGGAGTGCCTTCAAAAGATTAGCGTACACGATGTTCATGGATCAGCCATTGTACCTTGAGTGGGCTCCAGTGAACGTTTTCAGCAGAGAAGCGACCGCCGAGGAGAGTACGAGACCGAGCGAAGAAGTTGAAGAAAACTCTCACGTCGACGATGAGTCCACGGCGGCTAGAGCTGGAGATGAATCGACGCAAAAACTTGACGAAAGCTCGAACCCTGAGCCCGAGGAGGGATCCGTGTTGTTCGTGAAAAACCTCAATTTCTCCACTACGAACGATGCCCTTCTGAAGGTACGTTACTGAGCATAGATCTATTAGCACAGCAAATGTGCGATGCTGATGATACCTCGTCTCAATGTTGGTGACCTTCTTCCAGCACTTCTCAAAAGGGGGTAAAGTGGTGCAAGCCACTGTGGCAATCAAGTCAGATCCGCGTCAACCCGGGAAAACACTTTCCATGGGCTATGGTTTTGTTCAGTTTGTCTCCAAAGACGACGCCATGAACGCTCTGAAGAAGTTGCAGCACTCAACTTTGGAGTCCCACACTTTGGAATTGAAGGTTGGTGGAAATATGCTTATGTATTTGACAACTATATGTACAGCTCCATTCATCTTACTTCATTTTTGAAAACATTCCATGGCAAAATTATTCAAGGTATCCCGGAGAGAGGTCAAAGTCGCCGGTGTGCAAAGAAAAGAGCAGAAACTCGGGAAAGCATCAACAAAGATTCTCGTGCGCAATGTTCCTTTCCAAGCGAACCGCAAGGAGATCTACGAGTTGTTCACGTGAGTCTCGACATCCTTATTCAACTATTCAAATTCCACCGCGTGACACGATGAATTCTCCGCAAACGTTCTGGGTCGATATCTATCTTCATTTTGACGAGATGGTCTTTTTGGGAAAACCGTCTCCAACTTCGGGTCATGAATAACACCACGTTCGTTGTTTTTCAGCGTTTTCGGTGAGTTGGCAACTGTGCGTCTGCCGAAGAAAATGTTCGGGGGAGACTCCGGCTCTCATCGAGGATTTGCCTTCGTCGAGTTTACCACCAAATCTGATGCGAAGCGAGCTTTCGACTCCCTGTGTCAGAGTACTCATTTATACGGGAGAAGACTAGTCTTGGAATGGGCTCAAGAAGACGAGGAGGAGGTTGATCAGCTGCGGAGGAAGACCGCCGAACAGTTCGTGGGAGAACCAGCGAACAAAAAGTTGAAAAAGTCCGACCTCAAGGAGTCTCTCGAGGGAACGGCAGCGTAGACCGCGCTAGCAACCCGTTGAAATAAATTCTTCACTTCTCGTGTTGTAAAATCTCAATCACGTCTTGCTCTCGAGCTCGCTATTTTGTCGCTCACATGTGTTCCACATGATTGTCGCTCATCCCGGAGTGCCCATGAAGTGGAAAGCTTCTCTTATCCTCTCGGAGATACAAATTCACGCGCAACCCAATTGGACAGAGGGGAGGGTGCGCCCTGGGCGGTTCTGCCGAGGGGACGACGTTTTCGTGTTCTCGGGCAGTTTTTTTTTTTCTTCGAAAATTCCAAGTTCCGGCACTTTGTCCAGATACGCCACTGGTGCTGACCACTTGGTCACCCGTGAAATTCAGTGACGTTGCTGAACTGCATACTGACGAAAATGAATTCATGATTTCTCAAAAAGTACATACATCAATATTGGTTTTATTACAACACAGTGATAATATGAGCGCCAGATTAGCAATCAGCGCGGGAAACGAACCTTCACGAAAGAAGCTTTGTTTGTGCTACAAAGTCCCCGAATGTGGATGGATGCTCTTCGGAAGTTGGATGAGAAGTGACGCGAAATAGAACACCGATCGACCACGCGCGCCGCCAATAGTGCAGCCGTACGTTGTGCGGACATTTGTCTTCTGAACGAATCCTAACTGGCAGTAGATTCTTAAACTTGTTGCGAGGGGTGCCGCGATTAGGTTGAAGTGGCTGCACTTGAAGCTCCCTCTTCGTGCGGGAGGAGACTGAACGAAAACACTACCACTGAGACCGTAAGGAGTACTAACACGGTGGCCACCACACGGAATATGAGGTCTTCCCTTCGGTGTTTCCTGCAAAAGCGCTCCGGTGTGATGAATGCGCAGGTGAATCCCGGCAAGAATCGTTAACTGAGCCACAACGAATGGAGGCGCTCTGAGCTTGGTTCTGATGCTCACTTTCTCTTTTCAAGCGTTGTCATGTCCAGATGTGAAAAATCATGTCGGGTGTCGAACGCGTGAACGCGAGCCGTGACTTTGTCATAAGATTGCGACGATACAGACGATGATGATAATTCACTCATTTCTAAGCGAATCGAAGCTTCGTCTCCGGTCGTGCACAAAGAGTCTTTCCACAGATTCACATCATCGCTACCAAAAAGCGATGCACTCTTTGTGAAAATCGCTAGATTCTTCCAGCTGATCGTCATCATAGGTGGACGTCAGATTACACTGTAATCGGAATTTCTAGGATCGGCTGAGAAGGTTTACATCAGTATATCTTGGATGCGAGATCAACGAGACCTCTGAGACGGACAGAACACCGGAGACTGCTCTGCTTTTGGTACCGAACGACTCGAAACCAGCTTGGCCGTACATCACGTAAACTTCAGTGCTTCGAGCTTGCCGCGTGCGGACCACGACCAATTTTCATGGAAAATGAGCTATGCGGCGCTCGTCGGATTTCTCGGCATCCGGCATTTTTATGCCAGGACAGAGAAGACTCACCCGGAAGCTCAATCCGGGGTACGTAACGCGGATTCTCTTTAATTCGTTTCAATACATCAAGCTCTTCTACTCCGTAAGTGATGGCGACGAAGATGCCCGATCGATTGCTAGTGCAAAAGCCACCACCTTTCCACGCCAAGTATTATACTGGATCGTCACGCTCCGCAATCGATTCGCTCCATCGTAAGAAGAGGTATCGAGAGTTCGCACTACGCATCCAGAGTAGAATTCCGTTTTGAATGGACTAGATACGAAACCACGTGGAAACGCTCAGTCGGTGCTTCGATTACGCATCGATCGAAGTAGGTCTCTAGAAGATCGCGTGCCAGCGTACTCGCCGTCTGTTTTTCGCCCATCTTAGAACGCCCACGTCGAGTGTTCCCACGATGAGCATTTGAAAAACAAGATTCCCCGCCGATATCGATATTTTTCTCGCGAAGCTCTTCTAATCTGAACGAGAGTCCAGGATATCAATCATTTGTAAAACTCGTAGTTAAGATCACTCGTTTTCGGTTTCAAAAGTTCGACCAAGCTGTCTGCGGTCGGAAAGACCGGGCTCATTCTGATCTCTTGGTTTCGAGTTCTTTCGGGATCTTTCCGTCCTGTAACCCGAACTTTGAGCTTCGAGACGCTGTGGCTGCGCTTTCGTGGCATGGTAGCGTGGCCGAGCGGTCTAAGGCGCTGGTTTAAGGCACCAGTCTCTTCGGGGGCGTGGGTTCGAATCCCACCGCTGCCAATACTTTTTCCGTATCAACTCAGTCAATATTTTCCTGGAGTCGATCTTATAGCATTCCTGACCAATCTGCGATTTCGATTTTGTCGGTTTACTATGTATTGATTTACGTAATTTTCTCCACGAGCGAAAGTATGCCGCGAGTTCTCTCGTGCCGAAAGCTCATCCAGCTCGACTTTATTTGCGCGAGATCGAGAAACATTCTCATCTATAGCTGATTTCCGAGTGCAACCCGCCAGATAGAGGGAGTAGACTTTTTTTCGACTCTAGTCAAAACGAGGTATCATTTATTTTTGGAGTTTCCGTCGACAGATTTTGAGATGATGCACTCAAATGATCTTTCATAAGTATCGGTAAGTCCTTCATTATAATAACTTGATGTTTGTGTCTCGCAAGTAGAAACGTTAAGCATATACATTGGAATAAGTGATCATGTTCCAAAGGTTCTTCGTATTTATAATCGGGATTGGAATCGCTCATCTTTGTTTAACATGTTCATCAGAGGAGTATTCCTGCTTGAGCTAGACCTGATGCTCAGTCAGCTGATTCCCGTAAGCTTCCATCGCCGACAGTTCCTGTCATTCGACCAGCGCAGAAACAGCTCGACTAATACTATTCAGACGGGTTCACGTTCTTCAATGAAAATTCATGGGCTTGGCGATGCGAGATTTCGTTAACGATCCTTCAAATGTTCATAAAACCTGTGATTTCCTTTAACGAATCAACCGTAACGATACGGCGGAAACGTTTCAAAGAATACTGTTCAAAAGCAATGTAAATGCATCGATGAGCGTGGATTCGATCGAAACTGTCGAAATGTACGATCCTGTTACTGCGCTCCAGCTGCCACGCCGGATGGGGGCACACTGCTGGCAGATGAAACAATGTGCGTAGAATCATGGGTAACGCCTTGCGTGGCGTTCAAGAGCTGAATGTAGACGCATTGCACTGGCCTGGAAATCATCAATTCCTGGATGGCTCCGGCAACCGAAAACCACTTTCTTGTGCGACCTGAGAAGAAACGCAACATGTCAGCTCGAGGATCGCTCGAATAATTCGGGACAAGCGCTTCTCCGCTTCAATTTCAATTCAGATGTGCGATTTGAGCTGAATGCGAGCTGATAGACTTACCGACGGATTTAGATTCATCCCACTCCTCCATCTCCTCTTCAACTTGGAGCACGAACACGTGCGTCCTATGTCGTCGTTCGGGATTCTGTAATAAGGAATCGGTCCTCAATTAGGACTTCCAGAGCTTTACTATATCTAACATGACCGTTTCCCGACGACTTTCATGCAAACATACGATTTTGTGTGATGTTCCGACCTCGAAAACGCCCAAACAACGTCCGAGTGTTCCACGGACGCCCGCTTCCTCCATAACTTCTCGGATCGCCGCCGTCGATGCGTCTTCACCCGGTTCGAGGCCACCGCCCGGAACAATGAACCGATTGGGCGATGCTGATGACGAAACAAGAAGGATCTGCAACTAAGTTCACGGATGAGCGAATTAGTTTCATTTCTTCTAGCAGCGAAGATCTTTTCGACTTGGCACTATCGATTCCCGACTGATTGCAGGTGAAGCTCTCACGTAATCTGGTATACTCGTTCCGTCGTTTCGCAACGGATTTCTGCTAACCATTCCTATATCGGTTATCTAGCATCGCGCAATCGCTCGAGATCTCTTCGACTCACAATCTCGTCATTGACTCGGGTGTTAACATTTCCAAAATTTTTAATCTCCACAGTCGACTACGATAGACGACCCCAACCGCGGGTAAACAATGATGATAGCAACCTGCTACATCCTTGTCAAACGACTTCTCCTCATCTCGGTTGTAAAGCTCTTTCGTCCGAAGCGGCTCTTGATCGTCACGCTGTTCGGCTTTTCGAGCTGTGATCATCTCTTCCAGATTAGATGTCTGAGGCTCCGCAACGCTTCCAGGTTAGCAAAGCCTTTTTTGTTCCTCTCCAATATTTGAACCGGCTTCTAACCTTTCCCTTCAGATTAAGGAGAAGACAATCGCTCGAGAATTCCTCACCGGAGATATCGATGGAGCATGAGCTCCTCGTATGAAGGTGTTTCACAATTCCCTCATCGAAATCGACTCGATAAGGTCTCTGAGAAAGACTCTGTCGGCCTCTGATTCAACTTCGCCGTCAATGCCGTATTGCACTTAGAGACGGTCAAAGCAGAAATGCCTTTCCCGTTCTTCTTGTCAAAAGGTCAGGTTCACCAAACGGGAATTCCGAGACGTCCTAGCTCAGCATCTTCATAGTATACCGGTAAAATTTTCTTTCATGTATCCGCCTATTCATGATCGCAATCCTTTATCGAGGTTTGATCTTCGTGGGTCAGCTCAGATAGATGACTTGACTTGAGGTCAGCCGGTCTTACAAGAAAGACGCCAAGCCGCAAAATTTCTGGCCACCGCTCTATAGAATAAGTCAAATCAAAAACATGAAACTCTTTCTACTAAATTTTGAATCATCTGATTCCCTCCCGCGAGGTCCCGAATTGCTCTCATGCGGATCATCCGGAATCAACACTCGGTTTCGAGCTCGTAGGGAGCGCATCATTGTGGATGTGGGCGACATTTGACGATGGACGTGACACTACGTCCCCCGAGGATGATGACGCGTGCCTCGGTTTGACCTTTGAGAATATTTCGGAACGACATGTTCGAATCCTGCCTCGGTTCACGCAAAGGCCTCCGGAGTTCGCGTGAGTGCGAGAGAAATCCGAAGCATTCAACGTGCGAATACATTCTTCTGAAGTCGATGGAACAGAACTCTCGTCGCTGAATCAGAAGTAGCAAAGAGCTCTAATCCGAGTTCACCTTCTCTGCGTGCTCGGGGAATACTCGGAGATGTAGCTATTTGCGACAACGCTCTTCCAGCTGAATTCGTAACTGTCCCGACAGATTCGCTCTGTTGAGCATCGAGTCTTCAGTCACTCACCAGCGTTCTACCATAAAGCAATCGTAGCCGACGAGTGGCTATCTGTATCTGCAAGCCGTCAACCTGTACCGTGGAAGCGTTGGTGTCCTCCCATAAAACTTGATTATCGAGTTCATCGCTGCCAAGACAGCAACAACAACAACAAAAACACGAGAGAAACTCAACAAGAGTGAAGCTGATTTCGATTCCAATCCGTGTTGAGATGAAGACTCGCGCGGAGAATGTCGACGCGGGCGAATTCAGGAAACTTCTACTTCCAGTCGATTTCCCAACGATTCTTCAAAAAGCCTGCTCCGTTTCGTCTGACAAAAACTTTCGACGTCATCTCAACACGCTGACCGAATAATACATGCCATTCCAGAAGTTTGATTCGAGCACGTAGAGTGTTTAATAATCTGGCGAGCTGCGCACTACGCATGAAGATTTCCATTTTTATCCAGATCTAGTCGCCGTCCGCTCATCACTTGGAGTCGCGCAACTACGCACGACCACCCGAAGTGGATCTCTGCAACGATTTTTTTGAATGTGATTCCGTCCTCCGAATGTTGTTGTTGAATCTCAGTTAGTCATACTCCCAAACAGGATCGGACCTTGGAATCAGCGGCTAGAAACGCCATTGAAAGATCGAGAGTATCATGATACTTTAACGCAACAGTGGCTGTCCAGAACCGGCGATCGATTCGCAATTTTCTGAGCTATGAACAGTTCCCAATCAACGGAAGTTTCCACGACAGAAATCGTAAACTCAATGTTGTGAGTATTTTCACACTCCGGATACTTGTTGCACTGTCTTCGAAAACCGTTGAAGAAATAGGACAAAGGATGACTTCACTAGTATCGTATGCAGTTGTCTGCTCTCTCGAACGTTTGAGTCGACCTATAGGAAGTGAAAGGGTTGGCCTTATGGCGGGAAGTACACTGAGACCGGAATGCATACGGAAATCATTCACTGACCTACTCTGTTCGGTTCGGGGAGCTCGCCTTCCGATTCTTAGATCTCTGTGCCTCTTGATAGTCTTTCCCGGTAGATCGATGAAGGCCGATTGGGAAATCGAATTCCGGAAGGTGAACGTTCCGTGTATTTAAAAAAAGAAAGGAAAACCTTGCTATGACGAGCCATGACACGGCGTCGAATGCCGGTTCAAAGCGGCATCCGTCCGCTAACCGCAATGCGAGAATGATTCTGCTAAAAGTATAGAGCCAGAGAAGTTCTACCGAGGAATCGATGGATGGGATGTATAACATCTGAGCTCACTTCCATCTGTGAGAGCTCGTGAGTTCCGCCCCATGAATCGCTCGAGATCATAGTTTCGGGCATTGCTACTGAGCATCCGAAGACTTTCAGATACCAGAGACGGCGACCGGGTGATTCGAAATTGCGGTCACCGTTTGTGAAATTTTTCTGCACCCCCAGAATTCAACTCATGAAGTGCTTCGGCGATCAAGCGGCTTCCGAGAATCTTCTTCGTGCTCTCTGTTTACACACGAAGCGCGGGATTCCAGCGCCAAACTCTCGTGAACATGATTTAACCGCAATGCAGAATCGGATTCGCATCTCAGAAACCACCTCTCAATCGGGGTATTCTCAGAAACAGCACTCCCTGCTCGAGCATTATCCTACAGCACGCGAAAAACTGAATAAACCCCTACAGAGAACTTCAGTGGAATCTTTTCTGTACGCTCCGATTTGAGATCACCGGATAACGGTACTTTCTCGAACCGCAGCCAACCGGTTCGTTAGCCAACGGATGGGATCCCGCAAGAGAACGAGAGAGACCGTGACTGTAGCGAAAACAAGCCGCTTCTTCTCCCGCTCTAGAAAACAACAGCTACTCTAACGAGCGAATGCTTCTAAAGAAAATTAGATACGAATCAACATAGTCAAAAGAGCCTTACCTCAGTTTCGTTTCCGCCGCCTCGAACGCAGACACATGCGGCGCGTTGGCGAAATCCCTCCTTGTCGTAGATTCGGGTCTGATTGCTCTTTTCTTTCATTTTCGAAGGATCTGTCAAAACGCGCCCGTTTGCGTGTTTACTCGTTCACCACTGCTCTAGCACCGACCGACCGACGCTGCCCGAGCGCCAAAGCAAGAGACAGAGAAAGTGCGGGAGGAAGGGAAGATTTGCAACTGCTTGATTGTCAGGCGATCTCGGCACCCAACGAAATGATGCTTTGGACGAAATTGCGGTTGTCGATGCTCCGGCAGTCTACGAAGCGAGACGTTCGAAGCTTGTTTTGGTTCTGGAAAGCGCTCGAAAAGAGTTCGATTTGTTTCAGAACGTCGCTGTCGAACCGCTAGTTCGAAGTGTGTGTTGCAGCTTCCGACGAAAGACGCACCGTGAAGTTTCCAGATGTTGTTGCAACTCACACCGCGGCCAGTTTCGCGTGCTCACGAACACGTTTGCACGCACGGTCACTGTAGCGGACAGGCAAGCACGAGAGATGGGTTTAGGCTGGGCCGAAAGCACGCGATAGTAGTGGAGCACGGAGCTGCGATGGCCCTCAAGTTCTCAGATTGAATGCCGATGGGGTTTCGACTGAGGTCGTTCTCTTTGATCACTGGATGTAGCACTGGGTGTCTGGTTCGCGACTGGCGATTCGGCAACTGTAGTGATCGCAGTAGTTATACCGCTGCGAGAGGTGGTGGCTGCTACCTAGTTCAACTCTCCACTCACAGCACAGATCTGACAGAAGAGCAGTAGGAGCACTGGCAGCAGCGGCAACCAGTCAGAGTCATCGATTTGACAATAGCTGGCTTGAACTAGCCGCTATGGCGAGACGAGCAGGCACTCTGTTGGTTCTGATCGCTCACGATTCTCCTCCGCACTCTTTACTCACTCACTCAGTCACTCACTCACTCACCCACTCACTCGAGTCAGTCAGTCAGTCAGTCAGTAAGCTAGCTGGCCACTGGTTGTTAGCTTCTTGTTGTCTCTGTTCAGCGCTGCTGCTGTTTGCTGAGGCAGTGGCAGCAGCAATAAGCGGCTGATACCTTCCCGGTGTTGTAAATCGAGCGCTGTCTGCTGTTTTGGGTCCATCCACATGCGTGCGTGCTGCTCGCTCCTTCTTCTATTTCTTCGAGTGTACAGCGGCCGCTGCTTCCACTGCCAACAGCGGCGGCTGCGACGGTCGTGTAAGCGATGCTGACGATGGTGGCCGCTCGCTCGGTCGTCCGCTCGTTTGTGCCCTCACTCACATATCCATTACCCTCGCCTCTTCCAACTTTCATACAACCAGGCAAACAAGCAGGAAGGCAGGCTAGCCGATTGGTTATCCTGGATATCAAACAAGCTGCCTACTGAGGAGTCACCGGTCACCGCCTACGCAACTTGTTGCCACTCCGTAACGAACTTAACGCGGAAAGGTTAGCTGTCAGATGAAGGCAAGCCAAGAGGACTCCCATTGATATGAACTTTCATCTGATATGAACAACTTCCCGGTAAAGGTGAAGCACTGCCTCGTCCTTCGAATTGATGAGAGGTATCACCTGTACAAAAACATACTCTCGATTTGTCGGTTCGTATATGTGAGCAGACGGCCGTGGTCTCGGGGATCGGGGGCAGTTTGCGCTCTCGGTATCGATGATAGGCTGTGGGGTCAGATCGAAGTACAAACGTGCCGCCGAACCGATTATCAGGTTTAGAATGAATGCATGTAGGGAGTATGTTTTCCGTCTGCAGGTCAGTGGCGTAGCCAGCTCTTTTTCTCCATGAAGCTAAATCTGTCCCCATGAAGCTGATGAGGTCTTCGAAGCTTAGGTTTTCCGAAGTACTCATACTTAGTATGAAGGGACATCGTATGCCTGTCTGTCACAAAAATGAAGTTTCGAGAAAAAATGGAGGTATTTGGGCAGTATCGCTGTGTGAACTGCAAATGTTTGCTGTGGTTCGTAGTCGGAGCGTGCACCCTTCAGGACCACATTCGACAGGCACTACCTTCATTCGTTGTCGAAGTGAAGTGGCAGGAATGCAGGAAGTGTTGCGTATTCCGTGGTCGACCCGGGACGAAGGCGAACGCAGACTGCTCAGTGAGAGCGTGTACCTCACCGGCATTTAGCGTTTCATGTGGGGCTGGGATGGGATAGCGAGAGTGAAGTTGTCGGTACGAATTGATCTCAATAACTGCTTATAATACTCATCAAGAGAATAACAAATGGCCGGCGTTGTTCAAAGAAATCTCTTCGAACAACCGACTCACTGTGAACTGAGGAAGACTGGGATTCTGCGGTTTGGTTTGCTGACCTGCTTGTTCGTGGAACATGCCGACGACCTCTTGCCTGCCTCCTCACAACGAATGATATGTGATGGGGGAACTTCAGTTCAATGAACTCCAAAATCGCAGGCTCTCCTCGTCTTTTGAAGATTCAGAAAATTATCTGATTCGAATCGTGAGGGAGCTGCCGATCGGTATTGTGTCGGCCTTGTTTGGTCTTACGAAACTTGGAGGGGTTGAAGATCCTCAAAGTCTCCCGGTTGTGGGGCATCTGTATGCGAATTCTTTGCTTTGGAGTAAAGCCGTCACACCACTACCAGCCTCGGGGAATAGACGGGTTGCCTCGTTCTACTTGAAAAGCTTCCATTGCACAGGATGCGGTAAGATCCGTTCTCAGATTACCCTGGACATAACGAACTTATCCGATGAGGAACTCTTCACTTGGCGGTTTTGTCAGATGACACGTTCGGCACATAATGAAATTTCCGGATAATGAACCTCCGAGTTTCACGACAACACATCTGCCTGATCTCGGGTTTTCGATACCGGCAACAACATTTCGAACACCGTAGCATTCGTTGGGATCTGTCTCCGTGGAGCTTCTAGATTCAAAAAACATACGCTCTTGCTGAACAGTTTTTCAGAGGACCATTAATTGCCACTCTATATCGACAATGAGCCCCGTTTAGCAATCCAAGTGCAACCTCAAAGCAGGTTCCGAGATATCCGCGTTTCCTCATGGTTTTTGGGAAACTAATCTCGGAAATTGACGTCGATTGACGGCATGTTCACAACCCCCATGGCGAATCAGCGAAAGTGAGCTTCGATTGGATTCATTCGTCAAGATCATCGAGAACAGTTGTTTCTATATTTGTCAAGATCGAAGCTCTCGTTTCCCCCGCACATGGTAATACTTCCGGTCACCGACTAAGACACATTCGGACTAGATAAATCAATGCACGGATGTTGCGGCAACGCGCATGTTTTCTATGCTTTGAGTTCGCCACATGAGCTCTCGTCTCCGAATTCTATACTTTTTCAGGCATGAGTCCGAACGAGTTCTTCCAGACGCAGAGACGTGTTTTGGAAATTATTGAGCGATAGGTTACGGCAGACGAAAAATGGGCCAAGCTTTCGATCGATTTCAGAAGAACATCTTTTCAAGAATACAACAGAATGCTTACGTGCACAGTAAGCCGGAAGCCTGGAGTCCATGTCCGTCACTAATCAAATCCGTTGGGTTAACTAGACTTCCAAAGTTCAGATATGCGTCACGCTTCAAAAATTTCTCACGTAGATTACGCGCAGGATAATCCTGGGAGTTCGGCGAAGTATATTTAGTTTGGTCACGAAGCCTCATCTGATTTAATTTCGATCATTGACCTCCTCACAGTAGCAAGCACGCTTCTCAGAACAGTTTTCCGAGAGATTCCCGATTTGTAAGAAGATGGCGTCGAGTCGAAGCTCGGAAACTCCCTCTAAAGTCATTCTAGAAAACTCTGAGTTCAATCATTGATGGATTGCTGATTTCAAATGCCGAGACTCCACATCGGCATCGGAATTGGTAATCGGATCCTGGGAGTGTGTGCGAGTCCAATCGATCAGTCGTAGTATCTATGCTGAACATCAGAATTATACTGATAACAGATCTCCATTTATTGATTTTCAAAGCGGCGACCGATTGTGTACGGTGAGAATAACTTGAGTATTCCGAGAAATTTTGGTGTAAATGCCTAGTTACTTTCGGCAAAACTAGCTCCCCGCTAACAGTGTTTCTGTGGATTACTTGTCTTCATATTTCCCCGATGAACGGAACAAATGAACCCTTTAAACCGGGAAGAGATGAAGTTTGAATCTTCGCCTCTTCATACCGGACTCATACAATGAGAGCGGTGCTGTGCGTTTAGCAAGTATGGATGCGGCCAGTAAAGACATGTTGAGGATCGATCAATGAAGCCGGGATCCTGATACGTACCGGGGTCGCTGTATATGGATACGAGGACTCCAGATGTTCTAGTCCATCTTCGACAAGCTTCAGTCATAAAGCCGAAAACCATTTCGCTGTTCTCACAATCAGTATCAAAATGCACGCCGCAAATACGATGCCTGCTATAACTCCGACGGCCAACATGTTGAACCGCCGCTAATTGTTTGCTAAGATCGTCGGAGTCAATCGCTCCCGCCCGCCGAATCTTCACGGTGTTCGGGCATTCAGAATTGAGAAGAAAGCAAAATCACGGCGACACTCATGAAAACCTCGGAGGAGTAACGTTCGAAGTGTTTCCAACAATGCGAAGATCCTCCAACTGAATGACTAACATCGAGGTTCTGGAGGATCGTGGTCTACTCATTCCATCTCATTCTACACTTATTTCGTTTCTAGCTGCTTCCGTTACGTCGTGGAATATCCGGTATACATGCAGAACGGCGATCTTCGGCAAAATTACGAAGAGTTGATCTCTCATCAATCAAAGGAACGACTTTTCTCTGGACGTATCGATCATTTTTTCTAGGTTTTTGAGAACAAGCGACCCTCGATATCGATGGACGGCTCAGCAGGACTCCTGCAATCAGATTGGATGTTAAGATGGGCCCTCATTGGCGATCTCGATTGTCAGGGCCCCAATTAGAAGAGAAATTCAGTGACTATGCGTTACGAAGCGGATGCGACTCACTTTGACGTCCTTAGCGTCTTCAGCATCCGAAGATGCAGTTTTGTCCTGTGGGGGAGATGCGAGGCTCTCTCTTTTGCTTGGCAAGGGAGCCATTTGTGTCGCTGGCATGAGAAGTCCGCCTCCGGCGGGGACGGCGCCCGTGCGTAGACCGGAGGCACCGCAGACTTTGTGGTGTTGCTCCCAATCCTTGTGTTGGCAAAATGAACCGCAATAGCGAGCCAGATTGCATCCACTGCAGGTTTCGCTTGCGCGTCTCCCACAATTCCAACAGTTCGTCTGTAATCAGTTGAAGTTTGGAACTTGCTGCCGTACTGACATACTGCTATTGTAAGGCACGAATACGGTTCCTAGTGGAGCTTGCCCCGACAATCTTCACTGACCTCGGAATCTTCGGTGCCGACCATTGGGTGGACAGCGTGCTCGTGTAAGTCCAAACGCCTCGCCGCGGCCTCGCTGAGAATAGAGTTCATCTTGGCCCTTTCAACTGCTAACAACTCCGAGGTGCGTGATTCAGCAGCTGACAGGGTTTTCTGAAGTTCGATGACAGCGTGTCGTTTGACTTCGTTCACGGCTTCTTCTGTGAAGCCGCGACAACAGCATTATTAGTACATCATCATTTAAGGATGTCATCTCAGCGTCTGTTTATGAGACACCTCCGAGAGTGAGGAAGTCGTGCAAGCATACGTACCCGCCTTCCGGCGAACTTCCGAAACGCGAGTTTCGAGCTCAGCCCCTCTATCGAAACTCAACGGTCCAAGGAACTCGCCTATCCGTTTCTTTTCGACGATTTCTTGCTCCCTGCCATCTATGGAGCCCATGATGGGTGACCAGACAAAGTCCGCCAAGAGTCCTGTGTGCACATTCGGAGATCTTTGCAGTACGCTGACCGCTCTTTTCGTTTTTTCAACCATACCAATGATACAGTTGAGCATCTGTCTGGTAAGAATTTAAGCTCATCGTATTGTCCGGCTATCATCCGTAAAGACTCTGCCAACGAGTGAAACTTCCATTCGTATCTTTACATTGTGAATGTTCCTCAGGACGTCTTCGACGGCGTCACAGCGTGGCTCCGGTTGCAGGAATCTATCGATGCGATCCAGTCTCTCACGGAACATCTCATGACTGTTCTCAAATCGCAAGGGCATTTGTACTCCGTTCGAAGACAGTTGGCGCGGACGTTTGTTGTGGGGTCCAAAAGGCTCTTCTTTCAGACGACTGGAACGGGAGAAATGGTTGAAAGTTACTTACAGTGGCGGTTCTCCGAAAACGACCGGCGGTGACGTCATGAATGTCATGTACGATTCGAGCGATGATTTGTCGATTTGGAAATAAAAACCATAGATCGGTATCACCTTTCTGTTCGTGGACGTTTGATCGCGTTCTCTTTCGCCTCGGGATGGAAAATCTCGAAAGGCTCTCCGGCCTGACAGTGCGGGTCGAGGAGGAACGTTTCGTGCGCTCTAAGATATTGTTGAGGACTCTGTTTAGCGGCTCGTGCCAAACTCAGCAAATCGGACTGCATGAGGGGAAGGTTCGCTCGAAGGAATGGCATCACGAAAGGTCTCAACGGGTAACTCGTGACCTCCTGGATTTTTGCGTGTAAGTCATCGATCGTGATCGATCCGCCCTGGAAAAACGAATCTTTTGGCGAATCTCTTTCATCCCGAACAGCCGGACAGGAAGGCCGGAGGTCTACTTTTCGATTCCGGCAGCGAATTCATGAAATGCTGACTCCCTTGAACTCACCACGACTCCATAAATGTATTGATGGACACTCTCACCGACTTCAGGTGAGATGTCATTGCCGAACTGTTGGAGTGTGCAGAGGAACCTCTTGACTTTGGCGAGCTGTCGAATGTTGTTTCCGCAGTTATTGTTCGCGGAGCTACCGTTGCTACTGCTGTTGTTGCCGTTACTGTTGAACGAGCCGACGGAACCCAAGCTGAGAGCAATCGAATTCCCTCCTTCAACCTCGGCTGAGTTCGGTCTCGATTGACTCTGAGGAGTTGTTGACGTGGCGTGAGCGGTCGTGGGCGAAGACGCTGACCGCGGTCGTTCTGAATGAGACAAAGAGAGAACTATCTGTTGAATGAGCGCTCTATTCCATCGATACTTCTCCCGAATCCTTTCCACCAGATGGGACTCCTGATCTTTGAGTGTTGTTTTCCGAAAATCCCTTTCGTCTGGATTCTGGGAAGGGATCCGATTCCATTGAAGGACGAAATCTCTGTCGAGCTCACCTCTTGTGGAATTGCGCGAGGGAATAATTGGAGGCGTTCGTACGCTTGGCGGCGACGGTAGAATTGCTGGTTGAGCTTGAGGCTGTGACTCACGTGGCGACTCCGGGGGCATCTCTGATTCTGCCCCCACAGGAGGGCGCTGTGGGTTCGCGAGTCCGTTGGCAGCTGCGGCAGCCGTTGCGAGTTCTGCAATCCAAAAGCCACTTAGTCCAGGCAGCTGGTGCTTGCCGCGGCCGCCATCTGCTCTGATATTAAATTCTATACTGCGACTGATGCCTGACTGGCCATAAGGCTCCTGCTGCTGCTGCTGCTACTGCCTGTACAGCCCCACCTGCCCCGCTAGTTTCATCTCGGCGGCCAAATTCAACGAACAGCTGATTCGTTGGCACAGCCGGCAGATTTGCCACCCATCGAGCCCCTTACCAGCTCTTTCCGTCCTCGTCTCGCCTGACTCCCAACATTTTTGGCACAGCTTCTCTGCTTCGGCTCCCCGTAGCTCCTTTGGTGGGCTAGCAACACTTGCAAAGTCTTTTTGCTCTCTGAAACTTTGCCAATACTTTCTCCGCCCAGTATTTTGATCACATACATTAGCCGCCGCTCTGGTCGAAGATGGTTATCCTTGAGAACATTGAAATAGCACAAGAGCGTGACTATTCGTCCTTCCGCTCACTCCTTCAGAGACGCAAATTCGAAAAACGCATTCAAGTATATACTTGATCAAATCCGGATACATTCAGACCTACTCTGTGAGAATGAGTGCTCCATGATGCATTGCGGGGCAACCGAACTAGATGCATGGCAGCCAACGACCGCTGACACAAGAACTCATCAACATGTCGCCTTCCATTTTGACCAACGCAGCTGCTGACGCCCAACACGGGCTTACCTGAGCAACTGTTTCGCTTGCATCGTTCCTTTTTTGGCTCGGGTCCAGTCACTCCCCTCATCTCTAATCTCTACTCGGTTTTTGAGTCTCAGAATGAAATTATGTAGCGGCTGAAAGGCGCGACGCTTTCCGTCTAAGGCCGTCATGGCTTGAATTCAGGCTTGGAGCTGAGCCCTCGGAGGTCAACCCATGAAGTAACCGTAATGTGACCACAACTCGAATGTACCGTCAGAAGCTCTTTCATATCCTTGACATTTTCCATTCCTCGCTCCTGCTCACCAATTTGGAAACTTCAAGCGGAAGAGTTCGGAACATGAGTTCGGGTGAAAGGGAGATCGTCACAGACTGGTGCTGTAGATACATCCGGGCACGCGCATGCAGTGCCGTATCTAGGCAAAGTGCCGGCCGGAGCGGAAGTTGAAATTTTTCGAAAATTTCGCTCCCTGGACCTCGGTCAGCCTGAAGTGACAACTATAAAGACGTAATAAGTTCCAAAATAACAGAAATGCCGTCCCTTAGAACCTCGGTCTGCTTGAAGTGACAACCAAAATAAGGTCCGAAATAATGGGAATGCCGCCCCTCGGAGGTGCCGCCCGGGGCGGACCGCCCCCCCCCCCTAGATACGCTGCTGCGCGCATGAGTAGTTTTCGGAAGATGTTGAGTCGATGCCGACTTGCTTGTCGCTGGGAATTGTCTCCGTGAATCCCTTCCAAGTCGACCTCACCTCACGCGGTCGAGTCAACAAAGGGACCCGCCGGACTTGCCACGGTTGAATCACGGATTTGACATTGGGCTATCATTGAAAAGTGCGAACTTCCCGACAATCTGACCTGTCGACGGCGATTCCACGCAGATTTCCGCTCTCCCATGATTGAGGGCTACGACCGCAACCCCTATGTCACACCCTCGTTTCGGAATGCCCGGTACTTATTTATTCAGTCACAGCTCACGCGAAGATTCGACACGAGAGTGCAAGTCACATTGCTCATTTCAATTTTATGTCATCCCAATGCAATCGCGTCGATTGGATTATTGAAGTTTTGATTTGAGTACGGGAATGCTCGCTTCCTCCATGAGGATTAGAGTACAGGTCATGATTGCGACCTGCCCAGCGTCCACATCCTGAGATCCGGGAAGAACACCAAGAGCCAGGGAGAAGGAGATTCACTACACGCAGCTGACAAAGAGGAAGAGAGAAATTCGTGATTTGTTCCACCGTCATGTATCAAACGAGGAAGTTGGCAATCTCCCCTTCTCAGATCATACAGCTGTGGCATACCTCTGATGATCGAGAGTCCAATCTTTGTCGGTTATCTGAATCTTCAAAAGGGAGGTTTTTCTTTGAAAAATGAAGGGAGGTTCATCATTCCCACAAGAGAAATCACGGATTTTCGGCTTCATTTCGTCTATCACGGAATTTTTTCTTTCATCAATTTACGTTAGGAAGCAAACCGCTTAACCACTCGACAGGAAGCGGCTCGAGGATTTCGGTTTGGCGAACCCGCGACCTGAAGCATTTCACTTCAGCGGATCTTATTTGTAATGTTGCAAATAATATTTGAAGCCCGATCGAATTAGCGTGATTTCTCGAAAAAATATCGAAAAAGGCGGACAACGCATCTGAGGAGACATCGGTCATTTTCTCATCGGTTTCGACTCTTCACCGAAAAGTGAAGTGAACTTCCGAACGGTACTGCCGACATCGGACTCTTCATCTGGAATCAGCTCCGGGTCAACTGCGAGTATCCCGGAACTGAACATCGTGAAGACTCAAACAATTGACGAACATCTTGGGTCATTTAGTGAATCCGCCTCCGAATCAGGAACTCCGGCAGAGGTTCTGTGAGTTTCGAAAAGGACAGACGGAGAATAAAAGCTCGGCTCGATCTAGTCGAATTTCATCTGGTACTCAAACACACGACGCACGCGAAGGAACGAGGAGAACAAGTAAGGAAAGGAGACTGCAACGCCCGCAAAAGATTCAGAGATCTTGGGAAATATGGATGTGTGGCAGATGAAAAACGGAACAGAAGAACGCTTGTAGAGCTCATCATTACGCGCTTGTTTGATGCAGATCAGACAGAGCTCTCGTTTTTTTTTATCCTTCAGTCTGTTGGAGGGGCAGAGGATTTTTTCATTCTCTCACTCTTCGTCTGGAAGAGGGGCTGCTGTGCTGGTCTCTGGCGTTGTGCGTAGCTGTGGTGGTCTGCATGTTCGCTTGATGGAAACCATGCCCAGCGCACCTGATAGACAGACCCTTAAAGATGCCTATAAAGCCCTAACTCCGTCCCGAAACAACTGTGCCGCATTCAGTTTGAAGGTTTCAATGCATCCGCAGGTCCACTGTGATCTCTGGAGCTCAAAACCGCTCGAGTTCTCCTGGTTCTCCTCTGCCGTCGGAAATCCGCCGAAGTCATCACTCACTCAGAGGGAACAAGAATCGCTTCGCTTAAGAGGTTTCACCGTTTTACTCCCCAACAGTTTGCTCATTGAAACCTCTATTTTGTTGTTCGAAAATTGGATTCGTGTGACCGAGCGTTGTAACGGGTTTTCGTTTCGAAAATTTTGTTTTCGTTTGAAGCAAAGCCTGAGCAGCGAGCAAATGCGAGCAGGTCAGAAGCAGGCTGTCCGGAGCAGTGATCATTGGAGACTGTCAAGAACATTTGACGATTCGTGAAAAGAGAACCAGCGCTCTGTGTTCAGAACAAGAGAGCCAGCTTGCCAGCTGGGGTTCGAGTGAAGGGAGTCTGGAACTGTGGTGCTAAACCACGACAAAGGCATCGGCTAATGATCAGAGTCAAAATTGCCAACCGAATGTACGTAACCCGGAACAGTCGCCACCTACCTAGGCTCTGCGTTTTGCGGTACTGATGATCATTGAGAGAAGTGAATAGTACTTTTCCTCATTCATGACCGGCTCGCTGCCGGATGGAACTATCAAAACAAGAGCAGAGCAATAACGCATGAATTCTGTGTTGCACGTCAAATAATAATCTGAATCCAGAGGTGGCGCGTGCTCGAGGAGTTCAGAATTTCAAAACCCCGAGTGGACAAGATGTTCGGAGAAGTCGCATGACAGTCCCAATCTGAATGAGATGAGCGGCTGTGCCAGAGGCAAAAGGCTTCTACTTCGATTTCATTCTTGAACAAACTTGATTCTTCAACTCAAATTACAGGACAATAAGTCGAAGATTCTTTAATCGAGATCGAGGGAGGGTATGTTGAAATTTCCATTTCTGCTTTCGTTCCAATTGGCGGGGAGGTGGAAATCATTGATTTGCTTGAGTCTCGTTATCGGATTTCAGTTTTAAAGAAAATTCTGATTCGGCGACACGCGGAACGCGTAAGAATTCCATGCCATCGAATCGTCTTGAAGAGTATCACAGAACGGCTCGAAAATGAGGGCGCGCCGTGGAATCGTTTGGAAAATTTCATTCTGAAATCTTCGCAGGTGGACGGAGTTCTGATTTCGGTGAAAAAGTTTGTCAAAAGCTCTCGTGGAACACCGGCTTCGAAACACTCACCAGCCCAAGATTTGAGTATCCGGTAGTACTGAAGGTTCGTTGAGTGACTTGTTGACGTCTTGGGCAACTCGCTTGAGATCATCGCTTGAACACTCGATGGCAAGAAGTTGTCTACTCAACCATCCAGGTGGTAGAGCGTGTGCAGCCTACAGCCTGCGTGCTACAAAGTATTTTCCTCCGTAGGCGCTATCGAGCTCCTGCAGAAGTGGAGTGGCTTGTATTGATAAGAGTGCGCCGTGTTTGAAGGCTACTACGCTGGGAAAGGAATGGAGAGGGTGGTCGATTACTCTTCTCCAAAACGGGGGGAGGGGTCCTCGAGCAGGCTACCACCTCCATCGAGAATTTCGCTGGTGCTGCTGTTTCGACGGCCACGACAACCTCGGACCGAGGTGGTCATGGAGGCGAGTGACCCCATTTCCCCCGCCCGAACTCCACGCGGCTACCTGTTTCTTGAGCGCGCGAAAGCAGCACGATGACACGGTATGCAGACGACAGTCGAGTGGGCCGGCTCCGGTGTCTGGCGCACCCCTTGACAGTAGGTATGTCTTCTTTTGGGCCACAGGGTATCAAGAACAGGCCGCTGTCGAAGCCAGATACTTGAGTGCAATTTCGGCTTCCGTGTTCTATTTACACATTTTGTTGGAGGCATCCTGCTCGCACTGAGCGAGATTTTCGGAAAGTCCGCTGCTAATAAAGTTGTTTGGGAGTGGGTGAGAAGGGTTTGTCGGATAATTTTCCGTGCGGGATGAGAATTTATCCGAGACTGCCGGACCAGCAACCTTCTAATCCTCTGGATCCTCGCGCGCCGAACACTCTACCTTCCCCATGAGGACTTTTGTTTTATCGCAGATTCGTATTATTCGGTTAGTAATTTCATCATTGTCTCCGGCATCAGAATAGTCGGCCTGACCACCTGATTGAGCATGAGACTCGTCCCAAGTTGAAATTTCGTCGGAAACCAAATTTCGCCCAAATCGACAGCTCGATGTCTACCACTGGCCAAATTTCCGGCTGGATCGGGTAATATTTTCGCTGTACCCAAAGTTCAAAAGATGATATCTCCGTCCCGAATAGGAGCTCCTTGAAAACCCATTTAAGAAGAAGGCTCCACTAGAAGCTTGGCCCTTGGTACTCCTTTCCGTGAAGTCTCACTCAAGAAAGCATAGGCTGGAATTCGAAAAAGAGACTTGAAGTCTCTGGAGGCTAGACCGTGTGCTCCCTGAGATCTGTTATTGGATTTATGATCAACCTATGATGGAATCTGTGCCCATGATAGCGATCTCAGTCACCGGTGACTCCGCGTCGTTAGCTTTTCCGGACCCGCAGTAAAGATTCATTACGATACATGCTACTTTCCCGTTTTCGTTCTTTCCCGTGACTCTGGGCTATCCGTCGCGGATCCGCGAAATTTGAGCCGGAACGCCGCGACCATGCCGTGAAATTTCGCCCAAAATGCCGCGACGAACGCCCAGCCCTAGAAATGAGAGATGAGATGCGAGAAAAGCGCGAAGCATTACGTAAGTGTCCATCTCAAACTCCGCTATTCTCGGCTCGGCATTTCGAATTCAAAATCGATTAGCGTTACAAAAACAAGTCGACGCAGCTCTCCGGTCGCGATCGAGTGGGCTAGATGAGTTCCCTCCGTTTTTCCGGAAGCACCTCTCATAACATCGAGCGGTTCCCATGGATCCGCATATGAACGACCCGGCAACTTAGGATCGTTATTTCCTTCCATTCTTCCGACGCACAATCAGAATTACACAGCGGTTCCTCTCCCTGACTTTCGAAATGATCGAATTTTGACTTGAAGAACCGGGGATTCAAGTGCACGTTTCGTGAATATCTTCCGAGGTTTCAACCTTCAACCTGAATGCCAATGAATCTCCAGAGAAAGAATAAATGGCTCCCATACTTCAGGAAGCCGTCACTTCGAACTCGGGATGGAAAACTCCAGTGAATTTCTCCCATTTGTTTTTGTTTTCCCCAAACTACGAGTGAGAGAACTCCGATGTTTCGAGGAAGATCGGCGCCATGTTTGCGTAGATGCTGGCAGATGTGCATGATTTCAGTGTAGACGTATTTGTCGGGACACGTCGTCATTCGGAGCCACTCACAGGTTGGTCGCTTCACCGGTCTGCTACCAGCTTCCCTGCGTGGCTGCCCCGGTCTCGCAACTAGGTGGCAAAATGGCCCAATTAGTTTAAGTAGTGGCCCATTAGATTTCCGCAGCTGGTGACGGAGCCATTTAGCAGCTGCCGGGCTGCCGAAACATCCATGCTACCGGCTGACATTGTCTGAATATCGGCGCTGATTTGCTCTCGCTTGCTTGTTCGCTGTTGTGGGAGCCAAAATCCATTCTTAACTTCCTTTTGAATCCTCCGTACTCGACGTTTTCGGCGAAATCCCACAATTCATAGGAACTTGCCGTCATGGAACACGAGAATGATCTGATCTTGGATCCGAGATTCGTTTTCCCCGTTTCGATGAGAGCTTCGCGAGTTCTGATCCTCACAAGTGGGCTAGGGGATCTCCGGCCGAGCTCAGTGACGAATGGCGATTTCTGTGTTTGACTTGGAGTACGAAATCGAGACGGTTTTTGCCGGCCTGATCACTGACGATCCTATTTGTCTCTTTCGAGTGAATCCTCTTCCACAAGTGACATCCGATTGCTGCAAGTGATTCTCACTCGAGAGTGACCCATTAGTCAGAGATGTTTTCCGAACATCAGAGAATCAAAGTTGTTCTTCCGAGTGCTGATGAGTTTGTTACTCAAGGATGACGCTGCTGTGGCTACTGTCCAGTCGTAGGTTAGCGGGATTCCTGTCGGCTCTCGTTTCCTTTCTTACAGCCTCTCTCTCGCGCCGTCCCCCTTCCCCCTCCCCCCTATTGTAGGAAAGACGATGAGGAAGTACGAGGACACCCACAGGGCGGTTCGCGGCAGCCTTTTGCGGCGCGGTGCCCGGTTGGTCTCCCACTGAGGAACACGATGGGGAAAAGGAACTCGAAGAGGGGACACCGTAGCGGTTGCCGTGGAGAAGGACGAGGGGCAGCAGGGCACACAGCTGTGTTTGGGGCACTACGTTCCCAAAAACAGGCCAGCCGGTATCTCCGGATATCTGGTCGCGTTCCCAGGCAATTTTAGGCAAACAGCGCTGTTGTCGGTAGTGAGTGCGCCAGGCCGTCAGACAGCTCCCGAACCCTAGGCTGCAGACCCCTGCGTCTGGGACCCCTCCCTTCCTACCGGCTCCCTTCCCTCACTGGTAATCATTGCCGCAGCACCAACGCTCCCTTTTTCTCAACAGCGTCAGAGGGCGGCAAGAGCCTGACACTGTGAGAATTCTGGCAGCCGGAACTTCGACAAGCTTTCGTCTTTCGTGCTGCTCTCTTCGCTTCCCGGTCTGCTCCGCTTTCAACTCTCTTTTTTGCTTCAGCCGAGATCTCCTTTGGAAAAATTTCTACTGACATCACACTGATTGATGGAAACAGCTTCCCCATAATTTCTCTATTGACAGCATTTGACCAACGCGATGTGGTACAGAGCCAGGTGCACGCTGCTCACATCGTCGTGACTTTCGAAAACCCAAAAATATGTTCCTCAAGGTCGGAACCGAAGTTGCCGCTCTCGGCTGCGCTGACCACTCGGCCAACTCATCAGTCAAAGTAGGGTTGATTCTCGATTCTCGGACGTCCATCGCGGTCCAGTATTGAGTTGACTCGAAGACACATGTGGTCATGATGCAACAGGTGAGATACACGCTGGATGCGAGCATCATGTGCACGAGATTTCCCGAAGTTAACAAACGAATCCCGAAATCAGGTTTCATAACTCAATTCTCGAATCGTATGGCGTCAATGTTGATCTTAACTCCTCCAGCCTGTTGACCTCATGTTGCGCCGTCAACAGTTCTCTATCGGAGCGCAATTAGAGGAGGCGTGAGGGGGCGACTCCTCGAAAGAGCTGAGCGAAAGGCTGAGATCGCGCTGAAGGATGAAGGAAACGATGAAGAGAGGGGAGGGGGGGGGAAATTTTCGCAAGGGGGCGCAAACGAATAGGGGGATCTGCTCGGAGGACGAGCAACGGCGGCAGCGGCAGGAGAGCGAGAAAAGGACGGGGGAAGAGAGGGGGGGGGGGAGTATCCTAGGCCTCATCGTTGTTATCGGTCTGAGCCAGAGCATAGTCGTGCCGTCCGCGAGCTTGCCGGCCGGGATGAAGGAGACGGAGGGTTTGGGCTTGGAAGAGTGTGTACATTGATAAGGAAACCGGGCCGCCACGATAAGACTAGCCGCGCGCAGGTGTGGCCCTCTGATAATACGGACGACGCCCCAAAATGCGAATAGGGCACCAGCGAATAGAAGTCTCTCCTGGCGCTTCCTCTCACGCTGTCTGCCAACCGGAGTGAGGAGAGGCCAACCTGACTGACCGACTGAGTGGCGAGCTGACGTTCTCGCTGTCTGATAGATACATTGACTGACCGGATATCCCTCTCCACCCCTACTCACCTATGCCACTTGCGTGTTCGCACTAACTCAAGGCTTTCCCAAAAACTTCCCGGAAAGAGGGAACCGCGAGACTCTCTGCCGTTGAGGATTTCGAGCTCTTCAAGGGTACCTCATGGAATTGCTGAGGCTTCAGAGCGTTGAGTCGGCGCGGCGTCTCTCGTTGATCTCCCCCATGAAATTTGGCGAATTCCTGCGTTCGACTCGGGAAGCCTTACACAAGAATCTTTGTTCTGGTTTGTTCATCCAGGAAAATATGATGCTGCTCGCGAATAACGGAACTTTTTCATTCATCACTCGATTCTGGAGGGCCCTCTGCCTCGCACGTCGAAAGTGAACGAGCTTCGGAAATACTTGCCGCTTGAACCAAATTCAGGGGAAGGATAG
The DNA here is from genome assembly GCA_021527715.1 of Neoseiulus cucumeris. NCBI lineage: Eukaryota > Metazoa > Arthropoda > Arachnida > Mesostigmata > Phytoseiidae > Neoseiulus > Neoseiulus cucumeris. Next base: position 929,139 of record JAJSRV010000050.1, on the reverse strand, counting down.
ACGCGGTCGAACATACCATGCTCAACTCAATCAACGTTATATAGAGACTCCACAACACGGACACAGTCCACGATTTATCGCCTCCGGGCACTGGAGCCGAAAGCTGAGACGCTGCTCACTCTTTACGGTTGCAACAAGACATCGCCGTCGATTCTTGAACACTTCGATCGATAAGAAGCTATAGCCCTATCTCGAGAACTTTGTAATTGATTTCTATAATGTATGAATGTAAATGATTTCTATAATGTTCACGGAGTCCAGCTCGGATAGAATGTCGAAGAGTGGTTTCATATTCTTCTGGACTCATGCTTCAATCTATCAGGAAATCTTTCAGGAATCTTTCAATGAAGCCGGAAACGAAACATTCCTTTCATCCGACAATCTCTATGAAGTTCAATTTTCTGTATTTGCTTCGGAAAAATGTGATTCATAAATCTGGGAGAGTCAGAGACACATCCAGTGAACGAAAGTACTCTGGGTGGCGTTTTTTGAAGTTCCCCGTCTCAGTTGTGCTTTTGGGAGGGATGCTCCTTCAGAGTAGGAACTACCACAATACGCTGCATCTGTAAGAGGAATTCGGTTGAACGACAAACTTCCCGCGCTCCTTCTTACCCTGCGCCTGCGTTCTGACAGGCGCGAGAACACGCGCGGCCAGACAGGCAGCCGGCAAACGGCGGGCATGCAGCAAAGCAGGAAGAGCGCACCCCCGCCCGTGTTTGAAATGTTCATTGTTTAGAGCAAGTGATTCGGTAAGGGCTCCGTTTGCTTCCGCTTCTTCTGCTCCTGCTGTTACTACTTACAGTGCGGGCGGCAAGCGGCGGGAGCGTCGGCAACGGCGGGAGCGGCGGCGTTGGGAGCTGGCTGCTAGCCCTGGAGTCTGAGAAGACGCGATAAGCTATTCGAGCTCGGCGGTCCGTGAACCTTCTATCACCAGCTCGCAGAAGGAGGTCGACGGCAAGCGAACGAACGAACGAACGAACGAGCGAACCAACGAACGGACGGACGGACATCCACTCGCCGCCACCGCCACCACCACCACCTCGGCCTCAACCCCCCCCCCCCCCNGGGGGGGGAGTATCCTAGGCCTCATCGTTGTTATCGGTCTGAGCCAGAGCATAGTCGTGCCGTCCGCGAGCTTGCCGGCCGGGATGAAGGAGACGGAGGGTTTGGGCTTGGAAGAGTGTGTACATTGATAAGGAAACCGGGCCGCCACGATAAGACTAGCCGCGCGCAGGTGTGGCCCTCTGATAATACGGACGACGCCCCAAAATGCGAATAGGGCACCAGCGAATAGAAGTCTCTCCTGGCGCTTCCTCTCACGCTGTCTGCCAACCGGAGTGAGGAGAGGCCAACCTGACTGACCGACTGAGTGGCGAGCTGACGTTCTCGCTGTCTGATAGATACATTGACTGACCGGATATCCCTCTCCACCCCTACTCACCTATGCCACTTGCGTGTTCGCACTAACTCAAGGCTTTCCCAAAAACTTCCCGGAAAGAGGGAACCGCGAGACTCTCTGCCGTTGAGGATTTCGAGCTCTTCAAGGGTACCTCATGGAATTGCTGAGGCTTCAGAGCGTTGAGTCGGCGCGGCGTCTCTCGTTGATCTCCCCCATGAAATTTGGCGAATTCCTGCGTTCGACTCGGGAAGCCTTACACAAGAATCTTTGTTCTGGTTTGTTCATCCAGGAAAATATGATGCTGCTCGCGAATAACGGAACTTTTTCATTCATCACTCGATTCTGGAGGGCCCTCTGCCTCGCACGTCGAAAGTGAACGAGCTTCGGAAATACTTGCCGCTTGAACCAAATTCAGGGGAAGGATAGACGCGGTCGAACATACCATGCTCAACTCAATCAACGTTATATAGAGACTCCACAACACGGACACAGTCCACGATTTATCGCCTCCGGGCACTGGAGCCGAAAGCTGAGACGCTGCTCACTCTTTACGGTTGCAACAAGACATCGCCGTCGATTCTTGAACACTTCGATCGATAAGAAGCTATAGCCCTATCTCGAGAACTTTGTAATTGATTTCTATAATGTATGAATGTAAATGATTTCTATAATGTTCACGGAGTCCAGCTCGGATAGAATGTCGAAGAGTGGTTTCATATTCTTCTGGACTCATGCTTCAATCTATCAGGAAATCTTTCAGGAATCTTTCAATGAAGCCGGAAACGAAACATTCCTTTCATCCGACAATCTCTATGAAGTTCAATTTTCTGTATTTGCTTCGGAAAAATGTGATTCATAAATCTGGGAGAGTCAGAGACACATCCAGTGAACGAAAGTACTCTGGGTGGCGTTTTTTGAAGTTCCCCGTCTCAGTTGTGCTTTTGGGAGGGATGCTCCTTCAGAGTAGGAACTACCACAATACGCTGCATCTGTAAGAGGAATTCGGTTGAACGACAAACTTCCCGCGCTCCTTCTTACCCTGCGCCTGCGTTCTGACAGGCGCGAGAACACGCGCGGCCAGACAGGCAGCCGGCAAACGGCGGGCATGCAGCAAAGCAGGAAGAGCGCACCCCCGCCCGTGTTTGAAATGTTCATTGTTTAGAGCAAGTGATTCGGTAAGGGCTCCGTTTGCTTCCGCTTCTTCTGCTCCTGCTGTTACTACTTACAGTGCGGGCGGCAAGCGGCGGGAGCGTCGGCAACGGCGGGAGCGGCGGCGTTGGGAGCTGGCTGCTAGCCCTGGAGTCTGAGAAGACGCGATAAGCTATTCGAGCTCGGCGGTCCGTGAACCTTCTATCACCAGCTCGCAGAAGGAGGTCGACGGCAAGCGAACGAACGAACGAACGAACGAGCGAACCAACGAACGGACGGACGGACATCCACTCGCCGCCACCGCCACCACCACCACCTCGGCCTCAACCCCCCCCCCCCCCACCGTCTCCCGCGCCCGCCCAATCCTTCAGTCCTCACTGACCCTCGCCCCCGAACCTTCAGTCCTTGCCGGCTTTATATTTCCTTCTTTCTCGAGTCTTGACTGGTACTGCCGACGATGGCAAACTCTGAATCCTTGCCGGGCCGTCTAAGCGATGGCGAGCTTCTATTCTGTCACGATTTAGGCGACATTGTTCTGTAAACCTCAAACAAAAATGAATCATCCTTCTCTCCTTGTAATCCCGAGTGAACTTCCCCAAATGAAGATCGTTTTCATGTTTTGTCGCGACTCCGATTCCACTTCAAACTTTTGTCTCTCGTCCCTCCTGCGCGAGTGGCGTTGCCATCCGGGAATCGAAGGAAACAAACGAACGGGATAGAGGATGGTGCTCTTGAAGACGCCGGGTCTGGCAGGAGAACAGGCTCTTGAAGCTCTCATTCTTTCTTTGATTTCGTTGCAGGCTTCTGCGCTTGCGTCTTCACAAACAGGTGGTGTTTGGGATAAAGAGCGAAACCTCGACGCTGCAAGCCTAACTGGGAGGGCAGCTGGAAGGAGAACTCTACAACTTTTTTGAAGTTTGGAAACTTTGAGCTCTCCATCCGCGGTGGAGAACGTTCTCTGCCTCTCGGACCGATTCGCAAGCGGTGGCGAATGGTTTCAATCGTTTCGGACAAAATTAAACCCGAAGCCTCAATCGAAGTGTTGCGAAACGGAAGTGAGAGCAGGTTTCGAGTCCGCGGCATGAGAGCTATCGATGCATGATGTCTCTCGACGATCGAATCTAACAATTGCCGATTTGCAGTCTCGGAGCAATATTCGATTCTATGTTGCAGGAAAAATGTGAGAAGCGCAAGGAACGTTCAACGGAGAGGGCTGTTCCCGAAATGCGTAAAGTCAACACGGGACCAGGCGGGTTGTCTGGCCGGAACAGACAAGATTTGCCCAGGCCCCGCGCTCCCTCCTTTTAGGTGTATTTAAGAAAGCGTGTTCTATGTGCGATAACTTGGCTAGTACACTTGGGCGCCAACCAGGGTTCTTTGTTTACATGTTATAAAATCTGCTCTAGCTGCCTCCCCGTCATCTGGCCCCTCTGATTTGGTCCCCTGCTCGCCTTCCTCGGTTCGAGGGTTCAGCTCCCGGTCCCCGTCAGTCCGTTCGTTCGTTTGTTCGCTCGCTCGCTCGGTTTGTCGACAGAGAGGCGACGAAAAGCGGATGAGCTCGCACGGGAGCTCCGAATGAGAGCGCGAGAGTCCTCATGGTGGACGATGACAAAACTCGAACTCAGTGTCGCACTAGAACGCCCACGATTTGGACCAGAGTCCAGATATTTCGACGAATCAGACAAAAAAAACCCAAAGAGTTCTCGTTGCAAAGATGGAACTGTGGGCCACGACAACAAACGAGCGAATTGTCATCGATCCTGCGTCTCGGGCCGGCATGCGGCAGCTTGGTTGTCGCGTCCTTGCTATGACAGCGACAAATGTCTCCCCTTTGAGTGTTGTTTAAAAAATTCAGAGAACGATTCGGCTAGCCGCCGTGACGCGAATACTTCCCATTCGAAACGTGACGAAGCCTGTTTCTAGCTCCCAGACCGTGATCCATATAAATAGAAACAAAATCAGAGGAAGGGTTTGGTATTCTGACGCAGCCTTGCCTTTGTTTCCCATGGATCATGGAAAGTGAAACTTTTCAGATAACGAGGCCGGCTTCAGCTTTGTCTGGATTAGCAGGCGAGCGCGAACGACAAACTCGGCCGCCTCGTACGCAATTTCTAGATGTGTTGCGCTGCAGCGCCGGTCAAAGCGAACGAATGATGCATTGCGAACTCGTGACAATTAGCTGACCACCAGTAATCCGATATGGCGCCAAATATGAAGAGTTCATTCATGGAAAGGGGTCTCTCACTCAGAGTTGTGGCTTCCCCTACGGAGTGGATTGTGAAGGGACGGACGGACGGGCCGGAGGGATGAGGAACGGACGAACGAGCGAGCGGGCGAGCAAGCGGGCAGATCAAGCCGACCCGACCGAGAATGAGGAATTGTTTCTCTTAATGTTCGTAATTTGATCAGCGCATTCGTGTAATGGAGAGGAAACAGCAGCAAACTTTACATAGAGCGCGCCGCAGATAACGATCCCTGGTTGGATGATCTGCTTTATGTTTGGCACGACGAGCAGCTAGCTGGCTAGCTAGCTTCATGTCGGATCCTTCAAGCTCCTGCGTTTCCGTACGCTCACTTCCGAACAGGAGCACAGACTGCTCCACCTGCCCAGTTCTCTACCTGTTTTCCTACAAATTGAAGTGTGGCTCGCATTTTTCATTATTAATTAGTCGAGCCACCAGCTGTATTACCTGTATCTGGTCGATTGTGGAACGATTGAGTCTGCGAGATGTTCGTTGCTCTCGTTCCAGATTTTCCAGCTCCCGATCCGATCGCTTGCGACGTCAAATCATTTCGAACACGAGAATCGATCGAGTCTTCCGTAAGTTCGATAAGCGACATACTCGTCAAACTCAACGGAGGATCGAGTCAACGACCAAGTTGATTAGGACGCCCACGAGGGTACAGTGCGGTGATGTCTCCATGAAGTAGCCACCGAGAAGCGGTTGAAACGCTAGGCTGCATGAATGGAACTCCCCGAGAGGGAAAAAACGGGAACTATCGTGCGAGACCTCTTGTAGGTGGAGAACGTGGCCGGGACAGCACGCAAGGAGAAAGCGGACATCTGCACCTCACCAGCAGCTGTGTGCGTGCGTGTGTGCCGAAATCTGCAAGGCAGCGGTAGCTGATGTTTGCAGCAACTCGGTGCCAGGCCGAGAGTGGAAGCAGAGTCGAACAATCTCGAGGTCTCCGCTGGGGGCTTCTTTTTTTCAGGATATTCCCCCTGTGCTTGGTTCCCTTCACCCTTCGAGTATGCGCCCGGGGCCCCCGTTGCTCGTTTGTCCGCAACTCGGTCTCTGATATTTCGTCAAAACTCGAACTCTAGGATCCAGAGCTCAATTTATGAGCAACAAACAGCACATCAAGCCGTTCAGGAAGAGTTTCGCGAGTTTCCTCCCGATTCGCAAGCTGTTGAGTCGAAGAATACGATTCAGAAAATACCCAGTTATAGGATTGATGCGCCGTGTCAGCGCGCTTAGATCTTCTCCGCTGATATCGAAGATAGAGTTATGTAACTCCCCAAATGTCTTCATTCGAGTAAATGAATTATTCCAACTTTTTTCCTGAGGTTCACTCTGAAATTTTGACGGGAAAACGTCTTTCCTGAGACCACAGATGCAGTTTGGTTGTACTTCGTCATCCATGTAACATTTCATAACGAAAGTAGTGGCTCGAATTCGCTCTCGAACTCCGTCAATAATGAACCGATTGAGTTCCAATGTGTTCGTAAGAGCTGCAATTTTATCACAGAAGCCCCCATTCGATTTCGGGATCATGATGATCATCATGGAGCCGTCAGTATGGTCGATCGCGAACCCCCTCAAGGTACTGGAATTTCAGTATGAATACGCGTCTCTTTCTGGAGGAAGAAGATGAAACATGATCGTTTCTCTGATGAATCGTAGATCACTTCGGGATCTTTCAGGGAAACTTCTCATATACTAGCTTGACGGGTTGATTGACAAACAATTCCACGACAAAAGACTGAATTTCGGGATTCGATTCAAAGAATTCGGATGTGACCGGTGTAATGGATGTCATGTGGTGTATTTCTGCGAGGTTCGAGGTTTTGAGGTGGCCGGACAAGAGTTCAGGAATCGAGACAGAATTGATTAGGGAATAATAATAGGACTTCGCGGGTCTTCTGGTAGGAAGCAGAGAGAGGCGGCATGAAGGCATTTTCTAAACAACGAGGTTGTCATTCGATCTGCGAGTGTAGCCGCATCGAATCGTGGGTTAGAGCGTCAGAATGGTTCAACCGAAAACCAAAGGCATTCCTGCAGCGGAATGTAAAGCAGCGAATGCATCACACCCGGCCAGGAGGCCAAGAAGGGGTACGGAGCGAGCACAGGCCTTCCGCGCTCGCCGCTTGGAGGCCGACTTGGGAACCACTGAAGCCGTGGTCCCACCGTTGCCTGGTACTACATAGTTCCCACGTAGACGGAGTTTTTGGTTCATAGTCCTTGTTTGTCAGTGTCGATGCGATCGCCGAGAAGGGTACGAGCTTCCTGTTGGAGAATCCCCTTGAGATATAACAATGACTCATTGTGTCTTGAATAAATTCCATGCGTATTCGACTTGAAGGTTGCAAGTTCATCGCAACCGGAAAGACGTAGAACGGCTAATGAGAGGATACGAGCTCTCCAGAATCGTCGTCGAAACGGCCGTAGATGTAGAGTCACCCTGAATCTTGTGTCGCCATTGACTTGCACGATTCCTCTCGGTGAGGAACAACAATGATACTCTTTTGAGAGCACCGGTAAATTCATCGAGTTGAAGGTTTCCTGGGGCGTCTTTGTATACCCAGACGTGGGAATGTACGACACTTCAGTCTGGTAGAAACGTCTTGGAAAAATGAATTTGGCATAATCGTGAAGGGTCTGGCCGAATTAGCAATGGTGTGGGTCCTTGATCGCTTTCCGAAAGTTGAATGTGTGGTTGTCTAGGCCTACCTTAGTAGAGTATATTACACCCTCAGTCAGAAGCATCGCATGGTAGCTAGGAAACCGCTCGAGACCCCAAAAATGAAGTAAAAATCGAAAAAGAATTGTGTGCAAAAATTACGAGGGATGCAGATTTACTGTCATGACTATAGAATAGGTGAAGACGGAGGCTCCCTCTGGAGCCCCGGAGAAACTTTGTTCATTTGTACCGGAAAACTGGAAATTCAACTTTCTTTGCTTCAAGAAAGCAGGTTGCTTTCAAGTGACAACTGTGAAATACTCTGGTATTTTTCTTCTTGTACGCCTATCATCTGAGTACACGCACGAAAAAATTCAGCCCGATCCGAGTAGTCGTTCGAGTGAAACTGATTTATTTTCAAAAATCAATCACGAAAAAAACACGGCGATTCTGCCTTGGAGCCGCTTGCAAGCCACGCAGCGCATCCGTGGCTTCTAGTTTGAGTTTTAACTGGCGAAGCAAGTCTGGATGAAACTTTGTGGACACCCTCTCAGAATGTCGCGGAGTGCATCTTCGAAAGCTGTAATATAAGACGTCATCGGCGTCGCTCGTCGATCCGGTGCCGCTTAGTTCTCGGAGCTTCTGATTCGCCGTGTAAATAAGCAAATTCGACTCAGACGCTGCATTTGTCGAGGTACCGAGAGCTAAAGGCTTAGTTTTCTTCAATCAACGGGCTCTGTGTGACAGTCATTCGTAATGCCCACTTGTCGGTGCAGTGATTGTGATAAATAGGTTGCAAAACCGAAGAAGACAATCAGAACAGACCCTCTGCGATATGGAGGTAAAGTCCCGGGATGACTCCTCGAAATCGGCGACAAACTCTCTGATAAGTGTCGTTTCACGGTGTAACAGCGTCGATTGATACCCTGATCGTCGATCCAGCGACCCTGCCGAAACCACCACATCGTCCGCACTTGCAATCTCTGCAATCTCCGCTCTTGCAATCTCTCTTTTCAAGATGAGCACCGGTAGCTCGAATACCATCATAGCTACAATTTTTAGGCTTCGCCGCCCTCAACAAGTCAGCGAGATCACTCATTCGGTCATTGATGCGTTCGAGAAGGATGAAACTTGGGAATACATTGAAATCTGCGCTGCGTGGCTTGCAAGCGGTTCAAAGCCAGAATCGCCGTGTTTTTTCCATATTTGATTTTCGAAAATGATTCAGTTTCACCCGGAGGATTACTCGGATCGGGCTGAATTTTTTTGTTCGTGTACTCAGGTGATAGACGTGAAGACAGCAAATCTGCATCTCTAGTGATTTTTGCACAAGAATTTTTTAAATTTTCACTTCATTTTTGGAATTCCAAGCGGCTTCCTAGCTACCATGCGATGCTTCCGACTGAACGTAAGGTGGAATATGCTCTACTAGGGTAGGTCTGAATAACCACACATTCAACTTTCGGAAAGCGATCAAAAGCCCAGCCTATTGTTTATTCGGCTTGACCCTTTGAGCATATCGTTGTGATAGTGTGTGGTTTATACGGGATCTGAGAGCGATTGATTCGGGAATCCTGGCTTTCCAGATCGATCATTTGCTCGAGGAGGATATCGTTCACTTCAAACTTTTAGCCAACTGTTTCAAATTGTGAATATGAGCACAAGCAATGGGTATCGATATCCGTCGAAACCGACAAGTTTACCCGAATCGGATTCTTTGGCCGAACGACTGATCTCAGCGCGGATCAAGTTCATGCAAATTCGTCGTTTGCGTTGTGAGAGCTGTCACGGCATCATCGGCCAGGTAATAAAGGTGCCCGTTGACGTCGACACAATGGTGAAGACCCTGCCCAGATAATCCAAGCCTTAGGCCCGGGCGCGGACCTCCTTGTCAAAACCAGAGAGAGCTCCTTCTATACATATGTGACCAAGACGCCTGGAAACGCAAGTTAACAGTACTACCGCGGACGTTTTCCCGCACGAACCATCGTTAGTACCCGCGGTACTAACGCCGCCCAGGTTTTTTCTTTTCGTTTTTTGTGGATTGGGTTTTTGGGTCTGGATTAGACTTTTGGAACTCTCAGTCCAGCCTTTGGGCTCGTTGAACTCATCTGGTGATGACAGAAGGCTGTCCGGACTGAGATAATTCACTCCGCTACGAGGCGTCCGATTGAGAGGTTAGCACACCTGAGGTCAACCTATCACACGCTTGGATTAATGTGGAGTTCGCAAGGATCGCGACCACTTCCAGGGTTGCTGATCCGATATCGATTTCGATTTCATTTCCCATCAATTTGTTTCGTCATAATCTCAACGAGGGCTAATGGGTCACTCGCTGCGAGGAGAGAAAGAGCGTAAAAAGAGAAGCTTCGAGAAGAAAGTCAGGCAGTGAAAGCGCGCAGTCTGACGGGAAACAAGCCTCGGGGCTCAGGTGGAGGATGTGGTCGGTCGGTGCTTCGCTGGCTTGCTTGCCCCGGTCGCTTCGGTTCTCGCCGGCAAAATTGGACAGACAATTCAATCCTGCTTTGATTAAGGCCCTTCGAGGCCTTTCTCGGACAACGGCCACCCGGCAAGCCAGCCGCCATTTACCCTCTTTCAGGAACGGTGGCAGCGGCGGCGGCGGCGGCGGCGGCGACGGAGGCCGCGAAAGCGACTCGAGAATCCCCGTCAACTTCCCGTTCGTCCTTACTTTAGTCTGACCCACTCCTGTGAGGGACGAGCGATGTGTACGGAAAACTTTGCGATTGCGTGGTTTCGCCACTAGGGAGATTGGCGTCCTGGTTCGCACAGCTGATCCCAATCGTCGATTCAATCCATTGCCATTGACGTGGCGTTACTGCAGCTTCAGTGCAAAAGCGCTCGTGTCACAGATGACGTCTCGTTTCCAACCTGCGGGCCTGTGTGCATCGACGGGAAAAATATCAAATGTCCCGATCTTCATTTCAGTGAGTTCGGTTCCTTCTCTCACTCAGTCAGACAACTCACAAGTCTTCATGGAACGCTTGCTTCCGTGCTAGAGTTATGACAACAAGATGTTCCCGCGGGAATGTTCAGAGTTCTCAATGAGCGCTGAAGATAAGCGAATGCAGTCCCAAGAAAATGAAGCAGAGTTTAAATTGAGTTGCACGCTTAAATTCCTTCGTCCGCGAAGTCCACCCACCTACTTTCGGGGCAGACAGACATTCATACATCAAAGTTCCATCTGCGCGGCTCCGCAGATGGATGTCGTTCTTAATCACAGACGCCCACTGTACGAGGCATATGAGGGATCGGACGAAGGAGCTCATTGGTCATTTCGAGATCATAGTTCGCTCGGCGTGCGACCCTTCAGCTCCTTTTCCTCGTTTCCTGCCCTTGTTTCCCAAGCCTCGGCCATTCACCCGAGCTGAGTCTCAGGTGTGGAGTACAATACAGTGCTCCAGTGAGATAAAAACCTCACCATCTGGCCCTTCTCCCGTTCGTGAGGAACTTCCGTCGGTTCCCTCGTTGCTCACCTTGACAGTGAAGTTCGTTACATCGAGCAGATATCGTCGATCTCGAACTGCTCCGTCCCGCGATCTTCACGTTCGGAGATCTCTATATTCCATTTCTTATCTGCTGTCGTCGAGAGATTCATGGATTCAGAGGAAAGTTCTCACGGCATTCGCCAATCAAGGGAGGGAGGAATGTACGGATCAGTATCGAAAACAGTTCAGAATCGCTGTTCGGGTCCGTGCAAATCTGAGGTGATTTCTTTTTTACGAGATGTACGCCAGGTGGGAACAGCGGCTGAGAGAAAAACGTGGAAGAAAAAAGGGGAAGCGAACATTTTATGCTTTTCAGCGCCGCGGGATGGTGACCTCACCGACGCAAGCGGAGGTTGAGGCTCCGGAGGTGGTTGTAGTGAGGCTGTTGGGCGGCGACAGGTGTCGTCTGCTGCTCCGTCTTATGCAGATGATCTTTGTGTCGCATCCACTTTACATGCGAGTTTCATTATTTCTTTGGCCAATAGGACGCTAGACGTTTTTTTTCTTGATTCCTCTGAAGCCGGCTGTGTCTTCCTCTCTTTCTTTTTTTCTCCAACAAATACTCCGTCGCTCACGACCTCGCTCGCAGGCGTCTATCGGACTTCCCGGGCAGCAGGTGTGGGATCTCGAAATGGGTCCTTTTTCGCTCGGTCTCACCTGCCTGTCAGATCGCTCGCGGCCTGATCGACGTGCTAACAACATCTTCGGCAACATGAAGACATTCCTCGAGTGTGAAGTCAAATATTTGCGTGTTTTTGAAAATTTCCGCTGTTTTCGCCTCCGTTTGGTCATTTCCACCTTCGATTCGGTGAAAGGAATCAAAGAACAAAAGACTACAACCTTCCCTTGGGCTTCGAAGCTCGGGAGAATGCGGTGGTCTAATACTTGGATGAATGAATGAATGGATGGATTTTCCGATGATGAATGAAAGGCGAACGACGGAAGGAAAAATCAAATTTCACGAGACGGTCGGCGTCAGAACCCTAATCGACATCGGAGTGGGGTTCTGAAATGCCCAAAAAATGGATTCTTGCGTCTTCGAGGGAAGCGAGCGAAGAGAAAAAAACGCGACACATTGCGAGGCGAAATTAAAAAGAAAATCAAAGCTTCCCTCCGTTCGAATGATCGATGGATTCCAAAATGAAGCCTTGCCGAGACTCCAATACACTTCATCCCGAGTGCAACGATTGTTGTAGGGTCGTACGACTCGTTCGCCGGAGCTTGCGGGCGTGGACGTTTTGTTCTTCAGCGCATATTTAGCAGCGAACGTCTGAACGTGTTCGAATGGAATATCGGAATTCCGCGTTTCGAAGTTTGTCGATGAAACATCGAACCACAGTTTTGAGGTCTGTCTGTTTCTAAACGATCTGGCGATAGGCGTCCGTCTGAGGAAGACGAATGAGCTCGTTTCTCGAAATTCGTTCCGAATTAAATACACACGCAACGAGAAAGTCTTCAGGCTGGGCCGCGGCTCTTTCTTTTCCCTCATCGAGATTCCTTCGCGTAATTATTGAGGAACAAACACCGACGATCGTTTTCCGCGTCGACTGTGTCCCGGAGTCGCGACGCGCGAGATCAAAAATAACACGAGGCGCGTATTTATTTTTCCACTCCGAGAATAAAACCGAAAGAATTCGAGAAACAATTATTTCACGCCGATATGCAGTCGGCGGGGCTGATGGCGTTAGGCCTGCTGCTGGCCCAGCAGTCACCGTAGGCGTCTGTTCATGAAAGCTGTCAGAAACAGGTCTTCCTTCATCTTGTCTGGTTGTGGTCGCTCGCTCTCCCGTCCGCCCTTTCTCCTCGAAGCCCCCTCCTCATCCCTTGCCGACAGAAGCTCTGATTCCCTCTGAGCCAATTTCCCGCTGACCCCCAACATAAACCCGCCCGAACCCCTGAGCTGAAGCCGGGCACCTCTACAACTCACAATCAGTCAGTCAGTCGGTCGGTCTAAGGCGTCGCGCGTTTGTTTCATGCCCTCGCACGGTGTGGCATCGTCGAAGCTGACGAAAAAGAGTCCCCTACGGACGACAACAACTGTTTTCCATCATTTCAACAAACGCAAGCTCAACAAGAGACCCGGGTTTCGACTCCAACTAAGTCGTACCGGGTGGGCAAGCGGCTCATGCGTCTTTTCACTCCCCTGACATTCGAATGGAGCTTTCAAGACTGCAAATATTCCTTAAAAATCAATGTCTTATATGAGCGCAGACAAGCTCAACGAGACCCCCGTCATTTGACCTCAGAANACAACTGTTTTTCATCATTTCAACAAACGCAGGCTCAACAAGAGACCCGGGTTTCGACTCCAACTCAGTCGTACCCGGTGGGCAAGCGGCTCATGCGTCTTTTCACTCCCCTGACATTCGAATGGAGCTTTCAAGACTGCAAATATTCCTTAAAAATCAATGTCTTATATGAGCGCAGACAAGCTCAACGAGACCCCCGTCATTTGACCTCAGAAGTGATTTCGGATATCGCTTCGTTTTTTCAATCGGACCCTTCTTCCTTTGACTCTGTCTGGGCCCGAGGTAGCACTCGATCGAGGTCAATCTTTGCTGTCACGAGCACTACGCTCGACAGCTCCATAGCGGGAGACACGTGTCCCCCCCCCTGTGCTTTATCCAGTTTATCTCAAGCTGTCCCGGGAGGGCTCTCAGGGTCTCAATGACAAGGGTTTCATCGAGGAATCGTTCAGGTGGCTCGCAACCGAGTATCACGATCTATGTATTGAGATGCGCCGTATTCGCGTTCGTAAACTGCTGAATCGCAGATGTAGTGCGTCGACTTTCATTCTTTTCATTTTAGACCTCTAAAAGGGAAACCTGTTGATCTAAAAGATGGCTTTCTCTTCCGGAGTCGCCGAGTGAGTTTCGACGGCTCGAAATTGACCCAAACTTATGAACGAGTTATGGAGTCTACAGATGGCTGCAGATGTTGGATGGAGCCGAGCGTTTTTATTAAAAAACACATTAAAAAGTTGGCGCGCACCGCCCTCGCTTCCACTCTCGGCTTTTTCCCTATCGACTTGTTGTGTATTTCTCTTCGCCGAAAGCCGAAAGTTACTTCCTCACATCCATCCATCCATCCATTCCCAGTGAACGGATCTGCAAGCGTTTCACTCACGCAGTCGTCCGTCCACGGTGGCGGCCAATATCCACTCTTTCATCCGCGAGCTTCGACTTTTCTTCCGTATTTGCCACACTTCAGAAAAGCCGCGACAAAACTCTTTGCATAGAAAGTTTCCACTGTGTTTCTCGAGTTGACGCAGCCGTTTTCATCTTCCTCGAACGCGGTCGCCTCACGGCTCGCGACGCTGCAGCATTTCTGGTTATCTGTCGAAAAGGGATCAATAAATATTCGAGCTCCGCCAGGATGACTTTACGGAAGCGAAGGTCGCCGTCTCGGAACTGTCGAGTGCTGGAAGGTTCGATGCGAGGTCGACGCGGAAAGGATCAATGAATGAGCAGTTCGCGGCAGTTCATACAGTGGTAACGGAAACAAAACAGACAACATTGAGGGGACCCTCTCGTGTGCGATGACAGTGCTCATGCACTTTGGGAGCATTTGAATTCGACCAAGCGCTTCATAACAAACTTTCGAAATGAGGTTTTGAGACGGAAGCGGGGATTTGAAAAGTTTGGTTTGCATTCGAGGGAAGAGAACGCAATGAATTTTCGTTCCACGGTGGATCGAGCTCGTATTTGAATCTTGAACGCAGAAGTGGAGCAGGAATGAGCAAAAACAAGAGCGCACAACATCTTTCATCCTGGACCCATTCTCCTTATCCGCTGTTTCTCCTCTATGGATTCATGCATTGGACAACGCCCATTCATGAGCGGGTCCGACGGAATTCGCTTCATCTCGTTTTTTTGCGTTCCTCTCCACGCCTCCTATGATAAATTGTTGGAAGAAAAGAGGGATCGCGAATCACGGACAAGAACTCTCGTCATCGACCCATGTTCCAACGCAGGAACTCGACTGAATCGTTCCTTCACTCCGTACAGACCTTTGCAGACACAGTCAAAGTTCCAGGAGTCAAGTTTCCTGGTTTCGATAGAGAATACTGGACGAATCGGATCGATCGATCGAGCGAGGAATATTACTAGCGTCAGAATGCAAAGAAACGCCACGCCGCCTCAGCCTCCTTTGTTTCCTCGTCGTCTCCCGATGTGGGATATTCCATCAGGGCAGAAAATTCTAATTCACGCGAAACTTTCTCCGCCAAGTTAGACAACCTCCATCTTCCTTCTGCACGCGTTCCCATGTTAATAAACACACATTGAGCGGAAAAACAAGATGAACGAAGTGAGAGCGGGACAGACACAAGGAGGTTATGTTCCGATGCCCCAAGGCCTGTATCTCTGTCTGCCGCGGTTCTCGTCGAAATGTTTTTCTTACAAACACGCTCGTTCTCCCATAACCTTACATCGAGGACGAAAACGATCGCACTTTCTTCGATGACACCTGGTTCCGCTCTCAGGATAATGATGAAATTGGGTTGCTCGCCGATTGCTCTCGATAAAAACCCGCGTTCTGCTTGCCACTAATTAACCCACTTGCTATAATACCGCGCGAGCATCAATCACACGCTCGAGATTCTGTCAGATATGACCGTTTCCACCTCTGGATCCACGATGACCCGCGATGAGCGAAAAATATTTCGGCAAAATAGAGTAAGATAATGCTGAAGTATTTGGAAATGAACCTGATACCGAAGCGAACTTTGTTCTGTAAGAAAACAAGAGCGGAGTTTCGGAGCGAAGATCAAAACCTGCGCGGGCAGTGATTTCAAGTCACAGAAATAGAGGAGAAAAGTTCTCGTTGAAAACTATCCTCATTCGGTAGGAGTTCAGGGCTTGCTCATCCCGATCAATCGTTCCATGTTCGCTCAAAATTAGAAAGCTTCTCCTGAGGTTTTCGTGTTGGTTCAGGGAGGAGATCAAGATTCCAGACGGAAAGGCCTGGCATCGGCGGTGCCGGATTAGAGTCTTTTCCAGAAAGAGACCGCTTTTGAGTCGGTCCAGACGCAAAGAGTGCGCAGAGCCACCCCGTAGCACAGTGGCCTGTGCCGCTTTCCAGCTAAGAATTGAAGATAACCCACACGAAACGAAGCAGACGTCCTGTCACACGCTAGAACACATCGCAGACCCTTCCGCAGAGCGAGAGCTACCTTTGCATCTGATGTAAATATATAAAACCAGCCGCTTCTCTAATACAGACTTTCCCCTGCCGTATCTGCCGCACCCTCAGTCGCATCCCCCAGTACCGAGTGCCTGCCTCTGACCACCTCCTCCCGCTCGATGCGGACTTCATTCAAGTCGTTCAACGGAGCACGAGGAATACGCGAGCGTCTTCCTCTCAGGAGAGAAAATGATGTCGTTGAGGAGTTGATGGATTCTGTCCAACATTTGGGATAGCGCTCGAGTGATCAATATCTCCGCAGATTCGGAGATATTGTCGGCTGCGTGGATGTCGATCAAAACTAGGTCGGGGACGCGATATTCCCTCTCCGAATGCAGCGAAAGATGAAATCTCAGGTTGACTCTTTGTCGCGTTTTTCGTGGAATACAGTTATACATATAGGGTGGTAAGTAAAGCGATTTCCCTGAGTGGCGTATCTCGATGGAATTCGGTTTTTTGGGGGTTTCTGACGATCGTTCCTGACGTAAAATGGAATCCCTCGGGCATTTTTCTGTAACACGGAAATTACTTTTCGCGTTTCCTTTCGCGTAGAGAAGGTACAAAAACGAAAGGTTTTTGAGCAGACAACCGATGAAATTATGTTTTTTCGGGATGCCCGAGAGACTTATTCGATATGAAATCGAGTTTTAGGGCCGGTCATCCATCGGAGATTTTTCTCTGATTGTGAAAAGCATTGTTTTTTGAAAAATCGCGAAAAACTTTTCACTCACCACCCTGTAACGTCGTCGTCAATCAGGATTTTGTTGTGAACAATTCCGGGGGCATAGATCACCTCTCTCGAGGCATCGTGATTCTGCATCGGGAGTCACCCATCGATGAGCCAAGTACTGTATTTGTCAGAACATGATGTACACCGATTGCTTAGTCTGCCCGCAGAGTTGTCGTTTCCATTCGAACTCCCATCTTGCAACTTGTCGAGCGTGGAAATGAAAGATCAGTGAAAGAATAGAATAGAAGAGCGTCTGCTCAATTCGAAACTCTTTCTGCGACTTCACATCCCGACTCAAAAAGATTCATTGCGTAAGGCGGAGCTCGGAGAGGATTCTCGAATAATTGTTCGAATACGACTCGTCGCGCCAGAGTTTCCTCGGCGTACTCAACATTGACCCCGCTGGAGAATTACTGTTACCGAGGGGAATCAACAACAACGAACGGAAAACGTTTCAAAAGGTTCCGACAATCCCGATCTGCTTTCTAAGAATCTTTGATGTTATGCTCCTACTCAGAACATCCAAGCGTTTCGTCTCCTACAACTTCGGCCAATCAAGTTCCACTTTTTCGGGCTCATATTTTTCGTGTTCTTTGATTACCTCTGCACAGTTTTTGACGTGTTTTCAGGTTGAGACACCATCTCAGAGCCGCGTGATTCTCAGGTGAAAGAAGAGATTTCGGATCGATCTAGTGACTCTTTTTTCGAGTAGTTTGGTTCAAAATGAGAAATTTCCAGTGTGAAGATGGAATTTTGGCGTTAATTATAGTGGTTGCCGTTCGTCGAGATCGCAATCAACTCTCGCGCCGTGAGAACGTTCCGGATAGGGGCCCGAGGGGGATATTTCCATGATTTGTCTGTCAAAATCGTCTAAAATGAACCCTCTTTGCGAGCCACGTCAAGCGAAAGATCCAGCAATCCCTGGAGAACGCCCGTTCCATTAGATTTTCACAAATCACAAACCGAAGTATGCTTTCAAGAGATTTCCGTCGAAAAACCAAATCGGGGCAAACCAGACCGAGTCATGGACAGAATAGGGGCGGGAGAAACATTGTTTCACTTCAATTTGGCATTTAGGCGGCCTGAAACACGGGAAGCAACGGTACAATTCATTGGATAAGATCAGCTGTCCGACATCGACGAGTTCCTCGAGTTGAGACAATAAGAAAACTTCCTACAACTTTGCGATGTCTTATTTTTGAATTCGTCACTCCCATACCTCCAGAATCTTGATCGATCAACGCAAGCTAAGGAGGCGATCAATCGGGTGGGTTACGAGCCGAAGTTTATAAATAACAACACTCGGCGCAAGAACATCTAAGTAAGAGGTATTACGAGAGAGGGCATAACGTGTGAAATGCAGGATGATGCAACACATCCTTTTTTGAAAGCAATCATAGAGGCGGAAGCTTGCATCGGCATCCAGATGACCGAATGAGGTTGATAGAGATGAGCTTTTGGCCGGTTGCTGGAAAGGGTGGGGGAGGGGCTAAGGGTCGAATGTTGGTTCTCGACCGGATGGTGGGCGCGAGATGGTGAACGCGGACTGGCGGAAAGGAGGCGTCATTTTTCAAAGGTTGGTCAGCTTTGGATAGCAGCTGACAAGAACAGCAGCAGTTCACACAAAGAAAGAAATATTCGCCACCAGTTTCACCTCCTTAACTAAATTAGCATATTCATACACTGACAACGCCAGGCAGCCGAAGCATTGTCCGTCGTTGCCGGAATCTCCCGAGAGCTTTTCAATGGTCGCTCTTCTTCTTCTGCTTCATTCTATCTCTCCGTCCTTAGCTCCCGCCATCCCGTATCCTCTTGACGCCACAAATTCCTTCCCTCCTTTTCATTCTCTGCCCCGAGTGCTCGTAGTGGTTGCGTCACCCGTGTAGTCACCGTCTCCTCGAGGAGCCGACCACGTTGTCAAGACAGAACTCACTCCATAATGTCGAAAACTATAAGAAAAGTAACAGTAAGATGAGTCACAGCCAACCAGGGTCTGTAAGTATTCGAGATTACACACGGGACTCAGAGAACCGCGGTTAATAACGAGCGAACCATGTTACCTAGACTTTTCGTTTGCGGATATCTGGTGTTCTTCCTCGGTGGAAACTCGCAGTCCAGAACTCATCTCCCCGGGTTCTGTATCGCTCCCTCACTGCTCTCTATTCGGAAACGTCGTAAATACGGCTACGTGAATCTGCGTTTGTGGAACAGACTGTTTCTGTAAATGAAATCACGCTCTGCTGCGAGACAGTGGTTTCCGAAAAGAGGTCTCGGGACTTCTTAGGATCCAAGCGGTGGTTGTAGCGTTTCAGCTGTGATGACTAGGACTGGCATTTCTACGAAATGCATATTTTTGTGCAAACATGCATATTCCGCGACTTTTTGTCTTTCTACGCATGTATTGTTGGTTATCGCATGCTAGTGTTGCCACTGAGAACTTTTCGTCAGCTCCTGAAAGATGTATTCACAATCGCTTCGCGAAAACCGCCTGGTTATCTTCGAAGAGGAAACTATTCGGCAATTCCGCGACCTACCCACGACGATAAATGTCGGAAGATCACAGCCTGACGCTTGAGGACTCTACCATCATATGTTTCAAGGATAAGTACTCAAGGATGTGATGATGTTCAAGATGTTCGTCGAACTATATCGAGTTCGAGGCCCTTTGTGTGAACAATAGATAACGCTCCGGAAATGATTTTCGACAATGTCTCGCAAATGAAATCTGTGCCCCTAGAAACTTGTGAGGTCTACCAACACTTTCCCTCCTCTCTATTTGGATGGGCACTCTCTATTTGGAGATCTCAGAGAGTACGGTGTCGTCGCTTGTTGTGGGCATCGTATCCGAACAAATCAAGGTCATATCTATGCATATTCCGCCGCGTCTTCGTGCTCATTTTTCGAGTATACTGCATCTTCCCACGCACATTCTTGGCAGCCCTAGAGATGACGTATTAGCGCACACGGGGAACCTACCTCCGATTTCGCGTCTGGGCTTCTCGCAAGTTGAAGGTCTTCAAAAGTATATCAATTTAACATCTGTGACTACGCGAATATTCAGAAGAGGAAGATTAAGAAGCTCCAGGCTCATATCCGTTCCACATTTCTTTCGAATGTTCTCTCGATGGCACTTCGCTATTTTCCAAAGCCCTCATCGAAATCGATAGCATCGTTTGCACATGATGCATATGCTGCTCTCAAGCTGCCCTGCCTGAGCTAAGGCACATCAAGGCGCAATTTCCTATATTCATACAAGAGGCGAAGCTTATTTGCTTCTTCGAAGACTCAATTCTGAGGGGAGAGTCATTTCCAAATGCTTTTTGATTTTTGTCTCCAAAATTTGGCCGCTCTGGTCATATTAACCCTTCAATGACACTAGAACGAAAATCAGTGAGCTTGCAGAGCTACACTGTAACATGTCGCAGAGCCCTAACCCACAGAACTACTTTCTCGATTATATAGACGTTCAGAACTTTCGCTAACGGACCTGATTTGTATGTTCTGATGTTCCACGGAAGATGGGGAGTTGATCTATTCTAGGAAAAGAAGTTCCCTATACACGAGACCTCAGAGCAAATCTGAAACATTTTATACTCCGTCATGGAGTTCTTCACATTGCAAGTCAGCTCTGAAAGAGTTTCCAGAACACAATTTGGAAAAAACTTGGGGTTTTTGGATCGCTTGACCGTTACCACGGAGGTCCTGGGTCGCCATGAAATCGGGATCCACTGATCCAGAACTCTAATCCTGGCATTTTATTCGTAGATATCCGAGATCAATATACAAATTCAAGAGTGCAATCGTGGGCTCCTGTAGAGAAATTGCTGATGTTTCGAGCAGAACTCCAAGCAAGTATACTTATCTGAAGCAGAGCAGATTGAGACATTAGATAGTTCGTTCACAGCTCCAAGAAGTCCGCGTAGAACAAAGATCCGTTATAGAGATATCACAAGTCGGTATGTCGCAGTATGTTGAGAAGCCAGTTCAAATCCGATTTATCTTCTCGAAAAAACAGGAAAAAATTGTCACAGTTTCGGCTGTGGCAGTGATTTTCGAAAGAGCACCGATCTTATGAGACTTATTCATAGTTTCCGCCCGGACGCCACAACTTCACACCCTCTGTAGCGATATTGGAGAATTCCTTTCAATTCTGAAAGCTGGAACAAAATCCCAAATTTTCCGACAAAGTGCGATCAAATCGACCATTTCTTTAGCCTGCTCGTCGAGGAGCAAGTTTTATGTTTTTCAAGTCTGTAAATGCCGAGGATCCCGGTTCAACAGAGTCGAGCATGAAGTCAATGATTGATGTCGTTCATAATTTGCACCCATTGATACTTTCCGAGAAGAAATACTAAAATACTAAGAACAGTAAAAGAGGATTCTCCAAGTCTAAGCTCTTTTATGTTTTCTCACGTTCGTTCATCGAACATTTCCACCTCAAATGATTTCCAACACTCGATCTATTAATATATGTGTACAATCCGTTCAAAGTTCTAAGTTCCTGAGGCTCCATGAGAGCCGATTCAGAATCCTTTGCTCGATGAAAATCGACTGTGTATTCGTGCGGGATTACGATGTCGCTGGACATCTAATTCACTCATAATTTTCGAAAGTGCTGTTTTGAAATTTTTCGGAGCTGTAAAAAGAGCTCGAAAGTTCTAATCATTATAAACGAAATGCTGATTCTCCTTACATGGATGCTCGTTTTGCTTTGAAAAGCTCATTCTGCCTACGGTTGGTTATGTTTGGCGAACTTTCGCTTTTTAATGCTTATTTTGCCTATTTCAGTGCGTATTGTGCTTGTCAGGGTGCCCCCTTCGATTATTTTGAGTGTATAATTTGCCTCCCCATCTTGAATACTTGGATTCCAAATCTCTACTCAGATAGGTGTGAGTTCGCAACGAGTTAGCGAGGTATGGAACAACGATTTTCCAACCTGAATGAGTGTTCAAAGTGCGTCCGCAGCGTCTTACTCATTATTCTGGAAAGGAAGGCCGTGGAAAGGCATCCCTGCACGTTAAAAATGATGAAGACCCGTCTATTTATTTGTTCTGAATTCGGAGAGCAACCTCGCTTGGAGATGGCATCGATCGACCAAATCAACGAGCGATTTCCCGCAATCGAGCTCCCTGCGTTGCAAAACAAACCTGGGAAGCTTCTCTATGATCGACTCTCCCTCACGTACGTTTAGCTCGAGCGAAATCACAATGGTCGGCTTTTACCGGTGCAAAACCAAATTCAGTGGATTCACCGTGAACGAATGGAAATTTCAGCCACCGAATGAGCACAATCTCGCCGCTTGTGTAGAATCTTGACTTCGCCGCAGTAATGCTCACGCTCTCCCTATACCTCATGAGAATAGCTAGGGCTTATCGGAGAACTTTTTTTCGGCTTCCAAAATCCAAAATCGCTTCAGGGGCTGCCGAGTCGTGACGTCCGGATGGCAGCGTCGAACAAGTCTCATCAGATCGGAGCCCTCTTGAAAATCGTGGCCGAAGCTTCAAACTCTAAGCAAGGCCGAAAGTGAGTTCGTAAGATGAGTACGTAAATTGAAGGCTGAACCGGTTGAGCCTGACACTTGTTGAAGTGGTAGCGGGCAGACGATTCCACAGTTGTTGCGGATGCGATCAGAGCTCAGATTATGTGAACCAGCTGTTACGCACATGTGGTGAAAACCCTGAAAGCCGTTATCGCGATTGTCTCATAGGATTCAGCGTGAATTTCGCGCATCTTGGTCGAGAAGTCTTGCCCGAACTCGGCCAGGACCTGTAACGTACTGAGACCGAAGCGCCTCATCAAGTCCTCTATGAAAGGTCCGCCAGCCGATTCCTGGCGTTCCGTGGGTGCTGAGAGCTCTCTTCTGAAACATGGCCCCAACCTCTAGTTTGGCGTCAGATCGTTTCATTACGATTATATTTGTAGCGCGGTTCGGAGTCCTGAAGGTTCGAAACGCAGGAGATGGCCCAGAGACTCTGCAGCTCCAACCTCGATTAGACTTCCCAAGTACGTGCCCCTCGAAGAGACAACCCTGCCGAGATAGGAAACGTTTTTGAGTGTCGATCTGGGTGTCTCTCGTCTTGGGACTGTCGTGCTCGCAATACAATGTCATCAGCATCAGGAGATGCCAACTGTTCGGTCAAAAACTCCGATTCCCTTTGGCAGGTCACTTAGTAGAAGATGCGGGACATTTCTCCATCTATTTCACTGGATAAGTGAGGCAAGATTCCCAGCTCTAGGGCCCATTCTTCTTGGCTTGCGACTCCGAATTTCGAACCCTAGCTCCGGAAATGGTCTCCCGCCGATCATGAATTGAAGGTGCTAAAAGTTTTTTAGGGAGAAGAAACTCATCCTGCAATCTGAAAGAGAGAATCTGGATCTGGTAAGCGTGCGTGAAAGATCGAATTCCATCTCAGAATTCGAGGACTCATTTCAGGAATATGGGGTGCAAGAAAAATCTGAGACTATCATCGAGGAACAGCGCGGAACAGCGGAATTGAGCGAGGAACAAAGTCCTTCTTCTCATAAGAGGTCTGTCATCTGTATTTCGGAACTTATTCTTTGCTGAGTTCTCATGGGTACGTTCTCTATTGGTCAATGGGAAGCTCGTCGTATGACTTTGAGTTACATATAGGTAGTAGATCCATACCTGCATTTCAAATCAGCCAAGAACAGCTGTGCGCAATTTAACAAGAGGGAACGCGGCATGAAAATCGGTTGAATTTGATCGGCTGGTTCCAATATGAGGTGAATGGAGTCTTCGTGGTCTCAAAAATATTTGTGCTCTCGATCGCCGATATTTACTAATTGGCGTAATATCTCTCACTCCACAAAAATATTCCCTAGGTACGAATATTGGGAATCCACACGACTACTCGGAATTCCCCATTCGTTAAGCAGAGTCGGTGTGAGCCATGGTACTCACATAGCACCAGTTGACTGCTAAACATCTTGGAGGCACGATTGAAAGAGAAGAATCGAGTTCTTTTACTGAGTCTTTCTCACACAGAGAGTGCGCAGCAAATAATTCTCAACGTCTCCAATCTAGCCGCAAAAACTGCTGGAACTTGGGAGGGGTGAAATGTTCCGACGCTGAGAACTTCGAAATGAGAACCATCATGAGCCGGGTGTGACCGTGAATGTAGCGTGCAACCTGAGGATAATGAAGATCTACTTACAGACCAACCCACTCCTTTGGTGTTCATGCGTCGACTAACTAGCCCCATTCACTCCCGTCCAAAACAGCGACCAGTGTCCGTGACGGGGAAAATTCGTGCACATTGAACCGCCATCCATGGATTAGGTGTCCAAGGAAACCCTGGAATCCATTCGAGCATAACAAACTACCGATTTACGGAATGAGGAGACTACCGATGGACAAGCGGTCTGTTCGATAGGTATTACGACGAGGAAGCTCGCATCGCTCATCACAGTTCTGCACAGAAAGTTTCTGAACAAAAAGTCGAAAACTGCTTGGACCCATTCGCCTTTGAATTCTTCCTTGCAAACTCGGTATCAGTACATTGTTAGTCAATCAGAGAATTCTACAATTATCGTTCATTTATTCGAATTTTCTCGTCTTGTCGAGAACCCGAATACACTCCCAACGACACGGCGACAATTCAAAGAAGGGCAATACTTCTTCGTATGAGCGTAGTCTCCTCCGGCACAGCCACAGACGATACATTGATTTGAGCGCAACTTCGGGCAGGACACAGTTTTCTCGCGAGTGAACAGCGAATGACTGGAGAAAACTTCTGCGGATTCTCCATTTTTCAGGCAAAATGAACAGCATCGTAGCGGATTGGCGACTCCCGCTGACGCCCTAGCAGGGGCTGATTCCAAGTAAATGAATTTCGAGTCGCTCTTGGCTATTTGACTCCATGTTTTTCGCGAGCGCTCGTTCAAAGTAGCAGCCATACACGGCTCCGAATGATCCTCGAAGCGAATCGTGAGCTCCAAGTGGCTCTTTGCGGCGCTTGTTTTGGTCATTAGTCCGTTGCGGAATTCTCTCGCTGGATCAGGGTATTCGGGACTGAAATATACACAAATGGGGGGCGGCCTCATCTCACCACTGTTCAGATGGAGACAATGTTGTCTCGCGCACTTGAGAGGAAAAACCAAAATCACGATGAAACTAACCGACGGGACTCGTTCACACAAACGATGTCACTGAAGTTCCGATGATCATTCGGACTCTCATATAAGCGATAAGATTCACTATGGGGCTTTAAAGATGCTTTCAAATACGGACAACCAGAATTGTCGATTTTGATCGGAGGTGATACGATACCGCACTCCGTTTCGTTGTGGTTTCATCACTGCAGTGACCCAGGTAAATGTTTAAGCCTGGGTTGCGTCATCGGGGGATAGAAAGCACCGCTCTGCCAAAAGTATCTTTCACAAATAGCTGCTGTTAATCTTCGCGGATCAAGCCTCCGACGAACGTTGAACGGGCAATCGACAACTCATCTATAGTTAGAACATCTGTGGACGGCCCCAAAATATTCGAATGACTTCCCACCGCCCGCAATGATCTGGGATGCATGGACTGTGTCCTTGGAATATTCTAGCTCTAGCTCATTTATAACGCGCTTCCGAGATCACTCACTAGACTTTTTCCAGCGTCGCTCCGCGCGACTTTGTACGGGGATCGACTGATGACTCCGGGAAACACTTGATGCTCCCTCTCTCTCTTATCTCAACCTAATGCGAAATCCTTACCTTTGTTTGACGAATGTAGCTCTGAGCTTGCATTGATCAAAGTGAACAACAAAGGACTGGCAACCAATCATGAATATGATCGAATTCCTAAGCTTCCTTAAACCGTCCCGAAGAAGTGAAAAACTCTCAAACGCGAAAGAAATAAATCGAACATTCACTGCAGCCTATCCTAGCGTTCATCTTGTTCTTGCCGTTATGGTCTGCAACCGCTCCCAGAGCACCTCAAGTTTACCGTTCCGCCACCTGAATGAGAGGCGAGCGCATTTAATCTTTATTTTCAGCCGCGACCTCGTCCGCAGAGAACTCGTCCCGCAAACCGCTGAAGGAGGAGCTCGTTCTTCGATTGATACGAAGTAGAAACTTGGAACACGAGAGACTCGGGAGAGCCTTCCGGAGAGAACCACATGTATGAGATGGGAATACCTTATGGAATACAGCTAACTAGGGAACCGAATAGCCCCGGCGAAACTTCTGGAAGTTATTGGGAGACTGATACCGAGATTCGTTGGAGTCGGATAAGGAAAGATCGGATGGTCCGGGAATTCCGGGGAAGTGCGAGGACTAAAGTCCATCCGAGACCGAAGATCGTTTCGGTTCTCATCATTCCTTCGCTTGTTGATCAAGGGAATCCTCTATCGGGAAGCTCTCGATGCATGAGGCCCCGTAGGTTTCTCTCGAGTAAAACGCAAAGATAAATAAATGACTAGTTTATTCAGGCAACATGAAACTTAAGTTACCGGGCCTTATCTGTTGTGCTACGGAGCTCCTCCCCAGTCGAAGGATCTACGATCGGGATCGCCTTAGTTCGCTTCGGACTGATCCCGAGTCCGCCGCACGAGCTTCCCGGTGACTGAATACCGGCTTGCCTCGTTTGCCCCCTGAAAGAGTCCATCATTTGTTTTCTCGTCATAACAAAACTCTTTCAATCTAAGTGATGTCCAGATCGGAAATTGACGCTGTGTAACTCACGGTTCATAGAAATAATAATGTTGTCCTTTGACAACATTGAACAGGACGGGCGCAGTCCGCTGGTTGCCCCCTTCTGGAACTCTTGTATTCATCTGGAAAATGTAGACCAGATTAGATGAAGGCTCCAATACAGAATCGGAACGGCATGGTGATGAAGAGTAAAACTACACAGATTTGATAAAAGCAACACAAATCTTAAAACTTGCCTCGTAGTAGCCCGGCGGCGGCACCGTAATGGGCACCCTCAGATGCGGAGGGATCTCTTCGAAAAATCTCTCCTTGTTCGCTGGGGACTGCATGGCGTAGTGTTAGAAGTGGTCGAAGATTGTTCGTATACTTCAACTCGTCGTTATGAAGATCAGAGGCAACGTCGCATCTTTTTAATCCACTCCGACTGGGCGAGGGATCTTGATAGATTTNGACAGGGATTTAAGACTAGCTCACAAGTTCCTTCGTTACCCTGAGTTCGGTGAAATGTTTGTCAAACGTCAGTCTCGAACGCGATCAGGGTTCAATTACGTAGTCCCGCGTGCGAGGAACAATACTGTACAAAACAGCTTCCGTTGGAGGCTCTCTAAAGTTCTCTCGGGTCGTTGACCTTTTTATCCTGTCCTGTCCACATGTTATTTACTTGCAAATAAACCTGTGTGTTATACCAAAAGATAAATGAATGACTAGTTTATTCAGGCAACACGAAATCAAGGAATTACCGGGCCTTATCTGTTGTGCTACGAATCTCCTCCCCAGTCGAAGGATTCACGATCGGGATCGCCTTAGTTCGCTTCGGACTGATCCCGAGTCCGCCGCACGAGCTTCCCGGTGACTGAATACCGGCTTGCCTCGTTTGTTCCCTGAAAGAATCCATCATTTGTTTTCGCGTCACAACAAAACTCCGACAATTTAAGAGAAGTCCAGATCGGATATTGACGCTGTGTAACTCACGATTCATAGAAATAATAATGTTGTCCTTTGACAACATTGAACAGGACGGGCGCAGTCCGCTGGTTGCCCCCTGCTGGAACACTTGTATTCATCTGGAAAATGAAGACCATATTAGATGAAGGCTCCAATACAGAATCGGAACGGCATGGTGATGAAGAGTAAAACTACACAGATTTGATGAAAGCAACACAAATCTTAAAACTTGCCTCATAGTAGCCCGGTGGCGGCACCGTAATGGGCACCCTCAGATGCGGTGGGATCTCTTCGAAAAATCTGTCCTTGTTCGCTGGGGACTGCATGGCGTAGTGTTGGAGCTGTTCGAAGATTGTTCGTATACTTCAACTCGTCGTTATGAAGATCAGAGGCAACGTCGCATCTTTTTAATCCACTCCGACTGGGCGAGGGATCTTGATAGATTTTGAGATTTGATAACGACGGGATGTCGTTCGCAAGCTCAAAACTCAACAGCTTCACCAATCTCGAAAACAAAAGATACTGTTTGAGTCTGAACAGACTCAACTCTGAACTCCGTTTTGAAGTTCGTTCGGAGATAATAATGATTCCGATCAATCCCGATACCGGATGGCTTGGCTAAAGTTTACGAATCAAAGAGCATCTTCAGTGGGATTCCGCTGATTCCCAAACTCGTTTTCATACTGCAGACAACCGAGAATTCTGTCTCTGTTATACGACGAACTAATTCTCTAACAATTTGAAGTAAACAGATGTTCACTGGCACTTCTTGAGAACAACTCGTTTCGGAGACTCAAAATAATTATACAACATTCGAGGAATCGATGAAAGAAGACTTTCAGGAATCCGAATCCGGGATGTTTCGACCCCCGAAGACGATCTATGTTTATTTCAGAATTTGGGAAGATGGAAAAAACTGCGTTGGTCCAGGAAACTCATTGATCGTGATTTGGAAAGAAACGAAAATGTTCCAGCGAGTGAGAGATCTGGTGTTAAGAAAACTCGCATCGGGAATTCCTGCGTCCAAAACCCATGCAGGATAGTTCCAACGTCAGATACAATCGAGAAATATTCCAATTTAATCTTCATCGTAGGAATAGCTACCGAATCCCGAGAAGGAAGGGACTTGAGAAGCACGGCCATCCGCTCAGCGAGAGGAAGTCAGCGCCATCTTCAATATACTTTTGTCCATCTAGCGAATGGATAGTGGTGATAGCTTCACACTGCAACAATTGATAGTTACTGTACAGAAGCTTCAGAGCTCGAGTTCGTTTCTGTCACGAGAAATGTCAGAATATGCAGATTACCAGAAGTGCTGGTCCACCAGAGCTGTACTAGCAGTTCAGCTCTAGAGTACATGGAAGTCAGCAGAGAAGAGGACCTTTTTTCTCACTGAAGGGGTCCGTTATTTAGGCAATAAGGTAGTTTACTTCTATCTGTGTTTACCGAACCGAACGTTTGATATCGCCCAGAGACTCAGAACCATACTTTGGCAACCACAGGTTTAAATCTTCGAGAGAATTTGAGCTCGATCGAGCGCCGTAGAGAAAACCTCTTCCGGGGACAAACGTAGGCCGTCTACGTTTCGAGATGGAACGTGGCCAGCGATGTAGGTAGCGAGCTGAATGTGAGGACTCATTTTTGGGGTCTTAATCCTGGAGCCGAGCAAAGAGAGGGCAAGTGGAGGAATCGAGTTCGTGGTGACTTTGTGGATTCCCACATGACAAGCTCGTATGTATCTGTCGAATGAATTTGAGCAAACCCATCGACCTCATTGGGAACTGTCATCTTCGGTGATACCAGTTGAAACACCCCAGGAGTCAATCGAGAGGAAACTCCCACCCCAAGGAAGGCTTATCGGGAGAATGTTTCGCTCGTGTTCAGTGGTTGGATCCGCAGGGTGGAGGTCTTCCAGGGCGTCACTCTGAGAACTAGGGCCATGGTTCGATATCAGTTTCGTTTTAGAAAAGCCAGCGGGAATGACTTATCGTTTGTCTTGATAGCAAATGCGTAGTTCAACTGCGATTGAGAGCTAGATTTGCTACATAGACCCCATCTCTTTTGCATCGACTGCGTGTACGGGAATCGGGAACAGCATCGAGGAGATTTTCCGGAGGCGCTAAACGGGCGGCATCAGGATAGGCCGAAGAACGCCGGAGATCGAAGCTGACAAAAAGAAGAAATGTATTCTGACCAAACATAAGAAGCTAATTCTCCAGGCGATGTTGCATCTTCGTATTTCTAAGGGACCGAAGAAAGGTTTTAAGAAGTCTTTTAAGAAATTATTTTCGAAGGGCCTCGATCGTATACTAGCGAGAGAAATGAGAGAACCGGAACCCCAGCATCACATTTGAACTATCCCGTATGTTGACTTCTAAACTCCAGACAAACTTTTCGGAGCACAACAAAGATCCCGGTGGTCTCCCACTGCCACTATTGAATGCGACACACCAGATCCGCGTAGATCCCCTTCATGAATCGCGATCGGATCTCCGAGGCATTGCGGGCCGTTTGCGTCTGAGTTAGGGTCATACGTCAATCTATTATCGAGACCTGAGGTTGTTCAATCCTCGCATCCTCGGAAGAATCTCTTCAGGGTAGTCCGAACGAAAGCGCAGCTTTTGTGACACTCAGATGCGCGCGACGTGCAAATCGGCGGACTTCCCAAGTGCGTCGACATGCAGCGCGTCGACATTCACCTCAATGACCATGGCCTCGGATGGTCCTGAGCTTCAGCGGAGGCAAGGTAGGATTTTCCTCTTTTACGATTCTGGTCCCTCAGCTTCAAGGAAATTTCGTGCAGCCACTGGAGGCCATTGATTGAGATCTCTCGGACTAAGGGATAATTTCGGCCGAAATCATCAAAGATCACTCGCTTGTCCACAGGGCCACCCTTGTTCTCTTTTGGGATGTATACCGTGATCTTTTCTGTCATTTCATCAATCCGAAGAACGGAAACTTCGGATGAAGTTTCGGATCATCTCATCGCCCGTGCTCTAAGGTCAGTAATAAGTGGGGCCCGAAAGTTCAGGTATTACTCCATATATGCCTTCGCGTGCCTTTTTTGGATGTTTTTCAGTTGATTTGTCTATTTCGTGTTCAATGTGCCTCAAATGTCTTTTCTTACATTCTCAGTCTCGGAGAGCGGAGAAGTAGCAAGAAATTTCGGGTTCTCCTCGACAACGCCGCCGTAAATCGGTGCTTCCGACTTGAAAAAGTTGTGTCTTGTGTCGAGTCAGCAATCGGACCAAAGACGGTTCCGATCAAACGGAAGCTCGAGATGGTTATGCGGAAATAATCCGGAATCGGCGTATTCGAGAAAATCTTGTCGGTCTTCGAAGACACCGGTGATCCGGCTGATTGTGAGCTGCCGAACCTTGGCGTAGCCCGTATACCTCTGTTCCGGTTCGCACCGATGGGGAGCGTTGGCGTCGAAAGATCCTTCTCAAGATTGAAGGCGCTCTCAGTTGACGGCCGTCTTTCTCTCACGAATTAGAACTTGAAGCATCATATCTAGGGCCCGGAAGTTCAGGCATTATGCTATCAATGCCTTCAAGTTCCAGTTTCGGATGCCTTTCGGCTGATTTGCCTATTTCGGGTTCAAAAGGCCTTGAATGCCTTTTGAATGAGAATGAGACATTGCCTGAGAATGAGACATTCTCAGTCTCGAGAAGAGGAGAAGTGGCCATCTGGTGTTTCAAATCAATGAAATAACTCGCTTTTCTGATGCCTTTTTTGCCTATTTACGTGCCTTCTTCCAAGATTTTCGCCTTTTTCGCGATTCTAATGTGCCTGAACTTCCGGGCGCTACTCATCACTCTATGAATCTTTCGTTTCTCGCGACGAGGTCGCGAGTGATCGAGATTTTATTGAAGATACTCTCCGTTTTGCGAACTCTAGTCAATCTATCGGGTACCGGGATTGATCAGAATCATTATTATCTTCAACCGGACTTGAGAACGGGAGGTTACACTCAAGCACTATCACTCGTTTTCAAAATCTATCAAGATCCCTCGCCCAGTCGGAGTGGATTAAAAAGATGCGACGTTGCCTCTGATCTTCATAACGACGAGTTGAAGTATACGAACAATCTTCGACCACTTCCAACACTACGCCATGCAGTCCCCAGCGAACAAGGAGAGATTTTTCGAAGAGATCCCTCCGCATCTGAGGGTGCCCATTACGGTGCCGCCACCGGGCTACTATGAGGCAAGTTTTAAGATTTGTGTTGCTTTCATCAAATCTGTGTAGTTTTACTCTTCATCACCATGCCGTTCCGATTCTGTATTGGAGCCTTCATCTAATCTGGTCTTCATTTTCCAGATGAATACAAGTGTTCCAGTAGGGGGCAACCAGCGGACTGCGCCCGTCCTGTTCAATGTTGTCAAAGGACAACATTATTATTTCTATGAATCGTGAGTTACACAGCGTCAATATTTGATCTGGACTTCTCTCAAATTGTTAGAGTTTTGTTGTGACGAGAAAACAAATGATGGACTCTTTCAGGGGGCAAACGACGCAAGCCGGTGTTCAGTCACCGGGAAGC
The DNA here is from genome assembly GCA_021527715.1 of Neoseiulus cucumeris. Taxonomy (NCBI): domain Eukaryota; kingdom Metazoa; phylum Arthropoda; class Arachnida; order Mesostigmata; family Phytoseiidae; genus Neoseiulus; species Neoseiulus cucumeris. The sequence goes on along the minus strand of JAJSRV010000050.1, from coordinate 897,118 downwards.
TCGTGCGGCGGACTCGGGATCAGTCCGAAGCGAACTAAGGCGATCCCGATCGTAGATCCTTCGACTGGGGAGGAGGTTCGCAGCACAACAGATAGGGACCGGTAATTTCTTCAGTTTCGTGTTGCCTGAATAAACTAGTCATACACTCAAACAGTTCTCTTATTCAATTGAGAGTCAAACGGCTGAGAAAATCGCAACTGCGGGCTACCCTTGTGAGAGACGATTTCATTAGTTGAGAGCCTCCTTAAAGAGGAGGCACAACGATGACGATGGATCTGGTCCTCTGGTTGGCGTTTTTTTTGTGCTTGCCCCTGCCCGGAGTATCTGAATCGTCCTGTTCGTTGATTCTGAACTTCCGGAAAATCCCGAGAGTGATTCTCTACAACCTCCGGAGAGAGATTTGCTGATAGACTTCTCGGTATTTCCACTCAATTCCGATGATCCTAATGCTAAGTCTGCTCAGTTTCCTCGCATTTCACGAAACAAGCTCGCCGATTCTCCACTCAGGAATCTTTCTCCGAGAAACTCATGCTCGGATTCGCACTGAGACCAGCAGAGAACGGTGATTTGTCTCTGTGTTCTGATCTATGTACATAGATTCGGATATGATTCAATTCTTCGAAATGGCATGATATCGAAGGTGCTAACATCGATGACGTCAACTCGGTATCGAGTTGCAATACGCGCGACGGTTAGATGTTCTGCTTGCTTTGAATTGCCCATGGGATGTGCACTGGATTAGATATCGAAGTGCATGCATAAATGTTATTTCGAGTCCGAAAGCATCACTTTCTCGCGACGTCGTCACGGGGACAAGTCTCATGGATTATCGCTGCAAAAGTCTTCGGAAGTGGCACCAAACCATCCGATGGCAATCAGGAATATATTGAATAATAATGATCGAAGTAGAGCTTGTGAAAAAAATTCTACTCTGACCGGCGCCCTGGCGCGAACTCCGGTCGCTGGCTTCGAGATAGATAACACTCTGACAGCTAGCCGTGAACACTTGGCAAGAAAAATCTGTAGTATCAAACCACGAGGATAATGTTTGTGAGTCATCGACTGCTCGGAAACTTAAGTTCTTAGAGTCAAACTCCAAACGGCTGGTTACTGTTGGAAAATCTTATCAAGTAACTCATTCCGCCTGCACTCTCAGATGATCATTGAGAACCCATATCAATGGTTGGTTTCGTGAATCATGCGCGCAGACTCGGATATCAGATTGAGTCAAGAGCTCCGAGGTATCATCGATATCAAACATTCATATCAAGAGGCTCTCTCACATCCCTCGTCGAGAAAGGGCTGTAGCAGTCACATACCTAAATATCTTGTGCTCGCTCTTCTCGTCGCGTGTTTTCTAGCTGTTCGACATCGAGTCTATTACGAAGCTCCACCATGACAACATACTTCTATCACCAGGTACCTTGCTCATCCTACGCACCTGCGATGTTCATGCCGATGCCTGCGATCCACTACCCACCACCGCAGTTGCGACCGCTCTCTTCGACCACGGTGAGTTTCCAGACGAAACCGCACTACGGTTTCCATGATGATCCTCACGGGAGATTCAAGTCTCGATCTCCTTCTTCAGCAAGTTCAGCGTTCCTCGATTGCACCCGCTCTCGTCGAATGTGTTCATTCTCGTCCACCGGTGGTATACGAGGTTGTCAACGGTCAGCATTTCTACATGTACAATGTGTAAGTCACCTGAAGATAACAACTTCCTACCACAGAGCTAATCCCCCCGCGCTGATCCTAAGGTAGACTCCTTTTAAGGTATCCTCCGAACGGTCGCTTCCCGCCAGGCACAGTCCCGTCCCCGGTGCCTTTCGCACCCTCGCCGTCTGGATCGAGTCGGGGTCTGTGGTATCCAGACAGCTCATCTAGACAGTCCAGGGTAGCGCAACGAGATGCTCAAGAAACGATTCGAGGTGAATCAACGCTTGAAGCGAACGGAACTGCTGATTTATCTTGACTAAACAGGTGAAAATTTCAATCTCCCGGAACGCTCATCCGAGATCCTTAGGTTGCAAAGTCGGGGGAAATGGGTTCCCGCCACAGAGAGAGAGAGAGAGAGAGAGAGAGAGCACCGAGAAGAATCCTAAGCTGTGTCTCCTCCATGTACATACTCCGAGTCCTATCCTGACTTTCAGAATGCACCGGTGCTACACAGTACCGCAACGCCATGACAAGATAGCCGCAGCCGACTCCGTGGGAGCTGATCTCCAAACTTTCTCTGTGATATATCACAGGCTAACGTACCTGAATAAACAAACTTCAATCTTTAGCTTAAGTTCAAAGCTCTCAATGAAACGATTCAGCTGAGCAAGGGCTCAAATAACTTTTACGCGTACATGAACAGTGCTACCTCGATTATAGCAACCCCCGTGTATTTCGCCCCGGATATTATGAACTCTTGTGACCCAATATGACGCCTCCCCAACCCACTGTGTGACTCACTGTGTTTCCTCAGTGGGGCCCACTGTTCGGCCCAGTGCGATCCCACATGACCCACTTCGTGACTCTCTGTGATGCTCTCTCGATTATATCAACCTCGACACCTAAGGGTTGATTTCATCTAGGTAGCGCTGTAATTCTCTTCCGTCCAGCAATAGTTTCCGACAAGTTTCGGGATGCACTCTTTGCATGCGATTTGATCTCAGCGCACCGTCTTCAACTTGGACAATGGAAGCACTGACGTATTTCTATCGCTCCATGGATTCCTGTAAAAATGAGATGGAAATCCACGAACAAGAAAGACTCGGGCCCAATTCCTGTGCCGTTGCGCTCCATCGGCTCGCATCCCCTGATGTTCGACATTTGGCACATAGCCGTTCTCGGGAGGTTCTCAGGCCTCTATTCGAATGGAGGGAGGGGCTTCATGATTTCAGTGCTCCCAGAAGCGAATCGTTGCAGGCAGTGACGGGAAAATCTTCTAGAAGCTTCATGTCTTCCAAAGCTCCGAAGACTGAGAGAGATGGTTTCTGGAGGTTGGGAATTCCACAATCTCGTCAAGTGACATCAGCGGAGGCGTCTCCGTACTCCTGATGAACGTACATTCTCTCGAATGGTTGGGGTTCCTTCAGCTGTTTGCTGAATCGGGAGGCTTCAGCCCGGCAAGCCGTTGGGGAAAAGCTGGATTTACCAAATCGTGATGTACACTATATCGTATGTTACTAAATCGAGCGATCCAAACATTGCGCATTTATAGAGTGCGGTACAGGCATCATTTAGCGTTTACTACTTCTCGATGTTTATTGAATCGTGTGTTCACTGAATCAAGAAGTGACTGTACTCCTAAGCCTCCGAAAACAGCAGAGTGATGACGCCGAGATTGAGATTTCATCATTCATTTATGACGAGGCCGAGTCTTTGAGTCGGTCCAGAACCGGATTCCGCAAAGTCTCGCAAGCGTTTCCCTGCGTGATTCAGAGGGAATGCACCTGCGAGTATAATAAGTGCCTGCACAGGTTGGCTCTTGTTCGAAGAGAATTATGAGATATTTTTGGAAATCTCTTTATGGATTAACGGAAATGGATATATATGCAAACAAACATATGCATTCGATATTTGGATTTTTGTAGAGCCGCTCTGGTCATCAGGAATGTGATCAGAATTCGTCAATAAGCACAAAATCTGCACAAGGGCTCTTCCTCAATATCCAGTCTGTCCTCATCTCTGAAAACTTTAGGGAGCGTGAAAGCGATCGATTGAATCGAGGTTTTGAATTCTGGCGCTGTGCGAAATATGAAAGCCTCCATCAAGACCGTCGTCTGCTGGCGCGAGTCTCCACTCTACCGCCGCCGTTCATTGAGCCCGCTGGCTGTGTGGTGTATGGTGAGCTGCGCTTCTGCTGCTGCTGCTTGTTGTTCCTGCGAGTGTCTCGCTTTGAAGAAGTGTTTTGGTTGGTTGCCTTATTTTGATGCTGCTGTTCCTTGCCTGCCGAGTGTTGTTTGCCGCCGCTGTTGGTGGATCGCTCTCTGCTACAGCAGGCCATGCGTGGTACAGCGGCAACTTTTCTCTTCAGCGAGATTTGGTGAGTGCTTAAGTTATATGAGCCACCTGCTGGCGAACGCCGTGGATGCGACATTTAAGAAAACACGTAGTCGGCAACAATGTCGGCAATCAACGGTTCACATTCGATAGATGTAGCCCCTTGTTCTGTAGTTTCACTGATCAGTACTGAAGAGGCGAGCATCGCACCCGACCAGCTGACTATACGGCTCTTCGATCTTGAGTCGATGTTGTGATGATTGATATGCGGAGTCCCATGTTTCGTTCCCAACTGCCAGCAGGATGGATCGTCCGAAATCTTCCTATGGCATCGTTGAGTCATGATTAGTTGCATTTCGGTGTTCTTAGATTCGAAGTGTGACGTTTCTTTTCTGAATCTCCGTCGATACAATGTATTCCGCACCTGATGAAACGATTTCGGTCATACGCAGCATCTTCCACGATGTTTGGAGTGCGTGGTTCCTTGTTTTGAATCATTGAAGGATCGCAACGGATTCCGTATCATTCCGGAGTCGTCGGGGAAAGAAATTGCAATGAATGTCCCGAAATATACCAAGTGGGAACAGCGCTCATTCAGGTTCTCAAACTTCGTTACATCTCCGTACGATTGTTAAAGGGAGAAGGATTATATCCTTCCGGATCAACCGACGTGTTGATCACTGTGACTTTTGTGTTGTTTGTCAGACCGAATAAGCGAAGTGACTCTCATTAAGAGCCTGAAGATCAGGCTGATCTGAGAGACTTCCGATCTCAGGAGTGAGAGCCTCAAACTCAGATCTCCTGAAGTGAACGAACGTAGTGCAGCATTGACCCCAGTCGGCGATGACCAATATTGACGACATGTAGCTGCATTCCCCGAAGGAAGATTTGAAATCGTTTCAGGAAATGAGCGAAGGAGCAAGCTGTTTTCATTAGGACACGCTGCCCCGGAATCCGAGGTGTTCTGCTCCGATGACTCGAAGAGTTGCTCGCTGCCAAAAATCTAGTTCATTTTACGTCCTCTTATCAAAGTTGAGGATAGTTTGTGTTTGACGCTTTACTCCCCGAAGGAACAAATATTTTCGTTGAAAATCGACACCAGCAACAGTGATGAAACACTGATCAACGCTCGCATTTTTAGCTGAAGGCGTATGGAAGAAGATATCTGCGCAGTACAGCCACGGCTTCCCATTGATCTGCATTTGTCAATGCCAGCTACGGTTCTGCTGATTAGAAACTTTTCATCATCAGCTTGATATAGCTTCATTCAAAGATTGTTGAAGACATATAGAAAGCGGCAGGAATACTTTAACCCCAAAAATGTGATTAATCAGTGTTTTGGACATAGAGCTGAGCTAGAACAGGCAAGGCTGAACTTGGAAATAATAGTTGATTCTTGAATTTTCGCCGCAGACCGTTGCTTAGAGACATGAAGTACAAACCAGACATATGCCACGTGAGGGACTGCATGGCAACGTCCACAAATGCAGAGTCTCAGATATTCCCCGTGGCGGGAGATATGCGCTATCTCCCAGTTGTGCTCTCCTCTGTAGCTCGGAAGTTCCGGAACAAAAAGTCAAACTTCATGTGCAAGGTGAGTCAATGGTGTATCTAATGTATCTTCTTGGAAATCGGTTTTGAAGCCTGTCATCGAGTTGCGCTCCGAACTTTAAAAGTTTCCTTTCGGATTGTAGGCACACTTTCTTCCCGAAGACTTACCTCCAACGAGATCCGGCTTCATGCTCAGTAAACGAGCCGTACCGTGTCTTCAGGTTCCCAGCAAAACTCTCAAGGTTCGTAAAGCTCTCCGTAGCTCCAAAGCTGTCCCCTGTGTTCATTCGAGTGAACTTACTTACATCATGATTGTCATGAGGGTCGGAAGGATTGGCAGTTGGAGGGGTTGTTGTGAGATTTCATCACAACAGAACATCTGCCGACAATTGAGGCAGATGGAATGCGATGAATTTTCTGATGAATTCCTTCGTCTTTTCAGATGGTTATTCGGAGCGGGATTTCTCCGAAGCATTCTGAAGTAGCCGGGGCTTTGCTCGAAAGGGCCCGCGTAGTGCAAAGTTCTCGTGATTCCTCGTCAGACTCAGACACGCCGAGTGAACCGACGGCAACTTCTGGAGCTTCCCAGAGCCCCTCCGCTAAACCATCTTTTGGATTTTCCTACGTGGATTCGAGTCTTGGAAGTCTGCAGGCTTCGGAGGTCGTAGCTACGCAAACCTATGTACCCGAGCCCACAGCTTTAACCCTGCAGCAGGTCAGTTCGGTTCGTCGTAGAATTCCCGATCCGGTCTCCCGGAAGATGACGCGACAGATTAGAGACAATTTTCCGGTATTTCGTCGAGTAATCCGATCTTCGGAACGATTTCAGAGACTTCAGTTGGCCGGAAAGCCAAGCATAAAGCGCTTCGCCGAAAACTACATCTCACGTGAGTATTTCCGCGTCATGCTGATTCTTACCACCGGGCGAGATGGATCACCAAGAGAATCTAATTTCCTTCAACCTCCCTGTTCGGATGCAGGTCACGACTCCGGTTTCATGGACTACAAACGCTTGAAAATATCGGATTCCGAATCTCCCCAAAGTCAGGCCGAGGGGGACGCAGCGAGTGAAGCCTCCAACGGAAATTCACGAGCCGGTAAGTAACGGATTCGAAGCGTTCCTTAGGGGGTGGAACGGAATGAAGGTTGTCGCGAAGAAAGTCGGCGAGTATTAGCACAGAGCGTCACTCAAAGCTTGACCTCTTTCAGTCGAGGAAGTTGATGACGAGGATGAGATCACCGATGTGACCGAAGTCGGAGTGACCGTTCCGCGAGACGACGGCGATGAGGCTATGGACGACGATGATGAGGAAATGGGGGACCTTGCCGAAGCTCAGAGTCGAGGACGGTCGCCAGTGAAAACGGTCAAGACGAGCTTCCGTGACGTGGGACCGGCCGCCGAGCCTCGTCATGTCGTCAATCACAATAATCCACAATCTGATCAGGACCTTGAGGAAGATGAGGACTTGTTTGAGGAGGAAGAAAATCACCGATCGTGCGAAACAATTGAAGAGGTCGAAGAAGAGGACGATGGATCTTTGGACGAGAAAGACGGAACCGACGCCAAGAGACCGCAAGCTCAGGACGATGATGACGACGGCGATGACGATGATGAGAGCTCGGGAATCGAGAAATTGAAGAAATTCCGACGGCATGAAGAGCCTCTCCTTCCAATGGGAACTGAAAATATGGACGAATACGATGAGGAGGAAGAACTAGACGAAGACGACGAACAACTACATAACCGTCGAGGTAGAAGACCGCGTCGTCTGCCTCGGGACCGCCAGCACCGAGCTGAGAACGCGGAAGAGGCGGAAGAGGACGACGGTGACGATGAGGAAGAACAGGAAGGTGACGACGATGATGAGGATGATTGTGTGGACGGCGACGTGGGCAGCGGAAAAAGGTCCAGAAACGCTGTGGTCCCGTCACCAAAAGTGCAAAAAGTGAGCTGCGATGCTTCGCGGGACTCAGCTTAGGTTCAGGCGCCGGCCGTTTTTGGAGCGATCTTCAAGCCGATCTAATCGACCAAATCGGGCTGACTCGATCATGTTTGCGAAGCGAAGTGTCCACATTTATCGCAAACGGATTCAGGGACTCAGGCAGCGCTTTTCCACCAGATGCTTGTTTATTCCACCACGTACACCTGATAGCTCAACCTACTTCCAATGATCCTCTGATGGATTGTTTTGGAGCTGATTGCGTCATCGAGGATGCGACGCTGACGGCGTTCCTCATGAATGCTCTTCATCAAGCTTTCTCCAATGGTGAAGACCCTCTTGTCTCCACTACAAAATACTGTATGTGGATCGGCTCGAACTACGTGGTGGTGTCATCCAGGTGCTTCAGTGACGGATTTGAGCTCCCGTCCGCCATCAGTTGCTCTTAGGGTCGCGTTGCGGATCTTTGGGAGAGCTTTTTCGAGTTTCTCAGAGCGTACATTCATTTTCGGGCAAACTGTGAACGAGATTGCGTCCCTGTCGCCATTTGCGAACTCCAATGGAATGGCGCAATCCGTTAGCTGGCCCCTAATTCCGGGATAGGAAATCGTATGTCTTTTGTTGTCTTGTTGTCTCGGTTGCTTTCAAGCCCGTTTCAGCCGGCTTCGAACTGATTCGGCAGCGTGACCGTTCCTCATTGAAATCTCTTCAATCCTTTTTGAAGATGTTTTGTGAATGCTTCTCCCGGCTTCCGTTCTCAAACCATTTCTTGCACCTCATCGCAAAGAGCGTTATCGAGTTGAGAAACTCGATTTGCTTTGCATTTCGTTGGAGATTGTGTTTTCGGAATTCCAACTCTCTCCCATCGGCGCATTGAGTGCAACTCGTTTCCTGGTTTCACGATACATTCGCCGTAATTCGAGTGATTCAGAGTTTTTGATCTTGTATTGCTGAAAAGCGTCCAAAAGTTAAACTATGGTGTGAGATCGATCGGGAAGAGAACTATGTATCCCCTAAAGTCTGACATCCGACGTCACGAATTTCGAGTCTTCAAAGCCTCAGCTATGTGAATTCGTCGCCGCGGAGAGGGTTCCCGTGAAAGAACTTAGAAGACCTGATGGTACAATGTTTTTCTCCTGGACGGCGATGAGGAACTCTCTAGTGACGAGATCGAACAGTTTTCGGCTGCCATAGCCAGAATTGTTTGGCCTTACGCACATTTAGTTTTCAGCGTGCGTAACTTTGTTGAGTGGTTGGTGAAAATATTGTAAATAATGTCTAACAGAATCATCGAGAATGATTCCCGCTAAGCCAAGTAATCATAATGTAAATCAAATTTGAAGCATACACAGATATCGAACCATCATCTGATCAATCACATTGGATGTTCGTCAGACGTCATCTACCGTTCAGTTGAGCAAGAGCCGGAGAAATTCCATGGGATTCATCGAACAACTTCACGTTTTCTTGAGCCTCGGACATTTTTTCCGGTCTCTAGCTGTAATCCCTACACGTTGCTGGCGGCGATCTTTTACGAAAAAGAGAAGTTTCGTCACTGCATTTCGTATCCCGCCAGGAACAGACTTCGCCTCGTGATTCTCTAAACGCCATCATTTATTTGTAAATGATCACAGTTCCGATGTTCTATCTCGGACAAGAACTCTACCACAATAATCATGCTCAACCCCCGGCGTGGGAGAACTTTCTCAGGAATGGTCGACTCGTTACATCGTGTGGGTGTGTATGTGTGTTTGTGTGTGTGTGCGCATTTGATGACTAGCCCGAAGAATTTTCGACCAATACAAAGAACGCTTAGGATCATTCGATCCTGCGCTGTAGCGGAATAGAGGTCGACCCTCCGATTGCCGGAAATCGTCGAATCCTCAGTGAAAAACTGCCACAGAGTGAAGAAAGCTGAACGGTCCGTGACCCGAAGGAAACATCGGATGCGCTTCAGTGATTGATCCGTAGGTATCATTGTCTTGTATCTATGCGTGCGCGAGAACTCGATTCTCAACACGAATGTGAGGTGCAGGTGACCGCCGTTGTGGACGGACCCAATGTGATCAGACAGAACTGTATTCGATGAATATGATACGACCAGTCAGTGCTACGAACCGGTGCGGCGCTTCCGAGTTCGAATTTCTCTTCAGATTCATACGAGAAGAATTGAGAAGGGCGAGTGTGGAGCTACTCGAACATGATCTCGAACAGCTACTTCGGAGAGAGCTCCGAGGGCGCATGATTTCTTGTGTTCGAGGGAGAGAGCGAGACGAGTGTGGCGGCCGGTGAGGCCCCTGTAGTGCGTTGTTCGGTAAAATAATGATTTACTTGAAGTCCCGGGGGGCCGGTGGTTCAGACTCGGTTCTTTTCAGATGGTCCCGAGAGACTTTTTAGTGGAGCCTGTGATCCAAGGGCTCGTGTGTTACCTAATTATTCTGAGTGACGTGTGTTGAGAAATGAATGTTTCTTAGCCAATGAATGAGCAGCCAAAAAAAAGAGGAGGAAAATAAAACAGCCAAAAATGTCTTGATCGGCTTTTGGTATTTCATTGCGTTCACAGACGTAGTCTGTTCCGCGCTCTAGCCACCGTTGAGTTGCTCCGGAATTTCGGATTGAGTACCGACTGAAGATTCCTTTCTGCGTAGCTGTTGCGCCATCGCTCCGACTGCAAGGACAGCATGCTACAATATTATGATCTGTCCGTCGAATATAGTACGTATGTTCACTTTTTTTTTCAATCGCTATCGAAGAAACGACCGAATCGTATCGACATTATGTGTCGTTTCGTAACAACAACCTTCGACCCCCCGAGGGATTTTAAATCGATGATGAGCGATCAGATTGAAATTATAGTGTTTTTTTTTTTAAATAAACTGACGAGGACATGAATGCGAAAACAAACTAATTTCGAAATACATACTTCATTTATATTCGGAGTATTCCCTTTGATGCCTACGAAACGTCTCCGCGCTTCTGGAATGTTTCTCAAGAGTCAGGTGCTGGCATAACGACCGAGACCGAATTTTCAGGTTAAGCGTTGGAACAGGGATTTAACGATCGGGTTTTCACTACGAGAGAGCAACGGTTTCCCGACCGACTCGAACACCTAAAGCTTATCACGGAAAGCTCCAGAGCTGACTTTCGGGATGTTTTACGGCAACAAACCAACAGATCCCGATCAAATTTTCTGAAAGGTGTCCATGCGTTGAAATGATGGTCGACGGAAACCTTCAGTATCGTGGGCTCGCTGCCGGATGTTGTGAAAGGACTTTACTTCATGCTTGCAGACACGTGACGTTAATTCCGTCGACTATTCGGAACTGCCTTTGGATTCGAAGTTTTACATGCGTCACGGAAACGATTCTTCTGTAATTTCCTGATCATCGTTGTGACACTGAATCGCAGGCTCGCTTTAGCAATGTTGATGGAACGCGAAGCTCTCCCATGATGCTTTAGTCTTTAGACGAACATGACTCCTTTTAATTCTCAATGATAGGTAACAACAAACCAAGACGGTGTTAAAAAATAATTGATTTTTGCATTTGTCCCTCGAATGCGCACGCCCGCCCAGGACGACTTTTGGCAATAAAATGCACCACATTGAACCAATATTGTTTCTTCTCACTTCCTTCCGGGGAGCATCGTAGAATAGACTTCGAGAACTTTCCGAGTAAACATATTTCTGGGTTCGAGGTAATCGTTGGTGCACAGGCGGAATGGTCCTCGCTGAAGCCCTGGATATTTAAACGAATCGAGATCCTTCCATTTCCAGTCTCTCGCGTTTTGTTTCTGTTCTTCGGGACCATCTACTTCTGACTTGTGAGACGAATATATTGACAAAACGCATTGACATGTTGCCCGAGCTCTAGAAATCAGAGCAAATTTCTGTCGTTGACCGTCATACAGTCAGGATGCTGAGAGAAAAACATTGGTTTCTGGAGCTAAAAACTGGCAACAATAGTGACGCAATCATATTTGTCGAGTCGGAATAGCGCGTCTCAGTCAGCTGGCTGGTCTGGGTCTGAGTGATGACAGTGAAACCGCAGAAGAAAACATATTGAGTGAGAGAACTAGTCAAGAGGTGAGAGAGAACCGTTTTCGTTAAAAGAGCCGATGATCGTTTGAGCGCTGTCACATTGACTGCATCTGGAATAGGTAAGTTGCATTTCGTGAATCGCGCATCTCTAGTGAGTCTTCTTTAATCGTGATTCGACCGAAACAGCGGATTGGAGTGAACACAAGTGCCGTGCTCTCCCGTTTCCCGATTTTTGGGTGTAGTTCCTATCACTGTTACGGTGAATTCAATGCGACATGCAGGAATGTGCGACTTCATGTGCGTTTGTTGCGAGGATGCGATGAATCGTACTTTCGTTCCTGAAATACCTTCTTCTGTCGATTTTGATTTGACCTTCCCTCTTGCGTTGGCGTGTTTTGTTTAGGAACTACGAAATTTCGGCGACATTCATAAAGTAGGCGCAGATTGACCTTCAAGGTCTGCGACGAAGAAGAGAAATGTTCGGAATTCAGAGTTATGCCTTCTCGTAGCAAAGCGTCTTTGAACGTATCGATTGAAGGGCTCTTCTAAAATCCTTCGTATAACGCCGCGGCGGGAGGTCGTCAAACGTTTTAAGTATTTAACCCCTGCAGGAAGTCACTGTGTTTTATCCGTGAAATGGGTCGCTCAGTTCGTTCGATTTCAACGTCTTGAAGTTTAGAAGAACTGAGAAAGGTTCAGAATGCTGTTCACTACATTTTTCTCCTCGTTTCACCAAAACAGAAATGGCTCGCACTCATCTCGTGGTAATCTGCGTCCTGGTCGCCTTCACTCTGAGCGCCGCGAGCGAACGCCGAGTTCGGAGACAATCGGCTTTCTGCGCCGGATACGGACAGAGGGTAAGTTTCTGACAATGGAAACAACCGAATTGAACAGCTTCTTTCGATTCCCATCCATTCGATGAGGTCACGATTCTCGCCGCATAATCATTTAATAGGACGAACGATTTCCAGTGCAACGTCGGCCAGTCTCAGACCTGCTGCACCAATCTCGTATGCAACGATAATTTCTGTGGAACCCTGAGTTCGCGAACAGCTCCGAGCAGTTTGGATCAAGATATGGAACATCGGAAATTCCGTCCGAGTCCAATCAAGAGCGCGGAAGGTCGTCGCTAGATTCATCCGGAAGATTCCTGGCCCATGGGAAAACTGGGGAGTCGATGAGCAAAAATCCACGTCAGGGAACTCCTGCGACGTGAATACCAAACGACGTAAATCACTTGTTGAGTTTTTTTTTATGAAATTCAAGAATCTCTGATTCTGGAAAAGCTTGTTTGATTGTTCTAGATGAGACGCCCAAAGGACAGTCTCTGTGTTCTTGCATGCAATAAAGGTTCTAGTCCATGATTTTCACTGCAAATGAATCGGAGACTCGATGCGCCATTTCTCGGATACGATAATATATGAACCTCTCGTTGACGCCACGTGCTTCTGCAAAGAAGTGACACATAATCCAACCATTCACGCCTCGAGCCCATCTCCATAAGCGTAACCACTCGCATCAAGGACAATAATTCCGACAGCCACTGTTCTGTCGACTACTTCAAAGGCTGTCTTTCGGATTTCTGTCGAATATTCTCAAGCATCGGGATGGTTAGACACCTAATTGTTACCGCCGAGATCCTTAGACTGGAGTTTGCCTGAAAACTATAATGAATCACGCGGTCCCTCGAATTCTACGCTATATCTGAAGCAATAGACAGTCGATACTCAAGAGGCAGAATTGATTTTTGGAGTTCGTCCATCTGGAATTCAAAGATGATTGCAGGTTGTCGTGAAGAAGGCATCCCCGATATGCCATTATCCCAAGCATATCTCCAAGTGAATCCAGCTCCACGAGCGAAGAATTGGACTTACAAAAATTTAACGACCAATGCTGCCACGAACGAAACCGCCAACCTGACACCAGCAGTATGTATTCTTCGCCGATTCCCATCCACTCGTGCCGCGGAACCGAGAGATTTGTCTTTTTTTTTTTTTTTTTTTTTAGCCCAATATATAGCTCCTGCATTCTCCGCCCTATCATCTCACTGAGATGGGATGTGGAATATTTTCCGCTATGTATTATTTAGAATCCATCAGCGATGAAGTACATTTGAAAAGACGAGGCAAGCTTTCTATGATAGGGCTCCCACTTTTCGTGTTTCTTTCCGCTCTCATTGATTCATCCAAACTTGCTTTACTGGACTCTCAGGCAGTGGCCCCTTCGGAAGAGCCGTCCTCGGGGAACCGTCCCTTCCGCCTTCCCCTCTAGCTAAGCAACTGCTCTCAGGGATCAAAATGTATTCATAGCGACCGATTCGGAAAACTTCACTCGAGATTCCAGAAACAAAAGCCATGCAGAGCGCCCTACGCAGTTTCTTTCCGGGCCACACGACAACAACAAGTTGTCCCTCCTTGTCCATTTTTCTGGATAGTTTTCAGCATCGATAATATTGCTTCTGGAAACGAGGACACGTACCTGAGACTTATCACGATCCTCACGAAGTCTTTCCGTAAGCACCCAAACAGAGATCATTGCGTCGTCAACGATGACAATATTCAAATCATTATTCTTAGTCATTCAGATGTCAGTTTTCAGGTCGACATACTCAAAATCATCTCTGCATTTCATCCTTATTGTCAAAGTCGCGTCATGATCACACTTCGCATGAGTTTCAAAATGCGGTTTTCAAGCGTAACAGCGGTTATACCTCTTTCGCATTTGCCTCTTCGCATTTGGTCGTTTTGATTTTGCGGTTATCGGGTAACCGTTGTTATCTCGAATTCGAGTGTTCGCTCCGCATATAGTCTCAAGTAGGGGTGGCAAAAATCGCAACTTCGGAGGGCCGCAAACCGCAAGGTCGGAATCCTGGTTGGAAATCGCGAAGACCCGCAATGATTTCCTGACTTTCTTGACGACTCAAAATGAATAGGAAATAAGAGTAGAAGGGTATATCGATGGGAATCTTTGAAGTGAATTGTAACGCCGCATGTTTGGAGTTTGGATGGTCGATCAACTCCAGGAAGCAGCATACGCACTCTTCATGCGAACGCGCGGTGAAATCTTGCCACAAACTTCCAGTGGGAGATAGAATCTCTAAGAAAGAAGAGATAGAATCTCTCTCAGGGATCTTGCACCGATTTTCGAGACTGTTTGACGAATTTCGTACTATACCCCATCTCGGTTTTTATATTTCAAGATAGGTTCGGCCCCCCTGAAAATCGCTTTCGGGCCCACCGAGGCGCCGAGGCCCCTACTTCGGGGATCCTTGCTCTAGGACCTTTGCGCTGGAATCGGCCTCGCGCTGAAATTGGCCGCTTCGCGCGATCTATTACGACGTCGGCCTTCTGAGGGAGTTTTTCGCCGCGCAGAGTAACTCGACTTGGAGGCAGCTATGGTGAGACGCTGATTACTGAGACGGCATCCTCTCCACGACGCGTTGTCAGCAGCAGTTGACCAGGGGAAGACGCTCTGCGGAATTTCGCAAAAGCCGCGCAGACACCTAAAGAAGGTCCCTCATCTGATTGTCAGAGGTCCTTAACACGAGAGGTTGCTTGCTCGAGGGGCCCCTCATCTGAAGTGTGCTCGTACGCGGGATATTGGGACTTTTGGGAACTTTTCTTGCGACGAGACGACTCGTATACCCGAAACCCTCCGTCGTAGGAGAAATCTTTGCGCATACTAAGAAAATGATCATGGAATCCTGCGAAATATGATTGTGCTGCTGACAAATAATGGGATGATGGTCTCAGCGAATCGTTTTCGAGGTCCGCGACTCAGATCTTTATTCAAGTCCCAGTTTTGCTGCCATTGTGATCAGAGAAATGAGAGAGTTTGAGACGGGCATCGTTCAGAATACATCGAACTTGCTGAGATCGAGCTGTGTGTCATCAGTGCTCTGAAAAAGCAGAGTCCGAGCCGCTCGAAGCACCTCTGTGTTCATGTGAGCGAACATGACATTTGTGCCGCCGAGAAGATTTTTCATGCTGTCTGACCAGTTTGAGGTCAAGGTAGCGTTTTCGTTCGGTCCCAAGGCATAGAACGAAGATATCTGGGCATGACCGATCCGAGCATGGCGAGCTAGGAGTCCTGTTGCGTACACGTCATCGACCCAGAAAAATGGTACATCGTACGCAGCTTCCGCTAAGGATCGCAGCAAATTGGAAGGCACTATGTAAGCCAGACCCGCGCAATACGGCGGGTAGTATGGTTGATGGTATTCATCTTTCGTCACAAACCATTTCGATTCTACGTCGCGAGCGACCCGGTGACGAGGCCATAGGAGACAGTGTATCCTATCCTGGCGTTTCGGCAACTCATCGACGAGATACCTGCGGAAAACATCACATCAGATCGAACGGCGAAGGGACATCGATGGAGGATTCATTCGGTTCAGATTCCTTGATCAGAACCTTCGTAACATCGGCATGTTGACCCAGATGTCGTCATCCACTTTGACGATTGACCGCAAAGCCGGCAAGTAACACTGGTTTCCGATCCATCTGGCGGCGTTGACAAACTTCAGTGTCAAATTCCTGTACGTGTCAACGAAGGGGAAAACGATCATGTCATTGTGCGTATTGGCTTCTTCAGACACGAGGCGGTCAAGAGTTTCGTTTCCAGTTCTCCCTGGAACGAGTCGAAATCGGGGTCAATCAACTCGAGCGATTCCCGAAGTCCTCGAGATGCGTAAAGTCAACGCAGCGGAGCCAGTTACCAAGTGCAAAAACTACACCAATTCCCGGAGGCCTGTTCAGGTAGGTACGGAGTTGGTTTCTGTCGAAGAAATGCGAAGGGGCCGTGTGTACGAGGAATAGCGTCTCGAGCAGTTCATTACTACAGAAGTCCGGCGTCTGCAAATCGAGATCGTCTCATTCAATTCTATCTGGATTCGAAATCATGTGCAGTGATCAATGAACGCGGCGATTCCGTGTAGCCGAAACAGAACTCAGATGGAAACCTTTTGTTGCGTTGATAGAACAGGCACGTCCGATATTCCTCTGTGGTTTGCCGGAGCGGCCGCAGGGTGAAACTTTTCTACAGAAATAGTCCTTTCCGGCGACGGTGAAACCAATATGAGCACAACGACGATGATGATGACAGCCGCAGTCAGAAAGCTGGTCCGCAAATTTTCGGGCCGGACACTCATCGAACACACTGTAGGAATCCTGTCGAGCGTGTACTTTTTGGACCTGCTCTTACTGGGGAGTTAGAGTGGGGCCAAAGACGAAGACAACCACGACAGCTTGTAGCGCGTAGCCTTCAGTCAAAATGGCAAATGATGACCCTATTCCTGATATGCCCTAGGGATCATATACTCGAATCATTTCCATATGGTGTCGCCCTCTAGCGACAGAGCGGGTTGTTCATAACTGCAGCGCTCTGCGTCGGTGTGCTCATGTCGTTACATGACAAATCCCACCTTTCAATACCCCTCCAACGAAGTTTCTGAGCTTCGGCGAACGACACAAGATTAACTGAGACAAACGATGATCACGACGGAGCGATTTCAACCAAGCTCACTGATGTACAAGAAAGTGGAAATGTCGCTGAGACTTCCTTTGCCAGTACACCTTGAGTACAAAATGAAGATGTACGCTCGCGTTGAAAGCTCTGAGATCCTACACGGCTGATCGAAATCATTTCCCAAGTGGCTTACCAACTTTCTGGATGCTGCTCGAGTTACAAGCGGCGCGCCGGCACACTGTAGTTCAAGACAACGCGAGAATGAAAAAATATCTCACCTTGGAACAACAGAGATTGCATCTCCGTTACGAACTCCCATTCTCGGAACAGCCAGAACAATGGAACCCATTCGTTCGTGTCCGTGACGCCAGCTATGGTTCGAACGTCATCGGATTCTAATATAATGGAGTTCCCGTTCATTCTGGGAAGTTATGATGAGGAACCGCTCAAGTGGCATCTTCGAAAAGTCTGGAAATCGAGCGAACGCCTGCAGACAAATATTTCGGAAAAGTCAGCATTTCGTAACTTTGTAGCAGGAGTGCCCCTTCAACTGCCACGCTTGAGTATCATTCCATATCACCGTCAAGCTTTCAACCAATCGATTAGATCGGAGGTTTCATCAGAATCAGTGTACGCGAGGTATCTTCCATCAGTGGGACCCGTGGGAGGTTTTGTCGGCAGAAAGCAGCTCAGCTAGAGCTTCGATATCCAGATGACACTGTGAATTATCGACATCTTTTCCCAAGCTAACGTCTCTTGCAGAATCACCGCCGTTTCGTTTCGCGTTCGATCGTCTGCCATCTGACATCTGTGGCTCAAGTTCGCGTAAAAAGCGCTGAATTTCCTTCTCTTCATGTGAGATTTCCGGTAGGCTGTAATTTGTGAGCATGGCGATGATAGGCTGTAATTAGCGGCCATGAAACGGCCATCAGGGAAGCCATACCTGACAATGGAGCCCATTGTGCTTGGCATAGAGCCTAATCAACTCCGCGCTGACCAGGCTACCTTGGAGAAATTTCGACACGTGACATCTTGTGATAGAGACTATAGGCACAGACTTTAGGCTGAGAAAGACGAAAATACGAAAGAGTAGGTGATTGAAACGTTCCTTATACCATTCGACGTCCTCTCTTCGTCGTGCTCTCGTAATGTCAGCATTCAGGCATTTAAGACCTCTCTCGGGTTCTCAGGAGGGCGGTTCCATCACAAGAATCGTGATGGCTCTTGACTGAGACTCTGGTGTTCTGCTCTTTTATTGGAGTAACAAAGAGCTTCGCTGTCTTGCCTTGAACCGGAATTTGTCCTGATGTGGTCCTCCTGGAGGGGGGGGGGCTGAAGGGGAACTTGCCCCGGGCGCGGACCTCAGGGAGCGCCGAATCGAGGCTCCTGTTTTCACACGCCAGAATGGGATTTCATATCCCAGAGCAACTCTCCTCATCGAAACGGACGTTGCTCCAAAACTCGCGCCCCATAAGATCCTTGGAGTTTTCCAGGAGGAACTCGTTGGATGCCTCACTCCGTATTCGTGATCACGGTCCTCCGACTTAAAGTACGGCTGTCCCTACATGGCCGTTGTTGCGCTGCTCATTTGTACGAACAGAAGGGTGCCAAATGCTTGGGTGAGGCACTGCAGAGCGCGGAAACCGAAAAAATTACTCAACGACATTTATTATACCATATTCCGTACTCATTCAACAAAACATCTCTTCAAACATGTCGTATCCTCGATGATGACTCATTTGAGAGTATATTTGGACAAACACGGCTCCTCAAGGTGCGAGATTCTTAATTGATCAGTGACTGGATTCAGTGTCTTGAAAAACTCTCAAGACCCAGCTCTGGACGGGTGAGAATTCAAAGTCAATTTTTCTATCACTGATAGCTGAGGAATGCGCAAAATGGAAGACAGAAGTGTTAATCACTACACAGTGAACTCAAGCGGGATGAGTGAAATATCAGGATGACACGAAAGATTGATTCCCCTGACAGGCATGCGGGCAGTCTGACACGCTGTCGATCCTTCTGGGAGTGTTTTAGATCGTTTCCGTACTACTTTTCTTTTTTCATCACTCTTGACCGCAACAGCCCGCGAAACTTGAATTTTCGTTGGACCAGATTGAACAGATCGGGAAATATACTATCCGCGGTGCCAGGACTCGAAATATTTCTGTTCACTCATTTAGATGAAGTTTCCATGTGTTGCGATGGGACCTGCTAAAGGAGAAGAGATCGGAGCTCAAGGACGAAAGCGACGGAAAGTCGAAGAAAACAGCGCTTTCAGGAGCAGCAAACTCTTGCGATCTTTCTTGGGACGGTCATCGGTACCGAGACAGTCTGAGCTCCAGTCGGCCTCGACGTCGGAACAGGTAGTGGCGGCTCCGGAGGCCCTTGTTGATGCCATATCTTCCGATAGCTAATCCCCTGATCAATGCGAGGACAGTATTCAGGAAACTTCTGGTGAAAGCGGAAATTCTAGTCTCGCAGTTTTGAGGATTTTACCAGCGTCCACCTTGGAGAATCCGTCCGGAAACGATGATTTGATCATACCACCGGTTATAAGCAAACGAGATCCGGAATATCCTCGAATTCGATAAGAGCTCGGACAAGGTGATACTCTCTGATACTTTGGGGAGTTGAAATCGTGAGATTTGGGAGCCAATATTTCCAGAATCGCAGCGGGCCGTTCTTCCCGACTGATGGCAGGTGCATGAGTCCGTCTTTCTCCTCGAAGAAGCTGGGAGATGGTCGCGGCGGAAGAGTCCTCCGTTCCTGGCTTGTAAACCGAAGTGTCGGAAGAACTCAACAGCTCGATTTCGGGAGAATCTGTTTCATGCTTCTGATCAAACACTCGAGATATTACAATCAACACAAGATACAAGGTCAATAATTTAGGTTGATATGAGAGAAAAAGAACGATGAGGCCGGGGTTTCTTGTTGGTTTGACGATCGTGCTTATGGTACATCTTGCATCTCTCGGTCCAAAATCTGCAGCGTCATATCTCTCCAGGCCCTTCATGAGTCTCAGTAGTTGTAAAGTTGTTTTTTCAAACTTTCGATCTACTATCGCGGATCTCG
Organism: Neoseiulus cucumeris; assembly: GCA_021527715.1. Classification (NCBI taxonomy): domain Eukaryota; kingdom Metazoa; phylum Arthropoda; class Arachnida; order Mesostigmata; family Phytoseiidae; genus Neoseiulus; species Neoseiulus cucumeris. Next base: position 877,054 of record JAJSRV010000050.1, on the reverse strand, counting down.
ATCCCCCGTAATTCCTGGGCAACCTCTACAGAGCTCCGTTCAGCATTCAGAGAACTGGCTCCACCTTTTTCTCGTGAAATAATGAAAATCAAGTTCTCTGTACAAAGATGTTACAACATTTATTGAATCCACTTTGTGTTCTAGTTGCATTCAGAATTTTGCTTGCTCTCGTTAAAAAAAATATCGATCTTCCTTCCCATCCGAAACAATAAAACACACGGAACAAGACGTCAAACACTTTCAAATATCTCTTTCGCGATTTGGCATCTCCTCGATGTCGAAGACTCTCCTCGCCTCTTGATGTGTTTCCGCGTGTAAGTGTCGTCATGAAGGGGCGAGTGAGACAACAAAACAACTCCCCATTCATGCGGCCTGCCTCGGGACAGCTCATCGAAAGCGCAATGTTTTTCCCCCCTCTGAGTCCCGAGGACCGATTATGTCATCCACCAGCAATCACACAGAACAATTCAGAGCTTTGCCTCCGATCGTTCGAACCACGTGAAGTGACCGCGGCTACCTCTGATTGTTTTGCCCGAGTAACGTTTAAAGAATTTGGAACACTTTTTTCAACTCGACCATGAGTGCCCAGTCCTGTTTGGTCAAGTCATTTCTGAAATGCTCCTTGCAGGCGTCGATAGACTCCCGAGTTATCTTCGAGCACAGCAGGTCGTTATAGTCGAAATGTCTTCCATAGAGTTTGGGTGCTTCAGCCGTAGTGTTGTCGATACGGATACACACTTCTTCACCTGAGAGAATCGGAAATTGACGTAAGTCTCAAAACCATCTGAAGAACGACGTTCCTCTCACGGAAAAGTCAATGATGTTTGTTATCGCAAAGGTGGAGGATGCTGAACTGGAGAGTAAGCAGAAATACGGAAATTGAAAGTTGATTTCCATCGATCCTACCTCGCCTAGCTGTTTCCTGGGGCTTGTGATTGACTTCTATACTGGCTACAGAGCCTATGCAAAGGTTTTCCTTGCTGGGTACGCAAATCGGTGTTCCCAATTTGACGATACCGGCTTCGACCATCACACCAACGATGATCGGATCTCTAGTTTTGAAGACATGTTGGGGCAGGATCCGTAACTTGCACGGGAAGATAGCGATGTTCTTGAATTCCTCTCTCTTCTTCTGTCGAAGTTCCTCTCTGGAAAGCAACGGAAATCGAAATGAGACATCTGAAACCAGAGCGCCTGGTTCGATACGCTAAACAGCGAAAACTAACCTGTGTGCTATGAATGTGTCGAACAGGTGATAGATGATGTCAGCGGTGAAAATTTTGACTCCGGCATGATCCGCCAATTCCTGAGCGTCTCTCTCGACCTTAACGTCGAACGCCAGAATGACCGCATACTGGCTATCGTGTTCCAACATCACAGATGCTTTGATTACGTCTTTCTTGACTACGGGACCGATCCGTATACCGAAATACGGAATTTTCTTCTCTTTCAAGAACACTAGCAACGCCTCGAGAGATCCTAATGTTGAAGCCTGGACGTAGACTCCTTTGTCATGGAGTTTGAAGCTGCCCATCACTTCCTTCAGAGAGCGAGCGATTTCCTCCTTGAGGAATTCGATCTCGTCGTTGTTTCGCGCAACCAGCACGTTGAGGCCAGCAACCGCTTTGTCCAGATCCTTCGCCGCGATCTTTACCCCCTGAGCTCCCTTGATCGCCTTGAACTCCTGGTAGGCGTTTTTCACACGCAGTTCCTTCAAAGGTTGTGGCATCAGCAAGGATCTGATCTGAGTCACGAAAGGTCCTTCGTGACCGGCCAGAACCATTGTATCGCCTTCTCTCAGTTCTCCGTTGACGACTATAACATCGATTGTTGTTCCTAACCCAGGAATGGCTTTCACCTCCAGCACGGTAGCCTGGAGTTCTTCAGAGTAAGCGATTCGGTTGGCCAGCATTTCTGGAAAGAAAAGTCTCTTCTTGAATTCTCCTTGAATTCACAAGTCCAGGAATAGGCTTCCTTTCTGAAACTGGAAAAGAATCCCCAAGAGGAACAAAAGTACACAAACTTACTCTGGGTGAGTTCAATGACAAGTGAGATTAGATTTCCCATTCCATCTCCGGTGAAAGCCGAGGTGGGAACGAGCGATATGAACGATTTCGGGTCGGGATTGTTATTGAACAGTGCAGCGTTCAAACCCTGCTCGGCAAACTGGGTGATGACTAACTTCAAGTGCTGTTCGAACTCCTGTTTCGTATTCGTCGGCTGACTCGCCAAAACATCGGCAACATCCTTATGCTTGTTGCTTCTCCAGTCGTACAATCGGTCGATCTTGTTCAGTGCGACCACGAACGGAGTCCGCTTGCCTTTCAACAAGTTTATGCTCTCGATGGTCTGAGGTTCAAGCCCATGCATAATGTCTACAACGAGAATGGCCATATCACAGAGACTAGATCCTCTCGAACGAAGATTTGAGAAAGATTCGTGCCCAGGAGTGTCGATGATCAGAGCGCCGGGAATCCGCAGCGGCTTGTTGGCGAAATCCTTCACCGTTTTACATTGCTCCTTAATAGCATCGACAGGAACCATGGTGGCACCGATTTGTTGAGTGATTCCTCCAGCCTCGTTGTCTTGCACATGAGTCCGTCGGATATAGTCAAGAATTTTCGTTTTCCCCGTGTCTACATGACCCAAGACGCAAATCACAGGACTTCGAAGGTTGGACGTTGAGCGATTCTTTTCGTTGAGTTCTCTTCGCTTCCGAATTCTCTCCATGACTTTTTGTCGCAGCTTTTCTCGCTTATCGGTTTCCTCGTCCTGGCTTCCGTCGTCATCTGAAGAGTCCTCTTCATCGGATGATTCAGCCTCGGTAGTTTCGTCCTCGTCCTCGTCTGAAGACTCGTCTTCCTCCTCTGAAGATTCATCCTTCTTTGTGGTGGGCTTCGCTTGATCAATTTTCGCTTTGGGCGGTTCAAGTTCAGGATGGGCCTCAGCCTCGGACTCGCTCGTGGCGTCCCACGCGTCTCTCACGTCTTCCTCGCTGTCGTCGGCTTTCTTTTCATCGGCCGCTACGGACGGCAAACTCTCGGTCGTAGATGGAGTGACCGGCTCTTCCTTCTGCTCAACTGCTTCGACGTTGACGATCTTCTCTCCGGACTCCAGATCTTTCGGAGGACTTTCCTCCTGGGCCTTCTTCTTCCGTCGGATCAGCGGAGCTCGCTTCGGTCGATCTCCTGATGCTCTTTCCGCTGCGGGCGGAATGTTCACACCTTGCTCCCTAAGTGCTTGAAGGGTTGCCTGAGCTCTAGCCTGGGCCTGTTTTTGAGCTTTCGTCAGAAGTTTTCCTTCGGCTTTCATTCTCTCTCTCTTCTCTTTTTCTCGCTGTTTCTTCAACTCGGCCCGCTCCTTCTCTTCTTGTAGCCTCTGAATTCGCAGCCTCTCAGCTTCTTCCGCTCGGCGTTCATCCTCTAAAGCTTTCTCTTCCAGCCGTTTAGCTTCCTCCAGTCGTTTCCGGAGAGCTTCCTGCATCTGGAGGATCTGTGAAAATAAAGTTCGTTGAAATTCTTCCGAAGAAGCCAAATGCAAATTCTCAAGACTCAGAATCTGGGAATACGTACAGCCTTTGTGGGTTTCTTGCCAGCTTTGGTCTTGTCCTGTTTGGTCTCTGTCGCTTCCGCCTCTTCTCCATCTGCAGCAGGTGTTGATTCCTTCTCATCTTTCTTCTTCTTTTTCTTTTTCTTCTTCTTGTCTTCGGCGGTTGCTGCAGCAGCTGCATCGTCATCCTCCGCCTTCACATCATCGGTGGCAGTGGCGACCGCACCAGCAGTGGCTGTGGCAGCGGGCTCGTCGTCCTTCTTCTCCGCATCGGTTATTCCTGGCTGTGCCGTATCGTCCTCTTGAGTTTTTGTGTCCTTTTTCTTCTTCTTTTTCTCCTTCTTGCTCGTCTCCTTGATTTCGATATTCATGTCCGCCAGCAGTTTATCGAGATCCTCTTCCTCGGCGGGCGCCTCTTCAGCTTTTTTGCCTTTCTTGCCCTTCTTCTCTTTGGGTTTCTTCTCTTTTTTCTTCTTCTGTGAACGAGACCGAGCATTGAAGTCCGTAAAACTCTCCGAAATCGCACCAAATATACATTAATATATATATATCACGAATCAATGCTCTACAGGATTGAGCAGCACAACGAAGTACCTTTTCATCCTCCGAATCTGGGTAGTCTTCAGGTTTCACTACGTTAGCGTCATCATCACTGTCAGCCAACGCTGAGAAACCTGCTTTCGTGTTTGGTTCCGATTTGGACTTGGGTCGTGGCTCCGGTTCAAGCTCACCGTCATCAGAGTAGTCTCCGTCGTCCATCAGAGCTGAGAAGGCGCCTTTGGGTTTTGCGACGGTGATTTCTGCAGACCAGGAAACATTGGAAACGATTCATTGCTGCTCTGCGAGAACAAACGGAGTGCCGAAGACGGCACCGAGTGTTCGTTTCGACCTGTGAGGAGAATAGTGGCTCACCTTCGTCGCTGTCCTCAACGGCCAGAGCTGAGAATCCAGCTTTCTTCTTCTTGTCTTTCCTGGGCTTGGATTTCGACGCGACGATCATTTCGTCTTCTGATTCATTATCGTTGTCCTCGTTATTTTCGACATTTCGTTTCAGGAGATCGACGTCGCTGTCATTATCGGAGCCCACGTCAGCTCTTTTCTTCGATTTTTTCTTGTCCCTCTTTTTTGTGGCTGCAACAGGATCCAGTTGAATACTCAAGAGTTACTCGCAATTCTAGATGGGAAACGAAGGCATCACAACTCCAGTGTGTATTGTGTTTCACCGTACCTTTTGGAGGTTGGGCGACATTGTTGGTCTTCATGTCTTCATCAGAATTATTCGCAGCGGCCGCCATCGACTGCTTCGGCTCCTCGTCACTGGGGAGAAAACGGAAAACGACGTCAATACCTCATTCATCCACCTCTAATAATGGGCATTTTGAGATTCTTCTCCGCAAACACTCATGGCCACAGGTTTCCTCTTTTCCAAAGTTCTAGTGGGAGCCTTCAAAGATGAATTCAAACTGCTGGACTCGCGGAGCTCGAATCGGATCCTCCCCGAACTAAGCTTGAGAGTGATCAGAACTCTCGCTTTGCTATCTGAGCTTGGGGAAGTTGTAGTGCAATTGAAACTGCTGTGAGCAGAGAACCCAAGGCAGATAATCACGCCATATGGCCTGCGGAACGGACCCGATACACACTTATCAGGGAAACGTTTTCAGTTAGGTAAGGGAAACGAAGGCCTAGTGTTGTGAACTTGTTCTGAGAGAGGTTGTTGACAGATACGAGGAGACAGTCTCGAACCGGTTTTTTCTCGGTGTACTCTCCAGGTCGACATCTTCCGAACCTATGCTGGACTGATACGGTGACAGGCAACACAGATCCGGAAGAATCTCTGAAGACACAGCTAAACCAAGCAACGAAATAATCAGACTCGAACCTCCGTATGTGTTGGAGAAACGTGCTCACAGGAGCTCACTCTTACCTGGACTCAGCCTGCTGACGGCCCTTCTTCTTGCCTTTGGCCATATTATCAGAACACCGGAACCTGTTCTACACACAACAAAAGGAGCTGGAGTTGAGGTCGTCAGTTTTAATGTATCCAAGAGTCTCTTGTTTCGATATTTCCAAGTCTGCCTCCCCACTGTTCTGCTTGTCTGCCGCAGCTACTGCTATTCGAAGAGCAATGGAACTGAACACGGTCGTTATTTCGAAACCGGAACATGCCGGCACAACATGTGGTAGAGGGCGCGAAAATTTGAATTCTCACCGATGTGAGGCACTCATTGAGCGACAAGTTATGCTTCGCGACTCGTGATGAGAAACAGTGGAATTATGTGGAATTTGATGTGAGTCTAGCCCGATGAGAGCACGTACTCAAACCGGAGTCTTCGATCCCCAGCTTGGTACACAGTATCCTAACGAGCTGAGGATCAACTGCCTTCGGTTTTATTATGCTGAATTGTCTATCGAAAATCTTTCTCTAATATCGATCAATCATCTGATTGCTTTGACGATGAGATTAGGATGCCATGATGTACCGCGAAAGAGACTGTCTCCACTCTCCCTGCAGACATTACCGGAGTATGGTCCATCTAGGGGGAGGCTATGACAACACTTTTTTCTGCCAGATTGAGTGAGCTAAAGCGAGATCCTGACAGTGTTCTGAGCACTGTATAACTGGGGAGAGTTGAGTGAGCGGTATAAGAGAGGAGAAGGAGCATTTATGAACCTGTCCACCATAGCAATCAGTATCCCAGTGGATCTGACTCGACGGTGGTTGAAATTAGTCTCTTAGAAAGAAAAGGTCCAAAGCATTTTGTTCGGGATGTCCTTGATTCGGGTACAATTGTGGAGTGCGAGATGAGTTACATTCATAACGCAAGTACCGGACTTTCTGTGGAACAACTGCGCGTGCGGTAAAGACTACTTCGGTCGGAGTCCAACCGAAGTTCGAGTTAGGAAGGTCACAAGCTCAGCAAAGGTGGAATTCCCGCATGAAGTTTCCATTCAAACTTCAAGGCTGATGATCCAAGCCCCGTCTCAAAACTGAGATCGGAGCATCGGACATAATCAACGACCGTCGAGATCATCGAAATTATGAGGCAGCACACAACCTCCGACTTTCGTTGAGTCTCGCGGTAAGCTTCATTCTCGCCACCATGATAACCACCGTCGGGAACTCGATTCCGAAGCCCATTCTCTCTCGATTTTCACGTGTATCGACCTCGCGAGGCGATTTCGATACACTTCACCAGTCCCGCATCTCGCATCGTTCAATCGCTGTAGCACGAACGGACAGCTCGCAGTGGAGAGTGCCCTCCCCCACTTAGATTAGACGTGTCCACGGTAAACAACTGACGCTGGCGCCATTCGAACGAAAAGATCTGAACGTAGACTTTCGCCGACAATTATTCCAAGTTCAATTACTCAGTTCGATGACTAGTATTTCTTTTGTGATACAAAACACGACAGACTCAATTGGCGTGCTGGCTCGGTAAGCAAAAACCGGTTCCAAGCGCAGACGATATCTGTCCGAACCTCTGATTGACCAACAGCTGTGAAGAAAATTTGAAAAGAGGCACTGGATAACAGAACTGATTTCCATGCTTCAAATACAGTGATTATAGACTCCGTCTCTGACTGTAGTGATCCGGAGCTGAAGTTCTGGATCTGCCACTTCTAGTGAAGAGCAACAAGTGTGCCGGTCAAATTAGTGCCGGCGGGAAGTTCGCGAATTCGTGTCGTGACTAATAACTTTTGACATCTCCATCGCAGATTATAATCAGAAGCCTTCCTGGAGTTCCAACAGCTTTTCGATTCTGTCGCGTTTCGAATAAGGTTAGTCCTAGAGCGATTGTCTCATTCATGATGCAACAACCGCTTCACTTTACGACACACAGCTGAGACACGTGCAACGCAAGTGCTCATAAAGCTTACTTAGTCAGATCCACGTGGAATCGTTCGTTAGAGTTGCTCACCTAGTCGAACCTCAGAGCGCTGACCCGGTCCCGAATCGACCTAATCGAAGTATTATTTTTCCTCCCTGATTGCAGACATCCAGTCAGCCACGATGGACGGCGATAGCATCGCAGCCCAAATAACTAGCCTCGGAGACAGGATCAAGTCGATGAAGCTTGATAAAGCCCCGAAAACCGAGGTCGAAGCCGCGGTGAAGGATCTAATAGATTTGAAGGCGCAGTTCAAGGAAACCACCGGCAAGGATTGGGTTTCCGCAGGAGGTGCCGCTCCCAGATCTCAAGCCAAGTCGGCAGCCAAAGCGAAAAAAGCCCCACCTCCTCCACAGACTGAAGATGGCAAGAAACAAACAAGACTCTGTCTTGAAGCGAAGAAGGAGGAAGACCTATCCGATTGGTATTCTCAGGTGAGCCACCCTCATGATCATCGTTCAGTCCCGGTTTCAAAGCGGGATCTATGCAGTGTATATCACAAAGCACTGCCCCCGCTCCTCAAACACTCCTTTCTTCTCTTCCAGGTGATTACAAAGTCGGAAATGATCGAATATTACGACGTATCCGGGTGTTACATCTTGAGACCGTGGGCCTTCGGAATTTGGGATCGCATCCACGCATTCTTCGATGAGAAGATCAAGAGTCTAGGCGTTGAAAACTGCTATTTCCCAATGTTTGTCTCAAACCAGGCTCTCGAGCGTGAGAAAACGCACATTGCTGATTTTGCCCCTGAAGTTGCGTGGGTCACGAAATCTGGTTCGACAGATCTCGCCGAACCCATCGCCATCAGACCCACCTCTGAAACTGTCATGTATCCTTCGTACGCGAAATGGATCAAGTCCCACCGAGATCTTCCTCTGAAACTGAACCAGTGGTGCAACGTCGTTCGTTGGGAGTTCAAGCACCCACAACCGTTTTTGCGGACTCGTGAGTTCCTCTGGCAAGAAGGGCACTCAGCGTTCGACAATCCACAAGACGCCATCGAAGAAGTCCACCAGATTCTCGACTACTACGGGCAAGTCTACGAGAAATTGTTGGCGATCCCTGTGATTCGGGGCAAGAAAACCGAAAAGGAGAAATTCGCTGGAGGAGATTTCACGACGACGATAGAAGCTTACGTCCCTGCGAGCGGACGAGGAATCCAAGCCGCCACTTCTCATCATCTTGGTCAGAATTTCTCCAAAATGTTCGATATCGTGTTCGAGGATCCGAAGACGAATAAGAAGGAATTCGTCTATCAAAACTCCTGGGGACTCACAACCCGCACTATCGGAGTAATGGTAATGATTCACGGAGACAACCAGGGTCTCGTGGTGCCCCCACAGGTGGCGCATTATCAGGCGGTCATAATACCTTGTGGGATAACCGCGAGTCTCAGCGAGGAGAAAAAACAAGGCGTTCTCGACCGTTGTACAGACCTATGTGACAAACTTCGCGAGCACAAACTCAGGGTCCATATAGATAATCGAGACAATTACTCTCCGGGATGGAAATTCAATCATTGGGAGTTGAAAGGAGTGCCGGTGAGGATTGAAGTCGGTCCCAAGGATGTAGCTAACAATCAGTTCGTTGCTGTGAGGCGAGACTTGATGAGCAAGACAACGCTGAAGACCGCCGGAGAGGTCGTGACACTTCTGGATAGAATCCAAAACGATATGTACGACAAAGCGAAGAAGCAAATGGACGATCATGTGAAAGTTGTGGAAAGCTTCTCGGATTTCCTCAAACACTTGGAGTTGAAATGCATAATTATGGCTCCGTTCTGCGGCAATGTCGACTGCGAAGACGAAATCAAAAAGAATTCCACGAGGGAGGAAGCTGAACCTGGCTCGCCGGCTATGGGGGCGAAGGCGCTCTGTATTCCCTTCGAGCAACCCAAGGTTCTGACCGATTCAACAAAATGCATCAATCCTGCATGCAGTCGAAATCCGCGATATTACACACTCTTTGGAAGAAGCTATTGAAGTCTCTGATTCAAATAAATATATTGCATCTAGGAGTTGCCTGTGTGATTCTATATTGGGGTGCAGGGTCATGAACTGGGTGCTCTCTCTGTGGACTCAAACGTATTCTTAAAGTGCGTGCGGGGGACTCAATCATCAGAACCTCTCTTCGACCCTCACCATATTTCAGGCGACTCATGGCTGAGGCGATTCGGAGTTCGAAAGAGGAACACGATAGGCCCGCCAATGGAACACTCCGAAACCTTCGGAGATAGACCCAGTCGCGCAACCGGAGGTTGAATCGGGGCGCAGGAGTGCGGGCGAGCGGTTCGAGGGAATAAAAATGACCCCGGAACGTTCTTGAAGAGGGAGAATGCATCATGAAAGACATAGAGAATCAGGTTATGTATGTGAATCTGACTTTCTGTGTAATCGAGACGTTTACGGGGACGGATCACGACCCGCCCGAGAAAACCCCGATGCGGCACCACGATCCGAGTTCCTGATCGTAGATAGTGGCAAAGTAAAAAAAACTCGTGATGACTGCTCTTCATTATTCTTGATTTCGCTGATTGATTTGTTCCAAGATCGTTGAGGATACATGAATACTTACGGATACCTTATTGTCGGAATATGCATGGATTTATCTTCTTGTTCGCCCGCAATAATTCGCCACTGGGAACTCGGCCACCCTGTGAGCGCGACGATGTTTGGAGCGACCGAAGGTCCAGCCGAGGTTTTGTTGCCGGAAAGAGCGGAAACGACCGAACATTTCGAATCAGGATAAACGTGAGTCTTTATTTAACGACATATGCACTGATATCTGTTTCAACATTAATATTCGACTGGCTGTGTTTGATAATGAATTCACCGATTCATACAAAATACACTGAGCATACAATGCCCTTAGTATTTCCCCGATTGCAACTATCAAGCGAGTAAGAAATCCAGTAATCAAGAGAGCACAACACAAATCTTGTAATTCGTTTTGCCGAACGGTGATTTGACAATCAGTTCGCTATCAGAATGCTGAGCGCCTGCGAATGCGGAAGCCTACGAGGAAGGGACGGAACTTCTGACTCGAACCGGTTTTCCGCCATCATCCAAGAATGCTACAAGTTTGCCAAATGACAGAATATTTATTAGGTCATTTTCTCTCTTCGTGTTATTCTCGCACTTTTGTAGAGAAACCAGAACCAAAACGAACCGTCGGATCTTTAGGGAGATGGAGACCAACCACATTGCGGAATGGTCAAGATTGTGAGATTGTACATCGATACCACGACGGAACAGGCTCTGTTAATCGAAACACACAAACATAGATTTATCAGAGGCTCTTGAGTGATGGGAACGATAAACGAAGCGTCAAAAATCCACAAAAGTAAAGGCTGATCACCAGAGTGGTTTGTTCGTTGTGATTCAAGGGAAATTGAGGCCTCCACGTCTACATAAGGGTCAGGCTGTGAGGGTCAGTTATGTTGAAGTTTATGGCCGAGGTGCAAGCTTCGAATTCCAATGACAGAGCTTTACCTTTAATGGTATGTGGTCTGCCTGGTGGTTCACACATGAGAAGCAAGCAGAAGTTAGTGTTCATTTTATCGGGTTGATCATAGTAAGGGTAGGCCAAGGCTATAACGGCTGGTTGCCGATGCTGTGCAAATGAAGCGCAATCGTACTAGAATGCACATGCTCCTGTTTGTGGAACTTGTACGGTGACAACAGACTCACGGCCTCATACTTCATCGTGATTGAACGAAGGCTCACTAAAGGTTCACAGTTGGCTGTTGGAGCATGTTTCCGAGTGTTATTGCCCATCTGATCACTCGTTCCTTGCTGCCACTTCTGGGACAATATTACGAATAAAGGCGAGTGGGATATCGTACAAAGAAGGAGTTGAGAGAGAATGAAATCAAGAGGACAACGGGGTCTCTCCTGGAGCGCTTCGAGAACGAAGCTGCGAATGGCAACAGCACTGCTGACGTGCCGCAAGATGTCAGTTAGTGTTGGCGTTTTGCGTCATGGAGGAAATCGGAAGCTTACGAAGGGCTGTGGCTATCTTCTCCATTCGAAAAGGGAGCTCTTCTTATCTCCAGGCTGGGAATCAAGGAAACTTTGAACGTTTCTGCCGGGACAAGCCAAGACATTTCAGAGTCGATTGTGATCCAAAGTCCACGAGAACGGAGGGGCGAGAACCGCAGCAGACCGAGCATGCTTACCCAGAGAAACATCCGATTCAGTTCGAATAGAAGTCGGGGCTTCTATTTTTTTAAATGTCGCTGCCGGGGAGGCTTGTTTCCCAGAGAGGCTTCTTAAAGTTTTGGCCGGTGCAATGATCAGAACCGAGACACAGTAGGGGAAGGAGAGAGATCAGACATTGTATTTCTCAAGGAGGGTCAGTCCCTGGGTTCCTCTTCCGCCCACCGAGAATGCGCTTCTTCAGACTTGAGCGGAGCAAGGTGTCCAACTTTTCAAGTAGAAAATTACGATGGAACCTAACACTGAGCTCATTTGCTAGGCCCGAAAGGAACGCTCGCAGTTGACGGTAACGATATAGGAGAAACTTCATGAAGAGAAGGCACTTGGAAGCGATTTCCCCGAGAAGTCGGCCAATCTCAGAGCGAAGGCATAACGTTCTCAGAAGTCCAGGTAGAGTTTCGACACAGATAATGACACTGATCACGGCCGCACAGCTTGAGAATACAGGCTGTAACTTTCGGAGGCTCTCCATATCAAACCAGTCAATCGCCGTATCGGAATCAATGAAACCCTCCAGGTTGAACGGGGTTCGTTGCGAATATCGTTTGTACCACGGGAGCTGATGATAGAACTCACGGATGGAGTCCAATTCTGCACCTGTAGGATTCAACCGCTGGCTTGAAATGATTCCTGTGGCAAAAAGGCGGTCCAATGTCAGACTTGCTCTCGTTGAAGTTAAGGACAGCTGACCCGTTATCTCGAAATCGAAGAAATACAGCGACGGATTATAAGTTTTCTGAGCATACATCAAACTTCTCTCGTACCAGCGATCACTTTTTGTCAAATTCTTCCATAACAACTGTCTGCGATGCAGAGGACGCCCAACAAGAGAGCGTTGCTCTTCCGCGAGACTGCATATACAAGAGCTGCGTGCCAAGGAATCGATGAGACCTTCTCTCAAGTTGCACAGAGGGTAGTAGCGACAATCGAATATATCCAAGCAATCTTCTATTGAAACCAGTGGATTCAAGAAGAGGGCAAACATGTAGTTATTGAAAATTTGCACAATGAAAAATATCAATATCAGAGCTGAAATCGCTGCTGTGATCTTCGAGTATCGTTGGACACCTATTTCTACCTCTCCGGCTGAGATGAGACCCAATAAAATTGTTCCGAGTATTCGAGTAGAATCGCTCCAATTGGGAAATGAAAGGATTCTACTCAGGATCACGACACTTGCGAAAATCATTATCCAAACCTCAAGGTCAAAAGGCTTGACCAGGTCTGGCGCATTGGTCCTGCGCCTTCGAAACAACGAGTAGCAATTTCTCACCTCTTCGTTCTTAGACAAACCGTATCGGTACAACAGGCTGTGCTCGAAAGGCTCTAGAATTGGTGTCGTGAGGAGGAATTTCGCTCTTACCATGGTTCCATTGCACACGGTGAACACGTAGAGCTTTGCGTCTACGGGCAGTCCGGAGTTACGTATTCTCGTAGCAATAACTAGAGCTTGGAAGTTAAGGCATTAATCATTTTTGAACCTCTATCAATCAATATGAATTGATAGATATTTAGTCCAATAGTGCCTGATTATTCCAGCGCATGACTTTGTTGGGTAAATATCATCGAAGTAATCAACCTCCGATCAATTTATCCATGGATTGATGGAGGCTGATTAATGAATAATGCCTAAACTTCCAAGCTCTAGCAATAACAGATTTCACAACGCAAACTTTCCCGGTAGGCGAACAGGTGTCCATTTGCGCGCCCGTTCTCCGAATAATCATGTTGTCGAAACTATCCACGCAATGAAATTCTCGAGTCTGATCCTGGTGCAAGAAAATGGTGGGAACCGCGATTGGATACTTCTCGAGTCTATAAGGCGCCACTGCTATCTGCAGTAAACACTTGTGACGGAAATTCTGAAACTGCTCGAACCATTGAGATCTGTACGAAATGATTATCACTTCAAGATCTGCAGCAAGGACGTCCAGGAATAAGGGTTGAACGAAGTGGAAAGTGAGTTTGACTAAATTTTCGGGAGGCTGCAGGACGAGTAAGCTCGCGTTCATTTTAAGGCTCCCGAAAGACAAGACTGGACAAGTTGCCAGGACAAGCAATCGAGTTGGTTGGATGTTGCGACCCAGAGCGAAATTTTCAGCCTCAAGGACCAGAGTTGTCGGGAGGTACGCGTCGGATATAATCTCCACAAATGCGGCTATCCGGAAAAGGGGAGTGCCCAGCCCATAGGCCATGATAAGCATCACGAGCTTCATGGAGCAAGGTCTCGCTTTCGAATATGACCGCCGGAGAACCAGAGACTTTCGTTGCCTTAGAATCACTTTTCGCTGCACTTCACGAACTTGCAGTTTTGATAGTTTTTCATACCACGAACAGGGATCGAATGCTCAAACAGGAGATTTCTAGATTTCTGGACGAACTTGCGTTTCCGCAGATGGCGTCAGAGGGCTTCTCACAATCAGCTAACCATAGTCCACGTTGCAAGACCAGGTGAAATTTTCCTTTTACTGCCGTGAGTCTGCAGGAGGAACTCGTGACGGTTGGCCTTCAAGAGACATTGTACGACAGTGCTGTTGCCAGCAAAAGTAATTTTTCCAATGCTTCTCAACGTTCACAAGCCGCCCATATCGTGGTGAGAATCTTCTCTTTAGCTGACAGACCTCGGAGTCAACGTACATTAGATGCGGTCGAGATAGATTTCGAACGGTCCGACCTATATCGAGTATTCAAGGTTGACACGCGGCTCTCTCCGATTGGAAAACGTTGTTTCGACTTCCTCGATCCGCCCCAGTCGAAGTCGATACGGGAGGAGCCATGGGATTCGAACGGAAACCTTGAGAAGCTATTGGATTCTGTTCTCAACAAAAAAAAGGAAAAACATTCCCGCATTGAGATCCAATACCATCACTCTCCCAAATAGAAGGTTCCGGACGAGAGGTATTCCAAATGTAGGAAGTCCCGCTCGAAATGGATCCGCGGAATATCGGAAAAGAGCAAGCGCTCAACCTCACGTTTGGAATTGTGTCGAGCACGGCATATGAAAGAGTGAGCAGAGTAGATAGGAACTGTCGAGAATTTTGAGCGAAATCAATGTTATTCAAGAATATCGTCAAACGGCGGGGCTGAGATAGCATTGAAACGAGGTCGAGCTCTAAGTTTTGCGAGAACAAGAGATAGAAAGTATTGTTGATGAAAACATACAATACTCCCTGAATGTTTGCGATGATCCAAGGATGGTGGAACCCGAAAGCCACATCAAACGGGAGTAGAATTTTTTCGGCTCGGGACAGATATGGAGCCTAATCCGCATAATGAGCCTTTTTTGATCTCATCGAGGAGATAACAGACAGATCCGATCATACTCAATCGCTCACGCAAAAGTCTGTATAATTACCTTCGACAACACTTTCAAGTGCGTACATACCTAAACCTATACATACCGAGCTCGGAGAGAGCGTTATTCAACAATCACCTTCCATCGACCCATGTTTGTGGTCGATTGAAGATCGACCACATCAATGAAATTTGTTCGAGTACGAGTGTCTCCATAAATTCATATGAATAATTGATGTCGAAAATGATAACTTTGAATACCTTTGACACAAGGATGGCGACAACACTGAAAATGATGCCGGCGTAATTTATGGGTCTGCGGCAGCCGGAATCATGTAGGCCCGCGAGCGTAGCGAGTGGCACGCGCCCACAGATGTCTGGAAGGCAGCGCACCAAATATCAGCTCACGTCGCCGCCATGGTGTGCTTCGCTATACGGCACGCCGGACGCCTATTCTAATTTACAATCCTAGATTTCGCAATGTCCATCCCGCTCGCGACCGCCTTGCCAAGAATGAGTAAGAGTTAGTCATCGAATCTCCGTGGAGTAGCTGATTTGTTATTTTTCGCACAACAATAACGAATGTGGAATATCTAGGAGAACAGTACTTGAGGGCGCTGAATCCCTAAAACTCCGATGGCGAGTACGTCGAGGAGTCGAGGAACAGTCGCGCTTGTCTTGGCTCTGAGCTCGATAACAACGACCAACGCCTCGGTTGAAAGGCGCGGGGCTCCCAATATAACAAAGCCATTCATGAGGTCTGCCTCTACATGCGATCCGGGCGGACGGAGCTACCTCTTGGATCCACTAAAGGTGAAGCACCTCAAATTCAAGAGCACCGAGTCGAACTGCAGTTCACAAGTGTGTCTCGATCGGCGAATAATCCATTGTCGAGTGGAGGGCTGGATCGACGACCAAGAGCCCCACGTACGATGCAACGCCAGTTTCGTTCCCAAAGGTTATTCATTATTGCCCATGAACGTGAAGTGTGACTTTCACCAAGGTTGTGTCGCCAAAGGCTCGTGCAGACTTGACTACAAAATTGTAGTGGCTAGAAAAAACCGAGAAAACCACAAATATGGTCGACAATTTAGTAATGAAAATGACAGAATGGTCATCATCATACTGGTGGTAGTTTTTTGTGTCGGTCTATGCTCCTCCGGCACTGGCAGACCGTATCCACATTATTATGGTCGCTTCAGATACAATCCGTACGGCGGATACGGATATTACGGAGGCTATCCTTACCGCGGCTACGGTTACGGTGATCATGGTGGCTTCAGACGGGGTTTCGCAACTGGTGGAGTACTCGGCTATGGATTGGGACCCAGCAGAAGGTGTCGTAGCGGGTTCACAGGCTTCGGATCCGGCGGAGGCGGTGGGGGCGGAGGTGGAAGCTGTGGCGGTGGAGGAGGGGGCTTCACGAGCGGAGTGGGACATGGAACTCTCAGCGCTGTTTGAGTGACTCGCACGAAGATGTGGACTACTGAGAAAGAAATGCAGGACTGACTGATAACGATTTGGACGTTTCTACGCAACACGGAAAGTATTCTCTCATTTCTGAGAAGAGGCCCCGTGCAACCTTCAAATTATTCCCATCAAGAGAAAACAATCAGCGTTTTTGCGAGAATCAGCCGCGCTTCCTGAATCAGTTTCCGGCTAAATCCCGGACTGAAGTTAGAGTTCCGAGGTGTCCAATAGGGACCTTCTCGCTGACGGAGAATTCGGCCGAGAGGTATCTCTCGACGAGTAAATGAATCCACGTTCCCCTTCTGCTCGAGATCACACAGGGTGGTGAGTGAGACGTTCGTTTCTGAGTGGCGCATCTCAATGTAATTCGGGTTTTCGGGAGTTCCCGACAATCTTAAGCGATGTAAAATCAAATTCTGAGGCCAGGCATCCATCGAAAACCTTTCTCCATGACGTATGGTTTCCAAGAAGAACACGAAAATTACTTTTGGCATCCCCTACAGCGGGGGTGGGATTATCGGGATGTTCCGGGTGGGTCCACGCCACTTGGGCGCCAGGCCATCTGAGCGACCTAGTTTTTTGGGCGACGGGACCTTTGGGCGACAATGATTGAAGTTCAAGGGGTCCGGGGGTCCCTTGTGCTCGGAGTTTGGGGGTCCACGGGCCCTCCGCGGGCCCCGGAATCACCTCAAGAAGCCGGGGTCGGCCTCGAGAGGAAACCGCGTAAGATGAACCGCGTAAAACGGGGGATTACTGTATTTGGATAACGAATATATATCGAATATATACGATAATAATACGGAACGCATATTAAATACTCGCTCTTTCTGTATAGACTGATACCGGAATCCTCCGTTATGACTGGTCTTCCTTGATGACTGAAGACCTCAGAAGAGCGTCCCACCGACGGCGAGCCGCAGCCTTCGACGAGAACTGCGAAAACTGGATGGAGTTTCCTCTAACCGCAGTCGATGAGAACGCGAGACGAGAGGCTCCGTACACGTGACTTATGTGGAGAACCCTGCGGGCAACATCACCTTCACGACTGCGCGCAATGCCATCTGTTCAATTTAGCCAAGACCGGAAAAACGTCGAATGTAAAATGGGTGAATAAATTCAGAACTCCCACAAAAATGGCAATAAATTTTTTTTATCCGCGCTCTCCCGAGCATTCCGGGTGCTCTCGTGGGGGGCCAGTTTTCCCAATCGAAATCAAAGTGGCAGCGCAGTGGATTCGCGGAAGCCCCCACTGCGTACGCCATGCATCATGGTGTGAGAACGACGAAGACGTCGAAAACCCAATCATCGACATTATTATCGGTTGAAATAGCATGAAGTGCCTTGAAAGTTCTGATGATGCCGAAATCGTGTCGCCAATCCGAGCGCCGCGAAAGCCAGCTCAAAGGACCAAGTTTCGAGTTTCGGCTCCGCATCCGCAATCTCACAGGTAAACGTAGCAGTGACGGGTCATGGGTATGGCTGTGAATTTTTCGAGGCAGGAATGGAAAAAATCGTCAAATTCTGTGGCTTGCATTGGTTTTCCATGGAGAAATGATATGAAGTCACCGCGGAGTTCGCCGATAGATCGCGCTCTGCGAAAAATGCACACCTCTACTCATGGGTCATTGCTGCTGTGCTTCATATGGTCGAGTTGAGAGGGCTGTTGGTTGTTGAGCGAAAGAATGTGTTGATGAAACGACCCGGGGTCTATACCAGAAATCTTACTCCTCTGTTTGACCTGGAAACGAGACGCACATTATCCGCTGTGTTTCGCTCAATTCATCTCAGTCCTGAGCGATGTGAAGATATTCTAGGATGAACATTCGGGCTTCGATTGACGGGCTGGCCAACCGAAACGCAAACTGAGTACATCTTTTCCATGCTGTGCTATCCGACGAATAATTTCCAAAAAATCGGTTCGGACTCAACCGTTAAATGGTCGTCGGCAACGGTCGACCAGTAGTTCTCATCCATTTCTTGCCTTGCTCGGAAATTTCCGTGGAATGTCTCATCATGAGGCACTTAATACGTAGCTGTGACTCGTGTTTCCCATGAGAATGAATCACAGCAGCCTGAGTGAAGTTTGCTTCTCGATTCACATAGAGTGCACGTTCCGTTGTGAAAGAGCTACGCATCCTCTAACAGCCCGACAAGTCACTCTCGAGCACTGGTCTCGGCTGCGAAGTTTCTTCAGCCCAAGAGCCAGGAATCCCCCCAGCCACGATGCTCGGACTTATCACAAGACTCCCAGGAATCTTCTGCCAATTCTCTCCTGTCCAAGAACCGAAATTCTGCCGAGCCGGACGCATCTCAAGACTCCCAGGAATCTCCAGTGAAGTTCCTCCACTCCAAGAACCAAATAACCCGCCAGCCACGATGCTCGGACGCATCTCAAGTTCCTCATAAATCTGCTGCGAAGTTTCTTCCGCCCAGAAGCCCGAAATCGCGCCAAGCACGATACTCGAAGGCACCTCAAGACCCCAGAGAATCTGCTACGAAGTTTCTCCCGTCCAAGAATCAGAGAACCAGCCATTCACGGTACTCGGAGACATCTCCAAACTCTCGGGGTCCAGTTCCGAAGTTTCTCCAGTCGAAGAGCGAGACGGACGCCGGAAAGAAAAATTCAATACCCGATTCTTCCGAATCCAAGGTCTTGGACCCTTCCGTTGAGGTGAAATCCAACCAGGGCTTGCCCTTTGAGAAACGCGTTTTCATCGCGATCAATTTTTTGGCGATACTTCTCGTTACGGTGGGCTTCTTCCTCATAAAAACACAGAATTCTGGATCGAGTGGTGCTCCTACGACAACAGGTATCCCCAGCTTCCGGAATTATTATATATAGAAATATTGTATTTCAATTATTTCACGCGACGTCGTCGTATTTTTCAGAATTTGTATCAACCCGGATGTCAACAAGTGTGACCGAATCGGTTGCAACTACCACAGTAACAGGTGGGTGCTAATTGTTGTCGAAGCTTCTGAGCGGATGGTTTCATGTAACATCCGTATTCTTGTCAGATCGTGGACCGACAAAGATGTTCGAACTTAGCGTTGCTACTACGGCAACAGGTCCTTCCGGCTACCATCGCTTGGATGCGGACTATTGTTCAGCGATTTTATTTTATGTTAAGTCTCTCTCTTTCTCAGCTCCTAAATCTACCCCGCTGACCACAAAGATTCCTGAATCTAGCGTTACTACCACAACAAAAGGTACTTCCGACTTCAATTTTCATGCTGCTTGAGGTCGGGGCATTGTGCACCGATGATTTTATTCAAGATTAATCTCTTTCTCTTTTTCAACTCCCAAATCGACCCCGCTGCAGTGGCGTAACTAGCGGGGGAGGGGAGGCGGTCCGCCCCCTGGAGGCCTTGGGGGCGGCGTTTCGGCTCCTTTTCCTGTTTTTTTTTTGTTACCGTGTTCTCCTGGGAGCAGGTGCAGGGGCGGCATTTTCCGAAATTTCAGGGTTTCCGCCCCGGGCGGCACATAGCCTAGTTACGCCCCTGCTCCGCTGGCCACGAAAACGTCCGATTCGAGTGTTGCTGGCATAGCAACAGGTGCTCCTGACCTCCATGTTTATGTTGTTCGCATTCGGCGCAATCAGATGATGATTGCATGCGAGATCTCACTCTCTCTCTCTCTTTCTCAGATCTCGAATCAACCTCCACGCCCACCATGATGTCCGAATCTACTGTCGCTACTACGACTGAAGGTATCCCAGCATTCTCGTTGATCATTATCCCGGTCTTTTGTTTCGATGATTGCTTGCAAAACACCTCTCCTCGTCAGCTCTTAGAATGTTGTACCATTCAATCCCGTCCGCTTGCTCCACAAAAAAAAATTATCAAAAAAAATGATCATCATCATTAATCATGATTGGAATAAGACTGAAAAAGCAGCCAGCTTCTGGATGAATCCCACGAAAAGTGAATACGCAGCCGAGCTGAAAAATTGAGACAGACTGACACCGATCTCGCAGAAGAGCCGTGTCTGGTCGGAATGCGCTGTTGACAGGTTCACGCTCTTCCCGAGGGGAATCCAGGTCCCACTTCCGTTTTTCCGCAACCAGCCACATCTTCCGAATTATTCATTCTTGCCGAATGTTGCGGTTTATGAATCTGAAATCAGGAGATCGGAAATTCTTGTCCCCCAGAATAGTCTCTCGGGCTGAGAACCATTGGCACAGAATATCAGCTCCCGCTAATAATCGTGTGAGATTGGTTCGCAGAACGATGCATGTTAGCTCGGCCTCGGCGTCGCCTTGAGGAGTGCGGTTAGTATGGGCGCGGGTGTCGAAGTCCATTGATGGTTTGTGGAGGCATCACGAGCCTTCCGAAAGCATTTTGCTTGGTTGTCGGAATGAGCATGTTCGGCCTGACGGGACGTCCTGTCGACGACGATTAGAGTCGCTGAGATGACGTGCTCCCTGCTTAGCATGAAAACGATGATGAGACGGCACCCTTTCAGGCTCCAATGAAACTCTAAAGAACAAACTCAGAATAGGTAACGTCTGAATCTGATCGGATTATTCCGATCATCCTCGCTCCATGAGCGAACATAATGATGTATCCTTGAACGCAACTCCGAGAATTGTACGGCGTGACCGGAGGGACAAGATCACAGTGGAAAATGTTGAAGTGAGCACGCCATTTCCATTATCCAGCTCTTCTGCATCGAGGAGCTGGTTGCACAGGTCTTGAATGCTAAGGTCGTTCATCCACCTACTCAGCTGAGCAAATACGTTTTTCAGGTTCAGAAACTGCTCCCAAAAACTGCTGGTTGTGAATATCGTTTAAGAAGAGCGAGAGTCATGAAGTTTTTCGTTGATTACATATCATCATATGGAGAGAACTGGTTCAAACCAACTTTGCAGAAAGCATTCGACGAGGTGGAGTTGGACATCCGGTAATTTTTGGAGAGATACGAGTTCATTCATTTCATATTCCTCTATCGTTTAAAAGGGTATCGGGTGATTAATGATGAGTAATTTTTGATGGACAGAGGAACTCCTGGGAGAACGGGAGGCCCCTCACAAGTGATATTTGGCAGTTGCGGGGCTCGACGGATGCCAGGTTACTCGATTTTCGTTGGGCTTCGCTGAAAAAGCGAAATTTTCACCCACACAGAGTAGTTTTCACAACGAAAAGCTACTCAGCGGGTTAATCGCGAAATCACTGCTCGAAGGAGAGCCCCATCCTTGTAGTACCTAGGAATTTGCTCCACGGGCGAAAATCGTTTGGGCGCTCCCTCGGAATCACAGGTGTTGAGTGGACAGCGGGAACGAAAATTACAAGCGAATGTTCCACACATGATGACATCTCTACGTAAGATGAATTGCTTGAGGTATGAAAAAGAGGTTTATGAGCTTGGCTAGGTCGCAGCAAACCCATTGAGATACCCGAATTTTCCGATGGGATCTCTCCGCTTCGAGCCGAATGAAAGACTTGAGCTGTTCCTCAGAGTACGGGAGCTCCCCAGGTTTTTTGACCCCCTAGACCCGCGGTGTCCACGGGAGTTCAGTCGCAGGCCAATGTGCGAAGTCTGGAACTCTCCGCAGTCCATGGAATCGTTCGGGTACTCAGCTCACAATTAAGGCTGATTTTCTGACGCACGAAACGTAATTGAATTCGCGACCATATAAGATGTGCTCTGGTCCTGAAAATTGATGGATTGGAATTGATACATTGTTTCGTTTGAGCGTTACATTATTGAACTATTGCTAAGAAATCAAGGAAGTTGGGAAAGCTCATTTCGTAGTTCCGATAATTCACCAAGTTTTCCGCTCATGCCGGCGACCAGATACCCTCGCACTCTTGTGAAAACTCTCACAATCAGTGATGGTCACTCTTCGCAAGCTCACTGATGTGGGTCCATTCAACAAGCGGCACTTTTTCTCAGGACATATTCTGCCACTGTCATCAGCTAACGGGACTCGGACTGAATTTTGTTCCAAGGAGAGCTTGCATGGGTCTGCGGAGATTTCCCTCAGCTATGTCGAGCTCAGCTGACGGATGGTCTACCAAGCTTTGGTTTCATAATGCACTTCCTGGTTTCTGAAGCTGCTCGGAAAGCTTTTCCTCGAAGCCTGAGGAGATCTGGAGTCTCTCGCTGGTTTTGGTAATCGTCTGCAAGTACAGTTTGAATATCACCCGGGGCGATCGCCTGGGTTGCCGCTCAGAATGCCCTGACATTTTCCGGAACTAATCTTCAGGAATATTTTAAGGTCATCTACAAAAAATCTCTACTGAACGCTTGGGGTTCGGAGAGAGGATGCAAAGTCGATCTGATTCGAGAGTCTTGTACGACGCCAGAAATACGGAGTCCCGAGACCGATTTAGCGGAGTTTACTGCAACGTTCAAGAGGCAGATAGAATGATATCGGAGAAATTATTGCTTTCTTCAAAGAAAAGCCTCTTAAAGTGGAAGAAACATTAATCCAGGGCCAGATTGTCTGTGAGAGTGTGCTCGACAGTGCGCCAAACAAATTTTCGTTCTCTTTCAACATCGTCAGAATCAAATCAGGAATTCTAAGTACATGGCGGTCACAACTCCCATGAGAGCAGAGCTCACCGCGATAAGGCCCTGACAGATTACGTCGAATCTAATCAATGTTGGATGATATGTGTCATTTTCATGAACTTCTTGTTTCCCAACCACTGCTTACCTATCTAGTTCCTGTTGCCACCCATGAAGCTGCTTGTTTGAATTCCGTGCGAACTTTCACAACGTTCTTCCGTACTAGCTGTGCTAGTTTTTCCTTCTTGGTACAACCGTGTTTGTAAGCTTATATAAACCCATTGAATGAACACAACCGTGTGCGTCTTTCTGACATGAAGTCTGTCATCTTCATTCTGTGTCTTCGCAAGAGAGCTCGGCCGCAGAACTCCGAGATGGTCCTGACGGCACTAACAATAAGTGCGAGAAACTTGAATACCGACCAAGTCTAGTGGATTTCCTATCATTCGTTATCAGCACGAGAATCGTCGACGTGTCGTCATCAAAGACAACATCATCGACGCAACTTTGACATAGGTATGTGGAAATCACAATCATCCATCCACTAACCATAGATTCACCTCGGACCAAACCGCTGGCACTTTTGACCACAGCTGAAGGACCCAAAGATGCTCCAGCAGGCAGCTATGGTGCTGTATCTGGCAGCGAAAGTGCTGCAGGTGCCTCCGGAGACGGAACACCTGGAGGTGCTGCCAATTAAAGTGATGACTCTGGGACTGACAACAAGAGCGATGATGGTAATGAAACCCCAAGCCTCTCGGACGTTGGAAGCAAGAACGCTTCCCACACTTCTCAAATGAGTCGGCTCTACCTCAGCTAGAATCCCATCAAGCTTGCATACAGGCCGTTTTGCTTGGGAAGCCACATCACGCATGTCCTCGTGAACTGCGCTGATCAAAACATCCACCAGAACCTACTCTACGGAAATCTGGAGGTCTCCCCAACTTCTCTCATTTGGAAGAAACTCTAAGTGGATTTTTCCCCGATTATTTCAGCGCACAAATTCACGGCGGTCTGCAACTTCATGAATTGGACTGACAAGCGATTGAAAAATGTTCTCGAAAAGTCATTGGCCAACTTCTCAGATGTGCACAGAGTGTGTATCAAATGAACCAACGAACTTCCCTCGGACTGGACTTGGACCAAAGTACTGTGGCTTCCGGAAGTGGCGAAAAAATCAGACTTTGAGCGCCCTAATCACATTTATTCTGAAAGAAACAGCCTGTCGAGAATCGGAACGAACTGAGCTTTCCAATGGCAATGATCAGTATCCGAAAGATTCGCTAAAGCTCTGGATCGCTTGGGTTGGGGCAGCCTGTCATCTAACACATTGGGTATGCCGAACCAGGAAAAAAATTGAGCCGCAGTAGGAGATCTTGACAAACCTCTTCCTGGGTGTTTTGATCCAGAATAGAGAGCTGGGCTAATGGTGAACGCTTCAGGGTTAGAGCTGCAGAGAATATGTTAGAAACTATATCTGATCACCCTGAAAACCGTTTTCCCGCAGTAAATTCTGCCGAACAAGGCCTATTAGGTCTCATTGAGTTCCGGCACTCGTCCCTTAACAGCGGCGTCGAATATCCAGGACATCAATCCAGAATCGGGGCGATTATCTGTCCCGAAAAGCCTGGAAACCTCATTTTTCCTCGATTTTGGACCCTTGTCAGGAAGAAAACGCGAGCCCATTCTGGACGAGTATCTGTGGGGCTGAACATCAATCACCACGGACTACAAAGCGGGCAGCATCTCATCTAAATCTGGGTGTTACACTTCGCGACTCTCCCTTTCAGTACGAAAAAGCGGAGTCATAGTGTGGCACTCGTGGATCCAATAGAGAAATCAAGAGTGCGATAACAGAGGTACAACGAAGATGTCACACCATCCTTGAGCCGAAGCTCCATCCTGTGTCACAATGGTACCGGACGAGCAACCGTACGCTTTGAGATCGCTCGAGTCGCTGAGCTGCCTCTCGTTTCAGCGTCATCATCAATGACGATCAGTTGCATCCGTTTGGGAGAAGGAGTTGAATTCGTCAACAGAGTACGAGCCGAAGCGAAGAAACCGGAGTCTCAAAAGAAACGTCTGGAAACACTGATCGAGAAACACCGTTCGGTTTTCGAGGGTCTGGGCAGATAACAGCTACGGTTTCAATATACCTCACGATTCTTAGGAGCTGTGAATAATCACCACTTTTTCATCGTGAATTTGTCAATTCTCACAATTCCATGCAGAGGGCTCCAAGAAGGGAGACCAATCGATTTCTGCAGCTTTGCATTGAGACAAGCCGAGAGAAATCACGCCGTCATAGAGGAGGAAAACCTCGATGTATTGATCGCCTGTGAGAAGTTCGAACACTACACCATACAACACCAAAACGTCAAAGTGCAAACTGACCACCGACCTCCAATGAGCATCTTCAAGAAGCCACTCAACGACGCACCGAAGAGACTCCAACGAATGTTAATACGCCTGCAGCAGTTTCGCCTCACCGCGTCATACCTCAGCGGCAGAAAG
Source organism: Neoseiulus cucumeris (assembly GCA_021527715.1). Taxonomy (NCBI): domain Eukaryota; kingdom Metazoa; phylum Arthropoda; class Arachnida; order Mesostigmata; family Phytoseiidae; genus Neoseiulus; species Neoseiulus cucumeris. The sequence goes on along the minus strand of JAJSRV010000050.1, from coordinate 851,603 downwards.
AACACAGTCCCATATTGGACTAGTCGGGATACTCCGCGAACTGACCGTTTCGACAAAGACTCCAACATCCGAGAGTTCGTGTTCAGAACGAGAGCAGAGCTGATCGATGTAGAATGTCTGAATGTTCCGTCAGCAACAGAACTTTGAACCGCATCAGAGAAGCAACGAGAGGAGACCCTGAGTTCAGCTCACTCAAGCGGACCATCGGATCTAGATGACCGGAGACGAAGGATTAGTGGAACGCCAAGATGAGACTATTCTGTAAAGACAGATCAGAACTAGTATCGGCCAATGGATTGGTCTACAAGGGGTCGGCCTTTTTCGTCCCTCAAAGTCTGAGGATAGGAATGCTTAAGACCAACCACAGGAGCCACCACAGATTCCGCCTTCAATGGAGACTCGCTCCATGGTCTGCATATTCTGGCCGTCCCTAAAAAAACAAGTGAAAGATTTTTGCAACGATTGTGATGCATGCTTGTCATTCCAATCCAAACAGGGGAAACAACCAATGATTGAAACAGCATCGGAAACTTTTTCATTCCACGTGGTGTATCGAGACCTTTTCAACTTCCGCGGAAGGCATCTCTCGTGACAGTAGATGTGTTCTCCGATTCCTTCCAGGTCGACAAATCGGTCGAGACCGCCACGGCGCAGAGAGTGATACAAACGGCAAAAAGACATTTCTCTCCGGTTCCACTCTAATGTCGCATTCGCTCAAATCGCCTGTTCGCTCGAATCGGCGAACACTTACAATACTATAGGGCGAGATTTCCGTGTAAGAGGAAATACGATTCATGCTTTAAGCCCCGAGATCAACCCAAATGAGTTAAACTGAAACCTTCTCGCCGAGAAATCACCCTTTAAATCTAACTTCGCTGACCCTAGAACTATGGTTCCCAAACATCTTGGACCAGTGGACCCTCTGCCGACCTTCCATTCGTCGATATTTAGGATGCTGCATCCCTCTCTGATTTGTAAATCTTGATTGGCGCAGCTTCATGAACCTGAGATTTGCAATCACTTTATTCACCGAACACATTTTTTCTATCTATCCGATACTTTTCTCTCTTTTTTCTCTCTTCCCAATAGATGGGCTTTACTGTATCAACGTGAGCCTCAGAAACGACGAATTCAGTTGCGAACTGAACTTGCACCAGATTTTTTTCCAAAACGGGCTCTGAAAAAAAAAGTTGTTTCACACGCCCTACTCTCGAAAAGCTATGAACCATGGAGCGTACCGGTTGTAGTTGCAAACTTCTCATTCCTTACGCGGTCAAGACTTATCCCAGCAACCTAATATTGTGAATTAGGGTTTATAGGTTGAGAACGACGAAGACATCAGGAAAGCGATCATCGTCATTGAGGGGGAAACAGCATGAAGTCGCTTGGAAGTCCAGACGATGCTAAGGGTGTGCCGCGAATCCAAGCACCACCGAAGCCAGCTCGAATATCCAAAGCTCAAGCTCCGGCTCCGCATCAGCAGTCTCACAGGTAAACGTAACAGCGCCGGGTCATGAGTATGGCTGTGAACTTTTCGCCGTTCAAATGGGCAGAAATCGTCGAGTTTTGCGGCTCTCATTGACCTCTCGTGGAGAATGGAAAGGACTTCGCCGTGGAATTCGCAGAAAGATCGCCTCCCGCGAAAAATGCACAGCCCTACTCATAATTCATTGCTGCTGTGCTTCAAATGGTCACGTCATCATACGGAATGTTGAGTGTTGAGCGAAGGAATGGATTGATGAGATTCATCCGAGAGCTATACCTTGCTTAAATCTACCAACAATCTTTTTTTGTCCGACCGGGAAACGAGACGCTCTTACGTTGCGCTCCCCTCGATTCACCTCAATCCTGAGCGATGCTAGGACTCTGTGAGAAGGAACACCGAGGCTTCACCTGACGCGCTGGCCGAAACCGGTGAACAGAAACGCAAAACGAGTACATCTCCTCCGTGCTCGGCAATCCGACAAAGAGTTTTCCAAGAATCGGTCCACACTCGACCGAGGCATGGCCTTCTGGAACGATTGAACGATAATTCTCATCCATTCTTTGCTTTGCTCGGAAATTTCCGTGGCACGCTCGACCATGAGGCACCTTGTACGTTGCTGTGAGTCGAACTTTCCGTGGGAATGAATCACAGCAACATGAGCGATGATTCCTCCTCGAAACACATTGCACTGTCCGAAGTGTTAGAGATACGCATCCTCTAACAGCTCGACAAGTGCCTCCGGAGCACCCGCCCCGGCTGTGAAGTCTCTTCAGTCAAACGACCAGAAGCCCCGTCAGCCAGGATCTTCGGAGGCATCGAAAGACTCTCAGGAATTTGCTGCGAAGTTTCTCCCTTCCAAGAGCAAGACGGACGTAGGAAAGCAAGGTTCAGTTTCCGTTCCTTCCGGATCCGGGGCTTTGGACTGTTCCAATAAGGTCCGAGAAATTCAAGGCTGGCCTCGTAAGAAACAAGTCTTCATTGCGATCGCTTGTGTGGCAACACTTCTCGCTGTCGCGGGCTTCTTGTCTCCGGAAGTCCCGACGTCGACACAGACGACTGAATTGAGAGCCGCTTCTACGGCAACAGGTACTTCCGGCTTTCAAGATTTGTATTCGTAGACGAAGCGTTGTGTAAAAATGATTTTACGCGGAGTATCCCTCTTATTCAGGATTTGTATCAACCCGGATGTCAACAGGTATGTCCGAATGGGTTGCAATAATTACTAGACAGAAACAGGTTGCTGCTGATTGTTGTCGAAGCTTCTGCGCTGATGGTTTCATGCGACATATTCTCGTCAGATGGTGGACCCACAAAGATCTAAATCTTTCGAATTCTTCGAATCTAGCTTCGCTACTATGGCAACCGGTCTTACGGGCTACCATCGCATGGGAGCAGACTATTGTGCAGCGATTATTTGATGCGAAGTGTTTTTATTTCTTTCTCAGCTATTAAATCTACTCCGCCGACCACGACGATACTAAAATCTAGCGTTACCAGCACAACAAAAGGTAATTCCGACTCCCATTTTCATGATGCTTGAGGTCGGGGCATTGTATGTCCACCGATGATCGTATGCAAGAGACCTCTCCTTCTCAAGTCCTGAATCTACACCGCTGACCACGAAGGTGTTCGAGTCGAGTGTTGCTAGCATAGTAGCAGGTGCTCCTGACCTCCATATTCATGTTGTCATGATTAGGGCTGTAAGTTTGTCGCGGCAGCAAACAGCGGATATTGCGGAAAATCGTGGCTCCCTTCGGACCACTATTGACATTCGACGAGAAAAGCCCGCGACAACCGCGAAAAGGTCGCCCTTCGCGACAAATTCACGGTTCAACTGATGTGCCAGAGCTCACTCTCTCTCTCTTTATCAGCTACCGAATCAACCCCCGCGCCCACCACAATGCCCGAATCGACTGTCGCTACTACGACCGAAGGTACCCTAGCTTCACTCGGCAGTTAACTTTTAGTTAACGCAGTCTAGTGTTCGGATGATTGTATGCAACACGTCTCTTCTCTCTAGCCTGAGACTCCTCAACTTGCAGAAAAATTGCGAATATATCCACTCCCTATTGAACGAATTGAAGAAGCTTGCTCGCTGGCATTTGCTGAAGTGGTGAAGGACAGGACTAACTACTTCGCTTTGCCGTTCCGTACAGCTTTGACAGACCACTGGTTTTTTAATGTGGCATTGGAAAGACCGACTCTCAAAGAACATGGACAGATCGAGTATAACAGTAAGAGACCAAACTCAATGAAATTTTGCGACGTTGGTGTTCACGTGAACAGAGATTCGTTTTGGTTTGAGGGGCCGAACTCAGTCAGCCGCAATGATCTGGGGAGCGTTCGCCAACTTCTTGACGAATCCCGCGAGCAATGATGACGGAATGTAGCAGCCGAATAGAAATATTGAAACAGGCAGGCATAGATATCCAAGAAGACCTTTGTCTAATGGAGGTGACTTTCTTCTATAATACCTTCCTCGAAAATAGTCAAAATATAGAAGACTCTATCAAAACGGAGTGCACCGAATGGAGGATCCTAGTACAACACGGGTGTGCGGTTGATCGTCAACACTTGCACGGAGCGGCAATCCTTCCTGCGGTTTTCATCGATTGTGTGAAGTTTGTTACGATTCCTTCCCATTGAAGTTACTCACACAAAGTGAATCAGTCCGCTCATCGTTTCTGATAAGCTTCCGTCGACATCCGTCCGGAGTCCAGGGCAGGTGGCGATCCATATTTAAACTCCCACGTTACGCATAGTTACTTCCACGTTACGTCAATCTTTCTTCTCCATATCGACAGGGGCTCATGCTCCTGTCGAAGATCCCGAGAGGAATTCTGTGCGTCGTTCCGTTTTTTCGCAAGCAATCACAACTCTCGCGTTATTCACTCGTTCCCAATCGTGCGGTTCATTCACCTGGGATTCCTGTATATTGGGAGTTCCCCCCAAGGAAACGTCTCTCCAGCTGAAATCCGTTGTCACCGAATTCGAAGAGCTCACGGATGGATTCGAAGAACGGCGCATTCCAGCTCGGGCTTAGGGACGCCTTTAGCGTCCAGGACGTTTGTAAAGACATTACGAGCCATCCATAGGCATTTTCCTCGTTTTGCCCAACCACCATGTTTGGCCTGACGCGGGTCTCAGCGTCGATTTCCACCGACATGGAAACCCCACCAGCGTCTCTGAGATGACGTGCTCCTCTCGTAGAATGGATAACATAATAAGACGACTTCCTTTCAGGTTCTGTTAAAATTCTGAAGACCTATTACAAGATAGTAAACATCTGGTTGTGGGCGAAGACGAATTCCGTTTTTCATATCCGTTTGTGCCAACATAATGATTTATCCTTAAACGCAACTTCGAGAATCGAAGTCCATGACAGAAAGCACAAGATTGCGGTGAAAAGAGTTGAAGTGAGCACTCAATTTTGATTATCCAGTTCTTCAACATGGACGACGCGGGAGCACCGGTCTGGAATTCTAGGGTCAATTTACTCGATAGCCGGCTCGAACCCACTTGACTAAGCAAATCCGTTCCAGGTTCACCAACCGCGGGCCGCGACTGCTGCTTGCACATCAGCTGTAAAAAAGACAAACGCAGGACCCAAAGCCAAGCAAGTTTTCATCGAGTATATAGGATCATATGCAAAGTATAGGTTCAAGCCAAATTTGCAGAGGGCATTTGACGCGCTGGAATTAGACGACTTGTAATTTTTGGAGAGACCTAGGAGTATCCATTTCATACTCCTTAACTAGATGAAGGGGGTTTGCGTTATTTATAATAAGTAACTTTGGTTGAGAGAGACATCTCTGAAAAAAAATCCAGGTTCTCACTAGAGTGATCGAGCATGAACGGAGGATTTCCGTGAATAAATTACGGAGTGTGCTCAACCAACAAACCTTCATTCGAATGATTTGAATGCTATAGTTGTAGGGTATGAAGCCCGTTTCCAAGAACACCGTGTTCGACATATTGGTGTATAACACTCGTTGGAATGAACGTATGCAGTAATTTCGAATGACGCTTCTGGAGACTACTGCAACTGTTGGTTAAAAAATATTTCGCAAACACAAATGTTATCGGGATCACTATCACTCAAACGCGGTTCCACTCGGTGGTTTCTTGGAGAGAAAGCTCTAGGTCAGTGGTGCCCAATTACTGAGCCGCCGCGACCCACTATCTGGATGCATGTTCCTCCACGACCCACCATGCATGGGTTGGTAGATCGCTCAGCAGATTTCTATTTACGATTGAAGGGCCATATACGGATGGTCGTAATTTAATTTTCTCCAAAATCAAGATGATCGTCAAAGAGTGTCAAGCTCGTCTGCCCTCATATTTTCAGTTTCGGGAATTTTCCTTCTTCGTAATATTTTTTCCACGGGAGCTCGCTGTCGTTGTCGCTCATTTGACATGCTTCCCGAAAGAATTCTTGAGATGTTCTTTTTTTGTGAGACGGTCTGGATCTGGGCTCTTGAATCCTCAGTTTCTCCATCAACCTCAGGCTCCTCGAAGCCGTCGACCGCTGAACACGTTCCCGTTCAAAGTCTCAATCCCTGGACCCTATGCATAGATGCTACTCTTGGCATACATTGTTGGAGACTGCTTCCTGACTCAGCGCGACCCACCCGCGATTTTTTCGCGACCCATTTGTAGGTCGCGACCCGCCTATTGAGAACCGCTGCTCTAGGTCATTGGTTCTCAACCTTTTTTTCCCCTGCAACCCCGACCAAATTCCATTTTGCCTATGTAACCCCTAATGGAACTTCAGCCAAACATGAGATAGACCCCTACTTCGGCAGAAATGTCCTTGCGTCACTCACAGAAGAGAATATTTGCATTGGACGAAACTTGTATTGAATATATCATACCTTACGATGGTGGTATAAAGCGAGAAACTTCAATTGAGAATACTCAGCTCTTTCAAGCAACCAGGTATAGTTGGAACGATGCAAAAGCGGGAAAACCTGTTGAAAACCGCAGCTTGAGATAAATTCTCCATGGAACCCAAGGGTTCCGTGGAACCCAGTTTGAGACACAGTGCTCCAGGTTTCGTTAACGTTGAGTCGTGGCGACGTGCAAGCGCGCCCGACTCAAGACGTTCAGGTCGGTTCGGGTTCAGTAGCGTAGCCAGGGGGGCCAAGGGAGCGATGCCCCCCCCCCCCCCGACAGGCTCTCCCGTCCCGTAGACCTCCATTGTAGAAATCATCATCATCGACCCTTGGCCTCCCCCGAAACGGTCTCTGCCCCCCGACAGAAAATCCTGTTTAAGCGCCTGCCCGGTTCGATTCCCGCCGGGTACATTTGCACCGAATCTATGGGCCGAACAAAAATTTTGGGGGGCATGGCCCCCTCGCCGCCACCCTCCCCCGCCCTTGGTTCTTGTGACCCTCACTTCCCAGCCAAGGTCTAGCAGGAATGAAGAGACTCAACGTTTCAGATTCGAAAGCCTATATGCTGCCGCAAAAATCACTGTACAGGGCCACGCTTCAAAACGATCAACATGTTCTACCGATTTCAAAACTAAGAAATTGCAGAGTTCTTGTGTGCCATATCGATCCGAAGTGCGGAACTAGCTTCCCCGGAGCGCGTCGGATTCAGAGGCATTGCCGACAATCAGAATGGAGCCTGCGGCAGTCCCCAACGAGAGTTCCAAATTCAAACTACAACCTTTCCGCGAGAGCACAGAGGCCAACTCGCGCCACTCGAGGGCCGCAAGCCTGTGCCCCTTCATAGGAAGAATGATGCCCGAACTTCCGGGCTCTAATTTATGAGGAATGGGACAACTCGCCTCAAAAGTAACCGAACAGCGCCCAATCAATCCCCGGCTCCCCCGAAACCCGACGTGTCAGCCCCTACTCAGAATCATGTTTTGTTACCCCTCTCAGCGAGGTTTCGGTCTGCTCGTCTGTCCGGATACTGCTGGGGGTGGTGTAACTCGTTTTTCCGACGCCTTTTTCTGCTTTTTTTGCCTAGTTTCCTGGCTTCTCCGACAATTCACAGCGCCTTTTTGCCTCTTTACGATACTGCGCGGGAACTCTCGCCCGGGTGCCCCCTACATCTTTCCCGAGTCTCAACTCCATCGCTTCTTCGAACTCCGAGATCCTTGCGCACTTAGGCTCGCTCCAGCCAAGAGGTGAACTTGAAGGCGCTTTCGCGTCAAAAGCTAATGTGGTCCTAATCCACAAACCAGGGTAGGCAATACAGATGGGATCATCGTATCGACCAATTCGTCTGCTAAACACCACATCTCAGTCCTTTTTCAAAATTATCCACAATCGACTCCAACGAGAGCTCGAAAGTAAGAAATCCGATATGGCACCCAATATGGCTTCCGTCCGACACGCTCCACACTAATGGCCATCCAGGACGTACTGGTACTGACTGGCCGGCTGAGCGAACTCAGCAAGCCCAGTAAGAGTGGGCAGCTCACCCTCCTCATCTGGCTGGATGTCGGAGATGCGTTCAACTCGGTGCCACGATGAAGCACCAGATGTCGACCCGGTATTCACGGGAGTGCTCCAACCATCTGCGGTGACCTGCGTAAACGAGGTGTATGTCTCAGAAGCATCTGTGTTAAAGTCCATACGGGAGACTGAATGCACATGGAGCTTGAGTACAGAGTGAATTCCTGCAGCGTTCTTCAAGAAAACCGCTGAAGCAATAGCCAAACCCTTGAGTCTCGTCTACGGAAAATCACTGAAAGAGGGTGAAGTTCCTGTCCTCTGGAAGTCAGCCTCGATTGCGCCCGTTCATAAGGAAAGACTGAGATGTGATCCCCTGAATAAGAGACCTGTATTGCTTACCGCTGTATCCTGCAGAGTTCTTGAGAAAATCAGAAGTAACAACGTCATCTCCAACACAAAAGGCGGGGACTATTGTGATCTCAGTAGCTTGCGTACAGAAGGAGACAATCGACAAATGACTGTTTGCTGCGGTTTGTAAACCTCGTGGCGAATGAGTTGAATGCGAACTCCTCTGTGGATGTTATCTACGCAGATTTAAAAAATGCATTCGAGACAATGCCTCATGAGTAGGGATGTAAATTTTTCGCGGGGGAAATTTCGCGGGCCTGTCGCGGGCTCGTCGCGGGCCTGTCGCGGGAGGCCTCCGCGACGGCATTTCGCGGCTTGTCGCACGATTTCGCGGCTTTTCGCGGGATTTCGCGGCTTGTCGCACGATTTTGCGGCTTTTCGCGGGATTTCGCGGCTTTTCGCGGGATCTCGGGGGTGTCTAATTTGGGATCAAGAACATCACTGAACCTCCAAATCAGGGCTAGAAAGGCTCAGAGAAGCTCTCGAAAGCTTCGTATTCGATTTTTTACCTGTGATACTGACGTTTTCTGACAATTCATTCACCTAAATGGCCCCAACTTTCCCCGACCTGCGCCTTCAGGTTGAGCCTGTCTCCGTACAGTTCAATGGAACTCGACTGAACTTCACGCCTCCCCTGATGAGATCCACCGATCTAACTAAAAGCGAGAAAGTCAATTTTCGTAATGAAGACTGCATTCTTCCGAACAGTGATCGCACGCACACCGCGCTTGACGCAAAAATTTATTCTGGGTTCCTCTGAGGGATCAATCGATGTTTATGTCGTATCTCAAAACACCGGATTCTGGTACAGCATATTATACATGGGCAAATTTTCGTTCGATATGCGGAGACGATTATCTCGCAAGACTTGAGAGTACAAACTGAAAGATCGCTCAGCGGCTACGCTGTTCACAGGACGTTGAGGGGTATGTTCGCTCCACAGAACTCGCCTACGAGTCTCATTAGCTGAACTCCGCGATACTGTCCGCACGAAGTTCGATTCTCCATGATATCTTGAGCTGCATCTTCGATGATCCTCATATTCGCCTCCGAGTTCAGGATGTCCATCAGCTTGCGCTGATGCACTGCAGACTGAAGATGTTTTGCGCAGGTATTTTTACGGCGATGGTCAACCGGAACATTACATGTAACACAGAAGAGAAGCGCCTCCTCAACTCGGAACGTTCCCGGTGTGAATTGTTGAGCGCGGTCTTCTGGGGTGATTTTGGTCGACGAATGGCTACGGTCGCTCATGGCTGTTTCGATTGAACGGGAGATTTTCGACCACGTTGAGGGAAGCAGCGAACTGAATGAGCTCGGAGGAAGAGACCGTTGTAATTTTGCGGCAGCCGAGTTTCTCGCCGGAAGAGACTGTCACTCAATAGTTCGTCTCGTGTTTCTCTCAGTCTTTGCTAACACAAAACATTTCTCTTTCCGCTCAAGTCTCATACTGAATGTGATTCCAGCTCCATTCATTCCGAAACGAGGGAAATTCAGATGCTCCCACTCAGAATCTAAAACAGAGTCATGTTTTTGTGAATCAGGAAGCTCACGGTCTTTCGGCGGGGCTCCAACAGTTGTGAAAAACGAACAGGCTTTCGATTTCGGTGACTCTGTTCCGGAGAGATGGAAGAAGAATCGAAGATGTAGAATCTACGCGCTCCAAACAAGGAGATTATGAGGAATCACATACCCTAAAGTGCCGCGTATAACGAACCCCTTTTTTGATCTTAAAAGCATCTGGAACTTTTTCCGATGGCCGAATTTCAATATCCTGAGATTTTCGCGATGTGGACCCAATACCGATCGACTGTGGGAAATTATCAGAACATGGAAATTCGGTTGTGAAACATGAGCAGGCTTTCGGGTCCTCCCAGAGTTTGAGGCAGCTCACTTCTGCCGTCTTGCTTCGAACTGCTTCGACTGGCTCATTCGATTGATACTCAACTCTTTGGGAAAAAAATCGAGATCCGAATCTCAAATAAATGATCGGGAAAGAACATAATTTCTGGCAGAACCATTTTGCGGCATTTTGCAGGGTTCCGCGGGACTTTTTGGGATATTTCGCGGCATTTCGCGGAATTCGCGGCATTTCGCGGGATTCGCGGCATTCCGCGATATATCTGCTCTCCGCGAAAAATTTACATCCCTACTCATGAGCTGCTGCTTGCCGTCCTGCCAAGGAAGTGGGCCCGGGACTGTTGAGGTGGATTTACGATTTCCTCAGGGGAAGAACCTTTCGTGTGCGGATACGTGATGCCTTTTTCAGGCCAGTTTGGGCAATCACTGGGTGCCCCCAGAGCACGGTCTTGGGGTCCACTCTCTTTATGTTGTACATTGACCATATTATGTGATTGTACCCTCGTTGACGTATTATGTTTTTGCTGACGACGTGAAGTTGGTCATGACCGTAAATGATATCCGCGACAGGGACGTGTTCCAGAACGTCCTGCAGGACTTCTGCGCTTGCGCAGCTAGTTCGGGTCTGCACCTATCGATGCAGAATAGTCAGATTTTCCATATTGGCTCAAGGATTCTGAGGTTTAGTTATCTTACTTGAATAATTTGGAGATTGCGTCGACACTCGTGATACGGGACCTCGGCGTGATCCTGTCTGAAAATCTCAAGTACGAGCTTCATAACCAGGAGCTTGTGAAACGAATATCTATGACATCTCCTTGGATATTTCACGCTTCTGTATTGTACTATCAAGACCGTCTGGATATATTTGACTGTACATGTCTCATATTTTACCGAGGCTGCTCTATTGTAGCCCAGTCTTGAGACCAAATGACAGGGGCAGCATCGAACTTCTGAGAAGGGTGCAGGGTCGATTCCTGCGTCGGGTGCAATACAGATGCGCGCTGCCTAGAAACAGCATTGAGATTGTTGATGTCATCGATCGACTTGTGGAAACTGGTCTGAGAAATCTTCGCAAACTAATGCAGCATATCGGCGATGGGCACAATGACTTCGGAAAGTGATTGCAATTACCAATTACTAATTACTAGAGCCTGGAAGTTTAGGCATTAATCATTTTTGACCCTCCATCTATCCATATGAATTGATGGATATTCGAGTATTTGATGCTTGACTGTTCCAGCCCAGGTCGTGATTGGGCGGAAATCATCGATGTGGTCGACCTCCGATCAACTCTTCCATGAATTGATGGAGAGTGATTGATGAATAATGCCTAAACTTCCAGGCTCTACTAATTACCCATCGAAAAATTGAGCTAAATTACCATTACCAATTACTTGCATTCAAAGTATTTAATTACTGGGTGATTCAATTACTTCGTCAATTACTTCCCAATTGCTTCTTGGCAAAACACGAACCCGTGCGAGGATGGTCGCAATCGCATTTCTTTGCATCCGGGAAGAAGAAGATCAGCGTCTCTACTATTTCACGGCGATCCCAAATATGAACTTTTATTCTCGATCGAGTTATATTGAAGGTCAGACACCGACAACGAAGAGACGATGTACTCGATCGTCATATCAGGTTCGAGCGGTGACTCCCTGTGGATTTCACAGCAAGCACGACTTCCGGCTGGACGGGAGGCTGCTCGTTTTGATCGCAGCGGACGCAATTCTCATTCTTTAGCAGGAATGGGGAGCCGTGTACCCTTATTGGAAACTGCAGTGGGGGAAATCGAGGTGGCCGGCTCGAAGGAAAGAAGATCTAGAGCGGGATATCGAAGTTATCGGAATGTAATTGGGAACTCATTGAATTTTCGGATCAATTACATTGGGAAGTAATGAATTACCGATTACAAATTACCAGCGAAACCAAAGTAATTGACTCAATTACCAATTAGAAATTGAGAAGTAATTAATTGTTAATTGGTAATTAAAACCCCAATTACCGCCCATCCCTGCAGCATATGCCTATTTTGACGAATTCTTCACTCTTCGACACATGAACACACGACGAGGTCTGTTGCCGCGATCTGAGGCGAAAAGTGTAGGTGGAGGAGGAGAAGATGCGCCTGCTCTCATCCGTGGCAAGGTCTATAGCCTGCTACAACTTCATTGAATTGATGAATGAGCCCTCCTATAGCGAAGTCAGAATGCAGTCGATGAAAAGTCAAACTATCTAATCGTGTTTGGAAGATTAGAGTTCTCATTTTAAGAGATATTATCTTATCGTTCTGAGTGTCCATGTGCGATCTCGTTTTCAATGAAGTTATCCATCCTCTCCGTTCGCTCGGGCCCGCGTTGTTACTCTCGCAGGATTCTTTGAGCGCCTCGAGTACTCGAGTCCGGAAGAAACTCTTCCATGTTTGAAACCTATGACGGGCAGCATTTCAGGCCAATCTCGGGCGACAGAATCCTTTAACTCGGCATTGAGTTCAACTTGACATTGTGATTGCGTCATGGAGTGAGAACGACGAAGACATCGGAAATACAATCATCGCTATTACACATGGGAAACAGCACTACGCCGTCCGGAAGTTCAGATGATGCTAAGGGTGCGCCGCCAATTCTAGCACCACAGAAACCAGCTCAAAGAACCAAGTCTCAAGCTCCGGCTCCGCATCAGCAATCTCACAGGTAGCAATCTCACGGGTCATGAGTGTAGCTTTGAATTTTTGGCGGAGAAAGTAGGCAAAAATCGTCGAGTTTTGCGGCTCTCGTCGACCTCAACTGGAGAATCGATACGAAGATGCCGCGGAGCTCGCAGAGAAATCGCTCTCTCCGAAAAATGCACAGCTCTACTCATGAGTCATTAGTGGTCATATGGTCGGGTCATAGAGGGTTTTGGGTGTTGAGAGAAGGAATGAATTGTGACGATTCATCCGGGAGCTGTGCTTTGCTCCAATTCAGGCCTTCACCAACAATCTTTCCCTTTCGCGAAACGAGACGCACATTTCTGTCGAGCTACCCTCGATTCCCCTAAACCCAGAGCGATGCTAGGATTCTATGAGTAACAACACTCAGGCTTTGCTTGTCGTGCTGGCCAAAAAGGGTGAACCGAAACGCGAAACTAGTACATAATTCTCTCGTTCTGCTATCCGTAAAAGAAGTTTCCAAGGATCGGTCCACCCTCGCATGTTCCGTTGTGAAAGAGCTACGCAACCTCTAACAGCTCGACACGTGACTCTCGAGCACCCGCCCCGGCTGCGAAATTTCTTCTGTCAAAGAACCAGAAAGCCCGCCAGCCAGGATCTCCTAATGCATCGAAAGAATCTGCTGCGAAGTTTCTTCCGTCCAAGAAACCGCGCCAGGCAGGCTCCCCGAAGGCATCGAAAGAATCTGCTGCGAAGCTTCATCCGTCCAAGAGTCAGAAACCCCGCCAGTCAGGATCTCCGAAGGCATCAAAAGACTCTCGAGAATCTGCTGCAAAGTCTCTTCTGTCAAAGGGTCAGAAACCATGCCAGTCAGAATCTCCGAAGTTATCAAAAGACTGTCAGGAATCTGCTGCGAAGTTTTCCCCGTCCAAGAGCCAGAGACCGCTCGAGCCAGGATCTTCGGAGGCATCCCAAGCCTCTCAGGATCCACCTTCGAAGGTCCTCCAGTCCAAGAGCGAGACGGACGCTGGAAAGCAAGATTCACTTGCCGATCTCTCCGGATCCAGGGTATTGGACTGCTCCAATAAACTGGAAGGCATTCAGGGCTGGCCTCGTAAGAAACAAGTCTTCATCGCGATAGCTTGTGTGGCAATGCTTTCCGCTGTTGCGGGCTTCCTCTTTTCGAAAGCCCCATTGTCGACACAGAGTCCTGAATCGAGCACTGCTTCAACGGCAACAGGTATTTCCAGCTTCCTATATTACCCTAAACTCGCGCGTAATAAGAACGGTGCGGAAGAAGAACCTTCCGTATCAAGAACCTCGCGTAAGAAGAACTTTCCGTATGAAGAACCTCGCGTATAACGAACTCTCCATGTTAAAATAGAGTTCTTTATAAGCGAGGTTCTTCTTGCGGAAGGTTTGTCATACGCGAAGTCATTTTCCCATTTCTGGGGTTCGTCATACTCGCGAGTTTAGGGTATTATTTGTAGAGTAAGAATTTTATATCAACGATTTCACGCGAGGTCTACCCCCTATTCAGTATCTGTATCAACCCGATTGTCAACAGGTATGTCCGGATCGGTTGCAACTACCACAGTAACAGGTTGCTGCTGATTGTTGTCGAAGCTTCTGTGCTGGTGGTTTCATGCAAGTCAGATCGTGGTCCAACAACAATGTCCTAATCTAGCATTGCTAGGCGCTTACGACTCCCATGTTCATGCTGCGTGTGTTACAGCTCAGTTTCCCGAAAACCCGAGATCCTGGAAGGTGAAATCCTCTTCACCTGGAACCCGAAATCCTGAATATTTCGAGAAATCCTCTTTCTTCAACTGCATTTACGACAGGGTTCCCAAATTTTTCAAGCTCCCTGATTTCTCGTCGAGATTTGGCCGTGCTCCGCTGCTTGTTAGGGACCTCCATATTCACCACTCAATCGAAGAAAACTCAATTCTCGTTGACAATCGTAGGTAGTCTCAGGACGATCGTCAATTCGGTGATCGTTGGTGCGTGAGAACATCTGAGCGGTCAAGACTTGTTACGTGCATCAAGGAACAGGCCACGATGACATTTGATTCGCTTCGATGCCGCGGCGCCGTGGTGCGTAAGCGTGCTGACATCGGTCGATCAAGCAGAGATGCGAAACGGAAAAAGATGGCGAAAAGAGGTGAAACGTGCGAGCAACGAGAAATAAGCCTGGATTCGGGTCGAGAAGATGTTAAGTGGTCAATAACAGGGTTGTCAAATGATGTAACGCGCGTGCAACGTAAACCGGTCCGGAGTCTTCTACCGAGCCAGGTATGGGAACGAGCAGCACAGTACTCGCGGGACACCTTTGTAGCGAATGAATTCGGACATTCCTGCAATGTGCGTGATCGGCTGTGCTTCATACGGGACCTGAAAAGTGTGACGAAGGGGATCGCAGAAATCCTAGATTTCCATTTTCCCGACGAGAACAAAATAACTTAAACTTATGCAGTAATTGTTTCCGCGTGTGTGTGACAGGAAAAATTCCGTTCGAGTAAGAGTACCCTTACATGCAAATCCGCCGTTTACATCACTTGGGTTTTTACGGGATCGTAGTGGGTGATCAATGTGCCTGTGACGTCGATACCAAGTCCGTCTACGCCACCGTCTGTATACCAGAAGTACAAACTTACGGTTTCTCGCCATCCCTATCGGTAGGGCCTACTGCACTACCAGCTTAAAATTTTTCTCCGCGGCCGGAGTTCGCGTCGGAAGTTCTTGAGGAAAAAGGGTTTTTCGGGACATCGGGTATTTGAGAGCTCGAGTTTTATAGAGGGAAGATTTTGCCTTTCGGGATATCGGGTTTTCGGGATCACAGAGTCGCGCCGTCGATGCAGTGTAATGCGATGATTGTCTGCGAGATCTCTTTCTCCCTCTTTCTCCGTTCTTCTCTTTGTCAGATCTCGAATCAACGCCCGCGCCCACGGAGATGTCCGAAACGACTGTCACTACTACTACAGAAGGTACCCCAGATCCAACATTCACGTTAACGCAGACTAGTGTTCGGATGATTGTATGCAAGACATCTCTCCTGGTTAACCTGAGACTCACCAACTTGCAGACGATACGCCAATATACCCACTCCCTATTCAACGCATTGAAAAAGCTTGCTCGCTGGCATTTGCTCACGTGCGGAAGGTTAGGACTCACTACATGATTTCGCCGTACGCCCATGCTTTGGTAAAACATGGGTTACTGGGAGTGACATTGGAAAAACCGGCTCTCGAAGAACATGGACAAATCGAATATAACAGTAAGAACCCAAACCTGAAGTTGACTAAATCTCGCTACGTTGACGTTCACGTGTACAGAGATTCCGTGTAGGTTTGACGGGTCGACCTCAAGTCTAGGGGAGGGTGCTTTGCATATAGAGCGCACTCGAGTTATAGCGCACGTATGAATAGAGCGCACGTTACGTTTTACTTGATCGGATTTCAAATACCGTATTTCTTGAAATAGACGCCCGGGCTTCTATTTTTTTCGAAAGCCTCTCGCGAGGTGCTTGTATTTCAGAGGGGCTTATAATTCAGAGGGGCTTCTATTGGATCAGAGCTGCTACCTCTGTAGAAGTATAGAATAGAAGCCCGGGCTTCTCGATTTTTCGCGGATTCCATCTGGGATTTCCCGTGAGAGGAATCCAGGAAGTCGTCGCCTCATCTCAACGAAATCTCACCGAACTTTCCGGAAGAATTCAGTTTACGGTGGTAGGGTTCGATGCGGTCGCCGCGGACCCTGTATTCTATCTCAAAGGAGCTTTTATTTCGGGGGGGCTTATATTTCAGAGAGGCTTTCATTTCAAGAGATACGGTAATCACCTAACCTAGCAGATTTGCGCTCTTCGTACAGGACTTCAGTTGCGAGTTTCGATGCTGCGCTAAATTGAATGTAAGCTCTAATCTGACGTGCACTCTATTGTCGACCACCTCTGCGGATTCCGGTTGCGGTAACTGCGGCAGCCGAATTGAAATATTGAAACCAGGGCGGCGCCAGATTTCTTTTTTGAAGGAGCTAGATCCTCTCTCCCTCCCCCTTCACACTGTCTCTCGCCCTCTTCAAAGACGCAAGTATGGCTGCATCAAGGTGTTGATTCGGCTATGTAAGATTAAATCGTCGACCGTGGAGTCGGGATCCTCCATGAGATTCTCCGTGACGTCTCGCTCTTTGGATATTCCTATTCTTAATCGACCCGAAGAATTATGAAGCTATAGCGGCAATAACCTGGAATCGGGATATGGGAAGTCCGCGCTCCCAAGGCAACGTCTCTGCAGCTGAAAACCGTGGCCGCAGTATTTCAACTCCGTGGGTGTAGTTTTCGTATGGGTTCCCAGAACATAACATGTCAGCTCAAGCCTCAGCGACGCGTTGCCTTGAGGGGTGCGGTTGCCCTGGAAGCGTGTGTCGACGTGCATTTATGGTTATTGAAGGAGCCTTTCGGACACACTTTCGTCGGTTTTCGCAAGCTGCATGTTTGACCTGAAGGGATCCCGGACTGGAAACCCCTGTAACGGCTCCGATTCTGAACTCGTGTGTAACAAAACACTGAAGTGGAATTGCTGGAATGACGTGCTCCTCTAAGGAAATGGAGAAGATAATGAGACGGCTTCCTCTCAGGTTCCGATAAAATTGGGAAGAGCTTCTACAAAATATCCAAGGTCTGGATTTGGTCAACTTCGTTGTTCGGTCGAAATCGCCGTTTGTGCGAACATAAGGATATACCCTTGACAGTAACTCTGAGAGTCGAAGTCATTGACAGAAAGCACAAGATTGTGGTGGAAAAAGTTGGGGTGAGCACTCCATTTTGATTATCCAGTTGTTATACATCGAGAACGTAGGTCTGGAATGCTCGGGTGAATTTATTCGACAGCCAGCCACCCACTTGGCTGAGCAAATACGTATTTCAGGTGCAGCTACCGTCCCCTGAATCTGCTTCTTGTACAAGCCATCTAAACTCGGACAAAGCAAGGAACACAGCTAGGGAGATTTTCCTCAAGTACATAGAATCATATGTAGAGAATAGGTTCGCACCAATTTATCGGGAAGGATTAGACGGGTTGCAATTCGACGATCTGTAATTTTTGGAGAGACCCAGGAATATTCATTTCATACTCCTCAACTCCTTAACGTAATGTGCAATGAGTAATTTTTGGTGAAGAAAGGATTCCCTGACGAAAACGGGAGGCTCTCCACGCGAATGAGTTTTCTACCACGGTTTTTCCCCAGTTCCGGAGTGCGGCGGATACCGGGTTCCTCGATTTTCGGTGGGCTGCGGCGTAAAAGTTTGTCACGGTCCTTGTTCTGATAAGTCGCATGAAATGACGGTTGTCTGCGGCTGCGAAGATATCGAGGAGAGAGGGACTGGCGGGTGCGGAAGTCGAGATCGCGGTCGGAGTGGAAACCGAGATCTCCGTAGTACGCAACATTGGGTAGGGGGGAGCCATCGAGGAAGTGGGTATGAGCCGTGCCGGGATATGGAGAAGGGCACACACATGAGCCACGATGGTCTGTTGTTGGTCGTAGTCCAGGAAAGAACACAGTCGATCGCTGCTCACAATCAGTGTTCTCACTTCACCCGGGGAACCGATCCTTATGCATATTGTGACATTCTAGATTATTGTAGTAGTTCCTGTCAATGTACTAGAGAGATTGTAGATGTATACGGGAACGATCACTCGATAGCATGGATCGAGTGGGTGCCTAGGAATGGAAACTAGCGCGCGTCCTGAAGAAGTGCAAGGAGTGGAAAAAAAGACATCGGAACAAGAAACACAACTCTCCATTTTGCCGCAGGAATCGGCTCATCCCGGAGAAAGGTCCCGAGAGGGTGGGGTTTACCGAGTGCTAACGTTTGGGTAAGACGCTCCCACAAGCAAACCTTTGAGACTTTTTTGGGTGGGGAACCACACGGGGACGGAGATCTGGTAATTCCAGGAGAAAGAGGAGTAGTCATGGGAGGAGACCCCGGGCTGGTGCGATGTAACGGGCAAAACAGGCGGTACAGGGAGTGGAAGAAACAGGTGAGAGAAGCGAGGGTGGAGATGAAGAGGGAGCAAATCAAACTCAGGCATTTTTTCTTCGGAGAGCTCGTGGTCTTCAAATCGACGGAGAATCCTCTGACGATGATTGGTCGTGGGAACGCCTCAAAAAGATTTCTCCGAGTCACGAAGAAACCCATGGTGTAACTTCTCGAATCGTGCACTCGTGCCGTTGCTAATGCTGCATTGAAATGCAGCGTTCGAGTTTCAGAGATGGATCGTAGACATTTTTGCAGACTTTTTTTCTGGAGTTCTCGAGATTTTCTGGGAAATTCTCAAGATTCTTCCTCCGGAACTGGCTAGGGATTCTGGGGGCTCAGAAATGGCCCGATGAGGCTCCCAGAACCGGTTTCGTAGTCCAAAAACGGTTCTAGGATTCAGAGAATCGGCTCTAGAATCTCGGAACCGGATCGAGGAGACCTGCAACGGTCCGCAAGTGCCCGGAACCGACTCCGGAACCTGTTTTTTGCGAGCCCTAGGACTGATTTGACGAAAACCGAGATCAAGAATAAGAGGACCTTGAGGAAATCGACGCCGATAACGACTGTGCATTGATGATTGAGAAACAAGAATCGCTGTTGTTAACTGAATACAGACATGTACTCGAATATCGCCCCTGGCCGAAAAGCGACCCCTCCGAGCACGACAGAACAAGCAGAGCAACCTCCGTTTCCAAAGATATATTATTTCTTTGAACATTTATTCTCACGCACATAGCATAAATTCAACAGTCGACGATGGATAATATGAAACAAGATATCAGTCTTCATTGTCCCTGATCAGTTCTTTGAGTGTGGAGCCGGCAGGGCAGCTGGTAGCGTTATATTGCGGCGCGCTCTGGCCACATGCGATGCAACAGCAGTCTGCGGCTGGCTCGTGGTGGAATTTTCGGTACGCTTCCGCTAAGCTCCCGCACTGTTTGAGTCGCCAAAATGGCGGATTCTAAGTCCGTCGCTTAGATTGCGGTCGCTCCCCGGAACAGGAGCTGGGTCATAGGCAGGCCTTCTACGGAAGCCAATACAAACGTAGAGGAGAAGGGGCGCGGTCTCCCATACCATAGTTTTCGCGACTCTAGCTGTCAGCGTCCCTCGCTTCGCTCGGGGTCACCTGATTGGGTCGACGAAGGACCGGCGGGGGGTGCCCCCTTGCTGTGAGCCCAGCCACCATCCCCCCTCTGCGCGTGGTTCGCCGCCGCTGCGCATCCTCTCCTCCGCCGAGCGTAATGGGCTGCTGCCTCCGCCGACGCCTGTTCGCGGCCTCAAGTCGGCGCAAAACAGAATGCGGGAGCTTAGCGGAACACAACCGAATTTTCTCGCGCAGATATGATGGTGGAAGCCATGGGCTGCAAATCGCGTCAGCCAGTGCCCATTTGTTGCGTTGACCCCTTTTCAGCTTTCAGATCTTGGGGTAGGCGTATTGAAGAAGTCAGGAGGATTTTGAAGGCGCAGGTTTCTTCCAAGGCGAATAGACCTTTCAAGTCTATGACGAAGGTCTTCGTTTCTGTGAGTGGATACACGAGTCAATTCTTCTCGGAGGACGTGGAGACCGCGAATTCGTTTCAGAAAGGCCGGTCTGACTCTATCCAGCAACTCTAGCTGCCGTGAGCTCAGATCTTTCCCAGTGGGCTGGACGCCGGTGGAAGCAATTCTGAGGTCGAATGGCTCACGCGAAGTCTTCAGGGACAGTTTCGCAGAGTTTTTGATCATGGACCCGACGATCATGGCTTTCCGAGCGCGTTCACAGATATGTTTGAGGGGGCATCTCCCGCCGCACAGTGGGCCAAAACCACTTTTTAGGTGGAAAAAATTATTTTTGGGGCTCTTTCGACTGAACTCGCCACCGACAGCATGAAAGGTCGAGTTTCGACCAAAACTCGCAATTTTGCAATTTTTTTTTTCCGCAATTTTGCATTTTTTTTTTTGATTGGGTAGTTTGACAAGTTGGGTTTGGTCGACCCCTCCGTCTGCAAGAACTTCTTCCACGAGCATTTCCAGAGCTAGATTTCCAGAACCATGGTCGGCTGATATCCAAAGCTCAAGGAAACGTCTGCGGGCCACCGTGACTGATATGTCTGGAAATATGGTTCTACCTCAGCATGCGCTGGGAAGCGGGAATTGGGGAAAGTCAGAATGATAGCAGGAGCACTGCTGCTCAATCTAAATCAAGTTTTAATACGGGGGAAGACGGGGGAAGTACTTTCCCGGACTCATGAAAGACACTGATTTTCGAGCGTTTGAGTCCTCAGTTGATCAAGCTTCAGGACGCCTCAGATTTTATTCGAATACCTCGAAATCGTAACAGACGTAGAGCTTCGCCAGTCTTTACTTACACGCCATCGGTTTTTCACAGATGGAACACTTTCCGAATGTGTTTTTGTCACTTGAGTTCTCAGCAGTCAGCGGCCACTTTCGGATTCGAATGCACTCTCTCTCCCTTCCTCTCCCCCTCCTCTCCCACGGGGATCTCCAAATGACAACAATAACATTGCTCTCGATCGTCCCACTCTGTGGCAACATTTACGTGCATCTAAACCCAGGATCCTCGGACATGACTTTTTTCCACCTAATCCAGCATTTTGGCCCACTGTGCGCCGGTTGATGAGGTGATGCTCAGATACGTGAATGGGTTCACAAGGTTGATGGGTCTGCCCGAGAGTCGCAGTCGGTCATCCCTTGCAAGCTGAGGGAGGTGAGTGAGCCAAAGGAACAGGTTGTGCATTTGTGCTCACTTCGTGACACAATTTGAAGAACAAAATCCACTTTTCTGGGATTCAACGCCAATCAACCGACGACTTCCTCTGAATCGACAGAAATTTTAGGAAACATTTTCATCGAAGTCAACCGATTTAACTTCTGCTCGGTCATGGTCGATCTCAAATAACACTTCAGCAGTCGCAAACAGCTGAAAGTCCGCTCAGCAGAGGACGTCGTGACAGGAAAGGTGGGGAATACCTGCAAAAGGATCGCAATATTCGGGAAACTCAACGAACACCAATGATTCAACGCGTCGATCACGCTCGCTGATTTCAATTCTGCAGAGACACCACTCCACTTGGCCTTCCATCGCCGATACTCTCCGTGAACTACGCTGGTGAAGCAGTTCAAGTCGACATCATAGAAAGCGGCCACATCAAATAAATCATCGAATGAGCTCTCCTTCACAAATTTTGGCCACAGAGTCGTGGCAATCGGACCTCGATGTCGAACTCAGTGCAAATGTCTGTCGCTGCTTTGAACAGCTCAGGGAATTTCTCATCCGCGATCTCTCTTGAGGATTTCAGTACGGCCACCATGCTTTCGATAGCGTCGCGGGCCTCGAGGATATCAAAATCTTGTGCCTGCAGCTGAACTGACCGAGGGAGAAAGAGAGCAGCAAGCTGCTCCGTCACGAATGGGGAGACGATATAATCGACTCCACAGTGGATCGCAGCTCGTCAGCACGCGCAGAAGAATCGTCCCCTCCATTTGCTATTGTTTCCAGTGTGCGAACGATGGGTACCAACAGCTCTTTGAATTTTATGTACCGTAAAACTTCTAATTGCAGGGCATGCCCGGCAAATATTCCGATCCTCCCGGGGGTGCCCGCTAATTAGAGCATGCCCGGCAAATAGAGCATGCCCGGCAAATATTTCGATCGCGAGAGGAATCGGCGGCCGTTGGGGCTCGAATGATGAGAAATGACAAATCGTATTCCAAGATTATGAGCTCTTCAGCTAAACCGACCTGCCGAGTCTACTTCTCAACTTCGAGAAGCAGCTCGGTTACTAGAGCAGAACCGGGGCGTATTTATTGAGATTCAACTTAATCTTCCTCTGTTATATGTACAACAGACTCATCTCCATCGTATTCATTTGACCAGTCACATTCTTCTGGAACGGCGGCGTTGAGAGTGCCCGGCAAAAAGAGCATGCCCGGCAAATATTTTGATCCTTCCGGGGGTGCCCGCTAATTAGAGCATGCCCGGCAAAAAGAGCATGTCCTGCAATTAGAAGTTTTACGGTATGCATTGTTAGTTTCAACCCAGCGGGTAGAGCATATAGGCTTTAGTCGGCGTGCTCTATTTCGTGGGATGATAGACTTCACCGAATCTTGCAAAAGTTTCACTCAATGCGGCGAGCCACTTTGGAACGAACAAGTGTGGTGCCGATTGCGAGCAGAATGTACGGTATTTCCGCTGTCAGTGTGCCAACGTCAGGTTGAGAACATGACTAGCGCAATGAGAGCAGAGAGCCTGAGGTACGACTTCCTTCACCTCGGCCTGAACTCCTCTGCATTTTGTGCTCATGGACTTGGAGGATTTTTTCCGCGAGTGCGACGACTGCCTTGCTCTCAGCGTTGCAAAATGTCGGGCAGCTCTCGTTCAAAACCGGTTGACCATCGCTTAGCGCCACATAGCGGAGACCTATGGTCAGTTAGTCAGTTTTACTGGCTTCTCTCGTTCCATCCGCGAGGACAGAAAAGTCCTTCGCGGCGATCACGTTCGCAACAATATTCATCCGGATTGATTTACTTATTGCCTCAATGATTTCGTTCTGGATAGTGGCATAGTGTAGGTGGCATTCCTGGGGCCTTCAATCAGGTGTTCTTCAAGGGCTTTGTCTCCCGCGTACTGGTACTGACTATCACAACAGACCTCAGCGAAATTCTCCAGTACCCTTTCCACCCGCTTAGTTTCCCGCATCATGTTGACATTTGGCAATGACCACTCGTGAACATCGCAGACGCAACAAATAGTTGCTCACGGATGCTCGACCTCAGTCAGAGGCGCAGGTGCGATTATTGCACACAAGATTTACAGACGACAACCACGTGCTCACAAAGGTGTTCCTGCCCTTGGTGGGATTAGTGAGAGGAATGAGTTATGATCGTGACATCAAAATGGGCATTCCAACTAAAACGGAACAGCGAAGGGGTTGTGACTTGTGACCATGTACAGAGGAAGATTAGTCTTCCGGGGGTGCGGTCAGTCAAAAGGGCTGAACTACGATGAGACGTTCTCGCCGGTTGCGAAGACGACGACACTGAGAATCCTCTTCGCGTACGCAGCCCTGGAGGGGTGGAGAATCCATCAGTTGGATGTCGACATACACGGCATTACACGGCAGCCTCCAAGAAGAGATCTATACGGAGCTACCCGCCATGTTTGAAGTGGACAACTAGGTCTGCTTGCTAAAGAAGTCGCCCTATGGACTGAAACAGGCCGGAGGAGTGTGATGCGAAAACCTCAGTTTGGCCTCGAGATCGTTCGGTTTCGCAGAGTTCCGGGCGGACAACTGTTGCTATTACATGGTGCGCGGGGAAGGTGTCCTTCTGCTGACGATCTACGTGGATGACCTCCTGATCTTTACGAACGATGCTGGCCTACAGACGGAGGTCATCGAAAAGCTCAGAAACGGTTCCCGATGAAGGATCTGGGTCCGGCTTCCTTCTGCCTCGGCGTACGAACCATCCAGAAACCGGAGGAAAAACTGAACTTTATCGACCAGAAGGAGAGCATTTTGAGGATCCTGGACGAGTTTGGCATGGCTGATTCCAAACCGGCGTCAACGCCCCTCGAGCCGGGTACACGACTTACGAAACGCACAGACGGTGAAGCGCTTTTGCTGGGTTTTGGATACGATCTGCATATTGTGCATATTCTCTGCATATTGTGCATATGCTCTGCATATTACGTGCATATGCTCTGCATATTACGTGCATATGCTCTGCATATTACGTGCACATGCTCTGCATATTGTGCATATGCTCTGCATATCGCGTGCATATTTCCGTGCATATTTCCGTGCATATCGCGTGCATATTCCCGTGCATATTTCCGTGCATATTTCCGTGCATATCGCGTGCATATTTCCGTGCATATCGCGTGCATATTTCCGTGCATATTTCCGTGCATATCGCGTGCATATTCCCGTGCATATTTCCGTGCATATCGCGTGCATATTTCCGTGCATATCGCGTGCATATTTCCGTGCATATCGCGTGCATATTTTTGTGCATGAAGTTTCGGGCCCTACTCATTATCAATGGAGTTATCTATCCTTTCCGTTCACTGGGGCCCGCGTTGTTACTCTCGGAGGATTCACTCAGCGTCTCGAGTACTCGAGTCCGAAAACCCTTCCCTGTTTGAAGCCTATGACGGGCGGCATTTCAGGCCAGCCTCAGGCGACAAAAGCTTGACTTTGTGATTGCGTCATGGAGTGAGAACGACGAAGACTCTGGAAATACAATCATCGCTTTTACACATGGAAAACAGCATTACGCCGCCCGGAAGTTCAGATGATGCTAAGGGTACGCCGCCAATTCTACCACCACAGAAACCAGCTCAAAGAACCAAGTCTCAAGCTCCGGCTCCGCATCAGCAATCTCAGAGGTAGCAATCTCACGGGTCATGAGTGTAGCTTCGAATTTTTGGCGGCGAAAGCAGGCAAAAATCGTCGAGTTTTGCGGCTCTCGTCGACCTCAACTGGAGAATCGATACGAAGATGCCGCAGAGCTCGCAGAAAAATCGCTCTCTCCGAAAAATGCACAGCTCTACTCATGAGTCATTAGTGGTGTGCTTCATATGGTCGGGTCATAGCGGGTTTTGGGTGTTGAGAGAAGGAATGAATTGTGACGATTCATCCGGGAGCTGTGCTTTGCTCCAATTCAGGCCTTCACCAACAATCTTTCCCTTTCGCGAAACGAGACGCACATTTCTGTCGAGCTACCCTCGATTCCCCTAAACCCAGAGCGATGCTAGGATTCTGAGTAACAACACTCAGGCTTTGCTTGTCGTGCTGGCCAAAAAGGGTGAACCGAAACGCGAAACTAGTACATAATTCTCTCGTTCTGCTATCCGTAAAAGAAGTTTCCAAGGATCGGTCCACCCTCGCATGTTCCGTTGTGAAAGAGCTACGCAACCTCTAACAGCTCGACACGTGACTCTCGAGCACCCGCCCCGGCTGCGAAATTTCTTCTGTCAAAGAACCAGAAAGCCCGCCAGCCAGGATCTCCTAATGCATCGAAAGAATCTGCTGCGAAGTTTCTTCCGTCCAAGAAACCGCGCCAGGCAGGCTCCCCGAAGGCATCGAAAGAATCTGCTGCGAAGCTTCATCCGTCCAAGAGTCAGAAACCCCGCCAGTCAGGATCTCCGAAGGCATCAAAAGACTCTCGAGAATCTGCTGCAAAGTCTCTTCTGTCAAAGGGTCAGAAACCATGCCAGTCAGAATCTCCGAAGTTATCAAAAGACTGTCAGGAATCTGCTGCGAAGTTTTCCCCGTCCAAGAGCCAGAGACCGCTCGAGCCAGGATCTTCGGAGGCATCCCAAGCCTCTCAGGATCCACCTTCGAAGGTCCTCCAGTCCAAGAGCGAGACGGACGCTGGAAAGCAAGATTCACTTGCCGATCTCTCCGGATCCAGGGTATTGGACTGCTCCAATAAACTGGAAGGCATTCAGGGCTGGCCTCGTAAGAAACAAGTCTTCATCGCGATAGCTTGTGTGGCAATGCTTTCCGCTGTTGCGGGCTTCCTCTTTTCGAAAGCCCCATTGTCGACACAGAGTCCTGAATCGAGCACTGCTTCAACGGCAACAGGTATTTCCAGCTTCCTATATTACCCTAAACTCGCGCGTAATAAGAACGGTGCGGAAGAAGAACCTTCCGTATCAAGAACCTCGCGTAAGAAGAACTTTCCGTATGAAGAACCTCGCGTATAACGAACTCTCCATGTTAAAATAGAGTTCTTTATAAGCGAGGTTCTTCTTGCGGAAGGTTTGTCATACGCGAAGTCATTTTCCCATTTCTGGGGTTCGTCATACTCGCGAGTTTAGGGTATTATTTGTAGAGTAAGAATTTTATATCAACGATTTCACGCGAGGTCTACCCCCTATTCAGTATCTGTATCAACCCGATTGTCAACAGGTATGTCCGGATCGGTTGCAACTACCACAGTAACAGGTTGCTGCTGATTGTTGTCGAAGCTTCTGTGCTGGTGGTTTCATGCAAGTCAGATCGTGGTCCAACAACAATGTCCTAATCTAGCATTGCTAGGCGCTTACGACTCCCATGTTCATGCTGCGTGTGTTACAGCTCAGTTTCCCGAAAACCCGAGATCCTGGAAGGTGAAATCCTCTTCACCTGGAACCCGAAATCCTGAATATTTCGAGAAATCCTCTTTCTTCAACTGCATTTACGACAGGGTTCCCAAATTTTTCAAGCTCCCTGATTTCTCGTCGAGATTTGGCCGTGCTCCGCTGCTTGTTAGGGACCTCCATATTCACCACTCAATCGAAGAAAACTCAATTCTCGTTGACAATCGTAGGTAGTCTCAGGACGATCGTCAATTCGGTGATCGTTGGTGCGTGAGAACATCTGAGCGGTCAAGACTTGTTACGTGCATCAAGGAACAGGCCACGATGACATTTGATTCGCTTCGATGCCGCGGCGCCGTGGTGCGTAAGCGTGCTGACATCGGTCGATCAAGCAGAGATGCGAAACGGAAAAAGATGGCGAAAAGAGGTGAAACGTGCGAGCAACGAGAAATAAGCCTGGATTCGGGTCGAGAAGATGTTAAGTGGTCAATAACAGGGTTGTCAAATGATGTAACGCGCGTGCAACGTAAACCGGTCCGGAGTCTTCTACCGAGCCAGGTATGGGAACGAGCAGCACAGTACTCGCGGGACACCTTTGTAGCGAATGAATTCGGACATTCCTGCAATGTGCGTGATCGGCTGTGCTTCATACGGGACCTGAAAAGTGTGACGAAGGGGATCGCAGAAATCCTAGATTTCCATTTTCCCGACGAGAACAAAATAACTTAAACTTATGCAGTAATTGTTTCCGCGTGTGTGTGACAGGAAAAATTCCGTTCGAGTAAGAGTACCCTTACATGCAAATCCGCCGTTTACATCACTTGGGTTTTTACGGGATCGTAGTGGGTGATCAATGTGCCTGTGACGTCGATACCAAGTCCGTCTACGCCACCGTCTGTATACCAGAAGTACAAACTTACGGTTTCTCGCCATCCCTATCGGTAGGGCCTACTGCACTACCAGCTTAAAATTTTTCTCCGCGGCCGGAGTTCGCGTCGGAAGTTCTTGAGGAAAAAGGGTTTTTCGGGACATCGGGTATTTGAGAGCTCGAGTTTTATAGAGGGAAGATTTTGCCTTTCGGGATATCGGGTTTTCGGGATCACAGAGTCGCGCCGTCGATGCAGTGTAATGCGATGATTGTCTGCGAGATCTCTTTCTCCCTCTTTCTCCGTTCTTCTCTTTGTCAGATCTCGAATCAACGCCCGCGCCCACGGAGATGTCCGAAACGACTGTCACTACTACTACAGAAGGTACCCCAGATCCAACATTCACGTTAACGCAGTCTAGTGTTCGGATGATTGTATGCAAGACATCTCTCCTGGTTAACCTGAGACTCACCAACTTGCAGACGATACGCCAATATACCCACTCCTTATTCAACGCTTTGAAAAAGCTTGCTCGCTGGCATTTGCTCACGTGCTGACGGTTAAGAATCACTACACGATTTTGCCGTACGCCAATGCTTTGGCAAATCATGGGTTTCGGAAAGTGACATTGGAAAAACCGGCTCTCGAAGAACATGGACAAATCGAATATAACAGTAAGAACCCAAACCTGAAGTTGACGAAATCTCGCTACGTTGACGTTCACGTGTACAGAGATTCGTTTTGGTTTGACGGGTCGAAATCTAGTCAAGGGGAGGGTGCTTTGCATATTTAGCGCACTCGAGTTATAGCGCACGTATGAATAGAGCGCACGTTACGTTTTTCTTGATCGGATTTCAAACAATTACCTAACCCAGCAGAATTGCGCTCTTCGTACAGGGCTTCAGTTGCGAGTTTCGACGCTGCGCTCAATTGAATGTAAGCTCTAATCTGACGTGCACTCTGATCAGACGTGCACTCTATAGCCGACCACCTCTGCGAATTCCGGTTACGGTAACTGCGGCAGCCGAATTGAAATATTGAAACCAGGGCGGCGCCAGATTTCTTTTTTGAAGGAGCTAGATCCTCTCTCCCTCCCCCTTCACACTGTCTCTCGCCCTCTTCAAAGACGCAAGTATGGCTGCATCAAGGTGTTGATTCGGCTATGTAAGATTAAATCGTCGACCAGGGAGTCGGCATCCTCCATGAGATTCTCCGTGACGTCTCGCTCTTTGGATATTCCTATGAAGCTCGCTTAATCGACCCGATAAAATCATGAAGCTATAGCGGCAATAACTTGGAATCGGGATATAGGGAGTGCGCGCTCCCAAGGCAACGTCTCTGCAGCTGAAAACCGTGGTCGCAGTATTTCAACTCCGTGGGTGTAGTTTTCGTATGGGTTCGCAGAACCTAACATGTCAGCTCAAGCCTCAGCGACGCGTCGCCTTGAGGGTAGCGGTTGCCCTGGAAGCGTGTGTCGACGTGCATTTATGGTTATTGAAGGAGCCTTTCGGACACACTTTCGTCGGTTTTCGCAAGCTGCATGTTTGACCTGACGGAATCCCGGACTGGAAACCCCTGTAACGGCTCCGATTCTGAACTCGCGTGTAACAAAACACTGAAGTGGAATTGCTGAAAAGACGTGCTCCTCTAATGAAATGGAGAAGATAATGAGACGGCTTCCTCTCAGGTTCCGAAAAAATTGGGAAGAGCTTCTACAAAATAACCAAGGTCTGGATTTGGGCAACTTCGGTGTACGGTCGAAATCGCCGTTTGTGCGAACATAAGGATATACCCTTGACAGTAACTTTGAGAGTCGAAGTCAGTGACAGAAGGCACAAGATTGTGGTGGAAAAAGTTGAAGTGAGCACTCCATTTTGATTATCCAGTTGTTATACATCGAGAACGTAGGTCTGGAATGCTCGGGTGAATTTATTCGACAGCCAGCCACCCACTTGGCTGAGCAAATACGTTTTTCAGGCACAGCTACCGTCCCCTAAATCTGCTTCTTGTACACGCCATCTAGGCTCGTCGTACAAAGCAGAGATCACTGCTAGGGAGATTTTCCTCAAGTACATAGAATACTATGTAGATAATGAGTTCACACCAATTTATCGGTACGGATTTGTCGGGTTGCAATTAGACGATCTGTAATTTTTGGAGAGACCCAGGAATATTCATTTCATACTCCTCAACTCCTTAACGTAATGTGCAATGAGTAATTTTTGGCGAAGAAAGGATTCCCTGACGAAAACGGGAGGCTCTCCACGCGAATGAGTTTTCTACCACGGTTTTTCCCGAGTTGTGGAGTGCGGAGGATACCGGGTTTCTCGATTTTCGGTGGGCTGCGGCGTAAAAGTTTGTCACGGTCCTTGTTCTGATAAGTCGCATGAAATGACGGTTGTCTGCGGCTGCGAAGATATCGAGGAGAGAGGGACTGGCGGGTGCGGAAGTCGAGATCGCGGTCGGAGTGGAAACCGAGATCTCCGTAGTACGCAACATTGGGTAGGGGGGAGCCATCGAGGAAGTGGGTATGAGCCGTGCCGGGATATGGAGAAGGGCACACACATGAGCCACGATGTTCTGTTGTTGGTCGTAGTCCAGGAAAGAACACAGTCGATCGCTGCTCACAATCAGTGTTCTCACTTCACCCGGGGAACCGATCCTTATGCATATTGTGACATTCTAGATTATTGTAGTAGTTCCTGTCAATGTACTAGAGAGATTGTAGATGTATACGGGAACGATCACTCGATAGCATGGATCGAGTGGGTGCCTAGGAATGGAAATTAGCGCGCGTCCTGAAGAAGTGCAAGGAGTGGAAAAAAGACATCGGAACAAGAAACACAACTCTCCATTTTGCCGCAGGAGTGCGGCTCACCCCGGAGAAAGGGCCAGAGAGGGTAGGGTTTACCGAGTGCTAACGTTTAGGTAAGACGCTCCCACAAGCAAACCTTTGAGACTTTTTTGGGTGGGGAACCACACGGGGACGGAGATCTGGTAATTCCAGGAGAAAGAGGAGTAGTCGTGGGAGGAGACCCCGGGCTGGTGCGATGTAACGGGCGGTACAGGGAGTGGAAGAAACAGGTGAGAGAAGCGAGGGTGGAAATGAAGAGGGAGCGAATCAAACTCAGGCATCTTTTCTTCGGAGAGCTCGTGGTCTTCAAATCGACGGAGAATCCTGTGATGATGATTGGTCGTGGGAACACCTCGAAAAGATTATTCCTCGAGCCACGAAGAAACCCACGGTGTAACTTGTCGAATCGTCTACTCGTGGGATCTCTGCCGTTGCTAATGCTGCATTGAAATGCACCCTTCGAGTTTCAGAGATGGATTGTAGACAGCAATTTCCTTTTTTTCTGGAGTTCTCTCGATTTTCCGGGAAATACTCAAGATTCTTCCTCCGAAAATGGCTAGGAATTCTGGGGGCTCAGAAATGGCCCGATGAGGCTCCCAGAACCGGTTTCGTAGTCCGCAAACGGTTCCTGGAACCCGGAAACGGTTCGAGGGTTCAGAGAATCGGCTCCAGAATGTCGGAACCGGTTCGAGGAGACCTGCAACGGTCCGCAAGTGCCCGGAACCGACTCCGGAACCTGTTTTTTGCGAGCCCTAGTACTGATTTGACGAAAACCGAGATCAAGAATAAGAGGACCTTGAGGAAGTCGACGCCGATAACGACTGTGCATTGATGATTGAGAAACAAGAATCGCTGTTGTTAACCGAATACAGACATGTACTCGAATATCGCCCCTGGCCGAAAAGCGACCCCTCCGAGCACGACAGAACACGCAGAGCAACCTCCGTTTCCAAAGAGATATTATTTCTTTGAACATTTATTCTCACGCATATAGCATAAATTCAACAGTCGACGATGGATAATATGAAACAAGATATCAGTCTTCATTGTCCCTGATCAGTTCGTTGAGTGTGGAGCCGGCAGGGCAGTTGGTTGCGTGATATTGCGGCGTGCTCTGGCCACATGCGATGCAGCAGCAGTCTGCGGCTGGCTCGTGGCGGAATTTGCTCGCGCAGATATGATGGTGGAAGCCGTGGGCTGCAAATCGCGTCAGCCAGTGCCCATTTGTTGCGTTGACCCCTTTCCAGCTTCCAGATCTTGTGGCAGGCGTATTGAAGAAGTCACGGTCGACCAGCGACATCTTGTTTTCTTGAATTCTGAGGGAGCTTTTGAAGGCGCAGGTTTCTTCCAAGGCGAATGGACTTTTCAAGTCTATGACGAAGGTCGTCGTTCCTGTGAGTGGATACACGAGTCAATTCTTCGTGGAGGACGTCGAGACCGCAAATTCGTTTCAGAAAGGCCGGCCTGACTCTATCCAGCGACTCTAGCTGCCGTGAGCACCTCTCCCGGGGCGGCATTTCTGGGGCCTGTAGACTCCGGCCTGCCGCTCCGAGCCAGGAGATCACGCGTTCTATTTTTGCGTACCGTTGGAGTTCACTCAATAGCGAACTCGTTTCGCTTTTGGGTGCATGTGATTTCCGAGAAACTCGCAATTAGAATGAAATGAGAAAAAGTAGCCGATCGATCATTAGAATATCCGTTGAATCGCATCTGGGGCGGCAAAATTTCCATCCGCCCCGGGCGGCACTTGGGCACGGTCCGCCCCTGGGTGATCGCCTCGAGTGACGTTCTCAAACGACGTTCTCAAGATGCACTCGCCCATCTTCAGCCAATTCCAACATTCGGCTTTTCGGCCGATGTCTTATGTTGCTCGCGTTCGGCTGGGTTTAAAGTACTCGGAGTTCCTTTTAGAGACTGTCGGAGATGTTGTTCTCCTTCAATGAGGATTGTTCAACTTCTGAGTGCTTCATCCGATTTATGACTGCGCTAAAGTTCTGTGTGCGAACTCTTTCTTCATTAATTATAACTTTTGTAAAGTTAGGGTCCCATTCACTCCCTGGTGGTGCGCCGTACTCCATCAAGGGTACAAATCGACCGTTTTAGGAACCCCTCCGGCAGAGTTTTGACGAATACGCCGCTCCACACCCCAGATGTGAGATGCAACAAACACTTCATTTTCGCTGTGCGATACCAGCTCCAAGCGTGCTGGTTCTTCCGAGAGGATACGCATGGCGAATGAAGCATCGGACAGCTCGCGGATCTCTTTTGTGAGTATTGTTTCTTCTAAGTTTTTCCACTTTCACAAGGCGACGCAGAAACGAACAACCGGTTGCACAAGGCGACGCTGAAACGAACGAAAGGGCGGTGGACGGCTCAAGCCCCAATGGCCACGAATGAACTGTATATATTGAACGTATAAATATTCCTCTATATCTGAAGTGATCGATAAGGTTTAAGAATACTGCAAAAATAAACTAACATTAAGAGTCAAAAAAAAAAGTTTTTCCACTTTGAGCGCGCCATGCCTAAGGACGAATACAACAATTAATCCTGCGGTAATTTTGTTAAAAACCGCTGGAAGGCCTAGTGGCGACTAGGCTTTCTAGCGGTTTTTTAACCGCGGTTATCAACGGCGGAAACCGCGAAAAAAATGCGGTTATTCACCGCAGATAACCGCGAAAAAAGCTGCGGTTTTCGGTATCAAAACCGCAAGGTTGGTCGTCACATCCGTTTACAGTACATGCAAATGAAATGAAGAGAAGCTCGCACACACGTCACGCAGTCCTTCGAAGCGCCTGCAACATGCTCGTGTGCTCGCTGGCAGTTCCAATGTGTGTCGAGCCGTCAGCTCTGCATGTTTTCGTACAATGCTCCTTTGTTGTGAACACCGACGGAACGCTCGACTCCGAATCAGGAGGAAAACTTGTGAAGAAAAAGTCGAACGAAGTCCACTCCGATCATGAGTGACTTTGAAGATGCGAAAAACTACAAAAGCTGGGCATGGGCTCATTTTCAGAGAAACAAAGAAAGAAAAGAAGCCCGGTGCAAACTGTGCGAACAGGTTGGTAGTTTGGGGACTCGCTGCTTCGCGGCTTTCTCTCTAGAGCCCCTTTTTTGAATATGCGGCTTGAATAATGAGGAAAAGTGAAGGACGAATTTGGAATCCGCTTATCCGAATGCCGGCTTGCAGATTCTAAAGAGCGAGCGATCGACGAGTTCTCTTATCTCGCATCTCTTGACGAAACATGGTGTTACAAAGAGTGCTCAACAAACCGATTCACCTGCCGGAGGAAGAACACAAAATCGCTCGTTGGCTGGGGACGTCATTGACCTCGATGAATTTCACGAAAGGGAAACTGTACCACATGGAAATCGAGAGGAACCCCCGATGAAAAGAACGAAACAGCTCCACTTAGCTCGGTTCTTCACTCCTAAGAATACTCAACGGAAAGACATGCTCAGTTTGATCTGCGAATCAAACATTTCAATCAATGAAGTGGTCACTTCGGGAACGATACGAAGACTTCTGTGCCGCTCGTATCCGGGCGAAGGAGTGCCCCCGAAGTCCGGGAGTACTGTTACCAAATATCTCTTCGACGACGCCGGGAAAGTGAAAACTCTAATACAACAGAAGCTCTCGGAGGTCTTGGCAAAAGGTTCGAATGAACTTTCTACTTGACTTGTATTTGAGGGCTATTTCATGTTTATGATGTTGGCTCAACGCCTGGCTCTGTCTTCAGGGTACAAACTAGCTTTGTCATTCGACGAAGCGACCGTCTTCGGAACGGACCGCTATCTTACACTCAACGTCCATCACTTCCAGCAGATTTTTGGCGGGTCGAAAGTAGCGCCCCTCGGACTGATCCGAGTAGAAGGAAGGGCGACTGCCGATTACTTGCAGAAAGCCATCGGTGACCGACTGTCTCTGTCAAAGCTCACAAACCGAGATTTTGTGGTTGCCGCCACGGACGGGGCATCCGATGTTCTAAGAGCAGTTCAAGATGGATCTCCAGAAGCAGCAGTGCTTCGCCCATGGAATAAGCCTTGTCATAAATAAGGTTATCTATGGAAACGAAGCTCTTGCTTACAACGTTGTGTTCCTTGTTGCTCAGTCTCAAGCAGGTTCGAAGGATGTCGAAGACGAGTTGCAGACAGAATACCAAGCATCTGAATGTGAAGAGACCGCGAGAACCTCCGAGGTTGTTCTCGGAGAAGCCGTGGGTCGTCTTCGAAAACTTTGTCGTGCTTTCAAGAAGAAACCGATCATGATGGACGAGATAAGGAGCACGACCGCAAAGGATGAATTCAATGGACAAAAGCTACGTCCAATTCTAGACGTTCGTACTCGGTGGTATAGTACTTTAAACATGATACAGAGAAGCTTGGAAATCCGACGAGCATTGAACTACGTCTCGTCGCGTTTTGACGAATCGCCCATCAGCGTCAGTGACGCTCTCGCCCTCGAAAAGATTTCCTCAATAATGGCCCCTTTCAAAAAAGCCATTCTTGCGGTGTGTACGAAGGATGCAAACCTCCTGCTGGCCGACAATGTTTTCACTCTGTTGTTCGACATTCTCGAGGAACTGGAGTGCGCATTGTCAATGAAGCTTCTCAAGAGCCTGAAGGTCGAAATTCGGAAGCGAAGAACCGTTCTGTCTACGATTCTCCAGATTCTCGTCGATCCGTGTCATGACTATTTTCTCGAAACTAGATTGCGTCTGGAGAAGCCGTCAACAACAGAAGTTCTCGATGGTCTCGCGAAGATTGTGAAAGACGACGATCTACCTGCATCTCGGAGAACAGAGGCACCGTCATCAGCCGGATCCGCAACTGTGAGCTTATCTTATCGACGGAGACTTTTCGATATGCGATCGAAAAGTATTACAAAGATATGTTCTTGAAACCATGACTCCTAGATTTCCTTCCACAGGCGGCGCTCACTTGGGACACCGTCCTCGTCGTTCAAGAATCGCCAGCGACTGCCCACGTCAACCTCAAATCATCGATGAGAGAAAACTTGTGCAAAGAGCTCCGTCTCTATATGGGCGGAGGAGGACAGGGACACCTTCTGACCTTGAGTCGAGAAATTCTATTGAGCATTCCTCCCACCTCGGTCCGCCCGGAACAAGACTTCAGTGTTGTTAAACTGTTGTTAGGAGAGCAAATCTTAATCCCTCAACTCTTGACGCGATATTTGTTCTGCGGAAAGCTTTTCAAAACAATGTCATTTGGATAAATCCCGGTGATCTCTTTCCATGGAGGGTCGGTACGAAATTTCGTCCTCAGGGTAGTTATCGTTAGCTGTTCCAGAACATGCGGTTTTTTGCGGTTTTCAACGAACCGCAAACCGCGGTTTCCGAAAATGCGGTTATTTGGAAAGCCTAGTGGCGACCTCGAGAGCCTCCGGTCCTCGACAGGCTATGCATTCACGCTAGCCGGAAGCGGTGTGTCTTGGAAGAGTAAAAGACAACCCACCGTGGCTCTCTCGACCAACGAGATACATACATGTCGTGCGCCGTCGCGTGCCAAGAAATAAAGTGGATGCTGAATTCCGCGGAGCTGCCAACGATCCATGTCAGCCGGTCGATGACCCTCTGGTGTAATAACCAGGGTGCCGCGTTGTAGGAGTGCAAATTGCATCGAGCACTTGCGAACCGAACATGTCGACTTGAGTTATCACTTCATCAGCGTCATTCATTATTATTAGGGCCCGAATCTTTATGCATATGCATATTGCGTATGCGAAACATGCAATTGCATACGTAATGTATAGTCGGATGCGCGATATGCAGTCGCCTATGCAGGTGCATAGTTCTGAGGCAAAATGCGGTTTTTGTAGGCATATCGTGCATATGCTCTGCATATTGTGCCTCTGCTCTGCATATTGTGCATCTGCTCTGCATATCACGTGCATATGTCATGCATATTTCCGTGCGTATCGCGTGCATATTTCCGGGCATAAAGTTTCGGGCCCTACTCATTATCAATGAAGTTATCTATCCTTTCCGTTCACTGGGGCCCGCGTTGTTACTCTCGGAGGATTCACTCAGCGTCTCGAGTACTCGAGTCCGGAAGAAACTCTTCCCTGTTTGAAGCCTATGACGGGCGGCATTTCAGGCCAGCCTCAGGCGACAAAAGCTTGACATTGTGATTGCGTCATGAAGTGAGAACGACGAAGACATTGGAAATACAATCATCGCTTTTACACATGGGAAACAGCATTACGCCGCCCGGAAGTTCAGATGATGCTAAGGGTACGCCGCCAATTCTACCACCACAGAAACCAGCTCAAAGAACCAAGTCTCAAGCTCCGGCTCCGCATCAGCCATCTCACAGGTAGCAATCTCACGGGTCATGAGTGTAGCTTTGAATTTTTGGCGGAGAAAGTAGGCAAAAATCGTCGAGTTTTGCGGCTCTCGTCGACCTCAACTGGAGAATCGATACGAAGATGCCGCGGAGCTCTCAGAGAAATCGCTCTCTCCGAAAAATGCACAGCTCTACTCATGAGTCATTAGTGGTGTGTTTCATATGGTCGAGTCATACGGGATGTTGGGTGTTGAAGGAAAGAATGAATTGAAGAGATTCATCCGGGAGCTGTGCTTGCTCCGATTCAGGCCTTCACCAACAACCTTCCCCTTTCGCCCTGAATTGTAAACGAGACGCACATTTCCTGTCGCGCTTCCCCCGACTCACCTAAACTCTGAGCGATGCTAGGATCCTACTATCTGTTGCGAAATCATGCGCGTACCCCCGTTTTCCATAATAACTTTTGAACAAAACGCTCGATCAAGCTGGAATTTATTTCGGAAGTTTGGTCATCGACCCAGGGCCAGGACTTCATCGCCAGAATAACCAATATCCATTTCGATGTAGCAGAACGGCGAAAAAACGCAACTCCTCAATCTGCATGACTGCACCGATGGACCATCTGATTTCGACTCTCGCGTGGAAAATCGGAGGGAAACGCGAATTCAACGGGTATCACCCGCCGAGTGCCGTCGAACACGTTATCCATCGCACAAACTCGATCAAGAATAAATTGTGTCTCTTCCAAGTTTTTTTGGAATATGCTTCAGCGCTCTTCATATATACATCGCGATATCTGGTAACATCTCCTTGTTCGACGCCACCCGGCGGATATGACAGTCGGGATCGTGAAAATTGGAACAGTCAAAATCGACTGCTCCAGCGGCACAGTCATACTCAGTCCGGGGTGAGGATTCACAGTAGAGTACGAAAACAACACGATCAGACGCTTCAGACAGACATCTTTTCGGAAAATGGGGGTGCGCGTGTTTTTTCAACGAACGAAAATCGTCGGTTTTGCGTTACCGCCGTCCTACTACACCGAAATGGAAGGAGGGATTCTGATGATGGAGTCTCGCATAATTTCACAACTCAATCTTCGCTTGACGCTCTGGCCGAAACGGGTGAGCCGGAACGCGAAACTAGTGCACAATTATCCTTTTCTGCTATAAGTGTAAGAATTTTCCAAGAATCGGTCCACACACTCATGTTCCCTTGTGAAAGAGCTACGCAACTTCTAACAGCTCGACAAGTGATTCCCGAGTACCCGCTCCGGCTGCGAATTTTCTTCAGTCCAAGGACCAGAAACCCCATCGGCCAGGATCTTCGGAGGCAACAAATGAATCTCAGGAATCTGCTGCAAAGATTCTTCCGCCCAAGAGCCCGAAACGCCGCCAGCCAGAATCTCTGAAGGCATCGAAAGATTCTCAGGAATCTGCTGCAAAGATTCTTCCGCCCAAGAGCCCGAAACGCCGCCAGCCAGAATCTCTGAAGGCATCGAAAGATTCTCAGGAATCTGCTGCAAAGATTTTTCCGCCTAAGAGCCCGAAACTCCGCCAGCCAGGATCTCCGAAGGCATCGAAAGATTCTCAGGAGTCTGCTGCAAAGATTCTTCCGCCCAAGAGCCCGGAACGCCGCCAGCCAGACTCTCTGAAGGCATCGAAAGACTCTCAGGAATCTGCTGCGAAGTTTTTTCCCCCGAAGAGCCCGAAACCCCACAAGCCAGGATCTCTGAGGGCATCGAAAGATTCTCAGGAATCTGCTGCGAAGGTCCTCCCGCCCAAGAGCCCGAAACCGCGCCAGACAGGATCTCTGAAGGCATCGAAAGATTCTCAGGAATCTGCTACAAAGTTTCTTCCGCTCAAGAGCCCGCAACCCCACCGGCAAGGATCTTCGGAGGCATCGAAAGATTCTCAGGAATCTGCTACAAAGTTTCTTCCCCCCAAGAGCCCGAAACCCCACCGGCAAGGATCTTCGGAGGCATCGAAAGATTCTCAGGAATCTGCTACAAAGTTTCTCCCGCCCAAGAGCCCGGAACCCCGCCGGCCAGAATCTCTGAAGGCGTCGAAAGACTCTCAGCCAGGATCTTTTGAGGCATCCCAAGTCTCTCACGGTCTAGCTTCGAAATTTCTCCAGTCCAAGAGTAAGACGGGCGAAGGAAAACAAGATTCACTTCCCGAACCTTCCGGATCCAGGGTCTCGAAACGTTCCAATAAACTGAAAGACATTCAGGTCTGGCCTCGTAAGAAACAAGTTTTCATCGCGATCGCTTGTGTGGCAATGCTTTTCGCTGTCGCGGGCTTCCTCTCTCCGAAAGCCCCGTTGTCGAGACAGACCCCTGAATTGAGCGCTGCTTCTACGGCAACAGGTATTTCCAGCTTCCAAGATTACCATTTGTTGAATAAGAATCGTATATCAATGATTTCACGCGAGGTCTAGCCCCTTTTCAGTATCTGCGTCAACCCGGATGTCAACAGGTATATCCGGATCGGTTGCAACTACCACAGTGACAGGTTGCTGCTGATTGTTTTCGAAGTTTCTGTGCTGATAGTTTCATGCAATATCCGTACTCTAGTGTGATCGTGGTCCCACAAAGATGTTCGAATCTAGCGTTGCTACTACGGCAACAGGTCCATCCGGTTACGATCGCTTGAAAGCGGACTATTGTGCAGCGATTGATTCACGTCAAGTCTCTCTCTCTCTTCCTCAGCTCGTGAATCTACCCCGCTGTTAACAAATATTTCCGAGTCGAGTGTTGCAGGTACAGCAACAGGCACTCCCTATCCAAACTAATATTATTTGTACTCGGCGCATTAAGCACTGACGATTGGATGTGAGATTTCTCTCACTCTTCACCTCTCTCCTTGTCAGATCTCGAATCAACCCCCGCACCCACGGAGACGTCTGAATCGACTGTCGCTACTACGACTGAAGGTTGCCCAGCTGCAACATTCACGTTGATCGCTATCGCAGTCTAGTGTTCGGATGATAGTATGCAAGACATCTCTTCTCGTTAACCTGAGACTCACCAACTTGCAGACGATTTGCGAATATACCCACTCTCTATTGAACGCATTGAAAAAGCTTGCTCGCTGGCATTTGCTCACGTGGTGAAGGAAAGGAGAAACTATATCGCTGAGCCGTACAGCTCTCAATTGGAAGGATACTACACGACTGAAGTAACATTGGAAAGACCGACTCTCAAAGAACATGGACAGATCGAGTATAACAGTAAGAGCTCAAATCTGAAGTTAACGAAATTTCCCGACGTTAATGTTTTCCTGTAGGGAGATTTGTTTTGGTTCGACGGGCCGAACTCAGCCCTGACGATCTGGGGAGGGTGCTACACTAACAGAGCGCAGCGTGGAAGCGCGAAATCCGGTTGGATTTCCACATGATAACCTTACCAAACCTTCGACCGCGCTTCGACGCTGCGCTCGATGGAATGCAAGCTCTGATCTGATGTGAGCTCCGATTCGACGTGCGCTCCAATTCGGATGCACCCTGGATGGATGGATATTTATCGACCATATTCTTGCTATCTTTTCATTCAAAGTATTACAAGAGGACTCTGAATAAGAGGCGATTTCTCAGCTGGTCGGTGCGGCTTTGTTTTCCGTGGCAGACGGTTTGGGATCGTTTGCATTCCCCCATGCTTCTAACATCCTTTCTCGTGTTGAATACTATCTTCGGGGTGCTGTCCTCGTGAAGTCCGATCATCTTTTGGATAATGCTCTCCGCATTTGCCGGTTTCCTGAATTCCAGGATTACATGCTCAAGCGAATCTTCTTCAATACCGCCCTTTCGGCAGGTTGCATCGATGCTTTTGTATCGTGACTGGTACTTCCTAGTCTGTAAACATCCTGCTCTAGCGTTTGCCAGCAGGCGACTGCCCCTCGTGTTATCGTATAAGTGTTCGATATTTCCTCGAACTGTTTTGTTTTGCCTAACTGTCGACCACCTCTGGGGAGGGTTCGCTAACTTCTCGACAAGTCCCGCGAACAGTTATTGTAGCAGCCGAATTGAAATATTGAAACTGGCTGGCATCGATATTTAAGAAGAGCCTCGTCTAGTGGAAATTCCTTTCTGCTATAATGCATCGCTCTAAAGTAATCGAAAAATAGAGACTCACTCGAAACGGGGGAGTGCACTGCATTGGGTTCGTGATCCATAGTTGCTTCCAGGCACTCGCTGGCGCTTGTCGCTCGCTAAGCTCGCGGATTTTGTTGATTCCAGTTACAGCCATGACGACGCCACGGTGGTTGCGAAATGGAAAAAAATTGCGGCGGCTCACACCGCAGCCAGAGTTGGCTCTTTTGAGAGCTCGAAAGCTGGCGAAAAAAATGGAGTCAAATTTTGGATCTCCAAATTGTATCGTGTGTGAAAACGGCCTTTTTTAGCGTTAAAATGCGGCAAACCCATCACAAATTTGCTCTGAAATCACAACGGAGAGCCCGATCGATACGAATTTTATCTTAAATTGGAGCCGTCATGAGAGTCGTCCTACACCGAAAGTTGCAGGTTTTTAACGTTCAAGCTGTAGATTTGCCAAACAATTCATCGGAGACCTTCTGAAATTCAAACGGAGCCTCTGAAAGTCGAAAATAGGTTCCTTTTATCTATAGGTTGGACGCAGAGCCGCAAACCATGGCGAAAGAGTTTGTCTTCAGTCTCGCTATCCGATGAATCGTTTTTCCGAGCGCTCCGATGACTTTGATCTCTTCGGTTGTGCTATCTCAGTATAACGATAAGACTATTGTTAATTACTCCATCTGAAATGAAGACCAAGGCGAACAATTCGATGAACCAGTGTTTGCGAAACTAACGCCGGGGATAGTGCTGGCGGATTTGAGCGCAATATTGATTTGAACACGGGGAAAATTCAAGCGCAGCCGAATCGAGCGCATTCGAGCTGTACGCAAGACTGATATGAGCGCAGGATTCACTGGATAACAGAATTTGAAAAAAATATCATCTAGAGGTGAGCAATCTCATTCTTTCACCCTGATAAAAGCCTGAAATTGTTGCTGAGGGAGGATGATATGGAGGCTTGTGGAAGTTACTTGGATTCGC
The DNA here is from genome assembly GCA_021527715.1 of Neoseiulus cucumeris. Classification (NCBI taxonomy): domain Eukaryota; kingdom Metazoa; phylum Arthropoda; class Arachnida; order Mesostigmata; family Phytoseiidae; genus Neoseiulus; species Neoseiulus cucumeris. The sequence continues at coordinate 809,564 of JAJSRV010000050.1, read as the reverse complement.
TTTATTGATCCTCTGTGTTTCCTGAGAGTTTAGAAGTGAAAGCTCAATTTCATTGCTCAACCGAGCTTTCGTGTCGAGCAGACATTAACAACCATTGCGCCCAAATTAACTGGCACCCGTTCCCGCTTTGTCGTGCAGGCGTGTCTGGATTTGCGAGATGCTGTCGAAGCGGTTCTCTACATGGAGTGATCAACGAAATTTTGGTTTGTGACTTCTGTGTCGAAGCCCACTCAGAAATGAATGCTGTTGAATTCTCACCTAGTTGGAGATGTTTCGTTGCTATTGTTTACGTGAATTTCGGGTGAAGGTTTTCTGGAGAAAGATTGTTTGCATTTCCGCGGTTTCTGGGCGTGCAACCAACATAACGCGGACATCAGCCACCATAGGATATTTTAAGAAAGATCAAAGTCATCGGAACGCTCAAAAAAATGCTCCATCGGATGGTGGGACTGAAGATAAAATCTTTTGCCTCAGTTTCGTCATATTTTGCGGCCCAGCGTCCAACCTGTCAATAGATTTAGGAACCTATTTTCAACTTTCAGAGGCTCCGTTTGAATTTCAGAAGGTTTCCCATGAATTGTTTGGCAAATCTACAGCCTAAACGTTAAAAACCTGCAACTTTCGGTGCAGAGTGACTCTGATGCCGGCTCCAATTTAAGACAAAATTTGTATCGATCGGGCTCTCCGTTGTGATTGTAGAGCAGATTTGTGATGGATTTTCCCCATTTCAACGCTAAAAAAGGCCGTTTTCACACACGATACAATTTGGAGATCCAAAATTTGACTTCATTTTTTTCGCCAGCCTTCGAGATCTCAAAAGAGCCCAAATTTTTTCCATTTCGGAACCACTGTGCGACCCATCCAACCCGCAGCTACGACAGGCGCTGGATCCCCGGAGTGCCTTCTCCCTTTGCCCCTCACGTGAAACATTCACTCCACTTTCGAGAGAACACATTTCCAGAATGGAACGGCCAAGATTCGTATTCATTGAAATACTGTTTATACTGCTCCCCGTCAATCAACTTTGGACGCAATGCACTGGGCGCAGGAATTGAGGAAGTCCATGATCGGACGACGACAGAAGTATTTTAACAACGTATGCAATCGCTCATCTGGATTCCGGTAGGGGAGGGGGCACGAATATGGGATAATTTTTTTAGAGTCGATACTGTGGCCGAAAGAAAAATGACTTAATGAACTTGGCGTGGTGACTCGAATCCTTGACTATGGGGCTAAGAATGGGCGACCGCAGGTCCCCGATATCCAAGTTCAAGTTCAAAATCGCCTTTATTTAACAAAGGGTATAAGGTTTTTCGGGAGACCTTCCTCCCTTAGCCTCTTCGCTATGCGCCAGCCAAAGCAGTTTCTATATCCCTCCCATTTTCCCAGAATAAGAGGGAGTAATGATTGTGTCGGAGAATCTCTGAAAGGGTTCTATTATGGAATACTTGGGGTCCTAATATGGGATAGCTCAGAGGTTCGTGTCACTTAATTGAGAAAATCTCGGAAAGTTTCTCCTAGCTAATATCTCACGTTTCATGTATGATCCTGATGAACTTTTTCCAAGAAACCGTTCCAAAAGCGTGCAGTATTTTGATAGCGCGAAGCTTCAAGTGCCACAAGTCCGCGAGATTTCTGAGGATGCCTCAGCCAAAGGATAGTTCCGAAACATTCGTTCGGAGCGGCTCTACAGAAAATGCGGTGGAGGTGCTCAAAAAACTCAAATCGTCGAGAAAGAGTTCTCTAGCCCACGGGTACAGAAGAATACATGCGTTCCAAAATCGCTTCGTGATATTTTTTTGGCGATCCTTCGTGCATTCATCGATGTCATTGTCTTCCCGGAATCATCTTCTGTCCTTAGAAATCTGGGGTATTCCATATTCGGGCTCCCTCCCCTACTTTTTTCTGGTGACAGTCGCTGGGCCCGGCTCGCATGCATTACTGACAAGGAACTCGACTTTTTCCTGCTCTATTTTCAAGTATTCCACCAGTGTGCAAAAACTTAGGTGGGATGCACGGGCCAAGGAGTCGCCTTCAGGGGTGCGGTGGCCCTCGGCGCGTGTGTCGAGAACGTCCATTTATGGCTATTGAGGTCTCGTGTACCAAAACTCTGGAGTGGAATCGCTGCGTTTATGTGCTCCCTCTGCAGAATGGATAAGATAATGAGACGGCTTCTTTTTAGGTTATACTAAATTCCTGAGGACCTACTACAAAATAGTCAACGTCTGGATGTGGGCGAAGTATTTCGGTAAAGATCATCGTTTTTGTCAATATAATAATTTGTCCATGAAGGCAACTTCGAGAATCGAAATCCGTGACAGGAGGCACAGGATAGTGGTGAGAAAAGCTGAAGTAAGCACTCTATGTTCATTTTCCGAAACTCTCACATCGAGGACGTAAGAGCATCGGTTGATATGCTAGGTTCAATTCATTCGACAGCCAGCCAACCACTCGGCTAAGCAAATAAGTTTCCCAGGTCGCGAAACCGGACCCCAAAGCCTCTTCTTGTAAGAACTTCTTGTCGGGTTTGCAAGTCAAACCCAAAGCCAAAGAGCTTTTCCCCGGATACATAGTATCATATGTAGAGAACTGGTTCAAACCAACTTTGCAGAAGGCATTTGACGCGCTGCAAGTAGACGATCTGTGATTTTAATAACGAACCAGGAATATTCATTTCATATTCTTCAGCTGATTAAAATGGGTTTTGGCAATGTACAATGAGTAATTTTTGGTTACGAAAGAAATTTCCGGACGAAACGGGAGGCCGTCCACGCGAAGAAGTGGTCTACCACATAATTTTCTGCCAGTTGTGGGGCTCGCCGGATACCGCGTTTCTCGATTTTCGGTGAGCTTTGGCGTAAAAGTTTGTCACGGCCTTCGTTCTGATGAGTTGCATGAGAGCGCGGTTGTCCGCGGCTGCAAGGATATCGAGGAAAGAGGGCACGGAGGGTATGCAGATTGAAGAGACCTCTTTTCCGCCACAAAAAGTTATTCGGCGGTTGAATCGCGAGATTCGAAGGAGAGGTTCGTCCTTCGAACACAAAAGGGGCCAAACTTGAGCGCAGTTATCTAGTTTGGGGCGACTCAGGTCGTTGGGGAGATAAGTAAGCTCATAACTTTTCTCACATGCGGTCTACAAAAGACTTGCGTGCTCACCGAGCACTTGATATATCAATAAATTCCAACATCTGTCAGAGAGATAGAAATGGTCCTTGAGTGCAGAATTCGAGATCCTGATCTGAGTGGATACCGAGATCTCTGCAGTGCATTGGGTAGGGGAGGGCCATCGAGGAAGTGGGTACGAGCTGTGCACGGAATGAATCCGAGGTGCTCTCTGTTCTTGTTACCTGGCTGACAAGATTTTCCGGCGGATCTTCGAAATCGTCTTTCATTTCGTAGAGCAATCGAAATGCCGCGCCCATCCATTCTCTGATATCAATTTTTCAACAATTCATTGAATTCACCTGACTGGGTATAGGAATCTGCCCTGCTCACATGAAATTCCTCATCTCAACTCCAAAACCTGCTGGCAGGCGCGTATTTAGCACGGCCCCCTACCCCCCCCTCAAAAAATCAGACTTCCCATAGGACTATAATAATGATGATGATGATCGGTTCTCCCTCCCCAAAAACTATGTAAAAATTGTTTTGGCCCCCCGAAAAAAATCTTGGATACGCCCCTGCCTGCTTGGAACGAAATCGATAATCAACGTACTCGAGAGCAGAATCTCGTGAAATTTCGAAACACTGGTGCTCACAAGGGGAGGGTGTTTTCGGCGCAAGGAGTAAGTTCCGAAATTCCATTCCTGTGTGGTACACTGCCCGACAAAATGATAGCACAATTGGTTTTTTGCTGAAAAAATTGAGTTTCTTAGAGAATTTCCCTGAATTTCCTCTCAGGACCGAAGCCGTTCCTAATGTAGAGTTCAGAGTTCAATTTTCATCAATCCCAGGCCGAGATTCTGGATTTTTTTTTGAAAAAATCAATTTTTCGGGACGACAAAATGATAGCACATCTGTGGTTTTTCCCGGTTGGAACGCTACCATTGGGCCGTATGACAACGAAGTTGCTTCGGGAAATACACTGTCACAGTCGACAATGTCGACAAGCCTTTTCACTTCGTTTTCATCCTCGTTCCATCATGGGTCGAGGCAAGACTCTGACCGAGAGTGAAAAAATTGTGATTTCTCGATTAGATGGCCAGAAAAAGTCACAAACCGAGATTTCTCGAGTTACGGGTCGCAGCCGGAAAGTTATCAGCAACTTCTTGGCTGACCCCGAGGTCTATGGGAAGAAGAAGAGTTCAGGACGTCCGAGTGCAATCACCACAAGACAACGAAGAACACTGCTTCGGGTCGCATCGAACAGTTCTCGGTCGGCTAAAGGGATCGCGCTTGCCACCGGAGTGTCGTGCAGTGTGCGGACGGTGCAAAGGGAGCTCAAGAGTGCTCAACACTTGAAAAGAAAGAAGTTGCGGAGGTGTCCGGCCCTCACACCCATCCACAAGCTCAATCGATTAGAGTTCGCTCGCAAGCATGTTCGATGGAGTGCCGCGTGGTACAGTGTTTTGTTCTCCGATGAGAAAAGATTCACCTTAGATGGTCCCGATGGCTTCTCGTACTATTTTCATGACTTAAGAAAAGGAGAAAGATGCGCCTCCAGACGTCAAATGGGTGGTGGTGGAGTCATGGTATGGGCTGGTATTGGCTACGATCGAAAGACGGACATCATCTTCGTCCCAGGCCGCATGGACGCCATGGGCTATTTGAAAATCATCAAACCGCAGCTACGCCCGTTCAGAAAACCCGATGAAGATGCATTTCCATCTCGTCCGTTCATATTTCAGCAAGATAATGCCGCCGTACATACGGCAGGAAAAGTGAAAACCTACTTCGCGAAGAAAAAAATCGCCTGTCTCAAGTGGCCCGCGAGGTCACCCGACTTGAATATTATCGAAAATGTGTGGGGACAGCTGTCTCGGGCAGTCTATCGAGAGAATCGGCAGTTTTCATCGATTGATGAGCTCAAAGACGCTATAACGCAAGAATGGGCGAATCTCCCTCAAAATTACAGAAGAAAGCTGTTCCAGTCACTTCCCAACCGCATGGTCGCAGTGCTAGAGGCCCATGGTGGCTCCACACGGTACTGAGAGAGCGATCCAGACTTCTTTGAGCTCCGATTCTGCAGTTTTCAATAAATGTGCTATCTTTTTGTCGCCGTGAAAAAATCGTTTTTTTTGGATAAAAATTGAGCAGGAGCTTTCAGACGGATAAAAATTGAGCGTGAAGCTCCCTACTGGAGTAGTAACAGGCAGAACATTTAAAGAAGAGGCTGGCTGCAGCATAAGATGGAGGGATCGCGAAAATTCGCATTGTGCTATCATTTTGTCGGGCAGTGTATGTGTCATGTGTCCCACTGAATGAAAATGCACAAAGCGCCTGATCAGCGCTCTGCATAAAAGTTTACTTCGCGGTTCGAGATTTTTTGGCGGCCCTGAGCGTTCGCGGTCATGGGATTTCGTGGCTATGAGTTTTCGCGGTAATGGCCTGTAATCGTTTCGGGTCGTTGTCTTGTTGGAAAACAAACCCTCTTCCGATCAGCCTCAATCTTGAAGGCATCGCATGCCGAATCAAAAGTTGGTGGTACTGTTCTTTTTTCATGATCCCACTGATCTGGATCAGATCCCCCACGGTATTACTACGGAAACAACCCCATACAATTACGGAACTGACGGTAGACCTCGGAATCCTGGTTTTCCTCACTAATTCTCTTATGGTGTACCCTTCTCCTCTCAGAGTCGCGATTTCACCTCGTTGTTCAGGGCTTGAGTTCTCCCGTTTGGGTGCCATTCTTGACGAGAGATGAGAATCAGACCATTAATGTCACTGGTCTACCTCTGACGCGAGAGCGCAGGGATTCACCTCCGACTGTGTTTTAATTCATGAGCGAACTCGAATGCCATTTCGAACATTATTGTATATCGCATCATGACCGTCTCTCCGTAATTGGCAAGCCTCTTTCGAAATGTCGGATATGTAACTCACCTGAGAATGAGTCCATGATTGCGCTTTTAGAGCGAGAACCACGGACCTAGCCTTGTCCGGAAACTTTTAAGGGTCGCGACAACCCCTTGCAAAAGCCCCGGACAAGGTTTCTACAAACCGTTGCATACTGTGTGTCTGAAGGCCGACCGGCTCCATTGTCTTGCTCGCACTAGTCTCTTTCTACCAGCGTTCGCAATTGCGTTGAGACAGATCTTCTGGAACTCCCCATTGTCACAGATCTAATTTAGATCAACTCTAGATTGCTTGCTTCGTCTGCTCCTGCTCTGGCGCCCAATGACGTCACCACCGATGGTTCAGATTTCTTTCTCACCGGAATAGCCATCTCCACTCCGATCAGGATCTGACAGTCTCGTGCGACTCCTCTCGTCGTCGATTAGCATGCTAGCTATGCGATTTTCGCCTTTCTCGTTCAGCAACACATAGTCAATGACAGCCGAATCTCTTGTGAACTTTCCGGAACACACTGATGACTCGTTCAGTATCTACAGTCTGTTCTCATCGGCCGATTTCTGCTATAGCTTGATCCTCATTTCCATCGAAACGTAAGATGTGACCGTTGTAATCACTCCTAATGAAAATGCATTCGGTGAACTTGCATTTAGTTTCTAAGAACCTAGACAGCCAATCAAGGCGACATACGTTGACACAACGATCACGTTTGAAGCTCCCACTTTGAAGTTGACCCAGTCTCTGCCTTTTTCAACCCATTCACCTCGAGATATTCTCTGTGAAGGATAGCCACTCCTCCACTCCCTTTTTGTGTGAACGCTTTCTCTCGGTTGCTGCCTGCGAAATTATATCCCTCTCTCTCTGGTGGAGTTTCATAATTACTCAAATGGGTTACAGATACAAGCATCATATCAATGTCGAGCCAGCACGTGTCCGACCGCTGGTATGCTTAGTCTCTGCAGGGATAGGCGGTAATTGGGGTCACACTTTCCCCCTATGTTACTTAGGGAACCATTATGCAGCCGAGCTTGCGTTGGTTAATAAGCCGGTCCCCTTGGCATGGGACTGTAACCGTGCTTCGGCGGGGCTGAGTTTCTGGCGTCATGGAGCACCCATGACAATTCGGTTCGTTCCCTCTGGTGTCGGGTTGTGTCCGCTAGGACCCTCCCTTCACCTAGGCACCGTTGGTTGGAGTTGATTCAACCCGTGTGTCCGAAAAAGGGATCAAACGGCCGATTGTTAGTGCTAATCTTGTAACCAGAACTCGATGGCGGCGGTTCGAATCTCGACGGCCGCCGGGATGCATGATGCAAGAAACGTCCACAATTTGTGCACGTCGCTCAACACCTGACGTGTATATGAGTGACACTTGACGACTTGACGTGTATCGATTGGCACTTGACGATTGCCGATCGGAAGTGGGTTCAACGGTGTCCACTTTCCCCAAAAAAAAAGTGACCGTGTGAGGCGTTCACGACGAGAACGTAAAAATACGTGATATTCGATTGGAACAGCGCCTTCTTCACAGACGATGATCTCCTCGCAAGACTCGGACTCCAGGAGGAGATACAGGACCCATCTCTGGTGAACTACTCGAAAAAGGAATCCCAGAAACTGGGAGATAGGAGTCCCCCCTGATCTGCGCAAGCGCCTGACATGAAAGGCTGATAAAAGAGTTGAATGTAATATACGAAAAATCACTCCGATCAAGATCAATAAATACCCATACCCCATAAATAAATTAATAAATAAATAAGAGGAACTACCAATTACTAATTGATTATTTTTCAATTACTTTGTAATTGAGTCAATTACTTGGGTTTCGCCGGTTATTAATTCTTGGTGATTCATTACTTCCCAATGTGAGCGCACACACAGGCACAGGTTATTGCATGTAAAAGAAGGATTGACCGATAAAAGCGCTGAGTTCTGAAGAAAAAGTTTCACCGCTCGAACCTAATATTGCGATCGAGTACATCGTCTCTTCGTTGTCGGTGTCTGACCTTCGATATAACTTGATCGAGAATAAAAGTTCATATCGGTCACGGGATCGTCGTGAAATAGTAGAGACGCTGATCTTTTTCTTCCCGGATGCAAAGACATGCGAATGCGACCATCCTCGCATGGGTTCGTGTTTTGCCCAGAAGCAATTGGAAAGTAATTGAAGAAGTAATTGAATTACCCAGTACCCTAAAGTGCCGCGTATAACGAACCCCTTTTTTGATCTTAAAAGCATCTGGAACTTTTTCCGATGGCCGAATTTCAATATCCTGAGATTTTTGCGATGTGGACCCAATACCGATCTACTGTGGGAAATTATCAGAACATGGAAATTCGGTCATCAGAAAAAGTTGTGGATGCTTTTATGATCAAAAAAGGGTTCGTTATACGCGGCGTTTTAGGGTAAGTAATAACTTTGAGTTAAAGTAATTGGTAGTGGTAATTGAGCTCAATTTTTTGATGGGTAATTAGTAGAGCTTGGAAGTTCAGGCATTAATCATTTTTGAACCTCCATCAATCAACATGAATTGATGGATATTTAGTGAAATAGTGCCGGATTATTCCAGCCCATGACTTTGTTGGGCGAATATCATCGAAATAATCAACTTCCGATCAATTTATCCATGGATTGATGGAGGCTGATTAATGAATAATGCCTAAACTTCCAAGCTCTAGTAATTAGTAATTGGTAATTGTGATTATTTTCCGAAGTAATTGTGCCCATCCCTGAGTCTGATTGATTGATAGCTCTTTTTATTGCACAAAAAGGGGGGGGGGGAAGGCAGTAAAAATCACCAAGTGGCCGAACAATGGTGGCTGAGTATGTAGAATGGTGGGCTTTCTCTCAATTGTTTCACAATTCTCCAGCCAAAAGCATTAGAGACAGTGAATTCGGGAATTCCTTGGCCGTGACAGATAATTTCTTATGGAGCCGTGTGGCTCGAATGGTAACAAAGTTTTCCAGTGTAATGGATTGATGAGCTCACCGTATGGTGTTACGGTCCAATTCTTGAATTTTTCGTTTTTTTCGTTTAATTTTTCATCTGATAGTCATACGAAACGCAAGAATTCTAGGATCGATGTCGGGTTCAAAGTTCGCACCAGTTCAAGAAGTCGCTCACCGGTTTCTCGATATTTCTCCAGTTTATTCGGAACGGACGTTTGCGTACAAGTGACTACGTTACGTTATCTTTATTAGCAGTGATAAAGGGGTTATATATTAGCTTTCTACATGTCGATGACCTATTTTCGGAATTTAAGTGTCATCCTCCACGGGAAGGAAGAAGCTACAGCTGAGTTACGTGTTTCGACTTTTGGACGGTATGTCAGACCTCTTCGGGCTGAGAGTAGGGTATCGAAAAATTTATCACATATAGCAGGTTTGCGAGCAATCCTTCGGAAGGTGGTTGCAGCATACGAGTCCAAGATATCGAGGACGCTGTTGAGATGAATCGAATGGAAGATTGCACATAGCTTCGAGACTTCTCCGAAAGTAATTCTGAATTTTTTTAAGTTTGTTTTGCAAACATTCGTGCCTGGGATACCAAACTACTGAGGCATAGGTAATAGCAGGACGTATAAGAGATCTATACAGCCTAATTGTAAGGTTCGGGCCGTCTTACAGAAAAACTTCGGAACATGAAATTGATCTTCATGAATGCTTTTCTAGACGGGGCAGTCACATGCTCTCGGAACCGAAGCCTTGAGTCGACAAGTACACCAACATGGATTGTATATGGTTTATAGGACGACACATTTTCAAAGCGAATAATTTGACATTTTGAGGGGGACAGGGAGACATCGAGGCTGTCCGCCCATTTAGTGAAGCGATCGATGGCTCGTTGGAGGGTTTGATGGTCCTCACTGTTTCGGATACGAGACATTAGCTTGAAGTCGACAGCATATGCCTTCACCGAAACAGAGGGAAAGTCACAGAGGGCATATGTAATACTATTCACATAGCATATGAAAAGGCAGGCCCCGAGGCACGTCCCCTGGGGACATTCGGTGGTGACGAAACCATATGAGCTGAGTTCTTCCCCAACTTTGACTCTAAAGCGTCTATTCTTCAGATAGTTGGATATCCAGATCTGGAGTTTACCACCTACATCAAAAGATGGTAGAGCTTCAATGAGTTTTTGGTGGGTTGAGCATTCGAAAGCACTCTTGAAGTCGAAGAGTACCAGATCCACGGGAACTCCGTCATTCAGGGAGAGCATTACATCATTGTAGGTCTCAAACAGTTGAAGAACGGTGGATTTGTGCTTGCGGTATCCAAACTGGGAAGGTGAAATGAGATTTTGTCGTTCAGCATTTAACATGATGCTATTGAGGATGATGGTCTCCATAACCTTACTTGGGATAACAGTGAGAGATACCGGCTTTTTGTTCTCGGTGAGATTCTTCTTCCCACGCTTGTGCACGGGTGCTACGATGGATTCGCGAAACAGGTCAGGTACCACCCCAGTTTCCATAGATCTTTTGAAGATCATGGAAAGCGGTAGGCTAATAGCTCTTCTAATGTTTTTGTAGAAGCCTAACGGTAATATTTCGGGTGTTTTACTCCATTTGGTTGGCATGTTTGTGAGCACTTGGGGGACGGATACCTCGGTGAACTGGATGTCCTCAAGGCGAGATATACAGGAATACCTCGCATAGTGCGCTTCGCTATAGTGCGGTTTTCGCGCATCGCGATGAGGGTTTTCTCGAAAATCGTTGAAACTCGATCCAGAAGCAGTACACATCTTGAGAAGCCGGAAATCATTCGATCCCAGACCCTAGAGAATAAATTGACTGAGTTCCGATCAGTTTCCAGCTACTTTCGTTCACAAAACACCCACGTTCTTCAAGTCGACAAGTCGATCGATATTCGAATGTATTATGGAAGGGATGAGATTTTGGCACGATAAAGTGGAATTTGATCCAGGTTGAGTCACTGCTACTTCCAAGTTCGAAGTCAAGCGATTTCCGTCTTCTCAGATTAGCATTACACATTAGCTTCACCTTTCTTATAATCTGTTTCGCATAGTGCGGTCCCGACCATCCGCACTATGCGAGGTATTCCTGTACTCGCATTTGCGGGATGGCAGTATTTGAGCCTGTCCTTCCATGCGGGGGGTATGTACGTTGGAAAAAGTCTTTCAGGATTCGTAAAGGACTCGTAAAATGCGCCTTTTTGTACTTCACGAAAAGTTTCGATGAACCGCCAGATCGCGGGATGCTCCACACTGAGCTCCTCTTAAAGCCGCTGGTGAGCACCCTCTGCGTGATTATTTGTAAGATTCGTCTCTTCCAGTGTGCATTGGTAAACGCTCCACATCGACAACGGGAAACTTGGAGCACGTCGTCGACCAATTCGCTCTTCTAGAGCGCGGACACGTCCATCGGTGCAGACACGCACAGTTGTGCTGCAACGAGGTCTATACACGTTTGTATACGTCGTGGTGTGCATCCCGGCGGGCTTCGAGATTCGAACCACCGCCGTCGAGTTCTGGTTACAGGATCAGCACTAACAATCGGCCGTTTGATCCCTTTTTCGGACACACGGGTTGAATCAACTCCAACCAGCGGTGCCTAGGTGAAGAGCGCGTCCTAACGGACAGCCTAGCGGACACAACCTGACACCAAGGGGATCGAACCGAATTGTCATCCGTGCTTCCCGACGCCAGAACTCTGCCCCACCGCAGCACGGTTACAGTCCCATGCCGAGGGGAGCGGCATCATCACTCATCGTGGATTGACCAGTGTGTTCCGAAAACTTCAATCCCGGGAATGCGCGCCTACGTGAGGGTATATTGGGCCAAGCTAGTCCGCGCCAAGCAGGCCACGCCAAAATGTTCAATGCCCATGACATACAGCGTTTCAGGCCAGCGTCAGGCGGCAGAATCCTAAACCCGGCACTAATTTTAACCTGATATTGTGAGTGCTTCATAGAGTGAGAACGACGAAGACGTCGGAATTACAATCATTGCCATTGCGGGGAAACGGCATGAAGCCGCCCGGCAACTCAGATGCTCCTAAGGGTGTGTCGCCAATTCGAGCACCGAAGCCAGCCCAAAGATCCAAGTCTCAAGCTTCGGCGCCGCATCGGCAATCTCACAGGTAAGCGTAGCAATGCCGCATCATGAGTATAGCTGACATTTTCGCGGCGAAAATGGCCAAAAATCTCCGCGTTTTGCGGATCTCATTGACCTTATTTGGAGAATCAATACGAAGAGGCCGCGGAGTTTGCAGAAAGATCGCTCTCCGCGAAAAATGCACAGCCCTACTCATGAGTCATCAGTGCTGTGCTTCATATGGTCGAGACACACTGGGTGTTGCGTGTTGAGCGAAAGAATGGATTGATGAGACCCATCCGAGAGCGATACCTTGCTCCGATTCAGGCCTACACCAACAATCTTTCTCTTTCGTCTTGACTGGGAACGAGGCGTAGATTTTCTTCTACGTTTCCCTCGATTCTCCAAAACCCTGAGACATGCCAGGAGTCTATGAGTGACAACACTCGGGCTTCGCCTTACGCGCTGGCCAAAATGGGTGAACCGAAACGCGAAACTAGCGCATAATTTCCGTTTCCTGCTATAAGTTAAAGAATTTTCCAAGAATCGGTCCACACGCATGTTCCGTTGTGAAAGAGCTACGCAACCTCTAACAGCTCGACAAGTGACTCCCGAGCACCCGCCAAGGCTGCGAATTTCCTTCCGTCCAAGAGCCAGAAACCCCGCCAGCCAGGATCTTCGGAGGCATCGAAAGACTCTCAGGAAGCTGCTGCGAAGTTTCTTCCGTCCAAGATCCAGAAACCCCGCCAGCCAGGATCTCCGAAAGCATCGAAAGACTTTCAGGAACCTGCTGCGAAGTTTCTTCCGTCCAAGAGCCAGAAACTGCACCAGCTAGGATCTTCGGAGACATCGAAAGACTCTCAGGAATCTGCTGCGAAGCTTCTTCCGTCCAAGAGTCAGAAACCGCACCAGCCAGGATCTTCGGAGGCATCTCAAGTCTCTCCCGACCAGGTTCCGGAGTTTCTCCAGTCCAAAAGCGAGACGGACGCAGCAAAGCTTCCCGATCCTTCCGGATCCCGGCTCTTGGACTCTTCCAATAAACTGAAAGACATTCGGGGCTGGCCTCGTAGGAAACAAGTCTTCATCGCGATCGCTTGTTTGGCGATGCTTTTCGTCATCGGGGGCTTCTTCTCTCGGTCAGCTTCTTTGTCGACGCAGATGACTGAATCGAAGGGTGCTGCCACGACAACAGGTATTTCCAGCTTCCAGAATTACCATTCGTAGAAAAAGCATCATATCAATGATGGTTTTACGCGAGGTCTTCCTCTTTTTCCATATCTTTATAAACCTGGATGTCAACATGTAATCGGTTGCAACTACCACCGGAGCACGGCAACTGGGCCACGGCATCAACTGGACCACGCCGACAGTTGGGCCGTGCTGCCAACTGGGCCAAGAAGGTTCCGAAGCTCTGGGTTCCTAATTTTCGGACCTAGTTCCCTAGTTGGGTATTCTACCATCATCTACTTCCAGAATAGAACCGCCAATGAGAGAACAATTCTGTTGCTGTTCTGTATGAGACTGCTGATTCCGATCGCGTTTGTTGCGGCTCGCTTAATATCACAGGTTTTGCCGATCATCTATATCGAGAGTGATTGCCCGGTTCCCCGAATGAGTTTCCCCGACGCTGTTTGCCCGAATCTGTTCAACCGAAGAAGAACCTCAGGAAGTAGCGCCTAGTGGAGCCACGCGGGGTAATGGGTGAGGTTAGGTTAGATTCTGGGCGAGCAAGTGAAGCGAATGAGCAGTCTCAAACGCCAGGGCCTGGTGGAGCAACGCGGAGGAACTGGGTTAGTTTAGGTTAGATTCTGGAAAAAGCGTTCATGTGTATTCCTCTCTTCATCCACATGGATTCATTTCGGAGTTGAAGTGAAAATGAGTTTTCCTTCTTTCTATCAAACGGATTCGGGCAGACAGCGTCGGGGAGATGCGTTCGGGAACAAGCCCTAACCCTTCGAAAATTGGGAATCCACGGCATTCGAACCTTCTGGCGCCCCTATTCATGTTGTTTAATATTGAGCACTCATGTTATTAAGCTCTGATGATTGCATGCTCTCTTTTCCAGGTCTCGGATCAACCCCCGAGAATGGAAAGACATCCGAATCTAAGGTTTCTACCACGGCGCCAGGTAATTCCGATCAGCGTATTCATATTGTTTGTAGTCTTCACTTGAGCACCGATGCTTGTCTGCGAGATCTTTCTTTCTCTCTCTTCATCAGCTCTCGAATCAACGCCGGCTCCCACGAAGATGTCCACTACGACTGAAGGTACTCCAGCTCCAACATTCACGTTGATCGTTTTCGCAATCGCAATCTCCGATGATGGCATGCAAAACATTTCTTCTCGTTAGCCTGAGACTGACCAACTTGCAGGCTCCTTGTCGTCAAGCCCGCTCCCTATGGAACTCATCGAAAGTGTTTGGTCGGAGGCATTTTTTCAAGTGGTGGACGAGAACGAACACTTCCGCGATGTGAACCTTTACAACGCTGCTCCGGCATGGGGAAGCTATGAACTCGTTTTGGAACGACCAACGCTCAAGCGATATGGCGAGCTCGAGTATAACAGTGAGAGCTCAGTGATTATGGAATTTAGTAGCCGAATCGAAATATTGGAACAGGCTGGCACCGATATCTAACGAGGGAAGGGCTAACGAAAAAATGTCGGTTGGCCTATCGGAACGTGGCATAGCTAGTCGGGCGGTTTCGTGTCTAGTTTTCGAGAAATCTGTGAACAGAAGTTGCTACGGGGCCGCATTTTCGGAGATGAACCGATATTTCGACCGAAGTCGTTGACATTGAGTCTATGGCTCAAAGCGTCGACTCTCGGAAGCTGATGGGTCTCACGGAAACTCATGGAAACGAGGCGTTTTTCCCTCTAGGAAAAAGGAAAGAAACAGCTGGCTAATCATCTCTAGTGATTGGTAGTGATCTCTAGGGACTTCATTCTTCCGAGATCGGAATTTCTCTTCTCATAGACTCGATGATTAATTCATAGAATTCATGCCGACGACTTTGAGCGGAATATCGATTCATCTTCGAGAAAATACGGCTCCATCGCAGCTTCTGTTAACGGATTTCCTAAAAACTAGGCTTAAAATTAGGCCTTGAAAAAAACTACAATACTCTGAAACCGCTGTTTGCGACCAACCAAAAATCATAATTCGGAAACCGCGATTATAAACCGCTAAAACCGCAATCTTTTGAGGTTGATTGTCTAAATCAGTGGTTCTCAAACTCTCCGACTCATCGATCCTGTGGGGATCGACCGTCGACCCCCAGAGCAACTCCATCGAAGTCCCTGGAGGTGCCGCGGGGACTTGCGGGCCCTCACGGCGCCCCGGAGAGTACATCCGAGGGGTCCACGGGTCCCTTGAGCTTGAAGTTCGGGGGTCCTTGATTCTTGTTCTAACAAATTACGCAAGATGACGATGTCATCGATTACATCATTGTGGGTTACAAGCTCGCTCGGTTCCGTCCTGACGAAAAACGAACCCCGATGAAATCAAGTTCTGCCTGCACAGACGTCGAGGGGATCGGGAGCAAAATGTATCTGCAGCGTTTCAGGAGCGTTCCACGACCGCCTGCATCAAGAAGAAGCGTTAATAATTCTTGTTGCAAATTCTTTCTGGTGCAAGCCTTGCCGCTGTCTGATTCGTCTGACATGAATCGGTTTCATGATCGACGAAGCCTGACTCCCAGGTGGGCACATCGACTGGTTCCGTGCCTTGCCCATAGTCTTGTGCGATAGAGGTTTGATCAGCATTTATCGATTCGCCCAGAACGCCCAGAATTTCGTTCTCTAAGGGTTTGATCAACGATCGATTCTGACTCATCAGATGTACATATATCTATGGTCGTTTGGCACTGCAAGAACAGTTGACAAAATAGTCTGCCTTTTCACTACAGTGAAACCTCGATTATATCACTAATTGATGTAGAAGCAGATATAATTGAGAGAGCACCGCACACTGGCGAAGTGCGTCATGTGGGATCGCAGAGATCGAACAGTGGGCCACACAGAGAACACACAAAGGGTTACACAGTGGGTCGCCGAGTGGGTTAGGTAGGCGTCATACGGGGTCACAAGAAGTAATATAATCGGGGGCGAAATACATAGTTCAGTCTCTGCGTCTTCGACACTCTTCAGGATGAGAGTAAACACCTTATCAGCAAGAGAGCGTGATGCTTTTCTGGAGGAGAGACAGAGCATTGCTTGCTTGAGAGGCAAGAGCGCACAGAAGATTTCTTCTCTGAGCGAGCTGATCAGTAACGTCGATTGGTGTATGGCGCGGGAGGACATTATTATATTATCATAGCTGGTCCTTTGTGGGAATCACGTGTTCCACGTATTTTACGGGGACGTCGAAGGGTTCCACCAAGACTGACCGCAGCCGGTGCCGCGTCCTCGAAGGTCTCGGGTTCTGACTAGACCTTGCACTCCGTACTTGCATACCGTAATACGACAGCACGGTCCGTCAAGGCAGTACGGCATCGTAATGTCAATGTGTATACCAAGCTTCCCGCTAGACAGTGTCGCTCAAAAATGGTAAGGAACTCGAAGGTCTAGTTCTGACCCTGATTGTGTATTCGACTCATACTCGGAGGCGGAGTCGTCCTCCTCATGATAAGATATCTCCTGCCCATCGCTTGCTCAATCGAATTCATCGTCACGTCGGCTCGAAGTTTCGAGGATACTTATGTCAAGCTGACGCTTTGTTTCCGGAATAGACCTCATTTTCCGTTGAGGTAATTCTCATTTCCCGGTCGGTGATCCTCACCAATCCCAGAGGTGCCATATTCGAGTTTTCGAGGAGAGGATAGCGGTGATGAATATTCACCGTCATATTCTGTCTGACCCGACGAACGTCGCTTCGTCAAACCACACAGCAAGCTTCCATGGAAGATTCACCCACTCTGATATCGTCGCGAACCTTTGGCGCGTATGCTTCCAAACTTCTCCCCAAGTTCTATCCGAAACTTGCCCGCATCTTCATGAGGGTACTACCACAATGTCGCAATTGACCTCGGCAGCTTTCAATCGCCGCTGAACACTCAATGCAATTTGCGTGCTTCGAGTTTTTGAGGAAATGTCCCCAAACCCAACTTTGGGGGTTCACAACTTTCATAGAGCGCCCCATGGTTGAAATCTCTCTGGATTTAGAATAGGTTTAAGCTCTGACATTCTCTGACTACAGTCAATCCTAACTGCTGCACGACAGATTGAGCATAACCAATGAAACCGGGCTCTGTTGCCGCGAAATTAAACGATTGCCTCAACAAGACTTGAATGCGTTCATGAACGGATTTGCTTCGCTGATGAAGATAGACTCCAGGCGCGTGGCCAAGAGATGGCATCTGTTTTTGAGGCCGCCGGAACGTGCAAACGGACCAAGCAGGAAGAAAAGTCGCTCGCGCAACCGAAAACCGCGGTTAGTAACCGCCAGGTCTTGCGGTTTTTGCGGTTCTCAAACCGCGAGTAAGAACCGCTGCAAGGCCCACGCCACGTTCCAATTGGCCAACCTAAATTCTAGCCTTTCCCTTGTAAGAAGAACCGTGCTGGGTAAAAATGCGTTCCTCATAGAATGCCTTCATCAAAAGTAGTCGAAAAATGGAAGGCTCCCCCGAAATAAAGTGAACCCAATGGAGGGACTCGAGTAGATGACGGGTGTGCGGTTCGCAATCAACGGTTGAGCGGAGATGCAGGCAGTCTTGTGATTTTCATGGACAGCGCGTACTTTACGATTGCTTTCAACGAAACGTCGAAGCCAATCACACGGTGTGAATCAGTCTGCTCGTCGTTTTCGAAAAACTTGAGTCGACCCGCTCACCGTCCGGAGTCCGCGGCGGGTGGCAATTCGCAATCTTTATTCAAAGTCCCTCGTAGCGCATTCAAACGTGATTTTTATTCTTTCTCGTGCATATTGAGAAAGGATCACGCGTCTCCCTAAGTTTCCGAAAGACATTGGGCTCCCACTCCCGTTTTTCATGAGCAATCTCAAATCACGCATTATACACTCGTTCCGAATAGTACGGTTCATTCATCTTGAATCGCGGGAGCATCGATAGTTACTGGAGGCGACACGAGCCTTCCGAAAACCTTTTCCTCGGCTGTCAAAGGTTCGGCCCAACGGGGCGTCTCACCAATGATTGGCTCCGGGTGCCCGCAACCCCAAGAACGGCTCTGATTCTAGATTTGCGCGTTTCAAAACTCTATAATGCAATCGCTAAGAAGACGCGCTGCTTCCATGGAAGGAATGAGATAATGAGACGGTATCTTTCAGGCATTGATGAAATTGTAAAGAACCAAATCAAGATAGTGAACGTCTGGATAATGTCGAGTTGGTCCAGGAAGCCCTCCCGTGCGTGCCAACATAATGATATATCCCTGAATATAACATCGAGAATCGTGCGCCGTGCCCGACGCAACAAGTTGACGGTGGAAAACATTGATGTGAGCGCGTCATTTTCATTAGCCACTCCTTTCTTATCGAGGATGAGGGAGCCCAGGTCTCGAATGCTAGTCGGGTAGTTTCCTACCTAGTTTTTAAGAAATGCAGTGACAGAGCGTGCGACGAGGCCGTACTTTCGGAGATAAATCGATTTTTGCTAAAAGTCATTCACATGAAGTCTATGATGGCTTGAACATTGAGTCCACGGGAGGAGTTTCGATCTCGAAATGAAAACTCTGAAAAGTCGACTGAAAGTGATAGCTGCGCACCATCCCTAGAGATGACCTTGTACCCGAGTATACCGAGCTCCGTTAGCTCTTTCCTTCTTGGAGAAAAACGCCTCCTTTCTATGAGGGTTTAAACACGAAGCGTCTGCCGTAGCTACCCCTGTTGTGAGTACGGTATAAAGTCTGACTATAGATTCGTGATCGGGAGGGTCATTTCAAGGGGGGGCGGCGAGATTTTGGAAAAAAAGGGGGCAAGAGAAAATGTTCTTTTTTCACGCGAGGGAACCCCTTACGGGAAAGAGAAAAACCGGTACTAGTCCACTTATCTCCCACTGTTCCCTTGTTGGCTACTTGAGGCCGCGAAATGGCGCCGGCGCAGGGATAAAACAGTCGCAGGCGGCGGAGTAGGAAAAGCGGAGGGGCGGCAAACCGCGCGTGAATTGAAACGAACCTCGATGGCGAACGAAGGCGATGGAGAGTGCAGTGAAAATCAGGCCGGCGTAATTCATGAGTGTGCGGTAGCTGCAGCCGTGGCAGCTGGAATTGAGATGAGCCGCGAGCGTAGCAAGTGGCACGCAGCAGCAGATGACTGAAAGCCTGTTCTAGCCAAGTGCTAGTACCCTGTTTACCTGTGGCAGGGTGTTCCCGATACCCGAGCGGCGGTCGCCAAAAAAATGACGCGTTTTCAACAGTAGGAGCCAAGTGGATTGGTACCCGCCGGCGCGCCCCGGCTGACGCCGCTACCGGATCTTTTTTTCTCCCTCCGCCGTCAAAAATCCCGTGAACATTCCCCGAAATTCGTGGTCACGAGGGTCGATTTAGGCGATGAGGCGTTTTTCTCTATGAAGGAAAGAGTTTCATTTTTCACGAGATTCCTCCTCCCATGGACGCAATGATTAAGCCACAGACCTATCTCTGAAAGTACGGCTCCGTTGCAACTTCTGTCTCAAAAACCAGACAGGAAACTACTATGTTCGCCATGCCACGCTCCGATCGGCCAACCTAAATTCTTACCTAGTAAGGTCAATTTATTCTACAGCGAGCCACCCATTCGGCTAAGCAAAAACGTTTTCCAGGTTCAAAAACTGCTTCCAGAAACTGCTGCTTGTGCATTCCGTATAAGAATATCTCCTATAAAACGCAAAGTCTTGGAGGTTTTCGTTGATTACATAACATCATATGTACAAAACTGGCTTAAACCAAAATTGCAGACGGCGTTTGACGACATGGAGCTGGACGATCCGTAATTTTTGGAGAGACCCAAAATTATTCATTTCATACACATTTGTTGGTTAAAAAGGGGGTTCGGGTAATTTACAATGAGTTTTTTCTGAAAAGAGTCATTCCTGGAAAAAACAGGAGGCCCTCCTAGCAAATAATTGGTTTACCTCACAGGTTTTTGCCGGTTCGCGGGACTCGACGGATCCCGCGTTTCTTCATTTTCGGTGAACATAGTCTTGTTCTACTTCAACAGCGTCAGAATCGGATCAAGAATCTGTGTACGTGTCAGTCTCAACTTCGATAGCAGAGCTCATCAAAGGTTCCCATATCATCACATGCGATCCATGTTTTTGTGCCAATGATTGCAAGGAATTCCAAGATCAAGGATCACATGGCAATGAACCATGAACGATCGCATGATAGGGTCCCCACAGATACATCGACTCTGATCAACAACTTTTTTCCTTGCGCGCGATTCGAAATGATCGTCGATCGCCTCCCGAAACGGGCTATTCGGGGCAAATAAGTGAAAGGAACACTTTCACCCACTCGAGGAGAATAGGGATGCCCTTCGATCGTTTACAGCAGTGGTTTTAAAACTTTTTCGACCAAACTCGACCTACCAGCTCTTCCACGCTCTTATGGACCCCCTGGCGCCCTACGCAGAGAAAAACCGCAATATCAGTCTCTGATTTCTAGACGATCAGTTCGTTCTCATACAGATACTTCCCATGTTCATAGGCACTGTACGTTTGTGTTCTTCAAACGAGGAGATTATTTTTCGCCATGCGCAGAGCGAATGCATTTCCCGCCAAGATCAGTGCGGAAGCCGTTGGATACGATAGTTTCGTGTCATGGTGCGTAGTGTGAATGTATCAAGATAGAAGCTCAGGCTCAAAACTTCAGCTGAAGGCTGATGAAGTCAAGTCGACCTTGAATTGTTCCTCTTTTTTCCTTTCGCTTCCAATTATTTGGTCCGAGGGCGATCCAGGGTATTAGTCATTGAGAACTCCTAAGCAGTCGCTTTGATTGTCGCGGAGGAGCCAAGAATTGTCGGCTTCTCGATATGAGACGCGGACTCATGGCTAGAACCTCATGTAACCGAGCAAGTAGAACAGGAGAAGAAAACTCCGAGACGAAGCGAATTGCGGAGCACGGAACAAGGCAAAGAAGCCAAAGCTCTCGAGAATCATCCCAACTCCAGACTCCCTGTAAATTTTTCAGGGCTTCTTACGCCTCATGTTCGTCACTAGGGGATTCACCGTCAATTATTATCAACCAAGCATCGTCGATGTGGTCGAGTGGAACCAAGCCTAACGCCATCGCCGACCGTATGAACCCATGATACAAGTCATCAGAGAACATCTCAAACCTGTTTTTCTCGAATATGGTCCAGCTCACCTCTTCACTATAGGATCCGCGTACGATGTGGTCAAGCCCACTTGTTGCGTGAAAAGCCTTGGGATAACCGTGAAGGTTCCATCCATGTATAGGGCTGGAGCCTCACAAAGGATTTTCATTCTTTCATGCGTCGCAAATCCCAGTATCCGCTCACTGCAACCATCTTTGGACGAGAGGAATGGCTCCTCGTTGCATGTCTCCGCGCAAGCGCCTAGCGAGCAGATGTCAGCCAGAGACTCCGGCAGCCGTGGTCGAACTTTTGCCCGAAATCTCTGGATCGCACTTCGAACGCCACCGAACTGAGGGAGCGACGCGTCGCTCTCAATTCTTCAGCGTCATGTGTTGCTTGCAAACTCAGAGCAGCTTCTGCCAACACCTCGAAGTTATAGCTCCCGGCGAGATTTATCCGGTCTGATGAGGGCTTTCCGCTTCAGGTCGACGACGGGAAAGTTTTTCTTTGCGTTTCTCTATGTCGTACACAAAGTCGTCCATTCTGAACAGAGGTTTCCCTCTCGCCGACTCTCTTTCTTCGACATTCATCCTCATTAAAGGACTTACCTGTTGAGACAACGAAATATATGATCTATGAATCGCTTCGAATCTATTGCTCGATTCTTTCTAAGAATACGCCCGGCGACTTAGCCAGGCCAGCCAGCAGGGGCTGGGGGCCGCCGCTCTAGCCGTCGGGCGACCTGGGACCGCGCGCGAATTCGAAATCGCCCAAGGGGCTCACGCATTGTGGTTGCTAGGGTCGCGTATCTCGCGCCCTACGCCAGGGCCGGCATGATTCATAGCAGAAGCGCGGAAGCCAGAAATCAGGAAACCACTGATTGGAAGTCCAAGGTCTGCGTAATCTATGGTTTCCGTCACTCTGGGGCCCCGCAGTGCGAATCAAAATGATCCACGAGCGTAGCGAGCGGCACTGATGTGGTCCGCCCCGGGCGAAACTCTTCTAGGGGCGGCATTTCAGGGGACTTCGATGACTCGCTGTTACTTTTCAGTGCACGACTGTTTTTCGGCTCTTCATAACAATGCTGGATGCTCCAGGGGGTGGCATTTTCAGCTGTCAGTCACCACCTTCTAAACATTTCTGGGAACGACCGAGAAATCTTTTCGCAGCTGAGCAGAATTTCCAGCGATGTTCCAGGTTTTGCATGAATCTTGGCTTTCAAAGTTGATTGCGAATGTTCCCTAGTCTTGGTTCCGCTGCAATAGAGCGGTTCTCGAATAAATCTAGGACATCGTCTCGCGATCGATTCCGAGAAAGCCTCCATTCGAACCCAAAAGCCTAGATAGTCGAATCATCGTTCAAAATGTCCCACGGTGCCGCCTAATTCTATTTGCCTGGGAACTATGTCGCGTTTTCTACCCGACCCTCGTTTAATGCGGAAAACTTCGTTTTGTGCGTTTCAGGGAACCGAATAAAACGGGGGTTTAATGTATATATATATATATATATAACAAAAACGATTGTCGAGATGCTCCGTGCGCACTTTCTATTTGAGTTTGAATTGAAACGTGTTTTATTTTCGGTACTGCAGATTTCTTTAATCGTTTAAGCACTCATGGTATGGATTATTGTACAGTACAGTAATCCCCCGTTTTACGCGGTTCGTTTAACGCGGTTTCATTTTGAGGCCCACCCCGGCTTCTTCCCGTGGACCCCCGGAACTTTATCCTCGGAACCCCACGAATCCCTTCGAATGTGCTCCATGTGCGCCGTGGGGGCCCGCGGGTCCCTTGGAATAAATCTCGCTAATTCGAGAAATCCCCCGTTTTACGCGGAAAAACTCGTTTAACGCGGTTTTGAAAACCGCGTGCAACAGGGGATTACTGTATTTGATTTTATAGCTGATCCCTTGGATGATATTGAACGTAGATAATTTCATCTGATTCCTGAATTCGCCAATTTCCGGGATTAAAAACGATTCCCCGAGTTTTCTATGGGAAATCGCCCATGTAGTTCCACCACGGAGCGTTGCTGATCGGTATTCTCTGATATTATTTCCTGACTCCATAACAAGTCCAGAAGTAGATGAAACACATTCCAGCTGCTTATAACTTCTCATTCGGAAGGTAGGTCCAAATATGTATATTTGGATACCTGATTTCTCTCGGTACGAGTGACGCGCAGAACACGTGATGCTCGTTTGAATTTCAGTGCAGAATCATTAATGTATGGCGGCGTTCGTCCCTTTGGGCGAGTAGTAGTCGGGAATCTGCTGGATTTCCTTACTAACGCATTTCGGGTGGAGAGCTATGAAACGATTTTTTTTCATCAATAAATGATTTCTGCATGGAATCGGAGTCAAGCGCTTCTTCGAGTATCATCGTTTAGAACAGTGGTTCTCAAAGTGGTCCACCTGGACCCCCAGGGGTCCATGGCGAATTCCAGGATCCACGAGCTTGAGAAAGATTTTCGGGGGTTCATGTGAAGCTAGCGGGAGTCCACGAGATAGGATCGCCTTTGCAAAGTAGGGACATCATTTGCTTCATATGTGATGGAACAGAAATCGGTCTTGCATGAGGATACCTCAACTTCCGACCACGAATCCCACTTGCTCGGTTACATGAGGTTCTAGCCATGAGTCCGCGTCTCATATCGAGAACTCGACAATTCTTGGCTCCTCCGCGACAATCAAAGCGAGTGCTCAGGAGTTCTCAATGACTATCACCCTGGATCGCCCTCGGACCAAATAATTGGAAGCGAAAGGCAAAAAGAGGAACAATTCAATGTCGACTTGACCCCATAAGCGTTCAGCTGAAGTATTGAGCGTGGGCTTTTATCTTGATACATTCACACTACGCACCACGACACGAAACTATTCTATTCAACGACTCCCGCACTGATTATAGCGGAAAATGCATCTGCTCTGCGCAAGGCAAAGAAAAATCTCCCCGTTTGAAGAACACAAACGTACAGTGCCTATGAACATGTGAAGTATCTGTATGAGAACGAACTGATCGTCTAGAAATCAGAGACTGATATTGCAGGTTTACTCTGTGTAGGGCGCCAGTGGGTCCATAAGAGAGTGGAAGGGCTGGTAGGGGGTCCACGGGTCGAAAAAGTTTGAGAATCACTGGTTTAGAAAGTATCATGAGGCTGCAGGGGAAGTATGGTCTGATCGATTGGAGACCTGTAGGCCAACTCTCCTAAGCAGACTCCTGTGCTCCATTTAATGTGGCCTGCGTGTGGTCTACTGCGCGCCACCCTGATGTGTCTCACATACTGCCTGCAGTGGGTGCTCTCATGTGTCCGTCGCACAGTGGGAAATTTTGGCAAAATAGGATGACTTATTTATTTTTTCGTTCGTATCGACTCCTACCGGTCTTTCGAGTCGAGAGGAGATGGGAAAGACAGATTCCGACGGGTTTTTTTTTTCATCATAATCTTTACGTCAAGTTCGTCGGTTTTTGAGGGAGCCGAAGGAGGGAGGTTTTCATGCCTTGCAGATACAGCTCGCATTCTCTTCTTTGTGAATTTAGGCGAGATATGTTTCCTCCATCGGAAAGCTGAGATTCCGAGCGACATTTAAAGGAAAAATTGGTCGCGGATAGAGTCTTGGACGGATTCATGTGACGAAGTGGAATCACCACAAAATCAGAGGATGCAGAGAAACGTGATTTGGCTTGCTCACGAAAGCAGATCGTACGCACCAATGCGCAAGTTCGCGCAAGGTTTTTCTCTTCTGTCGAAAAGTAGGATTTCTGGCGATCATTTGAAAACAAAAATGGCCGGGGGGACACTTGTGGACAGCATTTTTTCAAGAACGTGAAGTTCGCGTATTTTCAAGGAGATTCCGCCTTTTTTGACGACTCTCTGGTAATCACGTGAGCACAAATCTTGATCAGCTGAAACGCCTAGTGAGTTCTCCGTGCTCCGAGCATGCGAGAATAAATCACTTTCCAGCATCGAAGCCCGTTTTGGAGTCCGTTTTCTTCGCTAAGAGCGTAACAGTCAAATAACGCTCCTCTGGGGGCGGCTGTTTGCTGTGCTTTGCGTGGCCCAGTATGAATCGAAAAAAGTATCAGAGTCGGAAAGACCTATGGTATTCGAGTTTCTGATCATCTGGGAACACGATGCAGCAGCCTTGGAGGCTCAACTCGGACCTGACTTAAGTCATCCTGTTTTAGCCATATTTCCCACTGTGCGTCGGCTCGATTGATCCTGCTCCATCTCATGTGAGCCACGAGTGGCCCACTGTGGGCTCCGGTCATCGCTTACATTCAGTCTTAGAATAGAGTCTGCCAAACACTGCCGATGATGCTCAATTCAAAACGTGACTTTCCATTGTCTTTGTCTGCTCATTCTGGACGTGTACGACCATGTCTGCGGCGATCCTGGATTTTGACTGTGAACTCTCTGAAGTCGCTCGAGAAGCGCACCGGGTGTGGTTTTTCGCTGCTCACGCCGTAAAGACTCATCACTTCAAACAAATATTGTGAGTGCATCGTGGAAGAAGAACGACGAAGACATCGGGAACACAATCATCGCCACTGAAGGGGAACAGCATGAAGTCGCCCGGAAGTGCAGATGATTCCGAGGGTGTGCCAATTCAATCCCCAAAAAAGCCAGCTCAAGGACCCAAGTCGGCTCCATTCAAGCAATCTCACAGGTAAACGTAGTAGTGCTGGGTCATAATTAGAGCCTGGAAGTTTAGGCATTATTCATTATTCACTCTCCATCAAATCATGGTATAGTTGAACGGAGGTCGAAAACATCGATATCCGCCTGATCACGGCCTGGAACAATCAAGCCTCAAATACTCATATATCCCTCATTTTATATGGATAGATGGAGGGTCGAAAATGATTGAGGCCCAAACTCCCAGGCTCGAATCATGAGTATGTCTGGAAATTTTTCGCGACGGACATGAGCAAAAATCTCAAAGGTTTGGGGCACTCATTGACCTCAACGGGCGAATTGGAGATGCCGCGGAATCCGCAGAAAGATCGCTGTCCGCGAAAAGTCCACAGCGCTACTCATGAGTCGGGTTATACGGAGTGTTTAGCCAGGGAATGGATTAATGAGATTCATACCGGAGCTATGACTGGCTCCAGTTCAGGCCTACACCAGCTCCTTTGGTCTGCACCGGAAGCGAGGCGCAGATTTTCTGTTGCGTTACACACGATTCACACAAACCCTGAGCGATGCTAGGATTCTAGGAGAAACAGCACAGCCTCAGTGGCGTAACTGGGTCGCACACCGCCCCGGACAGACTGAGAAGGAAGCCCCCCCCCCTCCCCAAACTCCGTCCGCGCCTCCCGAAAATGCATAGTGAGAGCAAGATCCAGTTCCGAACAATTAATTCAACATGAAATTGAATCACATGAAGATATCATGTTGAATGAGATGGCTGACTATGTAACTTTCTCGCCTCCACGAAGGCAGAAGTTTTCCTAGATAGAATGGAAATCAGTTTCTTCGTTGATCTTCTTCTAAAGGCCAGAACGGAATAAATCAACGAGCCAGTCTTGGAAAATGTGAAGTGCATTTCTCCTCAGACAGATGCTTTGTACGCTCCCGTTACACGACTGAATATGGGAGAGCTCCTCATATTTTACTTGAGTCTTAGAATTTGATTGCTATTCTCGCCAAAGATTAATAAACTAGAGCCGAAGGTAAGACATTTTGATTTCGGGGTCCGCGATAAATTCTCTTGTGAAATCAGAGAAATTCTCCTGTGATGGGATCGAGTTGAAGATCGATCTAGTATCTAGTTAACTCACTCAGATATCATAAACCAGAGACTCGATTTCACGTCCTTGAAGTCACGAGCCTCCGTTGGGGGCACGAGCCCTCGCTGACCCCCCTAGTTACGCCATTGCTCAAGCTTCGCTTGGAGCTCTGGCTGAGATGGGTGAACCGAAAGCTAAACTAGCAGCCATGTTCCGTTGTGAAAGAGCTACGCAACCTCTAACAGCTCGACAAGTGACTCCCGAGCGCCCGCCCCAGCTGCGAAATTTATTCAGTCCAAGAACCAGGAACCTCGTCAGCCAGGATCTTCGGAGACGACAAATGAATCTCAGGAATCTGCTGCGAAGTTTCTCCCGTCCAAGTGCAAGACGGACGCGGGAAAGCAAGATTCAGTTCCCGGTCCCTCGGGATCCGGAGTCTTGGACTGTTCCAATAAACTGAAAGACATTCAGGGCTGGCCTCGAAGGAAACAAGTCTTCACTGCGATCGCTTGTGTGGCGATACTTTTCATTGTCGCGAGCTTCTTCTCTCCGACACCCCCGACGTCGACACAGACGACTAAACCGGATGCTCCTTCTAGGGCACCAGGTATTTCCATTTTCCGGAGTTTACTATTTGTAGAAGCATTGTATATCAATGATTTTACGCGAGGTCTACTCCCTTTTCAGTATCGGTTTCAACTCGAAGGTCAACAGGTATGTCCGAATCGGTTGCAACTACCGCAGTGAGAGCTTGCTGCTGATTGCTCTCGAAGCTTCTGTGCTGATGGTTTCATGCAATGTCCGTATTCTTGTCAGATCGTGAAGCTACAAAGATGTCCGAATCTAGCGTTGGTACTACGGCAACAGGTTCACCCGGCTCCCATCACTTGAAAGCGGACTATTGTGCAATGATTTTATGCGAAGTCTCTCTCTCTCTCTTCCTCAGCTCCTAAAACTACCCCGCTGATCACGAAGATGTCCGAATCTAGTGTTGCTAGCACAACAAAAGGTACTTCCGACTTCTATTTCTATGCTGTTTGGAGTCGGGGCATGGTAGACCATGTTCATGTTGTTTATTAGCTAGTGTTGATAGTACTAGGCACTCATGACTGCTTGCGGGATCTCTTTTTTCCAGCTATCGAATCAACCCCCACGTCACAGACGACATCCGAATCTAGTGTTGCTCCTACGGCAGCAGGTACTTCCAACCAGCATATTCATATTCTTTGTAGTCCTCACATTAGGCACTGATGATTGTTTGCGAGATCTCTCTTCATCAGCCCCAGAAACAACTCCCGCGCCCACGAAGATTTCCGATTCGAGTGTCACTAATGAGATCACAGGTACCCAAGCTCCCACTTTCGTTATTGCAGTCTTGTGCTCCGATGATTGTCTGCGAGACATTCCATCCTGTTAGGCTGAAACTGACCAACTTGCAGAGTACTGGTTTACCTTCGAACCAATTCCTGTTGAACGTATTGCAAGCGTTTCCTCGAGAGCATTTTCTCGACTGCTGGAAAAGAACGGCCGCTACCGCGATGCGGAGGTCGTGCGATGCGTACAGGACGACTATGAACTCAATGAAACCATTTTGGAGAAACCGGAACTCAAGAAACATGGGCAGATCGAGTATAACAGTGAGAATGATAGCCATTTTGAGCTCAAATGGGGAGAGCGCGGAACAAAAAATCGCGCGGCACCCAGTTGCGCGCCGAGGCACCGTGAGAGTACGGACATCTTGAGCGCAAGGACAATTCGAATTCCTTACCAACAAAATCGATCCATCCCTATCCCTCTAGCTCGAGATGGCCTCAAAAAAAATTCTCTTCCCCAAGTTGAACCTAGAACACCTTGTTTCTCGTTCATCCGCCATTTTCGGTACTACAATGGACTCCGCTTCATCGGATCACATCGGGACCAGACCATTTTGACCCGAATAAGCGGATGGTCCGATAAAGCGGAGTGAATTTGGCTTGTGAGCATGAATCGGGACCGAAATTCTCAAGAGCCCGAATTTCCTTGAGCCGGAATTCTCAAGAGCCCGAATTTCCTTGAGCCGGAATTCTCAAGAGCCCGAATTTCCTTGAGCCGGAATTCTCAAGAGCCCGAATTTCCTTGAGCCGGAATTCTCAAGAGCCCGAATTCCCTTGAGCTGATGCTCAATTCGCAGCACGGAAATACAGTGGACTCCGCTTAATCGGTGCATCGGATAAGTGTATCCTCCGCTTATACGGATCACGGAGGTTCGGTCCGGATTCATCCTCACAAGCCAAATTCACTCCGCTTTATCGGATCATCCGCTTATTCGGATCAAAATCGTCTGGTCCCGATGTGATCCGATTAAGCGGAGTCCACTGTAACTTGCTCTGCATTCCAAGCTCTCCCAACGATTTCGAATGGGTTCGTGGATTACGAGCACCGTCGTACTGGTGCCCTATACTCCCATGTGAGAAGCTATTTGGCGGACAGAAAAGAACAAGAAAAATGAGGAGGAACGAACTTCGAATCCTTTCGACACCACCACCTTGGCAGTACGAAACGAACCATCGGAGTTATAACCACGGGCGGCTGCGCTTCATGTCGATAGCCACACCGCAGCGAACGGGAGTTCTCGCTCAAGGGAATTCGGGCTCGTGGGAATTCGGGCTAATGAGATCACACGATCGTTTCTGATAAAATGGATCTCTCAAAAGTGGTGCCCTCGGTAAGGAGCAACGAGCTTCCCAAAACCTCGGTTGCCGCGGCCGGCATGTTTGGAGTGATAGGGCGTCTCAACGGCGACTGGCCCCGCTTGCCGGCGACCAAAAAAAAACGGCTCTGATACTACTCTCGCGTTTATCAAAACCTTGGAATGGAATCGCAGAGGTGCTCTTCTCTTAAAATGGATAGGCGATGAAATGGCTTTCTTTCAGGCGTTAGTCAAACCTTCAAGATCCAATTCAAAATCGTCAGTGTCTGGTTGAGCGGCATTTTGAATGGTAGAATTTGGAGATATTGCCAACATAGGGATGTCTCGGTGACCACAAATTCGAGAATCGCAATCCGTGACGGAAGGGAAAGGATCACGGTAGAGAAGGTTGAAGTGAGTACGTCATTTTTAATATCCAGTTCTTCCACATCAAGAAAGTGGAGCACGGATCTCGAATGCTGAGGTCGATTTGACCGACAGCCAGCAACCCACACGGCTCATCAAATACGCTTTCCAGGTTCAGGAACTGGACCCAGATACTGCTGGTTGTGAAAAAATTGTAACGAATTCTCTCGCACTTACCGCAATCAGGGATTGTTTCCTGCTGTACTTATCATCATGGGCCGAGAAGTGGTTCAAACCGACTTTGCAGGAGGCATTCGATGAGTCGGATATTGAACTTATCATCGCAGACAATTGAGACACTCGGATTTTGTGAAGCACACCTCATCATTGAGTTTATTCCCAGTATGAAGTTCTTTGTATATTATGGATAGTGTGGGGAGACGGAAAGCGTAGCTTCGACGGACTACTGACAGTGAAAGCAACTCATCATGACAGCGCCACGAGAACTTAGATTTCAACAGCCGTGTTTCGCAAAGTTCTATCGTGAAATAAATTTTTAAAATGTTGGAAATCGGGTCGTTTTTTTGATCAATCACCAGCTGAGAACTGAGAGTTGTAACACGGGAGGCAGTCACGAACGTTCAGCGAATAAAAGCGACGTTGTTTGTTTGACCAGTGCAACCAGAGTGCCTCTCTATTTACTATACCTCGCTTATATGGTCCACAATTCGGTGAATGGGTCTAAGTCATAAGATCCCCGTCCAAGATGGCGGCGCCCGTCATATTAGCGGGGGGTCGAAGTAAATGGACGAAGTAGGAAAGGTTAGGTTAGGTTCAAGACGCTCGGAGCTGAGTCGGTGAACCCTAGAGACAGGTGAGGGCGTCACATATCATGTTGACGGCGCGCGCATTCCGCCGGTAGATAATTTCCGGGACCTTGGAGTCACAGTCACGCCAGACCTCGATTTTTCTAAACATATCCTCGATCTCATGAAGGCGGCGAACAGACTTATCACCATGATGTTCCGTTGCTTCATCATCTGAGACCAAGCTCTGTATGTGCAACTCTATAAGAGTCTTGTCCTGTCCAGAATTATGCGTTGCTCCCCCGTGTGGAGACCATTTCTTAAGAAACATATCAATGCCTTAGAAAAAGTCCGGAGGTACTTTTTACGGCGGCTGCGCATTCGATGTGGGGTGGTCCGTGACTGCACTCTCCCGAAGATCCACGAAGTCATGGACTTTCGTGACGATAGGATGTTCAGGCTTCGTAGAAACCCATATCTCGTAGCTACCTTGGGAAGACCATCTCGACCTCGGCTAACGCTACCTCGGCTAACGCTAGAGTAAACCGCGTCCAGAACGCATTCTCCTGGCGTATGGCGAGAAGGTACAGAAGAGTTGGCATCCCACGTTACTTCCTGTAATTTGATTAAATGAGGTTGCAGAAAAGGTGATTGGGGGTCCATGAGTGATTCTGAATGAATACGGAAAAGCTCGATGATGTCAGGAACCTCCTGGTCAGGGCCGGCATCAATGAGAACCATCGTCAGTATGCTCGTCTATCGGCAAACTAGGAGCCTTCTGCCTACAGGAGCCAACAGCACTCGCGAAAGCGAGTCGTGTCCATCTTGAGATTCTTTAACTTACCTAATCACATGGGGACATGCAAATCTCACCTAGTCAGTCCATTCATCGAATGAATAAGAAGATAGTGTTCTTGTTCAACATCACGCGTGGGTACTCTCCCAATAGGCTTGCATTTCCGCCCACAAGAAGAGGAAGTCCATCATATTCAGACCTTCGAAAACCAAAACGTCACATCCCCACATGACTGACACGTTTTTCCAGCTGCTTCCCATTGACTGCTCGATCGCAACTTTCGAAAATGATCAGGCCTCCGATAGAGACAATGATCAAATGAATTTCAGACAAATTCATCGAACCGATTCTCAGTGACAGTTTTTCGTGGTCTTCTCGAAGAGCCGAAAAGTGGAGATGTGACGTCTTGGTTTTCGACTCTTCAATTAGTAATTGAAAAGTAATTAAGTAGTAATTGGTATTTGAAACCCCAATTACCGCCCTTTTAGAATTAGAGGAGTGCTGGCGAACGTGAACAATTGGAGAGAGACTTCACGATACAGTGAAGTCTCACACTTCCATTTCTCACACTTCCACAGCAGGCTTGGGTAGCCTCAGGTGAACGCTTATAACGGCGATCGTAAGCTCGAAAAAAGAGCACATTCATAGAGAGATGCCCGAGTCGAAGTCGGAGTAGGAAAAGTTTACAAAATTTATTTTACTTCAAACTTCAACGAAAGTATGTCCGAATGTCGGTCTGCCTCTTATTACACAAATAATCGGCCATGGCTAGATCTCTGTATTTCTGAAACGCCCGACTCGAATCGAGCAAAAATCAGCTCTCTGAGAACAATGATTTATCAATATCGCTAGAGCTCGAAAAGCTTGGCTTTGGCCTTCTCTTGGAGCCATACTCCGGAAAAGGGCAACGCAGGATTGGAATTCCGTGCATCTTGGAAGAGCTTGCAGAGCTTTGTCTCGATCAAATCGAACTTGCGGTTTCTGATGCGTTTGCTGTGCACGTTAGCTTTCCGAGCACACAGGCTCCGTAGCCTCACCGCTTCATGTTTTAAACCGTCCCCTGAGAGATTTTCCACGTCAGCATGACGGCACGGACACGGATTAGTGCATCGAGGTCATCGAGAACCTGACATTTTTCTTTCAGACTCAAGTTTGTCTGCTTCGACGGTCGCACCATTTTACGCCGATCACTGGAGACACGGCGCTTCCACCGATCAGCTACTCGCACAGCGAGTGACTCTCAGAAGCACTCGAGCGCTTAAGAAAGGTGCACGTACATGATCTCAAATGCGGTGAATTTCGGCGCTAAGACGCCGGCGCCGCCCAGAACTGTTGCGTACTACAAGTTGACGCCGATAAATGGTTACAAGTTACAAATTAGGGAGACTTTTATAAGTTACGAGATAGGGTTAACATTGTGCCTATGGTGCAAGTTATCAAAGGGTTAGCCGCATCCGTTTTGAGTTATAAGTTAGTGAGGGTTTGGAAGTTTGAAGCGGTCCAAGATATGGAGACGTCGCACAGTGGGCCGGGAGCGACAAAAATTATTTTTTGGCTTTCAAGTATCGTTTATCCTCGGATATGGATTCTGAATCCGATTTGTGAGCAAAACCTCTGCTCTATCATGTCGAATTATACCATTTCATCCGCAGGGATGAGATTCATCGGTTTTCCTATGGTAGAAACTGCATATAAACTACATGAACCTTAGAAACCGAGTCATCGGGGTTTATCGGGGTGCTCGTATGAATTTCTCTGTACTCTATAGGCTTCGTAGAAGCCAGAAAATTTTCCATCAGCTGCCCCTAGCTGCCCTTGCGAAAGATTTTCCCTCAAAGATGAACCTAACAACGTTTTTCATGGGGTTCGGCTAACCCAATAAGTTAAAAAAGGTACCATTGGCATGGTCTCCTTGATAACCTGAGAATCGGAGATAAGTGGAGATCGGATGTCAACGACGAAGTTGAACAGCTCCGCTATTGGGCTAACTCTTTGAGGGATCGATCTAAATTTCGGAAATTTTCATCAAAAACCACAGAGACTTGAAAACATGCTTGCGGTCCATAAGAACGGAAAACCCTCATCTGAGCGACGACAATATTTCGAAAATTCGGCTACATTTGCAGAAAAATTTTCTCACACAGTTCAACACTAGATGGCAGGTGGGGCAAGTGGGGAAGACATAGGGTGTTTCGAATCTAGAGTTGAAATTTTTGGGATCGACCCCCCGAAGATTTAACCCCATACCAGAGCTATTCAACATCGTCGTTGACATCCGATCTCCACTTATCTCCGATTCTCAGGTTATCAAGGAGACCATGCCAATGGTACCTTTTTTAACTTATTGGGTTAGCCGAACCCCATGAAAAACGTTGTTAGGTTCATCTTTGAGGGAAAATCTTTCGCAAGGGCAGCTAGGGGCAGCTGATGGAAAATTTTCTGGCTTCTACGAAGCCTATAGAGTACAGAGAAATTCATACGAGCACCCCGATAAACCCCGATGACTCGGTTTCTAAGGTTCATGTAGTTTATATACAGTTTCTACCATAGGAAAACCGATGAATCTCATCTCTGCGGATGAAAAGGTATAATTCGACATGATAGAGTAGAGGTTTTGCTCACAAATTGGATTCAGAACCCGTATCCGAGGATAAACCATACTTGAAAGCCAAAAAATAATTTTTGTCGCTCCCGGCCCACTGTGCGTCGTTGTACCGGAATCTCGTTCCGCTTAAGCTTGAGAACGATTTTTCACGTTCTGATCGCACTGTTAACCTTTTAGAAGTCAATATCATTGCTATGCCTGTGGCGCATCTGAGGAATATTGATGCCACGGCGAAAAACCTCCCATATTCCCAATGCTACCTGTTCAGAAGTGTACGGAGCTGGGAAACAGTTTCATTATGAAGGTAGTCGATCTGTGAGCTGAAATTGTTGAGACGCGACCACCCACTCAGGGTTGGCGCTTCTCTCATAGACCGTGAAATCTCAAACTGTGCGGACTCGAGCAGAGTCTCAGTGGCGCCAGCCTTCTGGGAAGTCGATGCTCGGTTCCGTGCGAAGAGGATTTCCGATCTCATTCAGAACGAACCCCATGTTGGGCTTTACTCGGAACCCCGGTGCTGCACCTGAACACATAGGCATGGGTTGCTCCCTGAATATCCTTTCCCTAAGATGCTTTGTACGAATCCCTTATAAAAAGAGCCTGGAAGTTCAGGCACTAAACAATCGGTGAAAAGCACGCAAAAAGGCATTAAAGAACTGGAGAAAAGGTAGTTGAAATCACGAAAAAATCCAGCAACTGGATGGTCAGAAACCCATATCGAATCCAGTTTTTTCATCGGCAACGAATTCTTGACTTTTTTCAATCGGTAAATTAATAATAGAATCAACGTGCAATTCATCAGCAGCCGGATGGCAGTGGAGCGCTGGGTGAAGCCACACGAAGCTTTCAGCGAGTCGAGATCGAATGTCGAAGAACTTTCGGAGTACACAGACATCAATTTGTGAGCTGAGCCTAATGTCATTTTGCCCTCCATGTTTGACAGACTCACTAGAGATCCGAAAAGAATCATCAATGGAAGGGAGCTTGCAGTTCGTGTCATGTCCGATTCGAAGAGCCCACAGTCTGTGAGTGGCAATGACGGAAATCGGCCGCTGTGTTGGGATGCTCGTTTGAAAATCATGGCAGAATCACTAAGGTATGGCGCCGTTTAACTGATGTGTGTCGTTCCATTTCGGCGAGGAGGATAAACAATCACGATCAATGCATTCGAAAAGATACTAGCCAAACAGCCAGTAGATCACATGCATGCTAATAACCTTTTCTATCCAGGGCAACATGGATTTGTTCCAGAGAGATCCACTCTTACGCAACTTCTTCATATGACCCACGATTGGCCATGCTATCTCAATGAATGCAGACCGGTCCATTGTGTATACTAAGATCAGAAAGCTGCCTTTGACAGAATTGATCACAAACTTCTTCTGAGCAAACTTGATACCATCAAGGCACACAAATCCACGTGCCGATGGATGGAGAATTTTCTGTTTGGTCGCTCTTTCAAACTCTGAGTGGAAAATGAGCTTAGTCACGAAACTCCGGTCACATCTGGTGTTCCTCAAGGGTGATGCATATCAGCCATCCTGTTCGCAATCTTTGTTCTCGATCTCAAAATGTATACGCCAAAGGAGGTCAGATGTCTTCAATACGCTGATGATATAAAGACCTACATTCCCATTGATGATCATGACGATCACAAAATGCTTCAGGCTGCTGTTACTGGAGTTCGCGTTTGGTGCGAGCGGAATGGTATGTCTTTGTCATGCTCGAAGAGTGTTGTTCCGAAACGGGGTTACCCAGACCTCAGCTATTCTATCGAAGGAACCGTGTTACCATGCGTCAACGCGACTAGAGACCTCGGAGTTGCTGTTTCAGCTGACCTTGATTTTTCTCTGCATATTTCGCAGACCGCAAGCTCGGCCAACATTCTTGTCAACACTATATTTCGTTCCCTTGTCACTAGGAATCCTGCACCCTACGTTAGGTTATATACCTCAATTGTTATTCCCAGGATTCTCTATTGTGTTGCAGTCTGGCGTCCCTATCTCGCCAAACATATTTCCGCCATTAACGCGGTTCAAACTCGTTTCTTACGCCGATTATCTAAACGGTGCGGAACTGATCAGGAAACCGTCACAATTCATGATCTCTCAACCCTGTATGACAAATGTGATATTACAGCTGTATATGCCCTTATACGGACCGGACTAATTGATGACCTGTTCCTGGTCAAGAAAAGCAACCTTAGAAGTGCGATTTCTGTCAATCCACCGAGCGTTGCCCGAATTGACGCGGTAAATAAGTCCTTCACGTGGGGGATTGCCCTCGGAGCGTCTCGTGGCAACATTTCGCCACTTATATTTGTTTGATAACCCCCCCCCCCCCCTTTATCCAAGAATAAAGAGACTATGGAACTGAAACTGGAACTTTCCATTCGTCCCCAGAGAACGCTCACCACTGTCCTTCCTTCGTCGTCCCTTCAAGCGATTTAGAGTTGGGAATCCGCTGGATTTCCTTCGAAACGAGTTTTAGGTGAAGAGCCATGGAAGTTGGAGTTCATCAAGAAATGATTTCTCCAGAAAATCGGAGTCGGGCGCTACTCCGAAGTATAGTTTCGTACACCTAACTCTATTACTCTGCCAAGCACTGCCGAGGAAGCTCAATTTGGAGCGGGATTTTTTATGGTCTTCGTCTTATCATGGTCGACGTGTACGACCATGTCATGCTCAGGCTTCAACGACTCTACTCACTTCAAACTAATATCTCGAGTGCATCATTGAAGAAGAACGACGAAGACATTGGGAACGCAATCATCGTCACTCAGGGGAAACAGCATGAAGTCGCCCGGAAGGGCGGATGTTCCCAAGGGTGTTTCGTCAACTCAAGCCCCAAAAAAGCCAGCTCAAGGGCCCAAGTTTCAAGCCTTGGCTCACAGGTAAATATTAAGCTATCTCACAGGTAAACAAAGCATTGCCGGGTCATGAATATGGCGGTGACTATTTCGCGGCAAACACGAGCTAAAGTTTCCGAGTTTTGCGGCTCCCATCGACGTCAATTGAAAAAACTGATGCGAAGGTGCCGCGAAATGCCGCGGAGGCCTCCCGCCACAAGCCCGCGAAATTTCCTTCGCGAAAGATTTACATTCCTAGTCACTGGGGTTGCTTTGGACTAGAGCCCCGGCGACTGATCCCTCAACTTAAACACACGGATGTCGAGTTCTGTGAAAATGATGCTTGCTCGAGTCGCCGCTTCGGCGTGTTGGCGCCTCGCAGCTAAACCAGTGGCGTGTTCAGGGAAGGGCGATCGGGCGTCCGTGCCCCCAATAAATGTTTTTTCTCATGTCACACTTCTCTATACCACCGAGTCCGGAGTATCAGAGCGCCCCCCCCCCCCCCCCCCCCCCCCATATTATAGAGTCGCCCCCCATCGGCAATTCCTGGGCACGCCACTGAGTTCAACTCGCCGGGGCTATACTCCGCAAATACCGTCATTGGTGCTGTTCCCCAAATAGTCGGGTCACCCGGAACGTTGAGCGAAGAAATGAATCGATGAGACTCACCAAGGGCCTACACCAGCAATCTTATCCTTTCGTCTGAACTGGGAACGCGGCGCAGAGTTTTTGTTGCTCACGATTCGCCCAAACCCTGAGCGATGCCAGTGTTCTATGAGACAACACTCCGGCTCAGTGGCGTAACTGGGGTGCATGGCGCCCGGGACAGACTGAGAAGAATGCTCCCCCTCCCTCCCCAAACTCCGTCCGGGTCTCCCGAAAATGCATAGTAAGAGCAAGATCCACTTCAGAACAATTTATTCAACACAAAGTTGAATCACATGAAAATATCACGTTGAATCAAATGGCTGACTATGCAACTTTCTCGCCTCAACGAACGCAGAAGTTTTCCTAGATAGAATAGAAATAAGTTTCTTCGTTCATCTTCTTCGGAAGGCCAAAACGGAACACACCAACGAGTCGCTGTCGCCTCATCGAGGCTCCTCGGTGGCGAAGGATCAAATTGAGTTTGCGGACATCATTGTCTATTGTCATCCTTGTGAGGTGCATGTCTATTCTGACAGACGCTTTGTACACTTCCGTTACACGATTGAATGTGGGAGAGTTCCTGATATCTTACTGGAGTCTCAGAATTTTATTGCAATTCTCACCCCAGATTAGCAAACTAGAGCCGAAGATGAGACATCTTGATATAGGGGTCTGCGAATCAGAGAGCCCCCCCTGTGATCGGCGGAGAATCGAGTCGAAGATCGATCTAGTATCCAATTCACTCGTTCAGGTGCGAGCCAGAGACTCGAATATGAGCTCCTCGAAGTCTGCGCCCGATGTACGAGCCTCGGTCGCCCCCCCCCCTTAGTTACGTAATTGCTCAGCGAGGTGATCTGGAAAGTGAAAAAAAAACTAGAATATATTTTTCGCACCCTGCTATCCGTGAAATCCCTGCATCCCATGTTCCGTTGTGAAAGAGCTACGCAACCTCTAACAGCTCGACAAGTGACTCTCGAGCACCCATCCCGGCTGAGAACCAGAAAGCCCGACAGCCAGGATTTCCGATGGCATTGAAAGACTCCCAGGAATCTGCTGCGAAAAATCTCCCGTCCAAAAGCCAGGAACCCCGCCAGCCAGGATCTCCTAAGGCATCAAAAGACTCTCGAGAATCTGCTGCGAAGCTTCTTCCGCCCAAGAGCCAGAAACTCCGCCAGCCAGGATCTCCGAAGGCATCGAAAGAGTCTCGGGAATCTGCTGCAAAGTTTCTTCCGTCCAAGAGCCAGAAACTCCGCCAGCCAGGATCTCCTAAGGCATCAAAAGACTCTCGAGAATCTGCTGCGAAGCTGCTTCCGCCCAAGAGCCAGAAACTCCGCCAGCCAGGATCTCCGAAGGCATCGAAAGACTCTCGGGAATCTGCTGCAAAGTTTCTTCCGTCCAAGAGCCGGAAACCCCGCCAGCCAGG
This sequence comes from Neoseiulus cucumeris, assembly GCA_021527715.1. NCBI lineage: Eukaryota > Metazoa > Arthropoda > Arachnida > Mesostigmata > Phytoseiidae > Neoseiulus > Neoseiulus cucumeris. The sequence goes on along the minus strand of JAJSRV010000050.1, from coordinate 770,357 downwards.
GTCTCCGAAAGCATCAAAAGACTCTCAGGACACTGCTGCGAAGTTTCTCCCGTCTAAGGGGCAGAAACCCTGCAAGCCAGGATCTTTGGAGGAATCGAAAGACTCTCAGGATACTGCTGCGAAGTTTCTCCCGTCTAAGGGGCAGAAACCCTGCCAGCCAGGATCTTTGGAGGAATCGAAAGACTCTCGGGAATCCGCTGCGAAGTTTCTTCCGTCCAAGAACCAGAAACCGCGCCAGTTGGGATCTTCGGAGGCATCCCAAGCCTCTCAAGATCCAGCTTCGAAGTTCCTCCAGTCCAAGAACAAGACTGACGCAAGAAAACAGGATTCACTTCCCGATTCTTCCGGATCCAGGGTTTTGGACTGCTCCAATAAACTGAGAGGCATTCAGGGCTGGCCTCGAAAGAAACAAGTCTTCATCGCGATCGCTTGTGTGGCGATGCTTCTCGTTATCGCAGGCTTCTTCCCTCCGTCAGCTCCGTTGTCGACACAGATGACTGAATCGAGGGCTGCTGCTACGACAACAGGTATTTCCAGCTTCCAGAATTAACATGCGTAAAAGAAGCATAGTTTGTCAATGATTTTACGCGAGTTCTACTCCATTTTCAGTATCTGTATCAACTCGAATGTCAACAGGTATGTCCGAATCGGTTGCAACTACCACAGTGACAGGTTGCTGCTGATTGTTGTCGAAGCTTCTGTGCTGATGGTTTCATGCAATGTCCGTATTCTTGTCAGATCGTGTACCTACAAAGATGTGCGAATCTAGCGTTGCTACTACAGCAACAGGTCCTCCCGGCTTCCATCGATTGAAAGCGGAATATTGTGCAACGATGATTCTCTGCGAAGTCTCTCTCTCTCTTTCTCAGCTCCTAAATCTACCCCGCTGACCACGACGATGTCCGATTCGACTGTCACTACTGAGATCACAGGTACCCAAGCTCCCACATTCGTTATTGCAGTCTTGTGTTCCGATGATTGTATGCGAGACATTCCATCCCGTTAGGCTGAAACTGACCAACTTGCAGACTCCTGGCCAACCTTCCCACCAATCCCTGTTGAACGCGTTGAAAGCGTTTTCTCGAAAGCATTTTCTCAAGTGCTGAAAATGAACGGCCGCTACCGCGATGTGGAGGTCATGAACTACGCTCAGAAGGATTTCGAACTCAATGAAACCCTTTTGGATAAACCGCAACTCAAGAATCATGGCCAGATCGAGTATAACAGTGAGAATGTTAGCCTTTTTGAGCTCAAATGGGGGAGAGTGCGGAACCAAAAATCGCGCGGCACCCTGTTGCGCGCCGAGGCACATTGAGCGTTAGGACGATTCGAGTGCCTTGTCAACTCCTGCGCGTGATCATTTCGAGCGCTGGTTTTGGCGGACTCTGTGGTCCTCCTCAGCGAAGTTTTGTGCAAAAACTTCAGCGAGGGGAAGTCCTCGGAACTCGGGGGTCCTTGGAAGTCTCAACGGACCTCAACATGCGGCCCGAATTGAGTCCGCGGACCCCTTCCGGGGTTCCGTGGCTGAAAAAGGTTGGGAGCCCCTGTTCTAGTGCACAGACTATTGTGATCAGGGATGGGGCGTTATTCAGATTTCGAATACAAATTGCTTTTGAATACTTACAATTACTTACTTATTAATTCGTAATTGGTAATTAATAGGGTCCGAAAAGTTGCGCACGGAAATATGTAAGCGGTATGCACGTAATATGCACGGAATCATGGACGCAAAATCTGCATGTAACATGCGCCTGATATGCAGAATTTACCGAGCATACGCAGAATATGCAGAGCATTTCTGGAAGATGCAGAGCGCATGCGCGATATGCGAGCAAAAAACGCATTTCGCCTGGGAAATATGAACTTGCATGTGCGACTGCACGTCATGGATGCGACTGCATATTGCGTCGTACAATCTGCGAGGAACAGGCATATCGACCACACGACTTTGTACCTTAGAGTATTCTCCACGCTGCTCGGATTATGAGCGCCAACGAATGAATGAATCTCTCGAATGTGGTCCAAAAGAAATAGAAACGAGCTGCAGCCAATGAAGGATTGGAGTTGGTCACGGGTGTGCCATTCGTAATCAACGAATTGTATCTTGAGGGGTGCGGTTATCTCGGGCGCGGATGTCGAGGACTTCCATTTATGGTTATTGCGGGGGCGATTGGGAGGGCAATGAGCCTTGCGGAAACATTTTCCTCGGTAGTCGCAGCCAGCATGTTTCGCCTGACGGTACGTCTCACCGACGACTGGCTCCGGTTGCCGGCAACCGAAAAAGCGGCTCTGATTCCATCTCGCGCATATCAAAACCTGGAGATGATTTCGCTGGGGTAACGTGCTCAGTTGGTAGAATGGATAAGATGCTGAGACGGCTTTCTTTCAGGCGTGGATCAAGTCTTCAAGCACCATTTCGAAATTGTCAGTGTCTGGTTGGCCGGCATTTATTCGGCTAAATTTTGGAAATTGTGCAGACATAGGGAAGTATCCGTGTACACAACTTCGAGAATCGCAACCCGTGACGGAAGGGATAGGATCACGGTAGAGAAGGTTGAAGTGAGTACGTCATTTAGAATATCCAGTTCTCTCACGTCAAGGAAGTGGAGCACAGGCCTCGAATGCTAAGGTCAATTTATCCGTTAGCCAGCGACTAACACGGCTAACCAAATGCGCTTTGCAGGTTCAGGAACTGGACCCAGAGTCTGCTAGTTGTAAAGGCTTCATAATGGAGTCTCTCGCACAATACGTAATCAGGGATTGTTTTCTAGTGTACTTATCATCATGGGCAGAGAAGTGGTTTAAACCGACTCTGCAGAAGGCACTCGATGAGTTGGATATTGAACTTATCATCGAAGACAATTAAGACCCTCGGATCTAGTGAAACACCTCACACCAGTGAATAGATTCCAAGTATGAACTTCTCTGTATATTCTGGATAGTGGGGAGGGGGGAGGAAAGGCGTAGCTTCGGTAGAGTGCTAACGGTGTGAGCAGCCCTTCATGATTGCGCCACGTGACTTAGATTTGAACAGCCCTGATCATGTCTCTTGAAGTCCTATGATGAGATAAATTTTTTAAGCTTCTTGGAATCGACTCCATCATTTTCATTACCGACAGTGCTATACATCCTGAGATGAACACATACTCTTCTTAAACAAAAAGGTCTCACAATAATACATTTGTGTATACCGGCAAACGCTCCCGCGTTGTGACAATAACGAATTTGGCCATGGTGACACCATACTGGAATCCATATACATATATACTCCGAGCTGAGGAAACTAGGTTTGAAGTGGGATCTGTTTCGCCCGGGGGTCTGCGGAAGTGTATGTAGTTGAACCGCTGTGCGCTCTCGTCTGCTGACGTCGAACACCGAAGTGCCGAAAAATGTGTGCGATGGATTACCGGACGCTACATTCGGGGCATTCACATCGTTTTGCATTGGTTGTCCAGCGATTCAGTCCGTGATTCAGTAATTTTCAAGCGAGCCAGCCCAGGCGTCTGAGGGAGCCCCGCGCGGCCCCCTTCGCGAGGCCGCGGTGAGGCCGGCCGACCGCAGTCGGCCGATGGACGGCTGGTCTTAAATATGCAGCGGCGGGTGTGGAGGAATCCCATCCATAGGCTGAACATTTCCGCCCTTGCTGTATGCTTTGAAATGTTCTTTCCTTTCCCATGATTCATTGGCCGATAACGTGTTCTTGTGAGGATTCTAATATGTCTCTCCCAAGACTGTACGTTCTCTGTGTCGAATGAGAGTGATTGTCATAATCATTTATTATCCTGGAATTGAGAGCTCAAACACTCATAACTGAATCTCATAATCCCCTATTATTCCACCATTTATCCATTTTTTATGTGCCCTGTGGAATTTCTGTTTTACGGAAAATGGGGTCTTGCTGGGAGTCTCGCTGCGAGTTAAAAGTCTTCGACTCCTTCGAGGACCAGTGCTCATGCTCGGTGAACAATCAGGCGTATTATTGACGGCAGGTGGATTGAACTCACTCACCGGCAATGTTGTGGACTATCCAGAGTGCACAACTCCCCTGTTGATTGAGCTAGGGGGTAGTTCTCAAAAACTCTTTCGCGCCCTTGTGCATCACCTTCTGCGGGGACAGTCGGCGCGGCACTCCGCTCATCGCTGGGTGTCTTTCTGCGAGTCAAAAGCCTTCGACTTCTCCTTAGCCCAGTAGTCGTGCTTGGTGCATTGTCAGCCGTATGGTTGACGGTAAGTGGAGCAAAGCCACTCACCGACAACATTGTGGACTTTTCAGGAGAAACAACCCTTCCGTTAATAGAGCTATGGGAATCGTTCTCAACAATTCGATGGAGGACTTGTACGTCACCTTCCGAGCGGACACCCTGTGGGTCGCTGAAAGTCTCTGTGCGAATCGGAGTTCTTCGACTCCGTCGCTGGCCAGTGCTCGCGCTCGGTCGACAGTCAGGAATATTTTGATTCTCAACAGTGAGTCGAGTGAACTCACTTACCGGTACCATTGTGGACTGTCCAGGATGACATGCTACACTGTTTACTGAGGTAGACAGGAGACTCGTTCTTAACAACCCCATCACGCTCGTGTACATCGCCTTCCGTGTCGTCAGCCGGTCCACGCGAGTCCACGTCCGGAGCGCCTCGCCAGTCTTTTTCTACGGGCGTTCGCGGTGACGCGGCTCAGTGCCGAACGCTTACGTTTGGGCATGCTGAACGACTCTACTCTCAAAACGCTGTGGCTTCGTTATTCGATCGAAACCCTTTTGACAGAATCCGTTTGTAATCAGCCGAAAAAGTATCCCCGCGCCGGTCAGTAGAATGGCAGTCCCCCAGGACTCCCAGACCGGTCAGTCGCTCTGGACATCGCGTCGGGTCGCGATAGCAATGTTCCGTTCGTCGGCAACGGTGGTACCTAGAGAATGGCGCGCGGGAAGTTCCGCACACGCCCCCGCGATACCGAGTTTCTTCCCCCAAAAAATTATAGGTACAGCCCGAACCCCCCCACCCTCTTTTCGCTGCACACTGGGCGGAGTTGGGTCTCCGGCCGCCGCTCGGCCGCGGCAACCGGTCACTCGGCCGGCGGCGCGAAATTTTGAGCGAGCCTATTCCCTTTAGTGGGGACAAAAATGTTTTCGAGTTCTTTTGAGATTCTGACGCAAGCAGGCAGCCGAGAGACATTTAAAGTAGCCCGAGTCCTTCCTCAGCCGATTCAGCAGTAACGTGCGAGTTTTGGCTACGATCTGAGTAGGGGTTTGGACGTGGTTCGAGCCCGTTCGAGGGGCCAGAGTTTCTTATTTATAGTTTTAGATATCTATATACAGTAGAACCTCGATTATATCAACCCCCGTGTACTTCGCCCACGATTATATTGCCTCTTGTGACCCCATATGACGCCCACCTAATCCGCTGTGCGACCCACTGTGTAACCCACTGTGTTTCCTCCGTGTGGCCCACTCTTCGGCCCAGTGCGATCCCACATGACCCACTTTGTGACTCTCTGTGATGCTCTCTCGATTATATCAACTTCGACATCAATTGATGATATAATCGAGGTTTCACTGTATATTATTTAGATAAGCACTTTACTTATTATTGTTTATTATTAACTTTGCATATTAACATTGAAGTTGAGGATGACTGTGAGTTTGAAGTTAACTAAGGTTTGAACCTAAGGACCTAAAGAACCTAAAGACCTAAGGTTTGAAGTTTTTCGTGATCAGTCGTCATTGCTTTGTAAACCTCTAAACGTTGGAGTTCGTTTTGTAATTCCCGGTGAACGCTCGGTTTTCACGTGATAAAAAGTGAAATGGTCTTTGCTATNTCGGGTCGCGATAGCAATGTTCCGTTCGTCGGCAACGGTGGTACCTAGAGAATGGCGCGCGGGAAGTTCCGCACACGCCCCCGCGATACCGAGTTTCTTCCCCCAAAAAATTATAGGTACAGCCCGAACCCCCCCACCCTCTTTTCGCTGCACACTGGGCGGAGTTGGGTCTCCGGCCGCCGCTCGGCCGCGGCAACCGGTCACTCGGCCGGCGGCGCGAAATTTTGAGCGAGCCTATTCCCTTTAGTGGGGACAAAAATGTTTTCGAGTTCTTTTGAGATTCTGACGCAAGCAGGCAGCCGAGAGACATTTAAAGTAGCCCGAGTCCTTCCTCAGCCGATTCAGCAGTAACGTGCGAGTTTTGGCTACGATCTGAGTAGGGGTTTGGACGTGGTTCGAGCCCGTTCGAGGGGCCAGAGTTTCTTATTTATAGTTTTAGATATCTATATACAGTAGAACCTCGATTATATCAACCCCCGTGTACTTCGCCCACGATTATATTGCCTCTTGTGACCCCATATGACGCCCACCTAATCCGCTGTGCGACCCACTGTGTAACCCACTGTGTTTCCTCCGTGTGGCCCACTCTTCGGCCCAGTGCGATCCCACATGACCCACTTTGTGACTCTCTGTGATGCTCTCTCGATTATATCAACTTCGACATCAATTGATGATATAATCGAGGTTTCACTGTATATTATTTAGATAAGCACTTTACTTATTATTGTTTATTATTAACTTTGCATATTAACATTGAAGTTGAGGATGACTGTGAGTTTGAAGTTAACTAAGGTTTGAACCTAAGGACCTAAAGAACCTAAAGACCTAAGGTTTGAAGTTTTTCGTGATCAGTCGTCATTGCTTTGTAAACCTCTAAACGTTGGAGTTCGTTTTGTAATTCCCGGTGAACGCTCGGTTTTCACGTGATAAAAAGTGAAATGGTCTTTGCTATTCATCAAGAATAACCCATCGATTGCTTTCACTCTTGAAAATGCTACGTACACCAGCTGTTTATACAGTCCTCGGTGGCAGAACAAATTCATAGGCTCCAGGTGTTTCTGATTTCATTCAAGACGGTCACCGGAGAAGTCCGGCTGTCATCCGCTTACCACTCTCCGCCGTGGTTCTGCATTATTCGTCCAGATGCCAAACGGTTGTCAGTGTCCCTGCCGCCGCAAGATGCTGCACGCGCCACTCACTCCTGTACCACATGCCGTCAGTGTGGGGGTCGCTCTCTAAACACGTTCGAAGCCTGACTTCCCCGAGAACATTCTGCAAAGCCGTCAGGGGGCTTCTGCTGGCTGAACTCGAAAAAGAGGAAACCTCGTAGTTCTGTCTGTTTAGGCCACCTAGGTACTTTACCATTTATTAGTGTACTTTTATTACTTTTTTTCTCGAGGACTTAGCGGTTGTACTGCTCGCGGTCTTTGAATAAACCATTTTGTGAAATTGAAAAAGACGATTTGGTCAAGAGTTTCCCCCTGTGCTTCGTGTGTAGTCATTACACCGATGGGACACGGGGGGAAATTAGAACGATGGCATTCGCTAGAGCCGTCTCTGGAGACGGAAAATGCGGCTTTCCTCTTGAAGATTGGGGTTCACGTGCTTTGTAGCTCATCTCGTGTGACAATACTAGGCCGAGTATGTGCGCGGGCTTGTTGTTCGATGCGAGGATTGTCAGAGAACTCCATTCCTAAGCAACGGATACCGTTTGGATTACACGGACCCTCTTCGTCGGTGACCTCTGGGACAGTGTCGTCTAGCGTGGATATATCGACGCGTTTTAAAAGACCGATGGCACCCTTTACAAGCCCGTCCTCAACGTCGACGTTGCAAGTAATTATATATGGTTGTTGGAGGGCTAGTGGCAGGTCGCATGGCCCACAATAGGTATCGTCAGCAATTGCATGCCATTCGGCAACGAGTGTCTGCGATTGTAATAATCGACATCGACGTTCTTGTGGAACAATCGGACGGCTTCCTTGACGTACTCGGCACACCATTGCCGACTTCGAAATCGCGATTCTATCAGCTTTTGCTGCTCCATAGTGAGTTCGTCACTATTTCCGATGGCGGTAAGAATGTTGGAGAATGTTACCTGACTCTGTCTCATCACCTGGAATGTGAAAATGTACTCGTGTGTGTCTGTGTGTTGGAATGTGTAAGAAAAACCGAAATCATTCAAAAACATCGAGTGCATAATTTTCGGAAGTCCACGAGAAGGAATGATCAAACGCCTACCTTTTGCAGTGGGTAAAATTGTAGGGACTGCCATAGTTCTGAGCGATGGAATCGTCTCTTTACGGGCTCATAGATCGGTACCATGCGGACTGGTGGCAGTTGCCGCAGATCCCCGCAGAAGATGATGTCCATTCCTCCGAATGGCATGTCGCTATCATCGCTCATGTGTTTCAAGCGCTCATTGATGATATGAGATAAGCCGCTCCCAATCATGCTGACTTCGTCAATGATGACTATTCGTTCATATGCAAATGCGTTACTGTACGCTTGTAGGTCTTCGAATGATATTCGTCCGCGGCGCTGGAGAGTCGAAATACTGAAGGCAGTGTGTACTGTTATGCCGCCGATGGCCACCGCAGCTCTGCCGATAGAGGCAGCAGCAAGGTAGGCGTTCCGGTGGAGATCGTGAGTTTGCTCGAATCGATTAACGCTTTCCATTACCAGTTTCAGTACGAATGTTTTGCTGTAACCAGCGGGTCCCGTCAAGAAGATCTACACCGGTGAAACACTTGGGTCTTGAATCCGTTTGATTAGAGCTCTTCGCTCGTGGTTCGTTTGTCTCATTTGCTCGCAGTAATCTTCTGCTGACAGGACATTCGAACGTACTCTGACGACTGCATTCAAAGAATGGGGCACCGCTATGGTCCGGATGTCGTCATTCTGTGCTGCTAGCAAGTTGTCGAGATCGTGCACTTCCCGTTCAACAACCGGAGTCTGAATTGCATCGTTATCAGCCTCATCGTCTCCCGCCTACAACGCCTCATTTTTTTCCAAATCCTGGCACCGTTCAAAGTATCAAACATCACAGCATATACTTTGATCCGTTCATGAATTTCGATTTTGTTTTCCTCGTACATTTGCAGAAACTGGTAGTGATCGAACAAGTCGGTGTGTTCGTAAGGCTCCGTTTGTATTTCACTTGAGGTTGGGAAGAGTCCCGGTTTCGAGCCCTCTCGGTTTCCTCGATCGCTCCTTCCGAGAAACAGCAAGGGTGCTGACGGTTGGAGAGCGATGCACTGACTGACTGATATCAGCACGTCTCTCGGCAACGGCGACCGGGCGAGGAGGAAAACGAGAGAGCGAAAACGTCTCTCGACGACGGGACTTTTATTAAGATAATAATTCCTACGTATTCTCGATCCGGGGATTTAGAATCCGTAACAGCGAGTATTCTCAGCGAATCCTTCGGGTCTCGTTTTCCCATTTCTCCAGCGACTTCTTCGTGTTCCTCCAAATGTTCCGATCATTCCTAGTGAGACCCAATCGTCTGGCGAGCTCATTCGGCTCGTAATGATGCGGAGTGAATTCCATCATTGTCTGAGGTATTGTCTCTTTTTCGATTCCACACTTTATGCAGTGGGTTTCGATTCGCTGGAATTTCCCGCGGTGACTTCTAGCTGGCGGCATGCCCGCTGTAGCTAGTGCTGACAGGGCGCTCCCACGGGTGTTCTCGTGGTTAGGTACCGTATGCCAGATTCCTTGATGCCAGAATCCCGGATGCCAGAATCCCGTATGGCAGAAAAATTCTCTCTCCCAATCCGCTAGCCGCCGAACGCAGGTTGGAGTGGAGCTTCCATGCTCTGCATTGAATCGGTGCACTCTGAAGTCTTCCCGTGCACGGGATGATTGCTCTTGAGGGCATTCGACGTCCATACGTACCATATTGACGTCCGGATGCAAGGTTTCCTTAAAGCGCTGAAAGGAAGTGATCCAAGGTCCATAATAAAATTAACAAGGCTGCTTGAAAATTATGCCGATTGAACGCGTGCGTATTCATTTTTCTCTTATCTCTCTTCTGCAGGACCACGGTGGGGCACGGGAAAATCCGGTTGAAAAAAAATCACGGGGTTTTCACTCGGGGAGTGAAAGCCTTAACGGAGGACTCCGTATAGCCTCATAGTTTGGGGCAGACTCGTGACACAACGTATAAGTCACGTGGGTGGTAGAATCACGGGCGGACTGAGCTGTGGGAGTCTCCCCTCCCTACAAGGATGCGTGATTTTCCCTGGTCGTTTCTGTCTTGAGGAAAAATTTCAGCCCTTTCGCAGGAAAAATCTTGGCTGTGTCCGAGTAACGCTACAATGTTTAAGCGTCCGAATGCGTCTCTCCACGCGCGTTTCTTCACGTAAGCGGCACTGTTGCCGTCTGTCGTCGCCTACTGTCGACAGAGCCTATGTGATCACTTCTTATAAACTTTTGTACCACTGTATTTGGCAGACTTAGATGCTAATACGTTACATCATCACTTTCGTGTTGTTCCGAGGCCTGCAACAAAATCCGCTCGTCGGATCTGCCGCCATTCCTCGAAGGAAAGTCTATTTTCAAGGGCTTAAGTGTTTCTTCGGAGGCGAAGCGCGATCTGAGAGGTGGGGGAGGTAGACAAACTTTTTTCTGGGACTGAGAAATACGAGTGCCAGCGCATGATGAATCATAAGGGCTTTTATTATTACGGCGAATCCGGATATTAGAGTGGCACAATGAACATCGGCTTGTGATAACTGAAATAGCTCACATTGGTGAAAGTATCGGCAATATTCAAATTTTTCGTGAAGGCAAGATCGAGAGAGAGTTTTGATTTGTCGTCGATTCTTTTGGGTCACTCGTCAAGGTCAAATCGAATTCTTCTCGCATGAAGTGTACAGATTAGCTTTTTGCGTTTCAATCTTCATATTATAATTGAAATCGCCACACACCAGCACAGGTGTTGCAGTACTATGTTGTGCGAGGAAAACGTCACGTTATTTCCGAAGGGATTGTTTCTTTGCCTCAAATGAGGTATTTGGATTTATGTACAACGTTATGATGAGAGTGCGGCGGCTCTTTATTGTGGTAATTGCAGCGCAGATATCTCCAGCATCGTCCTCAGACAAGTTGGGCTGTGTCAACTTTTCGAATCTCGAGTTAGATACATTGGAAACGTACACCGCGACGCCTCCTGTTTTTCCTGAACGCTTATTCTGGGCGAGCACTTGGTATCCTCCGATTTCAACAGAAATCTCATTATTCAGCCACGTTTCGATCAAACACAGGAGAGAAGACCTCATAAGGATCTTATCGGAGGTCAAATCTCTGACGTGCGCGCGAGGACTTTGAACATTGAGGTTTAGAACTATTGACGCGGAATTTTCTAAGCGTTGAAGGGCTCGATGATCAAGCGTCACGAATTTGTGGCTCTCCAAACGTTGCAATTCATTTTTCAGCTGTATGAGGGTTGGGGCCATAACAGGCCGTGCATGATGAAACGTGAAATCTTCCTTTGCATTCGTTAGGAAAAGTCCCTCCAGTGACTTCACCTGCGACAAAGCTACATAAATTAATTGCTGCTGAAGCGATCGACTGTAGTCGATTACTACCTTATTTAATGTCGCCCCTTGTGATTTATGGACGGTCATGGCGCAAGCTAAAGTCAGCGGGAAGTTCATTCTACGGCATATTATCAGCGAGGACACTGAAATCGAAGCTTTCTTTTTGAAGATTGGTGTCAAGCCTTTAAGTGCGTTGACGAAATCACTTTCGGTCGGCATTTAGATCGAGTCAATTGTCCGATCCGTGTGTTTCCTTGGAACTCCAACCACAGACATTTGACGTTAGGTTCGTGCGATGTTTCATCACTCTGATCAGCGTTCACTGACTCATGTTCTATGTATCTCAATACACCAATGGCACCGTTGACAAGTCCATCCTCGAGATCGAGATTCGAAGTGATCATATATGGATGATTCACTGCAAGAATTAAATCATAGGGCATGTTCGCCGTTTCGCTCGTCGACAGTTTGTGAACCCTCGTTCGCGCGCTCATTAATTGAATCTGATCTCGATATCCGGTATAACAGTCTACAGCAATTGAATGTGCTTCTGGAACAACAGCTGCTCTGTTGTAAGTATCAACAGCGAGGTTCTTGTGAAAAAGGCGAACGGCATCTTTGACGTTCTCGTTACACCATCGTGTCGTCCGGAACCGAGATTCGAGCAATGCTGTTTCTTCCGGGTCGAGCTCAGTACCATCACCAATTTTGGTCAGAATTTTAGAAAAACGAACGTTGCTCTGCCGCTTTACCTGAAGGTGCGAAACTTTCATTACTTTCCAAGTTGTGCATGTGTGATTTCTTGAACATGTGAAAGACATTCGGAATAATTTCTTAATACTGACTTTTTGAAGAGGATAATAGGCAAGCGCATGCCACAACTCGGCCCGATGAAAACCTCTTCGTATCGGTTCGAAGATAGGCGATGCGTGCACGGGGGACAGTTGTCGAAGATCGCCGCAAAATACGATGTCCATCCCACCGAATGGCAAATGAAGTGTGGTGAAAACGGAGTTGAGCTTGACGACTGTAGAATGTTGATTATGGTGGTCATCATCTTCCAGAAGTGAATGCAAGTGGTAACAAAGTCTTCATTCACTAGAGACGCGCGATATGAAGCAGTAAAGGCCGTCAGAGGATCTAGGATAGTGACTCCCTCGCGGAGCCGATGAAGAAGTGTCAAGAGATGAGGCCAACGGACCTCGTTAGCACTCATGGTCAGAAAAAAAGTTGGCTTGCCGAGTTGGCGAATCTTCGAGAACAACTCTTTTTTGCGGTATACCCAGTATTGTACTGAATTCGGTATCGAGTTGAGAAACGCGAGATTCGTAGCAACGCTTCTCTCCAAAAATTGAGGATCTTCCAATTGTTCACGGGTAAGTTGGCTCAAATCTCCGCGATGCCTTAGACCAGTGGTTCTCAACCGGGGGTCCTCGGACCCCTGAGGGTCCTCGGGACTTTTTTGGGGGTCCGCTGCCGAAAATTTTGCGGACCCTTGGGGGTCCTCGAAACGTTCCGGCGATCAGAATTCCGGTGATTTCGCAAACAACCTGGAGTTGAATGTAAGAAAATGAACCACAATTGCATGATTCCGTGTCCATTGGTCTAAATCGAAGATCATATCTCGGGGTTTTACGTGGATTGGACTAGATAGAGTTCTCAGAATTTGCTATGACTCCTGTATCCCTTCGAAGAGTCGAGAAGGGGGTCCGCGCAGCTTATCACGGACCTCCCGGGGGTCCTCGGAGGAAAAAAGGTTGAGAACCACTGCCTTAGACACTCGAAGACGCATGAGTTTGACTGCCATGTATAAAATGTGCTCTGCAGTTGCGCCACGTCGATCCTTCCGCCGAATTTCACTCGTCATGATCATGAACGGCGTGACCCGAACTCCCTCCCGGAATCGACGAGGAACACCATAGTAAATTGCCGGAAACTACGTTCTTCAGCATGTTCATCATACACGATGCTGAGGGGGGAAGAGTTTTGGCCAGGTGCGATGCACAGATATTTGTCCTCGCTCCACAAAACTGACTGTTGACGCGCTATCATGAGTTCATTTGCATCCTCGTTATTCACCTCCTCCAAGTCATGTTGTTCGTCCTCAATGGACGTAGTGTAGTAAGTCCAATCTACCGTGATTCCATAAAGTCGATACAGCGGCGTCTGTAGAAGGTAATTTTACCAAGCTATCAAGTCACACAACTTCACGACCCCAAAATACGATGACGACTTATGAATAAGGTGTTCCTTCAAGGAAACGTTGAAGCAATGATCCTCGGGCAGATGTCTAGGAAGCGTTGACACGATCTGTTGCACGTCGACCGGAACATTGATGATTTGTCCGACGATGACATATGTTCCCGTTTCCCGACGCATTCGACGGATTTGCATAAAAGGGATTCTCGGAGAGATGAGTCTCGTGCTGATGGCATTCAGAGGTGGCAAATGATGAGGTTTTTGAGGCTAACAAAAGCCATTATAGACAGCCAGAGAAGGAATCGTACCTCGAGCTAGTGAAGCGGCGCAGGTGGAACAAAGTAACGTATGTTGCAGGGGAACTCCGATGCGTTCCAACGTGGGTCTATGCACTGCCCTTGCGTTCTTGAGATCGCATCGGAACCACAGTCACTCACAAACAGCGCCCGCGATACCGTATTCCTGCTGGAGGAAGTCTTTCTCAAACTGAAGCGTTGCCAAAACTTCCATCGGCCGTGAATCTGATGGCGGTTGATGTGAAGAGACAGGAGCTGATGAACTAGGTCCCAACATTGTTCGCCTTCTTTCACGGAGCCGACGAGATCGTTCTGTGGACGTCATCGCGGGTGCCCTCAATTGCAGATCTACTGCAGCCGATGCACCGAAGCTCGTTGAGCTCTCACCAGAGGGACTTGCTACTGATTCCAACATGCTTGCGTTCATGATGCTTGACTCTGTTATTCAACTTCGTTGTGTTAAAACCAGTTAGTTAGACGTGCCGTGTGGCTTTAGCAAGACTCTTCACCAAGCTAACAAAAAGGATGATGGAGTTTGATTCCATGAAGTTCAGGGGGAAACAGAAACCGCCGGCGATAAGGATCCCGTTTCAATGAAGATCAACTTTTCGGAAACTTTTCGGAATTTCAACCAATTCGCGAGGCATCCGAGTTTCAAGTGGTTCGTTTCCGCACAAAGACTTTTGGATTTACGCCCGATCACCATCTGAGATCAAATGCCGAAGCAGTATTGAATGTTCTTCCTCGATTTTTGAGACGAGTTCAAATATTTCCCGAGTCGGCGAGGAAAAAAATGATTTCACAGAAACCGCTTGGGAGCTTGCGCGGACTGCTGGTATCCCGGTATGATGTCATTTTGACGCTCATTTCTCGGGCTACATGATGAGTGCCTCTGCCTGGAAACTTCAATAGGATTCAGGAACTCTTCCGAGGCATCTATCTAATGGCGAGAAACTGTTTCTTTTTTTTGAAAACACCCGCACCCGAGTGCTGAAAAAATCCCGCAAGTTTCAAGAAAGCTGAATTTTCCTGGTATCGATGTTTCAATCGATGAACAAAAACCCTCGCTCGGGTAACACTAACTCGGTTTCTCACGAGAAGGAGGTAAAGAAGTCTATCACGTTACGGAAAACTGTCTAGGGCTCGGTCGCGGAAACAGTAACGAAGACACCAATTGTAGGGGAGGTCGAATCATTTTCAGCCAATAATATTATGTTGAGCATGATATAAGACTAAGAAACATGATCGAAAATCCCCCCAGCGCTACGCGAAGCTGCTCATAGATTGATCTAATTTACGATGATCGACGGTTGAGCCGCGGCCTGTAATTGAAATAGAGCAATTTTGTCACGGGATAATGAATATATGAAAGGCAGAACAGAATGAACGAAAAAGACAATTTCCTCAAAGAGATATTCAGAACTTTGAACCTACCTCCGATATTGGCTTGCGACAAATGAATTGCATCCGAGCGATTGTGGAGGAGCGCCTGCCGAGGAAGGTCTCGAAGTTTTCGGCTCCCGCTTCAACACGGTTCGCAAGTGTTTCGGCTTCGACTTTGAGTAGAGAGACCGCTGGCTGCAATACAAGAAGAGCATATGATGGTGAATCCCCGAGTCCCAGGTATGAACGAAACTCATGATAATCTTATTTCTCGATGAATGGAACGTACCTCATCGAACACTGTCGCCCAGAGCTGACCCTTCTTTCAGATCTTTGACCTGCATCTTGAGACCGTATTTCCACATGAAACATGACGTGGCCTGTTTGCATTTTGGGCAAAACCGATTTCCTTCGATTGTTTCCTCTAGCTTCTTCGAACACTTGGGTGATGTACAAGCCTTGTACATTACAGTCGATGGATCGAAGGAAACAACCTCGACATCGTTCCAAAACTTGATCGGAGCTTTGTAGTGGGTATATCCGTGATCACCAAATAGATGCGGTACCGTTCTTCGACCGTATCGGTGATCGCTCAAAGCGTCTTGTGCTTGCATCCAAGAGTCCCAGTCTCGAGCTACGTCTGCTCTCAAGTTCCCCTTTTCATCCAACAATCCGTGCCTCAGCGTGGCTGGAAGAAACATTGGAAAACATGAATCATAATGGAGTTCACCGATGAACAATCCTGAACTTGAAAAAGTGCATCTCCGATTTCTCCATGGAATCGCAATCGGGCGCTCCTCCGGGGGTCCGTGTAATTCTATTACAGTTTCAAACCTGCCGAGAAGCTCAACGGTTGTGGTTGCAAACTTTTCGCTACTCGCGCTGTAACGACTCATAACTTTAAACTAATATTGTGAGTGCATCGTAGAAGAAGAACGACGAAGACATCAGGAACACAATTATCGCCACTGAGGGGAAACAGCATGAAAACGCCCGGAAGTGCTGATGATCCCAAGGGTGTGCCGCCAATTCTAACCCCAAAAAAAGCAGCTCAAGGACCCAAGTCTCAAGCTGCGGCTCCACAAAAGAAATCTCACAGGTAAACGTTGCAATGCCGGGTCATGAGTATGGCTGTGAGTTTATCGCGTCCAACAGGGGCAAACATCTTCGGGTTTTGCGGTTCTCAATGGCCTCAACTGGAGAATTGACAAGAAGATTCCGCGGAATCCGCAGAAAGATCGCTTTCCGCGAAAAAAACAGAGCTTCGTTCATAATTCATTAGTGTCTGTTCCCGAAATGGTGGGGTCATGCGGAGTATTGAAAGTTGAGCGAAGAAGTGGATTGAGGAAATTCATCCGCGAGCCATACCTAGCTCCAATTCAGGCTTTATCCGTTCGCCACCAGCAACCTTATTCTTACTTCTGAACTGGAAGCGAGGCGCAGATCTTCTGTTGCGCTACACACGATTCGCGTGAACCCTGAGCGATGACAGGATTCTATGAGTAACAACACTCGGCCTCAGTGGCGTAACTGCAGTGCATGGCGCCCGGGACAGACGGAGAAAAATTAGCCCCCCCCCCCTCCTCCAAATTCTGACCGCGCCTCCCTCCGAGCAATTTATTCAACATGAAGTTGAATCACATGAAGATAACCTAATGGATCAAATGGCTGATTATGTAACTTTCTCGTTTCCATGAAGGCAAAAGTTTTCCCGATAGAATCGAAATTAGTTTCTTCGTTCATCTCATTCTGGGGACCAGAATGGAACCAACTGACAAGTCGCATTTGACTCATTTAGGCTCCTCGGTGGAGAAGGATCAACTTGAGTTTGATGAAATCGTTGTGGATTGTAATCCTTGTATAGGAGTCTCGGAATAAGAGAACTGGTTGCAGCAACAGAAGCTGGTCTCAAAATATTATTGAGTGCATTTCTCTTCCAACAGACGCCTTGTACGGTTCCGTTACACGATTGAATATGGGGGACTTCCTGATATTTTACTGGAAATTTTGAATTTGATTGCTATTATCATCCCAGATTAAAACACTAGAGCCGGAGATGAGACATTTTGATTTCGGGGTCCGCAAATCAGAGAGCTCCTTCTAAGACCGGCGGAAAATCGAGTTGAAGATCGATCTAGCATCCAATTCACTCACACAGGTATTATGAACCACAGTCTCGATTTAGCGTTCTTGAAGTCTGCGCCTGGGGCGCGAGCTGCCGTTGTTCCTCCTAGTTACGCCATCGCTCGGGCTTCGCGAGACGCGCTGGCTGGAACGGGTGAATCGAAACGCGGACCGATTACATATTTTCCACGCCCTGCTATCCGTATAGAAGGATTCTAAGAATCTGTCCACAATCGCATGTTCCATTGTAAAGAGCTACGCAACCTCTAACAGCTCGACAAGTGACTCCCGAGCACCCGCCAAGGCTGCGAATTTTCCTCAGCCAGGGAACCAGAAACCCCGCCAGCCAGGATCTCCTAAGGCATCGAAAGACCTTCAGAAATCTGCTGCGAAGTTTCTCCCGTCCAAGGGCCAGGAACTCCGCCAGCCAGGACCTCTTCAGACATCGAAAGACCTTCCGAAATCTGCTGCGAAGTTTCCCCCGAACAAGAGCCAAGAACCCCGCCAGCCAGGACCTCCTAAGGCATCGAAAGACCTTCCGAAATCTGCTGCGAAGTTCCCCCCGTCCAAGAGCCAGGAACCCCGCCAGCCAGGACCTCCTAAGGCATCGAAAGACCTTCCGAAATCTGCTGCTAAGTTTCCCCCGAACAAGAGCCAGGAACCCCGCCAGCCAGGACCTCCTGAGGCATCGAAAGACCTTCCGAAATCTGCTGCGAAGTTTCCCCCGAACAAGAGCCAGGAACCCCGCCAGCCAGGACCTCCTAAGGCATCGAAAGACCTTCCGAAATCTGCTGCGAAGTTTCTCCCGTCCAAGAGCCAGGAACCCCGCCAGCCAGGACCTCCTAAGGCATCGAAAGACCTTCAGAAATCTGCTGCGAAGTTTCTCCCGCCCAAGAGCCAGGAACCCCGCCAGCCAGGACCTCCTAAGGCATCGAAAGACCTTCAGAAATCTGCTGCGAAGTTTCTCCCGCCCAAGAGCCAGGAACCCCGCCAGCCAGGGCCTCCTAAGACGTCGAGAGACCTTCAGAAATCTGCTGCGAAGTTCCTCCCGTCCAAGAGCCAGGAACCCCGCCAGCCAGGACCTCCTCAGACATCGAAAGACCTTCAGAAATCTGCTGCGAAGTTTCTCCCGCCCAAGAGCCAGGAATCCCGCCAGCCTGGACCTCCTCAGACATCGAAAGACCTTCAGAAATCTGCTGCGAAGTTTCTCCCGTCCAAGAGTCAGAAACCGCGCCAGCCAGGATCTTCGGAGACATCAAAAGACTCTCGGGAATCTGCTGCGAAGTTTCTTCCGTCCAAGAGCCAGAAACCACGCCAGCCAGGATCTTCGGAGACATCGAAAGACTCTCAGGAATCTGCTGCGAAGTTTCTTCCGTCCAAGAGCCAGAAACCGCTCCAGCGAGGATTTTCGGAGACATCGAAAGACTCTCAGGAATCTGCTGCGAAGTTTCTCCAGACCAAGAGCAAGATTGACGCAGGGAAGCTAGATACATTTCCCGATCCTTCCGGATCCAGAGCATTGGACCCTTCGAATAAACTGAAAGACATCCGGGGCTGGCCTCGTAAAAAACAAGTCTTTATCGCGATCGCTTGTTTGGCGACGCTTTTCTCAATCGCGAGCTTCTTCTCCCCGACACCCCCGTTGACGACACAAATGACTACATCAAGTACAACAAAAGGTACTTCGGACTCTCATTTTCATACTGCTTAGGTTAGGGCCTGGTTCACCCAATTGGTTTGGCCGATTGCGTTTCACTGAGGTTGGGGCGTTGTACACCGATGATTGTATTCAAGATATCTCTCTTTTCCTTTCTCAGCTCCCAAATCTACCCCGCTGTCAACAAAAATCTCCGTATCCAGTGTTGCTACCACAACAAAAGGTACTTCTGGCCTCCATATCCATGTTGTTTGTACATAGTCCTCACGTTACGCACTGATGATTGTTTGCGAGATTATCTCTCTCTCTTCTCAGCTTCCGAATCGACTGCCGCTATTGACAATGAGATGACAGGTACCCAAGCTCCCACATTCACGTTGATCGTTATCGTAGTCTTGTGCTCCGATGATTGCATGCGAGAGATCTTTTTGTTAGGCTGAAACTGACCAACTTGCAGAGTACAAGCTAACACGTCCCCCGATCCCCATGGCTGTCCTTGAAAAAGTTAGCTCAGAGGCATTTCCCATCTTACTGCAATCGATCGGGCGCTACCAAGATGCGGAGGCCATGGTCGAAGGAATCAATGAAACCATTTTGGAAAAACCGAAACTCAAGCAGCATGGAAAGATCGAGTATAACAGTGAGAACTCTATCTTGGAGTTAATGAAATTTCACGAAGTTGATGTTTATGTAGAGAGATTTCGTTCTGCTTTGACGGGGCGAATTCAGCCGCAGCCACCCGGGGATCGTTAGCCAACTTCTTGACAAATCTCGCGAACAGTGATCACGGAATTCAGCAGCAGAATTGAAATATTGTAACAGGAACAGATATCTGAGAAGAGCTGTTTCCAGTGGAGACGCGTTTCTGAAAGAATGAATTCCTCGAAAGTGGTCGAGAAAATAATCGAAGGCCCCCTCGAAACGAAACGCAGCCAATGAAGAATCCGAATGTCACGGCTGCGTCATTCGTGATCAACGAATTGCCTCTTGACGGGTGCGGTCGTCGCGGGTGTCGAGGACGTCCGTTTATTGAAGGCGCGCTATTCAAGGGGCAACGGGTCATCCGAAAACATTTCCCTCGGTTGTCGCAGCCCAGCATTTTTGACCTGACGGGGGGGCCCCGGTTGCCGGCGACCCGAAGAATCGCTCTGACTTTACTCTCGCTCAAATCAAAACCTTAGGATAGAATCGCAGAGATGACTTGCTCCTTTCGTAGAATGGATAATTCCTTTGTTTTAGGCGTTGATCATATTTTAAAGAACCAATTCAAAATTGTCAACGTCTGGTTATGCGGCAAATGGAGAAGCAAAGTTTGGAAATATTGCGAACACAATGATATATCCGTGAACACAACTTCGAGAATCGCACCCCGTGACGGAAGGGATAGGATCACGGTGGAGAAGGTTGATGTAAGGACGTCATTTTGAATATCCAGTTCTTCCACATCGAGGTCGTAGGAGCAGAGGTGTCGAATGCTGGGGCCGATTTATCCGACAGCCCACTCTGTTAACCAAATATGCTTTTCAGGTTCAGGAACTGGACCCAGAAACTGCTGGCTGTAAAAGATTCGTGAGGAATGTGCTCGCACAACACGAACTCAGAAGGACGTTCGTGCTGTACATATCATCATGGGCAGAGAAGTGGTTAAAACCAACATTGCAGAAGGCATTCGATGAGGTGGATATTGCACTTAGCATTGCAAACAAGTAAGACTCTCGGGTCTAGTGGAGCACCTCACGCCAGTGAAGTTATGCCAAGTATGAACTTCTGTGTATATTCTGGATAGCATGGGGAGAGGAAAAGCGTAGTTTCGGCGTACAGTGTAAGCCGCTCATTATGAGAGCGCAATGTGAACTTGGATTTCAACAGCCCTGTTTCGCGATGTTCTATCATGAGATACATTTTTATAAGTTTCTCGGAATCCAATCCAACATTTCATTTCTGACGATACAATATATCCTGAGAGGACTACATAGGTTTCTTAGACCACTAGGTCTCAGTAACACATATGTGCCGGCCAACGGGGGGATACAGGTCAGATGGGGTGATACCGGTCACAGCCGCATGCTCCCACGCCGCGACAATTACGAAGTTCTGGTGGTGACACCATGGTTTCCATTCACCAAAACTTCTATGAGGAAAATCTGACCATTGTTAAGTCATCAGCAGCAGTAAGTTAGATTTCAGAATACCTAATTCGGTACTGTTGCGGTAGGCTCCCGGGTTTAATAAGGCGCCAAAATGGCGTTTCGACGAAGCGCCAAACGGCTGCCTGTGCACTGCCGCTGCCTTCAGGGAACAGAGAGAGAGCACAATAGTAACTGTAAACAAAGTCTAGTGACTTTCACCATGAAATCGACAGACACGCTCTGTCTCTACATCACGTTCTTCCGTAACGACCTAGAAGAGCACCGCGAACAGATCCCGAACGCCGCTGCGCATCGAAAGACGGCGTGTGCTAGTGGACGACCCTCGCTTCGCTCGGGATCTCTTGATTCCCTCGAACCCGGGCTCCGGAGGGGGTTCCCGGAGCGGTTCGGCCCTGCCCCCGGTCCCCCCTCCTGGGTCCGGGTTCGACGGAATCAAAAGATCCCCGAGCGAAGCGGGGGTCGTACCCTGTTCTCGTTGGCTTGGACCGCACAGTTTCCCGGTATTTTTGGACTATAGCCCCGGC
The DNA here is from genome assembly GCA_021527715.1 of Neoseiulus cucumeris. Taxonomy (NCBI): domain Eukaryota; kingdom Metazoa; phylum Arthropoda; class Arachnida; order Mesostigmata; family Phytoseiidae; genus Neoseiulus; species Neoseiulus cucumeris. The sequence continues at coordinate 748,666 of JAJSRV010000050.1, read as the reverse complement.
GAGTTAAACTGCGAGGCGCCAACACGCCAAAGCGGTGAGTCGAGTAGGCTTTCGATCCACTGGCCCGCAGGCATCTGCTCACGCCTGCCGCTCGCTACGCTCGCGTGCCCTGATGACACCCGCTGCCCCAGCTGCAGCTATCGCTGACCGATGAATTACGACAGAAGCATTTTCACAGTACTCGCCATCCGTGTGTTTACGTGGAGGGATAAGTCTCCGGGGCTCTAATCCACAACAACCAGTTTCACTGTGTCGGCGCTGTTTGGATCGGCGCCGCCGCTACTCGGGAGCCTACCGCAACAGTACCCCTAATTCGTTTTTTCCATTTTTCCGCGGTATCGTTGGGTCGTGTGAGGTGGTTCCCCGGAGGCTAGCCAAGGGGGAGTCGAGCGCGGTCGCAGATATCAGCGGGCGCAGATCGGGGGAACGGTACTATCCCAGATACCCGAATCCCAGATGCCCGACGCTGAAAACTATCCTCTCCCCCGCCGAGCGGTGTTGTCCCGGAAGCCAGCGCCTACCAGCCAGAATCCCAATCATTGGGTGAGGTTAGGTTTAGGGCGAGCTCGCAATCGTGTTCGGCGGAAGAGAGGGTAGTTTTCAGCGTCGGGCGTCTGAGATTCCGGGCATCTGGGATTCGGGCATCTGGGACCCAACCCGGGGAACCCCTTACGTGAAAACTTGACATGGGCCTCTATGGGCCGGTTTTTGTGTCCAATCTCGACGAAATTTTGCCTACTTCACCTGGATCGAACGTGCTGATAATGATTCCGGCGTCAGTATTCATCGAGATGACGTCCGTCGATTACCTGCCGTAGAGCTCCCATGTTGAAGCCCTGGAAGAAACGAAGCACTCTCCACACCTCTTCGAGCGCGCGTGGCGTCCAGTGCCGTTTTGGCTGAATTCAGGCCCAGGGCACATCAAAAAGTGCCTATGACTTGATGATTTACTCGCCGAGGCCTAAATTTGAAGCCACTTGAACAAAGAAAATGTTTTGGACAGATCGTGAGGGTTACTTGTGAGCTCTCTCCGGACTTCTAGCGGTGAACACATGCTACCAAACAATTTTCTCTTCATTTCCACGATGATCTCCAATTAGAAAGCGGCGCATGTAATTTTCTCTGAAGAAGTGGCTGAAACACTGAGAGTTGCCACAAGAAGAGTACCGCATGAAGGATGCTTTCGTTAACTTCGCAACGTAGGTGCACAACCAACGATTCTCTGCCATGGCTTGAAAACTTCTTGCGGCGCCGGCGTTTCGGACGAAACTGCATCCCACGCCAGTTGACGGCTGTGGAGTCAGAGTAACGCATGAATTCTTTGTACCTCGGATGACAGAATTTATTCCGGTGTTGCCGCTGAACTGATACCTGCGTTTCGAGTCCGAGCGGGACTGTAGACTGACTCAGTTTATTCAACGACTTCTTCGCCTTTGACTATTAGCTATGCGAGGCTCGACAGAACCCCCCCCCCCCCAATGTCAACCGATCCTTCTTTGGTCGACCACGTTTCCAAAGCGCGTCGAATGTGACATTGCGAGTAGTAGAGTCTAGTACCCGGTAGGGCCCTGTATACGGTCGTTGTAGGGGTTTCTTCAAGGCATCCGTTGGAAGGAGGACGATGATAATTTCTTCGGAATGAACTGTTCCTTCTCTGCGCTTGCTCTCGCTTCCTGGCCTTTCATAATCACCCGGCGTGAGTTGAGCCTCATGACTAGAGCTAGGAGTTTCAGGCAAATGCCTAAAAAGACTAAAAATGGCTTTTCTCCCGTTTTTTCGTACTTTTGCCTATTCCTCTCCTGCACAAGGCATTTTGCGCCTCTTTTGAGTCCCTCTCATCATATTTCCCGGCGTCCGATTCTCTCGAGGAAGCCGATCGCATAACACTGCTCGCTCCTCGGTCGTAGCTGTTCGCATGCATGTGCCGAAGGAAACACGACCAGTCGTACAGAGCATGTTGCGAGGCTTCCGAGCTGACTTAGTGTTCGAACTGCGTTGTCTTCTGGCGAACGTCGGCGTCGAGAGATCGTTTTCTTGTTGAAAAGATCTCCTGTCTGATCGTCGTTACTGTTCAACGCCAGAGAACGTCTAATAGCACATTGTGCCCCTTTGCAATGCATCTGATGACGAATAAAGATTTTGTGTCAAATCGTCCTACCTTTATTCAGACGGATCTTTTTCTTTTCTTTCCGTACCTTGTACCGTCCAAAATTATGACCCCCAGCGATCGAGTTCAATCTGCATTTTGGATTGGATTCTCTCCATATTTCGGTGCCTTTTCTCCCATTTTCGGTGCCTTTTGTCTGCCTATTTCGCTCGTTCTTGGTGCCAGAAACTCATAGCTCTACTTATGATTTATAACTTATCTCACGCACCTCGATCGCCGCACTTTCCGGCAAAACTGCGAGGACCTTATAAAATCGTGTCTCCTCACAAGTGATCTTTGCGCTTTTCGACTGTCCTCCCACCGTGACAAACCAAGCATCCGGATTCTGTGGCCAGTAGCCGGGAAGCGTGAGAGCTACTGCCGCCATGCCACGGGACACGGAAGCCCAGTCGTTCCAGGGATGATCTTCCCTGGCCTCTTCGAACTCGTCTGCGGAGCTGGGGGGGGAGGGCGGGGCTTCTCGCTGTAGATTTTCAAGTCTTCTCCTATGTTTGCAGTACATAATAATGACAGCGTTTGCGTTCGTTGGTGCTGGCACTGCCTCAAATCTGTTGAAGTGCCGGAGTGACTCCACGTGCATCTGTCTGAGCACTTTCTCTTCTTTGGCTTCCCAGGTCTTCTCCTGCTCCTCTGGGTAGTTACGCTCACTACGCAGCGTGATTCCTAGATACTCGTGGGTTTTCAGAGTCGGTAGAGTACGTCCATAGTAACTAATGGGTCTCTCCTGATCGGCGCATGTAGCAAACTCCACTACCGCACTCTTACTGGGGTAAGATTGGAGATGCTTTTCATCACCGAATTTCGATATAACTCCAAGCAATTTTTCCGTGTCTTTCCTGGATTGCGCGATCAGCACAACATCGTCTGCAAATAGCAGACCGCTGATCGAGAAGTACTTTGGTTGCCGGATGTCAAATAAGTTTTCTTTGCAATCGTACCTTGAAACCTCTTCCCGTTTGTTGTAGCCTTTTCTCTAGGCATATTCTGTGCCTATGTATGTGCATGGGGGTGCCGCTCGATTTGAGCGCGGTACTAATCTGAGCGCGGTCGATTTGAGCGCAGAAGATTTGAGCGCGGCTGATTTGAGCGCGATCGATTTGAGCGCAGAAGATTTGAGCGCGGCTGATTTGAGCGCGATCGATTTGAGCGCAGAAGATTTGAGCGCGCCTCTTTTTTGCTCGCGAGCAACTCTGCTTCGGGAGTGTAATTGGAAACTTGTCATGAATGTCACCCTTCGGAAGAGAAAATGTGTTTAGAAAGTCTGGGATTTCCAACAGTTCTCGTTTTGTTGCTACTTTGGGCAGCACCGGACCGCCTCGAGCTCTGTGGTGATTCACTTGCTGCCGTAGGAGATTCGTTCCGGGCATCCTGCCCGACACTGGCAAATAATTTATTGCCGCAACGACAGAACTTATGACATTCGCCGGCCTTGCTGACCGTTGATCAAGACTTTCTTTGCGTAGGCGATTTAAGTGCTCGCGAACTCACTTCACATTGATCGAATCAGGAGCGTGGTTGAGTGCCGGCGTGCCCTGCAACGTGCGTGTATTAGATCAGGTTGGAAAAAAACAAGTTCACTGTGTCAAACAAGATGGTTCCTCGGACAAGATCTTTAGTGTCAACCTCATATCTTCAACAATAATGCAATAACAGCATATCTCACCTCGTGAGTCTCGTTCTTCGTATAGATCCTGGCATTGCAACCAGATTTTTTGCACCGCCATGACATTCGTCCGTCGATGAGCTTCTTGTCCATTCGGAACACAAAATGTTCCAAGCACAATAGGGGTTTTCCGCGAGTCGAGTTAACGTAATGCAGAGACATTGTTTTCCCGAGACACGATCCAACGAACGAGTTATCGGTTCTAAGCGCGCCGGCTACTGTTCGTCTTTGTTATTCCCACGACCGCTCTCCACTTGATATGTGCACGTTCGAATCAACCGAGCAGCCGCGCTTAAATCTTTTGCGCGCAAATCGGCACCGCTCAAATCTGCAGCGCTCAAATCAACCGCGCTAAAATCGATCGCGCTCAGATCAGTACCGCGCTCAAATCGATCGGCGCTCAAATCAGGTAGTATCGTGCATGGGTTTGTGTTCTACAGAAAAAGCTCGTTACAAAGAAGTAGTTGGGGACTCGAAAATCTCTTCGTTGTAACGAGGTTTGAGAAAAAAAACGTCGATTTTGGACCGGAGAGACGAAAGGCGTATAATGCAGGTCAGGAAAAGGAAAAATTAGGCAGATTCCCTTCAAGTTACCTCACATGCATTACCACTGGACCGGGGCGGTATTGGGATGCTGAAGTTTTTTATTTTATGAAATTCGTAAGTTTCGACTGCACCAAGTTTTCAGTCCGACTCTTCAATAGAAACGATTCTACACTTGCGAGGTTCCGCAAATCGGTCGCACGTTTGACCACGGTGGCGACGTCATTCGTTACTTGAATTCGAGGTAGCCGGCATGCATGGGTCACCCCGAGGTGAAGAACGCAAAAATCACTCCATTGAGAGCAATTTCGTTGTCGCGAGAGCGCTTCAACGTAGCCTCCACGAAGCTCTGGACCAAACAGAGAGGAAAAAAAACTTCGTTGTCACGGAATTTTCGTCATCAAACGTTGTGACGTGTTTCGCTGTAGCGACCTTTTATTGTGTGCCTATTTATACGTACAGTGGTGAACAAAAGTTTCCGACCAGTGCGGTACTTCGTTGCCGTTACTGGCAAAGATCTCCTAGAGCGTTTTCAGCTGGCGCGTGAATTCACAGTCTCGGTACTTGCTCATCGACCGTCATAATATTGGAACAGATGAACCTCGGATATTTTTTTTAGATGGAAAACAATGAAATGTACATGCTCAAAAGTTTCCGGCCAGCAGGTACCCGAAGAAATAGGCCCACGTTAATTGAGTTCCTTAGGCAGGATTTCGCTTGTTTTTAGTTCCTTTGTTTACTCCGGCGTCTGCTTCAACTTTATCGACATTTTGCGAAGACCGAAAATGCCTCATCACAGTTTTGATCTGCGGATACGAATTGTGGCCCTCATCGATCAGGGTAAAACAAGTCGTGAGATCGCTGCGCTGCTCACGGTCGGGAAATCCACTGTTAACGATTTGCGGAGGAAGGCAGCGTCCCATGACGAGCTACAGGACTTGCCCAAGTCGGGTAGGCCCAGTGGCGTAGCCAGGGGGGGGGCGATCGGGCGTTCGCCCCCCCCCATAATTTTTGCTCCTCATGGTAATTCCCTATACTGCCGAGTCCTGAGTATCGAATCGCCCCCCCCCATAACACAAGGTCGCCCCTCCCAAAAAAATCCTGGGTACGCCCCTGGGTAGGCCTCGTAAAACCACGGAAAGGATCAACCGAATCATCCGGAAAAAGTCACTTCAAGATGTTTGGAAGACTGCTCCTGAGATCGCGAGAGAGCTGAGAGCCGAGGGACTCGTAGAAGTCAGTCGGATGAAAGTTTCGAGTCGGCTGCACGAGTCTGGACTGTATGGTCGCATCGGAGCGAAGAAACCGTTCATATCCTCAAAGAACAGGAAAAGTCGCCTGGAATTCGCTAGAGAACATCGTAGCTGGACAATCGAAGAATGGAAAAACGTGGCCTTTCCGGACGAATCCAAGTTCAATCTTTTTGGGAGTGATGGAAAGCAGTATGTGAGACGGCCAAAGTCGACACGAGATCACCCTAGGTATTGTTTATCGACTATGAAACACGGTGGTGGTAATGTAATGGTTTGGGGGATATTTTCATGGTCTGGTGTCGGACCGCTCGTGTTCGTCGACGGAATCATGAACGCTGAAATCTACAGAGATATCCTGCGGAATAATCTCAGGCCGTATGCGTCAACAAACTTGGAACTTGATTGGATTTTTCAGCACGATAATGACCCGAAGCACACATCGAAGTTAGTCAAGCAATGGTTGTCGTCAGAAAAAATCAAAGTTCTCAAGTGGCCCGCACAGTCACCGGACTTGAATCCTATAGAGCATCTCTGGGAAGAGCTAAAGAGACGGGTTCGCGATCAGAACCCTTCAAACAGAGCGGCTTTTTTTGAAATTTTGAATTCTGAATGGGAAAAAATCCCAAGTAATGTGTTTCAAAAACTTGTGGAGTCCATGCCGCGCAGATTTGAAGCCGTGATAGCAGCGAAAGGAGCCCAGACAAAATATTGATTAAATCTATCTGTTTCGTGTTTTTTTTTTTGGGATGCGAGCGCTGATAAAAACCTGGGATCGTGCTTGGCCGGAAACTTTTGATCGCCTGGTTTTCTCCATTTACTCCCTGTAGTTATACTGGTCGAAAATTTTTGAACGTTACCGACCCACACCTTATGACGCCATGGTGTCAGACCTGAGACTCTGTACAGTAATCCCTCGTTTTACGCGGTTCGTTTAACGCGTTTCATCTTACGCGGATTCGTTTCACGCGGTTTCATTCTGAGGCCAATCCAGGCTTCCTGAGGTGATTCCGGGGCCCGCGGAGGGCCTGTGGAGCCCCGAACTCCAAGCTCGAGGGACCCACGGAACCCCTGAACTTCAAGCTCGGGGGCACGCGGGTCCCTGGAATGAAATCTCGCTAATTCTAAAAATGGGGGATGCCCCATTTTACGCGGAAAAACTCGTTTAACCGTGTGGGTCAGAGTGATATCTTCACATCTGAACTCCCTGCACAGTTCTCGTGCCCTCCGGACGGCCTTAGTTTCTACCCCAATTAAATCCATCATATTCAGTATGGCCTCCGGCCATCTGAAATCCGGCATGGATTTTACTTTGTTGAAATATCGTTTCTCGCTGTGGGCTTCTCGGGTTCTGAAGGGCGTCCAGCCCCGTTCGCTAGTGACGAATTCATTGGCCTTTTTATAGATGCGGACACCAAGAGCGTCCCTGCCCGCCGCGTTTTGTGCTGTCGATAGTTTTCTTTCCAGAGTTTTGGACATTACTGTGACTGCATTTGCGTAAGTGAGCGACGGAACGGCTACCGCCTTGGAGATCTCAAATCTGTTGAAACCCCAAAGCGCTCTGGTGCACAGTTGATTTAGAGCCGCCTGGGAATCCTCTGTCCAGATGGCCTCCTGGCGATCTAGGTAGTTTTTAGAGGCTGATACAGTGATGCCCAAGTATATATTGCGCGTATACCTGGCTATGGCTCGCCCTTGGACCACAAGAGATCTCTCAGCTCCTATGCCGAACTCGGAGAAAACCACTATCGCACTATTTGACGGGGTGAATGTTAGTTTCCTCTCATCGCCGAACCGCGACGTGATTTCTAGCCATCGCCGCATTTCTGTGAAGTTTCTCCCAATCAATAGTAGGTCATCTGCGCACAGGAGAGCGGCAATGTTGGGGTATTTCTCGAACATTCCAGAAGTCTCCTCGTTTAATCACCCGGAATCCTGGCCTACTGTTCTGTAGGCGGGTCTCCAAAGAGGCGATATATAGCAGGAATAGAATTGTGAGCTGGCAGGGAAGCCTTGACGCAGACCCTCTCTGGTGTCTGCCCAACCCGTGCACCAGTTTGCATCTGGATCCGGAGTACATGTTCCGGAGTAATTCTATCCACGTTTGGTGCTCTTCTAGGGTTTTTCACAACGCTGTTTTGCAAAAACGATCATACGCAGCTGAACAGTCCAAGAAACAACACACCAGTCCAGTTTTCTGTCGTCTGGATAGCTCAATGGCACTCGTGAGAATGAATATGTTGTCTTCACCTCGCCGGGTTTTTCGGAACCCGGCCTGCGGCTCCACTATCAGTCCCTTATCTTCCATCTAATCTCAGATCTTGGTTCCTAAGATCTTCATGAATATTCGATGGAGTACAGAGGACATCGTGAGCGGTCTGTAGGAGAGTAAGATGCCTCTGATAGAATTCGGCTTCTCTATCATGACAAATCGACCTTCCTCCCAGTCCTTTGGGATCTTTCTCTCTCCATCAAGACTTATGTTGAATAGTTGGACAATATATCCTCTTCCAACCTCCTCCCAAGTCCTTCAGTATCCCTCAAGTTCTTCAGTCCCGTGAATCTTATCGAGACCCATAGCCGATGCTTCGGATAGGCTAGCCGGAGCTCTTGTAACATCCGCCTCTGTCAGCTTTATACCGGTAGGCCTAGGGAAAACACTAATAAATACTAGGTACACACGCCTGTCCACGGTGATTTCGGACAGATCTGTGCACATTTGCGTGCATTTTTTGTGCATACTGCATGCATTCTTTTCATTTTTATTCATTTTTCCATTTATCACAATATCTATGTCTCTAGTTCTTGCCGATATCGTGCGATAAGTTCCGTTTGCAAACGTGGTGGAAGTCGTGTATAGCTCCATGAGTTACACGGTGCGGCAGTGGCGGCGCCAGGGCAAGGCAGACGAGGCTATAGCCTCAAGGAGTCTGAGATCGACGAGCCTCAGGAAAATTCTCGAACGAAAAACTGGCTCACTGGCGAACCGGAGCTGTTTGAGCGTGTTCCGTTCTCTCGAGAACGGAAAGAAGAACTCGTCGGAGAATGGCTAAGCGCAAAGCGATGCCAGCTCCCGCGATAAACGTACGCTAGCTTCATCCCTGAATACCCATATTTGTTTTCTATGCGATACCGGGTAGCTTTGATGACCACAACACGTCAACACGAAGTCTTTTCAGGGAGACAGGGGAGAGGGAGTTCAGCCTCGTCCAAAAAAAAGGCTGGCGCCGCCACTGCGGTGCGGGTTTTGAATTGTGCGGTTTTCCAGTTTTCGCTCTGGGGGAATGGGGTGAGGAAGAGGTCGGGCTCGTACTCCATCAGCTTAGCAGACCACTTTTCGAGATGTTCCAGGTATGCTGCGGTCCTTGGGAGTCCGTAGGCTTTCTGCAGTTCTTCCGTGAGGAGCGGCGTACCCTTTATCATGGTATACTATTCGGTTTCTTGCTGTTCGGTGGACGCTCAGAGCCGAGTTGGGCAACTGCGCTATCAACTGATCGAGAGAAGTTGAGCCGGCCTGAGGTGATCCCATATGATTCGCAGGCCATAGGTAGCGATCGGCACAAGCTTCATGTTGAAGAATTTTAGTGCGGTGTCAAAAGATAGGCTGCTGGGATTCGAGAATGCGATGTACGCAGTTCTTGCTTTTCTGGTCCGCTCCGGTATGAATCTGGAAAAGATCAGGCTCAGTTCAGACTATTCGACTCCGTTGTGGAACTCTCAACGACCTCTTGAAAATGTTCAGCTATCTACTATCGAAAGCCCGTGGAGTCGTCGAGAACTCTTTTGGCTCCTCGGTGTCCGAATCTCGAGTTTCAGAAAAACCGATTCCATTCTCCATTGAGACGATAGAACAGCTTGAGAGAACGACCTTCGCTCTGCATAACTGGCCACGGAAGTCGTCGACACCGTTCATCCGAAGCGGCATTCTTTCCACAGAGGACTGAGACGAGGAAAAATCATTCCCAACTTGTGGCGGGTGCACCACATGCTGCAACGTTTTACATGCGACTGTCCTCCCATCCCGATTTGGGTTTAGCGCGCTCTGTATTTCCCGTCAATCTGTTTACGTGGAAGTGTTGGGAGAAGAAGAGAGCTCGGCAAAATCTAGAGACGCCATCTCATTTCGAGAGACTCCACGCGTTGACTTAGAAAATCGATTTTCCAATTCCAAGGGAAATTACTCAGATGATTTGCATCAGGCTGAAAATTTGTCCTGTGAGATCAAGATGTTGATCGATAGAGCTCAGATGCCGTAAAAACGGAGGAGAATTCAAATTTCAACTCGGAATCGGTCTTCTTCAACACAATCAAGTTATAGATTGTGCTGTACATGAACTCGAGACGCTTTCAACAAAGTTCCAAAATTCGGATCGTGTCCATGAAGGTCATTCCTCTATGGAAACTACCCGTTTTTATAAGCGAATCGCAGCGCGAAATCGCCCATTCAAGCTTGAGAACTCCGAGCTGAGCCATTGTTCAGCAGGCAACGGAAGCGAGAATCTTTGCGATGGCAGGGGCTCAGTATTACAACCATTATTACCGCGAACTCCAAATCAAATCGAAGTTTCGGAAACAGCATACTCTTAGAGCTGTATCATTACGAATCATCGGAACCCGATCCTTGAAATGGCGCGGAATTGAATGGGAAGCCTCCTGAATGATTCAGTCATGGATCCTCATATTCATCCATTTCTTCAAACGAATAGAAAACCCGAGAGCGACGACGAGGAACAAACGGATGATGGCCAGGGAAACGGAGAGAGGATTGGGCGAGAGAGGAGGAGAGATTGTGGCTTCCTCGCGAAAAGTGGTCCGCTTTTGAACGTGTAGTCAAATTCATTCAATTTTCGAAATGGAAAGAAGACCCGACAGCGACGATAATAAAGATATTAAGCTAGGAAAAGAGAGAGGGCAGAGGAGGAAAGATGAGGTGAGAGACGAGCGTCATCGCGAAAAAAGGCTGTAGCTGTCACTGGACCTCGCGATTGGCCGTAGCCTCTGCAGGACCGCGCTTGAAATCACACGTACGCCCTTTCTCAATAGCTTCATTTCACCGCAGTGCCGCTCGATGAATCGTTTCGGTAAGTCCCCGGACGTATCTCATTGTCAGCCAAGCCCTTGCGGATCCGGGGGGCCGGAGCGATAGCTGCCCCCCTCGGGTGTTGCTTCGTGCTTGAACACTCCCCCCTAGCGGCTCACCAAATAGCAAAATCCGTACTTTTTATGTTGACTCTGAGGTCGATACCTGCAACGATAATTTTGGAACCCATTGCTAAACCTTTTTTATTGTCGCGTAATTTCTTGAAACATAGTTCCGAACTTTCCAATTATTGGCCGGATGCCTACTTGTTTATCGCTCCGGAGACAAGCCTAGATGCTTCTCCGTTCCCCGCCGTAAATTCCCATCAAGAAAAGTTGAACTGGCTCTTGAGCTTTTTCCGTCCTGAATTCAATTTAGCTCCAAATTCTGCCCACTCAAGGCAAGTGCTTGTTCTGAAGATTGAATGGGCACTTTGCAATCCTTCGCCGCGTATCATAGGTTTGCAATCAGTTGTCACAGCCTTTCTCCTCTCAGAGCTAATGAGGGTCGCTTGGGAGAATCCTGTCTGGCGGGGCAGGATCAGCTTCTACTCACGGAATGATCTTTCGCAACTTGCGATGGAAACTGTGATTAGGTAATATTCAAGGAAACGCCGCGATTGAGCCCCATGTCGCCTCACTTCGCCCACTTTGTACCCGAGTGTCCGTAGTCGCATGCTTGTCATCGAGTTCCCTTCTTTCGAGATCAACGGTTAATCCGCCGGAACAGTGAACTCGGTCATTGGACAATCCGAGAACACGGAGAATTGTCAACCGAACTCGAGCAAAGATCGATTCTCGTAAGTTCAGTTCTGAGGCAGCTTAAAACAGAGATGTACGGAGAGCACATGTTTGGAGATTTCATTGGAGCAATCGAGGTGAAGTTAAAGAGAGGGAACCTTGATTACGGATGCTTTCGGCGAAATCAATGCTGTGAAAACACGTCTTGTGCGAGAAAAATCGATATTTATGATTCCGTCGGGGAATCTCTCAAAAAAGAAGTGGTTGCCAATTTGGAACACCTTGGATCATAATTTGAGATATCTTGGAGGCTAGCGGCAACGGGCCGGGAACTCTCTCTGAGCTCGAAGTCTCTCGTTTCATGGTGGGTATTTAAGGTTTGAGTCAGATTTTGCAAAATCTTAAGTTCAGTTCGTGGATACTTCCGCAAGGGTCTAAAGACTCGTTCATCGATCTGTACGCGAGCTGCCATGCACTTCAGGCCTAAATGAACTCAAAAATGTATTCTGTGACTTTTTCTCCTCTTCCTAGATGTTGAAATATCCTTTTCCAGAGCGGATTCTTCGACGGTGACGGCAATTAATCAGCTGAATGACGGCAAATCAATCAGGCACACTGCGTGGAGCTTGAAGAAAACCTTCTCATACTACGTGTTTCCGATGGAGCTTATCTGGAAGGTTCGAATGGACTGGAAACTCGCATTTCTCCTCTCAGCCTTCGTTTTCCACTATACGCGGAACGATTTCGTATCGCCATCCGTCTCGCAGAGTGCGACTGAAATATTACGTGAAATTTGCGAGAGGATTTGCTCAGAATCCTCGCAAAAACGTGACAACTTGACATTCGTGTTCACGCTCGTCACGACGGCCGACTACCAAATGTCGTTCAACTACCTCTGGAGGCTACCAGGTGCCCAGATGTATCTATCAACGCAATACTTCCCCCTGAAATATAACGACAGAGAGATAGTCATCTCTTGGGAGCGGGATGCTCAGCCACGGCTTAGGGAAGTGAGCGAGTTCTGGGATATCCATAAATTTTGCGGGTTGCGTGAATGCGAGCACGTTGTCAAAATGATCGATCGATTCCGTTTGGAGCGACGTGTTCTCATTCAAGTTCGTGAGCTCAAAAAATATGAATGGTTTGCTTTACCCCCCGCACGGATCCGGCGTATCCTTAAAAGACAACTGTATTATGTTTGGTACTACCATCGTTATCGAAGCACACTGGTCATTCTCAGGAAGCAAGACGAAGACACCCTTCACTCGACTGTTATCATCAGGAGATCAGGTCAGGTGTTGAGCAGGACCATCATGAAGCTGATTGTGAAAGAGTTGGAGATCAAGGAGGTAGAGAGAATTTTCGATTCTGTTAAGCTGGCTCCAAATTCTAGCCGTCAGTTCGATCTGGAATTCTCTTACATGAATTTCCGAGACGAAGCATTCCAGGGAAACATCTTGTTGAACAGCTGCAATCAGGTGAGTGCTTTCAACAAGCATTACAAGACGGCTGCACAGGGTCACTTGATGCCCTGAAAGCGAGTTACGTTTTCGTTCCCCGGTTGTTTCTTCCTACATAGCAGGCTTTCATTTTCGAGCTAAAATTACTTTATTGCAGCACCCCTTGAATCACGTGTACGCCCATAGTTATCTCCCCGTGCGTCTTGCAGTCCCTCTCAAGTGGCAGACCCAGCTGACAGCAACCTTGTCACGTTGTGCGGCCCTCGAGCTGCCTCTAACATTTCTTTCCCTCATCATTCTGCCTTGCATTCTCTCGATGCGGCAGTACCGCTCCATCAGCCACCTGTCATCCATGGTGAGAGGTTTTTATCATCTCCTCAGTGGCGACGGCCAAAATTCTCTGATAAATACTTCTGATCAAGGTCTCTGTATTCTGATTATAAGTGGTCTTATTTCTTTGCTGACTCTGTACCCGATGAATCTCCTCAAAGGAGAAGTGATCTCATCGCCATTCGAGATGCGAGTTCACCCCTCGAATTGTTCGGTGGACTTTTGTGAATCTGTGAATTACCGTGGATATTGGTTCGCTCGGGATCCCACGTGGGAGGAAACAGAGAGAATCAACCTCATACAGCTCGGGAACGAGCGTGGACGGCAAGGTTCTGTTACCGAAGCGAATCTGCACAGAGAATGTTGGAAGTCCTCCGTGTCAACGAGTGACATGCTCAACTGGACGCAGCTCGCTCTACTTGCTCAATATCACACTATTTGCAATGACCCGGAACTCATGGAGCTACAATTGACTTTTTTCAAAAGAAAATTAGTATTCGAGCGCCTGCCTGGTTCTCATGCCTCCCAGTCAATCTGTTCGATGGGCCTTAGTCACGGAGGCCATGTTTTGTTTGACGAACATTCAAAGATGACGAGTCAGATTCTGGAACACGGCTTGTTTAAATTCCAGCACGTGAAAGCTGTACTTTACCCGACAAATAGAGAAGAGAGGCGCTTCTGGAGCGGAGAGTCACCGGCTGGTTTCTGGGCGAGTGAGCGCCCTCTCAAAGTGAAAATCCAAGACATAATCGCAAACCTCGAGGAAAGATACGATAAGTTCCGCATGTTTGATGAGATGGGAGAGTCTATGGCCATAGGATTCGAGAAAGTGAGGCCAGTTTTTCTAGTATTCTCCGGAATGACGTTGATTCTTTCTGCGACCCACATGATTAAGACTCTCTGCATCAAAGTGGTGGGATTGTTCCGTAATGTTTAGGGATTCCGGAAAACGAGCGCTTCGAGCAGCTTCGTGTCTCAAAGTCAAATCTCTCGTGATGCCGGCCGTGTGTAAACCATGGTTGACTCATGATTTGGAACGGATTGAGCGTTCCCTCCCATTACTTGAAGCACAGACTCGATGTAGATTCTCGCTCTTTCGCATATCTGAACATTTAAATCGTTTGTGTTCATCTTTTTGGTTCTCATCTGTCCCTACCCGTGACCTTCCAAATCTAGCGCTGCTGTGGAAAGCGTTCCGAATGATAACAAAGCCAGAAGAATAACAATAAATCATGACTTGTAAACTGCAAGCCGCTAGCGCGCTTATTCTTGCTAGATTGCGTCTGAAATGCCAAATTCTCTCTTATTGAAGGGCATGCCCGTCTATTTTTCGAGCCCCAAAAAGATGCCCGTCTATTTTTTCATGATCAATCAATGAAAGTGATGTGTGTACATATACTTGAGCGCTTCACTCACTCTGCACAGTTACTTCCATCATCTATCGTGATTTTGAACCTTCTTCTCAGAAACAACGTTGACAGTTTTACATACAAGTACATACCAGTTTACAACCACCTGGTACGGCTTGCTTCGAGGTATCTTCATCATCAGTTACGGAAACTTCTCACGTATTCCTCTCGTGCGGGCTATGGGATCATCCTTGAGATAGACGAGTCGATGTTCGGCAAGCGCGAAAACCCTTGAGGCCGGCTTTTCCCAGTCCAATGTCTGTTCGGCCGGGAGACACTAGAGATCCTCCTGGTGCAGTTCCTAATCCTACGAACAAGACGCTGATAGGCATTATTGCGCGCAGTCATCAGTCGTCTGCTTTACTGTGTGATTCGAGAATGTCTGTCAGTGGATCTCAACTCTCAACTCAACACTACAGATGAGATCTCGGAGTAGATGCGGAACCGAAAAATGCTCGGATAGTTCAGATAATTCAGACAACTCAGAATGAATTGAGTCGCAAAAAAAAGGGGTAAGCCGGGAGACCCAAGGAACGACATGGATCTCTTCAGAGGGATCGCGAGTGAACAAACCCTGAAGAAGATCTTTTTCAAAGGAGTAATCAGGAGAATTGAGCACCGAACGAACTACGGAAGCAGTTCAGATGCGAACACATCGATCTGACGTATATTGAAGGACGACCGTGTGTGACAAAATTCAACAACGAAGTCCGGAAACAAATCGGCTTGACGGTGGACGACATGTGGGAGGAGGAGATGGAAAGAAAGTCTACTCTTGCGAGGTACAGGAACGTTAAAGTGATAAGAGGCTCTAAAGAAGTACGTTACGACAACTCGCGAGGAAGCGCTCTGTTAGCGTTAGCAAGAGCAGGAGCCTTGCACACGAGAACCTACAGAGAACGCTTCACGCCCGGTCTCGATACGACGTGCATAAATTGCGGCGTTTATGAGGAAACGGCCGAACATGTCTTTCATCAATGCGGGGATAGATACGTGGAAGAGATCGAAACGGAAGAAATGCTGGGTTTCTCAGATAATCCGGACCCCTCCATCCTCATGAGTACTATGAGGCTCCTTGAAGATTGGGAGAAAACACAAGATCCGCGGTAGCCCGCATCTGAATAAAAGATCACCTTATCGATGTAATATTTACAAATAAGGGGGATCAATAAATACCATTACCATTACCACCTGATGGAGCAGTACTTCCCCTCCAACAGTTCGGGTTTCGACGCTATTGCGGGACTCAAGACGCACTTCATGTGGTGATGTCGGAGATCGAGAGAAGCCTGGCCAGCACAAAGGGGATAACGTACGCTATTCTTATTGACTGTCAAAAGGCGTTTGATCTTGGTAAACGCATTCGCAGAGGATGGTAAACGCATTCGAACTGGCGGAAGTCAACGGACAGCCCCTCAGAGTCATTGCGAGCTTCTACGACGACGACTCGCTAAAGGTTGACACTGGTGGAGGAACGCGCGCGGATAGTCTCTAAAACCGCGGAACACCACAGCGAGACCCGCTGACCTGCTCAGGGTTCTCGCTGCTGTTAGCGGAACTCCCGAAAAAGGTTGAAGAGGAGTGCAGGACCGGCACGATTGCTATGTTCGCTGACGACATAATCATCATGCATAAGAAACGGAACCAACTCCAAAAATTTGCTCGACATTGTGGGTGACCATTCACTGAGCGTTCTTGAAGATGACCCGATTCTGAACCGACGCGGAATTCGGAGCGTAGCAATTTACGAAAGGAGACACATATTCGTTAGGTACCTAATCCATGGCTATCACCATCGGCTGTGTCACATTGAGGGATACCACACGCCAGGCGTATCATGCCAATGTATATACTGTGGACAAGAATGTCCGCGTTATCATGCGTTAGTATCTGAAACGAGACCCGGTCTCGATAAACTGGAAAGTGTGCCCCGCTCAAGTGTGGCATTCCCCAAGGAAGTGTCCTTGGTCCGCTCTGTTTTATCATTTACATTAATGACCTCTTCGACCTGCGGCCGATCGGTTCCACCGTCACTGCTCTACTCGTTGAGGGGAACGATTCGGACGCGCTCTTCAGAAATGGCTCGGCAGCTATTTCATCGATCTCGCATTGGATGAAGACGAACGGGCTTGTTCTGAACGCCGCCGAGAAAAGAAAATACATGTTGTTTGGCAGTCGCACGGTCAGATCGGGACCGACCCCTGAGCTCATTGTAAATGTCGAGTCCTGTGGCAAGGCGAGTCGCCTATGCCTCAGCATGGCAAGAACGAGAGTGTATAAGTACCTGGCATGAATCTCTTAGACTCGATCAGCATGCTGCCAAAGTGGTTGGTTATATTCGAGTAGGCGTGGCAGTTCTCCACAGACTTGGACACCTCGGCTCAATCGTACTACGCAAATCAATGTACTCGGCTTCGCTTGAATCGCATCTTAGGTACACGATTCCCCTTTATGGCTGCCAGCGGAAAAAACTTCAGAAGCGGGTCATAAGGAATGTACATTATGTGGAGCTTCCCGGAGACACCCGTCTGCACGGTTGTTCGCGATGTCAAAAACCCTCACCCTCATGCAAGTGTACACCCTCCGCCTAATCCTTCTAGCTTCGGAGCGTCGCTGTTTTGAAAATGAGATTGGAGGCGAGATGTTCTTGCATATGCGAACCTACAGATCCTCGAATAGACGAGAACTTCAACATGGACACATCTTATCAGGATGGCAGAATTCAGACCGAATCAGGTGAACACGGACGAATGAAGGAGAAAAACATAGTTCTTCTCAACCTCACACTCCTCAACATAGTTGTTATCGATCGCCTCAGCATACCATCACGGCAGCATAATGTCACCAGCAGAGTCATGACTATGAAGTGGCGGCATGGTAAGCCTTCATAACGACAAAGCCCAAACATGAGCGACTCTCCGATTATGCGGCAACATTCTAGCGGAATCCACGCATCATAACCCGATTGACTTTGAGAGCGGACCTGAAACGTACATGTTCGGCACAGAACATCTCGGAAGCAGTGACAACTCAACGCTGCAAGTTCAAGATCGGATGTCTTGATCTGACTCCATATGTTTGTTCGCGACGTGTTCGATGTCCATGTCTGAGCCATCTTGGTATTGAGCGCCTTGTGGCTGTATTCAATTTCAAGATCGGTCTCTCGGTCGCATCTGCGATCCGAACGAAGGCAGAAGTGGACGTTGGTGGTTGTCTGCGGAACATCAAAAGTTGGTGATGATTTCGATTTCCAGCCTCCAGAAAGTTGCTGCTCTCACCAGCGTGAAATGAGCAAAAATATTTTTTGGATACACTACAGAGTGGCAGCTCTGATTTCTTTGATTTCGCGATTTTTCTGTGATCCTGGAAGCACCGCTGTGACACCCGTGTTTTCGATGAACACCAATGTGCTTCTCTCAGGAATGACTCTCGTCTGAGTGGCAGACCAAGCGATCCTAACATGCCGTGGAATCTCATTGTCTGCGTTCTGACCCTTTTCTCTTATGTACATGGCGGCGATATCAAGCCACCCTCATCATCGGACAGATTCGGGAGTGCCAGTCAAGCGCTTCTGCAGATTTGCGAGACTATTTCCTCGCAATCTCAAGGCCGCAAGCTGACTTTTGTGTTCCAGCTCCACACGACACCCGATTTCAAGACATCATTCAACTATCTCTGGACGCTTCCCCGAGCTCAGGTGTATTTGTCCACCCGATACATCCCGCTTAAAGTGAACGATAGAGAGATCACGATTTCCTGGGAGCGTGACTGGCAGCCCAGGACCCGTGCGATGTCCGAATTCTGGGATATACACAAAGCATGTGGTTTGCGTCATTGCAAACATTCATTAGAGACTATTGATCAGTTCAATTTGGAGAAGCGAATACTTATACAGATTCGAGAGCTGCAACAGTTTGAGTGGCGTTTCCGACCTCCGGCAAAGATTCGAAAACTTCTCGCAGAATCTCTTGCCATGACTTACTACTATCATCATTATTATCGGAGCACTTTTGTGTTCCTCCGGAGACGGGACGAGGACATTCTCCATTCGAGTCTCACTATAAAAAGATCAGGCCAAATCGTCGGTATGAACGTCATGAGTTTAACGGCGACTGATTTCGAAATCAGCGACGCGGAGAGAGTCTTCGATCCAACACAGCTCATCTTGAACCACAGTTCCCGTTTGGGTCTAGCAGTCAATGAGATGTTTGCTGTCGACGGATCACTCGGTAGTATAATACCGCTCAGCAGTTGCACCCATGTAAGTATATCCTCCTGGATCCTTGAAATTTATTCACAATTATTTTTCTGGAAGTTCCGACGGGTTCGGCAGTGCTTCTCTTTACAGAATCGGATCACTTATGTGTATGCCTACAGTTTCCTCTCCGTTCGGCTGGCAGTTCCTGTCCCTTGGCAAACCAAACTGGTTTCGAAATTGCCGAGGTACATATCAACTGAACTTCCAATGACGATCCTGTCATTGCTCATACTTCCGTGGATGCTATCTATTCGGCGGTATCGTTCGCTTTTCCGTGTTTCATCCGTCGTCGGGAGCTCTTATCACCTTTTCAGTGGAGGCAAACACGGTTCTGTCATCAGTACCTCCAATCAAGGATTCCTTATATTGCTCATCTGTGGTCTGGTTTCATTATTGATCCATTTCCCTATCAATTTGCTTAAAGGCGAAGTGATCTCGTCTCCTTATGAGCAAAGAATCCATCCCTCGAATTGTACGGTACGTTCTTGTGAATCAGTGCAATCACGCTGGTCCTGGTTCATGAAGATGTCTACAGAGGAGTTCAACATAATCAGACTAGTGGATAGGAAAACGCCGGGTCAGCAGCAATCTGCGGTCAACGCGGCGAATCTGGGGAAGGGATGCTCGTAAATCTCGTTGTCGACGAGCGGTATGCTGAACTGGACGCAACTCGCTTTCCTCGCTCAGTATCACACCATATGCAACGAGCCTGAACTCATGAGGCTACAATTGAACTATTTCAGTAGGAAATTAGCTTTCGAACATATTCCCGGCTCAGCCGACTCGCAACCGATTTGTAGTGTCGGCATGAGCCATGGAGGGCATGTTTCATTTGAAGACAATCTCAGAATTTCAAAACAGATCTTGGAGCATGACTTGCTGAAGTTTCCCCACGTGAAAGCGTCGCTCCATCCCGACGATTTCTTCGAAACACGCTTCTGGAACCGCATCAATCCGGAGAGGAATTGGGGAGATCCAGAATCGGTGAAATGGATAGTTGAAGTTTCGATTGCGAGTCTCGAGAGGAGCTATGCTAGACTTCGGATGCTAGGAAGCCACGAAACCTCGAACATCATAGAGCTTAGGAATGTGGAACTGATTTTTTTGATTCTTCTCGGAGCGATGTTGACGTTCCTGACGGGTTTCGTACTGAGCATCTTCTGTATCACGATGAAGCACTGGAATGCCGCTCGTTCCTGGATTCACGTTCTTGGGACTTGGGGCTATCAAATGAAGTTGCCGAGAGCTTGGTGAAATCTCCCCAATCTCCCATCAAGTCATCGAATATGTACTTCGCGAATTGCGCGTTGGAACGTGCTTGTCTGTCGACATATGGGACTTGTACGTTGTACCCTGGCATTGGTTCCATTGACGCTAGAGAATTACAGAGATCTAAAGAATGAACAGTCCGTCGCGATGAACTGGCAACATTTGGTGACCATTTTTGGCCATTCCATGACCGAATCGGGTTACGGGACGAGGACAGGATGGCGCTTGGGAGCACCTATAAACTGCAACAAGAAATCTCAGGGAACCTTCCCTCGGTTTTTAGTCCCGACTTCTTCGCACGCTTTTCGGCTCCTTATATGGAGTGAAATTGGACGTTTTCTTTCCGTGCGTAAGAAACAAAACCAGAGCCCGGGAAGAGCTCACCTAACTCTACGTTTGATTGCGAGCTGAGGGACACCCTGGAAAATCCGTGTGGAACTGATCGCCGCGGGACGATTCTCCAACTTCCTCAAGAGCTCAGTCTTATCACCTGCAGAGAGAAGAAGGAGAAAGGCGTATCGACTATACCGTAACCGTGGAAGCGCATTGCTAGCATTAACTAGAGCTGCGAAGCTCCCAGCTTGAAGTAGCAGACTTAATAATGGAATGCAGTACTATCATCATGAGAGGTTCGAGCTCGCCAGACGGATGGGTCTCACTTTGAATGGTGGTGACATTCGGAGGGATACGTGGGATGTGTTTGAAACTTGAAATAAAAAGATCTGGAAGGTCTGCTGAAAAAGGTTTTCTCGTGCATAAGACTCGTATAAATTCGATCGAACAACTCATTCCATGAGGCCAATGAACACCGTTACCAAAGATGTATTCGAAAATTCCACTGGATCCTTTGAGAGTGTGAGTTCTTTGCCGCCAGAAGCTTTCTCAGTCTTGAATTCCTCCCTCGATATTGAAGGGGATAATGCTAGTAGACCTCCCAGCGGTTATTAACCGCGGTTCAAACACCGCATATTTTTGCGGTTAAATAAACGCGGAAAACCGCGAGATGTTGCGATTAATAACCGCGGTTTGGCGCCCCCTGACGGCCTGTGTCGACGTTGACAATAAGTCAAAGCGCGGCCAGAAAACCTCGTGAGCAATTCCAGGAATTTCTGAGCAACAAAATTCATCTCCTGTTGCTTTTTATTCAGTTTACTCGCGCAGGGCGGTTTTTTGGTGCAGCCGAATCGCTTTTTGTGCCTTCCACAGTTTGTTGTCGAAGTTGACAGCATTTCGAGGGTAGACAGCGTGGACTCTGCTCGAAGATTCCATGTCTGGCGTAGCCACTGTCATGACTCCTTGTGACGAAATATTTCTGCAGTTGGGTTTCTAGGGTTGGGTTTGGCAGTACTATCTGAGTAAGATCCCGAAATGCCGTAGTCTGGTCCACGCAGGAAGGTTGTACGAAGAAGAAACTCGGCGATGAACTCAAACACTTCCGAGACGAAGGATCCCGCGGGCAACTCCTCAAACACCGCCGACGAATCTTACTGTCGACCTAACCCACGTCAATCGAAGCCGAATGTAATTTCAGCGTCCTCCGTCACATCTGGGAGAAAAGCGCGGAAGTCTTGACCCTGGAAGCTTGGACGATCTCTTTGTTTTACGGCATTTCGAGCAAATTAGCAATCGAGCGAACTGCGATAGTGTGACTCGTTTATTTCCAAGTTCTAGCAAAACATGAGCTCTGAATTGTGTGAGATTCCCTCTCTGTTCATGGACATCGTGTGTCCCAGGTATTTCCGCAGAAAGGCTCTTCAACGCCTGCAAATACTGGTTCCGTCGATTGCGGTTGTTTTCGGTTTTCAACCGCGCTTTTCAAATTTGGATTCACGGTTAAACAAAAAACGCAGTTCGAAAAACGCGGTTAATGGGAGGTCTAAATGCCAATCGGGCCGAGATAAAGCGGCGAGTCGATGAAGCAGCGGTGGAAAGTTTGACCACTAACTTATGTATTTCACGTTGATGGCGCTCCAAGAAGTCTCCCAAATTCGTCGGGCTTTGTGGAGAAAGGTTTTGAACTTCGAGAACGAGGCATTTTCGGATTCTTCGGATTCCCAGGTGATCTGAAGCTAATTTCGATTACATGAATTTCGTTGCGGAGACGTCGTATACGATCGATAGAATATGAACTGTTTGTCGCTTTCGTCGCGAAGGCCGTTCATTCACTTGTTTTGAAATCGTGAATGGTGGAGAAGAGAGTGGATACAGAACACGAACGCATGTTAGCGTGCCATCAAACAGCAATTCACGATATGATTGGGCGTCGCTAATCAAACTGACAGACTTCCATCCGCCATTCTCTGGTCTCAAAGTTTGTCGGGCACTTTATGAGCTTCTCGGAACGAAATCGATGCGCTTTCCGTTTTCTGTTACCTATATCTGCGTTGACGCACTCCAAGACAAGACATGAGGCAAATGATTTTGCGGAATGAAGCGGAGATGTTTCGAAACGAAATAAAACGTCACGATATTGAGTTTTCGAGAATCGGGAGCTGTTTTGCTCTCTTCATCACAGATAGTTTTCTCGTACCCGATTCATGAGATCTATGTGTGAGGTTGTCTGGAGAAATCTGCCACTTTCAACTTCCGGGCAGTTTTCGGCAAACAAACACGGATCGAATTTCCGGAATTTCCATTTTCAAATGAAGCAGATCTTTATCAGCTTCTCGATTGTGGCCTCAGAAATCGTATCATACTGAGATTTGTGCAACTCCGACCACTGATCACTCCGACTTTTAGTTAGCTGATTTCCGGGGAGCGATGCGAGATCGATAACTTGTATAATAATGGAGACAGTGTTCATTCGCATTCTTGTCATCGACGTAAACTTTCGTGATTCAAGGGATCGGATCGGATTGTAGTGCCTAGTCGACACATGTAGCAGCAATGTGGAGGTCATGTGGCGTTCCGCGGGAATCCTTCAGGAAGGAACCTTTTCCTGTGCATTTTCGCCGCACTTCTGTTGCCACTGACCAGCGCCCTATAGAGCTTCGGCGACTTTCCCGAGGAAGCAGCATTTCTGCGGCAAATCAATGCAGGGCTTCGGCTGTGTGAAAGCGCTCTCGAAGTCGTTTTGGTATCTTCGGTAGGAGGTTCCAGGGATTATCCAGGGTAGACTGAATGCTCTCGGAACACAAAGGAAAAAATACGATGGAACATTGGAATTGGGGTCTTCATTCCGACTCTATTCACCCACTTCCGGAGATGAATCGCAAGAATAAATTGTTCTACGGGATTTTTCAGCACCGGAAAGAGGAATATGATGGCTGTGAAGAGAAATGCCGAGCTTAGGTCTCCTGTACAACGTGGTATTTACGATTGCTTGGATGGATGCGTTCGTTCGGTCTCAGCGAACGCCCAGAGATCTTCGTTTCCATGATTGGAGCAATCTTGACTTCGATTCAATCGTTACTTCGAAAAGTTAAACAGCTTCCATGAGCACGCAGAGTTTCGGAGCGTCGCGCGCTTCGGAGCCACACCCTGAGTCAGAAGCCTTCGAATCAAGAAAAACGACAAGAGTCCGTTACGCATCACGCCCCTGTCGAAGCAGGATCCGCGCCCGTCGCCAGTAAATCGATAACGTTGATCATCAAGTGACACATCTGAGTCCGCTCCATAACTTCGATGATACCCCATTTGAAGCGTTACCGTAGTGATACGCAAGTCAAAACTCTTTCTTTGAGACCATGGAATCATCACACCACAATGGGTTACACGACCCCCCTCGTTCTCCCATACAGAGCCTAATCGAATACAACAGAGAGAATCCTGCGATGTGCCTTCATCGACGTAAGCGCCTGTGTTTCGCGTCGGATCGTGATCGACAATATGTGATTGGATTAACATTCGTCCGATGTAGATGATTATATTCTCATCGTGAGTTTCCTCTCCTCCTATTTCTGACAGCTTCCGCCGCTCAACTACTTGGAGCTGTCCGAGGACAAAGTTTCTCTCAGAGGACCGTTGAAGGAATTTGCAGAGATCATGACAGCTCTTCTCGGCTACCAGTGAGTCTTGTTCTTTTCGGAGATTTATAGTATTTGAAAGCAGCATGCCCATCGGATGTGCTTGATGGCATCCGGGTTTTCAGATTTACTGTCATGCTCGCTGAGAAATCATACAATGAGGAGCGGCTTCCGAACGGAAGTCTCACCGGTGTCATGGGATACCTCCAGAACGGGGTAAGTTGTACTTGCAGCTGTGGCTCCCCTGCAGAAGACGATTCTTTCTTCTCCACCAGTTTGTATCATCGCTTTTATTTCAATTTCTTTTCTCGAAATTAACGACGCCGACGCGGGGAGAAAAAATGCCTTTCAGCTACCTCTCATTCCTTTCTGATCGTGATCTGATATCATATATGTACATTTAATCCCATTTAGGATATCGATGTTTTCTTCGGACCCGTTCACATAAGCGAACTACGGAATGCAGTGGCAGAAGGTGTTGCAACCAGCGTGACGAGCTATCGATTGCTTTCTTGGTATCCCTCAAAGGTGGGGAAAAAGCGGTTCGACCCGAGCGACGAAGATTTTGGAAAATGTTCATTCATCCATCTTTGCAACATGTGGTGGGGCTTAAAGTGTAGGCCGCAGTTATCGCTCCATAATTGCATTTATTCTTCAGGTTGTCGACCCCTTCCATTATGTGACTGTTTTCACACCCACCGTTTGGACATGGATACTTTCGTCGATGCTCCTGTTAGGATTTGTGTGCTGGATTATGGAAAGGTGCTGTTCAATCAGCTTTTGTTCACCGATTCGATATCGATTCCCTGACTCGAGTTCAAAGTTC
Organism: Neoseiulus cucumeris; assembly: GCA_021527715.1. NCBI lineage: Eukaryota > Metazoa > Arthropoda > Arachnida > Mesostigmata > Phytoseiidae > Neoseiulus > Neoseiulus cucumeris. The sequence continues at coordinate 723,706 of JAJSRV010000050.1, read as the reverse complement.
GAGAATCAATTTCCGGTCCGGGAAGGCTCTCTGGAACGACGTTATCGTTGTTGAAAGAAGCGATAGTAACGTTGGGCTCTGATGTAACTGCGTTGTCTTGCCATCCCATGAGATCTTATCGTACTCAAAAGAGACGCATCTTCGGATAGGATTCCCCGAACGAAATGAATTCCGAACTTTGAAGTTCGGAAATCATTTCCCGAATACCAAACTTCGACAGTGAGCATTGGAAGTCTCATCCAGTTTTATCGACTGTGGACCACTCGTGCACTGCGTTTCGCCCAAGGAATTTCCGCGTTGAGGACGCGAATTCTACCGCGGGCTGCTTTGGGAAATTTCAAACCTCACTGATATTTCACAGGTATCTCACTCCTTGGAATAGGAGCTCGAAAGTCTCTTTGCCGCATATCCTGTGGGATCTCTTCACTCGACTCTTCGAAGATGGTACATGAAGTAATGGTACAGTCGAATCCGTTCACTAATTAGAGATACGAGAACCTCGGTTTCACGAGACCTATTTCGATTTCATGATTTTGCTCCCATCGGGTCCCATAGAGATGAATTGGTTTATAAGAGACTCGCCTTCAAGATAACGCATAAAAGAAACAAAAATGACCATCCAACTGTCGTGGGATGCCATAATGAAAACTTCCTCTGTTAAAGAAAAAGTAAATTCAGCTCAACGGAGGTTGAGCTATCTCGCGAAATGCGGCAATAAAGGGGAGAAATCGAATGAAAGAGATAACACGAGGGGAGCGAAGTATCTATTGCGTCATGACGGGCCTGGAGTCTGGAGTCGTCTCTGAGGATGTAAAAGGTAGTTTATGGAGGACTTCGGTGATCAACAGTTCCTGTCTTGTGTTGTCCTAGAGGGGTTTGATTCAGATGCGGTTGGGGCCACGTGGACCCTCTCAAGCCTGAACCATCGTCCTCCCCACCATAGAGAATTTTCTTTCCGGCACTTTGCCGAGTGCTAACGTTTGGGAGAGGTGGGGGATGGTATCACGGAAATTTTCTATGGTGGAGAGGACGATGTTTCAGGCTTGAGAGGGTCCAGTAGTGGCACAGACAGCTCAGATTTCAAAGTCAGAGCCTCGTTTTCGTCTTCTCCGAAAAGTCTTCGACATATGATCGGGTGGGTGAAGAGGATTCTTCTGGGAAAACCCCGAAAGTCTCGCATTTCATTCTATCAGAGATCTCATTGTATCCAGAGCATGATATATCAAGAAACTTATAGCTCGGAACCCCTGGGAAACATTATCCAGGCATGTATAGGAGACTTCCTCATATAAGAGACTTTTTTTTGTTTCCCGGGGAGTCTTCTATAGGCGGATTCGACTGTATTAAGAGAATCCGAATATGGTATGATTCTTCCTTGATCTCAATATCCTTGTGTTATCCCCTCCAACTAGATGACGGATGTGTGAGGCTTCGACATATGTAGCTCTTCCAGGGGATCTGCATCGCCAGGACGTTTGGATCCGCATTTGCCTCTCGGTTTACCTGATGACTTTTTCTGTGGTTTTGATGAAATTCTTGGGGAGCCGGTTGATGTCTGTCATGACTATAAGAGGCGACGAGGATTTCATAAATAATCTCAACGATGTTGTGAGGCATCCGGAAGTTCGAATAATAGTTGAGGCGGGAACGGCGACGTCACAAATGTTCACGGTGAATTGCTTTCAGCTTTTTTGATATCTAGACAATCAGTCCATATGCTACAATGCTTGCGATGAGAGCTCTAACGTGAGCGTAACTTTGATCACCCATACATTACAGAGCCCCCGAAGCCATCTGCTCCTCGAGTTACGCCCCAAGGTGCTCGAAGTAGAAGGAGCTCTTAGAAAGGGTCCAGCGTTCCTCGAAAGGGTCTCTGAAGTTGCAGCTAGGAAGAAAGTCCTCTTCACGAGTTTGGCGATGTGTCGAGGCCTCATGAAGTACGCAATTCATGATTTTGGAGGGTGCCCTGGCATCATGATCACGACCTAAAGCTCTGGGATGCTGATGACGTCCATCTATGTTTCGCGCAAACTGCCAAAAGCACTACGCGAAGACATCCGACTGGTGTGAGTCTTGTTTGAGCTAATGGCACATCTCATGTTTCCGCTGATATCAGAGTTGTGAGTTGACATCAAATCCGTAATTATGGATTACGGAATCCGGTAGCTCATACATGCGTAGCTCTGCATCGGTGTCAGGAAGGATGGGAAGGCTTGCTTTCTTTCTTTTTCTCTTCCTCTTAAAGCTCTGCCGTAATTTCGGTGAATCCCGAAATGTGTAATAACGGATTTGATGTGCAGTCGTGAAGCCGTATTTTATCTCACGTTCATTCGCAGTATACTGAAGGGAATGGAGTCTCATCTGTATCAGAAGATTCTCGACTTCGAGCTCGGAGTCAATGACCAATGTGCCCTGGGTAAAGATTCGGATGAGCTCAAGAGACTCATGCTCAATGATTCTCGAGGCTGTTTCCTTCTCGCATTGATCGGACTTGCGACAGCCATTGCTGTGTTCATCGTAGAAACATTATTTAAGGCCTGTCAGGAAATGAGACAAAAATATTCTGTCGCTGTTCCTTCTCCTATCGAGCGGTATTTGTGGAATAGTGAACGTTGCAATAATCAGCCTCACATTGTAGAGGCGAAACGTGCCTTGTGTACCCGTCCTAGGCGGGATCGGATTGACTTGCTTGTTCGCAACACGAAGTACCATTTGCGTTGACGGACAAATCGATAATAGAATTGTTCTTCCCCGAATACTCTCACTCTCCATGCAAGATTCTCTGGTCGGTGTTGACAGATATTTTCTACTAGCGTCCCGGTCACGCTTCGCTGTGACTTTCTCCGTCTGCCGTAGGCTTCGGGCTCATGGGCTGATTTCCTAACTATGCGATAATGATAGAGCTCGGAGTTCTCCGGATTATTCGGATTTTATTAAATATCGAAGGATATTTTTAGAGAGGAAGGGCGATAAGGCGAAGGGCTTCAAATTTCCTCGTTCTGCATTTGGATGCCTTCTTCTCTAAACCAACCGTTGAGGCGCGCAGCGGTCTCGTGTTGCGAGTTGAGGTTTATGATCGTGGTCGACGACAGCAATCAACGAATCAATTGATTATGTTCATGGAAAAAATCCTGCAATGCGAGCACAATGGGCTGTCTGGTGCCGGGATTGAAATGACGCCGCTGATCTGCTTCCTCCTCCCTGTTCCCCATGAAATAAATTTGAAGAAACGTGGGCTCACTCTCGGGTACTGGCAAGAGAGATCCAATCTGAGGGTAAATCTGACCCTGAACTTCGAGCGTCGGCATATAGTTATCTCGAATTATTCTTATCGATCCGAAGGACTTCATTTAAAAGCATGAATTATACTTGCGAATATTCTTAAGGAAGTGCTTAGATTCCGGTGTCATCCCGGCAACCAAGGATGACAGAGGCGCTGGGGGCGGTAGCAGCGGTGGCAACTTCACTCGACCATTCGCGCGGCACTCCCTGGGGCTCTCGTAGAGATACATAGATACACTTTAGGTTCCCTTACCACCGACGGATCCTGAGTAGACCCCAATCGTTTACGGCGTCCCCCGCTACTTGTTCCTGCCTGACCTGTGTAATCACGATAAATCAGTCCAATCGGACTCGGATAGAATGATCACGGATTCGAACCTCAGTCTGAAGGCTCACGCTCGGGTCTGAAGGGACATAGTCGCTTCGTAAGTACTTACCTGTCACGGTTTAACACAGCCTCAAGCACTCTGGACTCTACCTGGCCGTCAGCATCGGGACGGCTCAAGGCGTCCGATCGTTGACGCCTTGCTCGTTGCAATCTCTTAGCGTGCGCAGTCGACCGACCAATATTGGAACGTTTGCGACCAGGCATTGTAGCGAGGCGTCACTACCAGTACTACGCTAAGATGCGTCAAGGCTGATCCGTCCCACCATTAAAGCCCCAAGATTCCCGGCTTTTGCAATGAATCTAAATACAATTAACGTGTTACCCCTACCTAAAGGATTTATTATTATCAACTGTCGATGACTCAGACCGAGATCACCGTATTCAGATTCGGAGAATCAACATCTGCTTCATCGACCATTGACGCGTTTGTCATTGGCACCAATATAGGCGCGTAGCTTGAAAGACCTTATTCACGGTCATTAGGGGAACAAAGTTGTCGAGTTTTCTTAAGATTACGATTTATGGGTACAGTTGCGGGCAACTCTCGGTAGCCTAAAACCTTCCTGGGCGAGGTCGGCACCACGGTGCGAGGTTCCACCAAGATCCGAGCAGGGGTTCGAGCGTGATTCGAGCTCATGCTCGCGTCGAACGTTTCTGCTTTAGTTTGTAGAGATATCACCCGCTCAAGTTGTCAGATCCTATGAAACTGCCCACAGACATGAAACGAAATTCGGCCGTGGAAGTTCACGAATAAGGATCTTCAAGAGTTCGAAATGAGCGGGGTTATGACTAGGCTTTGCAAAAAACCGCATTTTGGGAAAACCGCGGTTATGGTTAACCGAAAACCGCGAATCGAAAACCGCAATTAATCGCAAACGGTTTAGGCTGTGTTTCAAGTGATTCTCCAGTGATTTCGCGGTATTTCACGGTAGTCTCGTTCAGCACGCGCTCATTTCAACGACAAAAAATAGATACTCGAGTGTCTTGGCACCAAATCTGGCAAAAAAACAAAACTGTCGATCCAGGACGAGTATGTGAAGTGATAACATGCCGGCTCTCGAGCGGGAGGATTCAGGAACGAAGCCCAGAGTTGGCCGCCTCTAGAATGGTTTTCATGATTCCCTTCGCTCACGAGTAAATGCTGAAGCATATATTCGACCATAGCCGACCAATTTGCATCACTCAGATTTCAGCCCTAGGCTCAGGAGCCAGATGAAGACAAGATAAATAAGAAATAACACTTGCCGTTTGTTTGCGGTTAAGAACCGCAAAAACTCCGCGGTTTTTGCGGTTAAAAACCGCATTTTTCTTCTTTTTTGCGGTGTTTTCACCGCGGTTAAAAACCGCTGCAAAGCCTAGTTATGACCGCTTCCATCTTCCTCCAACTGTACGACGTTTTCTGCTTCGGTCCAGACTCTCCGCTGTGATTTTTCGACTGCGAGGAGCCCTCTGTGTAACGCATTCTCAAATAGCTATGAGTGATGAAATCCTCGAAACCTCAATACTGCATGTCAGATTCATGAAGGATGAAAAATAAATAGGTTTGTCCTTCCGGAGATACGTGCAGGCCGATGCGTGTGTCGGATGTTGGTGTCGATGTCGACATATCGGCGAGAGATGACAGCGGTCATGGCGACCGAGCGACAGTCAGTGTTTCGCGCGGCTCCATCGGGACAAGATTGTCCAATAGAAACATACACGCCTCGTGTACATGCGGGCAGGCGTTGGAACTGTTAGAGCGGCTGTCGAATTTTCCCGCTCCAAAAGAAAACTGTCTGCTAAAACATGTTGAATAAATATACGCCCGGCAGTTGGTGTCAGGCGTTCGAAGAAGAAAGTCGACTCCTCTCTGTGCCAGTTTAGCTCTACAGCATAAGTTCATAACAGGAACCAAATTCGCAGTCTTTTCCCTCCCGTGGAATGAGTCCAATCGGCGGCACCATACTCTTCGGAAGGTGCCTTGAGAGCACCGTCGTCTGACTTTTGCTGACGAATGTCGCTTGAAGCGCAGCGAAAGCCTGCTCAAGTCGCTGCTCTGGCGTGTTGGCGAGCCCTCGCCTCAACCCGCAACCCGCCAAAACCAAAATATGTGCAGTCGGATCCCGCTTAATGATTTTAATCCGTTCCGGCGAAAGGTTCGTTATCCGGATCGTTCGTTAACCGGACCACGCTTCAACATTGATTCCTATGAGAAGAAAAAGAATCCGCTCCAGGCAGTCAAGAGAAACACCTTTTCGGCAACCACAACTACAATTGACTCCGCTTTGTTAAAGTTTTAATGATACGAACGAGCCGTTCGTTAACCGGGATCCTATTGGGTTTTCCGTCTGCAGCGGCCCACTTCAACTGGCCACCCGTCGATCAGATAGAACCAACCACCGGGAAGGAAACTCTCTCACAAAACTTTCAAGAGAAAGGAAAAAAAAATTATAGAATGTATCATACGTGGATTGCTGCACTCCAGCGATCGGACTGAGTTTAGAAGTTGCCCTCATCCCTCAACTGATCATTATCGCCTCGGGGAAAATACCGAGGGATAGACCCTCGGGGGCAGAACTTGCTCCCACCGTCAGATAAGTCCGGAGAAATCCGCCGGGATGAGGAACTCAACATCCACCGAGCGGTTCGGGGCCGAGAATTCAGTCACCAGCACAGGCATCGCAATGAGAATTAACTTCACGAGCCACCGCATGATGCCGCCGTATGGAATAGTACGGCGTGCTTCCATCGGGTCGAGCGGAATAATGCAGGACCTACTTCCCGGCCCGGTTATTAGTGGCGGCACTCACGGGAAATGTCGTGAATGCTGCCACATTTTTGTGCGAAGATTGAGAACGCGATCGCTTGCCACTAGGAAACTACCGTATTTCTTCTAATTGCAGATCATGCTCTATTTGCCGAGCAGGCTTTAATATGCGGGCACCCCACGGAGGGTTGAGAAAGGCATGCTCTATTAGCTGGGCGCTTTTAAATGAGAAGGCATTTGAAAACAGTTCAGAAAACTTCCCAGCTTAAATTCCGTCGGCTGTGAGCATTTCCTAAACCATGACGGAACCACCTCCCATGTGACGCTCAGTGGCGTAACGAGGGGGGGGGGGGGTCCGCCCCAGACATCGAGGCTCTAGGTTTTGGATCTCGCCAAAATGTGGCAGCTAATTTTCATTCTGGGACATCAGACCGAGGGTCCGCCCCGTGCATCACGAGGGGTGCTCACGCTTGCCTCGAGTAAAAATTTTGATTTTGCCGGTCCAACTCAACCAACTATCAGGCCCCTCGAGGTTAAACTTCTCATGGGTGAAAATTGTCGTGTACCAGGAATGATTTTTCTCGATCCATTCTCTTGCAGTCTCGGTTCGATTCAACTTGAGCCCGGTCGTCAGGAATACTTCTTTGGCTGCTCTCTTGTACGCGCGAACCCATTGGATTGGGGTTCCGTCGTATCGCTGACACCGAGCGATCATCTAAACCGCACCCCGCAACTCTCTTCGATTTCCTTCGCCGAAACCCTCGCACATTCATGTGACTTGCGGTGTATTTCACGTTTTATGCTCAATTCCAGGGCGCAAAGGTTTGCATACAGAATACTGCTGCTTGGGTGTGGACGAGAAACGACGAAGTTGAAAAGCCTTAGGCTAGCGGAAATTGGAGTGATGAAAAAAATATGCACTCTCGGAAATTGGAATTTTGCGGCGTTTCGCAATTTTCTAATGACCAAGAGGAGGCCGCGCGCAGATACTGAAGGCGGCTTTCAATCCATCTCAAGGCAGTTGCTCCGGAGGCATAACATCAGCGATGGATCTCTTCCAAAGGCTGACTTCTGAGGGAGGTAAAAGAATTGTGCCTCGCACTGTAAAGTGAAAGTCTGATCAGAGCGCAGAGTGTAAGTGCGCGATTAGGTTAGATTTCCAGATAATGACCTAATCAATACTCAATACGTCATATTACAAAAGACTTCGTGCGCCAATCTTTGGCGTATCGCTTGCCAGTCACGGGGAGCTCGCTTCCGAGGAGTGTCAGAGGTCTGAGTTCGTCTTTCTGAACTTTTCGGGGTGAGGTGAAGACCCGGATTTTAAAAGAGCTCTGACTGGCTCCGAATTCTGTCTCGAGTACCTTCATCACCTATTTTCTCCTCATCATTATTATTTTATCGAGAATATGAGCATCCTAGTCAGTTGTTTCGTCAATAAACTGTTTCAAAATCAAACCCAATCTAGGATTCGCGCTCTTCACGAACCGGCGAGTGGTGCGCTTTGATGCTGAGCTTTAATCGGATGTGCGCTCTGAGTCGGATGCGCCCCGATTGCCGACCAGCCCACAACTGGAGTTCCCACTGGGAATTCAGCGGCTTAGTGAGGTACATGTTCGAAATACCGATCATGAGGCTTAGAGTTTCAACAGCGGATTGGGTTGGACAACCATGATTTGAACGGGGAACCTATATTTGTTCTTGATTCGCTCACTGGGAGCCCTTTGATTCACCTCCTCTTTGAATTAGCCCGCAGTGAAAGTTAGGAGAATCAACAGTCACCAATAGAGGAAGGCGCCCTAGTATGAGATTTTCTGAAATCGATGCTGCAAACGTCTGTTGTGTAGAATTCGGAAACTGGCGGTATATTCTGAATTCAAGCGCATTTTCCTACAACGACGGGTCCCAGGAACACCTTTTATTCTCCAAGAAAAACTGATTTAGGTGATTGTGTAGAAAAGTCTCCGAGAAAAGAAAGGGCTCCCAATGTGGAATAATAGGGATGCCCAATACGGGATGCTGTTTCATATTAGGAACCCTCGGGGAAGAACGATGAAGTAACACGATATGAATCGGTGACGTTGTGGATCGGAATCGGGAGCTTCATTTTTTGGAACTGAATTTTCGTAGTTAGACTTGGGAGCCGTCAGACGCCAACGAATGAATGTTGCATGACAGACTGAGATCCTCCAACTTGCGGATCTTCGGTGTTCAGCACTCTCGATTCGATATTGAGATACGACAGAATTTGCGAATCTCCGTCTCATCTCAGTCGCCAGCGCAATTTGACAGATGTGCGTATCAACAAGCAAGTTTCGCCGATTACAATCACTGATCATTCGTCAAACAAACCTATCACAAGATATCTTTATCACTCAGAAAGCTTTCTGACCCTCGGTAGGAGGACATCCAAAACTACGTTCATCAACTATTCAGAACGCGAAATCGGAGTTATCCAACCTGTTCTTGTGGTTTCTCATATTGGGAAACACAGACTGTCCCATAACAGACGCAGGGGAGAATTTGCCGAAAATGGCGCCGAAACTTGATCTACTCAGCGTATATCGGAGTGACAAGTCAAGCCAGATTTGAGAGGTCGCTGAGGGTCATTCGAGCGGAAATCACATCGAAACATTCCCGCACGAGAACTTCAGGAGAATAACGAGACGCTCTCTCGAAAAACTTAAGTCGCCGTCTGATCCTAGAAAATTATTTCGAAGTCGCTCGAACTTGGGAAATCGAATCCCATGAGGAACCTAGCCCTGACCCTACCAAAACGAGGCAATGCGCATCTAATCATGCCTGTGTTCACTCAAAACACTCTTTCACAACGGAAATCTCGAGGTGTCTCATATTAGGAGATTATCTCACTTATTGGGGCGCCTTCCCCTTCTGCATCTTCCTGGCTGGTTGGTGTTCGTCCTCGAATTCGGGACTCTCACGTCTATCAAACATGGTTCTTAGCAGTTTACAGATGAGGAGTGAGAAGCGACCCGTCAGTGGGATACCCGAAATCACGACAAGCATGTCGGCGATCAATTTGACGCGCTCATTTCATCTCTAACACAGATTTTATATTCTTGAAGCTTGATATTGGAAATTTAGAGAGCCAGTAGCCCTGATTTGGTTGATTTCTCCACTTATTTCTCCGCCTGAGCCGCTCAGGGTCGGACAGTCAACCCTTCACGATGTGCTTTTATAAGTGTTATATACAATACCTCTTTCTAAACTCAAGAGAAAATCGATCAAAACCGCATCGTTCTCGAAGCGGTCTCGGTCCGAAATTCAGATGCCAGAGGCAGCAGCATAACGTGATTAGGAGCCGCACCTAGAGTCAGGATCTCACACATCGATCGGTTACCAAAGGACTCCATCATTCTCTTGTAACAACCGATCAATAGTGAGGATCATCAAGCGACATGAAACAGTCTGCTCAAATGCCTCGGCGAATCCCTTCGCTGCGGCAGAATTGTCCAGACACAGCGGAAAAGTTGTAACTGCCTCACCTCGGACATCGGGAGACGCCTTCGAAGATTTTGATGGGATACATGACCCCCCTCGTTCTCCCGTACAGGGCCCCCATAAACGGAACAGAGAGGATTCTGCGGTGTGCCCTCGTGGACGTGAGCATCTTTGCATCCGATTCGACTGTGAAACCAAGGGAATGCATTTTAAATCATTCTCTCACCTCCAACAGCTCCCACCTTTCAACTTTCTCGAACGTTCGGGGGACAAAGTTTCTATCAGGGGACCCGTGAAGGATTTTGTCGACGCCATAGGAGCTCTTCTTGGCTATCGGTGAGCCTTCGAAGAGAACATAATAATCAAAATAGAATAGAGTAAAATAGAAAAGTATAAAGAGAGAATTCAGCGTTGAATGTTCTGGAGTTGAACCGAGCACCTGACCCCACAGATTCACTGTGATTGTGGCTGAAAACACGTACAAAGAAGAACGACTCCCAAATGGAAGTCTTACCGGCGTCATGGGGCTTCTTCAGAACGGGGTGAGTTGCGGCTTTTTTGCGAATAAAGTTCCTGATGCATGGGCATTTCAGAGCTACATACATATTTGAATATCTTCACCAGAACCGGCATGAGGTGATCGTTTCGAACCGACGGAAACTTTCACAGAGCGTCTCTTGTTCAAAATTACCCGTACAATGAAAGCTTGTTTTGACGAACAATTTTTTTATTTAACGAAGCACTTCTTATCGGGCGTTCAGAAACCCTGGCACAGGAAATCTGCTGAAAAACGCTCAACATAATGAAAATTCATTATCACGAACAGATTTCAGCACTCACAGGATTTGTTGTGACAAGCGTCTGCTGTAACACTGGATCAACTCTTAGAATTTGACGACCGCAGATGTTCAACATCCATTGTGGAGCATTCATACGTCTCATACACCATATACCTTTCCAGGTTATTGATTTGTTCTTTGGACCTGCTCACTTTAGTGAGCAACGCAACAAAGTGGCCGAAGCCGTTGCTACTAGTGTGTCAAGTTATCGATTGCTCACATGGTTTCCCTCAAAGGTGCGGCGAGGAATATTGGGGAGTACAGAAGGGAAGCATCCACGTCTTGACACGATCATTGATTGCCCCAAAGAGCATCGGTCCATAGTTAAGCGCACGTCAGGAGCATCTGAGAGATCCAATCAACGATTTTCCATAAATCAGATCGAATAAACATTCCGCAGGTTGTTGACCCTTTCAATTACGCATCAGTCTTCACAGCGGAAGTGTGGTCGTGGATATTCTCCTCAATGCTACTTTTGGGACTCACCTGCTGGATTATCGAGAGGTCGTATTTGAATCGATCATAAACTTCAGGTTGTTGTATCTCATTGGATGCGAGAGAATCGCGGTTCGATAGCAATAGCTTATCTACTCCAGGTATCTGACGCCTTGGAACACGAACCCGAGTGAATCATTGTATCATTTCGTGTGGGATCTTTTCACGCGACTCTTTGCAGATGGTGCGTGAGTTGGATCTTATGAATCTCATTATTATGGATACCCCTTGGGCGTGGTGAGGGATGAGCTAGGCGAAGTCATTGTACTTCCAGGGAATGTGGCGCGTCAGGATGCTTGGCTTCGAATTTGCCTTTTGGTTCACCTGATGACTTATTCAGTGATTTTGATGAAATTCTTGGAGAGCCGGCTGACGTCGGTGATGACTATAAGGAACGATGAAGATTTCATCCTAAATTTTCAAGACGTTCTGAGATACCCTGATGTGCGAATCATAGTTGAAGCGGGAACTGCTACGTCACAAATGTTTACGGTCAGTCAAGCTTGCTATTCAACATTATCCCTTTTATCACAACGATTTTGCGAGGGTGTTCCATGATGAGTGCTCTCGATTTCCCATGTCCAAAGCAGAGTCCCCGAAGCGATCTGTTCCGCAAATTACGCCCGAAGGTCCTCGAAGAGGAAGGAGCTCTTCAAAAAGGTCCGGCTCTTCTCAGAAGGGTCTCCGAAATCGCAACGAAGAAGAGAGTGCTCCCTACCAGCTTGGCCATGTGTCAGGGTCTCATGAAGTATGCTATCCAAGATGTTGGTAAATGCCCTGGCATCATGGTTACGACCGAAAGCTCAGGTATGCTGATGACGTCAATCTACGTTTCGCGCATGCTGTCTCCGTCACTCCGTGAGAAGATCAGATTGGCGTGAGTGTCGTTTGAGTTCGTGTGTATTAAACGTACATCGATTGACTGATTGATCGATCAATCGTCTTGCTTTACATTGTACTCTTGATTGATTGTTCCCGAATCTAATCTTGTCGCGTGTCAATTCGCAGTGTTCTCACAGGAATCGAGGCTCATTTGTACCAGAAGATTCTCGATTTCGAATTGGGAGTCGAAGACAGATGTGCCCTCGGGAAGAAATTGGATGGATTCGAGACCCTCAAACTCAACGAATCTCAGGGTAGCTTCATTTTGTTTCTGATCGGTCAGCTCATCGCCATTGCTGCCTTCGTCGCTGAAAAATCATTGGAAACTTCAAGAGAACGGATCAAGTTCGTTCTGTCGAACACCATGCTTTAAGAAAGCGCTCCTCGTGCAACACAGAACACAGTAATCATTCAGCAGAGGACGGAAGTAGAGTTCCGTATTATGACGACCTGCGCTAACTGCGGAATCGTAGGTGTTCTTACCTGAAGAACTTGCAGCTTCGTCAACGTGAGCAAAGATGTGACGCGCAGGATGCTCCCGCTTGAATGAGCTGACTATAAACTTGCTCGAGGGAAATAATCGCTTCCTAATCAGACCCGTCTGCGACAGTGTATTCTCGAACGAATCAAATTCACCTCAACGGCCATCTTTTTGCACGAGAAGCCCTCGTTCTCATTGGAAACACGAATATTAACCAAAATGAGCCACCGAATGAAGAAGGAATCCGAGACGGTCATCAAAGGAATCCCCGACTTCGATATATTCTCAGATACACGTTTCCGCGCTTAGCTACGCAGCTCGGCCTTCTCTTCCGACAACGGGTCCGAGATTGGCGCGGCGCGCGAACGAATCTGAATAAACCAGGTGAGGGCGGAATCATATATGTATACTCTTGCCGCTGACTCACTCGATTTGTCTTCCGATTGGATCAAATAGCTTCCCAGACAGCTTTGGGGATCTCAAATTATCAGTTCATTTTGATATTTGAAATAGCTCGAAATATTCGCATTTGCCCGGCAGCCCGAATTGTCCTCCTTTCAAGCAGTAAATCTTTCAAAAATTGAGCAGCCCAACCTTCTCGGTCATCTCCTGAGACATCACTTTCCCGCTAGGTTTCTCTAGCTCGATTGTCTAGAGACAATGATCAACGATATCGACCGAAAAATTGATCCAATTAATGACAGCATGCACTGCTAACTTCGGCGCTCCACGTGTCCCGTTGTCTCGCGAAATAACACGACACTGCTGCACGTCTGAAATATAAAAAAGGGCCTGGGAATTCGTTTCCATGGTGACATATTTCGATGAAACTTTTCGAGCGGGTAGCGAACCTCGGATCGATTACCCACGGCAGGAAATTACCCCTCACGACCGTATGTGACCAATTAGGACTCCGATTCGATCAATAAAAAAGCAACCTATTCCAGGCTTTCGTCTATCGGCTCGCAATCCCCACTCAACCAATCCCATACAGCCTAAACGTAGCGCTCTGTATAGATCGAGCTCACCACCAAGCTATGCCCCTGGAACTTCCATGACTCTAGACTAAGCGGGCGAGTTTCTAGAGGCAAGTTTCATTTTCTAACATGCTGATTATTGGATAAGAATATTGGCACTTGGCACCTCAATCATCTGCGTCGTCGTCTCCCGATTCCAAATCATCCTCAGCCATGAAGATTCCTATCAAGTACCGTGCCGGATGACGTATGTCTGGTGCCAGATGGCAGCAGCAACCTACAGTTCGACAACCATTAGGACATTCGCACCAATATCCCTTGATCCCTTCAAAGCTGTTCAAGTCTGCGTCGTACTCTGTGAAAAGCCGGTACGTTTTCCGACTTACGTGACGGGAACTGATGTCGTAGCCAAGTATGCACGGCTCTGACAAAACTCATCGAGACGTTGTATTTGTCGTCCAGCGATTCCGCCACATAGGAAGCAGCAAGTTTCATCTCCTACGGCCCTGGTGCGAGAAGGACCAATTCGAGCTCCGTCAAAATCGATGAGATCATCGGCTGATATCCTTTGGAGAGTTGTTGGTCTTTACAGCCACCTCATGTGTTCAACCCACTCTCCGAGTTCATTCGGTACTTCATGTCGCGCATCCACACGATGGAGGACCTCCAACTCTGCGTCAGCGCTGCCCGACGACAGGCCATCGAAGTGATCCTCCAAGTATCCGACGATCTTACAGAGGGTAGGAACCTTGTGGAGCAGTTTGTTATCCACTACATTGTGAAACAGCGTGTAGCGCTGGGCGACGCGGCCGTGGACAGCTTCTACGATCCAACGAATCTCGGTAACTCTGCGAGAAAGATTTGCCTCTAGGCAAGGAAGCTGTTTCCTGGCGCCCTTCATCGCTGGCATGATGACTTGAAAACCCTTGTCTTTCATTTACTGCACGGTGACTCTGGATCCGCGATCCACGACTAAAGCATCGTTCGGTCTCAGAAACGACTAGAGCGTCTGGTCTCCCAAGACTTTCTTCACGATGGAAGCATCGTTTTCCGTTCCGAAGTACGGTCCGGCGAAATCGACCTCGTAGGCGTTGGTCGTACAGATTGTGAACGGCTTGCAGAGGTGACACTCCTTCTGTCCTGAGTAAAACAATCGCTAAAAGGCGTTACGCGTTCTTTTCTGATGTAGGTTCCGTCGAGCACGAGAGCTACTTTATCTTCAGCCAAGCCGAGAAGTACTTGCAATGCTCGTAGTCATGCTCAACAGCATATCGCGTGTCATTGATTGCGGTCCGAAACCCTGCAAAACGTCATTACTGAAGGCCTCCATCACGTTTGCAAACGTAGTAGACACTTAGGATCCTTCAGACCCAACAGGCTCCCAATGAAGCGCTAAGAGCTTCCAGATCCTGAGATGCTGGACAATAACACCCTCCGCATCGCTGCTGGCCTTCGCCTGGGAGTTCCAATCTGCGCTCCTCACCTCTGNGATCCATATATCCATATACATATGATTCTGGGTTGATTACTCGAGCTATTTCAATCTCTTCGCTCAAACTCTGGCTCAGACTTGCGCGCCCCAAAATCTGTTCCAAAGTTTTCACTCAACGCAACAGAGAAAAACATACCCGGAGGTTTCGCATCGAATGTTCCTCGTAAATATATGCGCACTGGGAACAGCGGTCCGAAAGTTGCCGCAAAAAGCCGCGGCGCGCCGCGAGAAATTTCCAAGCTGCGAAAAACCGTGGCGCGCCGCGAGAAATTTTCAAGCCGCGAGAAGCCGCGGCGCGCCCCGCCGCTGCCTGTTTTTGGGTCCGCCGCCGCCGCCGTCCAGAATGCCCACGGCGCACACCTCTGTTTGCAAACGTCGTAGAAACTTAGGATCCTTCTGACCCAACAGGCTCCCAATGAAGCGCTAAGAGCTTCCAGATCCAGATTCCAGAAAAAGTGTTTTTTCTTCTTACGTTTGATACGTTCCAAGGCAACACTTCGATCTGGCTGATACTTGCCACGTATGAAGGGGGTCGAAAAGGCTATATTTTGAGACATATTTCAGAGTGGTCACTCTTCAATTAAGACCACTTCCGAAAACAGAGTCATACAAGCCATGGAACGATTCTGGATTTGATGTCAAAAGATGCGCCCCGACGAGGGCCTTTCAAAAAGCTGTCGATCGGTGCTGTAGCCCCAGCCGTTCTCGAGATTCGGCGATTTCAAGGTTCTTTCCCGGTGATTTGAATCATTTCATGTATATCAGACGACTGGGTGGGGGCTGGAAGCTGAAACTTGCCGTGGGTACTCTATTCGATGTCCGCTACACGCTCAAGAAGTTCCATTGCAATCCGTCACCATGGACACGAAGTCCGTCCTCGAAGCTTCGAGTCAGCAAGTGGCGGAACGAACATTATTTCGATTCCCCTTAGTCGGGTTTGCTGCTGTCGCCGTCTGTCTCGATGACAAGCCGATGTCTATTAACAGCCGCTCAATAAACTCGATAGTGAGTGGGGATGACTTTGAAGTATCAGCAGATATAATCGACGCCACGCCTCTAACACGCTAAGCCTGGAGCAGCTAAAGATCAATCGGGGCTTCGGCGACAACGTTCTGAATGAGCTCTATGAAAAACGTGCACGTCCCCTTCAAAGCTCATCTGAACGCGACAGACAATGTTTTACGCTGTGCCCTGATAAATGTAAGCATAGCTTGTGTCGTCATTCGAGGCTTCTCGAAGGCCGATAAATCATGTGTCTGATTCGTTCTCCACCTCACGAATGCAGTGGCCACCACTCAACGACCAAGAGCGCTCAGGCGACGAGCTCATCATCAAGGGGCCTCTTAGCGCGTTCGTTGAGAGCGTTCGAGCCCTCATCGGTCCGCAGTGAGTCTGTGAATTCACGAATACGATTTGTGACGATGACTCTATTGAATGGGTCTCTCATTTAGTTCGCTCCAACTTTCAGATTGAATGTCGTACTCGACGCAGAACCGAATTTCGGATTCCGGCAAAAAAATGGCACTTTTACCGGCGTGATGGGTGAATTTCAACGCAAGGTGAGTTCTTCCACTGCGAGGGGCGATCTCGCATCAGTATTTCATTCAGGATGCACACGATCTCTGCGAAACCCTGGAACGAGACAGACGAGGAGTGCAAGGCACAGCCAGGTTTTCAAGGTGAGATGGGTTACGTTTCCGGAACTCGATATTTGTGTCGGTATCGGCCGAGGTTAAGAAGCAACTGGTTGCACTCGAGCCCCGGAAAGGCTCCCACTAACATCTTGAAGTTGTCGATACTCAACATGGTCGCCGTGGATTACCAAGCTCAGCGGCGCCGACGCGACGTCTCCACTTAGC
The DNA here is from genome assembly GCA_021527715.1 of Neoseiulus cucumeris. Classification (NCBI taxonomy): domain Eukaryota; kingdom Metazoa; phylum Arthropoda; class Arachnida; order Mesostigmata; family Phytoseiidae; genus Neoseiulus; species Neoseiulus cucumeris. Next base: position 706,803 of record JAJSRV010000050.1, on the reverse strand, counting down.
CAGACGATACAGAATCGCTCGATGATGGGTTGGAGCTCAATTGGAGCATCTCATGAGCAATAGTCATTTCGGCTTCCTTGAACGGCTCCTAAGCCATCAAAATCTCTCTAACTCTGCTCAAAATACTTGGAAGTGAGCTCCTCCAACTGAAATCCACATGATGCAAGTGTATTACTCAATTTGAAGGGAATCGACTTTCTCTTCGGTCCAATAATGGCGAATGAAGATCGTCACGAGGTGGCAGAACCCATTGCCATCGATGTCTCGGACTTCCGACTCATCACATGGAATCCATCCAAGGTGAACAGCCGCCGATTAGAATTTACTCTATGGAAAAAAAGAGGAGCCGAGATTGGGTTCAAAATCACGCAAGATTGTTTTGCACGCGATGGCTAATTCGTGTTCCAGGTTGTCGATCCTTTCAACTTCGCCTCTGCTTTCACGCTCGGTGTTTGGCTTTGCATACTCGCCTCGATTCTGACTTTGGGTTGGATAAGTTGGATTGTAGACAGGTGATGATCAAGCTCATGTTCGCATTCCTTTATTCGATATCTTGATGAGTGAGTTGCACCCCTTCGAACCTATCCGCAACGGATCTTCTCCCACAGCAAGTTCTCTCCCTGGAATGAGAATTCAAAAACATCATTGTATCAATTCGTCTGGCTGTTCTTCGCGCATCTTTTTCCACAAGGTTCGTTATATGGAAATTGTCGAACTTTAAGTCCAGGATATAGTTTCTGACTAATATTTTGTTTCCGATCCATGTCCGAACCAGTGGCGTGCTTCTACGAGCTGTCGCCAGGGGCGGAACTTGAAAATTCGAGACCGACGAGTCCAGCCGGTTCGAATCGATGTCGAGCAAACCACGCAAACAGGTCCCCGGGACACAAAATGGGGGAGTGCGCCCTCCACCTCCCTCGGAGCACGCCAGTGGTCCAAACGGCGAGGTTTCTGAGGAAAGCAAGGTCGACGTCTGCCTGAAAAGTGAGGCTTTTTTGATTTCAGATGCCCCACAACGTCGCGAGATTTGGTTTCGCGTCCTCTTTTCCGCTCATTTGATGACCTTCTCAGTAGTTCTGATGAGTTACTTGAATTGCCAATTGACATCTTCCATGACAATCAAAAACAACGAGGACTTCATTAACGCGTTCGAAGATGTCCCGCGATTCCCCAAAGTTCGCATTGTAACCGAAGAGGGAACTACACTGGCACGAATGTTCGAGGCGAGTCAAGTTGTGGTTTCCTACGTCTAAAAAAGATGTCATGATAGAGGATTGAATCATGATTCGCTTTTATCGTTCGCGACAATTAGTTTTTCATATTTTTTCTCAAGATCAGAATCCGAAGAGCGACCTCTTCCGGCAGCTTCGTCCGAAACTCATGCAAGTGCGAGGTATTTCCCAAACAGGTCCCAAGCTGATCGATAATATGTATGAGGTCGCTGCGAAGAGAGGGGTCATCGGCGCGTCTTCCGATATGTGCAGGGGTTTCATGCAGCGTGCGGTGAAGCATTTTGGAAACTGTCCTCCAGTGATGTTGACGACCGAGAGCTCAGGGATGCTCATATGGTCCATGTTTGCTTCACGTGATTTGCCGCCGTCTACTCAACAGGAGATCCGTTTGGCGTGAGTATCGTTCGAGATCTGTTTGAAGTTCTTGGTAACTCATGGGCGATTGTAATTCCCCTATGCAATGATGGTTTGAAATTGATGTGGAGAAGCTGATGCCGTTATCTTCTCCTCATGATTCCCCTTCCACAGAGCGCTCGTGTCAAGAGAAGCGTTTCTCTACCAAAAAATATCCGATTCCGTTCTCGGAGCTCAAAACACGTATAGAATCAGGAACGACCTTGAGAGCTTCGAGCGGCTCGAGTTCCACGATTTTCAGGGTTGCTTCGTCCTATTCTCCTTCGGAATAACAACCGCACTGAGCACATTAATTGTGGAGACAATTCTCGAACTCTATCGACAGAAGTCCCGACTAAGCCATCGTAAACGTTTTCCGCGTCGCGAGCCCAACGGCCCAGTATATTTTGTGAATCGATCCGTTATAAGTCTCAGTGGAAATAATGATATCCTCTCGCTCTCGATCAAGTACAACAAACGGCTCGAGTTCCTACAGCGTTCCCTGTGCCCTTTACACCGAAAAAGCTTCTCAGATCTTCCGAGGTACCGACTTAAAGTTGAAACGGGAACCGAGATTGCAAACAGCGTCGCTCGATACCGCAGAGGAGTTCACCAGAGTAACTCGTGAGTGATCACAATAAAGCTTCTTGACGTTATCGGGAGGAATACACAGGTATATTTGCTCGAAAAGATCAATAGGTGCACTCAAACCATGGGCGTGCGCAGTATTTTTTTGTTGAGGGGGGGAAGTTCCTTTTCCAGGTTTTCGGCGGGGAGGCAACAGGTGATGAAGACTGCAGGTGATGATCTATTCATTGAGGCTCGCTTCTGGATCTCCACGACTACATTCCAATGCTTTTCGAAGAAGTTCCGAGATCAGCATCGCCGTTCATATTTGATTCTTGTTGTGAAACGGGCTTCTCGGGAATGCTGATCATAAAAGCTAAGACTCGGATTCTGCAGCTCGATCAGAAATCGATCTTCGACACGCCGTACAAAAGAATACTTATATGTAGAACTGACGCATTCCTCTCATGGTTGTGAGAATACGGGAAAACAAATATAATAATTATTAAGATTAATCCGAAGGAAGACACGAGATGAGTACTTGAACGGGTCGTCTTAGTACCTGAGATACAATACGTTTTGCGGCTAGGCGAGCGGTGGACATTTCTTTGTGCTGCTGAAAGTAGGTTTGGATCAGAAAAGTTTGGAAAACACTGCCCCACAGACTTTGCTCCGGGAAGCCAAGTGAAGACATGTTTGCTTCCTCGTTGATTGCTCCACGACATCGATACATTGAGTTCATTCTGGTCACTTTTGAAGTTTATTCTTGATGATTTCTAGTGAAATGTAATCTCAGTAAAATTCCGATGTCCGTCATAGTTGCGACACACGATTTCAAGCCACGTTCCGTACAAGTTGCTCGGAGTGAATACCATATTGGCGTGAGTGTCATTCGAGCTCACGTGTAGCACTTCCAGGTACATCAATCGATCTTGGATCCTAGTTCTCGGTGATCATCCACGTTCATGGTCCTCTGGCCTCACAGTGATTCGTGCCGTATTTCATTTCAAATGACGTTCATGTTGAACGAGCTTACAGAAATCATTGCTCGTTCCGATCAGAATATGTTCCATTTTGAATGGAGAATCGAAATCGGACTAGCAACGGAATGTTCGGATTTGAGGAACTCAATTCGCGCGGCTCCCCGCTTCCCTGAAACTTGTTAAAACGGAAACTGCACAGCCCACATGGAAATCATGAGAATCGAGCTGTTTCGTGTGGGCACATCCCTGTTAGAAGAAATCCTCTTGTTGATCAGCTCGTCTGCTCCGTTGGCGCGATTCAAGAGCCGAATCAATAATCACAGGTGCCAGGGCTCTCGTTCAACAAGGTCATGTAGGCATACAACCGGTATTCATCCTAGATTTTGATTCGACACACGGCAAAGCGATCCGGCTTGGGAAGCTGAAAGCCCGGCTCTTCATGACAACCATGATGTAACAAAACGAAGCCAAGATGGCGCTCTAGTCACTCGCCACACACCAAATTATTCCCGATGAGACATGAGGTCAATGACGGGTTCGGTGTGAGATGTTTGGTCGTCACGACGGAGGGGACCGATTCGATGTACCATGTGTCGCCGAGGTACGATCGGCAAGGAGGATTCATTCCAAGGTTGGATGTACCGCACTTCAACATCTGCATCGCCGGTGGATTGCAATCCGCGAACGGGTGGACGTCGGTTACGGAATACGCGTTTCTCTGAAACGGGGCAAGAGGAAGCCGAAGTGGTTTCTTAAGGACTTACAACTTACAACTTCTGTCGCATAATTTTTCTCTTCCTCCTAACCTTCTGTTGCGCTAACGGCGGATTCCGACATCGGTGATTATAGATTTAAAGACTACCAGTAACATACTGTAAGTTGATCGCTGCATTTTCATAAATGAGCACTGCCTCGTCGTGGATCTGTGGTTGCATAAACCGAGCGGCTTAATCGTGAGGGTTTTGTCGCAAGAACCGTCTGCTGCTCTGAGTCAGATACTCTGGGTGCTGCCCCCAAATGGGAGCCCGGCGCACATCGGTATTGTTCGATTCCGCGTCCGCCGCTGCCAGCGAGTATTTTCCGGCCTTTTCATCCAAATCCATGAAACTTTTTGGCATCGCGAGTCTTCTGGGCTCCACTCCAGTCTTCTGCATATCAGACGGACTTCGGCCGCCTCCGCGTGATGGACGCAGTGCCGAGCCGGTCGAAGCATTCCTTTCGGACGACCGCTTCCCGATTTCATCGTCTTCAGCACATCGTCGGAAATCGTCTTCTACAGGGAGCTGGCCCCGTTCTCCACATGGAAGCGCCTGTATAACTTCCTCGCTTCACTCCTGAATTAAGGGGGTTCCCTACTTTAATCGGAGGGCAAAAGTCGGAGGGCATATAATCGAAGGGTCTCGCGCCAGGAACTTGTCGCTTCCACAGTCTNGCGCCGTACAAAAGAATACTTATATGTAGAACTGACGCATTCCTCTCATGGTTGTGAGAATACGGGAAAACAAATATAATAATTATTAAGATTAATCCGAAGGAAGACACGAGATGAGTACTTGAACGGGTCGTCTTAGTACCTGAGATACAATACGTTTTGCGGCTAGGCGAGCGGTGGACATTTCTTTGTGCTGCTGAAAGTAGGTTTGGATCAGAAAAGTTTGGAAAACACTGCCCCACAGACTTTGCTCCGGGAAGCCAAGTGAAGACATGTTTGCTTCCTCGTTGATTGCTCCACGACATCGATACATTGAGTTCATTCTGGTCACTTTTGAAGTTTATTCTTGATGATTTCTAGTGAAATGTAATCTCAGTAAAATTCCGATGTCCGTCATAGTTGCGACACACGATTTCAAGCCACGTTCCGTACAAGTTGCTCGGAGTGAATACCATATTGGCGTGAGTGTCATTCGAGCTCACGTGTAGCACTTCCAGGTACATCAATCGATCTTGGATCCTAGTTCTCGGTGATCATCCACGTTCATGGTCCTCTGGCCTCACAGTGATTCGTGCCGTATTTCATTTCAAATGACGTTCATGTTGAACGAGCTTACAGAAATCATTGCTCGTTCCGATCAGAATATGTTCCATTTTGAATGGAGAATCGAAATCGGACTAGCAACGGAATGTTCGGATTTGAGGAACTCAATTCGCGCGGCTCCCCGCTTCCCTGAAACTTGTTAAAACGGAAACTGCACAGCCCACATGGAAATCATGAGAATCGAGCTGTTTCGTGTGGGCACATCCCTGTTAGAAGAAATCCTCTTGTTGATCAGCTCGTCTGCTCCGTTGGCGCGATTCAAGAGCCGAATCAATAATCACAGGTGCCAGGGCTCTCGTTCAACAAGGTCATGTAGGCATACAACCGGTATTCATCCTAGATTTTGATTCGACACACGGCAAAGCGATCCGGCTTGGGAAGCTGAAAGCCCGGCTCTTCATGACAACCATGATGTAACAAAACGAAGCCAAGATGGCGCTCTAGTCACTCGCCACACACCAAATTATTCCCGATGAGACATGAGGTCAATGACGGGTTCGGTGTGAGATGTTTGGTCGTCACGACGGAGGGGACCGATTCGATGTACCATGTGTCGCCGAGGTACGATCGGCAAGGAGGATTCATTCCAAGGTTGGATGTACCGCACTTCAACATCTGCATCGCCGGTGGATTGCAATCCGCGAACGGGTGGACGTCGGTTACGGAATACGCGTTTCTCTGAAACGGGGCAAGAGGAAGCCGAAGTGGTTTCTTAAGGACTTACAACTTACAACTTCTGTCGCATAATTTTTCTCTTCCTCCTAACCTTCTGTTGCGCTAACGGCGGATTCCGACATCGGTGATTATAGATTTAAAGACTACCAGTAACATACTGTAAGTTGATCGCTGCATTTTCATAAATGAGCACTGCCTCGTCGTGGATCTGTGGTTGCATAAACCGAGCGGCTTAATCGTGAGGGTTTTGTCGCAAGAACCGTCTGCTGCTCTGAGTCAGATACTCTGGGTGCTGCCCCCAAATGGGAGCCCGGCGCACATCGGTATTGTTCGATTCCGCGTCCGCCGCTGCCAGCGAGTATTTTCCGGCCTTTTCATCCAAATCCATGAAACTTTTTGGCATCGCGAGTCTTCTGGGCTCCACTCCAGTCTTCTGCATATCAGACGGACTTCGGCCGCCTCCGCGTGATGGACGCAGTGCCGAGCCGGTCGAAGCATTCCTTTCGGACGACCGCTTCCCGATTTCATCGTCTTCAGCACATCGTCGGAAATCGTCTTCTACAGGGAGCTGGCCCCGTTCTCCACATGGAAGCGCCTGTATAACTTCCTCGCTTCACTCCTAAATTAAGCAATGTTGATTAAAACTCATTGGTGGTGACTAATCACAACTTGCTTGGGTCATTGAAAACTGAGTTGTCGATTGCAAAAAAACTCGTATGTCTCTAATCTACGATCTTCCTGAGGACTCCGATTTGAGACTGTACGAGAAGCTTGCTCTTCCAGGCAGAGATAAATGACTCGAGTTCATTAGAGAGCTTTCCGTCGTCTATTTATGCGTATCGTACGTCCAGCTGCCCTTCTAGAAACACAGATATGTACATACTACTATGGGATGTTTCATCGTGGTGCCCCGTTTCTTCCCCCGTTAAGTATTCCAGATGCTCGTGTACGACGCTTCGGATGGGACGTTTAACATGGTCAGCAAACCACCCGAGTATGCATCTGGTCTCAGAACGGAGTTCGAACCGAGTCTTGCAAGTTACAACGTGCATCACGGAAAACTCCAATCAGCGATGCCAGGTGGTCGAAATAGATACTCACAGCCCCATTTTGGAATTGAACGTTTTCCGGCCAATCCACTGGGCGATGTTGTCCGCTCTGCTTCTGTGGTCTAAACATGCCTCGTAGAGACAAGAGCTCTACATAGATCGGATCAAAAACGTCTACTGCCGCTTGCATGACACTCGCTGGTAGCCCAGCACTCAGGTTTGTATAAGTGACTCCTCCGCATCCGCCCTCCACACGCCCGGATCCGGATGCGTCGAGTCGTGCGTTCCAGATTATCGCTGAAATGTGGGAGCGACTGTCAGTAGAACTATCCTATGAAAACGGACAACGGTCTGTTCCCGGTGGCAAGAAGAAGAACGCAAAGGACACAAGACTGCTAGGTTGAACCCGCCCAGCTTCTGTTTCCGTCCACTACATGCACTCGGGAGAATTTTTCCTGTCTCATGCTGTCACTAAAAACTAGTTCTTCCTCCAGGAGTCGGCTTCCTGGGCTACTTTCCCGATTGGTGTCGGTGCATCTTGACGGATGGGCAATAACCACAGATTTCCTTGAACAACCGAGTCCCGCATCTGGCAGGCATCTCGCACTTCTGAAAACGGGAATTCCATAGTCACCCGTTTATCGCCTGTTCATCTATATTATATAGCCCCCATGGAATTTCCCCATGGAGTCAGTGAATATCATTGCTGCTCAGCTTCTCGTTGCTGGTGCTGCTCGGAAGCGTCGTTGTTTTTAAAGCAGTACACAGATCGAGAAACATGTACCCCGAGGGAAGGGTTATCTCACACCTCATCCCAAATCAAAGCTCTCAGAACCCAAACCCATCGCTGAAATGTCTGAGCTTCCTCAGCAGTCAGAGTTGTGGGCCAGGACGTAGAAGAGTGTGAGCTCATCCGGAGTTACCAAACAGCGTTCACGAATCTCATCAATCCTTCCAAAGGTTGTCTCGGGCCTTTCTCGACCAGACGACGTCACGTTCAGCTCTTTGTTTTCGGCGTTTCAGGCCAGCTTGTTGCCTACCCTTAGTGAGACGCGGACAGCATACTGTGTTTCAATAAACTCGTGAATTCGCTGATCGCAGCCTGGCATGCTGGGATCTCCCAACTCAATCTGGGAAATTTTCTCTGTGGTACATTCTTTGCTGAATAAATGAAGGCGTCATTTGCAAAACATGATAAGTCCATTCTCTTCGATCTCGGGATTTCCACCGATATGGCTCAGAATACTACCCCGAAACTTATGCAGCGCTCGGCTCGGAGATTTTCGCCTGATGCCGCGGAAACGGGTTGACATCAGGGGCTTGGACAAAAACTGAGTCTTTGATAATCGAATCGATTTCAACCGAGTCAGAGCCTCCACCATTTGATGCCAGAAAACACTCCATCTTGGAATTTGGGGAAAATTCTCTGTGAGCCACCGAAATCACGTAGGAGATCTCCTGAATTGCTCACGATGACGGCGCAAAAGCAAATCTGGTGATTTTATTCGGATCCAAAGGTTTATATTTTCGTCTTTCAAATGCGATTTTCTCTGAATCGAAAAAATGGACTTGACGTGTTTTGTGAATGAGCCCTTCAAATATCAAATATCAAGGTATTTAAAATATCCACAATAATTCCATCATGGTATCATCCATGTGTCCCACGAGCTTTGTTCTCGTCAACTTCACGATTCGTTTTGACTTTTTTAGTGGGGTCGGACCATCCGGACAGATGATGATGGCTAGGATATCTGAGTAAGCTTGCGCAGCTCGGCAGACGTGCACGAGTCTCGATGGATTTATTTGTCATTCTTGTTCATATTAACCGTCATCACAACAAAACGGACGGGGAAAAACCCATTGGTTATCGAGGGGATGGAAACTACCAATCGAGTATCGACGGAGAAGATGTCGATCTCTCGTGGTTCTCAATGCAAAGTGATGTCGTCTGAGGCTTGCAGAAGGAGTCTTACGAATTTGGGCATCGTTTTGTGGAAGTGTTTGGGAATTCACTGAATATGTTTGGTGAAATCGATTCCCGCAGTCCGAATGGCAGGAATTTCTGCAAAAGTCGTTATACATATATTTCAGAAAAGTTGTCTGCGTTCAGAGCGTCACGGCAGATTTCCGCGAAATTCACGACGTCTCCCAGACTCCGTTGCTTGTGACACGGCTCATTAACGTTCTACAGCGAGACTCAGAAACGTTCATTTCGTCGTAAAACGGAAAGAGATTTTCATGCATGATACCTGGAAAAAGTTGGAGCCCTACCTCTCCGAGAATCATAGCGTAACGAATGGAATTTCATTGGTTTATTTCGTTTAAAAGGCGCCGCACTTTCAGATCAAGCCACAATTCATTCGATTGTGAAGTTTGCTTCTACCGAGATGAATCTTCTGTACGTTTTCGTTGTCGTCGGTGCTATCCTCTGCTCCGTGGTCTCCGTGCAGGGATCGTTGGTCCAAGGAAGCGATGGTGTCTACCCCATGCAGGAGGAGGAGCTCGCCGGCAAACCTGGCGGAAAGCCACCCGGTGGCAAGAAGAAGGGCAAGAAGGGATAAGTCATCGCCTTCGATGCATCTCGGGTTCCTGACCCTTTGGCAAGTGACGCTGCTTGATTGACCTGCTCGTTCAATAAAGCAAGATGATCAAATCCAAACAGACACGACTCGATTTCATACTCATCCCATGTTTGACGGAGACTGTTTTAGGATTCTGTGAGATTTCTCCCAAGGCGGTAGGGAGCAACTTCATTGGTAGAACTTAGCTACTGCGAGAAAGCTGAGTCGGGCTGAGGTTTTCGTTCAAGCTCTGAGTTATCCACACTTAGCGATCGAGCCAACTTTCCAAGGCTCCATGGAATCGAGAGTATCGAAAACTGGTCCTATGAGAGCCCTTAGTATTTCTTCGGAACTTCTTAGATACACAGCTCCAACCTCCGGCGGGGCTCAAGTCCATCCAGACTAACTCTTGTTTCAAGAAGACTGACCGAAGAGGATTCGCCGGGAAACTCAGACTCCGATCTTGCAATGCAAATTTCTCGAGTGTCCTCGGAACCCAGCTTCACAATGATCAAGAACAGAGGTTTGAAGTAACGGAGCTCCACGAAGAGCAGAAGACAGGACCAGGGAGGGAGATCTCGATCGGTATTTTCAGCAAGGCAGATGGTATGTGAACCTGTTCCCATCTTGTATTCCCCTCACGTCGAGCGTTGAAGAACAAAAGGAGGGGACGGGGTCCACGAGCTGCGGTAAACGTGGTTGTGCGTTCCTAAAAGTTGGTCACTGCCACCTCCAAAGTAACGCTTCAGCCATTCTGCCTCCCATTGCAAATAGTTATCGAGAAGCTCCCCGAACCGGAAGAGCGATTTTATAACTGTGTACTACTTTTTCGACTGTGTAATGCTTGAAGCTTGGAAGTTTTCAATCATTTTCGAACCTCCATCAATTCATGTTGATTCATATTTCGTTGAGTGGTGCCTGATTGTTCCAGCCTACGACTTCGTTTGGTGAATATTATCAGAGTGATCGGACTCCGATCAATTTATCATTGGATTGATGAACTTCAAAGCTCTGGAAATGATTGGAGCTTGGAAGTTTAGGCTTTAATCATTTTTGAACCTCTATCAATCAATATGAATTGATGGATATTTAGTGGAATAGTGCCTGCTTATTCCAGCCCATGACTTTGTTGGGTAAATATTATCGAAGCAATCAACCTCCGATCAATTTATCCATGGATTGATGGAGGCTGATTAATGAATAATGCCTAAACTTCCAAGCTCTAGTAATGATTAATGATTGATCTTGGCCATTTTGAAACCACAACTTTCTTTCTCGGAGCGGATCATGGATCATAGTTTACTAAAATTGTTCAGAATTTCCTTTTTTCAGGGCAGAGCCCCTCGTGGTATTCCGTCAACCCTGGCATTGACTGCTGCTAACCGGAGCTCCTTGTTTGGGAGGCCCTTCTCCCCAATCTCGATGAACCTCAGAAATTGCCAATGAAACATACATGGATTCGTTTGAAACTGAACGTGGATCCAGAAGAGTATGGCAAGGACACGTGTTGATATCAGGACCGTTTCACTTGACAGCAGCAAACTGCGTAGATTCCTTAAAAGAAATCGGAATCACATCATGAAAGCAGAAAAATGACAAACGGAAGACCATTAGTACATGGTCTCTTGCTCTGAAAGGGAAATCTGGCCACGCCTCGCTCGTCTTAGAAGTTTGCAATTATAGGGTCTTTTTGCTCATCTTGGACGAAATCGCGGAGAAATTCATGGACTCAATAAATTAGAAATGAATTCGTCAAAAATGCCATTCCGGGCTCGTTCATGAGAGGACTCTCAGATCTTAGTCGATTGGATGAGTTCGTCGTGACAGTTCAACGATCTGATTTGGTGAACGGTGTCTGGAAGAATCAGACGAAATCGAGTGCGTTATATAAGAGCCTGTCCGGAGCTTTACCCAGATACAGACCGTCAATCGATAAGAGATACTGCGCAAATCGAGAAACATGAGATCTCTTTCCTCGCTCGCTTTCCTCATTGGTTTTCTCAGCTTGATGGCCATTTCTCTTGGGTTGTGTCATGGAGCCCCTGACGGCAATACTCGACCCAGCCGCCCTAGAGCACAACAGGACGATGACGCCATGTTACGTCGAGTCTCAACAGAACCGCCTCCTCCGCCTCCTCAAGACAGAAAGAAGCGCAAGAATCGCCCTTCGAGGACTTCTGAAGATTGAACTTTATGTTAGCGTCTGATTGTGGGTCGGGGCCAATAAACTGATCATGGTTAACAGCGACTGCTCTTCATCCATTTGAACCACGAATAAGAATTTTTCTCACACGATATTCATCCGTTGTCGTATATGTTAGCGCCATGTGGAAATCGAAGTATCAAGCATGCTGATATGCAAAGTAAAAGAGCAAATTCGAATGCTCGAGGTTCCGCAGAGTAGTGTGGCGGGGTTGAGCCAATGTGAGGATGACGACAGTTTCAGGTGATCAAGTCATCAAGGTCGAAGGGCGAGCGCGGCCTGAGCTACGTGTTCGGCTTCACAGAACTTAACACCACTTGGTCAGGGTCCCCACCGTAAGGAGGAGTTCCCATTTTACGGCGAAAATTATTTCTGCTGATCCAACTGGAAAGTACCCATACTCCACCATGACCACCCCCATGATAAAAGCTACGACAAGATCCCATGCTAGGAGGAGTCTTCTGTCGGACTTTTACGCATTTTCGGGCTTTGATGGGATTCTTATAGTTATCGGCAGAGGCTCTCCGTGCCTTTGTACGACACGTGTCTTCGAGAAATCGCATTCTCAGCTCATATTTCGACTAAAAATGAACACAGAAATAGCTTCGACGTATTATTCGACTATCGAATAAAACTCCGGACTTGAGAGTGTTTGAACTCCGGAATTTTAGAGCGATCTAAGGACATCTTTCAATCATGAGATATGATACCAGAGTATCATTCAGAATCTCGATCAGAAATGCATCAAACGCGATCTCCCGATTGCTCGAAAAACACTTGACGAACAATTCAGCCACAGGAGTTTCATCCTGAAACCCTTGCAATTGGACATGAGAACGGTGAAACGGATCTCTTTAAGTGTTCCGAAGCGAAAAACGTTCAAGAAACACTGCACCGCAACATCACTTCGAATAGCTATTGAATCTGCCGAATCGGCCCCCAGATTCGAATCACGGAATCTCCGGGAAGGAACTTCGCTCTGTTCATGTACGGGACACAACGTGCAGGAATGTCGTAGTTCGGTATTTCTCACTGCAGCGGTGAACGCTCCGGCAGTTCAGTATTTTGTCTGACTCAGTGATCTCAGAGAACATACATTCCACTCGACTTCCCTCTCTAGCAGACTGTGGCCTCCTGTGGTAGCATTGAGGAAACAGATATAGTCGTCTCGAACAAACGGTTTTATAAGATATACGGAGTAACATTGCTCCAGCAAGATGAGTCTTTCTACATGGTTTCCGACGATTTCTCGCAGAACTTGGCTTGAAACTGCAAACAACGCGGTTGAGGCATGAAAGGATTCGCACAGTTTAAACGGCGATGAAGATTTGTTTGTGAGCGGTCGCGAAGTTCAGAGAGCTGATTGTTCGTCTCAAGATGAGACTCTCCACGGTTTCAATGAGCATGGACTTTAGCTCGATGATGCTGGTCGAGTTCATCCCAAGCGCTTGCTTTAATTTCGGCCTCAAGTCGGTGCAGCTCTTTGCTAAATTTGTCCCTGGTCGAGCTCCGAAGGGTTGTAGCCATATGAGGATCGATCATCATGCCTTTAATGTAGTTCAAACCGAAAAGCAGCTGCTGCCTCTTGCGAGATTTTTCTAAATCGGGTGCTGCCATGGATCTTTGCTGCTTATGCGAATGTGTTGAACGCCGCGTTTTTTTCGGCCCGACCCTGTTCTCGTATGCTGTCACAGATGGCTTCTCCATCGACGAACCGGTCGTAGAATCGCTATCATCCCCATCGTACCGGTTAATACCCGGATTGATCCCCGTCAAACGGTTCCTTCCTCGTGATTCTTCCGAGTCATCTTCCTCCTCGCGATTGATCCCCGTCGAACGGTTCCTTCCTCGTGATTCCTCCGAGTCATCTCCCTCCTCGCTAAGGATCCTTGACCAATCGTTCCTTTCCCGTGACTCTTCCGAACCCTCTCTCTGGGGGCGATTGATCCCCGTCAAACGGTTCCTTCCTCGTGATTCCTCCGAGTCATCTTCCTCCTCGCGACGGATCCTTGACCAATCGTTCCTTTCCCGTGACTCTTCCGAACCCTCTCTCTGCGGGCGATTGATCCCCGGCAAACGGTTCCTTCCTCGTGATTCCTCCGAGTCATCTTCCTCCTCGCGATTGATCCCCGTCAAACGGTTCCTTCCTCGTGATTCCTCCGAGTCATCTTCCTCCTCTCGATTGATACCCGTCATACGGTTCCTTCCTCGTGATTCCTCCGAGTCATCTTCCTGTGCGCGATTGATCCCCGTCAAATCGTTCCTTTCCCGTGATTCTTCCGAACCATCTCTCTGCGCGCGATTGTTCCTTTTCCGTAGTCCTTTATAGTTAGGAGGAGCCGCCCAATCATCGCCCCACACAGCTTTCCTTCCCTGTGGTGCTCCCAGGTCGAGTTGCCTCTGTACGTCGTCGTACAAGAGAGGGTACCTTCTGCCGTTTGGAGTATTAGAAGAACTCTCGTCGGACCGATCATGAGGCTCAGTTTGAGAACTTCTCGCGGGTCGATCGCCGTCGTCTTCGTCTTCCATACTACTGGACGATGATTTATCTCGAGATTCATCAGCCACAGCTACTTGGAAGCATAAGCTGCAAGCCACAAAGGCGATGAAGAGCTTCATAGCGTAGCGATCGACAACAACTCGGAACTTAGATGAGTTCACGGGTCGAGACGAAGTGAGCGATATGGAGAGCAATGTCACTTGAATATATAGCGCAGAGTGCTCGCTGGTTCTATTGTCGGCACAGGATGAAGGATTGTTCAAAACTGACAGCTCGGAAAAATGATGCACTCGAAATAAGCCATGAAATATGGCATTCGATGACGAGCTCCAAACTGAGCTTGGCACTCGGCATTCTTATTCAACCCTCCTCGATTACGGGTTTCCTAATGAGGCTAGTGACGTTGACTATAAATAACGTTACGGAAGTTTGCTATCCTTCAAAAGCTCAGCCCACACAGCACGGTTGCTACAGTCCACGCTCACGGATGTTCAATGAGTTTTCGATGGCGGAGAAAACGACGTGGCACAGAAGAACCTCTTTACAACGGTCTTCAAAAGACCGCCAAGGGGAAACCGTTGTTACCGAGGGCCGTGATACCCGACCACGGCTGCAGCGGGCCTGCTTCAGGTCCGAATCCACGAAGAACGCTCATTATAGAGAGATTATTCTTCTACCGATGTACAGAACCGAATGATGTCAGTATCGCCCCGCAGCAGCTCAATCACCGCTGAATTTCGGCTCCGCAAAGTTGGTCGGTTTTAATTGTGCCGAATAACGTGGGACAGTATGGGAGCGGGATCGGCAAATCAGTCCGTTCCAACCGAAAGTCCGGGATATCCAAGCAATTAGTTCGCTGTATTCGTACTTTTTATCATGGAGGCAGATGGGCTCCAAGTGGGGACCTGCAAAAACTGTCCGTTATGACGTTATAACGAGTTTTTACTCTATTTGAAGGTATATTCCGACGATATTATCGAAGAACGAAGCCGAAACAATGCACATCAGTGATGATGGTACGTCAAATGTTATCAACGAACAAAAGCCCTGAAGATCTCGTTTGCAAGAATATCCGGATTGAATGCCGGATAGATTCCATTTTACATGAAATCTATTCGGGTCTGGTACACCCAGAAGCTCACACGAACACTTCCGAATAGCGTATTCTGAAGGTGTTCTGTGACAATTCCGAGGTCATGTCTCTCTAGTCAAACACTTTCTGACCGACTGGAAAACTGAATTAGCAAATGCAATCCGCGATCCAACGGTCCAGTGACCATGACCCTCACTTGAGAGGCCACCAATCACAATCGAGGCTGTCTTCGATCGGATCCATGATGAACAGCCGTTGGCGGTAAGGCTGTCCGGAATATCTGTGTTACGAAAAGAGATCCCGGGTGGAAGCCTAATCAGGACCAGCTTGCTATAAAATCTACTCGGACAAACAAGACATTACAAAGTTTGGATCGAGTCCAATGAATTCGTGGAAAGCTGAAAACCACAGTTAGATGTCTGCTTTGTGGATCTCATGACTTCTGAGCTTTCGACCGGATTGAGCTATGGGCCGCTGAAAACGATCAGATAATCAAACAATCCACCTGGTGCTCTAACTCATGTGACCCTTGACGCTCTGTAGACACTTGGATATAATGAGCTCAGTGTTCCGTGAACACTCGAATTTGTGACCGGAAGCGGTGGAGCGTGCATTCCACTTCCCCAACGAGGCCGTCGATGGAAAATTTCGGAAACAAAGCGATTCCCCGGTGTCGAGGGAATTCAACAACGGACACATTAATCTGAATCTGATCTAGTTTGATTTTCCCACGAGCCACTTAATCACGGTATGAATGAGCCACTAGAATATTCCAAGCCGAATGCATGCGAGGCTAAGAGTTCAGGATGGAATCGATTCAACATTTGAGTAGTTTATTTAAAGTACACGATCACAATTTCTCCATTTTAGGTTAAAATCTCTTCTCGTACAACAGAGCTGGATTCAGTGCAGTGCTCGGAAATTTCGAGTAGCAGAGGAGTGGATCCATCCGAGAGATTTCTTCCATGAATCAATCTCTCGGGTGGCCTCGAAAATGGTAAGCATTCGATGGCTAAGATTCAGTGGAACAGGCGATGAAGCGTTCGATAGAGAATTATCCACACAAAGATCTCAGGCTAGCAGTATTTAAGTGGGTTCAGTTTCGATCGATTGTACATTCAGCGGTGTTTTCATAAAAGAAACCGTGCGCGGTGCTCTGACATCACGGAGAGTGGCGGACTCATCGGTTGCGAGACCTTGCTAGCTGTGTCTTCGGCTGATGACTAGAAAACAAGAAAGTTTATGGGCTGCCATCAACGCGGAGTCGTTGATCGATCCGAACGAGAGGAATGTTTTTTGATAGAGAGCTCCGATTCCTCAACCCATGTCGGGAAGTCAATGATCAAGCATCCGCTTGGTTCCTGGTTCGGTGTCCTGGCAGTGCATGGGCGCATTCGTGAGCCGGTTTTTGTCGACAGGGGCTTAATGGTTCCCCATGTCCGTGGCGTGACGGGGCACTGGGATATGTTGCTGGGGGCGTTGATCGATGTCGTCGTACGCAGAGTTTCCTTCAACAACCACTCCTCTAACTGTAAACCGGTTGAGATCTTTTAGAAATCAGAATCACTTTGAACGTTTGACACGGAGCATCTTTGTTTGTCATCTTCCAGCTTCGGCCCGGGCCAGACCCTGCGGCCAATCGGACGGAACATGGCGAGGGAAAAGGACGCTCATTGGTTATGGAACGAAAACGCTCCTTAAACCAGTTGTATCCCCAACAATAATCGAGTCTGTCTTCCAACTGATAAATGTTCTACATAGGAACCTCCGTCCAAACTCCATTGGGAAATAACTCACGAGCAGTCGGAATGATGGGTCCGCCTCGAAGTTGATGTTCCCTCAGCAGCACAATGCCCGCAATCACCCGGAAGACCATGTGAAGGAGGACCAGAAGAACTGCGAAAGTGAAGTATCTCGTGTGGAACACTAGAAGGAAGAGGTCCAGGACAAACGCCCAGGCTTCTATGCAGAGGGCCTGTGAAATATGAAAGTTGATGATCAGATGAGCATTTTGGCACCTCCACTTCGGTGATCGTAATCGGTATGGTTAGAAAAATGTAAGTAGAAACTGATCGGAATAGTTTGAAGTGAAGAGTGATTTAAACTGAAAATACTGATCTATAATGGTCCCTGAACTTAAACTTGGCGACTGGCCACCCTTGCACACATTGTATCACTTTTAGACTTGAAAGGCTGAGCTGCGGGAAGAAATGCGCAGCGTAAAGTGTGCCTGCGGGATGTCGTTTGGGAGATTTCGAGAGATTCGCATCGATTCAAGTGAGTTTTATACGCCGTCTATTCCGCTGAATCGAATAGCGCGACATCGACAGCCTCCTCCTGTGACAAGTGTCTCGGTGACGGAGCGTGAGCACTTCTGACAGCTAACGGCGAAGTCATTCATCGTTTATCATGTTCAGTGTTGCTGCCAGCTGATACTCCCGGCAAAGTCAGCCACATCGTAATCTTCGGAGATACGAGAGGACGATTGGCCTAGCATCCGCAATAACGAAAAGTTCTAGAAAATGTCGATCTCGGTAGTTTCAAGTCACAGACTAACACTGATCGGCAATCCTCAGACTGGAGATCATCTTGGGAGAGTGAGGGAGCCCAGAACTCCCGCTCGACAGATCCCCATGTTCCGGAATCACGATTTGGGATTCAAGATCGGTCGCGGTCTCAAACCGATAGGCGTGTACAGCGTCAAAATCACGAACGAAGTGACAACGGCCGTTCAGACCTTCAATCTCTCAAGTCCATCATCAGAGAGCTCTTCAGAGGGGAAGTTTCCATATCTGCAAATTCATTCCGAGTGATTGTTTTCAAGGAAAAAATTTCCATTTTTCGACATTGCTCATCGCCGCCTCGAAAACAGTAAACTTCGATAACGCCATTTCTGGAACGACTATGGAGCTTCAACCGGTTATAAGATCCAACGAAAACTTCCCGTTCAGAAGCGAGAAATCTTCTGTCTTCCATACAGGGCACGGAAACCAAAAACACGCTACGTGGGTTGAGTCGCTGTTGATTGGCCGATTTCTCTTCGCTTTACGGAAGGAGACGGGGCCTCACGCGTCTCTCCACCCTTCGAGAAATCGAACGGTGGATACCATAACACCTTCCACAATGAGACAGGCTCGGGCGACTCGAGTGGATCTTTACGGAAAGGACGACCGGAAGCAATCCAAACTAGAGAATGTTCTTCGAGTCATCCTCAAGCAATGAATGAGATTATTCATCCAAAAGTGCTCTCTCCCTGTCTCGTTGCGGCGATTCGAGAGTCGAAAAAGCTTCCGAATCCAGATCGACTCCCGGGACGTGTCGGTTTTACTCCATATCGCTTCCCGAAAAATCAAGAGCGCCTCACGGTGCGTTGTGTTTCAAATCTCCCACTGAACAGCGGGAGAACAGCGTCGTGCGGAAATCTAACAGCGCGCTGTGACATCTTTCTCTTGTCTAAATCATCTCTAGTTGATCTGTGCGAACAGCGCGTCAATGTAAATAATTGATAAAATGTCTGTTATCTGTTATTATTGATCATACATCTGTAATCTGTTAAATAGCTGTTGATACTCACGAGAAACAGCGGCTCTGGGTTTTCTCGGAAGTGAATGCCATAGAAAATTAGGAAGCAGAGAATACTCGAGTGGAAGAGATATGACTCATCACCGTAGCCGCCCAACATGATCCTGAAAATGTCATCTTCGTATCACAAAATGGTTCTAGAGGGATTTATTGCTCGTTCACCCCGAGAGTGAACACCAAACTGTGAAGGGGATATTATAGGTGACGCTATTCGTACGCACCATGATGCGAGCGCAACGTGACCCAGGAAGAGAAACTGAAAAGAAAAATAGAACGGACGTCAGAAAATCACAAGAATCTCATTCTTATTGGGAGGGATTATATATCTCATTGATCGTTCATTGTTTTTGTCAAAACTCTGTCTCTTCAGTGCGGTCTTGTTGGCTCCCGTTCGCCGACATTTGGAAAATATTGGTCATACGAAGCTTAGCAAAACTTCCTCATAATAGACTCGAATTCTCGTTGTCGAGTTTAGTCATCAGACGATTAGCTCCAAAATGGAGTCATTCCCTACTGACTGACGTGAACTATTTAAGAAACGTCGATTTCGCCGAGGCTTCGGAACAAAAATCAGATTTTTCTCATGAACACAGCGAATCCTTGTTCACGACATCGTAAGCTAAAAGCTCAATGGACACAGATCTGAAAAATCTGAATTTCGAAATCGATTGAGGAAAATGAAACCCGTCCTCATGCGTTCCGAGGATCATGCGCTCCCCGAAGAGTTCACATTCATAGTCGGCTCGTTGCGGGACTATTGGGTGGACTTTATTCACAAGGAGTACAACACGCCTCGTAATTCTCCGAAGGATGTGAGCGTTATGAGATGAGCCAAGAATAACCGAGGCAACAAATATAGCGGGTCAGTTGTAACTAGAAGAGACAACTGTTCGCCGGATGATTGTTCAACGACGAGATGAAATCTTTGATCGCACAACGAGATGTTCATTTTCATCCAGACTGGAGACGATCGCAGCACGACAGCTTGATCGCGCGCTCTTCTCACAAGTACCCGATCTCTGCCGACCGCAACCAGATTCTGTTCTGCGAGGGCGAGGCAGCATTCTCAGAGTTCGACAATAGACAAAACATTTCGACGGTTTGCGGTTGGAAACAGAAATATGACGCCTCGCTCGACGGTATTTTCAATCTTCTCTCAGCGAGCATAGAATGAGGAGGATTTTTTCCCGGAATTCGTGCGCGAATAGATTATCTAGTCGTTCGGGAGCGAGCACTCGATTTTCTCGAGTCGTGTCATCTCACTCCAGGTTTCACCCGAGCGCTTCGGCCACCTCCAAAAACTCGCGTAAGAATCTCAGTGATAAACAAAGTCTAGTTCAGTTTCCCCTGATACAGAACAGTCTTGGAGAAAAAAAATCAACAAGCACGGATATCGTGATATGGGTATCCGTTAACTCGGTCGACAAAATCGCACTGTCCCTCGAGATGAGGCTAGAACTGTTGTGTCTGTCTCCCTGATAGGCAAAAGGCGGTGGCGGCGGCGGTAACAACAGCAGTGGTGACTGAGTGGAGACGGGTAACAAGTTGTCAATGGCATATGCTGCCGAGTCGTTCTTCATGTTCACTGCTCAGAAGACTTTCGGAAATCGAGACACTTTCGCCCTTCATGGACAAATCCTGAATCTTCTCGGACTGAAGGGACCAGTGACGATAATAGGGAACGGAAAACTCACCTTCAGATTCAACAGCTGAAGACTCAACGAGATCCTCTGACCGGCGCTAGCTGGCGTTGATTCCATGATGTGGACGAAAAGATCCGTTTATTTTACACAAGTTGCTCTTTCCGAAATGTGAAAACACACACGAAATTCGGCTTCGAACGGAATGAGGACCGCTGCGAATGTCAAAGATCTGCACAGCTGAGAGGAGCGAGCTAACACAACGTTGGACGTTTTCGGCTTGCCATAGTTTTAACGTGGTGAGCTGGTGGATCGTGGCGAGTGCGAGACTTTCCCTCTTTCCCAGACTTCTCTGCCACTCCGGAGACAGGTGGCTACGCGTGACTTCTGCGCTTCACGTCGGGAAATGCTGGAAGAAAAAAACCGGGACCGACGCGACGCTTCGCTGTCAGAGAAGCGGAGTGGAGAAATCTGAGAACTTGGTGTTGATTCTAAGCGATGTCGGAATCTGAGCTTTCGGTTTGTAAACAAGATCGCTGGAGTCGACCGATAGCGTTCAACAAACGCCCAGATCTTCGTGCATTCTCGGTGAACGGACGGAGCATTCCGACTGTTTTCGTTGTCGGGCGAACGTATTCCGTGTCGAGTAGTCCGAACATTCAGGAAAAGCTAATGGTACGCTTCGACCCATGACAAAAAATAACTCTGACGCCAGAGATCGCGCCGGAGCAGTTGTCGTGGAACTGACTTTCGAGAAGCGTTTTCGGTTGGGCGTGGGAGATTTTGATGAGTCATTTTACAGTTGTTTTTGACAATCAGACATTACAAGGACATGAGAGCGATGGAATCTTCCGCGAAAGTGTCGGCGATGATATTTGTCGAAGGTGACAGAGAATGCTTCATCGGTTCTTTTGATTCCCAAACTTGGATTTCAATTCTTGAGAGGTCGATCCCGCTAATCTAGGCATCGAAATGTCGGAGCATGGATGGGAATTTATCCGGTCTCAACGCCGAGTGACGGTCTGGCATATGTAAAGCGCGACTCATCGATTTTGGAGCGATTTGAGTCAGCGTTTGATGACGGATGACATTTCTATAGTTTGATGGAAGCAACTGGAAGCAAAGCCATCATCCCCAGGCGGAAATTCGGTTTCCATAATCCCAGTATATCCACGCCTAAGTGTTCCTTACCAGTCATCGAGTGGCCATTTCTCTGATATTTGCTGACTATTTTGGCACAATCTTCCTTCGTGTTCCGCAAATCAAACTGGACCTCAGAATGTGTTTGAGGGATGACGCGTTTGGAATGCTTCTTCCAACCGATGAGGAATTTTCCACAGTTTTCGGGGACGACGCAGTGTACACTCGGTTTCATAATTATGCGCGCACTCGCGCACGCTTCCATGCCCTCGGATTAGATCAGCGCTTTTTTTGACAGAGTAGGAGTTTGGACCCACGATTTTCGGAGACAGGCGATATTTCCTGCCGGGAATCATCCGAAAACGCGCGATTCCGGAGTCATACCACTCATTAAAATTCATATGTCGCGGTAGAAGAGATAACTGCCATGAGAACCCATGTTAAGCGACGAGTGTGCAGAGAGAATCACCAAGTTGAGATAAATTCGGTTCCATCATCACATTGACTAC
This sequence comes from Neoseiulus cucumeris, assembly GCA_021527715.1. NCBI lineage: Eukaryota > Metazoa > Arthropoda > Arachnida > Mesostigmata > Phytoseiidae > Neoseiulus > Neoseiulus cucumeris. The sequence goes on along the minus strand of JAJSRV010000050.1, from coordinate 684,641 downwards.
TAGCTTGGATCAAATCATTTGCTCATCGAAAACACGGCATAGGAGGGATTGGGACATGTTTTGAGGGGGTGCGCGCATATTTATGAAACAGTTGAAAATGAGCATTTTCACGTTTTTTCGCTCTTCTCACCGAAAACGCCGAAATTGGCGCATCTCGTGATATGGCTGTGTAACCCGGTGTTGGACCGGCGTGTGGTATGAGTTTCAGCGAAATCGAGTAACGTCTGAAAATATGGGTGCGCGCATAATTATGAAACTGATTGTGAGTGTAGTATGTAATGGAGAGATGAGAGGAGATACGAATCAGCTCCGGCCAAGAAACGAGGGTTCGAACTTCAAAGCATGCTTTGAAACCGGATTCGAATTCTGTGAACACGCAAACTTCATGAAAAGTCTGTGTTGATTGTGTAACTCGATGATGCCATGCACGACTGAGCCGGACATGATCGAAGGGGTCTATGTTTAGATAATGAGACCCAGAAAAAATGGATGGCATCATACTTTTCCCTTCGGAACTTGGTGTCGAATCGACCGAGTAGTCCGATGATGGTGAAGGTCAATGAAGTGCTGACAAAACTGTGCCAATATGACCCCTCCACGAAGTGGGAGTTCTGGGCAGGGCCTGGAAGCGTTGGAATCAATTCTCAGAGAAACTCGATGATTTCGTGATGATCGACTCATGATGGCCGACGTGACAGCCGAGTGGTTTGAGCGGTCTGCACGTCACGTGCAGCTTCACTTGTGAATGCGGATGTGGTATCACACCACATGCCATGTTGACTCGTGGCACCACATTCACGAGAGGCAGGTCGTTTCCGAATCTCTTCTGGTACCAGAAGGCCGCCTTCTTCAGAGATGCTTTTCATGGTTCACATCTCTGTCTAGGGTGTTTAGGGCGGATGTCGGGGAAGTAATCAGTCGGCCATGGCCGCCCCCTGGAGGTTGGTCTCGGATCCCGCACCCGGGACAATCGCCCGCGATATCAGAAGAAAATAGATTTTGATGATTCTATGTTTGAGGCGCAAACGACGCTTAAGAAGTCGAAGGTGTCGGCGCTCTGAAATAGAAAGCTTCTCTGGTTTGTGCAGTCGGTGGTCGTGGGAAGAACCTCTCATAGTTTTCTACCTACCGCGCTGCGACCGATACAGGTAGCGCCCCAGAACGGCTCTGTGTCGTCTCTGCTTTTGACTCGAAAGAGTTGCTGCGACTTTCGGGTATAGGTATTCTGTTTTCCTGTATCACATATTTCGTCCCTAACACCGCACTGCCTAAAAATCCTCAAGCTCTGAGATCGCTGTCTAACGGAAGCAGGAGAGTGAAGCCGGTTCCGCGGACGTTTGAGCGATGACTTTCGAGTTTATTTAGTCGTGTTCCGGGAGATTTTCATCGCTTGCAGTGATTTCTCTGGGAACTCGGGACAAGTGATTCCATCGAAGCGTCCTGGCACTGGAGCCCGACCGGCCTTAGGACCGGTGCGTCGCTGACTGGGAAAAAACATTCTCAGGAGGGCACGGGACGAAGAGGGATGAGCGAGCTTGTTAACCAAAAAGATACAAGCGTACACGGAAGGATCTTGGACCCGTCAGGTCCTCAAATAACCTCAGGGTGGGAGCTGCCGAATCGGAGCTCCCGCCCGAGCATCCATCTTCCAGGATTCTTCCCGTGAGGGTGTTTATCGGAGGAGCAGCAAGGGTTCCGGCGTGTTCGCTCTACCAACTCGGCTGCAGCGGTTTCACTCACCAAGGTGCAGCGAAGTCTGAAACGGAAGGGACTGCCGCCCGAAGTGCTCAAATATGCTGACGATATGTAACGACCAACGCTCTTGTGGTCAACGTCTCTGAAACCAAGGCGATCGAGTTCGAAAGCGACAGTCGGCTTTCGGCCTCAAGCTCAACGAAGTCGACATTTAATTCGTCCCACACTTCCCCCAGAAGCTGCTCTCTCGTCCTCAGGGAAATCTTCAACTCGACACCCCATGAGTCTCGCTACCGAAATTCGAATTTCCGTTCTCCCGGAACGGAAAATCGAATTTCCGTACCCGTGCCACGGAAAATGATGTCTACCCATGACAGAATACGGAAAGACTTTGTGGCGTTCTACAGCGTTCCGGATACGCACGAGCAGCGATCTGTTCGAGCTGAAAATTGAATCGACAACTTGCTATGGCGTTCCAGTCATCTGAAGCTCTCGAGGCAACCTCGAATCTTCGAAACGGAAGTCATTTCGTCAACTTATAAAATCTAGCTATTGATGAACCGAGCACCAGTTGTGAACATTTATCAACTCGAACCGATACGTTCTCTAGGGGGAAATTATCGAGCCTCATGCATTGCGTCCGAACAATTTACAACATGCTGGAGGAGTCGAACCGTTGAGGTCCAACGTTTTTGAAGGGGTCGGCAATCAATCGTGTGCGAAGAATGATTTGTTGTCGATCCCTGTTTCAAGCGCCATTACGGCTTGCTCTATTTTCCCATCATCGTTCGGTTTAGGTTTCAACGACAGACACCAACGGATTGGCGTCACGAAGCACCAATGGCTGTTCGGTTCGTTCCCCCTGGAGCTGAGTCGTGTCCGTCAGTACCTTCACTTTACCCAAGCATCGCGGCGGCGGCGTCAACAAGAGGTTATAACTGAAGTGATAACGACGCTCACTACGAATGCTAGCTGAAGGAATATCGCAGCTAGAGTATTTATTGACTTCACCGAGAAAGGGAGAAGGGACATCAACAATGAAGTGCCGGACTGCCGGCTCCAACATTTCTCCCCTTAGATAGAGGCTCTATCTTGGTTTGAAAGGATTTAGCCAATCGAGGCCCTTGCATTGTCGGGGCGGCTGGATCCGTGTAGGCTGCCGAGGCGGAACGACTTCGGCCGGCGGCTCTGATGAATGGGTGCCGGCTTCAAGAGACTCCTGCGACGACTCGCTTGGTTTCGTCGCGCTGGATGCGGCCTTGGGTCCTTGAGCTTGAGGGCTTGGATCCCCAAGAGACGGGGGCGCTCGGACCGGTTGGAGCGGGGCACCTGGGAGATCCTCCAAAAGTTCCGGCGAGGAGCTCGGAGGCGCGGCACGCCGTTTCCAGATCTGGTTCACATGCCGGATGAGCACCTGTCCGCGGACCTCTACCCTGACCATGGAGTTGCCGATGAAGCCCACAATCTTGGCGCGGACTCTGTTGCCGTTTGAGAGTTCGACCGTAACTGCTTCCCCCCGACGGAAGCCCCGAGGACGGGCCCCGTGGTGCCGGTCGAACTGGTCCTTATAACGCTGTTGCCACTCTGTCAGTTCTGTGCGATGTGTCGGCGGTTTCTGCGCGTCGAAGGGCGTCCGCAGCTTCCGACCGAATAAGACTTCTCCCGGTGACTTGTCACCAAGAGCCGCGCATGGAGTGTAGTTGTATGAACGTACGACTGCATCGAGGGAATCGCGAGAACCATCGAGAGCAGACTTCACCGTGCGGATCATGCGCTTGGCTTGGCCGTTACTCTGAGGGGAGCCTGGCGCGCAGCGAAGGTGCACGAGACCGTCGAACTCAGCGACGAAAGCGGCAAAGTCACGAGACTTGAACTGGCCCCCATTGTCCGAGACAACAGTGTCGGGCGGCCCGAAGTGCCGAAACAAGGTCAAGGAGGTAGCCGACCACTGAAGCTGCCGTGATCGACCTCAGCCACTGTGCGTCGATATACTTCGAAAAACTGTCGACTACGAGGATGAAAGCTTCGTCCTTTGACGGTAGATTGTTGATGTCCCTTCTCCCTTTCTCGCTAAAGTCAATAAATACTCTAGCTGCGATATTCCTTCAGCTAGCATTCGTAGTGAGCGTCGTTATCACGTCAGTGGCGCAGCCGACATATCCGACATAGAGGCCACGTTGAAACAAATCGTGGAAGCTCTCCAATTCCTCACCGACGACCGAACAAGCCAGCAAGAGGATCGAACGACGACGATTAACAACGTTCTCACTCTGATCGTCAAGTTCAATTTCGATGCAGATAACGACCTCACCTTCGACAAGTGGTTTTCTAGGAATCAGAACTGCATCGAAAACCACGCTCCTTCCTCGCCAGAAGCCGAGCTGCTCCTTCGTGCACTCGGACCCACCGAATACAATCAATTGCGTGGTCGAACTTCACCAAAAAAAACAGAGAGTCTGTCTTACTCCGAACTGCGCGAGTTACTCTCAACTATGTTCGGTAGTCTAAAGTCCATCTTCAGACGCCGACACGACATTCTTCTCGTGGATCGACTACCCCCTGGGAAGTCAGCAGAAGAGATTGTCAACACGGCGAATCTGAAGGGAGACGAATTTGCATTCAAGGATTTGACCTTGGATCAGTTCAAAATATTCATCATGCTCCTTCAGATTCCGGATCCCTCGTACCATAATTAACTGTCGGTTATCATGAAAGCCGTAGACGACAATCCGACGATCAAGATCGATGAAGTTCGAACCATCCTGAAACGCTACGAGACCCGATCCAACGACGCAAAGATTGACATTAACACGCACGCAATTGAGAGTGACACGAATGCGATCGCTGCCGCTCAACCCCATACGCGAGACCGAAGAGCCCGGAGAAATTCTCTGCGCGCCACCACTCATCCGAAGACCCAGCAAAGGCGTGAAAGAAATCCTCCGTTATCTCGTCGATGCGATGGTTGCAGCGAGGACCATCTCCGGAAAGACTGCCGATTCAAGAAAGCAGTGTGAAACTCGTGTCACAAACTGGGGCACATTGCCAAGGTTTGCCGTTCCGTGCGTACCAACATCTTGGTCATCAACAGCATCCTGACCCTTCTGAACTACGCGAAGGCCGAACATTCATTTCCGTCAAGGTCAATGGTGTCGCTGTTCCCTTCCGGGTAGACTGCGGGGCCGACCTCTCTACCAGTGGTCTGAAAGTCTGGAAGGACTTGAACCGACCACCACTGATGCCTTTCGCAGGGACGTGCACTCATGTGGATGGAGACAAAGTAACTGTGAAAGGATATTTCATAGCAACGTTCGAATATCAAGACTTCCAGTATTCCGAACCCCTACTGGTTTTGGCAAGAGGTACCATGTCCCTTCTCTGCGGACGACTCCTCAAGCGTCTCGGATTGCTTCGATGGCAAATCGAAGAACCCGAGCCACCTCAGGTCAATGCCATGGTGACAACTTCGTCGCTTCAACCTCAGTTCCCTGACTTATTCAAGTCTGGTCTTGGAGAGTGTTCGAAACTAAATGTGCACCTCCACCTCCGTGAAAATGCTCGTCCGGTTCACTTGCGTCCTCGCCCGGTGGCGCTAGCACTTCAAGACCAGATGGACAAGGAGCTCGACAGGTTGCTCGACAATGGAACTCTAGTACCGGTGGAATACTCCGAATGGGCTACACCCATTGTGGTGGTCAAGAAGGCCAACGGCTCTATCAGAGTGTGCGCTGATTTTTCGACAGGTCTCAACAACGTGCCGGCCCCAACAATAACGGCTACAGCCTCATGATTTCCAGAACCAACACACGAGGCTAACCTCTCTGAGATAGATTCCTGAGATATGACAGACTGAATTTCTGTATAATTCTCACGTGTTTTCGGAAATCCGCTGTGTTTAGAGAACGGCAATCAGAGAAGTCACGAACGACTCCGGTGAGCGAATTTGATCCCTCGCGGGGCTGCAGTGCTTTTACTGAAGAAAAATTCCCTACACGCGCCGAGGGAACGTTTCAATGTTGAGCCAATGCATTCGCTCTGATGGTATCGATGAGAAGTTCAAGTTGTCTCATCAGATAATACATCAGGTAATACAAACTCGTTACTAATATTAAACATAGAACTGTTTTTGGACGGTAAAAATATTATCATTAAGAGAGGAGCAACTGAATAGTATCATTATCATCGTGCTAAAAAGAGCAACGCTGAAGATGAATACAAAAACTAAGCCTCATGAAAGAAATGGGTTGGCGCCGCCACTGCCGCCACTAACGGCCGACTGTCTTGTGGTTACACGGCCGTAGCCACAACCGATGGAGGTCCGAATCTCGATGGCCGCCGGGATGCACGTTATGCTTGGTGAACGAAAAAAGACTCTGCACATTGCCTTAATGTGTGCGCAGCAAAAACGTCGCAGGATGTCTGTGTGCATCGATTAGCAAAAACAAGTCCATCGGAAGTGGGTCTAATGATGGCACTCCGTGACCGAATCCCAAAAATAGGACCAGGCGGTGTCCCCTGAGCTTGCTCGACCCTAAGATGATGATACCCCGTCTTCCGCGGATGAGAACGCACAACGGACCATTCCATTAATCAGAGTTCTTGAAGTTTTATATAAATATGTAAAAAAGACAATTTATTATGCGAAGTTTCAGGACAGGTTCTTTTGTCATCTCACAAATCTTGAAGTATTTCACCGTCCTGGAATGCTGTCACGTTTGAGCTACGTTTGGACTAACAACGAGCCGGTGCGGGTTGGTGACGAGATTTCTTGAGCTCGACTCCTTTGCGGCTTCCTCTTCAGCGCCTTCAGAATCGCGTTTCTGCTCTTTTGGTCAATCTGGTCGCTGACATTCTTCCTCTGCACTCCCGTTGTCATCAGTCCGCTGCCTTAATCCGGATTTTCTAGAAAGGCTTCGACATCTTTGCGCTTCTTCCCGCGTAGCCGTCCGTGTATTTACGGTACGAATCGACTAGTGATGCCCTGTGTATCTTTTGGGCGAGACGGCCAGCTGCCTCATATTGAAAGTTCGCTGGGTATCCTCGGACGAGCTCTGAATCGAAGATGATCCCCATGAGTGGCATGATAGCCAATGAAGAGGAATCCATCGCAGTCCTCGCGGGATATCCCGAAAACGGTATGGTGTCGAGGGGCATCCCGGCGAGTTCTTTGACACCTCCAGCGGCTTCAATGATTTCCGAAGCGAGTGACGCCCCGGTCAAGGCTTTCAAGTTCGGTGCGGCGAGACTCACCCCAATGAAAGCCGAGATTTCGTGTTCCTCTTCTTTCAGGCGATTCGCCGCTTGGCACGCGTCGAGTACTCGCGCAAGCTCCTGCGCTGTGAGCTCTCGACCCTCCGATGTCGAGGCCGAGCATCCAACCGCCGCTCGTTGGGCTGGATTGAGAATCGATCTCAAGAAGACCTCGTCATTCTTCACTCGATCGAGGTCGTTTCCAATCGCCTGCACGACGCGGAGATACTCCGAAGATTCTGGCACGACGGGTTCCAGCTCGGGGAACCTGTCCGAATAAATTCCCTTCACGAAGCTGTGAATCCTCACCAAGTTTCCGTTGATCTCTGCGAGGGTTCTGAGGGCGTCCGCAATCAGCCCTGACTCACGAGCGATCCGTTGTGTGTTTCGATGGACCTTCGGGTCAAAGTCCAGAGAGCGGCAATCGCTTCCCCATTTCAGGATCTCCTCTTCTTCGCGGCGTATTTTGGACAGGATTTGTTCTGGTGTTTCCGATGAAGTGAACGCCACCATTCCTTCCATACTCTTGAAGCACACTTCGACCGCAATATTATGGTCTTGTGGTTGACGGTTGATTTCACAATCAAAATTCTAATTTTCGAGGTGTTCAAGCGAGACCACTGGATCGAGGAAGCAGAACCCGAGATTCACTCCAACAGCCCCCAAGAACAACCTCGCGGATTGGTTGAAAGCTTCAAGAAGCACTTTGTTGAATCGGAGAGGGACATTCATTCTCTCCCGTTTGGATTTCATGAGAGGGGACTTTCGACTCTCTCGAGAATGATTGCGAAGTCCCCGATTCCTGGTAATTTCGATGAAAGAGTCCTTCAACGAAACGCATTGAAGTCGAGCCGGATGATTTTCTGTCTTATTTCTGGACCGAGAGGATGATTTTTGTTCGCTTTTTAAGAAGTCACCGAATCGGGGAGGTCGAATTCTTCGGAAAGCCCACAATCTCGAGGACCTTCGGGAACCGCCTGCTAAAGCTCTACAAGCGATTCTTTTTCTCCGAATATTCTAAAGCAACGAGCAATATACGACCTAAGATTGAGATGCTTCATCGGATAGCATCATGGTAGAAATCATGAGACGATGTAGAAAGGCCATTTAGAGGGAAATCGATCTCGATGAGACATCAACGACCGCTGACCACAGAACGGTCAGAACCATTCCCCAGAACCAAGACCATATCTTGTCCGGAATTGTGTCGACTTTCTCGTAATCCTCCACTCGGTAATGGAGCCGACAGTGAGTGTGATTCGGGACCGTCTTCCAGGTCGTATGTGGAACGAAGAGGGACCTCAGAGCCAGGACTAGGAGATGGCCAGACCTCACAAGAACTCAGCGGGAAACGTTCTGATAGTCAGACCACGATCTCGCACGCCAGAGAAACATCTTTTGCTGATATCTCCTGAACCTTGACTCCGTGAGGCTTTAAATCATTTCAATGGAATTTCTCAGGCATACGGATACGAAGCGAAGTAGAGATGAAGATTATTTTTCGGGGATGAAGAGCAGCCCTCGAAAACGAGAGCATAGTCCAAGACTTATCAAAGACTTCTTATCGACGAATCCGACGCGAGCCAGGCTCTATGAAGACGGATTTTGTTATTTGGAGATATTTCTCGAATCAGATTCTATCTTCCCGTTTAGGACTCTGGAAGTATGTCGCTAGACAACAGAACTCCGTACTAGCTCGCGATCTGTTCCGATTCGGGATTGTATAGAAGTCATTATTGATGAATCGACAGAACTTGTTGAACTTGTTTTCGCGCGCCAAAGGCCGCCCCTACGCGAGTTTTGTACGTTGTTTCAAATGCAAGTCTCCAAACGCTATGAAATGTGCACATTAGTCGCCCGGCACCTCGAAATCAATCGCCTCTGCACGTTTGGAATCTCCTGCCCTTGGTCTCGAGGATATCTGTCCCGCGGAAAGCATGTATGCACGTTTGTTCCTGGGTTCGCTCACCACAAGGTCGTTTCATCGGTCTCTTTTGGATCGCAACGTGCAATATGGACGAAAGGGTCGTCGGCTGCCTCCAGAAAGCGCTCGAAGTTCCGTCTGAGAGTTCCTGAGAGCGTTCTATCGGGAGGATATTCAACAGAGTTTACTCCTCCGAAATCAGGAAGCTGTCCATAGCAAGCATGGATGTTTTTCAATGCTTGACTCAAGGAAATCAAAATCTCTGTCATCATCTGTCGCGAAATAGTTTAGAGGGAGGGCCTCGCTCGCTTCAATTGAATAAAATGCATGCTCCTCGCTTGATATTCCGTTCAAAGAACTCAAGGCTCTACTTTGGACCCTATTGGTTGAAGAGTAGGGTCCCAGATAAATGAATTGTCTGAGACCGTTTTCCGACTATTTCAAGCTCCGGAATCCAGATTCGATCGTTGGAATGTGTTTCTGTAGCTTGTTTATCGAGCTTTCTCGTCCTCGTGTCTTCGAGCACGAGAAGGGCGTGATTTTGCAGGGGCTGCTCAGGGCTTTGATAGGTCATCTTGACGCTCACTGCTCGAGATTTGGGATTTGGGATTCAAAACATTCATCGATTGTCAGCGTCATGATTCATGAAACACTCCAATTCCTCCATTTCATCACCCAGGATCAGGGAATCATCCTATGAATCTTCGTACTTCAAGTCCTCAAACTCGTTGCCGCCTAGCATTGTTAGCGCTGCCATGTTATCGCAGAGCTCTGGCTAGACGAAAGATTAATTGGATCCCTCTCTCGTGAAAACCAAAAGGGAGAGAATTATCGGAGGGCGGAACTTGTCCCTCCCCGTCTCAACAAGGGGCTTCTTAAGGCGTTCCACCAATCTGCGAGGAATACTCTTCTTGCTTGAGGATCTTCGGAGTGAACTCGGATTCTGTTTCCTCCATCAAGTGCTCGTGCTTCAACATCTCAACTTAAGACCTTCAATTGTGAGATCAACCGTGAATCACCAGACCGTAATATGGCGATCGAAATGTGCTCCAGGAGTTTGGAAGGAATGGTGACGTTCACGTCATCCGAAACACCAGAACAAATCCTGTCCAAAATACGCCAGGAGGAAGAGGAAATCCTGGAATGGGGGAACGATTGCCGCTCTCTTGATTTTGACCCGAAGGTTCAGCGAAACACACAACGGACCGCTCGTGAGTCGGGGCTGATTGCGGACGCCTTCAGAACCCTCGCCGAGATCAACGGAAACTTGGTGAGGATTCACAGCTTCGTGAAGGGAATTTATTCGAACAGGTTCCCCGAGCTGGAACCCGTCGTGCCAGAATCATCGGAGTATCTCCGCGTCGTGCAGGCGATCGGAAACGACCTCGATCGAGTGAAGAATGACGATGGCTTCTTGAGATCGATTCTCAATCCAGCCCAACTGGCGGCGGTTGGATGCTCGGCCTCGACATCGGAGGGTCGAGAGCTCACACCGCAGGAGCTTGCGCGAGTACTCGACGCGTGCCAAGCGGCGAATCGCCTGAAAGAAGAGGAACACGAAATCTCGGCTTTCATTGGGGTGAGTCTCGCCGCACCGAACCTGAAAGCCTTGACCGGGGCGTCACTCGCTTCGGAAATAATTGAAGCCGCTGGAGGTGTCAAGGAACTCGCCGGGATGCCCCTCGACACCATACCGTTTTCGGGATATCCCGCGAGGACTGCGATGGATTCCTCTTCGTTGGCGATCATGCCACTCATGGGGATCATCTTCGATTCAGAACTCGTTCAAGGATACCCAGCGAGCTTTCAATATGAGGCAGCTGGCCGTCTCGCCCAAAAGATACACAGGGCATCACTAGTCGATTCGTACCGTAAATACACGGACGGCTACGTGGGAAGATGCGCGAAGATGGAACTGGCTCGGGAGTTGATGAAACTTCAAAGACGCCCCAGGACAGGAGCGTAACGAGCTTTCAAGGTGCTCGAGGCGAACTCCCAACCACATGCCCCTGTGGTCGATTTCTTCAGAATTCAATCAAGGCGTCTCCACTGAGCTCCTCGGTCAGACTCATTGAGCCGGTCGGGTGGAATGCCGTCCACGTGCCGAGGTCCTCCACAAGAGAGACTCCACAAGTTCCCATCGCTAGGTCGAACGATCGAGAGTTCCTCATCATTTAGGTTATTTCCCGGAAACCCCAAACCAGCGTCGCACGAAAGCAATATGGATGTGCTGAGAGAGAACGGCTGTGGGAACAAGCATCTGAGAAATGCTCCGCCTGCTCCTAGACCTTGGGCGTCGATGCCCGGGGCGAATCGATCCGCCTCCCCGTCTCGCTACGCCGCTGCCGCAGGACAGTGAAGTACTTCCGGCCAAGATTTCCGGCAGTTTTCGTAAAAGGATCTTCTCCTGAAACCCTGTTTGAAAAATTTACTTGTTTTGTGTATTCAAATAAAACTCCGAAACTTCCGATTCATATGAAAAACATTGATCCGCTATTCGCTGGCATGAAATTCAACCGAAAGATCATGAAGGAAGAAAGCGCAGCCGGCGTTTACCTTATATGTATATGATGATGATTAGGGCCGCCAGAAATATGCAAATGCATATTCACATGCGCATTTTCGACTTCGCGTATTTTGTGATCATTTTTCGATCATTGCATATTTCTGGAAATCTCGTGCATATTTCAGGTCTTTTAGTGCATATTCTTGGCGGCCCCAATGATGATACATGAGAGGTTCTTCCTGAGCGAGGCTCCTCACGCGCGAGGTCCCTGACACGCGAAGCGCCCTAAACGGAACGTTTCTTACATGCGGCGGTTCTCATACCCGGGACCTCATGTTAGTTTATCTCCATCACTTAAGGCACCACCAGGCACTCGACCGTCATATCAGATCAGGAACGCAACGAAGACACTCATGAGAATCTTGAGCTCTTGTATCATTTCATCGGACGAAAGGTCCAGTAGATCCTCTCGTAGGATTTGGGCCCCGTGGCGCCCACTGACGTTTTCGTGAATTGTGTTGTATGACAAAATATGGAATCTCGTTTTATGGCGTCGGAAGAAGGCCCCGAGCTCATTGAGATCTCCTTCGGTAACTTTAGATAACAAAAAAATACATAACAATGTTGTAAGTGTGCTCCTCTGATTCTTTTCTTCGATGCCATCTGAGAGAGCTCCTTCAGCTCAGAATGATGGAGATTTGGCGCGCATTGGAAAATACACAGAAAATTTGTCCGATTTGTGATACAGCGTGTATTTTCGAAAGGGCATAAGTCCACTGGACCCTGTTCCGAGGAAAACGAGAAAAACGTGCCACTCCGCGAATAATGTTGCGATCCCCAAGACTCCGATAGCATGTTGTAGGGCTACCCGAGGGCTACCTGAGGACGAAAGCGATCTCGCAATCAGCCAACTCGTTCCCGCGCTCGCAAAGAAAAATCATTCACCTACATTCTAAAATTTCTCGGAGAGGCGCATTAAATGCCAACCTGGAAGAATACACAAAGAGGCGATGCACTCTGCTGTTTCATGACGATGGACCGCCCTGGGAGGATTGACGTCTCGTTGTCGCGATTTCCATGAGGGTTCGTCGTCAAGTCGAATCGATTTGGAATTTTCCATCAATCGTAGCGCGTTCGCGGAATAGGAGCCGGAATTTCCTTTCATTCATTCGGGAAGAGAATACAACAAACAATACAATTCCTGGATGACGTAGTTACGCTGTATAGCAAACTATAGCATCTTCGAGAATCACAATGAGTGAGCAGGTCCTCGAAGAACATCACCTGTTGAATCATATGCTCCGTGCTGTCAAATTCGAATCGCGCGCCGTGTCACCATCGTTCGCTATCCTTGTTTTGAACTGAATTGGATCTCAACATGGCGCCACCCTGTCAGGCAGCGCTGAATGTAAACAGAAGACCTGTCTTTCTGTCCGATTGCGGAGCAGCGAAGAACTAGTGCGATCGAGTGCGTTCTCGATCTTCAAACCACTTGAGTGTGGCTCTGAGTTGTTCTGTCGCGCTGACTCTGATATGTGATCAGTCAACAAGACGATATATGACTGTTTCAGCGACATCCAACCAAGAAGCCAGACACAATGCTTCTGGCTTCGATAATCTTCCTAGTTGGGCTTGCAGTTTTCGCCATCGCAACGGGGACCCTTGTCTACAGGTTGGTTCTTGGTGCGAAGATATTTATCAAAGTCTAACCACCACGTAGGCCACCAGCTGTCTCAGAGAAGAACCATTTTTCCTCTCTGAGTATGATCATCTGACAGCCCCTTCCTCTTTTGTTTCGTCTACTCATGAATGTTATGTCAATTATGGATAGACGAAACAATGGACGAACAACAACTCGAAGTGATAGCTGGATTCCATGAGAACGATCACGAGCATCGATAGCGGCCGGAAGCACCGCGTTCTCGAGAGGAGTCGATGAAATCGATACCCTCATGCGCATTGTCGCTGTTCGGGATCCAACTAATTTCGAGTTGAACTGTGGCATTGTGGAGGGATTCGAAAGGACTTATTCGAGGGCTAAATTTTCCGCTTCGACATCAAGCAAAGCCGAATTAATCTCTGACGTTCTTGGTCCGAGTAATAAAGACGCTACTGAATTTTCTCTGGAGGCGGAGTGAATTACTAAACTGACTCCTCCCATTCCGCAGACTGATTCTGTTCTTGATCACCCGCTATATTCAACGGAAGCTCAACGTCAAAGTTCGAATTGGACGACTTAAGTTCTTCAAGTTCTTCTTCATACAAGACCTCTATGTTCAACTTGAGAATGGAACAGTTCTGGTAAGTATCAGGCCAAGTCCGCACGTTTTCGGATCTCGAAGAACTCATTGGAGTCAGTGGAGGAGTGTTAATGCTCAAACACCTCCTTCCTTCTACAGCAAGCGGAACGAATGTGGGTTTCGTCGTGTATTTTCTCGAACGACTACTCCTCGCTAGTTGCGGTCTGCTTCTCGGACGTCCGCTTGCAATTGAATTTTGATAGTCTCCTCGAGGAACCTGAACTCCCGGAGGATGATTGTGAATCGGAAAACTCCAAGACCACGAGCAGTCAAGATTCGCGCGGAAAACTTCCATCCAACATCATCACTGCTCTTAAGGTAAAGAATGGATCTATAGATGACTATAGTGCTGGCTCAAAAGATCAACGCTCTCGTTGGGATTCTGCCGAACTATTCGAGAAGAATTCAACCACTTAGAGTGTGTGAAATCGATTGCAGAATATTTCGTTGCATTTGTACAATGTTGACATCATGCAACTGGACGGCGGAAACGATTCTCTGGTGCACACTACGTTCAAGGTAAAAGTTCCAAGTTGATTATCTGAAGTCTTCCAAACTCGCCATCGAAGTCTCCGGGAGGAAGTGCACTAGTCGTTGCGATCGGAAGTTCGCACTCGCTCATTGGCCCATTCGAGCTATCATCCTTCCTAATTCCCGGTCCGAGGAATTGCACTCCATACTGTTTTTTCCTTCTCTCAAAACCAATGAGCATCCTCAAGTATGATTTGATTCTTCATTGCAGGAACTGACCTTGTTCGCCTATTCGAAGAACAAAGAGTCGTGTTCAATCAACTTCAGCGTAAAGTCAGCTGCGCTTCGGATATTCAAACAGCCGGATAAAAAGCGGGACACCTGTCTTGCAAATGTTTATGTAGATGCGGAATGCCGCCTCTCAATACTTCTGGGATTTCCGATCCTCTTGAAATCCTTGGAAGTAGACATTCGAAATCCTGTGCTCACCATCAGCGAGAATCTTCAGATTCATAAGATCTTCCGCCAGGCGTCTCCAGCCCGGAGATCGTCTGAGCCGTCGGATGCCTCGAAGAGAGCACGACTGCGACGTTACATGTTACGATTACCTCGGAAGGTTGGCAACTCCCGAAACGATAGTTGACCACAATGTGATTCAGGAGCGCACATGCGATCTTCGAAGGAGAATTGATATTATTCTGTATTGAAAGCCGAATCTGACTTCTAGGTGAATTTCTCGCTGAGCTCGTTAAGTTTCAAAGTCATGAAAGAGAACTGGATGCCCGGTTTGTCGTTTGAACTGGATCAGTTGACCAGCTCGTTGTGTAACGACAGTGGAGCCGTAAGTTCAGCCGAGAGACGAGATAATCCCCCGTTCGTTAAAGCTCAGGAATACTCGCCAATAGGTCATTTACGCTGATTGAGTATATGCTAACGCGCTTACGATCCACAGGTTTGCAATATCGTCCTGAAGGATGCGAGTTTCAGCTCCGAGGCTACAAGGATGGCCAGTCTAGCACTGGTTGAGATGGAAACGACCTTAGAAAATTATTGTGATCTCTCCGTAGCTTTAAAAGTGCAATCGTTTTATGCAAACTATAACAAAGACGAGATGCACTATTGGGTCGGATGGGCCACCGCTCAAAAAACCGAACGGTTTGCAAAAGCAGGCCAGGACCCTCGTCTAGCGAATGCAACGTGAGTCCGAATCCAAGGTCTCTCGACCGCCAATTTATACGGTTAATAAGGGAGGCACAAAATGGAAACTTGATCGCATTTGAGGGTCTTTTGAAGGCGCCGTGTGACATGAGGCATTATCGAGCAAGCTAGCCTGGCAGTGTTGCAGATACTTTTTTTTCTCTCAGGAAAACGGAATGGAAAGAAGACGATTTCCTGCTCCGCACGGTGAACGTTTCCCTTCAAGTTTGCGATCTGATGACTTCTCTAAAACCCGGCGAAGCTCAGGTGAAAGCTCCGCAACTTAACGCCGGTGTGTCAAGATTCACCGTCGAGCTTGGTGAGTGCGCACCATAAACTTTTCTGACTACCCTGAAATCTAGCTGATAACGTTTTGCCTAATCAGATAACGCACTGCACAAATAACGAACTTCACAGAAAACTAGCTCAACCATCTTCGTTATCTGCCAAGTTCGTTATCTGTGCAGTTCTATATATATATATATATATAGTTTGTTATCTGCTGGATTTCAGGGTAATCGAAATTCGTGAATTCATTCAGTAATTTTCAGCGGTTGCTCTCTACCAGACAATCGCATCTGCGTCCGAGATGTTCGGAACAAATGTAGCTCCCCTGAATGACGTTTTTTCCAACAGATCTTCAGCGGGATTTGAACGGAAGGTGGGAAACCAATGCTGAAGTCATGATGGCCACTGGAGTTTGTGCAATAGGTTCATTCCCATCGATTCAGGTGGGTGATAGGAGCAGTTCCATCTGAATGAATGAACATCGTCTGAGCCCAAGGTCTCTGAAGGCGAATGCAGGATGATCCATGCCACGATTTGACACTGAAACCTTTGTTTTTTTTTCGATCAGGCCTCAACGTTGAAAAAGTTCCACGCTTGGAAAATGCCTTTGGCTTTCGGAATGTGTGTTGTTCAGGTCAAGGATTCTGCCAAGGTGTTCCAACTTGAAGGCTCAACCAACGATATTCACATCGAGACCACACCAGCCCTCTTGGAGTTGCTTCAAATTCTGCGGCAGAAAGA
The DNA here is from genome assembly GCA_021527715.1 of Neoseiulus cucumeris. Lineage (NCBI taxonomy): Eukaryota > Metazoa > Arthropoda > Arachnida > Mesostigmata > Phytoseiidae > Neoseiulus > Neoseiulus cucumeris. The sequence goes on along the minus strand of JAJSRV010000050.1, from coordinate 668,269 downwards.
AAAAGGTATGTGGAAATTTCGCGAAGGAACTCTGTTCTGCCTTGCCTTAACTTTCGGTTCGGGTTTTGTGCTTCGAATCCATGGTGAGGTTTGCGATTTCTCAATATCGCAGAAACATCGAAACGAGAAGCCGAAGTTGAACAGCCGAGGGAAGGACAGAAGAAACTCAAAGTCGAGTTGACTTTCACGAATGCAAACCTGTTTGCGGCAAATTCCGTCAATCACTACGTCGCCCTTCGTATGGATACGCTGAAAATCGCGGCAGACAAAGTTTTGGTCAAGTGTCTGGCAGAGGAGAGCTCGCTCAAAGTCGTTGAGAACGAGGGACCATACTATCAGGTCAGTCGGGTTTCATCCTTTCAAGGAAATGATCAGGAACGAAGGCCCACCTCTCGATATGTGAGGTAATATCTTTTGACGAACTCCAGGTGTTGCCGGCAAAGCTCATGGCGAACAGGAACGCTTACGTGAAAACCATGATATTCCGATGGAAACCGGATGAAATTTCCGTCGAATTTGCAGAGGTGAGTGTTTCTCCTTCCCCGACTCATTCGACTCGGCAGATAATCAAGGATGTGTTCGATACAGCGAGTTTGATATGATTCCAGCTGTCGAGATTGTGGTGGACCACGACAGCTTACCTGCACGTGATAACGCTCATCAACGACACGCGGTCCATTCTACGGAGCGGCACTGAACCCCCGGACGGGAAGAAACCGAACGAAAAATCGAAAAGAGTGAGCAAATCAAGAGCGGAACATCATTCTGATTGGCCGTGATCAATTTGTTCAGAATCCCGATTATACTAAACGACATCGATCGATTCATTGATTGACTGATCGACGTTTTCCTCCGTTTTTTCGCAGAATTTCAAGCTGGCTTTCCGCGGAGACTCTGTTCTCGAGTTCCGACTGATCGCCAGACATTGCATGTACTTTATCGCTAACGATTTCGTCTGGAAACGGAAGCCGAACGAGGCGAAGATTTCCAGCGACAAATTGATTTGTCGGTTTGACGAACATGAAATATTCACCTTCGAGAAAATTGACTACGCACTGAACGCCGTGAACGAGGATAGCCGCGTCCTCCGAAAACACTTCAAAGAATCGGGCGCGCTCGAGCAAGAGGAGAATAGGAGGTGAGTTCGGCAATTCGAAAAGTTGTCAAGTTTCAAGCTCCCAATGCCGGTCGACTCAAAGGGCGTGCGACGATAATTGGGAGTTGACAACTATGTACACGATCCATCCGTCGCGTACGTCTTGCCTATGCCATCTTGGAGTCGGTGAATGATGTTTTACGGTGTTCGCCAGGTGGCAGCTGTCTTTCGGCCACATCGGAATCGACTTCCCTCACGATTACAACTTTGCTGAAGCTTTTAGCGAAGATTTCATTAGTTGCTTCAAATGGATGAAGTTGGTTCACGGCAAAAAGAAAACCCCATTCACGACGGAATCTCCTTTGCCGGCCGATCTCACCATACGGGCCAAATCCATAACGGTAGAAATCCAAGACGATCCGTTTGAGGTGAAGCTCCGGCAGAACTATCAGCTGCTGGAAGATGAGTACTTTGAAAGTTGTAAGAGACGACACGCCTTGGACTTGAAAATCGACGAGTTCCGGAAATCAAACCTCCTTATGACTGAAGCCCACATTGTCGAGCTCTATCAAGTGAGTAAACTCGATATCTGTCCTATCTGCGACCTCTTAGCTCTTCGAATACCGTAAAGTCTTTGAACCGGAGGCGGAGCATCAGCAATCGCGATCCTCATGCGGACGAAAAACCCGCCGTACTGCTTCGAAAGTTTCTGAACGGTTCTCGGTTCCAGGCATTGGATAAAATGAACGCCGACCAGTACATAAAACGATCACGACAGTTATACGAGAGCTCTCGACAGTCGTTGATCAAATGGGGTCTAAGCGATTTGGAATTCTCCGCGATGGCTGACCCCAGTTTCCATGGATCAGAGAAGTGTGTCGCATTGATCAAACAATTGAATCCGAATAGGTGAGTCATGTGTCGGACACTTTCTGTTCTTCTTCCTCAGCGGAAATGTTCATCCGGTTCACACGGTTACCAGATCCTGAGAGTGAAAAGAAACTTGTTAGAGATGATCCGACCGCTTCGTATGCGTTCTAGACAACAGAACGAAGCTCTTGAATCGAACCCTATAAACAGCTCCTATTCTTTGAACGTCTGTATTCACAGTCCTTTCCCCGAGGATACTGAGTTCGCAACGTTGTGGTGCCGCGTCGTGAGTGGCAGCTGCCAAAGCATTGAATGCGCACTTCGAGATTTTCCAAAGAAGTTCGTCGAAGTTGACGACTTCTACTGGTTCGGGAAACTCGTCGGAGCCGAGCAAGAAGGAACGGCACGAGCCAAAAGGTTTGATTATTTTCCAAAAATATATGTCTCGGGGTTTGGCTCATGGGTACATCGGCTCGCTCAACTGATATAACCTCATCCCTCGTATTCCAGGACTTGCGTCGTTGAACTGAATGCTCCTTTTGAGAGTAGAGTCATAGAACGCAACATGCCACCGCTGAAGTTCTTCTACGACATGACTTTCGATCTCAATACGTATACCTGGGTATACGGGAGCTGTTGGGAACCAATTCTAGCTCAGGTTTCTGTCGGTCCATGTGTTTTTTTCTTTTGGTGTGGTCACTAGCGCCATGAGGTTCCGATCCTCTTCAGTTTCACTGTTAAAATGACTGATTTCGAAATAGGTGAATCTGGCTTTGGACCTGATTAACAAGCCGTCAACGGATCCGTCACCACCTCTCCCATGGTGGGATAAAGCTAGGCTCCTGACCCACGGCAAGTTAACCGTGTCCGGCCATAGGCTTTCGTATCTTCAACACGGCTCGCTGAATCCGTACAATTGTACGGAAATGCTTGACACTACATGGACCAACGCCATGGTCTATTGGTAAGGAATCGATCTCTGTGTTCTTAGATGGTATTCAATCTGATCATTCTCAGAAACAACGAACGAGGACGGGAATGGTAGACCCGCTCCGATAGAAGTCCTCCCCCACATCAGAGTTTCCTCAGGAGGAATCGAATCTTCCTCCTATTTCAATTATCGCCCCCCTCTTATCTTTTGATTTGATCGATTTCCTCCTCCGAGTCGTCCTTCCTGTGGAATGGAAGAGAAAAAGGAGTCCAGGCTCGTATCGCAAACAATACGATAATTCCTCGTCTCCTGCCTCACTGACTCGATTGAAGCAATTGACTGAGCAAGATCCCTTGTCCTCAGGCACAACGGACGAATCATCTGCCAAGGGAACCTCGACCAAATGATTTACACGGCCAGTAGATACCACGCGAGCCATCTTCTTCATTTTCCTAACCTCAAGCTGTCGTAAGCCACCGTTGTTTTGGGTTTTCTTCTACTCACATCGATCATAACGTCAGGGGTCGGGATTGATGAACTGAACAAAATTCCAGAGTCAAATTGACTTGGCGCTGCCTAGCCAATCCATTCGATCACCATTCTGTGATGCCGTGCGCGACGGACAAACTTCCTGAATACTCGATTCATCAAAGACATGACTCCTATCGGGCGTTCCGATCCACGAGTGTCGATATGAGCGTTTCTCTGGAAACGAAAACCACCCCGAGTGGCTCCGATGGCGAGGACGGTCTCAACGACACGCCTCGACTTCTGCTTTACAGTGCTACCATACGGTGAGACGACTCAAGTTGCTGCGAACGGAAGTCGCAAGTTATCCGATTTGTTCGTCCATTTAACTTCGAATGCTGAGTTCCACTGGTAACGTTTTTCATCCTGAAGGTGGCTGGAAAACTTCAAATCTATCGTGGCAGGGCTGGCGAAGCTCACGCGGCGCGGAAAGTTGTTCGGCAATACGAGGCCGCGTAAGACCCAGCTCTCCAAACATTTCCATAACGTCACCCTCACAATCTCCCTTCACCGCTTTCAAGTATGTTCCTTCAGTTGAAAACACATGATGTACCCAGGGTCCGTAGCGATCTTCCTCGGGATGTTCGGCTAAGATGGAGTTCTGTTCAGGTTTCGTGCTGGACGAGTTTGGCGAGACACGACGGCTTCGAGTTAGATAGCGGTCGCTTCCAGTTGAGTTGCGAACATAACTTGACAATGTTGGCAGTACGGAACGATTTCAATCAAATGAGGTGGGTTCAATTTTCGAAACGCTATCGACGTAAAGTTGTAGTTCGGTTACGATTCAGTGGGTTTCGATTTCTAAAGCATCGCAAGAGTCGCTCTCACTGTGCTTCGGTACTGTTGGAGTTCGCCCCGCGCAAGCGGAGGACACAAAATAAACTCAAAGCATATCTTTATCGTTGCTCTCACAGTGGACCGATTGCGTTCCTATTTGACAATATAAGGTAAGGCTCGACTTCGAGGCCTGCGGTCCGTGGTGAATGCGCAGCAGAGGATTGTCGAGCGCGCACCAAGCATAGAAAATGGCTCAGTTCACTGCGTCGTATTGATAACTCCATACTTAGTTTTCCTAGTGCATACAAACTGCAAATGCGACAAGGCTTCGTGGCGTGGTGCACTACTTGATGAGCTAGTTTCTCCGAATATGCTTTCTCCTCCTGTTTTCCTCCGAAGACCTCTTTTGGCTTTTTACTTCGAAGAGACAGAGCTGGGTACAGATTTGCTGGGAGTAGATTTAAATGCTTAAGAGAACATCGATATTGTATTGGCAGTTGTTAGAGATTTTTCTTCGAACACGGCCTGCCAATGCCCGCACGCATTTCTCAACATCGGACATCGTCAGAGTTCGCCTTCGAATACATATTAAGGCTTGTTTCGTTCGCAGGCAAAAACCCAGTTGGAGCACTGTTTACATGAACTGTGAACTTAGCGACTGCAGCCACATCTGGCTGTACCATACAGAAGAAGGGAACGAGGAAGCCTTCAAGAGGTATCCACGAATGTCCGCAGCTGAAGAATGATCCTTGCCTGGTATATTCGCGGTATTCATGCCCTAATATGTTGCATCTTTGAAGGTATTTCTTGAGCGTCGCTTGCGTGTCCTATGGAAGAGAAACTAAACTTCATAATGTTCCTGATCCCATCGCGGATGAGACGCCCCTCCATAGATTGGCGGTGCATGGTCTCAAGGTATTTACGTCCACATTCTTGAGCTCTTTCTTGACATTCTTGACTACCTAAATTCATTCGGACCACATCGAATTTGGAAGCGGGCGAATATTTGAGTCCATTTCGGAACACAAAGCGATTCCGAGGACGTATGTCTAATCTATTTGTCATTTGAAGGGCGCATGGACTAAACATAACCGAGATGTCGTTTTCGGATTGTTCGATACTTTCATCAACGCGGTAAATCTGCGACGAAATATGACCAATGAAGCTCTGAAACCCTTCAAAATGGAGCAAGCCAACAAAAGCGGGCGAAAGGTGAGAAGTTCGATTGATTTGCTTTCAAAAAGATCGTTGCCATCCGGCTTAACCGTCATACTCAAAATACAATTCTTTGGAGGGGCGATCGTCGAAATCTGTTGTGGAGCATTTGTTGACTCATTTTTCCCAAAGGTGTCATCGCCATCCACAACGCCGAACATCGTGGGTGCCCCTATGGCCAACACCAGCGCAAACAGATCAACGTCATCGAAAGGATTTTCCATGCTCGAAAAACTAATTGCTGAATCAGGTGCGATCTCCTGAATGCGAGATCCATCTCTTGTCTCTTCATCCTCGTCTCCGGAGGATGCTCGGTCGAGTCCTCGATCGGATTCCCCGCTCTGCGATGAATTCAAATCAAGTCTTCCTTCTTTTGTAGCCGACCACAATTTGGTTTTCACGGAATCAGTCGACACGCCTGAACCAGTGAACCTCACGGGTGTGAAAGAATGCCAACTCGATGATGTTCTGTGCCATAATTGGCTCATCGAACTCCGGAATTCTCAGGTATTGCTCACGTCGCGGTACTCCTAACCCTCCAAAGGGTCATGGGTCTCAAATATCTCCGCGAACGGCATATGCAGGAATCGCCACTCATCCCGATCGATTCGTTTCTGCAGGTCATGCTGCGAGGCTGCGATGCTCCGGGCTACGTTATTTTGAGCGCTGCAAAGGCTCAAATTCTGCAAAGGATCCACACACCGGTCTGGAAGGACAACAATCTCGTAGCCAAAACTACCTGGAAGGGAACTCTGGATTGCATGCAGTACTATGCCACGGTGGAAAACGTCGGCAGCACAGAAGACGACGTGCAGTGGTTGACCACCGAGAACATCGAAGCCCGTGAAACGGATATAACCGATTACGCGGATATCGTGGGCTCTGGGCATAGCGTCGGAGGTGTTGTATCCGCCGATGTCGGTGGCGGGGAAGGCGGCGAGGAGCGCAAGGCTCAATTGCAGCGAATAATCTCGCGCTGCGGATGTCAGTTCTTCTACGCCAGCTTTGGAGAGCAGGGCATCGATCCTGCGACCCTTGACGAAGTTCCACCTCTGGTACGCCTTCTTTGTTTGCTTGAACTCGCTCCATAACGAAGGCTTCTCATTCTCCTCTTGTGGCAAATTGAAACCCGATTTTGTTCTTCCTCTGCAGCCTGATGAGAAAGACCCCGACGATCCTTGGGAGCACGAGGTTGCCGTCGACTCCTTCACTCTCATACATCACGATCTACAAGTATGGAAAACACGAATGATTCTGGAAATCGGTGTTGGCGTTCCACTAGGAAGCCGAATTCTAGTAATCCTGAAATTTTGTTCCCTCTCCGAAGGTCTGTACGAATCCGCTTCAGTATTCAATGATCCTCGACCTCGTCAACAATCTCTTGCTATACGTCGAACCTCGGAGGAAGGAAGCGAACGAACGCCTCCAACGAATGCGTTTTGAGCTCCAGCTCGAACAAGACAAGGATCAGAGAGGTCCTATCATCAGCTTACAAAATAAAGCGAGGTAAATTTATTCGAACCTTCCTTAATGGAAAGAATAACTTGCCTCGAGTCATACTGACCTGTGATCAGGAACTCGGAAAGATCATTCGTCATCCCGAATTGTTGTTTGAGGTTGAAATACGGGAAAAATCGATTAGATTGTCACCATATTCTCTTCTACTCCTTTTTCAGGGAGTTGATCGCCCTGCACAAGGAACTCGAGAAGAAAGCGTTCGGTACTCAGCGAAAGCTCGAGACTAACCCCGACGACGAAGAACTCATCGAGAGGCTCGGCATGCTCGAGCAGGAGATCCTCGTCAAGAAAAAACAGCTTCACACAACAAGCGAGGATCTCACCCTCATGGTTAGTGAATCCCGTCGTACTCCAAGGGAAACCCCTCATGTCCTGTCGGTACGCGAGAACATCGTGGTCGTCTACCATTGATTTCGGGTGTTTCGTTTCTCTAGGTGAACTGCTACAGAGAAACTCAGGTTGCAGCCTGGAAGTCTCAGAGGCAATTGTTAGAACACACGAAAATCTCCACCGTTCGAAGGAGCGAAGTCTCCTTCAAACATGCCCTCTGGAAGCTGACCGATGAAGACGGTCAACTGGGCATAGCAGAAATCGTTTTGAGTAACTTTTTGTGAGTTCTCATCACTTGAAGCAAGAAGATGACGTATCAAAATGGGTCTTTTTTGATGAAGGCTTATTCGAATCTTTTTCCAGATATTCACGGACCACCAAGTCAAACGATTCCGTCGAGCATTTAATGGAATTGGGAAACATGAAAGTGAGTCTGATCATTCGCATTCCAAGATTTTCCTGGATGATATCCGTTGCGGCCGAGATCAAGTGGCGTCACTCGAAAATCTGGTTTTTCAATCCACAGGTGACGAACGAGACTCCCACAGATGTGTACCGAGACGTTTTGCAACCAACAGAAGCGCCGTCGCACGTACCCGTTGAACGGCAACGAGCGCTCCGCATTTTCTGTCGCGTGCGAGCACCCGTTGGAGGGATATCGGTCAAAGAGCATCTTGAAGTCAACATTGTTCCAATCAGCATTTGTCTCACATCGGCGCTTTCGAGAAAACTGTTGACCTTTTTTTTCTCGAGAAAAGAAGCAGGTAAAGTCTTCTTAGATCCTTCTTCCTGAGGGGAGTAGGGAGTGCCTGATCGATCTCTGCGAATTCCGGCTTCTCAACACTGCACTTTGTGTTCTCCTTCCAGAAAAAGCCGTCGATGGCGACGACGTACCCGTGCAACCTAAAGAGAGTCTCCGCAAGAAGGATCGGAAACGGGTATGTTATGTCTCCAAACTTGTCGCAATATTCCACATCGATAACAGGCAAAGAGATGGCACGGAAGATTATTTGAGGACCTATTCTGGAAGTCGTCAGTGGTTCAATCTCAGTTGTTACTCTAACAGGGTGAGCGAAATCCTGTTGGACACGATGACATTGAGAAAATGAAAGAAAGAGCCGCGAACAACCAAACGTTCCTGTACATCAAAATACCTGAAGTACCCATGAGGTGAGTTTATGGTCTGTCAGTGGTTATCGACGACTTTTCGATCCATGAACTCCGGCCCTCACCGAAATGAGGAGACCGATGTGATGGACTAGTATCTCACTCAAGATATCTGCTTCCAGGCTCACGTACAAGAGCGAGAAAGAAAAGAAGGATCTCATAAGAGACTTAATCGACTACTCGCTCGTGCTTCCCACTATCGAGCTACACAATAAAACCTGCACGTGGCTCGACCTCTTGATCATCATAAAACTCAATGCCCGTCAATCATTACTATCACAGGCAATCCGACAGAAACTCCTGATCAAGGTAGAGGAAACTATAATCGGGACCTCTTTGGTCTAAATATGAGGAGTATCGATTATTTATTCCGCTCCCAATACCGTGTCATAATTCCAGTCAACCACGACGACGACAGCCAGTATTTCGCTTTCGGACAGCGCGTCAGGCAATGGCGGCAAGCCCGAGGTCAAATCCGAAGTCAGTGACGAACAGCGGCGAATCCTCCTGTTCGGAACCAGGGTAAGTGATGCTGTTCCGGTTCCATCCGGACCCTAGTGCGGACATGCTCACAGTGAGCACTGAAGTCATTTCGCTTCAAGGATATCGAGAGATTGAGTTTTCGATCCGGATGTTCTGAGGGTAGAGGACCTTTTCAACTTTCAGGTCCAGCCGGAGACCAAAAAAGAGAAGCGACTGTTTTTTAAATAGCGACAAACGTCGGAGAGTCAGCCGCTAGGCGTTGCGACGTCCCTACTTAGGCTTCTTGACAGAACGAACTCTGCGGAGGAACGCTCGTTGGGAGACTCAGATATCGAGAAATTTCGGTGACTCCGCCGGATGACTGCCGGAATGCAATAGACAGCATGATGAAAGAATCGCACATCTCCTTCCTCGTTAGAAACGGTGTACTTATCCTCGAAACACGTGAAACAAGACTACCTATTCGACGGGTTAGATAATGGAAGCTGGAATTCACGCTCAGTTTTTGATGAGCAGCTTTCGGTTTCACTCGAAACTCACGACCTAGGTTATTTAATAAACGTTAATGTTGACTTGAGCCCTTTCTTATGAATCCTCGAGCGAGAGAGTCGACGAGTATACTTTCCGGTGCAATACAAAGAACAGTCATTCTGATATTATAATCATTTAGTTTATACTTTAAGCGTTACTGTTTACAATTATATTCTCAGTTACAATGTCAGCTGAGGGCAACGTCAATCCCGTAGCTTAAAATTCAGAATCGTTAATTCTCGGTATATTCGATTAATCTTTGGCAAAACTATTGATATTGCTACTTGTTTCAATCAAACGAATTTGTTTGCAAGCGATCACAACAGTTCGAACTGACTGCTGCGACTCGAACGCTGTCTTCAGATCTGCTCCAGTTCGAACAGGGATTCGATAAAGGGTCCGAATCCATGGAAGCAATAAAACCAGATAACGAGACACAAAATACAAAACTGTTTCTACAAGTGCTCCAAAACTCGTTGAAGACCACCGTGAACTCCTCACTAAACACAACCGACAAGCGAATTTCCACAAAGCGGTCACTTTACCATTCTTCCAAATTACTCAACTCTAGACGAAAATCGAGCTCACTCAGGCCAGATATTCATGATCTGTCGTAGAAACACAATGCTTCCATATGTATGACCGTAGCACATAGGTGCCTCATCTCCAGAGGACCATTCCTAGCGAAATGTTTTAAATTATTAATTTCTCACCCAAATGCTGGAGTCTGTCAAAGACCCGAGTAAAATCGCGTTGCTTCAATTCGTTTTCGCGATACGCCGCTTCAAGAAGTTCAGAAACCCAGCGTGTTCTTTCTTTACGCGCGAACTCGTAACGAATCGTTGACGAACGGGCGTCCCTGGTGTAGGTCCACAGCAGACCAGGGAAAGCCAACCGAAGGATCGATGACCCTAGAAAGAACATAGACGATTATTTGCGCTCTGTTTCGTTGGTCCTTCGATGCTGCTGCGAGTCAATGCATTCGCTGGGTATCAGTTCAAGTACTTCGTGATCACAGGTTTATGTTTACGGTGAAACACCATTAGCCAGAGAAGCTTGGTTGAGGCATTACAAGATTGCAATTTATTTAATTCATCGAGAGCGCGCGGGAGATACATCCACAGGAGTCGAAATACATTCCTGTTCTGACCACCATCTCATCACCTGAGAAAGTCATCTCTTACGCCACCTGATTTTAAATCGGGAACAATTTGTCTATGTTGATGCTTTGGGAACACTTTGAACATATTTAGCTTTGCTCAGCTCTAGCGAGAGCTTTACAATCTTTTTTCGACGCTTCGGATTCCTCCTAACACATCTGTTTCCCCTCAATCTAGTTGTGCATCCTGGAATATTCCAACGACGGAGTTCGAGCAGTCATTCATAGGAAGGGTAGCTTCGTACCCGGCCGCTCTCTTCCGGTGATCGCGGCTTCCCAACAGAAAATCTATCGGTTTGCATTGCTGAGCCCTTTGACGGAAAGGTCTTGAGAGCGCGGGACAAATGGAGTGCAGAGCCTGCAAGGCCGCTACGAATCAATCCAAGGTGGTCAAGTCCATTAGAATGTGGAAGCCGAGCTTCTTCTATGGGAACGAATGCTTTCCGTGACTTTGCTCTGCGCAACTCTAGGATTGGATAAGTCCCGTCATACCTTGGGAAAGTCAGGGATTCACTAGCGAATACCCAGATTCCACTTGGCACTGCATGGGGATATTTCCGTTTGATTCAAGAACTGATCACGTGCCCTCTCGAGGTACTTTCCGAACAACTCTCAATAACCAAGATCTCAGGGGGGGCTAAGCACCGCCTCGCGAAGCTTTTATCTCGAAAATATTGAACTCACCGAATACTGAATATCGTTCCACTCGTTCGCGGAGTTTCCCTCAGCAGAACATGGAATTTCTTGGTGCGTATCAGCCTCCTTCGCTTCTGTTTCGCATTTCAAGGAGATATCTAGCACTGACTCTGTGGTTTCGGTGAAGGCATCTGGAACACCTCACGGATTAATAGATAGGCTACCTGACGGCTCGGGGAATGTGAGGATAGACCTGACCATAGAACTATAGATTCTAACCTTTTTCAAGCACGAGGACGGACGAGTCATCTCCCTTGAAATTTTCCGGGGAGGATACTCTGGGGGCCAACTCGGAATCTGAGAGCGGCCCGGCTTCAGGTTCAGCCAAGAACTTCTCCCAGTCCATGAACGATCCTAGGTTCAGCGTCTGAAACACGAATTTCGCGTGAATTACAGGAATTCCCTTCATCGGAGATGCGATGCGAGCCTCGGAATCAGTGAAGCTTCATGGTTTGCTCACTTTATCGCCGGAATCTTCCTTTTTCCCCAGCCCCAACTCTTCACCAATGGAGCTTCCGATGCTGGAGCTCCGGAAATACTCCTGAAACGCGAACCGAGATCAAACGCTGTCTAGCACAATGGTTTCAAGTAACGCGTATCCAAAGTTGCAGATTTTTTGCTGGAACAATTGGTGACGCATCGAAAGACAAAGAAAAGCCCACCTCGGAGCTTCTTCTACTTGAGAGCATGGAGCTCTGAGAATCATGAAGATCTCTCAATGCGATCTCTCGCTCGGCCATCGTGAACTCCAAATCAGCCTCGAGCAGTTCTTCGCGCGCTTGCTTCTGTAGTAAGGTCTCCGTGAGCTCTGCAATCTTTTTCAACGAGGAAATCAGTAATTCTTCCGAATCTCGCGAATTTATTATTTCATTGAAATTCGTCGTGGTCAAGATTTAAGGGCCGGAGGATATTTTGAAATTTAATTCATCCGAAATTTATACTCGATGGCCTCCGAAATTTCCAATTGACGTACCTGAGCGGATTTCTGCGTGACATCCTCTTGCAGAAGTTTGTTCACTTTCTGAACAGCCTCCAATTGCTGATGCAGTTCCTCTATCTGCTCTAATAGCTCATCTTTCTCTGAAGCGTTCGCTTGACAGTCCGAACAAGTATCGAGCTTTTTCTCGAGTACAGAGATCTTCTTCGGTGAGTGGGTTGGGGAATCATCTTCGTCGTGAGACCAGTGACCTTATCCGTCGTCGACGCCGTCATCGCTGACGCCGTCTAATTCAGTACTGCGCCACTCTTGCCTCTTGAGGGACTTCAACTCATTTTCGAGTCTCTCATTTACTTCAGACAGTTCGGCGTTTTCGAACTCTAAATCCGTCAAAAGACTCTCTTTGAAAGCAAGATTTTTCTTGCAGGTCCGTAGATCGTGTCTGCAAAGGAGTTGACTTTGGAGTTTATTCTCCAATCCAAAGCTCATGGCCGGGCCCGTTCTTGCTCCTCTTTCATCAGATCATGAGTTCGCGTCCCATCACTTGATTGATTGGAAAGTTGGAGGTCGCTAGGTAAACCGTCAGATATCTTGCGCAGTCTCTCAGTTCAGCTTCGAGTGGGGGAGCAGACAGTGTAAGTGCGTTCGTATCACGCTTGAGAATAACTCCGATATTTTTTCCTTCTTTACGGCATGACCGGAATGAGTACCAATAGCAATAGAAAAGTCGAGCTAAACTCTCGTCGCAACGATGTTACGGTCTTTAGAGAGACGCATCATTCTGGGTTTTGGAGAACATCGTTTCCGAAACCTCAAATCGGTGAGAGTCCCAATAAAAATTGCTTACGAAGACTCTCAAAGCCTCCACCTCGTGCCGGGAAGATTCGACCCCGGTAAACTATTACCTTGCTTGCTCGAGGAGCTCAAAGAGATCGTAGCTGGTGAGTTCATCGAGATTCATCGTGAAACGCCGCAGAACGGGATTATTATTCACAAACCAAGCTTCCTCTTTCGTGGCTTTTCTTTCAGAACGTAACGGTTGCGTTTATGTCACAAAAGCCGCCTTGAAACCGAATCCGATGTGTAGTCTTGCATTTGCCCCTTGCAAACATCTGATGTGTCGGGTGAACAGACGTGACTCCGGTGACGTTGGTGCACCACGATTCGTTCCCCTCGAGAGAGTACACAGAGTAAAATAGAACACCGATGGACGTGAACAGAAGGAGCCGACCATGTGCGAACCGTTTGAATATCCTGAGCAGGTAAAGGCTGTTGTTGTGGGGAACAGCACCGTGGGTAAAACGTGCCTCCTCCTCGCTTACACATTGAGCCATTTCCCGATAGACGTTCCTCAGACCAATTTTGACAATTACGTGGTGTCTCTGGAGTTTGAAGGTCGCGAAGTTTCCCTCGCGCTATTCGATTCTGCAGGTAAGACCCTGAGCTTTGCTTGTGACACTTTCCAGATGAAACCAATCTCACGATAGCACTCTAGTAGAGACGAGACTTGAACTAGACGGGAATTTCCAGGGCAAGAAATGTTCGACCGCTTGCGGCCACTGTCGTATCCGTCCACCAACGTGTTCCTGGTGTGTTTCTCAGTCGCGTGCCGGAAGAGTTTCAATGACGTGAAGGCTAAATGGCTTCCTGAGATTCAACACTATTGTCCCGAGACGCCTTTCATCCTGGTCGGCACGAAAACAGATCTGAGGCATGACAAACCAACTTTGGAAATCTGCGAGTAAGACCTAAAATCCTGACATCCCGCATGAAATCTGTGATCCCTCCACCGAACAGAGTATTCGGGGTTCGATATTGGTAGGAGATCGAATGGGAGCGTTGGGAATCGAGGTCATGTTGACGACCTCGGGAAATTATAGGAATGTTCCTCTACAGAAACAACCGCACACGGATCGTATCTCCTCAGGAAGGGGAAGGACTGGCTCAGTCAATCAACGCTGCGAGATACGTTGAAACCTCTGCTTGTCTCATGGTAATTCGTTGCTGAGGAAATTTCTCTTGCTCAGAAGAAAAAAATTGAGGCTCTATTTGAATCGCTTACATTCAAAACCGAAACATTTTCCAGTACAACGTAAAGAAAGTGATTGCGGAAGCCCTAGAGGTGGGACTCACCCAGAGCGTTGCTCCAGAACTACACCAGTGCTGCCAGATTCTCTGACAAAGGGCTCGGGGTCATCATGAGAAGACCACGGCATTTGACGGAGCGCATCATTTACTCTAAACGTGTATCGACTGAAAGCCCGGAAGTTTTGGGTCTATTTCAAAGAGTCTCAATTTTCAGTTCGAAAACGGGTGCATTTTCTTCTTGAGGCGCTCACGACTTCGATTCGAACAGGAAGAGAGTAGGTTTAGATATCCCACTGGATATCGATTTGGATTGAATAAAGTGATCCGTCTCTGAATCTCGAGAATTCTTATTATCGCAGATGTCGTTTCTGGCGACGCTCGGCTCCTCCGTGGAGTTTGTCAGTCAAGGAGTCACCGGGGAGAAATTATGAAAGTGTCTATGGAGAAATTATGAAAGTCTCGAGAACAGGGGACGGCTCTCCGGGAAGGATTCAATCTGGCTGGTCGCAGAGGCTCAGGAGGTTTCTTCTGTATTCGAGCATCTAAGCGGTATGCACGCCACGTGCAGACTCGAGTAGCCGCGTCGACTACTGGTATTATCTGTCGAGAGGCAGGTCGTTGGTTCGAATCTCTTCTGGCACCAGACGTGTGGTAGGAAGAAGACCGACCAGGGAAGAAGCTTGACCTGTTTAAGTGGCTCATGAATATCAGTCGGGCGTAAGAACCTACTTCGCGAGAGAATTTGAACAACCGCAAGCTTCTTCGCATCGCTCGAAAAGGTCCCCGGAAAAGTCGTTTGCAGTGGAACCCTGGGAGTCGGTCTTCTGACACCAGAGAACAGACATGAGAAGATCAACATGACTCCGCAACGCTGCACGTGGCGTGCAAACCCCTTACAATTAGACTACCCTGAGACAGTTCGTTGAGAATTCTGAAGAGGGATGGAGACGAAATCGAGTGAAGTTTTTTCTCCTCTGAACCACGTTTATTCTCCCAGTTCTGAGAATGGCATCGATGTTGAGCTCGAACTCTCACGAGACGAGTGTTATCAATCAACGAGGATTCAATGATCTAAATACTCATATGGCCGAAACGCCACGAAATATTTTGGGAGCAATCCGGCAGATTGCCTAATGAACAACTTTTTTATTGTCCCGAAATAGTTTTCTTCCGCGAGCGGATTGAAGGGCTCTGAACGGCACGGTTTGTGCGTGAGTGGATGCTTCTCGGGTTTAAGGAGCTTTCTTGTCTTTCTGGCTTTCGTTCTGAGCCCATTCACCCCAAGGCCAGTTAGGGGGGGCTGTCGGGTATTCCGTCGAGGGGATGGCGGGAATAACTACTTGTCCCCCTGATCCACCACTGCCGCCACCGGAGGATCCTCCGCACTTGTAGAGCTTCTGTACCCTCTCGACATCGGCGGGACTCAAACCTCCCTTATCGTGGACCTCATTGAGGATTCCACCGCTCCTAGTCAGCATCGTATATTGCCCGTTGTTGGAGAAAGACTTCGATCCTTAGAGCATGACGGAGTTGTAGTCGAACTTGTTGTAGAGGCGGTTTTCGTAGGGCTGAAGCTTCTCTAATTGAGGGTAGTATTGGGAATCGACATTCTCAAGTGAGAGCTCGATGTAGTCGTCCCTGGAAATTCACAGAACAAGTTTCTCACCGGACGGCTTCGAGCTTTCAACGTATTATGTCAGCTACAATCTTCAATGAATTTACCTGTCACTGCGAGTGTGCTCGTGATAGAATCCGACAACATGGCCCAGCTCATGGACCACGGTTCCAGCGTAGTGACATCCTTGACCAAGCGACAGAGGCTGTTCTCCGCCTACCATGCCTACGTTTGCGTAACATCCTTGACCGTTGAATATCTTCACGTAGTTACGCTGAGTTCCATCGTACGGCACGAATCTGTTCGTTACGAGGAAGGTGAGTTCATTCGAGTGAGCATGAGGAACCACTACTAACCAAGAATGATTCCATGATTGGAGACAAGGAATTCACCTGATGCAGGTCTTCTGGTGGTACTGTTGCATCGAACTCTGAATCAAAGAGGAAAGGCTTTGCAAGGAATAATCGATTACGTAGGGGATCTGACCGTTCGGCCAGAGACCACCATCGTTTGAGAGGGCTTTGTACGAGTTGTTCCCTTTGCCTTTGAGAATATCACCTTAGACACAGAAGGTTTGAAAAGTATTTGCATTGAAGCATCCGATGCTTGATTTCTTCCGTAAGAGAAGGGCTCAAGCTTCGCATAATATGAAAGTCAGACCACGTTGAAATTTTTCGCTCCCTAACTTTTCCAGAAGAGTTCATTCCATATTCATTTCTCCGTGCTCGTCTTCTCAAACCGCTGTCTGTAAAGCTTACCCTCAAAGAGTCGAGGATTCTCCATCGGCCTCTCTTTATTCGCTGTCGCTGCCAGATCTGCATCCAGCCTCAAAAGGGGCGACAGGGGTGTAGCCCATGAGAGGGCTACCAGTGAAGAGAAACATACGAAACGTAACATTTCTCCCGATCTCGAATTCGGGATGAAATGATTGCTTCCCCGATTTCACTCTCTTTATATGAGCGAACGATTCAAATCTAATCGACTGTTAGAACGCAGGGAGCGTGGAAATTCTGATTTATACTCATACGGGCCAGGTCATGCCTGACATGATTTGCATACGGGTTAACGTGGTGTCAACAACCTCCAAACGCAAGATTTTCTGCTGATTTCCTCCGAATTTGGGAAACTACTCATCACAAAGCTCTCAATTCGACCTAAATATGGTACGTGCATGAGCCGCTCTGGAAGCTTGCTTAAACTCGTCACTCACTTGAGCCGAATGTTTCGGGAATACAGTAAAATCTCGTTACAACGAAAACGTTGAGGACCGAAAATTGTGTTCGTTGTAATTATATTTCGTTCTAACGGAATTCGTTGTAACGAGATTCTACGTATCAAGTTTTCGTTGTAACGAAATTTCAAGAAGAATGTTGATTTTCCGTGCGAATGAATGGAGCGACCATGCGTATTGCGCTAAGAAAGAACAATTCATTGATAGAATCCCAATACCGCCCGACCTGAGCGGTGGGGAAATCTTTTTGAAGAATTCATTCGAGTATTCAAGGACACAAAAAATCCGTGACCTCTGTTTGTACAAATTTTTCAGTTTGACGCCGGACTAGAAATCAGATCTCGGTTTCCGCCTGAAACTTCGTTTACAATCCAAGTATCCGTCAGATCTTCGCATGCTTCGTGAATGGAATCATCGGAATAGCTCCTACGCAACCGATTTCGTTGCAACGAGAACCTCCCTTCACTGATCCTTCCGAGTCCTAGACCAAAAAAAAAGGAAAAAACCCTTGGTTGTAACGAATTTAGTTGTGACGAGATTTCTACAACATTGACTCTATGGCGGGCCAAAGAAAGCTTAAAAATTTGTTCGTTGTAACTATATTTCGTTGAAACGAAATTTTACTGTATCGCTTGGACATGTTGGATACAGACGATCACTCACGGGACGACAACGAGCATCGTTGAAAGATCAATTTTATTCACAGCGCTCCCGAGTCACATTTGAAACCTATGATCGTAAGCAAATGAAAATAGCCTTTCCCAAAGTGGTTGAAGGGGCGGCATTTTGTCAAAACTTCTCCAAAGGTCTTTAAATTAAAGTAGGTACAACATATGTATGTCTAAAGCTTAGTGTGCGTTAATCTATTTTCGAAGATTCCACGTGGGAATCGTGGGTAAACAAGTTCGAATCAACTCTTTCCTCGATCTGAGATTGACAACAGGATCTACTTTTCTTCTGAATCCCGTCTCATGGTGTTTCTATAGATTTGTCAAAAGCAGCCGAAAAACCTTCCGCAATTCCAAGGCCTATTCCGTTCGCATGACTTCGTTAATCCATGGGACGAAGAATGGAACCTCTGTGTACACTCCGGGTTTCCTGGGTCGTGCGCAGCCGTGGCCCCAAGATACGATCCCTTTCAGGTATGCGCGATCGTCAGAATACTGCACAGCCGGTCCTCCAGAGTCGCCCTTGATTGTTAAACAGATTAAATTCAACGATAGAATGATCTTAGCCAGTTCTATCGGGTGTAATTGAGACAGATAGAGAATTCGCTCCACATTTCCACACAAATACACTGAGATTTGAAACAGGAAATTCACCTGGCAAGAATCTTTTCCTCCTTCGGGCAACCCAGCGCAGAACATTGACTTCGATTCAACTTTGGAACCGAGAATGATGTTCCACAGCGAGAAGTATCTATATTGACAGTTGAAATCCGTAACGACTGGCACTACAACAGATTGCAACAATCTCGATTCGTCTAGTGCAGACTCCCTCGTTTTTCCTGGAAAGTCCGAACAGAGTACTGGTGTGAAGAGATGTCCTTTGCTGATTGACTCAGTGCGTTCGCTGAACTGGATATTACGCGTTCCGCATATAATTTCAGCCTATGCAGGCTCAATCAACCAGTTCTTCTTCTTTAACGAATAAAGAATCACTGACCCCATCCGGAGACCGTTATGTTCCCTCTAACTTCCTCAGTGCTTTGCGGAAGGCATACCGATCCCACGAATCCTTGCGAGGCGGTAAAGTTGAAAGGTTTTCCCAGCTGTAATGTTTCGAAATTATTTTATATTGGGAATCATTCCTCTCGAACTCAGGTCTGATATTCGGGGTCTCAAGACGTCTCGATGTAACAAGAACTCGCTTTCTTGGCTCAGGACGACATCTCTATTGTCTCCCTCATCCTCACTTTGACGAGTGCGATGTCGTTTTTGTGACCTCCTGCACCGAAGCCTGGATGTCTGATGATTTTCGTGACGTTGCGGGTTTGCTTATGGGCATTATCCAGGTAAATGTCATGTATTCCTGCTGATACGTCAAAATCTTCCACTTCTGCTTTGTTGTAGAAGCAATGCGCAGCAGAAGCCACCCAACTTTCACCGATTATTGCACCCCCGCAGACATGTCGTCCAAACCTTCCCACGGACACCTGAGAGGTGTAAATTCATTTTTGAGAACGGGGGATATGTAGATTCGACTCTATCCGACGACCTGCCCTCTCAGTTCTCGTCGAACCGGGAGTTCGGTCATGATTTGTGGAGTTCAATACCGAGACTAACATCGCACACAGACCTGCCAGGGGAATTCCTTCCATACAGCTTCTTGACCGCCGATGATTCTCGCTGAGGCTTCTTGGCGGTATGTCCCACATGTCTGAGCTGGAAATCCGCAGGAGATTATCACAAGATGGCCAAAGCTCGAATGTAGTCGCTCTGGTCATTCCAGAGACTGATCGGAGCTTCGAAGATCCATGTCGTTCACTCTATTCTCCAACGCCACAATCATTCTTCGATTCCAACATCCCCGGGAGGAGATCCATTCCCACATATCAGTTTTTGAAACAAGACAAATACATATGTACGGTGAATACTCGAGACGAGCAGGGGTCTGGGCTCCAGAGGGAAGAAATACTTTTATAAGAAGGCACAAGCCCGAGTGACTTAAGTGACACTTGTATGCTTTCAAGGAGAGTTGAAGAAACCGCTCTTCGATTTTAAAACGCATTGTGGCAAATCGCGAGAGGTTTCTCTTCCGTCATGTTGTGCAGAGTCAATAGAAAACAACTCACCGTAACTTGATGCGACACCGCAGGCAAACATAGTTAGGGCGAGCGCCCGCATGATTCAGTGAAGGAGCTCTGTCGTGGCGGTCGAACGGAAAGGTTTCCAGCTTTGAGCTCTGATCAGCTGAATATCCCAATTCGTTTTGTTGACAAGAACGACGAGAAGCTGTTCGGAAAAAATTCTCGAGAAGTCGTGGTCTCTCTGGAATCGGCACGTGCACACTGTATCGGGTGCGGTGGAAGCTGCCCGCTGTGCATGTTCTGCTCGTTTATATGGAGCACATCATGGATATACTGTGCGAGGGCAGTCGTTGCGATCGCGCGGGCATAATGCCGTGATAGAGTCGCTCAAGGGGAACGGCTCCATCGGCGCGATTTTTCGTTGATATCATCATGGACACGTGGTCCGTCTCTCAATGATTTCTTCTATCTCACGTGTATCGCGGATTGAATATAAGTTCATATTAGGATTGGCTGACGACCCATGTTCACAGTCGACACTTGTTGTAGATGGAAACAAGTCGAGTCTAGCGGATAGCCAAGTTCAGATAAGAGTCAGATCAGCAACATGAGCGAGCGGCCTTGGCCTTCGAAGCCGGAAACAACTTCCGCGATAGTCCAGTTCCACATGTTCGAGGTCGTTCGACTCGAATTCGATGTCGACGGCGATCCGATTGTACAATACTTGTGACACTCGGGCTTTCTCTGTGACAAGCGACGGTATGAGAACACTTCACGGAGATTCTCGCCTGTGAATTCCAAGAGAACCCCTGCACAGCCTACACGTCTGAAATGAGAGGCTACGCGGAACATAATCTTTCGAACTGTGCGATGCGTTTCGCATATTTAACAGCGGGTCAGTGACGTTTCCGCCGATTCGTGAGAGCGATGCTGAGGGCGACACCTGTCACGTCAAAGACTCAGGTCTCGTTTCAGGGAATTTCGAACCCTCGAGTCTCGTGCGGCTCATCGAGATCGCTAGACGCCCAGATGTTTCAATCTCCGACAACCCATCGAGTCTTCTGCTCGTGGGAATGGCTGGAGAAACACGACGTGGGCGCACTACGCCTAGCTCACATGTTGCTCAGTTGATGCAACATTGTCGAGAAGCGTCGAAGTTTGGAAATTTAGGAGGAGTGTTACGTTTCACGTGATTTGAATTTCAACAATTGAGAATCTCGAGTTTCTTAAGTTCGCAACTTCCGAATTTCGGCTTCACAGGAACTCGAGCAGTGTGGATCGCAACTGCCAGAACGTGTTTCAGATTCTGTGATGAAATGGCAGTCATGGCTAACAGAAATCGGTAATGCTCGATTGTTCAGGATGGCTGGAGGCCTTGCCAGAAATGTAAGTGATTCCCGGTAACAGCAGAACCCGTTAGCACGCTAACAGATATATCAGCATCGCGCTGCTGTGACACTTGGGCGAAATAGAAACCACTCGGCTCCTCGAGACAAATGTAATGCCCGACTCCAAGAAGTTTTGAATGCCCCTGAACGGGCCAGATTTCATTGTGCCCATATCTTATGTTGATCGAACGAGCGCTGGGTAAGACGTCAGGTGCTTGTACATGTATATTGTGGAGGATGAAGCATTCCTGAGAGGTATTCGCAATTCCTCTCCTTCATCTTATAGGCGAAATGACCGACGGAACAACTCGGTCCCTAGAGGTCGAGCGGGAGGTTTGAGCCCACTATTCTTCGTTTTGCCCTCTAATTCGAATTTGTCGAAACTTGTTTTCACATCGCCCGTACATCCACTCGACTCTCAAAAACGTTGAGCATCGATGTCCACTCCATAGTCATTAACGGACTGAGTCGGTTACAAATATCATTAGCCTGACTCAAGGGTCTCAACGGGAAAGTTTGTCAATATCGCGTGACGAGAGAGGATCCTGATGAGACCTTGAACGATAGCAAAAACTTTCGCCCCTGAAAGTCACATTGAGAGCGCATATCATTCGCGAATGGGGTGCGTTGATAACCATGTCGTGGAGGAACTACACAATACGTTTCACCAACGTTGGGGTAAGTGAGGGCCTGAAACACTTTCCGCGTCAGAGGGAAGTCGTGTGACTCATTGGATTTCCAATCTCGTTCGAAGCAAGCTCTAAATCGCTTCAGTGGGAACCCTACGTCTACGTCGAACGAGACGATTTCGGGAAGAAGACTCTCCGAGGCTTAACGGGACACATGCTGGATTTCATTATGAAAACCATGGGCATGAAGTACGAAGTGATCTTCCCTAACGATCATTTGTGGGGAACGAAGCTCGCTAACGGTTCATGGACCGGGATGATCGGAGACCTTGCCAATGATGTGAGTGATTCTGGTAACGGCTGAACCCGTTGACACATCCAGAGATATATTAGCATTCTGTTGTTTCGACACCCGTTGGCTCTCACGATCGCATTTCCACAGGCTGCAGACATTGCGATTGGGCCATTCGTGATGACGGAAGCAGAAGCCGAAGTTGCTATCCCGTCATTGCCCTACACCGACGAAGACCTAGTTATCGTCTCGGGGGTTCAGAAAGAACACGAGTCCAACGTCTACGGGTACATCAGTACCATGGATTATCAGGTGACCTACTGATGTACTGCGCACTCTTCACGGGACTGCGAAAAACACTCCACGACTAGAGCAATCCCAACTTCAGAGACTTCACGCACGAAATATCCAAAATTTTTCATTGAATTGGAGGGGATCGTAAACGCCCTGGAAAATCAACCATTTCTCGTACACATGGAATGTAACAAGTGGTCACTTCCGCTTCAAGGTGTGGCTGCTGCTCCTCGCGAGTTGTCTGATCATCATGTGCGTGATCGGGGTGATGGATCTTCACTTCAGTCCAGACCTGAGCTTGCGGCGTCGCAAGGAGAGGTTTTATCGTATTTTCTGGGTCTATTGGGCGGCAATCTTCCGAGAAAGCTCCGTTATACAGTTCTACACCATGCCTCATCGTTTAGTTCTGGGGTCATGGCTCCTGGGAACGATGCTCATAATGAATACCTTCGTCTGCTATATGGAATCGACCCTCATGGTCAAGAGTGAAACATTCCGCATAAATAACGTTGAACAGTTGATCAAGCGGCGAGAAATCAAACCGATGATTTACGATGTCGGAGGCTACAAGAGCATATACCAGGTTTGACCATTCTTATGTGATCATTAATGTTTGTCGGAGTAGGCATGGAATCGATGTTATTGTCGATGCCATTTCAGAATGCCGAGAGCCTGACTTTCAAGCAAGTCATGGATCAAGTTAATTTCCACGGTGGCGAGACTTACGGAGACGAACTTTTCACACCGGGTAAGGGATAATGCTTCGTGTATCAGAATGATCGTGATGAAGGCTCGACGAGGATCGTTCTTTTCCGAATGATCATCGAAGCTCCAGATTATGATCGGGATCATGAGCAACGAAGCTACGAGCGTTCGAACCGAGTGTTCTCGGGAAGTATGTTGTTCTCTCCGGAACAACCAACACCAGTTCACCATTGTTTCTTTTATAGCTTACTTGCGTCTGATTCTCAACAAACAAGCGGTCATTCTCTTAGAGCCGCTTTCGCTGTTTACCAGAATCAAAAAACAATGCTCGGCTCTTCGAGGCGAGGGCCTTTTCCATTTGAGCAAACAAAGGATCCTCCAGATCAAGATGGTTTTCTACATGAGGAAGAAACTCGATCGAAGAATTCAGGCCGAGCTACAGAAAAGGTTCTGCTTCTGATTCGTTCAATCTTCCGCTCAGTCATCGGACTCAGCAATCTTTGATCCATGTAGAGCTTGCAGCTACTTCCATCCGACTTCTTTCCAGAATCCGACTGGTGATCGATTCTGGTATATTCCGTCATTGGCACAACCGTTACATATACGACAAGGGTAACTGTTGGACAGCCGAGTACGCCGATCACATGCATGATTACGACGATCTCCATTACTCTGACTTGGCGAGTATTTTCTACTTGTATTTCGTCGCCTTAGCATTCTCGTTCCTTGTCCTGGTTGTAGAAGTGTTGTACCGTCGTGGCTTCTGCTGCTGCAAATACCGAGAGGTACGTTCGGAGGAAGATCATTTAATGACCAGACTCCAGCTTTTATCCAAGTTTAATACACGTTGACGTTTGTCGTTCGACGAACTCCCTCGATTCGATGATCTCAAAAAAAAAAACTCAGATGGCACCCTTCATGTTTGGTTTTGCAGGAAAATGATGAAGAACAACTTCTGAAAATGTATTCGTCGAGCGTGATTGATGCCGAATCGCCCGCTCAGCCTCCAGTGGAATATGAAGAGCCTGAGTATTTGTGAGAAATCCGAATCAAATCAGAATGATTATGCACTTTCGGCCCAGATCACCAGTTATCGAGAGAATCGTTCAGATGAGATTCCAAATTGAGTTCATTCTTCATTTCCAGACCCTCGAACCGTCTTCCGGGCTTGAGTGGTCATTTTGCAACGTTGACCATGCATTATCCAACAGCACCATTCCGAAATTCACCGTTCGCGCGGCCGATGGCAACGAATCCAAGGAGATTCTTCCTTCAAGCGCGATCAAGGTCATCTTCTCCTGTACAGGCAGGTCCCGAGCAACAAAAGTGAGTTCCTTGAGGTCGATGGTTTCGCCAACTAGACTTAAAACGTTGATTGTATCGATTTGTCTCATTCGTCGGCAATCATCATTCGGTCGGGCCACTGTGTTCAAATAAGATGACAGCAGCTGAACTCCGCTGGTGTCACAAAACTTACTCGAAAAGGTTAAGCTTTAGCACCTGATTTCCGTGCCGCAGGACCGAGAAGGATGAAGATGATGATGATGATGACCCGAAGTACGATCTAGTCAAGGAACGACCGGCGTCGAAAACCGAAGATGGAGATTACGATCAACCAGAGTCACTGTACGAGCGACCGTCAAGCGCGTAAGTGTATGCTGGACGAGCCTTGGTTCAAGGCTCGACTCGACTCTGGTGCAGTGAGATATACGGGAGCAGGAGACCAATCATCTTACGGCGGAGCAACGAGAAAAAACTTTCCGAATTGATTCCAAAAAAAAAATTTCATTCTTCAGAACGTACGCCGTGAGGCCTCCGTCAAGCTCCCGTGAGCACAATCGACAACCGAGCAGGATTTCGACCCCAGACCAGGGCAGTCTCGAGGGTAAAAATGAACGATAAAGGTCTTAAGCTCTGTGCGTTACCCTGTGCACCGTTGGACAGTGGTCTTTTGGCGAGTACGGTGAAGTCAACGGAGAATACAGCGACTCTAGACGTGGAAAACTCTAAGACTCCTCTTCCTCAATGCTGCCATGTCAATTTAATCGGTGAAAGAGACATTTGGGCCAAGGTTTACGAAAAGACGCTCATTTTATTATCTCTACGTCGGCCACGTCTCAGGCCAGGAATATGAAGCATGTCCTCTCTTCAAGTCGAAAAGATAGAATCAAAGTCTTTGATGAAAAAAGAATTACAATAATTTCTTTGGGCAGTTTGAGTTTCGTTTTTTTTTCCTGGATTTTCTCCACCTCGTGGGACGCCTCCGATCTGATGCCATTTCAGATTTACGACCCTTAAGGTCTAGGGATGAATAACAACTCTCCTTTCCCGTTTATGAATTGAGGATGAATTCGAATGTGTGTGCGTACCTCCCGCTGTCGGTGCCACGGCGAAATTCCGCGTATTAAGCCATGGAGGGCGTTACGCTAACCGCGTGAAGTCCCGGATGCGGAGGTGCGAATGAGCTAGGGAATCTTTCATCTCGGAAAAACTTGTAACTGAAGTATGAGCTGATGAAGAAGCATATCATCGCAAACAAACCGAAGACGCCGGCCACCTTCGTCGCGGCGTTGTCGTTGGGATCCTGGCAGTATGCACAGAACTCGAGCAAGCAAACGATGAGGTAGAAAAGACCACTGAAGCTGTCGCAAACCAATAACTGTAAACAAGAGAGACAACGATGGAGAAGAGAAACAATCGAGAAGAGTTAAAAACTGTCGTGATACTTCGCGGGCAGATTCGTAAGTCGGGCTCTAGATTAGCAGAATCAACGAGCTACACCGGGGTCGGGCGGATGGAATGAGAACTGGAGCGGGTCGAAATCGTAGCCGTTCGCTTCGAGGCGGAAACGCCGACGCCTTCGAATCTTTTTCCCGCGCGGACCGACCGTCAATCTGAGCCTATGTGTTTACGGAGAACATGAACTATGATAATCACGCAATCTGCCCGAGAGTCGCGAAACGAGAGAGTCCGCTAGCGACCACGAAACTCTCGATGATAAAAGACCCAACGATGTTTAGACATATGTGATCTCTTTCTTCCTTTCTCAAGCCAAGAATCGCGCTCGGTGATCTCGTTCCACCGCCCGCGTGCTCACAAAAATGCCTCATAAAAAAACGCACTCAAAAAAAACGCGAAACGAGTTTAGACGAATTGTAGACGAAATAGACTCACCAGAAAAGGAAAGTTGACCAAGTTAGACATGAGCTCCTGACTCCGCAGGACGAAAACAACGATGAAAAGCAAAGCGCAAAGGAACGAAACTATCAGTACGAACAACGCGAATTCGTATCGGTGCACGTACATTTCGTAACATTTTGTTCCGATAGACTCTATGCATATGATGCCACAGACCCCGAATACCTGGAATTTGGAAAATCGAGATTCAATCATATGAGAAAATACTCCTCTTCCGAGATCAGCGGGAGCAGATCATGTGGATTTTCGACGACTCCCGTTCCAGCTCGAAAAGCTCCGCGGGAACTTCTGAACGGTTCTTTCTCGGCACGATGAGACTTCCCGCTACGCCAACGACGATCAGGTGTGATCGATTGTTATTTTATAGTCGAACCGAGCTTTGGGCGGTCGATTAAGTGTATTATCATCCTCCCTTCTGTCAACATAAACACTTTCCATCATCATGATCAGTGCAATATGGGTGTATATGCCTCTGGGTGTTGTTTATTTTGTCGCCGCGTCTCCGGCGTCACACTGCACCGACTTGAGACGATTCTCCTTTTTTTTTCGAAAACCATACTCACGATCTCGGCTACTCGAAGCATTCCCTGTAGGGAGGTTACGAACGCCTTGTCTGGTCCCAGCGTCGTCATTGTGCGTCGCCAAGTGGGTTTTAGGCTGCGGCTGCGACGATTGCTGTGGCACTCTGGCTACGAACTCAGAGGGTGGAAATCTAGAGCTCTTCGACCGTTTCTGAGTGTCTCAGTGTGGCCGACTCTCGGCAAGCTTCATCTGCAAAGGAGTTCGCATTGAGGAAAAGCTAGCTGATTCCTGGGCTATCACTCGCACCAACGCCGCCGTGAGAGTAAACCGCGGTGGCGAAGCTGATAGAAGATTCGAACTCGCCATCTCACGAGTCGGTGCCGATTCGCATGATATTTCGAGTGGAGACCTGTCAAAGCCCCAATGCTTGAGGTTGTCAGAGCACGGATTCAAAAACTCCAGCTCTGTTCAGCTGCAACTGCTTAAGAATGAAAACCAACTCGTTATCGCTGTTCGACTCTAAAGGAACCCCTGTTTTCTCACATTTCGGCGCATGAAAAACTGAACAAATCATGAAATCGGTATCAATGAAGAGGTCAGACGGCGCGAAAAGTTCCTCCCCGGTTGACGAAACGCCTAATCGTCCCCACGGTTCGAGTACTCCCATGGCAAGACTCGTAGAAGCATTCCAAGCTGGCTATTGCCAACCGTTAAGGGTCTTGTTCTCATCAAGACGAGCTCGACGGGAGAAGCTTTTGTGTTGAGAATATGTCTCTGAATATCGCTATGTGGGTCAGGTGTCGTCTCGGAAGGACCGGCTCACTCAGCAGAACGTGACCGCTCATTGGAAATAAGATGCTGATCCCTGAATTTTTCGCTGATGTTTCATCCGTGTATAGAGACGACCTAATACGAGGGAATCTGCTCTGAAGCACTTGAAGTCATTTGAAACGAAGCAACCTTAACAAGCACTGGCGGATTCCTCTCCTCTCGAGTCACGAAACATCAAACTGGAAGCATATTTCAGCGCGACTCGATAAAGGAACGGAGGACCGATATCCAACTTGAGTTCATCGCACTGTTTCTTCGCACAAAACTTCTTCAGAGTTCCGAAGGCCTTCTTGGCTGGACAGCGGCTGCGACAGCCACCGCTCGATAGCTCGACCAAACTTCTTCCAAAAAAACGGTTGAAGTATTCCTTTTCACGGAGGGAATAGAACTCTTGGAGTAGAAAACACACTCACGTCTCTGTTGATTCGAGAACGACAACGGTGACTCGCTAGTTCCTGTTTCCGATGAAGTCAAAGCTCTCTGCGCTTTGCTCAGCAGCTTCGGTGGAAGCGTGTGCACTGATTTCTCCGCCACGAGAGAGGGTCCAAGCTCGCGGCCGCTAGGAATAGAATAGAATAGAGGGTCCGACGAGAGTTCCGACGCCGGTCGCCAGTCGACACCGTTGCTTCGATCAGCCGGCTCGACCGTGGACCGGTGGTGAACGCATCGGATCTGGGAAACGGGAACGCGACTGGATGAGCTTCCTAAGAGTCCATATGATTGAAAAGGATTTCTGGAATATTAGAGCTTGGAGATCGATTGTTACCACAGCAACGAAGAATACGATCTGAGTTTCGTTTACGATCCTAGGTTTCTGAGGATTTGTTTCTCAACTTCCCCTAAAAACCAGTCCAGGGACTGTTCTGCGGAAAATCAAATATCAGATTTATTTATTATCATCGTTTCTCAGGTCTGAGAGCACCTCAGGTCCAGCGTTCCCTTCCATAGTGGAGTTCATTCTCCAAGTTTGATGACCTCCCAAGAAGGAGAGGTGCCTCGTTAATCTACGAGAGTAATCAAGTATCGTAGTTTATCAAGTAAATCGTTAGTCGGCCTTCAGGGTGTTCTTGCAGTCTTCGTTCTTGATCTTCTTGAAGTCGCTTGCTTTTAAACCGAGTTTGCCGAAAACTTCGGTCAACTTGTTCTGGAAAGGTTCCTGATTGTTCGGTTTCGTGGTGACAACGTGGTAGGCAGCTGGAATTAGGGAAAACGGCATAGTTCAGCCTCTCTCCGAACATCGCGCGCGCTCTACGATTGTGCATTTCGATTGATTCGGAGCCGAGTACATTCTTCTCTAGAATCACATGGCGGGAAAAGGAGCTCTTCCAGTCTGAGAACGAAACGGAGGGAGAGGATATCTCGGGAACCTTCCCCAAACATTCGTCTCCCTCTTTATCAGTTGAGCTGATGATGAATGTTAAAAAACTTCACCATTGCCGTTGCTCTTGGCCCAAACGATCGCCCAATTGTCGTAATCGGAGTCGACGACGCCAACTTCCATGAGCGTTGCACCACCCGTCTCAAGGAAAAACCGCGCTGGATGTGAGTTGTCTTCTTTCACTTGGAGATCGAGTTCTGTCGTTTCTCCACTGAGGATCGAATGCGAGAATTATGTCAAGTTTCGCTGTGAATCCCATTTTTTCGGTCAAGCCCGAAAGTTCGAACGCTATACTCACTCAGATGAGATAAACTGTGTCGCTATAACAAAGTCCGAGCCCGACTTTTTGATGACGAAATGAGCGCATCGATCAGCATCACCATAGATCGAATCTGTGTAGCTATCAACCCACCACACGTGACCGACATTGAACTGCAAAGGCAAAATTTTCACGATTCCCTATTTGTTGGTACGCAAACAGGCAACTGCGATACAA
Source organism: Neoseiulus cucumeris (assembly GCA_021527715.1). Classification (NCBI taxonomy): domain Eukaryota; kingdom Metazoa; phylum Arthropoda; class Arachnida; order Mesostigmata; family Phytoseiidae; genus Neoseiulus; species Neoseiulus cucumeris. The sequence goes on along the minus strand of JAJSRV010000050.1, from coordinate 638,615 downwards.
ATAAGAACTCATTCTGAAGCGATCGAAAGACAGACTCTGGGTAAGAAATGCAATCCAACCAACCTTGAGCGCGTCGAAGGGCTCCATGAGGAATTTCGGAGCCCCGCCTTGAGCTCCAATGATGTAGCATATAGCTAACGTAAAAAATCTCAATGAAAACATCTCAACCGTTTGTGAACTGCGCTCCGCTCGACTCGAGAAGTTGGTCCCAGTTTTATACATTGTCTGAGGTCAGGCTTTCAAGGTCACTTCAATTTCGGAATGTCGACTGTCAGACCAGCGGAATATGATTTTGAGTTTTCGAGAGAAAAAACGGTCCCCGTTATTTGAACAGGGGGACCAAAAAAGCTCTAAGCTAGTTTTATATCAGTCCTCGAGAGCGAATTCACAATGAGGTGAAACTCGGAGTGAAGGTTTAGTGGTTTCAAAGATACAATTCAGTCATCCAGCTGCCATTTGCAAATGGAGCTCGAGTCCATGCTGAGCGCGAGATCATTCATTCAGTAAATGCTCTTCCCGAGTAAATGATACGCGTCGTATGAAAATGAGAGAGGAATTCCCTATGAACCAGAAAAGGATTTCAGCTTGAAAGTAGTGTAACATAAATTGCAGAATCGAAGACTCCCAATCACTAAATCAGGATTTCGAGACCTCCTCGAAGAAGATGGAGACCTCACAATAGGTACCGCTCGAAGACGGAGATGCCATTGATCGATTATTATTTGTTAGAAATTGTTTGTCAAGGATAGGAGGATAGCGATCAATTTCGAGATCTCTGACAGCTTCGAGTTTATTAACAGTATGAACAATTCTTTAAACGAATTGTGACCACGTATCATCTAAACAGTTGAGACTTGTCACCACGAACTTTGAAATGTCGCCGCGCGATGTCGGTCGTTCTATTTTACGATGGGACAAGGCGAGTTGTTCCTCTCAAATTATTCGGTATCGGTCTTGGTGTTGAGGTCAACGGTTGCGAATTAAGAATGTAAGGTTGCAAAACTAATCACCCGCCCTTGCTATTCGAGCATGGGCTCAAGTTGTTCCCAGGCAACGGGCATGGGGTTACTCTCATTTACAAGTAAAACAACAGCTTATCTAGTTCAGCTGCTCGTGCGGGATCTCTCACTGAGTTACAGTATTTTTGTAGGAGGGTTTCGTATTTACAGTGGTGCAAATGCACCGGCATTAGTGTCAGCAGTTTTTTATAATACGTAGCGCCATCGGAGCATGGGATTTCGGCAACTTTGTTGAAAACATTCTTCTCTGGGTCAAACCTGCAAACAAGTATTGGATTGTAATGAATGCTTGGAAACATTGCAGGATCATATTTCGTAATAGAAGTTGTATAGGAACCTACTCCACAATCATAGAGCTGTCGTGAGTCGAGAAGTACTTGTGAAGTACCAAACGACTTCCGACAACGTTCATTTTCGAGGAGCGATAGTTCTTTCCTCCTAATACTTCAGACGCGCGTCTTCTGAACCGTGGGAAAACGATGTTCACGATGGTTTCGATCTCCCTCTTCTTCAAACAGATCACATATAACCTGTAAGGTCAAACCCTGAGGGTAGAATTCACGAAAGAAGAGAGGTTTACAGAGAGATATTCAGCAATCGATATACGTGGTCCATGATCTTACCTGTCATTGATGACTTGGAAATCGTCGTCGCGGAGTGCAATCGGCGGTTCCTCATAAGCGTAAAGCTTATCTTCGTAAACCAAGACGTCCGTGAACTTTATCTTCGTCAGTTTAGTGCCCTCCTGCTCTTGGAGTTTTATCGTTCCACACTCATTGGTGGCTCGGTCGAATATTTCGATGCGGTTCTCAATCATGTATATCACGAAATCTTCACGGAAAATCATCCGTGGCGGGCTCAGGAACAGCTGAACCGGCGCCTCGTAGTCGACAACTTCAGCATCCTGCGGAAGACAAATGCAGTACGCTCTTTAACTGTCTAGTTTGCCTCCGTTTTGTCTCCGAAAAGGAACGTCGATTCCAGCTGAGACCAAATAAAGATCATTCCCGACTGGTGTTTATGTTACTCACCGTAAAACTTAGTGGTTGGAATCGTAGCGTTTTCAAAGGTCGATTGAACCCGTTGAAAATGCACAAATGAAGCTCTGATCCAAAGACAGAAGACGCGAATTCTGGCACAGGCTCCTGTCTTCGGTACTTGACGCGTTGAGCCCATCGGCCATCCGGTTGTTGCGTGTAGATCAGAATGAAGTCATAGAACTTGCTGTGTGTGATCATGGCAAGACTGTTCATGATGGGAACGAACTCGAAACTGTCGAGTGGATGAAAACGTATTAAAGAAACATTGATGCTGCTGGGAAAACAGAGTACATATATCGTTCCATATCCTGAGATCCGAAATAAGGCGTTCAGGAAATGGATGCGGGTGAGTGCAAGAATAGATTGGAGCAGATCCGGGAAAGACGACTATACCTCGTGCGATGTTTCCGGAAATCCCGAAAGCTGTGCAACAGCTCTGTTGACACAACTTTTTCGTTCCTGGATTGCAGACACTCTACGCGGTATCCGAGGTTCTCATCAAGATGGAAGTATTTGGGGATGAGCTCATTTTTTGACTCAACCCACATCGAGTGTATGTGCCTATCATAGTTCAGTCGCCGTGCCAGTTGATCCTCCGATAGGTCCGCGAACTTATTCGATTTGACGGCTTCAATGAGCGGCTACAGACAAGGGAACTCATGATCAAGTACAACTCCAGGCGAAGATCAAGGCTCAATTGCCGAACATCGGAATTCATTGTGATCTGGTCGACGTTAACGGTGCTATGTGGACACTCACCAGCTTCTGTCCGTCTTTCAGGGCTTCGCAGAGTTTGTTGAAGGATCTCTCACTCAAATGAGGTAAACGGACGCACTCGATCATCAGCTTGATCGTCTCGTGATCGCGTCCTTGTTGTAACCATTTCACAACGAAATCGCAAACTTCGTCCTCAGATTTCACCTAGCGATGAGAATGGTGGTTTATGTTGAGTGCCGTTTGGAGCATATTACACACAAGCGCTGCCTGAATGGGAAGTTACATTTGGTAACCGTGGTTGGTGGAGTTCTACTCACATTCAACTCGTCTCGGGAGAGAATCGTCATGATCAGATCAGGCTGTACTGAGATGAGCTTGTCAGCCGCACTGGATAGGTTCTCGGACACGTAGTCAATGGCTGCTTCAGCCAACGAAGCCATTCCGACATGCTTCAAACCGAGAGCGATAGCCTTGTCGAACATCAACTCCATCCTATGGATTTTCAGATAGAAGAATGAGAATTACAAGGAGTCGAATGGAGAATATCTTAGCCTGCATGAAGGAATAAATGCATTGCTGGCGATTGGATGAAGACCCCCTGTTCTCAGCCGGAGCCGAACGCGGACCCGATTTCGGAGACTTTTCCAGTTTATACCCCAATTCAATCTTCAACTCGAATCCTACCAGCCCTCATTTAGTATCATTAAGAAAGCGAAAAAATACGCTTCCTTGATAAAGTTCTCCTGTCTATGAATAACATTCGGGGTGATACCGATTCAGCGTATCAAATGTCGTATCTCTGACTTCGAACTAACCTTGATGAAACGAAGTTCCGACACGCTCCCATGAGACACTCGATCTGTAGGTACTCAGCGACAACGTATATGGAGCCTAAGTTGCTCGCTGAGAGCTTAATTTCTCCCCGGTGTAGGAACTCGACGACCTGTTGCAGTGTATCGGTCGGAATTTTCGTTTTGATAACTTTCCGTCGCATTTCTGCCCATCCGTCCTGGAGAGTGCCTTTAAAAGAGAATAGTTTTCTCAGTTTGAAACGGATGATGATTGCAGTGACCTGCCGGAAAATTCCTACGCTAGAGAGGCGATCCCTGCCGCCGAGCATTGTCAGAAGACTGATGACCCGTTCTGCGACGCTACAGTACGCAAGAGTACAATTCAGACTTACATGAGAAATATGGGCCCATGAGCTTGAGTAGCTCCGTATATGTCGCAACGCCTCGGCCTTCCGAAGAAATTATGAAGCAGTCGGTTTTCGTTGTGTCGATTACGTCGGCGATTCTCAACGCATCTTCATGGCTGCCGAAAATCCTATCTTTCAGCTCTATCTTTATGATCTCTGCGCCCTCCTCAGGGGTAGGGACTTCGATCGATGTCGCCCCGTTTGCGACTTGTGATGCGGGAGTCTGGGGACCCGACGGGGCCTTTTGGCGTTTGTCCCGGCGTTTCGGCTCTCGATTCACGACCCGCGGTTTCGTTTCAACCACATCGGAATTGTTCAAGGTTTCATCCACAAAGTCCACGATTTGGTTGAATTTCTTTTTTTGCTCGTCACTTGGTCTAGCCTTCGGTGGTCTATACAGTTGAATTTCCGCGGCTCGCTGTCGTCTCGGCTTCTCGGCCATGACTGCGAAAAAGGAAATATCCTGTTAAAATTGATCGAAGCTGTGGAAGTTCGATTTTGATCCGGAGCCCGAAGATTGTTTCCGTCACAATGTTCGCTCAACCACGTTCCACTGCGCAAGAGTCGAAACAATGATCCAGAGAGCATGAGCGAAAGGAGTGAAACTCTCAGAGAGAAACGTCTGCCAGGAGAGATGCCGCGTAAAAGTTCCGATCGCTGGAACGCGTGGCCGATCAGACAGAAAAGAGATCCTACACATTGAGTACCGAACTTGGTGTTGTGAGCGATGCGAAACCTAACCCGTCCAAAGCTCGAGATCTCTCCTCACCGCACACCGCGGTCGAAAACATGCGTCGGTGGGATTGCTGACAGGCGAGAGAGTTGGGGAGCATCGGACCCAATCTGAAGAATCCGCAAGTATGCGAACAGCCCGTTCGGTATGAGATTGTCCGAGGTCAAAGTTCGTAATTGAGTCAGAGCACATCGGCTGATTCGAAACGGATCTCTCGGAGTACTTGGTCGTAATCGAATAACAGCGAGCGAGTGGAGAGAAAACCGAGCGTTGGAATACATCGATCGCGGCAAACAAGTTATGTTTTCGCGTTTCGGTTCCATGAAAGTTCGTTGATTATTCGCGTTATAAGTTCTTTCGGGCTAGATGGTAAGCAAGAAGTCGCTGATTGTCGGAACTCTGTCAGCGCCGACAATCTGATAGTATACATAAACAATAACGATGAATCTAGATCTGTGCGATCAAGGAGAAGGCATGAAGTTTTGAAAGATACAGCGTATGAAATCTTGATTGGAACCTACTTCTCGCCGCGATTGCAGTGAACGCGAACTCTGACGTAGCGCCGTCCAAAGCTCGCGAAAAACAAAATGATGAGAGAAGTCACGAGAATAACACAACGAGACCAAACTAGCATCGTTCAGAACGTTCGATTACTCTCACTTCTACCTTCCAACTATCGCAGCGCATACTTAACTTCAGTTGATACGACAGCACATCAGAACGATACTCACCTGCCAGAAACTGGAGCGTACTCGAGTGTCTAATATTTTTTCGGCTTTACACTTGGGATCACAGAACTCCGAGACCAAAACAAACTCAGAGCAACGTCACCGGGAGCTAGAGTAACTCGTGTAATGCCCACGCAGCCAAAGTCATTCAAAATCAGAACTGCTTCAGGGTAACAAATTCCTCTGACGATCCTCTGCTTATGTACTGTTGGGGTTGAACATCGCGCGCTGCGCCGGCCGTCTCATGAAAACAAAGGACTCGAGGAGAGCTGATCTATTTAGATTCTGCTGGCGATCATCGTCATCATCCGCTCCCTGCTCTCGCCATTTTGTGAAAGGGCGCCTTGTTTCAAACAACCCGCAGCGGCATCTATTACGATTATGCGGTTACCGAGTTTTGTTCCAACACGGAATCTCAGATCGGAGAGACGCGGTTACCGAAGGGATCCTGGTTCCAAAGTTCATAGGATCAATTTCTCACACAGCCTGCCTTGTTGAAGTACATACACTGATTACATCGAGTTTCGTGTGGTGCCCACGCCACAATGACCTTTAAAAACCCGATATCAAAGACGGAAGTTCCTAGTTCAACGAATGGAAGCTTTCCCGGATGAGTTCCGAGCAAAAAAGCGTTGGAGCCTCAATCACTCTCCGATCGGAACTCTGAGAACGGTGAAACGCGTGCGGAGATGGTTGGGACAACATTTCCTAAGAACATTCAGCTAGCGAAATAAAAATAGCTTTCCGATGAGGCATAGAAACCTCAGCGATTCCATCATAAACTCCTGGGAATCACACTTGTGTTTCACAGCGGAGAAATTCATGTTTTATCCGTGAGAGGTTCAAACAAAATAATCGACCAGTATCCGAAGCTTCGAAGGAAATCCCCAAGTTACTGTTTTTAATATTTCAATCAAAAGTATCTAGAGAATAATTGGGAATGGAAAACTGTATCATGTCCGTCGTGGCGAATTTCTATAGTATTGGAGAACTCTAGCCATCGCAACGAAAGATTCCTTAAGTCAGGCATCGCTCGCGGCATACTTTGGAGCAGAGTTGGGCCTTTTCTTATATAAATGAAAACGATCCGTAGAACTGTCTTGATCGAGGGGTTCGTATTCGTATTCGTCGAAAAAACTCGAATATATGGATATTCGTATTTGATCATATGCATACGGGCTTACGAATACGAATAAAGAGAGGAGCACGATAGTATTCGTATATACGAATACAAATACGCCCAATTCCGCTTTGGAGGAGTTTTCGGTGGCAATGCAATCGCTGAACGCCTGGGATTATTGCACTGCCGAAGCTAATTTTCTTCTCATCCCAAAAAATGCAAGGTTCTATGGAGCGCGCGGGGGATCTCTTCTGAGAATCACTCTCAACACAAAGATCGACGAACATAGATCAACGCGCTGCTTGATATTTGAGTCAGAGTAGAGTGTGACTGTAGCTTAAAGAAAACAAAAACGCTCTGCTGTCGATCCGATCGAGGGAATTTCCGACTCCAACGTTGAAAAGTTTTCTGGTTCCCTAGAGAAACCACGAGAGAGGAATCCGATACAGAACTATACCGCACCGAGGGTCAGAAATTTTCCATCGGAAATGGCTCATTTCAAGATCGTTCGTGTGACCTGGCATAGTTCATGCATATTAAGATGCGTCTAAAGACCTGTTGCTCGCTACTCGTCGCTCCGATCTGGCAGTTCAGAGTTTGCTCTGATTTCTCGGAACTGAAGTTCCACTTCCGTTCCGCGAGTTCTCTGGTGTTTTGAATCAAGAAATACTTCGGTTTAGGGGTCGACTGGAGGCTTTTTCGGAGCCGATCGAGAGGATATCCATGCTTTCTTCGAGAACCGCTCCATTCGCAGCGGATTCAAGACAAAGAAACATTCGCAATCGACTCTAAAATATTCCCGATCCGAATCCGATAGTGGTGAAAGATAGTTGGAATCCGAGAAAGACTGAATAAGAACAGAATATTCCATCTACTTTCTACAAAAGACTGTGTGTAAGATTTCATACTATTCGCGGAACCGCATAAAAAGAATTCGCTTAGAGTAAACTGCATGAGTCGAACCACATAAAAAGGGGGTTCACTGCTTTGCAAATAATAATGAGCTCCTAGTTTTCCAATCGATGAACCCCGAGATATGTAGACCTGTGGAAGTGCGCCGCAACTCCGCAACATACACTTGTAGCGTGACAAGCAGGCTGTCGGACAAAGATTGAGGGATCCCGACTAGAGCTGAAGCGCACTCAGATCGGAGTGTGGGCATCCTTGGATACGATGGCATACTGCGCCTGGTGTTCAGATGAAGGCCGTATCGGATCGGAAAGATTCTTGTGGATGAAATTCTCAAAATGGCCTCGATGACCCCTAAGTCGGTTCCATCGTGATGTCTTTCTTCCGAAGTACAATCGTACCTCGATTTACGTCTTCTTCGAACCTACGTCGGTCATCATTTCCAAGGAAAATTATTATTTCCTTATTATTTCTCACAACTCAGGCTCAAATTTGAGCTGGCCAGACTCTGATGAGAGCTTCCAGTCATCTTCGAGTTTCCTGACGATCCATTTGGGGAAGAGTTGGATTCGGAAGCATGACAGACTACGAAGCTCATGGAGCGCGGAATTGTCGCTTGTGCCCATTCATTCCCCACTTTCTCTCCTCCAGAATGATTCTCGCATGCTGGGTTGGTTGTTTGGGGTGTGGAAATCCTTTCATGCATTCAAAAGCACGAATCGATCTGGAAAAACCATGTTTCAGAGTTACGTCGTTTTTTGACTTAATAAGTCGCTTACACGGGCACCAATCACCGACGTATGTCAAGGTACGACTGTACTCGTTCTGACACCGCTGGCTTTATTCCGTTCTGTTCTGCTCCCAGTCCGTTCTGTTGGAACCGGACCGGAAAACTGGGTAAATCAAGACAAGTTGACGATTGGTCTGTACACCGTTGCGGTCGTCGTCAGCGGTCAGCAACGACACTTGATCCTAGGGCTTGCTTTAAATAAGGTATCAGTATGCTTCGTTTCCATATCACGAGATGACCTCGACTCGTTCCATTTTATTTTGCTTATTTTATTCTGCGAACAAACCGTCCCACCTGGAATCCTCTCCATGACATCAAAGGGAGATTCCTGAGCGTTGCAAGCTCAAATCAGCTGATTCTTCTCGGGTGAATTGAACTCCGTTCTGCGTTGGAAGATGAAAGATGTATTAAGCAGGCATTTAGAGATCGAGGAGAACCTATTTCTCCCCGTATCAGTTCTTTTTAGATGATCAGAAAGTGGATTTGAGGCCTATTCATTTGCGGAATCGGGGGATAGCTCGACACAAGCCAAGATTCTAGATCATATTCCGCTGGAAATGAACTCATCTATTTGATGTTTTCCCATGAAACAGGAGACATGCAAATCTCTCACGACTGCAGTGTTCGAATTTCGGCTGAAAGTCGCAAAGAGCAGCATTTTAGGACCGCGAGCCCAGTCCTCCGGGATCTGATTGGTTCAACGATCACGTGATTGAAGACTTGAAGCATCACTTTCAAAACTGTGTTCCATAACCCAAGGGAACCCAGATGGAGTTGATCACGTTATTCGAGCGGATGACTGTCGGCAACCACAACGCGTGTTCCTGCAAATATTGATCAGGAGTAAAGGGCTGGAGACTTAAAAAACTCGTCCGAGAGCCATGTTTGGATAGTTTGAGCGAATATGCCACGTGTTCTCCCGAGGAACTTCTCGAACAATCATACTTGGCAGTCCGAGTATCGAGAAAGCAGAATAACTGTGCTTGACCAAGCTTGCGCGTCTGGAGAGTGAACCTTAACCTCATGACTGGAGCTTGGAAGTTCAGGCATTAATCATTTCTGAACCTCCATCAATCAATATGAATTGATGGATATTTGGTGTGATAGTGCCGGATTGTGTCCGCGTCCAGTCCGCGACTTTGCTGGGCGAATATCATCGAATGATCGGCCTCCGATCAATCTATCCATGGATTGATGAATAATGCCTGAACTTCCAAGCTCCACTCATGACTTATTCCAAGTTCGTCGGGGGAGTGTTCTCTGTAGGTCTCTGCTCTGTGGTGTCAAGCAGACCTCCTTTCCGATTTTTGTTTAGAGATTGATCGAGTGAAAAATGAACTCAGCTCCGGTGGAGCTCCCGAAGATTTTAAAGACCATATCGATCAAATGTATAATTTCATCTATGAGGGACGGCTGAGGATTCTGCAAAGAGCGAGTCTATGATGGTTGCGAGTGATTTCATGCTGCCGGAGGCGGACTGAGGTCGAAGAGCGAACGAGTTCAGGGAATTCATATTTTGTACCCGCGGTGTGTTGCATCGGTCTCTAACATGGATACTTCCTCGAGTAACATGGGCGAGAACCGACCAAGCCTCCGAGGGCTGCGAAAGAGCTGAAAACCACATCCCATTCTAGCGCAGACTTTTGGACCTTGGAGGCTTCACCTCTCGTCTTATGACTTTTCCGTCATAGACAGAATTCGAGACTACATAGCTACATTTGTCAGAATAAATTTCTCATTAACAACTCGTACCCAAACGACCCGACACGGGCCTCGAGGGAATTACGTGGCTAACAGAATAAGTTTGTGGCCAACAAAATGAAACAAGCAGTACGCCTGTTGTCGAAACTACTACACTGGTTAAGCAATCGGCAGCTCCTAAACCATAATTTCTTGGTGGCTGTCGGCAGGCATTACGTAAGATGTCTCTACGTGGATGTCAGCCCGAGAGGCCTCCTCGACTCCCATTCCTGAAGCGAAGACCAGTGACCTAAAACACCTGCCCGGCACTTCCGCCGCCATGGCTCTCAGAGTCATGAACTACGCTGCTGTCCCTTCGTTCATGATCACACTGTTGTAGAAATTGTAGCTCATGGATGAAAACCCAGCAATCTGAGAAATCTGTCCCAAAACATTGATATATCTGTCCCACGCTCCCGTCTCAGCGAGATCCGACCTTGAAAGGATTTGAACGAATTCAATGATTGTTCTGACGCATCAATTTTATTCGTTCTACTCTCCTATCCTAGTCCTATTGATGGCCGTGTAGGACTTACACGGACCCTACACTGCGAGTCAACGCCAGGCTGAAGAAATGCTGATCGCTGGGAACGATACAGGTTCAGATGAAGTACGGGACCAGATCGCACGCGAAGAACCTTTCGCAGAGATGGCTGGACCTGGCTCGAAATGGATCGTCGAGTGCTCATGTGTTGTTTTGTTGGTCTGCATCAGACCTAATGGCATGCTTTTGGCTCTCCGACAGATTTGATAAGGTCTCCGGGGACTCGGTCTTCGACGGCATAATCTCGCTGAACGCAGAGCTGAAAACATCCTCCATTTTAGCAGATTCGATCGAGGATAATTCAGTGCCGCGGCTCCTTCCCTAGACAACAGCACATTCACTGGGGTCGAGCGTTCAAGTCAATGGAAACACGTGGATTGGCAAGTTGCGAGAGTGCGACCGACCCCGGATCATTGTTCCAAAGCCGAAAAATTTCAAGGTTGCACTCTCTTCGAATGATTTCCATCGGGAAATCTGTGCGACCCGAGCATATTGAAACCCTTGCGAACAGTTTCTGACAGAGGATCGCATCATCACTTGATATAGGAACTATTTTAAACATTTCGAAGAACTTACGAATGGTGCTCCCACGCTTTGACAAGGAACACAATCGGGCAAAGCCACTCAAACAGTTTCCCATCTTCTCGGATTATTCCTCAACAGTCATGAAGCATGTGATCCGGTGCTGTGTTCTGCGCTCAAAGACCTCCGGTTTCCGAATCATAATGAGAGTCTTATCTCGGAGGGTTCGCGCAGACTCCGGGCGGTTCTTTCCCAGAAGACCCTCCCTTTGACAGCTTGTGAGAATATGGCTCGCTTGACGCCGTCCCTAAAGTTTTCACGTCAAGGCACTTCCGATCATGAAGCACCCGCGAGTTGAGGACAACCACGTCATAAATTTGATGTTAACGTACGGCTAAAGCGCAGTATCAGCTTGATCTTTGTGGCAAACAGAGAATCCATAAGCGTGAGGATCTTCAAAAAAATGAATCAACGACGGTAATAGAAACTGATCCTCCATGACTACATTGTACAAGCTTCGGTTCAACTTGGAAGGAATTCCTCCCAGGAGTGTCTCTGACCTCTTTCGCCGTATGTTTTGTAACGGAATAATACGGTGGACGGAATTTTCCATTACATTCACTGCGTGGTTCGACGGCAATCGCCGTGCGAGGCTGTTTGCAAATTCTTCAGAGAGCGGCTGTCTGACACAAGATTCTGCAACGGGCGCAATACTTTCATTCTATCGACTGTCAGCCTCGGTCGGGATGAAAACACCGGCTGCTCGCCGGACATCCTTGCACCATCGAAGGCACGAAAAAGTGGATAAGACGAAGTGTTAATTGAGCTGCTAGATTCTAGATAAATTTCTTGGTCTTGTTTTGCCTAAATTCGTCGTCTACTTACTGATCCTTGAACTTGGGACACTTGCCTTCCATTTTATCGCCAATACTTGCGCGCTCGTTGAATGACGTCTTTCCCTGGGCGGTGAACAAGAGATTCATTCCATCTGCAGCCAGCGCTCTGTGTGACAATGGAGGACAAGGGACCTATAAGGTCCGAAAGAATTTCAGCTGGATTATAACGATCGGGCGGACTTCCTGAAGACATTTTTTCCGAAAATCATGTGAAGCGCGTTGCAGGCTACGAGCTTGAACAAATTGAGTCGACCCTCCCCCTGCCACTGAGCGGCAGCGTAGCGAGTAACGACCCCTCGTGATGCCCGGGGCAGACCCTCTATCTAATGTCCCAAATTGCTGCCCCATTTTGAAGATTTACAGCCCCAGACTCCAAACCTGCAGCCTTGATGCTCGGGGCGGACCACCCCGCCCCCTCCCTCGCTACGCCACAACCATTGAGTGAGTGGGCTTCAATCCAAGTCACTCAAGTCAAAGATTTCCAGGTCGACCATTTCACCTGACCCGCGTGCAGGTCGTCAAGTTCGGAAAATCTCAGAAGTTCGTGGGGAAATGCCCCCATTCTTTGCCCGGTTCTCATGAACTGAATGGAGTACGCCTATCTGCATGGACTGGATGGCCTATCTGCATGGCCATCATTAAGAGTTACCGTCATCTGCCACGGCGCCCTTGCAGAAAAACATGTTTCCGCTTCCGCAGGTATTCGATCGGCCGTAATGTCAAGCAGATAGCAGGTTGACAGAAAGAGCTGACGTTGGGCTGCTCCACACGAATCATATCAAAGGTCATTCCAATGATTCGTTCTACGTGTTATATGTGTCGAGGTTAACCCAGATCTACTAGGCTCGACAAACGCTCCATTGCGTCGCGTCAACGAACCTGGGTTCTTCGAAGCGATGTTCAATCATTAAAGACTGTCGAACGAATCAAGGACGCGTTGCGGAACCTGGGAGTGTTCAGCAAAACAGGTTAGGATTCCGTTTCCGAAAGCTTCGAGCAATACCAGCAACGGAACATATTCCCATCATCTAAGTGGTGGCTCTTTACGATTTGCGTAGACGAATCATGAATTTTTATCAATGGTTGAAATAGAAAAACTGTCAGTTGAGAAAAAGATGCGCTGCAATGGTTGGAGAGAGGGAGAGAATGTTCGGCTTCCACTCATTTTGCATACACTCACTGTAAATCTGAAACCTTCATCCGTCAGATCATAGCATCAAATGTGGCAGTAGAAGCTTTTTTGACGTCTCGTCAATGGTTTCGAGATAGCCTAAACATATTTTTCCGTCAATCTGAACGATCGCCTCCGACGACCTGACGACCGGCTGCTACTGTGCAACTTGTAACGTCAAGTCACGGGGGTAAGTGGCACGGGAGGCGCTCAGTTCAGTGCCGCGCTCAAAATCGAGATCTCAAAAGCGGAAAGCTCTCGTCATATGGTCACGACTGGATTTTGGCGCGCCAAGATTCAAACTTGGCGCGCTGCCCTCTCCACCATCCTAAAATGGCGTCTGCAGAACTCTCCCTCGCTGGCTGGCAGTCATGGGAGAATGCTACGACTCGTCATATGTTTCTTGCAGTGAATAAGGCGACAACGTTTCCTCGTGCACCGCAAACGAGCAGCTGTCCTGTGTTCGAAGGCGTGTACAATTACTTTCGAACGACGGAACTTTACGGAGTCTCGTGTAGTGCTTCTCAAACTCGATCAAAACCACGGAGTACTTTCTTTCAGCGAAGAACACGAGTGCTTAGTGTGAAACGTGGTCGCCCTGAGGCTTCGAAGCAGAAGGTGACGTTCCATCACTGCTGGCGAACATCGTTCTCGCTACGATCTGTTCTCATTGGGAGCATCCGCAACTGTGTGGAATCATTGATACGTCCTGTGCTGCGGTTACCGCAGAACTTGTGAAATGTAGCCAGTTTCGTTCATGTTTTCGGAGCTCTTCTCACTGAGTAAGTCTAGCCCTCACCTACGCCCACAATGTTGTGGTTGGGGATTGTACGTTTCTGAATTGCTAGCCGATGTTCATCTCTAACATCGATTGTCTTGTTGATTGGTCAAATCTGTGGAATCGTTAGACGAAGATGGCGGATCGCATTTCGGCAGTGGCATTTTAGCCTGGTATAAAGAACGGGCCTGTTTGCGGGGAACACTTTCAGCCCGCGCCAACCACAGGCTTCTAAGCATACGGAGGGCCTCTTGTAGAATGGGCGCTCTGAGCTGTAGCTGTCAGAGGCTGACATGATACACGAAGCGACACAGCCAGTGTTACCCTAGTTTCACGCTTCTACACAAATTTCATATAATAGGGGTATACCGTGGAACGTTAAGATTTGCGGAATCCGTGGAATGTACACGTTTGGGGATTGTGTACAACTTGCATTATTGAGTTCCAAGCGGGAAACGCCCCATGGTGCCCGCGCTAACGCAAGTTCTCATTGAATTCACTGTCTAATATGATGACAACGCGGAAATTTTGGAAGTTTTTCGTGGATGTTCGAGACAAATAAGTTCACTGAATGGAGCTCTGCGAATCAGTCCGATGGTCACGAGCTCATGTCTGCTTGTAGTGTACTTTTTTTTTCTTCTTCCACGCTGCTGTGAGCTTATCCAATCGGAGCAGATTAGATCAAGTCTTCCGGCGTGTCTTGGAGAACTTCCCATTAATGATTGCATCTTGTCGGTGTGAAGTATCCTGGATGAGTAAACCCAACTCGGCGTCAGGCAATTTTGGTTCGTATCCACTTGCGTAACAATGTACGGATGCGTCATGTCGTCGTTCGAGTTCGAGATGAGAGATTGAAGATGACGCTAATAGTCATGGTTGGTGACGACTGTTGCGTTCATCAACGTGAGCGAGCCACAACCTCGAACCGTGCCATACGTCACCTCGATGACCGTGGTTCGGGTTATGCTCTGTACAAGCTCTTGCTCCCGGACAATCAGGTTTTGATCGATACCACATCATCGCACGATTCTGAAACACCGTCATCTCGCTTCCCGGGAAAGCTGCACTTGGAGTTTGAGCACCAGAAGCAACGGTTGACCTCCGCGCATCTCATTGTAAGCTATCTTCCCTCGAACTGTGTTATCAGAGTCTTGAAGTCTTTGCGCGAATTCGGTTGTGTGAAGATCCCTGGTTAGTTCACGCTAGAGATTCGGTACGAGAAACCGCACGCTGCTGGGTTCGCGGCGCCTCTCTGGGGCCTCAACAGCGTTCTGCGTCGAGTAATCCCTGTGTCGCCTGGAGCCGGACAGTAGACTTTCGGCGGATCACAGGTTTGTTTTTGAACCGCTAATCGTGGCAAGTAAGATAAAGAGAAAAAGTATCGGTTCTCGGCACCGGCCGTCGAGTATTTGCCCGTCTGGTCGCCTAGATGAGTGACCTCAAGACGTGTTTACAACGCATCCTGTCCTTGTCGAAAGAGATTGTCAGGAAAGCCTTTCTATCAACTTCCATCGTGGCACGTTGTACCGCGCGATCATGGAACCAGACGTCTCGCAAGACGTGCAAAGTCCACTGGAAGCATTGTTACAGCTCACGCGGTTGACTCATCCATCCTTTCACGAGGAAGGTTTCCAGCGAGTTTTCTTCGCCGTTTCCCAGATTTCCCGTGGCGTCTCGACGAGCTTTCTTTTCGCGGCCGATTCCACGAGATGGTTTCGTCGCCGAAAAAGATCCGAAGTGTTTCACCAGATGCCCCTCTATTAGTCTGCTTCGAGTTACAATCTATTCACCAAAGCTAAGCTGCTTGCACGTCGCTCTCGGCACGCCTTTACTCTCCGTGAGGCTTCCTCGAGCTTCAAGGTTGACAGCTCTAGCGGGCTAACTCTTGCTCTTTCGTTGGCCGGGAATGACTTGAAGATACACCTAATGAAACAGCTGCGAGACGATCAGAACGTTTCAACGCGAAGGTGACTCGGCCGTCATTGACGGCATGATGTTCATCTCAACGTTCGGATTGTCACATTCAGTTCTTCGTTCCCTGAACGTCGCGTCGTCATGGCCTCGTGTAGCATCGTGAAACTTTGAGCGCAACTTGACAAGGAGGAAAGTGTCACGAGGCGCTTAATTCGACCCTCCGATTATTATCAGCTTCTCTGTCATCTTTATTCGCGACACTTTCTTCCTTAGAAATCGTTCCTGATTCGGAGCGGTTGACGAGCATTTCAATTATGGAGTTCCACTCGATCCTGGATTGTGTATTCGTCGAGTTTTGGCCTACGCTCAAACCGCTGTTTATCTTGTTTGGGTTCGCCGCTATGGGATGCCGTGTCGCGGCAGCCACATGCGCACTTCCATCTGCCCGGAGGGCTGTAACCATCTGAGCGACAAATCTTACCCTGCTCTCGTGTGTCTAGCTCTTTCTCGAGTCCGGCTTCCTGTGTTCCACTTTCTTTTGCTCTCGTTTCAGTCGATGTTTCTACGCCATTGAAACATTGTGAATTGCCAGATTTTACAAAGCACGCTCAGTCAGCGATTTTGGCACGAAACGTGCGCAGTGTTTGGGGGCGTCTAGGTTCTGGTTCGATTCAAAGATTACTCGTGGATTCACGTGTACGGCGACGTTGCGAATCATTCATGAATCTTGTTGAGAGTTATCTTCCCGAACAAAAAAAACTTTTCAAATCCCTAATTTACTCCGTATCTTATTAATTCTAAAAACATTGCTTGGGCTGTGGCTATAGTGTATGTGAATTGATGATCATGATTGTTAACGGCGGCGCTTTTTCGTCGGAGATGAGCCTTGAATGCAGACATGGCCACAGCAGAGACAGTCGGCTGGTTGCTTCGATTGTCTGCCTGGCAACCACCGAATACTTGGTCCGCCACGTCGATGAATGGAAATCTTAGAATTCGAACAAATCAAATGTTTATGTTATAGTCGCCGCGTAGCTGGTTCTCGACAGCAAAGCACGGCCGTCGTCCGAAACCGTCGAGGGGAATACCCCGAACCAATACACTCGCCGGACACAGAGGGCATCCGAGTTTGTATTCGACAACGTCAGTGATGCTTTCACATTGTTATTGTCTCATAGAGTCTCATTCGTTGTGATTCGAAAGTCTATCGAGATTCGACGTCCATCGTGTTTTTCTCCCAATTGTGTTGCCTCCCCAGAGCAACGCATACCCCAGTCGCGAGTTTCGTTCATCATCAAGCATCAAAGAGTTTCACTTGTTCGTCTCCATGCCGTCATCGTCAAGCTTATTTTCATTCTCCTCGAATAGAAATTTCTCGGGAGACTTGCGTGAGTTCTGACTCCGACCACGATGGTTGCCCTGATCAACTTGGTAAGCTCGGAATCAATCGCTTTCCAGGAAGTTCGATAGAATCGAAGTTTCAATATTTAGGATCTGATGGATCGCGCCGATTCCGTCAAGTTTTGATGAAAGGCGATTTGATCCCCGGAAGATGACTACCGTGAATTACAATCATTGATGAGAGAACTTTGTTACGGAACTCGTTCATGAGTTCACAAGTCCATTGTTGAGGTGAGTCAAAGCCGATTGAGCAGTGGTCGTCAACAAACATGGTGTGAGCGAATCATGTCTTCTTTGTTGTACTGTGATACTGATCCGAACATCAAGTGCCGTGGAACACCATCAAAGTGCTGTCCGACTAGATTTGGAGCAATATTAGTCTTCCACGGTCACAGGTAGAGGCCGGATTAGGATGCGAACCAATGGCCGGCTTGATGGATTGACCCGTAGTCACGCTTACAGCGTCGACCTTGACCTACGCTTCTTCGGTAAGCATAACACCGACAAGGCTAGTCTGCGACACTGTCTTGAAGCGACCGAACTTTCAAAAGCAACAAGAGAGACAGCTTCGAAACAACAAATTGTTCCACAATATAATAACCAAGGAATAGTTTGCGGAGCCGAAAAACCGGTGACGGAAGGACCGGTTCGTCTAGCGAGCCGTTTGTTTCCGATCCATGTGAGGCTCGGGATGTAGGAAGTTGCCGTTGGTCGGCGATACGAAAACGACAATAACGACATAATCAGGGAATCCAAAGAATCCAGCCGTCCACGTGTCGAGCGCTCCGTTGAGCAACCCGAAAGCGTGACAACACCAGCGTGGTGGCACGTAAGAGTCAACTTTATTGAACCTTTCCGGCGTCGAGCTCAGCTGCCGCGAAGCAGTGATCGCCCGATCCACGCTCGACTGACAGATCACTCATCGACCGACGGACCTACGAGTTGAAGAAGTTCTCGAGTTTGGTTTTTTTTTTGGCGATTTCCTCAAGTAGATATGAACTTGTCTCGATGCCAGGCTCACTTGTCATCTGTGCGGCACCACATTTGCGGGGGATTTGATGCTCTCATCCGCTTGCCCCGAATTAAATTGTTAGGCCTTGAACTTGTTCCAGTCTGGAAATTGGTGCGACATCGGCTCTCCGGACAAGAGCCATCTGCTGATGAACTTATTCCGAATGAATGATCTCACAAGCTCCAACATCACTTCTTGCTTCGGGCAGCCTCTTTTCGCTTAAGATCCAATATTCAATTATTGTGCGGTTTCTTCCAATGCTCGCCAGATTACGCGAGCATCGGCAGAAGGTTCTGTTGATTTTGTTTCCTATTATCTTCTAATTCTGTCATGACGATTGTTGCTGTTGTTGTCTCTTTCCTGCCGGCTGTACGTTCGTGTTGGGTACACATCCGACATTTCTCAATTTGAGTTTTTCTGGTTGATGATTCCGCCGCCGCGCTAGTTCGTGTCTATCTGACAAGCTGATCAGCTGGTCTGTGGCGGACATGTTTGTTACTTGGACCGCTCATGCTTGCCAGGGCGCTCGCTTACACTTCGTTCAGCAAATCATGTTCTGTGCCGCCGTGTGAGCGAGTGAGTGAGTGCGTTGCGGCGCCAGAGTGGCGGCCTCTGGTCTTTCCCGGGCAACGAGTGACGTTGCAGCAATGGTGAGCCAGCTGGTTCAACAGCCATTCAGCTCGCTCGCTCGCTGGTTGGCCTGGCGGCTCGCTGCAAGGAAACGCAGCTACGGCGTTGACAACAAGGACGACGTCAGCGACAACGCCGGTTTCGTCTACTCCTTAAGCTGGCTGGCTGCTCAACGAGCTCTGCGGCGGAGCCGAATCCTAGACAGCAGTAAAGTGGCATCGCACTGGTCTCCAATCGGATCACAGCAGACGCTTTATCCTTATCTGGGCTTAGGTCGAGATTTGATACAGGTTTCCTCCTCTCTTCAATTTTTCGACTGCTTGAAACATCGAAGCATTACTTTCTGAAATAAGGTTTCTTTGAAATCAGCTCGATTCGGTGCACCCCGACTCTCGAAGTTCTTGAAATTCTATTCGCTTCCTGTGGTCAGTTCTCGCGAAGTGTTTTGTTGACTTGGGCTAACGTTGCGGAATTGGATTTCCTTCTGGATCACTTCTTGCTGCTGTGTTCCATGAGTTGCACTCTTTCTCTTTCACATTCGGCTATTATTTTTCATCAAGACCTTCCTGTGTTATTTGATACCTTGTTTTGGCACCCTCCGAAGATGCTTACCGAGCGATTCTTGGATATCGCACGAACCCTAAGAACTAAGGACATTCGCCACGCGTTCCGGTCCTGTGTCGCGTACAGGTTCGGTTTTCTCGAACTGCAAGGGCCGCGAGCTCGCCTTGGCGGCCGGGCTCAATTGTTGAGTGACTGCGCAAGTTTTATTACAGTGATGATCATGATTTGTTTCCATTTTTACTCCGTATTTAGCTCTCGACGACAGGTACGATCTCTGCACACTTGCGCCAGCCGCAAGAGGGATCCCGTTGTTTCCAATGATGCGATGGATAACAGTTGTTGTTCGCGCTCTGCTTTTGTCCATCGCGAGCTGATCCAGCCTTGGCCGTTGCTTTAAACAGAGATCTCGCTCTGAGGGCTTCGCGCCTCAGATCGGAATCGACCCTCTAGTACTGATGATCTTCCTCAGCAGTTCGAGCTCAAGGCACCGATACGGACGCGCGTCAACACGGCTCTAGATGTTGACTTCTGTGGCGGTAAAACTTGTGACCTCGCAAGATTCGGCTGTTCTGAGCGGGCATCGACGAAACAAGACGCTTCTGGTTGGAAACTGGAAAAGAGATTCGATTCATCTCATGGCGTCAAGGAAAGCTCAACTGCGGATCGTGAATTGATGATGACGATAGCGACAGCAGCAGCAAGAAAAACGGCGACGTCAACCACGATCATAACAGGAAGAAGTCGCCGCGGTTTTCTGACCGAAAGAGGATAAATTCTTCGTCGGAAAACGAAGCTCTTCTGACATTTCTAGCTGCTGCTGCCGCCGCCACCGGTTGTTGTTATTGTTGTCGCTGGTGGTGTGAAACAGGGTCGTTGCCCGGCGGGCCGACAGCGGGTTGCTCTTAACCGGTGGTGGGTTTGTTGCCTGCCGCTCTATCTGGTTGGCAGCGCTGCCTTCGTTTCTGCAGCGGCGGACCGGGCGTAAACACACACGTGACTCTGAGGGGCTTCAACAACTGCGCAGTAGTCGTGGCCGTTGCCGCTATAAGAAATCAGGCAAGCGACCGAACGACCAACCGAAATCTCTCTGCTGAGCGCGCGCGCGCGCGCACGAACGCACCACCAACGGCCCGACCAATAGGGCTGGGAGATGAACTGTCGTCTTTCGGACTAGCCTCAAGAAGCGATCGAGTTTGCAAGCTTCCACCTCGTGCGTGGCCCAAAGATTTACCGCCCGGAGCACAGCGCTGTAACAGACCCTTGCATCGAATCGGCTCTCGGCGTTGATTGGAAGAAGCCATGACAGAAATAGACGAGGAAAATGCCGGATTAGGATCCGTGTGATGTACATGACGAGCGTGGTTGATATTCGCACCGAAGAGGCATTGTTTACGTTTTCTGTCAGAGCGGAACGCGCCAATACCGGACTTTTTTTCGGATGTGGACCCGACAAACAGTCGTCGTACTTCCCGGTCCGCTCTTCTGTTGCCTCTGACAAGTAGTTTGGGTGAAACTCCAAGATGCCGGATGACGTGAAGCTCAATAGAATTGGCTCTTCTTCTAGAAACACAATTCGAGTTGTCTGCGACAGCTGGAAGAGCTTGGACCTGATCGAGAGCGGTACAATTGGAAGTTCGGGATCAGATTTTCATGTTTTGCGGGAGACATTCGTGATCCCGCGAACAGAACAGTAGTCTAGTGGGTGGAAAATATTTTCTCCCCATGGACGGGTGCTGAACCAAATATCGCGGTAGCCTCAGCATTTTGGAAGACGTCTGTCGTTGCTCGATGATAAGAACGCGTGATACGGAGATTTGTGGCTTCCAAAGAGAGTCGATTGTTGTGAGTGGGAGTGAGTTGTGGAAGATCCGCTGCTGACGCTTCCAAGACACTGCTCAACCTATTTGACCAAAATCGGCTGAACCCCAATCACGGATGAACATCAGTTCCGATTCCACTTCTTCTCGTTCTGTTTTCGGTAAATATTGGTGAGGATTGTCAATTTTTTTGCTGCCTGACAGCTCGGAAAACGCAAGCTCGCAATTGATTGTAGGTTTTGGTGGCGGCGGCGGCGGCAAGCTGCCGTAATGATATGTCGTGTGGAAGCCGTCGACGCTTCAAGGTAAATAGTGAAGAGCGAACGAGATGCGATTCGGGAAAAAGAATCAACCAGCCTCTCAAAAAGCCTCTGGCGGACGCCGCTATTTCGGTAACAACTTCCAAAATGTCGTTTTACGGCATATCTGTCAGACTGCGCAGCCACCACAACGACCGATAATACGGCTGGTCGTGAGAGAATCTTGACCCGAGCCGCGGCGCCGATTCGGAGCACGTGTGTTCCGCGGTACAATACACTTACATACATTTCGCGTGCGGCGTACTTTTCCTGTAAAGCGTTCTCCGTTCGCGTGGACTCGGAATTTACTCCACTAGCGTAGCACTTTTCGTTCTCTCTCGAACCTCCATCTCGCAACCGGTGTTTTTGGTGCGACCTTGCCGCCTTTTTGAGCGTGTTTTCCGCTCGAAAATTAAGGTCATCGTACAGGAAATCCGGGGAAACTGTCATGCTCGCTCCTTGTGTCCCTTTTCACAGAAACCGCGTGGTTTTGTCGTAGTCATTCACGTTCGACGCGGGAGTTTTCGATCGGTCGGCGCCGAAACGGGAAATGATCGAAACAGCCGAAGTGGGAAAATGAGCTGTTTTGTAATTACCAAACGACCAAGTGGAGGCTTGGATCGATTCTTAAAACTAAGCCGTGTCCGTAGTCGCCGAGAATTCGGATGAGCGACCCGCTGACCCCGACTGGGCACCATACTTGAGCATTTAGAAAGTCTTAGAAGCCGCATGGAAAAGTAGAATTTTGATCAAAATAAAAACATCATTGGGACCGGCTTATGAAGTACGCCACTTTGACAACAACTTTATTTCTTTCTTTCTTTCTTTCCAGAATCAGCTCCAGAAGTTCAGCAAGCAAAGCGGCTGTCCGCAGGTGAAGTCGTTCGGAAGACTTCTCGAAAGGCGTTGTGAAGTGTAAAATAATCAAAAAGGAAACATTCCGTCAGTGAGCTCTCGCAATGCCGATAGGTGTCGCCATAAAGCCCACGGACAAGGACCGGAAGGAGTTGGATCGTTTTGTGAAGAATTTTGTTTCTAAGTGCGTTCAAGTCATTTTGCAAAGTCGCTACGATGAGCCAGAGAGAACACCGTGCAAAACGAGAGGATCTCCATCGGACTGGGTACGTCGAAGAATATCGACTCCATTCATTTCGCCGATCAACAGTTCACCCAACTCTCACATCGAGTTGAAATATTTCACATGAGCTT
This sequence comes from Neoseiulus cucumeris, assembly GCA_021527715.1. NCBI lineage: Eukaryota > Metazoa > Arthropoda > Arachnida > Mesostigmata > Phytoseiidae > Neoseiulus > Neoseiulus cucumeris. The sequence goes on along the minus strand of JAJSRV010000050.1, from coordinate 615,864 downwards.
TTTGGTTTCAGTTCCATCTAAATATACCGGATGTTCCGGAGTTCAGTGATCAGCTGAAAAGCGCGTTGAATCCTCTACCTCAGAAAACCCTCAGTCTCGGAACATCGTTATGCATCGACTTGAGTTTATACACGAGGGAGAAGGAAAAGTTCGTGTTGGAAACATGGGAACTGTGTAAGTACCGCAGCTCTCGTAGAAGCAGCTCTTTTTCTGGGACAAAAGTCAGTCCATGACTTACATCACATGAGCGTCCAACCTTCACCAAGTTTCGCTCGAGTCAAGGTAACCTGCGGCATCAAATTGGCGTGGATTTTCTACAGACATGTCGATTCTCTGATTGAGGCTCCACTCAGATCCCCATTTTCCCCGACGTACTCCTGGAAATTAATCCGGAATTCTGACAAGCGGCAAGGACGAGTGTATCGCGGTCAAGTTTGCGTGAAGTTATCAAGATAATGAGTGGACATTGACAGTTATTTCTGGATTGGTTTTGGAGACGGGTGTCCGGTTTTGATTTTGCTGGAAGTTGCGCTTTTTCCATCAGACGATCGGAAAACACAGAACTCGACCACTTTGACTTCACGGCCGCAGATGCATTCTTCGATGAACGTCCCTGGTAGGAGTAGTGTAGACGATAGCTATCAAGAGTCGCGTCAGCTCCGTGCATTGATCGCATCCGACAATGTTGTTCTTGTCAGAAGTACGGAAACACCGTAAAGAAGAACGAGGAAATTCTACGCGAGGGTTGTGAAATTTTTTGCCTATAATCAAGTCTCCGCTTTTGGTTGCGGCATTCTAACATTCCGCCGGCCCAAAGCCGAGGGGTTTCGTACACACTGAAAGCTTTGTCGGAAAGCGTGAGAGGCTCAACGGTGGTTTTGAACGCCGAGAGAATCGACTTCGACTTGAGGAAGATTTTTTGTAGTGAGCATTCCACATCGGTTGAATGAGGAAACGATTTCCTTGGCGAACCAACGACCTTGTACTTTGACTTGAACTGCGGCTCGCGCAGGATCATTGAGAGAAAGAGAATTCCGATTTGGAGAAGAACATTGAAGAGGCAACCAATGATCGCAAAGGCAAGAAAGTCACTTCATTCGCTCATAATTGGAAAAAGCGGAAATACATGAGGATGAACGTTCATTTCGAGAGATATTCTTCAGGAATCGAAATGTCTAAATAGTGAACGACAACGTTGAATCGTGACTCGGCGGCTTGAGCTGAAATTTCTGTGAAACTAATTAGCTCGCGGTGTCTATGACGTAACGTTTGTTTCGCTCTTGAGATCACCGCGCTGGATCGATGAAAGATGAATGAACTTGAAATTTCAAACTTGTTGTTGTCATTGATGGACGGAAGCATGAAATAAATCTTGTTGTCTTTTTATTTGCAGCGTTGATGCCAGAAACCGACGCATCCGCAAAAAGCACATACGAGGTTTACTGCCGGATGGCGATCCTTCTGAAGAGTTTGATCGGAGTGAGCCGGGTAGTCCCCGCGTACCGTCTGGCGTTATCTCAGAACGATGACTTCTACCGTCTCCACTATCAGATCTACATCGGACCAGGAAATGTGAGCGAGAAAGTCTTTCACTTCGGTTTCGGCGGGATTTGCTTTGGTCGCGAAATAAGTATCCTAAATTCCTTCAGAGTTCTTCTCGTTATGGTGTAGTCATTTTGTTTAAACTTCGTATGTAGAGGGAACGATTTAGGTAGTGGTGTGATACAGCGTATCTAGACCCTGGATCGAGCTTCACATCTCAGACAAGACCAAGTGGACATTATTCTGCGAGACTATCCGGCAGATAAGCGCTTTGATCAAGGTTCTCGAAAAAATGATAAGATCCAGTACCTCTTGGAGAGCGCGAATCAAGATCGTGCGCATATTTTCATGTTTTTTTGTTCGTTTGTGCGTTCCAGGACGATGTGTGTGGGGACAATTCGAAGCTGCTGAACATCGGCAACGTCGGCATGCTCCACGGTACTGTGAATTTGTCAGTTCGGTGAGTAAAAATATTTCGGTCGCGATGAATGATATATACATATATATCTAGAAGCATTTGTGTGCATACAGATTGGTTGGTACCTGGGGAATATTCAATGAGTGAGAACATTCGTTTCTAGGTACCGCACGAAGCTGTTGATGACCAACAAAGAGAAGGAAAAGAAAGAACGCAACCTCATGCTCAAGTCAAATTACTTCGGTAAAAGCGAGTCTGAAGGAAACAAAGACTGCCCTCGGGATATCCACGGAAATGAGTTTACGCTGGATTACCCTATCAGGTACGCTAGGTTTTCATGTTAACGAGCCCCGAAATCACGCTGTGACACATTTCCAAGCCTGAACGCTGTGACATTTTCCATCTTTTCCTCCCAAACAGCACTCAGAAGAATCGGCAGAACAAAGTGCTCAATGCCAGTTCCCCTTACGGAGCCTTCGCGTCTCATGTTTCTCCGAAGCCCGAAGCTGTTCCTGAAGACCTTTGTGATATGTTCTGCACTCTACTTCTTGATCCGGATGAGACGATACCCGTCGAAGTGAGTACTATTCGGTTGGAAAGTTCCTCAATTTGGAGCGCTACCGAGAAACTTTATTCCACAAAGGCTCACTCTACCCTCCGCGAGCATTTCTTGAATAGCATTCAAAACTGTCTTTTCATTCTCTACTTGTATGTAATGGAACGATATTTATCAATCGGACGTATTTTCTACAGGCGCCACAAGACATGGGGGATGACGAAAAAGACGAGGACAAATACGACCTCTGGGAGGATGCTAAGTCTGAGGAAGAGGAGTCGCGGAACCCTTGCGAGCAGTTCGTTTATGTTGACCTGGTAAGTAGTGTTTGATATCGATGCCGATGCGATAAAACTGCTGCCACGTTCCAATGCGCGATAAAATTCATGACACAGACCAGGAAACAGTTGCGTCGGTCGGTGGCTTTTGTATCGATGATGTAAACGATAGGTCGATATCGACACGGCTGATGAAACCTTGTGCTTCTCCTGGTGCCGGAAACACGGACTTACTCTCTTTCTCGCTTTTCCAGAAACCTGCGTTCGCTGAACATTCGTCAGACATTGGCATCTTCTTTCTGCATGCGCCACCGACTCTGAAATCGTTGCATGACGCCGGCGCCGAGGGCACGAATGAGGAGCAGCAGAACGGCAACTCGTCCGAAACCCTCGTCAAACAGGTGGAGCAGATGAACGCCGATATCAAGTTTCAAGAACTTGATCAGTTTATTCAGGAGGTTTGCGGGTCTGAGAGCTAGACGGACGTTACCAGCCAAGGACGGGTGTGCTATAGAAATCGGAGCTGCGGAAAGAGGAGGGACTCCCGATCAAGGAGTCCTTTCTGAACGGCACAATTCCAGGCCATTCGAATGCGCGTGCAAGTTTGTTCATCAAGTCCAAGGATAGTGTTTTGGCGATAGCTGTTGACCTGCAGCGAACGTTGCCTCGCTGCAGGTTCGACGACACAGATGGAAGTGAATGAGCGTGTGTGTGTGTGTGTGTGAGAGAGAGTCAGATTGAGCATATGAGCGGATTCTCTTCCGTCGTCGAATTATCTCGGAATCCAGAAAGCAAAACAGTCCGATTTTATTCGATTCCTCGTTCCCTCTGTCGCTTTTTCTGACCAACCGGAAAAAGGAAATGACGCGGACAAGGGACCATAGAGCGAGATGCTGAAATTCGTAGATTGTTTGCTTTCGGAGTTTCGAAGCACATTCGCCTAAACATAGCCACGCACACAGAGAATCCGATTCGGGGCGAATCAACGATCGGAATCGATCAGAGAACACTATTCTGTGAATTCAAAGAGATATTCGGAAAGAACGCTATGGTTGTATGTTCACCAACGACGATTTTTCTTCTTCTTGTGAGGCGTGCTGCACACAGATCCATCAGAGAGTCTTTGCGTGTTTTCTCTTTCTGTTCATTAGGGTTCAGGAGTACACTCCTGAGGTTCCAAAGGCTGGCTGGTCTGAGAACTGAGAGGTGCCTTGAAAATCATCGTCCTCCCAGCTGTTTTCCCTGTCCCACCACAATCTTAAACCAGAACAATCTTTTTTTCGTCGGCTTCCTCTGAGGAGGGTTAGCAGTTGATTTTCTAACACAGTCACAAAGAGAGAAATGTAAAACGGCGGCGAAAATTCGGACTGAACTCGTTGGCTACTCGACGAGGGTTTTCCGCATTTGGGCTGAAGACACAACGCACAGTTGTATCATACGAAAACCGAACGGGGAAACTCGAAAATTCTCTCCCTCAAATGGACTTGGTGGAACGAACAGTGGAAAATCGAATTTCAAAACCTCAGCTCTCACGGGATGGACTGGACGTGTCGCATAGAGCGATAAAAGTGATGTCTATTATGGTGATCTTGATTAAAGTGATGTCGAAAACGATGATCTATGCTGTGGTTTGAGTGAGTCGGGCGCGAAATTCTGTTCTGCGCGAGTCGTGATGAGCTGCAGAGAATGAGGTTCTGAAACACCCGCGGTTCTGATGAAGTGTGCAAAAACGTGATTTGGTGCAACTGCTGGTCGATCACTAATTCGCTAGGGGCTTCGAAGAAAACCCCAATTTCCCATCATTCTAGTTACTCTGTTGGTACAACCTGGACGGCGGCAATCCTTGTAAACTCGGTTCTGGAATTCACGGAATCCTAGTCTGTGTCTCAAGTACAGTTATCGAAATTCTGAAATTCCTCTCTAAGTCAGTCGATCCTTTCGTAGAATCTGTGCCTTTTGTTACACGTTCAGAGTTTGATTTCAGTTCGATTGTGCTTTGGAAATCTAGAATCGAATCAAACGTCGACTATCTATCATTCTTCCTCGAGTATCATCGACAATGCCTTCATTAAATCAAATCCAGAGGATAGGAATGAAATTTCTTGTCTATTCTTCTATCTTGTCCGAGCTGAAACCAAACTCAAAACATATTCGATGATTCCGAAGAACGAGAGATATCGATATTCTCATTTTGTAACGATAACATATGTATATCCGAAAACTTACGTTCTACATTGTTTAGCTCTTTTGCGATTCCATTTCGAATGTTTTATCCTGTCTTTTTTATCTGAATGTTCTTCCCTCCGACGAAATTGAATTATTGGTTGGCCGCCATCGATGTAATCACACATGAATGTTTGCAATGCTCAACACGTTGAAAGGTAGTGAAACCCGATGTTCGTTGATGAAATCGATTCTCAGACGGGGGTTGCCCATCAATCTGAAAAGAGTATCGAATGCACGTCTCACAGATTGCTCGAACTCTGACCCGAGAATAAAGTCTATCGAAGAGAGAACGTTTCAGAGAAAGAGTCTGTCAGAATAAAAGAGAGTGAAACAGTTTAAGTATGAGATGAGAATATTCAAAAATGGCTCTCGAGCCAAGGATGAAGGTACAATAAACACTATTCCTGACCCAAACCGTCCTCAATCTTTCGATTCCCGAATTCAGGCAAGGTGCAGCGAAGTCTGGACGTTGAAATATTTTGAAATTCCACAAAAACGGAGCGTTTGAAGGTATCAGTTGAGAACTGCGACCCCTGCGCTTGTTCCAAGACTTCACGCCAACTTCGGAGGCGTTTGACGCACTGCTAAGTGAGCGAGCTTTTTCTTCGGGGTGCTCGAAAGGGCTTTCCCAGTCAACGTTGATTCCTGAGATCCACTTTCTGGCTCCCAACTTGCGAATAACTCTAGTTTGATAGTTTTCTATGATCATCGATTCGAGACATTACTCGAGCCTCCTTGCATTGAACGCTTCGTCAGCAGCCGATCTTGTTGGTCGCGGAGGGGAGAACCACGGATTAGTCCACATTTCTCGATCACATCATTCGACAACCACAAATTCATTCTTCTCCCCTTGTGATCTGTTTCCCTTCCAGCACAGTATCTAGCGCCGATCGCTGTGTCTTCCAATGGTTCTCTTATCATATATGTACAGGGAGCTCGCGGGTTGGATTGTGTCAGTAGACGAGATCGCTTTCGGCGGAGGGTAATGGGCGGCTGACACGGCGGAATAGCATATGATTCGTGAAAGAGCCTGTCATGGAGACCCTCCGCAGCATTTGCCTTTCCTCCAGCGTTCCTCAGAGCCATGTCTAGATCAGGCCACCCTCAGTTCAGCGATAGCACAATTAGGTCAAGTTTAGTCTGCCTCAGCTGGGCGACCTTGCTCATCAGATAAACCCTAAACTCATACTATAATTTTTTTTTTGATCGAATCGCGTCATCTCCTCATTGCTCATATCGTCTCTGCTGACATGGAATGTATAGAGTGTAGGCTCATTCATTGTATTCTGGCCGGAATTTTTGAATTTACCGCGCTCTTTCTTTCTCACCACTATTCTCCCGTCTTCTGCTATTCCCGCGCTCGCTCAAATTCCCATCCCCGGACCTCCTCTCGGATACTTGATGACGATTCTTTCCTTTTAATATATGCCGCCGCGTCAACGCTTCCAAAAAGTCGAACGTTCGCGGTAGATGATCGAGCTTCGAGTGACCTGGTTGTTCGGAGTCACGCCGGTCTCCAAGAAATCACAGGCACCGAAAATGTAGCGGTTGATGGGCCAAAGCCTCGTAGCCTCAGAACCTCTCACTGACAATGAGTGAGAGATAACCTGCGTTTCTGTTTTTTCTGACTCAACCATGAAAAACCATGACCATGAAAGGGCTGGCCGAGCCCTAATGGCCCAGGTGTACGCCTGTTCCAGCGTTGACTCCTGGTTCTTCTCTGGCCTCCACGGCCAGGTCGGCGGGCGGCAGGGGCTGGAGACGGCCGAGACTCACCAACGCGCGGTTCCCAGCCGGGCGAGGGCACGGGGGCAGCCGATCCGCATCAGTGTCTGGCTGTCTTCGTTCAGAGCGTGCCTGTCCTCCTGGCGCAGGCCGATGAATACGCGAGAGTTCAGGAGTCCACGCTGGGAACAGGCGTACTCCTGGTCCCAGCCCTTTCAAGGTCATGGTTTTCCATGGTTGAGTCAGAAATATCAGAAACGCAGGAGATGAACAGAAATGCTCGGAGTTAAAATGAGCTCAGAACCGGAACTTTTATACTCTAGACGCCGGGCGTGGTGGGACTGGAAACACTGGCGCGATGCTGATTCGTGAAGTGCAGATTTGAAGCTCCAATGGCGCGACGGATTGAAACATAAGACTGAACATAAGTAGATTCTCAGATTCCGGCGCCGACGCGCTCGGCCGTAAGTTTCAAGCGTTTTTCGTCGCCAAGAAGACAGAACATCGAAGTGTAACATGTCACCGAGTGTTAAGTGGTTCTCAAGTGTTCGATCAAAACTCGAATTGCCCCGGAAGCGAGTGCTCTCGGATTCAAGGCACAGTTTGAATAATAATTAGGATGAATGCCATCGAGACTATGTTAGGTAGGTTGTACGTGTCGGCGGTTCATGACCAGGTGTTTCATCCATACAACAGTACCGGAACCCGGTTCGCCGGGAGTGTTGCGACCTTCGCATGGTCGTCGTCTGCTTCACGCAGACGGCACGGTGGCACTACGTGCAGGCGTGTCAGTTGTGTTTCCTTCGCTGATGCGATCAGCGAGAGTGCCAGCGCACTCGATGAATTTGCAAGATTCGAAGCGAGGTTTCCGGGACGGCGGCTGCGGCCCGTGCGACAAAATCCGGAATTGTCTTTCCTTCCCCAGAAACTACATAGCGTTTTGCAACAACTTTCATGTTTGACGCTTTATTGTATGCCACTCGAAAAAATTGACCGATACTGAACGCGTTGAGAGCTCGATCTGGATGACTCCCCAGCCAGGATTCGATGTCTTGGGCGTAGTACGTTTTAAGAGGCCCCATGAATGCTACATCGAGCGGTTGCATCTTGAGGCAAACACACATTACAACATGGTTTCTCCGTGCAATAGAGTCCCGATAATTCGCACTTTTTGGGAGTCACGTTCTGAAAAATTCTGCGAATAACGAATCATTGAGACCATGCACAAAAATGGCTCGGAGCATTTCAAATGTGAGGTTATCGAGATGGATGAATGAAAACAAATATCTAAACGGTATCAGGGTTAGTTTATTTACGATATAGTACCGTTGGTTCAGAGCACTCGATGATATGATATCATAATGGAGGTTTTCATCACAAGATCCGAGAGCCATCATTCCTCCCTTCTCATTTTTTCCGAATTTTGATCCATCAACGAAGCTCCCCTGCGGAACATCGATGCCCGAAAACACGACGATATCTCGGAGGTGAGTGAGATTCATTCCATCAGAATTGAGCTTGGCAGCCCCATCGCTAGCATCGATCGCTGCTGGATCAGTTTAGGCAGCTGCATTGGAACAAACAGAGTGAAAATATATGAGTGGCGCCTACAACTCGTGCGAATTAGGCAAGATTTTTTTCTGCGAATAGCGAAGTATCGGGATTTTTCCAAATTATTGGATACTTTTACATGGGCTCTACGGGCGAATAAACCCTTCCGGAAAAAATTGAGGCGGATAGCGAATTAACGGCTATGTTCGAATTATCGGGGGGGGGGGGGCGAATTATCGCGACTCTACTGTAGTATCGATGTTCCTAGTATGCGAAATGTCCGTCAAGAACAAGAAGGACAGGGCTTTCTGCAGATGGATTGGTGTTGGAGATGAGGTGTTCGAACCATTTCACGAAAAGTTCAGCCTGAATCCACCCCGCCTCCCGCAGATGGGGTGTTCCGTTCATGAGCTCGGCTTTCATATTTTTTTCTCGGAAAGATGAGCATCGGCGGGACGAAGATGCTGACAGAGCTCATGCAGGTAACTGCGGTGATTAATTTCCCCCTCTCGGCTTGAGCCATGGCGTAGGCGTTTTCTTCTCATTGTTATAATTTTTGAGTTATTATGCTGTACCGCTTTCATCGACATTATATATTCTATGGGGGTCGATTCGATTATCTTCTACAACGTTTTCAAAGATTAGTGAGAAATGCGGCAACATTCTCTCTGGTGAAAGCCATCACTCGCGTCTTCGATGTCGATTGAGGCTAACGGAAACTCAATTTGGGATGACGCTTCAAGAAACCTTCAACCCATCTTCGTCCTGCGATCTTACGCTTTTTATTGAAAGGACTAGCGCATCCGAGCGCGCTCCGCCGCAAACGATGGGAAAGACGAAAGGCGGGACGAGAGAAGATTGCGACGTTTAGGCGAAGTTGTTTGAATTCTTGCGTGAGCCGATCGCTGGCCCAATACGTTAAGTGGCGGCGGTCTTCCGGAGTGTTCTCGGCACTACTTTTGTCGATGACCGTCACGGGGACAGTTGAAAGCGTACGCTTGTCCTTGGTGTCGTGAATCCAAAGGACACGGGACGACCCTCCAGGTCGTCGAGTATGTATTTAACGATAACAACGGTTCGGGTGGTGATTTCAAATCGGGCAATCTGTCTTGCCCGCTTGCACAACGGATTCCCCGAGGCTTATTCTTAAATGTCAATGCTCTGCATATTTACATACACATATTTACATACCTGTACCATTTTCCCGATCACCACACTTGGATGAACACTGGAGTCATAATTAGGACAGTGAATCCGCGCAGCACGCTTCAACTCCCCGTGTACCGATCGTCTCAATTGACTCATACGAGGTCTGCTATTTCCCACTCTCGTCCTTCTCTGGCCGATAGTCTCAACCGTTAGAGCATGTCGTTGTTGCTCGACCTTCAATTCTCGTCGTTCCTCTGTTTCCGACACTAGAGCTCGGACTCGCCTTCCGCGGCACTCTCCAGTCTCCTCCCCCGTTGCTCTTGAGTTTCTGCAGATTGGGCTCCTGCATGACGGTTCCGATCGACTTCTAGCCTTGCCTGGCGTTTCTCTTCTGTTTCTGCCGACAAATCTCGAGCCCTCCGTCCACGAATCGCCTCTAGTCTACTCTCTCGTTGCTCTCGTGTCTCAACTGCTCTGGCTCTTCCATGACGTCTACGGTCGGCTTGTAGCCGGGCCAGGCGTCCCTCATCTGTTTTTAACAACAAATCCGGGAACGTCCGTCCACGAGTCGCGTCTAATCTGGCTGCTCGTTGCTCTGACGTTTCCGCACCGTGCGCTTTACCATAACGTTCTCGGTCGCCGTGTAGCTTCACGTCCCTTTGTCTCTGTCAGCAAATCTAGGGCTCTCCCTTCAAAAACGGCCTCTAGTTGGGTTTCCCGATGTATTGGTTTTTATTCTCATATATTTATATGACACTTTCACTTCAGTGGCGAGTTGTCTCAGCGTATATTTGAAGTTTCTTTCTCCCACTGCTGTAGGAGCCTCTTGGCGTTGATTGTCATCTCTGGAGAAGGGTTCTCGTAGAGTCCCCTTCGGCGTAGTGTTTCCTCTTCCTCGTGGTTTACTTCGTTGCACTCCCAGATGACGTGGCTTAGGGTTTCCGGGAAGACTCCGCACCTGACGCATGTAGATTCTAGTCCCGGCTCGGAATGTATCCTGATGTTCTCAGCCTGCCTGCTCGGCTCAGAGCCAGAAGAGCCGAGCTCATGACCAGTAGAGCCGAAACGTTGTTCTTGCGTTTCTGCAAAACAGGTTCGAGCAGAACGTTTTCCTTTTTCTTCGAGCCTTGTTTCTCGCTGATCATCTGTCTCTGCTGCCCGCATAATCTTGACTTTCTTGGCTCGAGACGTAGATTTCCCTAATGATGAACGCTTCCGTGGCATTTCCGTCAAACAGAAAAACTGATCTGTTTCTCTCTTCCGCCGAGTTTCACTCTATGTACGGTGCTGCCGCCCTGCGCGTAGTGTAAGTCGCGATTGAACTTCGTAATCGAAGTAGAAGAATCTTCGCTCCGCCTCACCTGTATGATTGGGCCGACAACGAAGTCCCATGAACATCGATGAGACTGATTTCACGGTGCCGCGTATCGAAATCGCGTGCGGTAAAAGCTAAGGTCACGCAAAGTTATTCCCAAAGACGTAATCTATGGTTTCACCAGATTGCATCGTTATCGCGTGTCTCATCTCCAATATTCTAGGTCATACCAAACAGACACAAAGACAAATAGACACACATTAGGATTGCTGGGTTTAGATGATCGATTGAGTTTTTCTCACAGAGTTGGAGGGCCTTGCGCCGAATATAATTGTGGATGAATCCGAAACAGCGACTATCTAAATTCGAGAGATACTTAACGAGGGTTTTCCCTTGCTGCGGCGTGAAGAAGGGCCTCCGTCCAAGGAGTTTTTGAAACAAATCTTCACACTCCGTATGGCTTTCCACGTAACGCTCCAATGTCGTTTTCGGTACGTCGAAATCTTGCGAAGCTTTCAGGTAACCAATGGGTCAAGATTTTACAGCGAACGCTGGTCCGAGCATGGCTTCTTGATTCCGCGTTTTTCTTTTTTGAAATTCAGACATTTCTGAATGGTTCCGCAGTGCCCGCAACAACTTCAATGAACTGATCAGCTATGGTCATGTCTCAGTGTTCTGATCGTGGTTGCATATCGGATCATCGACATTTACATCACGAAATGTGTTTTTCTACCGCGGAAGTGCTCTAAGATTGGCCCTCATCGGTTTTTATCGAATTTGGAGTATTTTGCGCCATCCCATGTTAGAGCATCTGAAGTATCCCAAGGGCCTCGAGCATTTTTTCCCGAAAATGTATTCCGACGCTTGTTGCTGAATTTCGATCCGCAATCAATTACGTTGCCAATCACGTTGGCGGCTTCCCGAGAAAGTTCGTCGCTCACGAGCAACCGGGGTATCCCATATTGGAGCACTATCCCATAATCTTTCCCTACCCGAAATGCTTGGGGACATAGTTTTACGAAGTACCATGAAGGGCGAAATTCAGTCCCCGAATCCCAGTGGGAATCCGGTTCCCTTCCAGCCTCCTCTAACGCTGGTCGGAAGTGTCCGAAGCCCGTGATACTTTTTTCCTTTCAGTGTCCGAGGTTCCACCCACACATGTACGCTTTCGACCCATTATGCCTTCGATTTAAAAATATTTTAGGTTTCGCCAAATGTCACTCCGCGCAATTCTTCGTTGCTTCGTTGTCGCAGTCAGCAAACACTTCTCATACCTAGCTTGTGATCAATTTCAGCAAACGACAGGATTCTAGGAGTATTCACCAAGAAATTCTGAAAAGAAAGAGGATCTACTTGACCGCGCCGGGGATTCTGCTGTTGCGAAAAACTTTCTGGGAATTCTTTGAAGCCTACCGCTTTCACTCTTTGCTATGACCGACACGATTTTCGGAGCAGTCCCTGAAGAATCGGGGGAAGATGAGGGACCCACTCGACCGCGCCGTCCGGTCTGAGGTCGACCTGTCGCCTAAAAGTTTCTGTGAATCTTCCGAAAACTCCGCGTAACATTTCTCACGACGGACTCGACATATGGACGAACGAACAGGCGGAGCAACGAATCTCTCTCGGAAGAACAGCTGTTCCCGGCTTTCGGACCAGCTAACGAGGAGCGTGCGGTGTCATTGTTATCATCCTACACCCACTACAGTCCACAGCAGTGCGCATCCTAGGCATGTCTGAGAAGAGGAGAGTCGACAGATTGTCTCCCTTTGTGTAACCGTCGATCTGGATGCGTTCCTCTCTGAGGCATACCCCATCGTCGAGCGATATCAGGTCCTCCTGAAGAACTTGTCGGATGAGCTCCAATTAGACCGGGGGAACGCCGACTCGTGACAGTTTTTCCAGGACCAACTCTCTGGAGCCTGAGTCAAACGCTGCTTCAAAATCGACGAAAGCCGCATGTGGAGAACATGCTTGGCTAGGGTCCGATTTACTTTATCGAGTAGAATCTTGCACGCCGATGTGGTTGATCTCCCCGGGCGAAAGCCGTGCTGTTCATCAAGAAGCACCATCCTTTCCTCCAAGAACGGTACCAGACGCCGGACCAGCATGCTTGACAAGATCTTGTAGACGCAACTCATCTTCCCAATACTTCTTCAGGATGTCGGGGACTCGGATACACCTCCCCCTTGTAGATCACAGAAAAGACGCATCGCCTCCATGATTCGGGTATTCTTCCTGTTCTCAGGCATCGGTTGAACAGCTCCGACCATTGCGGTATGAGGCAGAGTGCTTGTTTCAAGTGCTCATTTCAAATATCATCAGGGCCTTTGGGCTTTATTGGCGGGTAGGTGTCTGATTACATCCGCTACCTCTGCGATTCCGAAATCCTTCGATAGGTGTTCTCTCCATCGGGTGTCCGCTTCATCCCACGCTGCACTGTAGACCGGCGCGGTCCTCGGTACCGAGCTGCGTGATCCCAGGATGCTATGGAGTTTGATATTTTGAACTTCGCTCAGCTCGCCGCGCCCTAACGCCCAACCGGTGATTCGTCTCCCCACATTTGGGAAACACTGCTCTAGAGAGCGGTTCAAGGGAAATTCCCTGACTTCCATCCCATGGAGCTTCTTTGGCGTCATCATGATCCGATCTCGCACTGGTTGTCAGCAAGGTGACGTGTTCTTTCCCTTGCCCTCTTGCCTTATCGTTCACAGCACTTTGGAAATGCTTCGGAGCGAGGTCTTGATCTTAACGAATTCACTCTCATCAGCCCGGATCCTGAAGCTCTACGCGGCGAAATCCGTCGCGTCCACGACGGGTGCGTCTGCAGTTTACGTCTTGCAGTGTCTGCCCGGCTGTCGTTTGCTGGCCGAGCCCACTGACGTGAGCCTGTCGGGTGCTCCCTTTTCCGAGGTCGGAGTCCCGGCGGCAAACCAAGTCCTCCTTCGTCAGCTCTCTCACGATGGCAGCCGCGTTGTTGCATGAATTCTGTGGAGGTGCGCAGGTGTCATCCGCCTCACCCACCCGCTGCTTACCAGCTCAAGGACGAGCTGCGACGAATCTACGAACGGCTTATAGCGGCGTCTGGGGGCATCTCAAGGAGATCCTGGTCGGGGAATACCCTCACTCAGATCAGTCTTCCTACGTCGCGACGTCCGCCCTGTCGGCCCTGCGGCAGCGGACGGAACCATTGTTATTTAATATTCGGCCATCACTAGAAACCAAGTGCGACGGCGGATTCTATATATTATGAGATATCTCTGTGCCGGCTCGGGCTTTGCCACTTGCGAAGGTCTTCCCTCACTTATGCCCGATGGGCCTGAGACGAAGTTTCTTTCGCTTGTGATTCCGGGATACACTTCCCTCGATTCCAATGAATTGGACTTCCTTGACCGACTCGCGTTTGTTCGTCTGCCGCAGCAAGGCCCGCGTTGATCGCAATGTTTTCTGTGGTTATTCTCATCGCGACGCTACAGCTGATGTCTTTTGACACGGAGGAATATAGAACATTCATTCATTCATTTGAACAACACCAACTTCGCTTCTTCATTACATGGTTAAAGTTCCACAAATTCCAGAGGATTGTCGGTGTGAACTATACATTCGCGATATTAAAAGCAAAACAGATCCTTTCCGCTTGTCACATGTCACACTTATCTTCCGTTCGATGCATACGCGAGTTAGCCGGACACTGTAAAGCTTCGAGAAACGCGTCGGAACCTTGGAGATTAACGTTCGTCCTGTACTTTTTCAGAGCGTGCACTGCGCCGACGTAGGAATTCACACGATTTTTCGTCATCGTTTCGCATGAAACCATCGCATAAACGAGGAAAAACATTTGTTCGGGTGTGAACTCTTCCGAGAGGCGTGGCAACGGCTCGGGATCCTCGATTTCTTTGAAAGCTGACCATATGACGTTGAAACCACTGTGATCGGCGCTGTTCTCGTGCAGACTTTCGCTTCCATCAAATCTGTGAGACGTGTTGAACGGAATCGGAAGCGAGAACCTTTCCTCAAGACAGCCGTAGTAGCTCTGCAGATCGAACAAGCGAATGAATCCAGGGTCGATGTGAACCATGATTCGGACCATTCAGGAAACATACTCACCGACATATTCTGAGTCTCTGCCATTTCTTCAAAATCAGGTCTCATATTTCCGAGATTATCTGTCGTCCACGACTTCGAGTCAAAGGCGTGAGCAAGTTCGTGTGAAATGAGTCTTCCGATCGCCGCCAAATTGAACCACGTTGGCAGAGCTCCGACGTAGAAAGGAAAACAGAGGATGGTCGGAGGAACCAAAGCGAGATTTGAAGTTCTGTAGTACCTTGCGTTGGCCGTCTGGAAAGAGCTAACCTTAACTCAAGTGGTTTAAGATCCGGAAATGGCAAATAAGGGACTGTGCAGTGCAAAATTTCATGGAACAACGTGAAATCATGGATATCGACTGACATCAAACGTGAAAGCCCACTTCTCCGAGAATAGGATGTTTGGATTGTGAAACCTGCGACAGGTTTCAATCATGATGATCTGCTTTATGGTCAACACGTTCTTCAGGAAACCCTGTTCCATATCGAAATTGTACTCTTTCTTCTCTGGAGAGTTGAACTCTGTTGGGTAGCCGATGTGGACGATCAGGTCCTGCAGCTTCTGCATCGTCATCAACCGAAACTGCGGCTCCCATGAGTCTCGAGCTGCAATGTCCTGAATCGTGTTTCAGCGTTTGAAGCGAGATCAGACGAAGAGATGTTTTCGGTCCTTCTACTTCAGGATATCAATGCCTTCGATGATTCTCCGACATTCTGAATCCTAGACAACTCACTTTCGCATAGGCAAGAATCAAAAGGCGCGTAAGTGCGCGCACTTTGAGGAGGTCATATTCAGTGAGTAGCTCCCGCCCCACCATAGCGGAGTAGCTCAGCGGCAGAAGTGTTCTGACCTGGAACATGGAGAAGAGCATCTGGTTCATTGGTTCACAACGTACGCAAGCCCTGAAGTCTGCATCGGAAACAAGTTAAGACGGGCGCTTGTTGCACAAAACTTTGAGTCAAAGAAAACCTACCTGGTCTTCGCAACTGACTTTTCTTTTTGGACAGAGTTTTTTCCGAGCTTCCTCTCTGAGATAGCCACAAATCGTAGTCAGGAACCAATGAGCCAAATAGTTTTTGAAACTGCTTGACAACTTCTCGTCGGACCCAAGCGCAAGGAGGGCGAAGACAGTTTCGTAGTCTTGGATATGAACGCCAAACTTATCATGAATTTTTATCCAGTCTCCGAAATGTGGCTGCAGAGTTTCCATCCAATCGAAGTCCCCCACAGATTTCAGCTCCTTCAAGGTTCCCGTGAAGTTGAGTTTTTTGCCGTGAGCCATTCGGTGGAGACAGAGGTGCATAGAGTGAATATCTTTTCCCACTGCGGACACCTTTTTCTTATCCCAGCCCATACCCAGAATTCTGTTCGCTTTGGAGAGGAAATCGTTCACATTGCTGTAAACGGGGTCCTTTCGGATTGGCGGAAGTTTCTCCAAATTCTTCATTCCATCGAAACACTTTTTGAAAAACGAAACTTTCCCTTCAGCATCTTCGGGAAGCGGTCCCTGTGGCTCGTTCCCATCCCTAGTCCGACTTCTCCGCATCATAAGGTCGTCCCGTTTAAGTTCTTGTAATTCAATTCGATCCTCCAGAGCGCTTTCCATCAAAATAATCTTCTCCTCATTTCTCGATCGATTCCTCAGGATTGACAGACCGATGAGCGGCGTTGTCAAACCGAGGTGTATGCCAAAATGGAATAAAGTCTCTATACTAGATTGGTTTCCATTGTCGGACTCTTCTAACCAATCCAGACCGGCATCGTTGAATACAGTCTTGATGAGTTCAATGCTATCTTCGTGGTTGGATTCCTCTCCTGCTTCTTCGCAACTGTCGAAAAGTGTTGCCAGTTGCCGCTCCGATTCCGTCAAATTATTGGCAGGCATATTCATCTTTTTTCTTAAAGCTCCCAGTTTCCTGTCGCCCAGTTTTTCCAACTTGAACGACACCATCCTTGTGAAACTCGTGAAGTATTTCGCTTTGGACCTCCGTTACTTTAACGCCGATATCGCCAAATACGCGGGGTATCCCGAGTTGCACGCGTACTCATAGAAATCGTCGCAAGGATCGCCGCTCTTGTTGATGAACTGCAGAACAATGTTCGCAGCTAATTCTCTCGCTAACTCCTCGTCACTGTCACCCTCTTCTTCGCCCTGTGCCGTTTGTGATGTCGATACCTTTTCTTCCAACTCATCTTCTACGTCAGCCTGCACTCGCGAAATATAGAGACCTCCCGCAAGCAGTACACTAAGAACCCAGCAAGACGAGGCCAACATCAATGTCAAGTAATCGAATGCGCAGTCGAATTTCGGTTTAATCTCCCTCGCATTCGTTGTTTTCATGGAAACCAATAGAGTTCTACCAATAGAGGCTTTCTATCGCAAGACAGAAGACCTAGCCTCCTTGTTTGGAGGATCAAGTATGGAGAGTTCTTCGGTTCCCCCCCGGCGGCCCACGGTCCGTGGTCCGAAGTCGGCTCGCAGGTTTATTGAATTGATGAAACACCAACTACCCGAACTCATTGCCTCTAATCGCGGTGGACACCGAATCGATCGTAGAGGAGGCTACGTTCCTGAGTCGGAGAGACTGCGACTTGACGGCCAGACGATCGAATACGTGAACAGCTTCACGTATCTGGGATTGGTACTGAGCTCAAGCGGGCGCAGCTTCACAGAGCACATAGAGGAACGAGTTCGAAAGGGTATCATCGCCGCCACATCGGTGAAGGACCCCTGAGAACTGTCTTTGAAGACAGCATTGAAGCTGTTCGACATCAAGGTACAGTGCTACCTCGATTATATCAACCGCTGTGTATTCCGCCCCAGATTAGATCACCTCTTGTGACCCAATATGACGCCCACCCAACCCACTGTGCGACCCACTCAGTGTGGCCCACTTTTCGGCCGAGTGCGATCCCACATGACCCACTTCGTGACTCACCGTGATGCTCTCTTGATTATATCTACCTCGACATCAATTGGTTGATTTCATCGAGGTAGCATTGTATCGCCGAGCGCCTCGTACGGCGTCTCCCTGTTGTGGCCGAAGCTCTCCACTGCGAATCTCACCGAACTCGTGAGAGTGAAAGCTGCATATCTCAAACGAGCCCCCGGTCTGCATGTATCAACGAAGAATCGTCTCTCATTGAAGATACTTACATCTGTCTCTCGTGCGAAGCAAACAAGGCGATATGCTCCGTTTTAGTCTGTCGGAAATCAGACCACGTCGGTGCTCAATAACCGTTTTACGACCTGGTCCGAGGAAGACACCCAAACTCCCGAAATGGATCCCATCTTTGACCAAGAAAGACCCTCTATTCGAAGACCTGATGAGCTACCGACCATCTCCGGCAGATGCTCCTCCCGTGTATGATTGAAATCGGATTCAGTTTACCGGAGTTTTGTAAGGTATGATGGAGGTCGNGAAGAATGTTAGAATGAACAGTCTCCGAGGTGATCGTATCAATTTCAATCGCGTGCGACGCTAGATCCGACGCTACCAACAAGCTGATCACATAGTATTGAAATTTGAGCGCGGAACAACAATAAAGCTCAAAAACGGCGACACAAGAGGGGCAGAAATATTCTTCCGAGAAAGCCGAAGTCATATGAATATCAACGGCAGCTTTGATGATAAGTATAACCGTGATTAACAATAGCGCCACATTCACGTTGCTCCACAAAACTATCTTTCTCTCGAATCTGGATTTCGAGATTTGCTTCGCGTATACTATACCCCACAGGTAGGTGAACACTGCATACAGTACGTCGCCACATAGGGTGAAGTACAACAAATAAGTCATTTCGGAAGTGTCCGGGTATAAAACGCTCGCGAAGTAACATCCGTGGATATTGTATATGAGAGTAACTATATTCATGGTGACGAGTACAAAACGCACCACGTAGTGATAACCGAATTTACTTTCGGCAACACCAAATACTCTGAGAAGAACAGCAAGCATGTCAACGGCCATCTTCACTAAAGTCCTTTGGAATACACTCAGAGAACGTTCGGGAGCTCGTGCCAGCGACGTTGAACAGTTCGTTAGCTGCTTGTTCACGGTTGCCCAGACGCGGCTGAATTGTTCGGTCCAGATTTTCGGCATAATATTCTGTTGCTCTCCACGGCAGTCGAAACAAATCACAAATGCATGCATATCATCCATTAACTTGCTGAAAGTCACGCGACAACTTGGCAAATCGTCTGACTTCATATTCGGAGCGCACAGAGACCATCCATTGACATCCAGGCTTTACGGCGCGGAATACTTAGCGCAGCACAGTTTAACATGGACAATGAGGTTGGAGATCCGGCGTCGTTTTTTTGATGTCCGAATGTCTTCAAATGACCAGGAAGCACAGTCCAATCGAACTTCGTCATTAATTCAGCGATTTACGGGGCTTTTTGCCGCCATCGAAATTGTACCGTGCAAATAATGATTCTCACTCGGAAATGTCTTCCTTGACGAGGCCTATGAGCGATGCAGTGCTAGTCCGTCATCCATGTTGCCGATTGAGTCATTGAATCTGCCCTCGATTTCTATTTGCAATCAACCAACACCGTTCCCATTCGAATCGCGAGATTGCGAAACAGCACGAGGTCCCCATTCGATTTAGTTTTTGACGTGAAAACGTCTTACTCTGGGACTGCGGTACAGTTTGCTCGTACTTCGTCATTCATGCAACGAAATTGAAACGAAATTACCGGCCCGAAAATGCCTTGAAACTTTGTGTGTCATGAACAAATGATGTTCCAGTTTGTTCCATAAGGTTGCAAATTTACGGGGGGAGCTCTCATTCAATTTTTGTACTCGAGTTATACACATGAGGGGTCAGCCGAGTCGACTTTCGGAGCCCCCCCGAAAACCTCGAAAATTCGCATGAATAATCGTTTTATTCGGAGTCAATTCAACGAAATCGAGTGCGATTTTTGGCAAAATGAGCCCCGTGCAGATCCTGTCCAGGAGCGCGATTCAACTCGGGGTGAAACTTCTTAACGTGAACGGTGTTCCCAGAAGACGAACCGAATTCCGGGGAATCCTCTAAAGATTCCAGATATGGCTCGTGGGACGGATCCTGTTTTGCGAATTTCTACCAGGTTTTACACTCCGAGGTGACGGTGTGATGGTTGATAAATTCGGATAAGACGGATCAAAAATGAGATATCGAACTGTGCGGGCCTGTGGAGTTTGAAGCCGCGCTGCGGCACTTCCGAGTGAGTGAGACGCATTACAAACAACGATGTCGCCCGAATCATGAGCTGTCATCTACATCGCGTAAAGCACCTACTGATTCTTGGCCTGGGATTCGCATAGGTCTGGCAATAAGTAAGACAGCGAGTTCCTTCCCGAGCGATCGGTATTCGCTTGTTGTCATCATGACACGTCTAAAAACTAGAAGTCAGCATGAAGCGAAGCGGAAGGCCGAACTCATCGCAGCCGAAGCAAAGACCTGGAGCGAGCACCAAATGAGTAGGTACATGCGTTTCGAGGCCCCGTCGGGATGTTCCTTCGGAGACCTTGGTGAGTATGGAGTCGCCGTCGACTTCCAATGGCCTTCAGATAGATAACATTGACAATACTTGTTTCCCTGGCTGAGAATTTCCCTCTCAAATCAAATTCTCGATCACCTGGTTCAAAGTCAAGTTATTCGGTATTCAGATACAATAGGTCTCGATATATGAAGACCAAAGCTTAAGTTGTCCAAGCGGTCCGATCGATAGACGACTCATTCTGCGATTTTTCCAACTGTATACTCCAAAAATGGCGAAAGTTCGACGCAATCTCGAACATCCAAAACGCCTGCTGAAAGATCTCGAGCCTCCCGAGAACGATATCGCAAGGCTCATCCAGAGGCAGCAATGTTCCAAGTCTCACCGCCAGACATTCATCCGGTAGATTTCGGCCATGATCCATTTTTAATGGCAGGGGTGGATTTTCCGGGAGATGACCCGGATTTGTAGGGACGCTCAGTTGATCGTGAGGACGTACGACAGTTCAGTTCCTACGAACTTTCTTAGAGGATGAATTTGGTCATGAGTGCGAAGTACGCAATCGCTTGTGATTTGTGAGGGATTCGAGGAGGGTCGATTCGGGAATGGCTGGTTTCTGGGCTGAGCACTTCGCTGAGGAGAACACTGTTCAGTTTGAACTTTGCAGCAGCCATTTCGAACGGTTTGAATCTCATGAAATCCCAAATCTGAGCAAGAGCAATGGATATCGGTACCCGCTGAAACCGACCAATTTACCTGAGTTGGATTCTCTGACTGAAAGACTCATCTCGTCACGAATTACTTTCATGCAAACACGCCGTCTGCCTCTAGATAATGATGTAGCGTTCGATGTGAATCTCGAGAAGACCACATCATTCGAAAATACTCCACGCAGCAGTTCTTCTCATGAGTCATTGACTCCAAAATCGAAGAAACATGCTCTGCTTCTCAACATCCGACAACAACACTCGCTTGAAACATGGAAGCGATACCACCTAACGCCATAAAAACGGCGCTGCAGCATTAGTCGCAAAATTCGTTGGACGTTTTCACGCAACACAACGGTAGTATCGGAGATACTACCACCCCTGATTTTTTCTCGGAAAGCACGCATCTTTGATGAAAATCTCCAGTGGATAACCGGCCTCAACGTTCAAAACATAGCTTGAGATCGTCGAAAACCCCGTTAACCCATAAATCCCTCAAGATCCACCACTTGGAGAAATCGACCAGCTGACCACTCAGTATACATTTACAAGAGTACATATAAATGATGACAAGCGCTGTCTCATGAAGCCGGAAAGTTCCGTAGATTTTGATTGGTATAGCTGTCCAAAACTTGGACGCCAAGTTCGCGACAATATTCAGTTTCGAACTCAGCCGACCCGTTCGGACGCACCATCACTAGTCAGGATAGAGGACGCTACGGGAAGAGGATCTACTTGCTCAGTGGACCGCCGCACCACATCGTCCTCGTGACTTTCGCTGCGGGAGCTTGAGGACGGAGCAGTCTTCTTTCTATCCTTCCTCTAAGATGTTGAAGAGATCACACCACGGAACCGCATTTCCGAAAGATACCTCACACGTGATTGAATAAAAAGTCATAATTCGGCGGGTTTTCGTCGCTTTGTTCTAGACAGGACTCGTACTCAAGACAGGCATGAGGAGTGGAACTGTGGAAAGAGTTTCTGCCATCGGAACTCCATGGATTAAGGATCCGAAACTCATTTTGAGATTATTCGACAGAAGCTCTCGGCCACTTCATAGTGAGAATGAACAACGAAATGAGGCTAAAAATCATGGGTGAAACGTGCTCGTAAAAATACTTCTGAGCGCTGCTGTACCTCGGTTTAAGACTCATCGTCAATTCTGATGAAGAGCACTCGTTCGCAAGTCAGGAAGCCTCAAGGTGGGAGCGGTTAATCGCAGAGATTAGAGTTCATCTGAGGCGCTTTCTCAGATGATTCCTTGTCGGAAGCAAAATAGTGGTCATACCTCGGTTCACGGAGACCTTCATTCCCAGTCCGCTCTAGAGGAGGAACAGACTCATTATGCACAATCTTCATCGGTATTTGCGCTACTCATCGATCTCGCAACGTTCCCGAGGTGCTCGATCGGAATTGTTTGGGTGGAAGTAGCTCTCGTGCCCGTTTAGAATGTGGAAAGCCCTTAAAAACTTTCGGATCTCCTTCGGATGCTCTTTCAGAGAAGTGATTCCAGAAACAACTTGATAATCTCCGAGAGTATTCCTTCTTATCACTTATATACGGAGATATTTGAGACATTTCTCAGAGGCATGGAAGTTGGAGAAATAAAACAAATCAAAGTGATCATTTACTCAAGACACAACATAGCGTTCTATCGAATCCAAGCTCGAAAGTTCTGATGACCATCCGATTCAGGAATCGATGCTGGATTCTTGTCGAAGGCTTCAACAGACGCGTCTTCTAGCCTAAAGCGGGTTAGCTTTTCACGGAGTAAATCTGTTTGTTAACCGAGGCAGTCGCCAAGCAAGGCGTTCGCTGACTGAGGTGCCTATCTAAACCAAGCGACGGGATCTCGATTCACGTGGTTTTGTGAAGGAAGGCGTCGTATCTCGATCCTAGAGAGTGGAAACGTGACTTCCATCACCCTTTCAAATAAAGAGAACCATTGCTCCACCGGTCGTTTATACAAACTGTACAATAGATAATTCGGAAGATATCAACATCAGAAACGTCGCCTAAGAGCGTTCCAAAGACAACTCTTCGCATCGAATACTTGTAAAAGTCACCTTGATAGAATCAAGAAAACACCAGCTAAATGCATTCATAATACAGAATAATCAACAAGATGAAGCTTTCGAGGACAGAGAATCCTATCCCACGTTCTCCTCGAGATGAAATCATTCTGATATTTGCCAATTTCAGTCGTCTCTCCATGAGTTGACGATGAACCACTCAATTCTCTTATTCCGAAAAGACTCCCTGGGATGATTCATGAGCAAGATGAGCACGCCTTCAATGGATGACGTTTGGAACACCTGGGCTGGGGTTGTCAGGGTGAATTCCTTGATAAGATCGATTAAAGTATCCCGCAAATTCAACGGGGGAAGTCTTCCGTTGGATAACGGAGTAAGCCACTCCGCGATAGCGTTGAGTATGCTGCGATTCAGAGGCTCCTTGGAGAAATCATTCTTGCGAAAGTAATTCGCGAGTTTCCGAATGAACGTCACCTTCTCATGAGCAACCGTATCTGCCGGGAACTGTGACCGTTCCTTCTGCGTAATATGCTGCATTTTTCTGAGGATGATCTCTGATTTCATAACTTTGCGCTTGGTGATCAGTTCATCTTGCCTCTGTTCCCGGAAAACCGAGGTGTCGAAATGATTGGGTTTGCTTGAGACTCCTACAGATGTATCTGTACTGCTTGAACTACTGTTCTTGCGATGTCTTTTGCTGAGGAGTTCCGCATTTGCGAACTCGGTCGCCTGTTTGACCAGAGGTTTAGGTAACCGCACCAGCAATCTCGTGGGACCTTTGATTGATAAACAGTTTTCCGCTGTGGTAGCGCTTTGTGTCGGTGAGTGCTCTTCGGTAACCATCGGGGTGACGTGAACAGGAGTCGACGGAACGTTTTCACTTTGAGGCTTCGAGTAGGAGTGGTCCAACTCCGCAAGTCTTTGTGCATCATCCTTCGTTTCTCCGCCGTTGACATCGAGCTCCTTCAGTATGCAAGAGGTGAAGTTAGGCTCGATAGGATCACACGTGGAGCGCACTCTTCCCATATCTTCGTCATCAACGTCGGAGTCTTCGAATGGTGAGGAGTTGGGATCGAATCCGATTACGAATCTAAGGTCATCGCTTGTGCACGTATAAATGAGTCTCTCCTCGGTCTGGGACGGCGGAACGCAACCCCGGCTCTGATCGATATTCTCAACGAGGGTGTCTGGTATTGATTTGCTCGACGGTTTCGGTGACTTGGAAACGCCGGCACGAGCCGATGTTTTCTCCCCTGCAAAATAAGAAAAGTATTATATGTAATTGCGAACTCAATTAAAACTTTGCGGATGTTGGTATCACAAAGACCAGGTTGTGAAGTCATTATACCTTGAGATTTTATTTCGATCGTGTGTGGTTCCCATACTTTCTATTTTCTCTCGGCGGAACCAGCCTATTATTGGTCATGCTAACATAATAAGATTCCTTACCGACTGAAGGCGGTGTGTCTCGAGTAATCGGCACGGAAGTTCCAGTCTCGATCTCTGGTTTGATTTCCGGAGAAACCTTTCCAGGTTCGTTGCGATCAAGGGAACCGTCACCCAACGGGTTTCTAACAATTGCTGTCCGGGTGTCGTCAACAAAATTATCAAGATTCGATCCGTGAGACGATTGCATTGCCGAACTTGCGGCGGCTGTGTATTTTGCTGGATTGTCGCTTGCCTTTATTGGGATTCGCGTATCACTAGGAGTCTCTTTGGGAGTCTTGCTATTTACAACGGACTGAAAGTCATTTTGTGCTTTTCCTGCGACCGCGTCGGAGTAACGCCTGACAGGGTTGAATATGTACAAGGGAGTCTGATCGTCTCCAGATTTATCGGGAATGTCGACCGGGATCCGCTCTTCAAGGGGATCATAAAGATACGAGGAATTATCCGCGAGCGACCGTACAGATAAGATGCGCATCGGTGGTGACTCCGGCCTCGCGAAGCTGTTTTGCTGCACAACCTGGCTCGACGACTCTGTTGTTGAGCTCTCAGCACGCTTCGTTTCTCTGACCTCAGATGCTGTCTCTTGGGCTATGACAAAAGTCGGCACTTGCTCGGTCAGTAGCGAGATCAACGTAGGCATGGAGTCGACTTTCTTGACTTTTTCGGAGTCGCCATTTTTCATTGGAATCGGACCCGTCGAATCAGCATCTGACGGTGAAAATGTGTCGCACCTCTTTCTCTTCTTGAGCTCAAGAGGAATCACGCGTGACACTGTTCTCGAACGAGCGGTCTGTCGCCGATGCATATGAGCTCCCGTCTCGACCAGAGCCTCGATCTCGAAAGACGGCTTCTCGTCCTGACTCCTCTCTTCCTGGTTCCAAGATAAGATTGGTAGACGCAAAACTTTCCGTCTCTCCAAGGGTATCCGCATCGAGTGCCATCTAGGGTCGCCCTGAAGGGTGACAAGATAGATTAATTCAGAGAAGATATGAATTTGAGCGAGGATGCGGAAGGCATGAAAATAAAAAAAAAACTCGAATGTGGAGTTTCATCTGAGATTTTTTGAATGTAGACGCAAAGAATTGGTACCTTCGATTCTAGGAGCAACACTGTGTCATTGGTATTATCGATGTCAACCCTCCGATGTGCTGCATTAGTTCGTTGGCGTTTCCGGCTGGTATAGTCCGGTACTGATAAGCGCCATGGCCTTGCGAGCGGAGATTGCGCGTTCGATGTGCCATCTCCTGAGGCTACTCCGTCGTTCCGCATTATTCGCTCAGTCGTAAGTCATCTGAAAGTTAGACTTTGATTGAAACGCGACAGCAAAAACGAATTAAATTATCATCTATCATCGATTTGGGTGTCGGACTTGAATAGTGTCCAGTTAGGATTCTCTGGTAAATGTTCAGCTGCCTCGGACAGGAGAGACAGTCTCATTTTCTCACACTGAATGCAGAATACTCAGCAATGGAATGAAAATATCACGGCGAGACATACATCTGTGGAAACATTTGATTGCTGATCCCTCTCGTAAACTGACGAAGTTTGGCGCAGCACTCTCACAAATTGCCCGTCCGCAGAATAACGGATTCTCGCTACATAACTGCCGTTCGTTCTTAGAAACCTAGACTCACTTTTCCAGCTTCGATTGGGAAAAACACACGTTTAGGGCGCTGCAGGCAGTACAGCGTCTCATTCTAAACAGCCGTTCGACGAGTTGTGGGTTGTGAAATAGGTGGCGCTGCGGTAAGTCTCGACGGCAGCGATCAACACGATGCGTTCATCGATGTGTGAGCGACCGTTCATGTATTTATGTGGCCTGAAGGATGGTTTCACGTCTTGATCAACGATTGCAGATTGTGTGCCATTCGACCTTCGGCTCGATGGATTTATAAAGAAGAGAACAGGACAAGATGGCGGCGAACGGGCGGAGCAAAGGGCAAGAAATCTACGACGCGAGAGTTCCAGAAAACAGCGGAGAATTCAACAAGTTGAGCGGTGGGGAGAGGAGGAAGCGTAGCTGACTAACGGTCGGAGCGTAAACAACAGAAAGTCTAACGCTTTGCTCATAATTCTGGCCAGAGAATCGTGAAATCTTGGAATCACGGGTCCACGACACAAGCGTTTATACTGTTTATAATTTGAGCGCGGGATTTAGCGGACGGAAATACGAAGTTTGTCGCGGACCGAAAGTCCGCGGGTGAGCGCGTTAGCCTCGTTAGTCGCCGCTGACTAAGAAGCGCTCGAACGCCAGCTTTTTCCAAGAACGCAACTTTGGAAAGCGTTCCAACTGATCCTAACCCAATCCAACCTGCTCCATTTTTTCGCTTCGATTACTGATAAATCGGCTCGCAAGAGCTCGTCACACGGGACCGCGTCATAGGACCGCCGGCTAGTCTGCTCTTGCCCGCCGTTTTAGCGGGATGTCGAAGAGTTCGCATGGAGCAGGAAAGGTTAGGGTAAAAACGCTCGGAACTGAGTGAACCTAACCTATCCTATCCGCTCTGCGCCCTCACATGACACTGGGGTTCAAAGCCCAACCGCGGTCGAGACAGCGGTCGAATTCCACCACGGGCTCAAGAGAGACGAGCAGGTCTGTTGACTGAGAGGCTCGGTGATCGTGAGAGACTCTCGCGCATGCGCCGTGCGATGTAAACATTCTCTGCGACTCTCGATCATTCCGAAGCAGTCTGATGGTGCTCTACACCGTTTCGGTCGAAACGTTCCCGTGCCGGTGGAAGGAGTATCAAAAAAATAGCTTTCAACTAGATTCGGAGAGCTACGACTGGTCGATCGTCGACAATGTGAGATCGCCTGAGGCGAATGGCGGCCACCAGCTGTTGGCTTGATGTCGCATCCAGTAGGACAACGGCGATGCATTGTTCAGCATTCAGAAAAATATCATCAAGCTCTGACGGCTCCAAAGTCATCTGGTTTTCTATCAAATAAACTCAGATCCTGATTTGCGACAGCATGAGTCGACTTCAGTTCTACTGAGTTTGGAGTTCGTCGTCTGCCGAGTTTATCGACTGTCTTATTCGTTATTCGTCAAGTTTGTCATCAGCGGAGTTCGATCTCTTACGAGTCCGTTATCCGAAAAGTACGATGAATTCGTTATCTGCGGGATTTTAAGCTTCCTACTTATCCGGAGAAGGAATAAGATGCCATCGGGACTAAGATGAATACCATACTTCCAATCTTTCCCTCGGCTCTCCCCGTCGTGTCGCCTAGCATCCACCATAATCTGCTCGGCTTAGCAATTGAGTTCCCACAACAAGTTACCGAATGACTAAAAAGGTGACGCTCAGCACCCATCTCACACGAAAAGAGATCAATGCCCCAAAGCAGTGGGTCTCGAACTTCTGATAAGTCCGTGTTCCCGTTTTCTGCTTGCCATAGAGGCTGATGAAACGCGGCCCCTCTCCTGTGCTCTCCTTTCCACGGAGTTTAAAAAAACACACTTCCAGCGTTACGCCCCCCTATTACGAGAACCACCGCCCTAGGGGAGCATTGTTGGATGACCACCATCAGTGGAACCCTGCTTGAGGTTGAATTCGCTTGCAGTGGAGTGGGTTTATGGCATAAGTAGAGCGCGAATGTTCATGCAAAATGCATATAATGCATGAGAGCGAATACTTTTAGACTTTGCTGTCAAATTGCAAAAAGTCAGCGCGAGAGCACAGAAACGCATATTTCTTGGTTGTTTGAGATGAGATCAAGGGCGTGCGCAGGGGGGGAGGACGAATGCCCATGCCCTCCCGAAAACCTGGAAAAGTAGCTCTGCCCCCCTGCCCTAAATAAATCCGCGCACGCCCTTGGCTGGGTTGATTGCAAAACTGAAGTTTCCGAAGAGCTTGCGACATGCTCATGCCCAAGAGTGTCTCTGATTGACTTTGCGAAGCTGCAAAAGCTTGTCCTTGTCGAAAACGTTTCCGACAGGAGTTGCCAGTCAAAGAGTGTGGTTCTGTATTCTTCTTCTAAGTCCTCTCCCGCGTCCAGAGGACCTCAGACTGATCCGCCCAACCTGTGGGAGTTTTTTCGACCACCGAATCGGTTATCAGCATATTTGACGAGAATTTCTCAACGAACACAACTCTTCTCGTTAACGAGAGAGATTTATCTTGGGTATCTCCAGGATCGTACTTAAAATATTGTACGTCGCCAAATGACGTGATCGGGTTCACAACAATACCTCTCCATGCATATTTTCTGTTATATATTGCATATTTCACGAATTTTTAGAGCATATTTTCGCTCTTCTTATATGCATGAGCATTCGCGCTCTAGTCGTAAGAACTCTATCCAAGACGGCGGCGCCCTATTGGACGGCTAGTCGCCTTTTAACCTCAGTTTCTAACCTCACCTTTCCTACTCTGTCCGTTAGATTTCACCTCCCGCTGAAACGGCGGGCGTTAGCAGACTTATGACGTGAGCCCGTGAGCGCGAACTGGCGCATTCAGACGCGGTTCATGGGTAGGGCTGTAAGTTTGTCGCGGAGCGCAACTTTTTCGCGATTATCGCGGCATTTTCTCGGCGATTCTCCTTAGTTGTTCAATAGAAGCCGCGACAAACCTACAGCCTACCTATAGACAAACCCACCTTCATGGTCCATAATGGAGGCGCAACGGTTTGTTCTGGGAAGGATCTAAATACGTCGCTGGTAGCTCGACTCAAATGCTCGTTACTCATATTGTCCCCAACAATGCCTTCGAACCTACAGAACACAGCTTACGTTCCCGTAGATATGAATAGACGCATATTTGCAACCCTTGGAATTGTTTTCCGCTGTGTTGGGATTCTGCGGTGATCGCTGTACGAGTCACCGCCATACGCTTCGCTGGATCCTAGCAGCTCGAGGAAATACCTTCAACATGAGTGAAGGACTACTCCTGAGCAAAGTTTCCATGAGTTCGAGATTCCACGCGAAGAGTTTTTACGCGCGTGAAGAGTTTCTTAGGACTCCCAGACAAGACTCTGGAGCGAAGCAGAGGATGCTTGCTAGCCTGTTTTTCCGCATCCCATGTGAATAAACTGGGGAACCGAGCCAACACTAGAGTTATAGTGGGGTTCTGGAGCAGAACAGACGCCCACGACTAATGACTCCTACTCCTGTTCCTCATAAATTCATAAAGCATCCAGATCTGTTTGCGACAGTCGTCGCAAACGGACCAATCTCCCAACTTCAGGCCATGTGTACCTGTTGGGGGAGGGAGTAGTTGGCTTCATTCTTTTCTACGTCATCAGCCCCCAAAGACTTCGTCAGCGGATAGATACTGAGTAGCTCTATATCGTGTTTAGACGCCAGGGTTCCATCATTTCAATATTCTTTCTATAATTCAAAATGACCCGGGGGTCTCTCGTGTGAAGCAGAGTTCTATCTACTGCGCATGCGCTGACGGAGTAGCAGTGTTTCGGAGGCAGCCGTTCCATATTCTCATCCTTCGTGAACGTAACATGATCAGTTTTAGTCACACGGAATCGTTTGCTCGATCATGGTCCACTAGATTGTCAGTAATGTCCTCGGGAAAAAACTCACTCACATCACAAAATTATCCCATAATCAGCTGATTGTGAGACTTGGCTGCCTCGTGAGTTGTCGATAGCGATTAGCGATGTTCCGATCAACAGAAAACAGAAATCTATTCGAAATGAGACTGTTCCAAGAATTTTAGGCAAACTCACCCACAGGTACTTCTCCAAGACCTAGACTCAAGTACCGCGAAAGAACGCTCACTCTGATGAAACTGCGTTGTTTATCGACGTTCGCGTGGCGAACGAGATTCATGAAGGCATAGTAGAGGGAAGCGGCAGACAGACCGAGGATAAACAACGATGTAGCAGACTCCATATTGGGGGAGAAGGAGACAGACGGGGTGTAGGCGGGATACGACATTTGGTCACACAAAATGGCGGACCATCTGGTGAATTAGAGGGAAAGGAGGACAGAGATGCCCGCGATTTTTTGAAATGTTGGGGTGCTGAGCGTTGATTGTTGATGCTAGGAGCGTAGATTGTCGGACGAATTCATGTTTTTTTCTCAGAAGTAAACAAGTGGAGCGAATGGCCAAGTTTCTAGAGAATCAAATTTTTGTGTGGCGTGATAGCGGCCAACGATCGCCTCAAGAATGCGTTCATCCAAAAAAATCCGAGCCAGATCTCCTACACCCACGTTGGAGACGGATGAAACGAATCGTGGAAATTGATGCATCCGCAGTTGCTCTAGTTAAGTATGGCTCTGTCGTTCTCGTCCC
Organism: Neoseiulus cucumeris; assembly: GCA_021527715.1. Taxonomy (NCBI): domain Eukaryota; kingdom Metazoa; phylum Arthropoda; class Arachnida; order Mesostigmata; family Phytoseiidae; genus Neoseiulus; species Neoseiulus cucumeris. The sequence goes on along the minus strand of JAJSRV010000050.1, from coordinate 585,092 downwards.
GATATTCTTTGAGAAGAAGCTATCTCTCGACAGCTCGTCTCTTGACGATGGCTTCGGACTCACTGTGTGCACAAAAAGTATGCTGGCCGATCGCCGGCAAATTCGGGACATTTCACCTGAAGCATGAACTGCATTCGGAAGCCACTATTGACATCGTTAGACATCACAAATTGGAAGTCGTGCAGAATTTTACTTCCAAATCTGGATGAGATCAAAGTCTTGTGAATGGAGTTGACCACCGTGAATCTTGAAATAAGAGGCCTCTCCTGGAGACTTCTGAAAGAGATGAAAGCCTCTCTGATATAGAAGTCCCCCCCTCCGCGGAACATTTCCGATTTCCCACCCAGTCTGAGATTCATCTAATTTCAATAATAAGCATGCAAGACAAACCCAATAAAACAGCCAAGGAATACACACGAGCTCTCAAGGTTGCTCGCCTTCGACGGTCTCTCTTCTAGACTCCGTCGGTTCTTTACGGTTAGGCGGGTAGCGAGTTATCGCTGAACGTAAACATAGGGATGGCGAGTTCAGCGAAAATTATGCCGACCTCATTTGTGTGTCCGCGATAGCTGCATGGAGTGAAGGTGGAATCATTTAGACCCTCGAGCGTAGCGAGCGGCTCGCGCCAGCAGATGCCTGGACGCCAGCACGCCGAAAGAATGCTCAAGTCGGCGCCTGGCGTGTTGGCGAGTTCCCGTTTCAACCCGCAACCCGCCTAACCCAAAAATTCCACTCCGTCTCCCAGCAACCGAGCCAGCTGCTGAGGAGTATACGCAGACTCATATCCCAACATTTTTGAATGGATGAATTTTTAAAGGGACCGTTACCCGCTAGGCCAGCGGCTCGGCGGCTGGCTCGATTCGTCAGTGTAGACGACTCATGGAATGGGAAGTTTTGACTGCAATTCCATGAGTCTGGTGAAATCCTTCACCGAGTACAGAGAGCGATTGTGATCCGACGGGCGACGAGGCGGTCTTTAAAGAAAAACACAACAGGAGGGCGACCGTCGGCTGCTCGGTAACCCTCACTGTTGTTTTCCCGCGCGACGACGAAGGCTGTGTCTGTTACCTGTGCGCGACTTTTTCGAACATTCGTGTTTTTCCTTCGCACCGAAGTGCCGGTAAGTACGCTGCCCCGTTTCTTTCAGCCCCCGCCGGTTTGCTAGACACGCCTTTCGCGCTGTCAAGTCATTCTCGACTCCCCAAGTCGATCTGATACGGCTAAGCCTACACCGCCTGTTGCGCGAATCTTCTTCAATGCGCGCTCCACGTCCCGAGCTCCGCTAAAGGCGCATTCACACTGTTGCGTTTCGGATGTGCATCCAAGCTCGGAGGTTCTTTGACCGCGATAGTCGAACCGGTCTCAAACACCGCTGCTGATCAATGCGCATGCTGAACCATCGCGTTCAACGAGCCTCCGAGCTTGGATGCACATCCGAAACGCAACAATGTGGATGCGCCTTAAGACTCGATGCCGGACTCCTCAGAAAGTCCGATGCCGAACCTGCCTCGAGCGGCTTTGATGCCAATCCGATGTCGTAAGGTCTATGTCATAAGACCTCCGTTCAAGATGGCGGCGCTTGAATTCGACGGGTGTTCGGCTTTGAACCCCAGTGTCATGTGAGGGCGCGACGCGCATAGGTTAGGGCGCCGGGCGCCCTAACCTATCCGCTCTGCGCCCTCACCTGTTACTAGGGTTCACTGACTCAGTTTCGAGCGTTCCTAACCTTTCCTACTCCTTGCGTTTTTTTGATCTCCCCGCTAAAGCAGCGGGCAAGACCAGACTAGTCGGAGGTCTTATGACGTGCTCCCACGGTCATCAGTGCAACGTATCCTGCACCACTTGACTTTGAAAACGAACGGAAGGCGGACAAATGGGACGTCATAGTAGAAATCAACAAAAACAACCTTCAGGCAAAATGCGACACCGGAGCAAAATGTTCGGTGCTCCCAGTAGCATGCTTTCGTTACATCACTCGACAACGTCCAATGAAAGTACACCCGACAACAGCCAAACTCATCGGATACTTCGGGACGCAAAGAACAACTGAAGGCACCGTTGAACTGGAAATCAGATACCGGAACCGCCGCATCACGGAAACATTCTACATTGTTGACGCCGAAGTTCATCCTACACTCTCCGGCGATGCAGCTGAAGCGCTTGGCCTCATAAAGATAACCTTCAACATAAACTTCGACAACGAATGCATCGCCTCAGTATACACATCGGTCTTCCAAGGCGTGGGGAAGCTGAAAGATTTCAAGTGCACGCTCACACTCAAAGACCGGTACCAGGGTAAGATTAATCCATGTAGATCTATCCCTCATGCACTTTGATAAAAAGTCAAGTCCGAACTCGACCGCATTGTTGAGAACGATTTAGCCGTCAGGGTGGACTTCAACGATCCTACGGATTTCGTTAGCAATCTTGTGGTTATCAAAAAACCAAACGGCCGGGTTCGACTATGTTTAGATCCGAGCGCTCTCAACAAAGCCATCCAACATGGCACCTATCCGATGAAAAAGTTCGAAGAAGTTTGTTCCTAACTGTCCGGTTCAAAATTCTTCTCCAGAAATTGATGCAGATCAAGGTTTCTGGCAAATCGAGATGGATGTAACCAGCTCGAAACTCTGCACCTTCATAACACCCTGGTTTCGTTACAGATTCACACGAATGCCCTTCGGCATAAGCTGTGCATCAGTTATCTTCCAAGCCGCAACAGACAAGATTTTCGGTGACATCGAAGGTGTCATGGTGGTTGTGGACGACATACTCATCCATGCAAAGGACGAGGAAGATCACGATGCAAGACTACAGAAAGTTCTCCAAAGATGCCGCGAGGTTGGTTTGGTCCTTAACAAAAGCAAGTGTAAGTTCAAACTGCAAGAAGTTAAATACCTTGGTCATATCATAAGTCATGAAGGAATCAAATTGGACCCGGAACCGATCAGAAGTATCCAGTACATTCAACCTCCCAAAAATATCAAGGAACTACAGAGTTTCCTCGGCATGGTTACCTACGTCAGGGGTTCCCAACCTTTTTAGCGGCGAGGACCCCCACTGGGGATCCGCGGACCCCTCTTGAGCGGCCGAGGGGGTCCTCAAGGAGCTCTGAGGACCCGGTTCTTTCTCAAATTCTCTTTTTTTAGCAAATCTTCCCTGGGAATCCAGTCGTTCTCATCTCCAAAAAAATTGAAAGACTATTTTTTTCAAAAGCCGCACTCTTCGGAGTTAATCTTGCTGAAACAAGTTTTTTGGCGGGAAACGCCTTCAAGTCCAGCGGGGGCACCCGCGGGCTGCAGCCCCTTTCCAGAGTGAACGCCGAAGGGGCGGCCCCGATAAAGCTGAAATTTGAGGAGGAGTGTAGGAAAGTCCCCAGGTAGGGATAGCCGTACCTACCGAATTTAGTGATTCTGTGATCGATCCAGAATACGGAATTTCTGGTGCTTTCCAGTACTTCGTTGTCGTTTGGTCATCGATTGAAGTGTTAGGTTTGCATTATTCGACTTCGACAACTAAGTTCAGCTCGTGAGGTTTCTCAAGCATCTGTGAGTGGAACTGAACGGGAAACTAGCGTTGAAAAGTGGGCAAGGTAAGTACGATGCCACCCAAACGTGCTAACATCGGTCGATTAAGTAGAGATGCGAAACGGAAAAGGATATCGAAGAAGGGTGGAGCGAGTGAACAACGAGAAACAAGCCTAAATTCGGGGCAAGGTGATAGAGTTGTCAAATGATGTACCGGAAGTGCAACGTGAACCGGTCCGGGGTCCTCAACCGGTTCAGGTATGGGAACGAGCAGCGAAGTATCTCCGGGAGACTTTTGTAGCGAATGAATTCGGACATTCCTGCAATGTGTGTGATCGGCTTTGGTTCATACGGGACCTAAAAAGTGTGACAAAGTGGATTGCACAATTCCTAGGATCGCATTTTCCTGACGAGAACACAAAAAACTTTATATTATGCAGTAATTGTTTCCGAGTGTGTAGGACAGGAAAAATTCCGCCGTTGAGTAAGAGTAACGGGTACGTGTACCCTGCCAAGCCATCGAACCTGCCCAAACTGGATGCGATGACTGAAAGGCTCATTTCGCCACGAATCCCTTACATGCAAATCCGCCGTTTACGTCATATGGGTTCTTACGGGATTGTAGGTCAGGTGATTAATGTGCCAGTGGACGTCAATACTATGGTTAGCAGTCTGCCGCGCGCACTCGACGATGATGACGCATTTAACGTTAATTAAAAAAAAAGTATAATTCATAAGTCTTCATATTTTAGTGGGTACGTGATAAAGTCAATTCTATTAGCATGGTTACGGTTTATAGTTGTTAGTTCAGAGTTCGGGACAGAATCCAAAATATGTTCCGATGCTTGCGTTCAACGGAACGTATCACTAGAAGTATGATAGAGGACCGCGAATTCGTGGAACGATTGATTGACACCAATCAGGCGTTTTTGCGATCAATACCAAACTCGGTGCAGTACTGGTACGGTCGGAAGAAAGATCTCTTCGCAATGATACGGCAGCTAGGTAAACCGACGGCGTTCTTGACCATGTCCGCCAATGAAATTAACTGGCCAGGGTTGTTACGGATTCTTTATCGTCTATCCGATGAGTTCAAGGCATTGGGGCCTGATATTGAGGAACCAGAAGTATTCAAAAAAAGTTCTAGGCGGTAGTGCCAAAGCACTTCCGGAGGGAGGGAACGGGAAAACGCAGAAGCGAAGGAGAAGAGGATTTATTGAGAATGTTTTACGCAGGGGTGGGCACCGAAATTTTCTCTCGGGCCAAAATCAGGCCTTCGAGGCTATCGGCGGGCCAAGGGGTGTCCGAGACCCCCCCGTTCAGCTCGCTCGCGAATCAAACACCTATACCGAAGAGCTGTGCCCGGACTCGGGTCGTATGAACCGGGTAGCCATCGCGCGGCTTTCAATGAAGAACTCCTCCGTTTTCGCTCAGTCGTCGTTCGGAATAACGGGAAAATAGGCTGCGGGCCAGGAAAAAATTTGCACGTAGTAGTGCCAAAGGCACTACCGGGAGAGGGTGGCGCGAAAACGCAGTGGGCAAGCGGTAGCAGGCGAGCAGAATGCGGTAGAGAGAAAAAACGAAATTGCGAATGAATTGATGGTAGGGACTGGAGAGACGTGGATGTGACGTGAAAGAGGGTGCGGGAAGACCAGGCACGCGAGGAGCTAGGTTTCTCTGGCGCAGTCTGTTGAGTAGATAAAGGAGTCGTGCACAGACAGTGGTGAATGAATATGTGGGGAGACGGGAGATAAGGTAAACCCAGTGGGTGAAGATGTCGGCGGTGGTGAAAGGATAGGAGTCATGGACACGGGGCTAGAAGGCAACAGAAGAGTAGACACAGTAGGACCTCGGAATAATATGCTTTATTCAGTGTGGTCAGTTGTTGGCGGGAGGGTCTGGAAGTGGCAGACTGAGTTCCTCAAACTCTTGCAGAGGGTCGAGTGATTACCACCAAGAGAGTAGACGAGCCCTGTCCGGATCTTCGAGGAGAGCGTCTTTGTGGATAATCGATGCGTATGCTGTGGAAAGCGTACGTCGGTTTTGAAAATCTTGAGTGTGCAAGTTCTGCAGCACCACCGTCTGTCCTTCCTGTCCGTCCAGTTTACCAACGTGTGGATCCCACAGGGTCAATGACACAAGTTTTAGCGTGTCGTCCACCAAAACAACAGTCTGTCTGTGACGTTTCACTGAATCATAACATTGAACGAATGTCGCCTCTTCGGTGTTGTACACGATGGCGACAACGTTCACGGATTCTTGTGTGGGGAGCGGAAGAAGACCGGCCAGGGACGTCTTCGGAATGTGCAGCGGCGGGATTTCTTCACCCGGTACTTTGCGGATGCGGCTCAACTAGCAGAAAAGAACAAGAATGAGATTACAAGTTGGGTAGTAGGGGGGCGAAACACTGTAGAAAACAATAATTACTTTAGTAAAGAGCAATTCCGCACGATTCGAGGGTGGTGAACTAGGAGCAGCTGTTTTCACCATACAATGGCTTATCTCATAGCAACATCCCACGTCGAGTTGATTGGACACGGTGGTCGCTTGATCGCCTAGTACCAGGAGCGTGATGTCGGCCGTTCCATCTGACAGTACGACGGCGAGACGAGGGGGACCGTACTTGCGGGTTCGAACACCGTCCGATGACTTGACTCGACCTCGAACGAGCGCGACCGATTCCCCTCCTTTATATCCTTGAAAGATCGGGGGCGTTTCGGTGGTGGACCGTCTCCGGAAGGGCCAGGGGCTAGAGGGGGAGGCGGGTGTCAAGAAATGTCAAGAAGATTGAAGTAGAGAAATGAGAAACATACCGATCGTATTGGGTCTTTTTTTGGACATTCAGAAGAAGGGGTAGATCGGAAAGTACGAAGACTGGGGGGAGGTTGTAGGAGATTGACAGTCTGAGGGAGACTGGAGGATTGAGGGGATCGATCGCAGTTGATTGGTTGATCGTTCGATGCTAGGTTCGTTATTGTGTGTTTGAAGCGAACTCTCGATGGAGGAGATCAGCCCTTATTAACATACGGACGGAGGACAATATGTACACGATATGGTTCAGGAGCATTTCTCTACGTGGTACAGGACTGGTTCAGACGGAAGGGGGGACCTTGTAACCAGGACGAGAGGGATGGTTATCGAGGAACGAGGGGAACAAGTATTTGAAATTACCGAACGCATGTTGACTCTCACTTCGTATTGGACAACGAAAGTGGGTGAGAATCGGTGTGGTAGAACAGATCTTAACGAAGATTCTGATCATACACCGACACCGATGGTCTTGGAATTCACCGTTCGGGTGTGTAGCGGTGTCTAACGGTATCGGGAAGTCGCGGTTCCCGAGTTTTCGGAACGATCGAAGACGGGGAAGGATTTGGCGATAATCTATTTGACTGGGTCGATGATGTTAACCGGGAGAGTATGAACAGACAGGATCGAAGGAGTGCAGATTAACCGCGTTGAAAATCGCCGACGTGAATAGATCAGTCTTCTGCCGTCACCAACGTCGCTCGCATCATGCCTTCCGATCACGTGTACTTCGATAAGCTAGGACGTCCTCGACTTCAGTGGAGAAGAACAGTGGTTTGGTCAGATGATGACTACTGTCCACCCGGAATTATCGAGCATCACACAGGCGCCATTTGGATTGTGAACGAAGAAGACTACTTGACAGCGGGTCCCAATGGTGAGAGACCCTACGTTCAACTTGAACGTTACACCTGTGATCGAGAATATGGTGCCGGAACATTAATGTCGGAGAAGCAGGTCGTCAATCACATCAGAGAGTTGAGATATGTGATTGACCACCATGTCCCCCACTACCATGGATGGTCCGTATTCGACCGTGAGAAGCTCGAATTCATCGTGCTCAAGTACGAGGAGGACATGGCCGACCCGAAGGTGATCTGCAGCTCGCATTACTAAGAGCTGATCGGCGGCCCTGGATACATCGAGGAACGCCATCTGCCTCGAGTCCATGCATTCTATTTCATTCAAAGACGTCAATTTGGACTTCCAAGACTACACCCGGTATTCAGGATAGGAGTAGAGCAAAAAAGTGTAGAAAAACAAGAGGATGCATTCATGGAGACAACCTTCGAGGAGCAGATGGCTTCAAGGCTTCAGAAGATAGGTATATCCATGTTTGCCGAAATTTAAGGTTTCGAGAAAATAAAGAGCATTCACGCATCGATTAGTGAGTTTTCATTTTCACGATACTGGACTATAGCAGAGACAGGGCAGCCTCCGATCCCTGTAGTCTTCGATTATTTGATGGATCGGAAACGAGGACGTCAACCGCGGGGTTCGTCGCCTCACTGCTGGTTCGCTGGAGCTCATCATTGACCGTCCAGCAGACCTGCACTTGTTGTTTTTCATGGTTTTGGAGATACAGTCTCAAAACACACCAAATATCAAAATTTAGCTCTGCGCGGAACAGATCTCTCTCTCTGCATGTTCAAGTGTACTTCTGAGATCATGATATCCCCAACGTGGATTCCTTCCAAGGAATATTGGGTTGTGCTGGCAGTCTGAATCTCCCGGACGTGGTTTAGGAGGGTGCGTGGTAATTGTTGTTGTGGTAGATGTTGAACCCTTGATGATCAAACCAGTGGACTAGGAGCATTGAAACACGCGTGCTATCAAGGACTTGAACTTACACCACATTCGGTCGGGCAAGCGTCCGCCAGTAAAACCAAGGAAATAGTGCTCGTTATTGGGATGTAAACCCACCCAAGGGCGAGGAGAATCATAGTATCATTCTTGATTCAAAGATCATTACTAGAGCTTGCAAGTTCAAGCATTAATCATTTTGGAACCTCCCTTAATCGATATGAATTAATGGATATTTGGTTGAATAGTGCCTGATTGTTCCAGTCTTCGACTTTGTTGGATGAATTTCATCGAAGTAATTGGCCTCCGATCAATTTATCCATGGATTGATGGAAGGTGATTAATGAATAATGCCTGAACTTCCAAGCTCTAATCATTACGGATAACAGCGAGACCACGAAGACGATCTTTGTGTGGGCTCCGATAATCTCTATTAGATCTGTTGCGCTCAGATCAGTTGCGCTCAAATCAACTGCGCCCAGATCAGCTGCGCTCAAATCGATCATGCGCTCAAATCAGTTTGCGCTCAACTCAGCCGTCACGTTTAGGAGGGGGGTTCCGTTGCGGTGGTAAACCGCCACGCCCCGTGACCGCGGTGCACCCCGATTGGGCCCCAGAGTCAATTGGGCCCCGGTGCCGATTGGGCGCTGGTGCCAATTGGGCCCCAGTGCCGATTGGGCTCCAGTGCCAATTGGGCCCCAGTGCCGATTGGGCCCCAGTGCCGATTGGGCCCCAGTGCCAATTGGGCCCCAGTGCCAATTGGGCCCCAGTGCCGATTGGGCCCCAGTGCCGATTGGGCTCCAGTGCCGATTGGGCCCCGGTGTCAATTGGGCCCCGGTGTCTATGGTGGGAGGAGGTTCTTCCTGGAGTTCGATTGGATATTGAAACGAGTTCAATGACGGAATGATCATACCAGGATCCTACATCGCCGTTTCCTCAGAATCCTGGGAGTTCGTTCAGGGGTTGTCGAAAATTAGTTTTCATTTTCTGGAACGCTTCGAGGATCTCTCCTTAGAGAATCGCATTTAAGCTGCTAAGGTTCATCCTGAATGATTGCTGCCTTTTGGTGAGGGAGACTGAACTCACTAAGTTTTATTGTGGACCTGAATGTAAGGTGGAAAGGTATTGAGTATTGTATCCGTGATTATCACACGTCTTGCCATTACTGGTGGGCCTGGGATTGGTTCATTCAGTTGGAGGTCCCTCTGGATTTGAAAGATCACAGTACAAGGAATGATGTAACAGAAAAAAGAGTATATTCGCGGGCTGCCCCAGAGTATTTATATATGCATAAGGCACGGAGAGATAGTCGCGCATTACGTTATCACATGGCTAAGGGACTTGAATTTGGTGAGTGATGTCCTCAGATCAGGGTCCGTACGAACGGATTCATAACATAAAAATATGAACTTGTCTCCGTCGTACAGATATATATGGAAAAAGCGTTTCACTATTCGTTATCACGCGCCTGAGAGACTGGCATCTGCGGATTCATATTGTAAGTGTGAGCGATTCCGTGGAGAGTTTCAATCACGTTGTTGGTACCCAAAGCTGTAACGATGTTCCGAATACGAATATCATTTTGTACGTAACGGTTTCGCTTCCTCGGTGGGTTGGTGCCGGCGATGAATCTCTCGAGGTCAGCGTCCTTGCTGCCTTGAGCTAATCTGATACCATCAATGAAATTCAAAATCCCAGGATGATGAACCGAGAATTGCTGTTGTTGATCTTTGTGTGCCGCTTCAACATAATTATTGGTGCGTGAATCCCCGGATAGGGTCCGCGCGTGCACGGTCCACATAAACAGCGGGAAGGTCGGGGCTCGACGGCTCACAGTTCCGTCGGGTTCTGCTTGCAGGCGTCCCATGTAATAGTCTTCGAAATAGTCCAGGACTTGCTGTAGTTCCTGGGGCAAGTATTCTCGCAGGTTCCTCAGGGCTTCTTCCAGACGATTTGGGGGAAGGAATGCCATTGCGGGGATCATTTTCGCTTTCAGAGCGAAATCCGGTTCATCGCGATATCGACCTCCCAATCCGCACCTGGTCACCTTCTTCTTCAAGTTCTGCACCAGGTGAAAAAAACACCCGTGGAGCTGAGCATTTGGGAAGTAAGCGCTGAAAGCATTCATCAGGCCCTTCTCGAAGTCCATGGACACTGCTCTTGGATCCAAGGCCGCCCATCCCAGAGTCAGCATATCAAGCATCTGGGAATGAAGAAATGAACCCTTGATTCCGACCATCGAGATGAGGGGTCAGCGGGAAAGAACCATCATTTTCGAACTCAGATCTGCTTTCACATCATCATTTAACTTACTTTGCTGTATGTTGTCTCCAACTTATTTGGCAACAGAGCGTAGCAGAGGGGGGTCACGCTGCCTGGGCGCTCTGCAAGGATCACGAAGATTTGCTCGAAGAGTTGTGGCGGCAAGCTAAAGGTTCCATCAACATAGAGTTTCGTGACTTGACCAATCCAAGACCTTGCTGATTCCCTTCCAAATATCAGAATTCGATTCGGATCTTCTGCGCCGGAGTCTGCTAGCAAGAAATTTTCGAAAATACCAGGAGTACTCTCGTAACGGCAGTATTCCTCGGGAATGTTGATCGTCGCGAGCGAAGTCAAGTTGGTTGATGCGATCCGTAGACGCTTACGCGTTCGATGTATGATCTTCGTTAAACTTCTGTTGTCTCCCATCAGACCTTGAGCAGCCTGCGATGATTGGGCTCGAACCCTATTGATTATCTGCTGAGGCAGTTCCACTGTTTCCGCGGCCCGAACGCGTAAGGCTGTTTTCTTCCGTTGAACTTCGGCAGCAGCGGCATTCGGCATGTCACAGTGAGTTCCCCCCGCAGTGAGATGTCCTGTAGCGACACACTTGCGGAGACTACCTTTGCACTTGAAGTTCGAGTTGTTCTTATATTGGCATCTCCAAAATTCAGTGGTCTTGTCCTTACTCAGCTTTGAAAACACGTATAGATGACCTTCATGAGCAATTTTCGTTCTGCCACGTTCTGAACATATTCCATCAGCCATAATGAGCAACGAACAAACGCAGACAATCACAGATATTGGCTTCGCCGGCCGGAATCAGGCGGGATAGAACAAGGTCCGAGAATTCAGAGCGCGACGCCTAACGGTCTCTGTGGGAGCAGACGAATAGCCATCTAACGGTGAGGAGAATCGCGGACTCGGCGTCTATTTTGTTGTTCGTTTCCGGAGCTCAATACGCGGTGGGCAAACGGCTCAAATCCCTCAAAGGCGGGCAGAATGGTCTATCGTTCCTTGTGATGCGGTGTCCTCACCAGATGAATGGATACTTTCAGCGGTCTCCGAGAGGAATCGTTTGTATGGAAGTAGTTCAGGATTGAAGTCTATTCATCCATCTCGTGCGATAATCTCGCTATCTTTCCCTCCTCCCAGGGGACTCCTGGACGGCGTTCGGATGCAATCCTTCCTAAACATTAGCCGCAGATGCCAGTCTCTCAGGCGCGTGATAACGAATAGTGAAACGCTTTTTCCATATATATCTGTACGACGGAGTCAAGTTCATATTTTTATGTTATGAAACCGTTCGTACGGACCCTGATCTGAGGACATCACTCACCAAATTCAAGTCCCTTAGCCATGTGATAACGTCAATCATTCAGGATGAACCTTAGCAGTTTAAATGCGATTCTCTAAGGAGAGATCCTCGAAGCGTTCCAGAAAATGAAAACTAATTTTCGACAACCCCTGAACGAACTCCCAGGATTCTGAGGAGACGGCGATGTAGGATCCTGGTATGATCATTCCGTCATTGAACTCGTTTCAATATCCAATCGAACTCCAGGAAGAACCTCCTCCCACCATAGACACCGGGGCCCAATCGGCACCGGGGCCCAATCGACACCGGGGTCCAATCGGGACTGGAGCCCAATCGGGACTGGGGCCCAATCGGCACTGGGGCCCAATTGGCACTAGCGCCCAATCGGCACCGGGGCCCAATTGACTCTGGGGCCCAATCGGCGTGACCCGCCGTGACCGAGTCTCACATGTTTCCTGGTGACACAAGTCAAAACCTTCCAGGATCTTATGTTCGCAGAGGATTTGGCGATAATCTATTTGACCGGGTCGATGATGCTAACCGGGAGAATATGAATAGACAGGAGCGAAGGAGTTCACAGTAAAGTTTATTTAACTGGTATAAAACTTACAATTAGTAAGTCGTGAATGGTTTTTTGTTGATGGATGTAAACTGCTACGAGAACAAATTTTGAGGTATTGTTCAAGTGTACTTCTGAGATCATGATAACCCCAGCGTGTTTTCCTTCCATCGAACATTGGGTTGCGTTGGCAGTTTGTATGGTACTAGTCCACTTGGCTCCCACTGTTCGATTGTTGGCGACTTGAGGCGGCGAAATGGCGCCGGCGCAGGGAACGAGACGACGCAGGCGGCGGAGTAGGAAAAGCGGAGCAGCGGCAAACCGCGCGTAAATTGAAACGATACTCAATGCCGAACAACGAAGAAGCTGCCCAGAAATAACCAAATTCGAATAAATTCCGTTTTGCGGTCTGCGTTTCGTGCGTATCTCGCGTCATTATGATGTTGAAGGACTTGATGCAGGTGTTGAAGACCGAAACGGAGTCCTTCTATTTTCTCCATAGTCGACAACTACTGCCTAAAGTTCGCTTTTGTGCCAACAATCATCGAATGAGTCGGAGCGGAACTCGATACCGTTGCACGGTAACCAATTGTCGCCAGGAAGTAGGGCTGCGAAAAGGAACTATCTTCGAGCATGTCAGGATACCGCTCCGTGATCTCATCATCTTCATTTATCTGTGGGCTCATCGGAAATCATCAATTAGATTCGTCTAAGAATTGTTAGGCCACGGGCACATCTTTACGATTACGTGGAACAATCATCTTCGAGAGATCCTCCTCAAACATTTCGAGAACCGCCCGCCGATCGGGGGGTATGGGACCATCGTTGAAATTGATGAATCGATGTTAGGAAAACGCAAATATCATCGTGGGCGGCGTTTGCCGGCTCAATGGGTGTTTGGCGGTATTTGCCGTGAAAATCGGGAAATTTTCATGGTACAAGTTCCCAATCGTTCGAAGAAGACCCTGCTCGGGATAATCACTGTAAAAATCCGAGCCGGAACGGTGATACTCTCAGACTGTTGGAGTGCCTATCGAGGCATCGAAGAAATGGAAAGAGACCATTTTCATTTCACAGTCAATCATTCGGATAATTTTGTCGACCCAGTCACATTAGTTCATACGCAGAACATTGAACGCTGCTGGCGCTTCGTGAAGGACGACAGCCGTCATCGCTCTGGTACTCGTCGAACCTACTTGGAGTCATATCTATGCGAGTCTCTCTGGCACGCTCAGCTACAGGGTGAGGATCTTTTCGAACTTTTTTTGCAACTGATCGCTCATCAGTATCCGCCTCAGTGATGTAGATTTAATCGATCTGTTCACAAATGACACTGTTTTCATTGGAAGAGTGCATTGCACGTCTCGTTCATTCGTCGAGCCTCCAAGCAAGTTCAGTCTGCGACTGAAGCTATGATTTCGTAGTCTCACGTTCATTTTTCAGGAGTCCGGAGAGTTTGGTCGTCGCAGTGGGAATCAAAATGAGCCGCTAGCGTAGCGAGCGGCACACCGCAGCAGTTGCCTGAAAGTCAACGCACTGAAAGCCTGCTTGAGTCTTGTCTTTTGCAGGCTTTCTGTGCGTTGTCTTTCAGGCATCTGCTGCTTTGTGCCGCTCGCTACGCTCGCGGCTCATTTTGTTTCCGACTGCGGCGGCCAAACTCTCCGGACTCCTGAGAACTGAACGTGAGCCTACGAAATCATAGCTTCAGTCGCAGACTGAACTTGCTCGTACCCTGTTTACTTCTGGCAGCCCTCTCTCTTTCCCCTCTCCGCATGCTTTGAGATCCGTTGGCTCGCTGCGTCGCTGGGTAATCCAGCACCTAGTTCACTTGACTCCCGATATCCGAGCGGCGGTCTAACAAGCCGCCATTTTGGCGCGTTTTCAACAGTGGGAGCCAAGTGGACTAGTACCGTCTGAATTTCCCGGACGTGGTTCAGGAGGTGGGTTCCGTTGCGGCGGTAAACCGCCACGCCCCCTGACCGAGTTTCACATGTTTTCTGGTGACACAAGTCAAAACCTTCCAAGACGACTCTATCTGATTCGGAACGTATCCATGTTTCAGTAAGGATTGAAATATCCGCCCGGGAGAGCATCGTGTCCGTTGACATATCTTCTGCATGTGCCTTCAAACTTTGTACATTGATGTTCACAAGAATGAACGAGTCTAGGTCGTCGTTGGGAGGGGCTAGAAAACGATTGAGGTCTGTTGTTATTGTTCGTAGTTGATGCTTGGCTAACCTGCAATACTCATTCTGAATTTCTTTCACCAAGGGTGCTTCTGATCCCTGAGCATGGTAGAATGTGAAATCGTTTGACACGTTGGTTAGGAACAGACCATTGAGACTAGTTACTCGACTTAGTGCTACGTAGACGAGTTGTTGTTTATGATTCTTGTGATAATCATAAACAATTTCATTGAAAGTCCCACCTTGTGATTTGTGTATTGTCATGGCACAGGCCGGAACCAGGGGGAAGTGGAATCGTCGACATGAAATTTTGGTCGTTTTTAAGGGAATCGTTAGATTTGCCGATCTCAACTCGATAGGGACCCATGGTTTGTCTATTATAGGTATTAGATTTACTTCGCATGTGTGGACCATACTTAACACGTGTGAGTCGACCAACGTGGTCGGAATCGAACTCCAACCAAACTCGCTTCGATTCCTTTTCGGAACATGTCTCCGGGCAATGCTCTATGAGACGTAGTTTCCCGATCTCTCCGTTCACAAGACCTTCATCAACGCTGATATTGGCTGTTAACATATATGGGAATCCCTTTGCCAGAGTCAAACAGTAGGGTAGACCTCCGGTTTCTCTGGTATCCATTTTATGTACATCTCTCATCGCTTCCCGCTTTTCGCTCTCTGTTCTGAATCCGGAATAAGAGTCATGTGCAATGGATTGCTCAGTTGATTCCGAAACCGGGATTGTACTCGCGTTGTGTTTCCCTACATCCGCATTATTATGATACAATCTCGTGACCGCAGTTGACAAATTGGTTTGACACCATTCACGAGTGCGGAACCGGGATTGAATGATTGCTGTTTCTTGAAGTGTTAATGGTTTTCCGCATCCAATTTTAGTCAGAAGTGTTGAAAACATCACATCATTCTGTCGTACAACTCGAGTCAGAGGGAAGTAGTCCAAGGATTGCCATAGGACTGCTCCACCGATGGTATTCCGTGGTGCAGTGTATACAGGAGCAGCTCGCACCGGCGGAAGTTGCTTCAAATCACCGCACGCAGCGTCTGCTAAGCGTCGTAAACAAGCGCACGCGGGTTTACAGTCTCCAGAAAAAAAAA